>JAFFSR010000327.1:225000-1715000 GCA_017163975.1 Anastatus disparis
AATTTCGTTATACCGAAAATATTAATAGCTACTTTTTCAACTATATTTTATAGCTATTATTATAGTTAAAAAATCACTTCAATTTTTAGTATACTAGGTGTTTTTTTAACTATAATAATAGCTATAAAATATAGTTGAAAAAGTAGCTATTAATATTTTCGGTATAACGAAATTATTAACTATAAAATTAAGTACATTTTTAACTATAAAAAACAGCTAAAAAACACATCGATATAGCTGTAAAACGAGCACGATACAGCTATATATTTAATTATTTTTTTAGCTATATTTTATAGCTAACTTTTTTTGACCGGGATTACAATATATTAATAGCTAGATATTTAACTATACTTTATAGCTGAAAATAAATGGTTTTTTAGATATCCTTTATAGTTGAAAATATACCTAAATTTTTAGTTGATAATTTGGTTATTACTCATAGATATTTAGCTGAAAAAACATGAATATCGCTACAATATAAATAAATATAGCTGTATTTTACTTGTATTATTAGCTGTTTTTATAGATGTTTTTTTTGACCGAGAACAGCTGAAAATATAACTGTAATTTCAATTGTATTTTTAGCTGTTTTTTAGCTATATTTTTAACGATTTTTTTTAGCTAAATATTATTAGAGTAGCTTTCAGGTATACTCGAGTTTATTTATATTGTCCTTCCCTACCTTCGCTGTAAATTGATTAATCTATACATACACTAAATCTAAGTAATAACTCGCAGGGGTCGCTAGAAAACACGCGCGCATTTTTTAGTAACGGTAAGATGGATCGGTCTTATATACAAAGTGTACTCAACTCTCACCACTTGCGGGAGTTGGACACAAATTTCAACGCGTCAAAAACGTTTAGCTAAAAAAATTAGCTAAAAATTAAGCTTAAAATATAGCTGTTTTGATAAATAATTATTGAAAATAGCAAGTTTGAAAGTTTAGAAAAATAATGTGAAATCTTTAAACTATTTTTTTTATACATTAGGTAGATCAAATGTACTTTGTGCGAGCAATTACATTTTTATCATAATCATCACATGTAGGCATAACAAAATTTAATGCTTCGCAGTGATACATGCATAATTTTTTTCTATTTTTTGTAATTTCACAATTTGAATGTGAAATAACACTTTTAAACAGTATTCAATTTTTAAAAAACCAGTTTTCTGCACACATATTAGGAAATAAAATATTTAATATTTATTTATACCAAAATAATTATTATATCAAACAAAAACGATATTTTCCTAAAATTCTTCAATACAAAAAGATTTTTTTGTTTATCAATTACATTAAATCATACTGTTTACGTTCAATTTTTAATGGTTTTATTATAGTAATTCACAACAGTAATTTAACTGTAGAAATTTTCTTGCTGTAAAAATCTTATTCACCTATAGATAATAAGACTTTAAAAATTCTATTCGCATTGTAATTTAACGGGATGTCGGAGCTGCAGCAATCGAGTTTTGCTTTTTTTATTTTATCAATATCTTTTCAAACCCATATGGAAATAATTTATGTGAAAAACTGTAAATAATAGTAAATAATTGTAAATAACTGTTAAAAAATGTAGGAATTGAGACATAAATAATAGTTATTTACAGTTATTTACTATTATTTATTATTAATTACTATTATTTACAGTTATTTACAGTTTTTAATTGTTATTAACTGTTATTTACAGTTATTTACAATTATTTACAATTATTTACAGTTTTTTATAATTATTTACAATTATTCATAATTATTTACAGTTATTCATAATTATTTACAGTTATTTACATTTTCAAAAATTTTTGAATTAGTGGATAATTTAATGTTATTAATAATTATTTACAATTATTTATAGTTATTTACAGTTATTTACAGTTTTTACAGTTATTTACAGTTATTTATAATTATTTACAACTATTTACAATTTTCCATAGTTTTTTACAATTATTTACAGTTATTCACATTTTTTTAAATTTTCGCCTATATATAAAATTATTGAATAAATTCGTGATAATTTTCGAAAATGTAAATAACTGCAAATAATTGTAAAAAACTATAAATAATCGTAAATAACTGTAAATAATTGTGAAAAAAGTGAATAAATGTAAATAACTGTAAATAAATATAAATAACTGTAAATAAGTGTAAATAACAGTTAATAAGTGTAAATAACAGTTAATAACTGTAAATAAGTGCAAATAACAGTAAATAATCGTAAATAATTGTAAATAACTGTTATTTATGTCTCAATTCCCACATTTTTTAACATTTTTCTACAGTTATTTACAGTTATTTACATTTATTTACATTTATTTACAGTTATTAACAGTTATTTACAATTATATCCAAAAATTTTTCCATATGGGAATTCATAAACTAGACAAATATAATGACTTGTCCGCACTAAAGCTATGCTAAACCAATAATTTTTATTAAAATAAAAAATCATTTGGACTTGTTATTTTTTTATGAACTTGGAATGGAAAATAGATGTCAAGCTCGACAAACCTAACCTTAAAATACGATACATTGAAAGTTTTTATTATAACTTTTCATGTATAGTTTTCTGATGGATTTCTTGAGTTGTCCGCACTAGAGTTTTATCTTACCAATTTTTTCTTTGTAGCAAAAAACTCCATTAAACGCATCGTTTATTAATAAGTTAGGAATGCAAATATTATTAGAAGGCAGACAGCTCCGTCATGCTCTTAATCAATCTTGTAATAAAGGTAGCATGAGTTTCCACAATTCTAAAAATACTATTTTACCTCATAAGTGGACAGTTAGCCCTTTGCTATTAATAAAGAAGGACAATTGTTAAGTGGTAAATTTATTTTAGATAGAATTTTTTAAATTTCAAGAAAGTACTTAAAACTTTTTGAATTTAAAGAAAATACTTTTACTGCAATGAAAATTACTCATGAATGATGCGTATTTGCAGGCATACCTTTTTCACTTAAAGATATATATTTTGTATTATTTTATTAATAAAGGCATTGAGTTCATAAGGACTATTTTTGAACCGATATAAATTGTTAATAAAAAAAGTTAGAGGTACCTGGCCAGGATTCGAACCCATGCTCTCCGCATTGAAAACAAGAGCTCTATCCATTGCGCCACCGCGCTTTTCCGTTCCCTATCATGCTTTCTTATTAAAAGTTCTGTTTGTTAGTAGAGAAGAAATCTAAGTCATTTTTTATTTTACTGGTCAAAGTAAAAAAACAAAAACAAAAATCAGCTTGTTACTCCAAAAAGTAATTAAATATTTTTATTTTGGTGATATTACAATGGAGCTAGATAAATAGAATTTAATTAGAAATTTATTAGTTATAAACCATAGCCTTTTAACATTTCTATATGGAAATCATTTCTGTAAATAACTGTAAATAATAGTAAATAATTGTAAATAACTGTTAAAAAATGTCAAAATTGAGACATAAATAATAGTTATTTACAGTTATTTACTATTATTTACCATTAATTACTATTATTTACAGTTATTTACAGTTATTTACAATTAATTACAATTATTTACAGTTTTTTTATAGTTATTTACAATTATTCATAATTATTTACAGTTATTTACATTATAAAAACTTTTTTGTTTTAGTGAATAATTTAATGTTATGTAACGAGGATAGCCAACTATACGTATACTGTATGTCTGTATATTTCTGTCTCTCTCCTCGTTGTTAGTCGCACAGTACAACGTATGTTTCGATGCTTCATGTGCGAGTATAAGAGTGAAACAGAGAGAGTCTGTGTCAGCGGCTTGGATGGATGACTGTAGAAGGAAGCGCGCGCAATGCATGACGGGTAGACTTAGGCAAGAGAAAGAAACGAACGGGTCGGTTAGAAAGAATTTAGCAGCCATATTGTGCGTTGTGCGAGCTCGTGCTTTGGATAGTTTTCCGTTCTTTAGATAGAAGCATTTTGGCTGATGTAATTAATTCGTGTGACTCTGTTTCGAATATTGGCTTGTTGAGAGACATTGAAAAGCAGATCTTCTTGCTAATATAATTGTCGTGTCGTGTACAAGAACCAAGTGGGTTTGCCGTAATTCTGCAGAGAGATCGGAGCGTCCTTGTAACGAGAGCTACGATAGCCTTGAGCTGCACCGCATATCTTCGGTGCCGCTTTTGTTGAATCATCGATTCGTCTGGGTTAGAAAGGATCGTCGGAAAATCTTCGTGTTCAACGACTGATAGAAAATGTAAGTCTGCAGACTATCGTATTGCGTTTTATTATTGAATACGTGTATGCGATATATGTAAAAATATCGAGACCGTCGCGTGCGTCGTGTTAAATAGAATAGGTTAGAATAAATTAAATTTTGTTTCTTTTTATTAAACTTATTAAATTTTGCCACTATTAAAGTTTACGATAATTTCATTTCGGTGTATTAAATTTGTTTATTGTTTTGAATAAATTGAAGTTAAATTGAAATTATTTTGGAGTACCATATAACGTTATTTCTCTCTGTTTAAAATCGTGTGTTGTCTATATATATTGAACGTTATACACTTGCTTTCTTTTGATCTACGATATTTAAGAGAGTCTTAAGGTACACGCCGTGGGTTTCGTCGTACCAGACGTCCGGGAGGCAGAACTTCTAAGCGAAGTTCTGCAATAGTATTAAATATTGCTTAACTGATTTCCATGATATGAAAAAGACAGTTATAGTCGATCAGTGACGATGTACGAGGCTGATCGTCAATAAAACTTTTGTCTCCGACCAGTACTTGACAACCTCCTTAAGAGGAGGTCACGTATCTCTGTCCTTTTCTAATCAAAGAATTGAGTTTTTTTACAGAAACTAACAACATTAGCAAAAAATGAAGAGAAAGCCGCATCTCGTAATGAAAAAAAACAATATTTTCTTTGATAAGAAAGAATTAATTTTATTGCTTCGTTTTCAAGAAAACCTTGAAAAACCTAAATCATAGAAGTTAGGGTGGACAATTTGGTTTTTCAAGGTTTTCTTGAGATCGAAGCAATAAAATTAATTTTTTCTTATTAAAGAAAATATTGCTTTTTTTGATACAAGATGCGGCTTTCTCTTCATTTTTTGATAAATTTATTAGTTTTTGTAAAAAAATCATTTCTTTGATTAGAAAAGGACAGAGATACGTGACCTCCTCTTAACAATGAAGTTGCTCAGACTAGTATACCCTGTTGAAAATAATGACGTCTTTCCAGTACGTCTTTGGTCGTGTCTTAGATTGGAACAAAATAAGACGTCATTTTTTTAATGTTCCGGAAATATAGTAACCAAATTACGTCTTTTTTATAAGTAAAATAATTTCAAAGACGTATTTTTCCAATAAATACTCATAGAAAAAAACGTAAATTTTCAAAAGAAAATTCGTCTCTAAATCGAAAATTGGTTATTTAACGGTGAGTGCGTATATACTTGAAGTAAGTACATATGAAACCCACAAATATATTTGATTAGTTGATTTAAATATATTCCCCGTTACAGTTATTAATAATTATTTACAATTATTTATAGTTATTTACAATTATTTACAATTTTTTACAGTTATTTACAGTTATTCATAATTATTTACAATTATTTACAATTTTTCATAGTTTTTTACAAATATTTACAATTACTCACATTTTCAAAAATTTTCGCATATATGAGGAAATTTCACAAACTTTTTAATTTTGGTGATCTCTGATTTTTTTACCAATCAGTAATACATTTATTGGTTCTTAGGCTACCCTGTTGAAAATAATGACGTCTTTCCAGTATGTCTTTGAAAGATGTCTTTGAAGACGTCTTTGAATACGTCTTTGAAAACGTCTTTGGTCGTGTCTTAGATTGGAACAAAATAAGACGTCATTTTTTTAATGTTCCGGAAATATAGTGACCGAATGACGTCTTTTTTATAAGTAAAATAATTTCAAAGACGTATTTTTCCAATAAATACTCATAGTAAAAGACGTAAATTTTCAAAAAAAAAAATCTTTTTTTAAAACGAATGACGTCTTTCCTGTTGAAAATAATGACGTCTTTCTAAGACGTCTTTGGTCGTGTCTTAGATTGGAACCAAAAAAGACGTCATTTTTCCAATGTTTAGAAAAGTTATTCAACAAATGACGTCTTCTCATTATTTCAAAGACGTATTTTTTTTAAAAAAAATGACGTCTTTTCTTACGAATTTTTATTTAAAAAATACGTCTTTGAAAATGTAAAAAAAACGTTATTTGTTAAATAGCTTTTCTAAACATTGGAAAAATGACGTCTTTTTTGTTCCAATTTAAGACACAACCAAAGACGTCTTTCAAAGACGTCATTTTCTACGAATTTAGGAGAAAAAAAAACGTTATTTTTCATGAATTATGTCATTGAAAAATGACTTTACATGATAATCATTTTCCATTTAAAGGAATAAACAGCAAAAACGAGGTAAACCTCGTAGTTTTAACTCTTCGAAAAACGAAGAGCATATGCAATTGAACTGAGAGTGTTCTGGCCTTATATATCTGCGTCTTTGAAATTTGTATAAGGGATCGCAAAACTTAAAAATCGCCACCTGGTGAGTTAAAATAAAATTGACGCAAGCGCAACCATCAATTTGACTGTAAGTCACTAGGTGGCGATTTTCAAGTTTTGCGATCCCTTATACAAATTTCAAAGACGCATATATGTAAGGCCAGAATAATCTCAGCTTAATCGCAAATGCTCTTCGTTTTTCGAAAAGTTGAAACTACAAGGTTTACCTCGTTTTTGTTGTTTTTTCCTTTAAATGGAAAATGATTATCATGTAAAGTCATTTTTCAATGACATTATTCATGAAAAATGACGTTTTTTTTCCCTAAATTCGGAGAAAATGACGTCTTTGAAAGACGTCTTTAGTTGTGTCTGAAATTGGAACAAAAAAGATGTCATTTTTCCAATGTTTAGAAAAGCTATTTAACGAATAACGTCATTTTACATTTTCAAAGACGTATTTTTTAAATAAAAATTCGTAAGAAAAGACGTCATTTTTATTAAAAAAATACGTCTTTGAAATAATAAGACGTCATTATCGAATAACTTTTCTAAACATTGGAAGAATGTCGTCTTTTTTGGTTCCAATCTAAAACACGACCAAGGACGTCTTTAAAAACGTCTTTCGAAGATATCTTTCAAAGACGTCTTAAAAGGACGTCATTATTTTCAACAGGAAAGACGTCATTCGTTTTAAAAAAATAATTTTTTTTTGAAAATTCACGTCTTTTACTATGAGTATTTATTGGAAAAATACGTCTTTGAAATTATTTTACTTTTAAAAAAGACGTAATTTGGTTAGTATATTTCCGGAACATTAAAAAAATGACGTCTTATTTTGTTCCAATCTAAGACACGACCAAAGACGTCTTCAAAGACGTCTTCAAAGACATATTTCAAAAACGTACTGGAAAGACGTCATTATTTTCAACAGGGTACCCACACAGCATGAAAGATTGCTGCAAGGTTGCTCCAAGGTTTCATGAAAGTTTCGAAACTTCGCAGCAACCTTTCATGAAAGATTGCAGCAACATTTATATGTCCGCGCTAGAACCCGGTTGAAATATTTCTAAAAACCTCGCAGCAATCTTTCAGAAAACCTCGCAGCAACCTTTTATGAAAACTTCACAGCAATATTTCAGGAAATGTAATAGAAATATTTCAAGAAACCTTGCAGCAATCTTTTAGAACACCTCGCCGCAACCTTGCAGGAAACCTCGCAGCAATCTTTTAGGAAATGTAACGGAAACATTTCAAGAAACCTCACAGGAATCTTGCGGGAAAAATAGCAAAAACATTTCAAGCAACCACACAGCAATTTTTCAGAAAATCTCGCCGTAACCTTGCAGAAAACCTCGTAGCAACCTTTTATGAGATATTGCAGCAACATTTATATATCCACGCTAGAACCCGGTTGAAATATTTCTAAAAACCTCGCAGCAACCTTTCATGAAAACCTCGCAGCAACATTTCAAGAAACCTTGCAGCAATCTTTCATAAAAGGTTTCTCGTAACATTTCATGAAATTTTTCCCAAATTTTGCCGCGAACAACGCTCATACCTTTCCGTATGGTTTCCTGCAATATTTTGTAAAATATTTCTCAAATCTTGCCAAAAGCTTGCTGCAGTAATATTTAATAGTAGGCAGGATTTTCTGTCCTTGTGTGATAAAGTTTTTCTTATTTGCTTAAGTATCAATAGCTGTATCTATAAATTACTAGTTAAGCGCAATAGTATTATTATCAATATTTGTGCACAAAAAGAAAAAATTTCTCAGCATCGTTTTTGAGAAAAGTAGAGAATATTGAAATAAAAGGTTTTGTTTCTAATATTTATGCGTCCTTTACTTTTTTCAATAACAAATCGATGGATTTTTTTACCCTACAATCTTTCATGAAAGGTTTCTTGCAATATTTCATGAAATATTTCTAAAATCTTGCAGAAAACTTGCTGCAACCTTCCATGAGAGGTTCCTTGGAATATTCCATGAAATGTTTTCTAAATTTTGCTGAAAACCTCGCTGAAACATGTCGTGAAAGTTTTCGTCCAATATTTCATGAAATATTTCTAAAATCTTTCAGAAACCTCGCTGCAACCTTTCATGAAAGGTTTCTTGCAATATTCTATGAAATGTTTTCTAAATCTTGCTGGAAACCTCGCTGAAACATGTCATGAAAGTTTTCTTGCAATATTTCATGAAATATTTCTAAAATCTTTTAGAAACCTCGCTGCAACCTTTCATGAAAGGTTTCTTGCAATATTCTATGAAATGTTTTCTAAATCTTGCTGGAAACCTCGCTGAAACATGTCATGAAAGTTTTCTTGCAATATTTCATGAATTGTTTCTAAAATCTTGCAGAAACCTCGCTGCAACCTTTCATGAAAGATTTCTTGCAATATTTCATGAAATGTTTTATAAAACCTTGCAGAAACCTCGCTGCAACCTTTCATGGAAGGTTCCTTGCAATATTGCTTGAATTATTTTCTGTAACCTTGTAGCAAGTTTGCAGCAATATCATACTGAAATGTTTCGTGAAACCTCTTAGCAATGTTAAGACAAGATTGCTGCAATCTTGTGACAATATTTCAGCACAATATTTCAGTGAAAGTTTCACTGCAATATTTCAGCACAATATTTCAGTGAAAGTTTCACTGCAATATTTCATGCTGTGTGGGTAAGAAGGTAAAACTTTTATTTGAACTATTTGAAATATAAAAAATACAATTCTTATTCGTAAACTTTTTATATGAATATTTTTTTAGCTAACATGACGTGGTAATCGATACAACGATAAAACGGAAATCACTCCGATTGAGTAATAAGGCTATGCAGTTATTCCCTGAAATTTTGAATCAAAGACTGCGTGATCATCGATTTCACCACGAAATTGCTTCGACTTCCTCTGGAACTGCACCTGTAGAAGCAAACAATTCTTCGTTACATCTACTAGTAGATTTCAACGAAGATTTGTATTCTTCATTGGCAGATACAGTAAGTATGACTTCCTCTCATCTAAGTATAGATTTGAATGAAGTATCTAAAAGTAACTTGTCAGATAAGAGTGAAACTAGTGTATTGTAACCTGTCATATATATAAAAAGAAGAAAATATAAATTAAATAAGATCGTTAGAGTATAGTTATCTTGCGCATCGGCGCGGTGTAACAATTAGACGTTATACCGACGCGCAAGGTAGAAATTAGTATAAGATGCGTACGGGCTTATATGTGTGCTGATAAACGCTTATATGATATCGTATTCTCAGCACACATATAAGCACACCTGTATTGTGAAATAGTCGTATAATAAAGATTTCTCCCCTCTTATAGACAATATACTGGATTCGAGAAGGAGAGACTCTGTGTGCGGAACATTGTATGGAAGAGATGGACTCGCGCAGAGCGCGAGCTAAAATTAGCACGGCATCTCCCTCACGACGCACAATTAAGCTAAGAGGAGGAGGATAGCGGCGACGGCGGCTCAAACGAGAGCAATGTAGTCGTCGTCAAAAATCTTGTACGGCACTCTTTGGCCAGCCTTCGTTAAATAAAGTGAATCTTAAATTTAATACGTGTTATTAGTATCAATTCTTTCTGATTATTCTGCAGGTCCGCGAAGAGCTGGATAACCACCAGCTCCGTACCGGTAGCAGTTATAACAGAATAAACCTTTTTTAATTTAAAACCAAGGTTTAATTGAGTAAAATTGATTAAATATTAAATTCACGTGTATTTATTTTGTTAATTCATAAAGTGTGTAAAATCTTATTTAATATTAACTTATCTTACGATTAGTAAGAATTTGATAAATATTATTTTCAATTAAGTGTCTTTTGATGAATGTACATGAAGTACTTAAATTCAAATCACGCGTTACCTATTTGAATTTACCTGTATGTAGTATTATTGGCCGTTAACAAGTAGTTAAATCTTAACGAATCAAAATTAGAGTCTCGTGGCTTATAAGAGGCATTTATTTAGCATAAATATACAAGCATAGAGACCCCGGACTGGTTGTAGCATGGCGTCTACACCAAAAACGGGTCTAGCAAGAACCTTTCCTTTTTATCCTTTTCCTCATACATGAGCACTTTGTGCTATCTTTTTTCAGGATTAGGGTTATGAGAGGTTATAGTATGGTCAAAAGCATTTGAAAGTCGTGAAAACTTGAACAGTACAAACAAAGCTTCGTCTGATTTGCGGTTGTACAAAAAATATTTAGCATCTAAAAATCGTGAACTAAAATTGCGTCGTAAAATTCATAAATTAAATAAATTCATCAATCATAAAAATAAATTAATTTTGCACTGGAAAAATAAATATTACAAATTGGACTCAAAAATTAAAAAAGAAAAAAAATTTACTAAGAAAGACGATCTTTAAGAGCAAGTAAATTCCATAACAAAGAAAGGAAAAAGGAAATAAATAGTTATTTGTTACATTATAAAACTTTGGAAGCACAATTTGCAAAACAAAAGTAAATTTCAAACTGAAAGACAAAAAATGATGTTTTCAGTAGCTGTATCAGGTAAAATAATTAAAAAATATCGATTAATGAAAAAAACATCTGGTATTGTAAGTAATTGTATGCAAAAAGAATATGGATCACGACCTTCAATTGTTGAGAAAAGAAGTAATTTGAAAATGAAACAATCACATGAAATAATGTCTGAAAGTGTCAAAGATTTTCTTGAAAAAGACGAAAATTCCGCCGTTGCACCAGGAATCAGAGATACGACTGTAAAAAATGGCGTAAAGGAAAGAAAAAGATATCTGGTAAATACATTGAATAATTTATACATATTATTCAAACAAGAAAGTGCATTTAAGTTGTCTCGGTCAACATTTTTTCGTTTAAAACCATTTTGGATAGTTTCTAAAAATGTTTCATCTAGAGATACTTGCTTATGCACAATTCATGATAACATGAAATTATTAATTGCAAAATTGTCATTTTTAAAATTAATAAAGCAGAACCCACATAGCACGAAAGATTCGGGAAGCTTCCATCGAAAAATTCGAGAAAGATTCCAATGTAAGCTTCTAGCAAGCTTCCCGGAAGCTAAATGAAAGTTTCGAGAAGCTTCCATTGGAATCTTTCATGTAAACCTTACGGAAGGTTCAGGGAAGCTTACATGTAATATTCCATGAGGGCTAAATGAAACATTACAAAATAGCTTCCAGTAAGCTTTCTGAAAGATTACATGCAATATTACAGAAACGTTATTCGGAAGATTACATTATATCTTGCAGGAAGCTTCCAATAATATTTTGTGGAAGGTTCCATTCAAACTTCCTGCAGCCTTCCGTGGAATGTTATAGGAAAAATATTTTATTGTTTACGAAAGGTTACCAGTAACTTATCGGGAAGATTTCCTGTAAGCTTTTCGGAAGCTAAATAAAAGTTTATGGAAGATTCCATTGGCATCTTTTATGTAAGCCTTACGGAAGGTTCAGGGAAACTTACATGTAATATTCCATGAGGGCCAAATGGAATATTACAAGAAAGTTATATCCGAATATTATTTGGAAGATTACTTTACATTTTGCAGGAAGCTTGCAGTAACATTTTGCGGAAAATTCTATTCAAACTTTTTGCAGCCTTTCACAGGATATTACAGGAAGGATATATTAATGTTCACGGAAAGTTATTGCAAAGTTTCAGAAAAAAAATACATTAGTTTGTAGTAAATATCATGAAAATTATTCAGTTGAATTTTTAAATAAATCTATTCCTTTGTTTATAGGAATTTTGTATTCCTGGTACAAAATCGAATAATTTTTATATATATCATTGGACTTCAACATTTTAAATAACTGATAAATGAATTTATTTAAAAAATTCATAGAATAATCTTCATGGTACATACTATAAGCTAACCCTACTAAAAAATGTCAGGTGAAAAATCACCTGATTTTTCACTTGATTTCTCACCTGATTTCTCATGCCAAAATCTCATGTGACTATTAGCGTAAAAAAACTAAGTTCCAAACCTATCGAAAAATTCTAAGTTTTTATCACGGAAAACAACATTGAGAAGTATGATTCTTTTTTCATTTTTCATAATTTGAAATTGATTTTTTATACGTAGAATTTCAATTTTTTAATTTCATTTTTCTGGTCATAGAAATAAATTTCAAACCACTCTAAAAATTTTAAGTCCCGATCTTATAATTTTTAACACAAGCCTATTTTATTTACGTGAGAGAGAGAAAGAGAGAAAAACATCAAAAACACATGCACAAGAAGCCTCTTTTATTCTTTTATACACTATGAGTTGAATTAAAATGGAAAAAAAGTGTGTACATACTTTTGATAAAACTACACTATTTATAAGTTAAGATTTTAAAGTTTTTATTGTCGTGACCATGTGCGTTCGTTGTTCCTTTACACTAGAAAAAGCAACACATTTAGTAAAATGTTCCTGAGCATTGTCTCAATATAATACATCTCTCATCGTACTTTTTAAAATACAATTCGCTCAAATTTATATAAACGTAACGTGCACAGTATCGCTTGTCTTTTCTTTCTTGTTATGAGAGAAACATAGACAGAATACAATAGTTCATAAATACGAGCGTATATTTCTTTTAGCAATAGTTTGCGTTAGGCCAAGTCTGTTGTCGAGAGATATTTTCGCTTGAGGCACGAGAGGTGCCGACAGGAGGCGCATGAGTCGTTTCAGCTATAGCTAAATGTGTTGCTTTTTCTAGTGTAAAGGAACAACGGACGCACGTGGTTACGATAGTAAAAACTTTAAAATCTTAACTTATAAATAGTGTAGTTTTATCAAAAGTATGTACACACTTTTTTTCCATTTTAATTCAACTCATAAATAGTGTATAAAAGAATAAAAGAGGCTTCTTGTGCCTGTGTTTTTGATGTTTTTCTCTCTTTCTCTCTCTCTCACGTAAATAAAAGAGGAGTTGTGTTAAAAATTATAAGATCGGGACTTATAATTTTTAGAGTGGTTTGAAATTTATTTCTATGACCAGAAAAATGAAATTAAAAATTGAAATTCTACGTATAAAAATCAATTTCAAATTATGAAAAATGAAAAAGAATCATACTTCTCAATGTTGTTTTCCGTGATAAAAACTTAGAATTTTTCGATAGGTTTGGAACTTAGTTTTTTTACGCTAATAGTCACATGAGATTTTGGCATGAGAAATCAGGTGAGAAATCAAGTGAAAAATCAGGTGATTTTTCACCTGACATTTTTTAGTAGGGAATGCATTTTTTTTCTAAAATTTTACAATAAAATGAAAATTTAGGCAATATTTATGAGTACAGGTGTAGTTTCTGCCTTACATTAATTTAATTTTGTAGATTAAAAATATTGTCTTTTTTTTCTATTAAATTAATGTCTCATATTCTTTTTAATTTACAAAATTTATGGTAGATTATTTAAATATGAAGTAAAACATATTACATTTTAAATGATTAAAAATTTTTTATAATTGTGTATAACTTTTGATAAAGAATTTTTATTATTATTGATTTTAATTAATAAAAAAGAACACAAACAAATATATTTTTTTTAAGAGAAAGTAGTTAATTTAATAAAATTTTATAAATTAAATAAATTAATTACAAAGTCTAAATATCTTTACAATGTTTTGAATACATGACTTTTATCAAATAAAAGATTTTTCCTCAAAAAGCATAATATTTTGTGTTCTTTTACTAACTAAAAATTAATAGTAATAAAAAATTTTTACCCAAAGTTACATAATTATAAAAATTAATTCATTCAGTTTGTAATCTGCTTTTTCCGTATTTATATAATAATCCCCCATTAATTTTGTAAATTAAAAATATAGTCTTTTTTGTTAAATTAATGTTTAAAGATATTCTTTTTAATATTAAAAATTAATATCGGATTATTATATGAGTACGAATGAAACAGATTACAAATTAAATGATTAAAAGTTTCTATGATTGTATAACTTTAGATAAAAAATTTCTTTTAATAAATTTAAGTTAGTAAATAAGCACACAAAACATTTTGTTGCTTTTTTAAAGAAAAGTCTTTAATTGAATATAGTTTTAAGAAAGAGTATTGTATTATTTATTTAAGTTTTTTTAAATAAATTTATTTTAAAATCTATATAAAATGAATTTTTCGACTTCAGATAGCATGAAAATGTTTGCGTGTGAATAATACGTAGGTACATGTACACCCACCGTTAATGAATTCTTTCCGAATGTTTTGAAATCCTGAACTTTCATTGGACAATTCCGTTGTTTTCTTGGTTTCTATTGGAACATTTTAAAAAATTCGGAAAGAATCAATTAACGTTGGGTGTACACTTGACGGAAAGGATATTTTTCCGAATGTTAACCTCAAATGGCAACATCGCATATTTTACCACAGGCATAAGAAAATTCCAAATTATAGAGCAAATTTCGCATCATCGTTACTCATTACTTAATGACATAATTTTAGTAAACAATAGTACATTACGATACAAGTGACCTAAGTGGCACTTTATTACACGGCCGGAGTTATCGCCCGAGCGCAGCGAGGGCGATAACGTAGTGCCGTGTAATAAAGTTCCACTAAGGTCACGAGTATCGTATACTATTTTGTAGCACGTGGGACATAAATCCGCCAAATTAAATCTGTACTCTTCAAAATCAGTAATAAACAAAAGCTATGCACTCCACGAATTATAATTCAAAAAATAAAAGCAAAAACTATAAAAAACCAAACACTACGCATCCTGTGAATGATAAATCGAAAAAAAGAAAAGAAAACTATAAATAAACTAAAACTAAACACTCTATGAATAATAGATCGAAAAAGAAAAAAAAGAATATAATTTCAAAAATCTATTCAAAATGTGTAATAATAATTAATTTTTATCAATATTATTGATATTATGTGAAATTGTTTGTTGAAATCATCTTCTATGAAGTCATAAATTGAAATTTTGTTTCACGTATGAATTAGCGTCGTAGGAGCGGTGAGGAGGTAACATGTTTAGTATAGCAATAGCAATCGTGTGTAGTAATAGGGGGTTCCCTGTAGCATTTTATAATACAACGCTGAAATGACTATACCTCTTCGCTTTACATGTTACGCTACTATCAATTTTAGTTTTACTCGTATCTTACTTGCTTATAATTGTTATTTAATTTGAAGAATGTTAATGTAAAAGAGTTTCAATATACTACAGCTTATTGTTATTTATGAAAATACTTTAAAAAATAATTTACATATAAAATTATTTCTTATTATATACGTACGTTACCTAAGTAAATTCATTATTGTACTGTGTAAAAAAGTGCCACCTAGGTAACAGAAAAGTGTTACCTAAGTGCGGATTTAGGTCCCGCAGTGCTATAAACAATATTACTTTCTTTTTTCATGATTCGAATTATTATTTTATTAAATAAAATTTTTATTTCTTAGTTCAATAATCATATAGAATTTAATATTGTGAATTTAAATTATATGAGCAATAAAATTTAAATTGTTATCATTTGAATTTTGCATGAATAACCTATAAGAAAAAACAAAATAATCATGATGCGAAACTCAATGCATAATTCGAAGTTTTCTTATGTCTGTGGTAAAATATGCGGCGCTGCCATTTGAGGTACACATTCGGAAAAATATCCTTTCCGCCAAGTGTACATATACATTTATCTGTATACATAAAAAATATTTAAATTAAAAAAAATACTGAAATATTTACATGTGCAACATAATTTATAAAAAAAAATTATGTTTAGTCGGGAATGGAACTACCGACAGATATCATACAAGTCCGTCACCTTCGATTCGCAGTTACGCCTACAGGGGGATACGTGTTGAATGGGCGTTTTGTCCCTAAGTGGTGCGATGATACCACACTTCCTATATAAGTCGAACGTTGGCGGTTTTGAGTATGTACACCCAACGTTAATTGATTCTTTCCGAATTTTTCAAAATGTTCCAATAGAAACAAAGGAAACAACGGAATTGTCCAATGAAAGTTCAGGATTTCAAAACATTCGGAAAGAATCCATTAACGGTGGGTGTACCTACAGCGCCTGCCCTAAAAATGTGAATGCGTCTTTATAATTATACGTAAATCCTAATATATGTGAATATGCATTGAAGTATAAATATGATATAATAGTATATAAAATAGTATGTTGTAAATAAATATGTGTTCTGCACAGCAAATATTTATAAAATATAAAATAAAAAATAGAATGTTGAACAGAATCTAACATAATACCTTTCGAACGGTGAAAAAAGATAAAATTAACCAAATGATATTCGAATTGTTGACTTCCCCAAAGCCTCCGGGAACCTTACACTGGAATCATCCTGGAAGCTTCTAGCATTTTTTTATGGAAGCTTCCATGAAGTATTTTTAGAACCTTACGGCAACCTTCCTTGAAAGATTCTTGTAAGATTCAAAAGGCTTTTATATTAAGCTTCCATGGAAGCTTACTGATTTCTTCCATGGAAGCTTCTTGGAATCTTCCATTGAATCTTTCTGAAAGAAAAGTGCGCGGAACATTTTACGCTTTCAGAAAGCTTTAATTGAAGCTTTCACGGAAGCTTGCATGTAAGCTTTTTGCATTATTCCGTGGAAGCTTCCATGAAGTACTTTTGGAACCTTGCGGCAATCTTCCTTGGAAACTTCTTGTAAGATTCAAAAAGACCTTTATGCTAGCTTCCATGGAAGCTTACTGATTTCTTCCACGGGAGCTTTCTGGAAGCTTCCATTAAATCTTTCTGAATGAAAAGTGCGCGGGACATTTGACGCTTCCAGGAAGCTTACATGGAAGCTTCCGGGAAGTTTCTGAACCTTTCATGGAAGCTTCGGGGCTATGTGGGTAACATAGTAAAAGACTTTCTAGCTTCCGTAACTTGCTTAACCGACAGTAAAGATTGCTTTTATAATGATTGTCTGAACTGTAAAAATAATTT
Source organism: Anastatus disparis (assembly GCA_017163975.1). Taxonomy (NCBI): domain Eukaryota; kingdom Metazoa; phylum Arthropoda; class Insecta; order Hymenoptera; family Eupelmidae; genus Anastatus; species Anastatus disparis. The sequence continues at coordinate 242,437 of JAFFSR010000327.1, forward strand.
TCTGCCTCATGATACAAGTACACTAAATATTTGGTTTTATAAATGGGTCAATAAACCATTAAAGAGATCCAGTAAACATGATAAAATGTACAATGTTAGAATCACAACTAAAGAAAAAAATTTTTGTACAATCAGTGAACTAGTTACGGAATTTAATAAACAATGACCTTATTATCTTAAACACGTGTATGATACTTACCATCAATATAAAGTGATTCATAATGTAAAAGAATCTTTACAAGAGAACGAAGTGTACATTGTGATGGATTTTTCTCAAAATTATATTGGCAAATACGCAGAAGAAATACAAGGCACTCACTTTGACGCTTCAAAAAAACAAATATCGTTACACACTGGAGCGATTCATTACCGCGATGTGTCGTCAAATTTAATTAAGCATGTAACGTTTTGTTCTGTTTCTGAATGTTTACGCCACGATGAGGCGTCAATCTGGGGTTATTTGCAACCGATTTTTAAATTAATTAAATCCGTCGTACCAAATGTGTCAATTTATCATTTTCAAAGTGATGGTCCTAGCACCCAATATAAAAATAAGACAAATTTTTTTTTATTTCAAAATCATTGTGAAATTTCAAAAATTATTAGTACTATACTTGGACTTACACGACTCCTGGACATGGAAAAGGATGCGCACCCCGTCAAAAACGTTTAGCTAAAAAAATTAACTAAAAATATAGCTAAAAATACAGCTAAAAATACAGCTATATTTAGCTGGAATATAGCTATATTAATCTGGATTTTTTAGGTAAAAATCCAGTTATTTTTTAGGTAAAAATCCAGTTAATATTTTGAGTCTCTTGTAACAGCGGAAAATATAACTGTATTTTCAGCTGTATTTTTAGCTGTATTTTTAGCTGTATTTTAGCTAATTTTTTGAGCTAATCGTTTTCGACGAGGATAACAATAGCTGATAATATAGCTAAATCTTCAGTTATATTTTTAGCTGTATTTTTAGCTTAAATTATTTTATAATTTCACGGAATAATAACTTGTTAGTTATTTTCCTGTAAAAGAAAGTTCCAAAAATGAGGTGAACCTCTTAGTGTCAGCTCTCCGAAGATCGAAGAGCTTCTGCGTTTTGGCACAAAGTATCTTGCTCTTTTATACCTGTGTCCTTAAAATTTGTCGATGGAATCGTAAAATTTAGAGAAACGCCACCTTGCGACGTAGCATTAATCAATAATTAAAGGCAGGTAAGTTCACTTCACGTCGCTAGGTGGCGGATCTCTAAATTTTACGATTCCATTAAGAAATTTTGAGGCCATAGGTATAAAAGAGCAAGATACTTTGTGCCAAAATGTAGCTCTTCGATCTTCGGAGAGCCGACACTACGAGGTTTACCTCATTTTTGGAACTTTCTTTTACAGGAAAATAACTAACGAGTTATTATTCCGTGAAATTATAAAATAATTTAAGCTAAAAATACAGCTAAAAATATAGCTGAAAATATAGCTATATTATCAGCTATTGTTCGCCTCATCAAAAACGATTAGCTCAAAAAATTAGCTAAAAATACAGTTGAAAATACAGCTAAAAATACAGCTGAAAATACAGTTATATTTTCCGCTGTTACAAGAGACTCAAAATACTAACTGGATTTTTACCTAAAAAATAACTGGATTTTTACCTAAAAAATCCAGATAAATATAGCTATATTCCAGCTAAATATAGCTGTATTTTTATCTGCATTTTTAGCTATATTTTTAGCTAATTTTTTTAGCTAAACGTTTTTGACGGGGCAGATGCAGTAGGTGGCACAGTAAAAGGAATTTGTGATCGGGCAGTGGTAAATGGAAAAAATATTATGGCAGCAGATGATATGGTTCAAGTGATTGAATCGAGTGGCACTTTGATAAAGATATTCTTAATATCAGAAGATGATATTAAAACAATTGATGAAATAATACCAATAAATTTAAAACCTGCACCGAATTCTTTAAAAATTTTTCATCTCGTTTGGATCAAAGAGAATTTAAAATGTCTGCTATTGAACTTTTTATCGTGTTCTTATTGTATAATAAATGATATGAGTATTCGAAATATTAGATTTGTTCTTATAAGAAATGTATATCCTTCATACAGGACTTTTAAGCAAAATTCCAAAGTATTTTTTAATTAGTATATAATTTTAAAAGTTTCGTTTTAAAAGATTATTTCATTTTGAAGATATTGAATAATATAAATATTTTGGATAATTTTTTGATTTTTTTTTGTCTTCAGATCTCACTTCCGGTTTCCACAATTTCGATATCTCGACTCGATCGCTTCGATTATATATATGTGATGATGACATATATTTTTGGTTATATTATTTTTTATTTATTTTTGTTGGTTATATATTTTATTTTATTGGTTAGTTTAAATAATGTAAAGGAAGCATCAGATTTTAATTACGCACTTCTTGATGAACTTGTACGCGGTGTTTTACTAGCAGGCATGGATCAGATATTAAAACGAAGGGATTTTGAATTTAAAAAAGGGCGTTTTACAACATCTGATTATTCATTGGTTACAGAGTAAGTATAGATATACTTAATAAAACTTTATGACGTTAACTTTGTTACATCAATTTTGTAATTGAATTCTTGCAACCAGAAGTCATTGTTATGGGTTTTCACCCTTACACAATTAATTAATAAATAAATAAAAATAAAATATTTAATTTATAGACTATGGATGGAAAGGAATGTATAGGTGCTATAGTCTGCAAATTTGATATTCACAGAAAAGTGACAAAGCGCGGTTATATATAGCCATGCTTGCCGTCGACGTGAAATACAGAAAGCGCAAAATTGGCTTGAATCTTGTGAGACGTGCGATTCAGGCAATGATTGAAGATGATGCCGATGAAGTTGTACTTGAGACTGAGATCACCAGTCATCCAGCTCTTCGATTATACGAGAATCATGACTTTGTACGCGATAAGAGATTATTTCGTTACTACATAAACGGAGTTGATGCTTTAAGACTCAAGCTCTGGCTCAGATGAAATTCGTCCATACGCTCGTGCCAGTAGGGATTTAAAGACAATTGTGTTGATATTGAAAAGAAAAACCGTATGGAATCTTACATCTTTGTTAAACATTAATCGACTGCGATATTTTTTATTCTTTTCTTATGAAAGTTATCTCTACGGTTGCGATGTAACTACGTAGACGAGAAAGTATCCTTTCGACTTTGTTTTATTATTAATTTTCTTTTTGTTCTGTACAATATATTGAAATCGTATTATTGACAGTTCAAATTCTGCCATGATCTCCGATATTGATAACCGCTTTTAATCAAACTTCTATTAAAATGAAATGAATTTACTTATATAAAGTTTAATACACGATAATCACTTATTTTTTTTGTAATTTTTTATTAACAATCTAGAAATTAATCGAATATAAATCGCTAGACGATAAAACATCTTTTCTTTCTAATAACGTGAAAATCTTCAACTTGATATTGAAAATCAAGACTGACCTCGATATGGCAGTCGCGCTCTAGTGCAGTGTTTTGATGTGATGAAATTTAGAAAAAAAAAATACTGTGAGATACTAAAAATGAAGCAGCTTATAAGATGATGAAACGATCGTTAAATTATTATGCAAACTTCAAATAAACATGTAAAGTGATAAAAAATTGTCTAATATTTATATATTATATTTAAAAGTGTCATGGAAAAAAGGAAAGAAATGTAATGATTTATGGAATTTAAAAATTCCTAATTAACTAGATGCGCAAAGAAAAAATCAAGAATCGAATGCACCTTCACTGTCTATCTGACGTACACTTTGTATGATAAATTATGCAAAACACAGATCATAATGTAATTATTAAAAAAATATGTAAGAAATGTTGATACATTAAAAAAAATTAATTACATAAACGTTTAATACTTAATCAATTATTTCAAAGTAATAATTTTTATAATTATTGAAAAATATAATTTTTTTAAAATAAAGAATAATTTACAATATTATAACCAATATTAGGAAGATGATAGCTTTTAATTGTTAAAATCAATTATTGTATATTTATTATTATTAAATATTTTCACTAGTTTTAAAAATATGTGCATAACTGAAGTGCTATTGTGAAGTTGTTGAAAAATAAAATTCGAACGGAATAGTTTAAAATGATAATTAATTTTTGATATTTTTTTAGAAACAAAATGAAGATTCAGATGTAGCCAAAGTATTATTACACATTGAAGGGAAAAACAATGTTTATTTATAAATTTTTAAAATAATTTCCTTAGTTAAAAGTTTCAAAGATTTACTCACTTATTAAAATTTTAAAATATCTATTAAAAATAGTTAAAAATACATAAAAATTGTTTTCTTTTTAACTACTATAAGAATCAAGTTGAATCACTTCAGTATTTATTTGATATTACTTTTCCATGATCTTCAAAATTAACTTAAAAATTAATATTAATTTAATGTATAATAAAAAAAAATAAATTGAATCAATTAAACAAGAGAAAGTTCTGAAATCATTCAGAAGATAGACAAGAATATATTAATTTGTGGATCGATAAGTACATTTCATTTCAAAACTTACTTTCTGCGAAAGTATAAAATAAGACAAGTATGAGTTTGTTTTCCATCTCCTAAAAATGAATTTAAACTTTCATCAAGGGAATGATAATCAAAGAATCAAACAAGAGAAAGTTATGAAATCACTCAGAACATAGACAAGTATATAAAAGCAAAACTGAAATATGTTTTCATAAATTAACAATCTCTTATTTGATAAATAAAATATTTAATTCAAATAAAGCCAGCTTTATTTGTAAAAAAATAAACATAAACATACTTGGCAGCCCCTCTTCTTTATGGTTTAAAATGCTGCCATTATTATTTCCAATAATTATGCAATAATCCAATAGATTGATAATTTATTTTTATAATTTATTAATTTTAATTATATAATTTAATTAAATAATAATAATTTTTGTTTTACGCTGTTCTATATGCATCAATGTCCTTTGGCTGTAAATGATGTAGTTATTCATTTAATTAATTATAAACATATATTTATAGTAAATCATATTAGCCATTACATTAAAAATGATGAAAAGATAATATAATGACATATAGAAGGCACTATTTTATTAAAAGTAATATAAAATTTCATAAGTGTAGTACCATACTGTGAAAGATTTATAAAATGAAGGGTTTGTCTATTAATACATGCTAAAAATTTATTTTGAAATTATATGATATCATAATAATTAAAAGAGTATCAGCAAAAGTACTAATTTCATACTCAATTTTTTTTTATGTATTATTTTAACTGATATTAAAAGATTAACTTATCATTGAAAATAATTATGCGATGGCAGCATTTTAAACCATAAAGAAGAGGGGCTGCCAAGTATGTTTATGTTTATTTTTTTACAAATAAAGCTGGCTTTATTTGAATTAAATATTTTATTTATCAAATAAGAGATTGTTAATTTATGAAAACATATTTCAGTTTTGCTTTTATATACTTGTCTATGTTCTGAGTGATTTCATAACTTTCTCTTGTTTGATTCTTTGATTATCATTCCCTTGATGAAAGTTTAAATTCATTTTTAGGAGATGGAAAACAAACTCATACTTGTCTTATTTTATACTTTCGCAGAAAGTAAGTTTTGAAATGAAATGTACTTATCGATCCACAAATTAATATATTCTTGTCTATCTTCTGAATGATTTCAGAACTTTCTCTTGTTTAATTGATTCAATTTATTTTTTTTTTATTATACATTAAATTAATATTAATTTTTTAAGTTAATTTTGAAGATCATGGAAAAGTAATATCAAATAAATACTGAAGTGATTCAACTTGATTCTTATAGTAGTTAAAAAGAAAACAATTTTTATGTATTTTTAACTATTTTTAATAGATATTTTAAAATTTTAATAAGTGAGTAAATCTTTGAAACTTTTAACTAAGGAAATTATTTTAAAAATTTATAAATAAACATTGTTTTTCCCTTCAATGTGTAATAATACTTTGGCTACATCTGAATCTTCATTTTGTTTCTAAAAAAATATCAAAAATTAATTATCATTTTAAACTATTCCGTTCGAATTTTATTTTTCAACAACTTCACAATAGCACTTCAGTTATGCACATATTTTTAAAACTAGTGAAAATATTTAATAATAATAAATATACAATAATTGATTTTAACAATTAAAAAGCTATCATCTTCCTAATATTGGTTATAATATTGTAAATTATTCTTTATTTTAAAAAAAATTATATTTTTCAATAATTATAAAAATTATTACTTTGAAATAATTGATTAAGTATTAAACGTTTATGTAATTAATTTTTTTTAATGTATCAACATTTCTTACATATTTTTTTAATAATTACATTATGATCTGTGTTTTGCATAATTTATCATACAAAGTGTACGTCAGATAGACAGTGAAGGTGCATTCGATTCTTGATTTTTTCTTTGCGCATCTAGTTAATTAGGAATTTTTAAATTCCATAAATCATTACATTTCTTTCCTTTTTTCCATGACACTTTTAAATATAATATATAAATATTAGACAATTTTTTATCACTTTACATGTTTATTTGAAGTTTGCATAATAATTTAACGATCGTTTCATCATCTTATAAGCTGCTTCATTTTTAGTATCTCACAGTATTTTTTTTTTCTAAATTTCATCACATCAAAACACTGCACTAGAGCGCGACTGCCATATCGAGGTCAGTCTTGATTTTCAATATCAAGTTGAAGATTTTCACGTTATTAGAAAGAAAAGATGTTTTATCGTCTAGCGATTTATATTCGATTAATTTCTAGATTGTTAATAAAAAATTACAAAAAAAATAAGTGATTATCGTGTATTAAACTTTATATAAGTAAATTCATTTCATTTTAATAGAAGTTTGATTAAAAGCGGTTATCAATATCGGAGATCATGGCAGAATTTGAACTGTCAATAATACGATTTCAATATATTGTACAGAACAAAAAGAAAATTAATAATAAAACAAAGTCGAAAGGATACTTTCTCGTCTACGTAGTTACATCGCAACCGTAGAGATAACTTTCATAAGAAAAGAATAAAAAAATATCGCAGTCGATTAATGTTTAACAAAGATGTAAGATTCCATACGGTTTTTCTTTTCAATATCAACACAATTGTCTTTAAATCCCTACTGGCACGAGCGTATGGACGAATTTCATCTGAGCCAGAGCTTGAGTCTTAAAGCATCAACTCCGTTTATGTAGTAACGAAATAATCTCTTATCGCGTACAAAGTCATGATTCTCGTATAATCGAAGAGCTGGATGACTGGTGATCTCAGTCTCAAGTACAACTTCATCGGCATCATCTTCAATCATTGCCTGAATCGCACGTCTCACAAGATTCAAGCCAATTTTGCGCTTTCTGTATTTCACGTCGACGGCAAGCATGGCTATATATAACCGCGCTTTGTCACTTTTCTGTGAATATCAAATTTGCAGACTATAGCACCTATACATTCCTTTCCATCCATAGTCTATAAATTAAATATTTTATTTTTATTTATTTATTAATTAATTGTGTAAGGGTGAAAACCCATAACAATGACTTCTGGTTGCAAGAATTCAATTACAAAATTGATGTAACAAAGTTAACGTCATAAAGTTTTATTAAGTATATCTATACTTACTCTGTAACCAATGAATAATCAGATGTTGTAAAACGCCCTTTTTAAATTCAAAATCCCTTCGTTTTAATATCTGATCCATGCCTGCTAGTAAAACACCGCGTACAAGTTCATCAAGAAGTGCGTAATTAAAATCTGATGCTTCCTTTACATTATTTAAACTAACCAATAAAATAAAATATATAACCAACAAAAATAAATAAAAAATAATATAACCAAAAATATATGTCATCATCACATATATATAATCGAAGCGATCGAGTCGAGATATCGAAATTGTGGAAACCGGAAGTGAGATCTGAAGACAAAAAAAAAATCAAAAAATTATCCAAAATATTTATATTATTCAATATCTTCAAAATGAAATAATCTTTTAAAACGAAACTTTTAAAATTATATACTAATTAAAAAATACTTTGGAATTTTGCTTAAAAGTCCTGTATGAAGGATATACATTTCTTATAAGAACAAATCTAATATTTCGAATACTCATATCAATGTATAATGGAACGTGGTCGCTTGTCAGGCTTTTATACATTCAAACTCATACTTGTCTCCGGAGCGCTCCCGCGCTCCTTGATTACATTGTAATCATTTTTCTTTAAAGCCTAATATTTGGTCTATTGAAGCATAAAATAAAAATTTAAATAAAACTAAAAGTAAAGGCCATTTTTTGAGTTAGAGAAAAATAGAAAATGATTTAACAAATAAAAAAGAAACCAAAAAACAAAAAGTGAATTGTAATAATACAAAAAATATGGAATGTACGCGTAAATTACGTAATGGCAAAGTGAGAAATTAATTATATTAATTGATAATGATATATAAAATAGTTTTGTTTTAGTTTGAACTAATAATTGTATATAATTTAGTTTTATTTATTGTTAAACATAATTTATTTATAAATTTTCAAATATGTTTAAAATAAATCTTTTTTTTATGTTGTCACCCATTTATTTAAATATCTGTATACATACCTCTTTTCTTAGTTATTTTTTTACATTATAATATATTTATATCAAGGAGCGCGGGAGCGCTCCGGAGACAAGTATGAGTTTGAATGTATAAAAGCCTGACAAGCGACCGCGTTCCATTATACATTGATATGAGTATTCGAAATATTAGATTTGTTCTTATAAGAAATGTATATCCTTCATACAGGACTTTAAGCAAAATTCCAAAGTATTTTTTAATTAGTATATAATTTTAAAAGTTTCGTTTTAAAAGATTATTTCATTTTGAAGATATTGAATAATATAAATATTTTGGATAATTTTTTGATTTTTTTTTTGTCTTCAGATCTCACTTCCGGTTTCCACAATTTCGATATCTCGACTCGATCGCTTCGATTATATATATGTGATGATGACATATATTTTTGGTTATATTATTTTTTATTTATTTTTGTTGGTTATATATTTTATTTTTTATTGGTTAGTTTAAATAATGTAAAGGAAGCATCAGATTTTAATTACGCACTTCTTGATGAACTTGTACGCGGTGTTTTACTAGCAGGCATGGATCAGATATTAAAACGAAGGGATTTTGAATTTAAAAAAGTAACATATACATATGTTCATTTTATAATTTTTTTTATATAACAGACAATATAAAATAATTATAAAAAAATTTCAGTTGAAATATCAGATTTCTTTGTTAGCGTCGTTTTTAAAAAGGGAACATGATTTATTTTGCTTTCTTCCCATATGGAAATAATTTATGTAAAAAACTGTAAATAATAGTAAATAATTGTAAATAACTGTTAAAAAATGTAGGAATTGAGACATAAATAATAGTTATTTACAATTATTTACTATTATTTATTATTAATTACTATTATTTACAGTTATTTACAGTTATTAACTGTTATTAACTGTTATTTACAATTATTTACAATTATTTACAGTTTTTTATAATTATTTACAATTATTCATAATTATTTACAGTTATTCATAATTATTTACAGTCATTTATATCAACGAAGATAGACGCTCATAGAAGCGTACTTTAAATGGGCGGACAGGGGCTCAAAATCTAAAGCTTATGTCCTCCAGCCGCGTGGTGGCGCTACTAAAATGCCATGTATTTCTATATCTATATATACCGATGTTTTCATAGATATACACGTAATGTCAAATGTCCTCCAAAAGCTGGGCCCCCAAAGTTAACCCAGAAGTACGCTTCTATAAGCGTCTATCTTCGTTGTTTATATTTTCAAAAATTTTTGAATTAGTGAATAATTTAATGTTATTAATAATTATCTACAATTATTTATAGTTATTTACAGTTATTTACAATTTTTTACAGTTATTTACAGTTATTTATAATTATTTACAACTATTTATAATTTTCCATAGTTTTTTACAATGATTTACAGTTATTCACATTTTTAAAAATTTTCGCCTATATATAAAATTATTGAATAAATTCGTGATAATTTTCGAAAATGTAAATAACTGCAAATAATTGTAAAAAACTATAAATAATCGTAAATAACTGTAAATAATTGTGAAAAAAGTGAATAAATGTAAATAACTGTAAATAAATATAAATAACTGCAAATAAGTGTAAATAACAGTTAATAAGTGTAAATAATAGTTAATAACTGTAAATAAGTGTAAATAACAGTAAATAATTCTAAATAATTGTAAATAACTGTTATTTATGTCTGAATTCCCACATTTTTTAACACTTTTCTTCAGTTATTTACAGTTATTTACAGTTATTTACAGTTATTTACATTTATTTACATTTATTAACAGTTATTTACAATTATATCTAAAAATTTTTTCCATATGGGTTTTATCATTAAAACTCTAAATCTGCAGTATTAGAAGTATGCTTATAAATTTTCAAACTTTCATATTTTTATAACAAAAATCAAAAGTTTCTGACATTTCCTCATATATAAAAAAAATTTAATAAATTTGTGAAAATTTTCGAAAATGTAAATAATTTCAAATAATTGTAAAAAACTATAAATAATCGCAAATGATTGTAAATAATTGTAAAAAAAAGTGAATAAATGTAAATAACAGTAAATAATTGTAAATCATTGTAAATAACTGTTATTTATGTCTCAATTCTGACATTTTTTAACACTTATTTACAGTTATTTACATTTATTTACAGTTATTAATAGTTATTTACAATTATTTCCAGAAATTTTTTCCTTATGGGTTGCTCCGTTATGTAAAAAATTAAAGAGAGTTAATTAATAGAAATCTTCTCTACACTGACTAACAGAGATAGTCTAGACGCCCAGAGGGTTTCGTATGAAGTTAGAGGTCCCACCAAGCAAGTAGGTGATTCATATGTATTTTGAGCCGCTGAATCCGAATTCGCAACTTGCTTTTCGCGCAAGTGGTCAAGTAATTTGTTATAAACAAATTAATTGTTTAAATGGCTATAGTTTATAAACTACAATGGATGCAGTAATTTTCTCTGCAAAAACTTGTTCTTTAATAGAAAAACAAAAAAAATCGTTATTGTTGCATATCGATTCGACAATTAGAACCAGAGATATGGCAGATATATTGCAAAAAAACGTAGAAACGTAGCGCAAGCGCGGAACGCCCTGGTGAAAAACCTTATAACTCGACAACTAATTAATATTTTTTGAAGTTTAACATGTGTTTGGAAAATGTCAGAGTCAGAGTCTCAGCTTTAAGAGGAGGTAGGAACCATTTGCCGCTTGGCGGCGCTGCGGTCAGGTGAGAGAAAAATATAAAATATTTTTTATTCAGCGATTTATAATTTATCGAGATAATAATATACTTCTAACATTGTCAAAGGCACTAGCCATATATATGTAGAATAATTATTGATGATAATCTTGTTTGAAAAGTCTAAGCTATTGTTATAAAACGAAAAATGCAGTGCGAAGTAGAGCCGGCGTGAGCATGTGTATACTTCGTTCTTTACTATTACTTTCTCTGTCGCACTTAGGAAACATACCCATATGTTTACATCAGTTCTACCACGCGCCGCATTTTTTGTTTTATGATAATATTTTAGACTTTTTAAACAATATTAGCATCAATAATAATTCTACATATATATGGTTAGTGCCTTTGACAACATTAGAAGTATATTATTGTCTCGATGAATTATAAATCGCTGAATAAAAAATATTTTCTATATTTCTCTCATCTGACCGCAGCGCCACCCTGTATACAGCGGCGAATGGTTACGACCGCCTCTTAATGATAATTTGTTATATATTACTTTTAAATGTTGATAAATAAGCTAGAATGATTTGAAGCAGAAAAAATTTTCAATTTTTCAGAATTTTGTTTGTTTATAACGAAATAATATAGGTTAGCGAACAACCCCAGTGAAAATGGTAAATGTATCCAAATCATAAGAAAGTGTATCAAAGTGTATCAAAGTGTATCTAAGAGCGATATTTCGGACCAAATGTTAATACACTTTGGTACACTTTCATACACTTTCATACATTTTTATACACTTCCAAAAAAAAGTTTCTTGGTATCAATTTTTTATATTCGTTAATGATATACACTTTGATACACTTTAATACACTTTTGCACATTTTCATATATTTTTTGGACACTTTCATACACTTTGATACACTTTCATACATTTTTCTAATAAAGGAAAAATGTTGATTTTCTTGGATACACTTTTGCATACATTGATACACTTTTGCACACTTTGATACACTTTTCGAAAATGTTGACTAAAATTAATTTCTACATTTGCTATGTGTTACACACTTTGATACACTTTTGCACACTTTGATACACTTTGATATACTCTTGCACACTTTAATACACTTTGATACACTTTCATACATTTTTCCAATAAAGGAAAAATGTCGTTTTTATTGGATACACTTTTGCATACTTTGATACACTTTTGCACACTTTGATACATTTTAAAAATTTTAACTAAAATAAATTTCTAGATGTGCTATGTGTTACACACTTTGATACATTTTTACACACTTTGATACATTTCGAAAAAAGTTAACTACAATTAATTTTTAGATTTGCTATGTGTTACACACTTTAATACACTTTTATTCATTTTTCCCATTTTTGAAATGCAGGAATAGTACATTATTCAGCAAAGGAGTTAATTCCAAAATACATTTAAGGCATTTTTAATTTACTCCCATGGTGAATATGCTATTTTTTGCCATACCCGGGCTAAAACTACCACTTCTGCGATTTTGAGCTGGGAGTTAAAGTAGTACTGTTGGACAAGATACGGCAAAAAAATATTATTTTGAATAATTGGTTATTGATACTTTCATATAATTTAAAACATTTAAAAAAATTGAAATAGAAGCGTCTTTTTTATTTTAAAAGTATAATATTTTAGTGGTAATATAAATGAAATATGAAGTAAAATAAAAAACGTGATTTAGTAAAATTATTTATTATCTAGTTTAGAGATTTTCCCCTTATTCCTTTCATGATGGGGCTTACAAAATATTTATCAGTACTGTGCATAATTATACATGGATTCGCAATATCATTAGGGAATATAATTCTCAATTTTTTACTCACATTATTTGTACAAGATTTTATATGATTAATTGTAACATCGCTCGTTGAAATAATGAATCCAGTATCTAATTGAATTTCAAACATTATTATAATAATATAATCAACGTAAGAATGTGTTATTTTACATATTCGGGAAATTACTCCATATTTATTATTATTTGTTTGTAAAATACAATCATTAATTCTCTTTTTTTTGGAATACTGTGATGATGTGTATCAACAACCGTTATAAATAAACCTATTATAAGACACACATTCAGTTATCTTACTCACATCAAAAATTGTATTAATAGCTTGAAATTCTTTTTCAAGCTATTAATTTACACACTTTTCAAGCTATTAATAGCTTGAAAAGTGTGTAAAAGTGTATCAACGTGTACAAACTTGTGCAAAATAAAACAAGAAAAGGTTAATACTCAGAAGTGTATTAAGATGTACCATAGTATATTAAAGTGTATCAAAGTGTGTAAAAGTGTATCAATATGTACAAACGTGTGCAAAATAAAACAGGAAAAACAATTTAGGCTAATACTCAGAAGTGTATCAACATGTACCATAGTATATTAAAGTGTGTAAAAGTGTATCAAAGTGTAAAAGTGTATCAAAATGTGTCAAAGTGTATAACATCAAAAAAATTGAGGAAATTTAATTTCAGCTCACTTTTTAAGAAATGTACCAAAGTGTACCAAAGTGTATCTAAGTGTATCAGAGTGTATCAAAATGGATCGAGAATAAGGTCTGAAAAATCCCTATTTAAAAAAAACACGTGTTTTTTGCACGTGAAAAATACACGTGTAAAATACACGTATTTTTTACACGTGTTTTTTACATGTAAAATTTGCGTGTTTTTTCACGCATATTTTTCACGTGTTTTTTTCACGTGTATTTTTTAGGTATATTTTTCACATATTTTTTTATAGCTTTTCGAAGAGCTTCTACTGTCCGGCCTCTTATATCTGCGTCTTCCAAATTTGTGTAAGGGATGACAAAACTTAGAAAAACGCCACCTAGTGACTTAAAGTCAAACCGACGTAATCGATCATTAATAGCGATTTAATTCACTAGGTGGCGTTTTTCTAAGTTTTGTCATCCCTTACACAAATTTGGAAGACGCAGATATAAGAAGCCGGACAGTAGAAGCTCTTCGAAAAGCTATAAAAAAATATGTGAAAAATACACCTGAAAAATACACGTGAAAAAAACACGTGAAAAATATGCGTGAAAAAACACGCAAATTTTACATGTAAAAAATACGTGTATTTTACACGTGTATTTTTCACGTGCAAAAAGCACGTGTTTTTTTTTAATAGGGATCGCTCTTAGATACATTTTCATACACTTTGATACATTTTTGTATGCTTCAATACACTTTCATACACTTTTATACATTTTGATACACCGAAAAATTTCCATTCGGGAAAATATTTCTATATTTTTGATATAGAATGATAGGAAATTTGATCTAGTTTAAGAATCTGTCCGGTTTTTTAAATTTGAGCAAGTAAATCCTGAGATATCTCAAATTTAAGCTGTAGCGCCAACTCCTAGCAATACGACAAATGTGAGCAATATAACGATCGCTTTCCTTATTAAAAATTCTTTTATTATAAGGTAAGTAATTTCCTTAGTGCATATACTATACTACTGGAGGCAGCTCTGAATGCAAGTTTTTGCAGAGAAAATTACTGCATCCATTGTAGTTTATAAACTATAGCCATTTAAACAATTAATTTGTTTATAACAAATTACTCAACCACTTGCGCGAAAAGCAAGTTGCAAATCCGGATTCAGCGGCTCAAAATACATATGAATCACCTACTTGCTTGGTGGAACCTCTAACTTCATACGAAACCCTTTGGGCGCCTAGACTAAGAACTTTTAATAAGAATGCATGAGCGGGAACGGAACGACAAGAAAATAGCGCAAAGGCACAGTCACATGGTACAAGTCTGGACTCGGCCTTAGAGAAGAAAACTTCCTCCACTACGAGAGTTACGAAACCTGTATATACGACCGTGGTATAGGTGTACCTCATTTTGTCTTTAAATTAATTAACTTTCATTGAAGCAGCAAAGGATTAATATAACAAAATTCTTATTGAAAAAAATAAAAAATGGCTATTGGTGACCTTAAAACTAAAAAAGGCATTGAGGATTTAAATGTTTACCTATCAGAACGTAGCTACATTCAGGGGTAATTTTTTAAAGTTGATTTTATTATAAATTTACCACACGTGCTACTAGAAAAAATTTTAATTTGTAATTGGTTTTACATTTATTTTTCCTCCTTATTTATCGCTTTACAAAAATTTTAATTTTTTTAAATTTTAACTAACTGTTTTTTGTTTAAAATCTTTGAAATTTTGTTTAAAAAAAAATAGTTGGCAACCATCTCAAGCTGATGTAATGGTTTTTGAAGCATTAGATGAAACACCTACAGTGTCAAATAGCCATATTCTTAGATGGTACAATCACATCAAATCATATGATCACAAAAACTTACCTGGTGATCAAACATCCAAAATTTTTTATAATATAACAACTCTCCAGTTAGATGAGAAAGAAAATGATGATCTTGACCTTTTTGGTACTGATGATGAAGAAGATACAGAGGCAGCCAGGATTAGAGAAGAAAGATTGAAAGCTTATGCTGAAAAAAAGTCTAAAAAACCTGCTGTGATTGCCAAATCTAGTATTGTAATTGATGTCAAGCCTTGGGATGATGAAACAAATATGACTGATATGGAAAAAGTTGTCAGGTCTATCGAAATGGATGGTCTTGTTTGGGGTGCATGTAAGTCATTTTAATGTTTAACTCGTAAATTGTACAAATCTTATAAATACAAATCTTAATTTGCTTTGTTGATTATTCAAATTTAATATAACATTATAATAAATACAATTTATTATTAAAAATAATATTTTTATAGCCAAACTTGTTCCAGTTGGTTACGGTATTAAAAAATTACAGATTATGTGTGTTGTTGAAGATGAAAAAGTTTCTGTGGATGCACTTGTTGAACAAATTCAAGAATTCGAAGATTTAGTTCAGTCAGTTGATATTGCAGCATTTAACAAAATTTAAGTTATACATCATTATTTTATTCTTATAAATATATTGATACAAAATGAAAAAAATAAAATATAAACTTTTATTTGCATAAATTAATTTCATTCATTAATATAGCTTGTAATGTTTAATGAATCACAAAGTAAAATATTATTTTAATTATACATCATTTAAATATAACGAAAAAATAAACATGAAGTACATTTTAATTTTTTTATCTATTCTAAAATATTTTTCTATTATTGTGAAAGAAAAATGATTGTTGTAAAATATTTTAGCATTACATAAAAAGAAAAATTAAGTTAGTCTTGGTTAAAATGTATGGTGAGCTTTGGAAAAATTCGGTAAAGTATTCTGTACTAAAAACCAGAAATATTTATAATAAACCTTTTAAGATTATTTATTTTTTACAAAAGTTTTCTAAATCTTTTCAATTTATGGTTCTGGACCTTTACCCAACTTCTCAACTTTTTAATCAGGGAGCCCAGAATTAAGAGCATGAAGAAGCTCTCCCACTTCTAATAATATTTCTATTCCAAGTTAATGAGTAAACAGTGTGTTCGACTTTTTCCGTTACAATAAAAAAATTTATAACATGTATAGACCAATATGGAAAAAATTTCTGGAAATAATTGTAAATAAGTGTTAATAACTGTAAATAAATGTAAATAACTGTAAATAAGTGTTAAACAATGTCAGAATTGAGACATAAATAACAGTTATTTATAATTATTTACTGTTATTTAAATTTATTCACTTTTTTTTTACAATTATTCACATTTATTTACGATTATTTATAGTTTTTTGCAGTTATTTACATTTTCGAAAATTTTCACAAATTAATCCAATTTTTTTAAATATATGCGAAAATTTTTGAAAATGTGAATAACTATAATAATAAATATTTGTAAAAAATATATAATAAATATTTGTAAAAAACTATGAAAAATTGTAAATAATTGTAAATAACTGTAAAAAACTGTAAATATAATTGTAAATAATTAATAATACCATTAAATTATTCACTAATTAAAAAAATTTTTTGAAAATGTAAATAATTATAAATAATTACGAAGGTTTATATAAAAATGAGAAATCTAAATAATTTTTTTTTTCAACAAAAATAATTGTATTAACATAGCTTTAGTGCAGATAAGCCATCATATTAAAAATCGATCCCAACAGCTCCGTTGGAACATCTGCAATGATTTTTAGTAAAAATTTTAAATATGTTGTTTATCCTCCAATTCTGATGATTGATTCATTCTAAATTTTATCCAATTTATTAATTATTGAAACTTTAATTATATCTTTTTTTTATTCATATAAAATTTTGAATTATTCTAAAAAATTTTAAAAAACTCCGAAACACGTTAAAAAGTTTCAAAATTTTTTTAAGGATTTAAACAAAACCTTTAAGGTACTTATTTTAAATTGCTTAAGTTTAATTCATTTTTTATATTTTCAATTTTGGACACTTTTATTTTACAGTTACTTTTTTTCCAATATTTGGAGGAAGCTAGATTGAGGAGCTAAAATAAAGATGCGAATACAGAGGGTTGGATAATATGTTGTGAGTGTGCTTAGGTTGTTTGATTATGAATGTGGTTGTGGTTGACAAGTAGAAATGAATTACAACAATTGTATTAGTTGTCAACTCTTATTTATTTTCACCAGTGAGTTGACTGAAGTGCTGCCAGGAACGACCACTCTAGATCGTGGTCGAAGTATGACTCACTGTATCCGTTCGTTCGAACTTGTTCTTTGCTCTCTCCCGATCGGAAAGATATCGTGGCTAACCAACATAAAACAGACAAGGCCCTCTACGGATAGCTTAGGTTGGCCCTCGCTAATTTTGAAACGGGGGTAACGCATGGCATAACCATATGCGCATGCGTCAACACATCACACTATTGTTAGGAACCCGGCCCGGCCTCTACGCAATACATAGATGGGAAATCCCATGCCACAAACGCAACGATATTGCGCAAGCGCGTTTATCAAAACTGATAGCTTTCGATTTTTAATAATAATTAAAATTAAATTAACAATAATAGTAATAATTATAGTAATTATATGTGCATCTATGTATGTATATGTATGTGTGTATATGTACATATATGATTGGTCTGTTTAAATCAATAAACCTAATTTTCCGTTTAAATAAAATGAATAATAAAATTGTATTATAATAAATAACAATATTAACAGTAAATATGAATTGTTAAGGGGAGACACAAGTAAAACACACAAAAAATGAGGTTTTTTAGTTTTAACTTTTGATCCGTAGATAACCTACAATGTTATCCATGCGTAATAATCAAAATCATCTAAAGAATCTATAAAAAAATTTCCAGCTCGAAATATTAAAAACTGTGGGACTAGTTCCATTTTAACGCTTCCTCATTTATCACTGAATCGAGCAGTCGTTATTGGATAACATTGTAGGTGCTACGGATCAAAAGTTAAAACTAAAAAACCTCATTTTTTGTGTGTTTTACTTGTGTCTCCCCTTAACAATAAATATTAATTGTACAATTAATAATTTATATTAATACTAATATTAAATACTAATATTATTATTATTAATACGTATTAAGTAAATATTGATTATATTATAAATAATAATAAATATAAATTGATTCAAAGTAATGATTTTATCTCGCTCAAGTGAAAAGCTCAGATTTCACAACTAAATGCAAGAATAATATTATAGTATTTTCAGAGAAAGGATTAAAAGGAGACAAACCCCTGCAAGACGCACGTGCAGCATACTCAGTAAACATTTCTGAGAATTAAAAGGATATAACCAGCAAATATTTGGGTTCCTTCTCAGGTTTCAAACACTTGCCCATCTTCTCGAGTTTCAAAGGCTCAAGCTTCTACAGCTAATGGGTATCAAATTTTAAAAACAAGTATAAGATATCTCAAATTTTGATGGCTTAATCCTGTGAGGAAAACAAATCTGAGTCTCAAGTTTCAACTTAGCTTTAAGAGTTCCGAGGAAGTTGGCCTTGCACGTGCAGGTTCACCAAATTACCCAGGGTAGAAAATTCTTGGAAAATCCTTTGCAGCTGGGACTTAATACAGAGCCTTATAGAAGAAAAATAGTATAAAAGCCATGAGATTCGAGAGCCAGCAGCTTAGTCTTGCTTACTCATCTTCAAACGTGTGCACATCGTAATTTCAAAGTTTTAATAAAAGTATTATTTCAAAGTTAATAAAGATTTCCTTTTATTTTAAGTCCTTGATTCCTTGGATTTTTATCCTTAATCAAGCAACGGACTCACATATTAAATTTTTCATTAAAATAATAAGATAAAAACTTTAAATTTGATTAAAGTTCTAAATTATTTGAAATTAAATTAAATTCAAATACGCGGGCATTCAACGCCAAGATCCAGCTTTAATCTGACATCGAGAGGACCATCTACAGAATTTTGCTATTCTACGACTCAGGGTTGGGTCATAACAAATTGGTGACAGTGGTGGGATCCGCTTGAAGGAAATCAAGGAAGTTCTCCAAGGATACTTACTCCAGGACTTACTTGCGTCCTATACCCAGGGTTTTTAAGGCCGTGGTTTTCCCCTGGGGCTCCGGGTGAATACCAGGACGCTGATGTTGGATTTTGGGTCCACGGCAGGACCAAGGGTTTCCATAAATCCCCAAAACCAACGGATAAGGGCTGGCAAGGCCAAAACAAGAAATCGACGAGGACAATTTTCAAAATCATCACCTAAGAGGAACCACCTTTACAACCTAAGGTCAAAAAGACACCTGCGATCAGGAAACCGTCATCCGAAGATTTGTCTACAAGATCGACTGCATCTGATATCAACGTACAACAGCTAAGTAACTTGAGCGAGCGAAATATATATATATATATATATATATATATATATATATATATATCTTCCTATATTATATAGACGTAAAAAATAGCATTCTTGCGTCCACCCCACTCCTCCCCCCTCCTCCCCCAGCCTCACATTTTAAAATTTTTTTAACGTAAATATAGGTTTTTTTTCAGCCTCTGTGAGATGCCACCCCCCTCCTCCCCTCTCCTCGACCCGCCTCTGACATCGCCTCAACGTTTGTCGCCTCATATCACCTCATAGGTCTCCTCAAAGACTCCTAAGAGACGCCTCAGGTAAGCCTTAGGAATTCCTCAAAACGCCTTAAGTTTGTGAGAGTGATATTTTTTAAAATTTTCAAAAATAACGTAAAAATAGTTACCGACGCCTCAGTGTTTCCTCATCCCCTCCTCTTACAACGCCTCAGGGTACGCCTCAGAGATGAGCCATTTTTTTTGTATGCCTCTTGTCCTGCCTTATACATCGTCTTAGAAACGCTTCAAGAACGCCTCATACATCGCCTTAGAGACGCCTCAGATATACCCACGTACTCCTCAAATAAATAAATTTTTTGGGGGCTAACAAATTGGGGGGCTGGCGAGTAGGGGGGTACCCCCCCTAGTATATATATATATATATATATGTTGAATTGAACTTATCTTTATTTCTCCTCCTTAACCTTTAGTACAATAATTTTAGGCGAAGCGTAGCCTTAGACGGTAAGTATGATAATTTTTCATTGTCGGTGTTATTAACATATCATCGTATTGCTGCTTTTTATATAAACTTTGTAGACCATTTATTAAAATTTTAGGTTTTAATAATGCAGGTGATAATATTCCATTTCTCGCTTTATTTATAGAATTGAATAGGTCTGTTATATAAGCCTCATACTCCTCCAGCGATGCATCAATTTCTTGCAGAATAAGTAATACAATTTGTAATACGATTGCCTTGATAATTGTTAAGCATTGTTGATGTTCCAAGACTCCAGTTTATTAATTTATCTTCATTTTCTTTAAATATATAGAATTCTTTTGTAAATTAATCAAAGGTCTCTTTTATATACAATGTTTGATTTTTAATTGCTACTAGCGAGTCTTCTATATGTTTATATAGCTTGTCTATTTCTTGATTTATAGAATCGGCATCATCAGAGTTTAAGGTACCAAATAAGAATTTGCTGGCTGTTCCTACAAAGTTGAATAATCCTCTCTTCTTTCTGTTGCGCTCTGAATGTAAAAATAAAGATAATCTTGCGAATAGTTCATTTAGACATTTTTCTTGATGCATTATGAAATCTTTTGCAGTACAGTGAACATTATTACATTCTTCTTTAATTCTTATTAATCTATTTTGCATGTCTATTTTATTTTGTATAAGGGATGTAAGATTTATGCAGTTAACAATAGTCCAAGTATCTTCGAACACATAAGCAGTCCCGTAATTTTTCTGTAATACTGGCATATTAGCTGGTGTAATTTCTATGTCTGCTTTGCAGTAATGAAATGTATCAATCAACATGACTGTTAACATATTTATCGCCTTCATCTGTAACAAAGAAGGGATTCGAGATAAGCGTGATCTCATTAAAATGTCGCCTGAGAATTTTAGTTTTAATTTTAAGCTGGATGGTATGACTTTCATTATTGACTGTGAGAATTGTTGCTGGCCCTATAAATCCGCGCGATGTTCTAAAATTTACCCTATCCCCTGGTTGTGGGTTGATTCTTAAAGTTTGTCTGTTATCTACTGTGTTTTTATTCATTTCTTTTTGTCTTTGTATATTTCCTTTTGCTTCTTTTGCTTTCTTTGTATTTTCTTCGAGTCGTTTATTTAGTGAGTTTGACTTGTCATGGTTCCAATTTTCTTTAGGTAAGATTCGTCCAAAGAATAATTCGTAGTAATGATTGGGTAAAAGCTTTTATTGTTTGAGACTGCTCCAATTATTCTTTTCTTTAAGGTCCCTATAAGCCTTTCTACTATACCGTTTGATTGTGGATGTAATGGAGTTGTTGGTATATATTCTATTTTATGTTTTTCTAATAAATTTTAAAATGCCCTTGATGTAAGCGTAGCTGCGTTGTCACTTATTATTTTCTTTGGTATTCTCCATTCACTCATTAAATCTTCCATAGATTGCATAGTTTGATCTAGATTTTTCAATTGATAAACTTTAGCATATCGTGAAAGCGCTTCTATAATAAAAAGTAATTTTATTCCTTTTTCTTCAGCATGATCTATATACCATAATTCGTTTATTTCTTTTGGCACGCTTATGATAGTGCCTGGAGCCTTAAATCTGCTGTTAAAAATTCTTTCCACACAATATTCACAGGTGTCGATCCAATTTCTAACCTCTTCAGCTTTTGTTTCCCAACAATATTTACGCAGCTGGAACATAGTTTTATCATAAGCCCAATGAGCTTTGCTTTGGGCTCTTGCTATTAATGTTTTTCTAGTCTTTTCACAATCCACATGAGTCTGTGCTAGACTCTTTATTCGTATTCTTCTTGAAAAACGAGCAAGTTTTGATAATAAGTCTAGAGCCGAAGCGTCGTCAAAATTTCTTAATTCTATAATTTCTCCTTTATAATTAGGGTAATGACTACGTAAATAATTTATTGGTGATCGTATTAATTCTTCATTTGGAGTTAGTATAATGTCTCCTTTACATGCTTGTTTTATTTCTATCTTTCCATATTTAGGTTCCATTTCTGTCCGAAAGTATACAAGTGTTATTTTCTTTATACCTCTTTTGGCTGCTATAGTTTTTAAATGGTCTGTAGCATCAAAGAATTTCTTTCTATTAAAACCTCTGAGTTCCAATATTTGTCCCTCTGTGTATTTAGACAGTATTTCCTTTAAAACTTGTTTTATGTCTTGATTATCAGTATTGTTAGATATTATATCACCTTTTATAGCATTAACGTACTTTATTCGTGGATTTTCTCTTTTTGCAACAAATGCTCGGCTGAGAGCATCGGCATTAGTGTTCAATTTGCCCTTTTCATATTCCACTATAGGTTGAAAGTCTGTGATTTTCAACAAAAGTTTAAAAATTCTAGATCCAATTTCTGGTGATTTTGATTTTATAAGACCTGTTAATGGTGCATGATCTCTTATTAAAATAAAAGGTTTTCCATATAAAAAATGTCTAAAATGTCGCATTGCCCATACTGCTGCTAATAATTCCTTTTCGGTGGTTGAATAATTCTTTTCAGCTTGATTGAGTGTTCTTGAAGCATAGACGAATGGTAAATCTTTTTCTTTCCTGTAATCACCTTGACTAAGAATTGCACCGAGTCCTTCGTAACTTGCATCTGTTGTTAGTATGAACATTTCTTCCAAATTAGGATATTTTAATATAGGCAATGATGTTAATTTCTCCTTTAATATTTCAAAAGCCATATTGCATTTATCATCGAAGCTAAAAGTGACATTATTACTCATTAATTTGTTAAGAGGTACTGTGATTTTACCGCAATTTTTAATAAATTTCACATAGTATCCGCATAATCCTAGAAATTGTCTGATTTCCTTTTGATTGGAAGGTTGTTTATAATTTCTTATACATTTTAATTTGTTTGGATTAGGATGTATTCCTTTTTCTGTGATGAGATGTCCTAAATATTCTAATTCTTGTTTTACATATTCACATTTATCAGGCTGCAACTTTAAGCCTGCAGTTATGAGATGATCAAATAATATCTGTAAGTTCTTTAGATGTTCTTTAAAGGTTTTTGAGTATACTATAATGTCATCTAGGTATACGAAACATATAGTGCCTATTAGTCCTTGTAATTTTAAATTCATTATTCTTGAAATGTAGCAGGTGCGTTTTTAAGGCCCATTGGCATTTGTTTAAATTCCCAATGTCCTTTATGAGTAGAAAATGCAGTACGCTCTTTGTGTTCTGGAAAAACCGGTACTTGATAAAAGCCTGAGGCCAAGTCAAATGCAGAGAAGTATCTCATACCTCCCATTTGGTCAAGGATTTCATTTATTGACGGCAATGGGTGATTGTCTTGAAGTGTGTATTCATTTAATTTCCTGAAATCTATTACAACTCTATATTTTTGTATTCCTGGTGCATCTATTTTCTTTGGAACACACCAAACAGGTGATACAGAAAGCGAATTTGACTTTGTTATAATACCTTCATTTTTAAATTTTTCTATTTGTTTGTCTATTTCCTTATGTAAAGATAATGGGTGTCGATATAATTTTGAAACAACTGGTTGATTTATTGTGAATGTGAATTGTAAAGGATTGTCTTGTGCATCAAAAATTTTTATATTTTGTTTTTCTGTATCAATTAATGCTTTATAATGTTGTAGCCACCCTTGGCCAAATAACCCATCGGCATCGAGAGGTATTTTATTGCTTGCGACATGATATATAAAGTCCTTTCCAAAAACATTCAATTTACACTTGCCAAGCATTGTGTGATTTCCGTTAACTATCTGCATTGTTTGTCTCTCTTCTGGTTTTTGTCTTATAGGATTGCAGGTATTAAGATCCAACACTTTGTCTTTAATGAATGTTATGCCTGCTCCTATGTCCACTAAGAATTTTAATAATTTTCCTCCTGTTCTTGAGGGTCGCATCCAGAGATGCCAGTGCTTTCCATCAGTTGGAAAGATTGCGTCTGGTAATCCTGGTCTTCCCAATAATTCTGACGGTTGGGCGGGGTCTTCGACCATGGTGCCGGATCCTCTAAATAAGTTTTGCTTTTTGAGGCATTGAGGCGAAAATTTACTCTTTGTGCATTTTGATGTTTAAAACAATGCTCTTTGTCATGACCGTATTTATTACAGTGGGAGCATGTAGGTTTATCCTCTTTTTTATCTGATCGATAATTTTCTTGTCGATCTCTTGAGAAGCTTCTATCACGTGTGTAATTTTTATCCGGTGTTGAATGTTTCTCACGATTTCTTGAATCATATCTAGAATGGCTCCTATCTCTTGGATGTTTTTCATATCTATCTCTTCTGGATCTCTCCTCATGTTTATTATAATTTCGAAGTTCTTCGTCTTCTTTTCGGAGTTTTTCTTCGTATAAAGCTTGTTGATACGCTATCGGTAGAGTGTGTGGTCGATTTTATTGTACGGCTAAACGTAAGCCTTCTGGATACAATCCTCTTATAAATTTCGAAATCACGTTTTTATTTTCATAATTCCGGTGCATATCTCTAAAATCGTCGTTTAAACCGTCTATTGAAATCTCTATTCGACAATTTATGTTATTATATCTTTGTATATAGTCCGCCACCTTTTCATTTGTTCTCTGTCTCATAAAGTTACGCATTTCAGCTAATTGGTTGTATTCAAGTTGTAGTTTTCCAAAGTGTGTGTTTAAACATTCTTTGAGTTGTACTGCCGTAGTCACTTGATTTCTTTCAATTACTTCTTGTACCTTTCCTTTTAGCTTAACTGCTATTACCTTCCGTATAAGCGCTGATATTTCCTGCTCAGAGCTAAGTTGTAAGGAGGCGTGAATGATTTGATCAATAAATGCGCTAACATCTGTTGATCCATCATATTTCCTTATCTCTGTTAAGAGTTCACGTATTAATAAATGATGTTCTCTCGTTAATCCCGGGGGAACATTTAATCTAGGGTTGTTGTCTCTAACTGCAGGTGGTATACTTGGGATTAGTGGTGGATTTTTATTTTTTGTCATCTGAGTATTTAGAATTTGTAATTGTTCTGTAAATAATATTAATTGCTTTTCTAATGCGTCGGCCTTTTCCTTTTGACATTGCAATTCTTGCACTACATTTTGTTCGTCTTGATCGCATCGCGTTATGTCTTCATTAGATTTAAATTTCTTTAGTAAACTGTCCATCTTACTGGGTTTTAAATTTATTTTTAATTTATAAAGACCGTCTGTAGTGTCGTAGAAATTGTTAGAAACGTCAGAAAGGGAAGTAGGTGATCGTGGGGTATTTTCCGATCTTACACTATCGTTATCAACTTTACGATAATCACAATACACGGAAAAAGGAAAATACCTGAAAAGAATGTACTAATTTGAGTCAGTACTAGAAAGAATATTACTAGTCGTTTTTTAATTGATACTCAGTATATATTTTAAAACGACCTATATAAGTACATTTTTTAACGCGACTCGTCCCAAGAATTGTGTGGTATAGTACCGAATTTTTCCGTACTACGGGACTACATTATCTTTTACTAACATAGTACCTATACAATATTTACTGCGGCGCTGTCGAATATGAAACTTCAATACAGCTAATTTATCATAATGTAAAAACCATTAAATTGTATATAAATTTTTAGCAATCAATAAATATAATATCGATCATATAATATGTAAAAATTTCAAATTACTAATTATTAATTTTAAACTTGAGTTGATTATTATAAACGGGAAAAAGCAGATGAATTTTTTTGCTACAATAAAGAAATTTGTAAGATTAAGCTTGAGTGCGGACAACTCATGAAATCCACCGAGATGCTATACATAAAAAGTTATATACAAACTTACGATGTATAGTATTTCGAGGTTAGGTTTGTCAAGCTTGATCTAACTTTCAATCTAAGTTTATAAAAGAAATAAATTCAAATGACTTTTTATTTTAACAAAAATGATTGTACTAACATAGCTATAGTGCGGATAAGTTAGAATATTTGTTTGATTAATGAATTTAAAAAGATGTCAACAAAATAAAAAAAGCAAAAATCGATTCTAACAGCTCTGACATCCTGTTAAGTTGAAAATTAATTATTAGTAATTTAAAAGGGTTGCATATTATAAAAATGATTTTAGAATCATCAATTTTTAATTCTAGTATGGGAAAATCAGTTCTATATATAGCAATTATATTCTCTGCAAAATTTTACCCCTGGATCGGATAGGTGAAATATCAGTCCTAGTACCGAAAAAATAGGTACTACGTAGCGGAAATTCATGCACTCGGTTCGTAATATAGTTATGCCAGCATTAGTAGTTAAAATTTGAAGTATAGTATTGATTAAAATTATACTATTACATTTTTTTTCAATACTTTATCACAGAAATAATACATACTACGTGTAGTATTGATTTTAATGGTATTTACCTTTTTCCGTGTACATACGCGGATGATGTTCCTGTGTGTCAACCTCTCAAGCGTGTGTGCTCCGGCTTGAGACGTTGTATGTCTTATAAATAACTTATAAATAAAATGAATGTTACAGAAAGTTAGACACGCCTTTATTTTTCGGCTTGTCCCCCTGTGTGCTTAAAATTATTGTACGACTTACTTGAAGGCTTTTAAGAGATGATGTTTTTGAAGATCTGGTTAGCTGCGTCTCTTTAACCGCTGGCGGTGCAGAAGTCCTCTTTTATTGTAGAGATGATCCTCTCTTTATCCCTGGGGATGCAGACGTAGCTTGATGAACCCTTCAACTATTGGTAGTTAACTCCTGAGAGTGTGGGCTATTGTCACCAGATTAAAGATAAGTTTTCTTGATTTTTAAAACTCTCTGTTTCCTCCTGAGAGAAGATATCCTGAGATATCAGAGTTTTGTTTAATTGTCTTTTATCACTTGGTTTCTTTTAATTTTTAAACTCCTCCGTTTTCTCCTGAGAGAAAATATTTTAAGAAATCGGAGTTTTATTTAATCACTTTTATCACTTGGCTTCACTATCCTCTTACGCTGCCACCAATTTATGTTAACTGTTAGAACTCTATTTATTAATTTGTGAAGTTTAATTTATTAAACTTTATTTAATAAATTTGATTTATTAATTTTATAAATTTTTAATTATTATTATAACTTATTTCTGTAATTTAGGACGTTAGTTCTTTAGGATAGGTATCCAAGAATAAAAGAATATTTATTGATTTGTATATATATATATATATATATATATATATGTTGAATTGAACTTATCTTTATTTCTCTTTTTTAACCTTTAGTACAATAATTTTAGGCGAAGCGTAGCCTTAGACGGTAAGTATGAAATTAAGCTTGCGAGCTAAAGACTCTTGGGTTTTTATACTATGGGTAAAAGACAGTTGCATTCTTTCGTATGTATGATATTATTGATACTTTTATAATTTCGGGGAAAAGATTGATTGAATTTTGCATGTGATGTAGTTTAGAGTTCGATCGCCTCTTGTGCGTCGCATTCTTGTATGTCGCATTCTCGCAAATGTATAACGTTATTGTTTGCTATCACAGTCTCAAGGTAGAAGACTTGACATATGATGCGTACGGAGTTCAATCACCCTTGAGTGAAATGTGCAAGATGAATATAAGTATAAATGTGTTATGAATGTTTGTCTTTGTTTACATATGTGTATGATAGTAAGTGTATGTTAATGGACATGTGTGTATGTGTATGAATGTATGTGATAATAATGCAAAAGATATTTACGTAAGAAAAAAAAGTCTTAATTTTTACTTTAATATAATAAAATAATAATAATAATGATATATATATATATATATATATATATATATATATATATATATATATATATATATATATATATATATAAGTAGTAATGTGATTATGGAGAGGCGGAGAAACGGACACGGAAAAGGAGAAAGGTAGACAGTAACACGGAAACGAAGAGATGGAGACGGAGAGACGAAGACGGAGACGGAGACAGAGTGACGGATATTATGTATGTTTTTATGTGTATATGAGTAAGTGTATGTATATGGATATGTGTATATGTGTGTATGTATGTATGGGTATGTTAAAGGTGCGCGTGTGTATGTGTATGGATGTATGTGACAATAATGCAAAAGATATTCACATAACAAAAAAAAATCTGAATTCTTTACTTTAATATAATAGTAGTAATATTTTATAATAATAAACAATAATTATAAATCACAATTTAATTTTTATTAATCAATAATTAATAACACTTCATAAAATTTATACTTGCGCCATATATAACTGTTATATATAGACATAACTAGTTAAATATAGTTTAAAATTAAATTTATAACTATTAAACTACTATATACTGTACTACTATAAAGTAGTTGGATTCAGAAGCACTAAATATAACCAGATAAATAATTCGTGATAAAATATTATGAAGTTCAAAATTTTAATTAATAAAAACATTCATTTCATATAATATATCAAATTGACAATTATACATGGAATAATAGTTATGTAAGTTTATTTACTCTACCGCATTTTGGAATTAAATTAATAATTATTATATTATAATCTACTCAATAACATAACAACAATGGAACGACGTCAATAAAACATATTTCACGAAGAGGAGAGTTCCTCTGATTCTGATAATACTGAAGATGAAGATTATATAAAGGCAAAGACATATTGGGGACATAGAATAGAAGTTCTTATAAGAAAACTAAAGGTCTCCAAGTATCTCCACTACCGCGATTCAGAACACTTTGTGAATTCGATAAAAAAGATCCGCTCTAATATACCTGATCGTGCGGATAAAATATTACTTGAAGTTATTACATCTAACCTTCGTGGAGATGCCCAAATAGCGATTAGCGGCTTGATATTCGATTCTACGAATGATTTAGAAAATTTTCTGAAAGAATGTTTTCAATCCTCAAACATATTTGGACATTTTTGTGATGAAATAATAAACTGTGCATAATACAATCATTTACAAAAGGATCCCTTAATATTTTTCTAAGGGCTTAGTGACATTATGAGTGAAGCTTACTCTGCCTATAGTAATCTTAAATACTCTCAAACTATTTTCAAAACCCATATATTGAACCGAATGCGAAAAATTACAATGCACGTTTATCGAAGAGAGGTAAAGACAATAGCACCACAAATAAATGTTGCACAAGAATCACAAATTGATTACGAGAAAGCAGAAACTTTCTACAATTGTCCAGATTTAAAAGAACAGAGAGCACAGACGTGTTACTCAGAAGAATAAGATTATAGAGCAGTAGTAGAAACTTCTGTTATCACTAAAAATGATACACTTAAAATAAAAAATGCCCAAATTTGTCAGACAGATTGGGATACAATAAAATCACCTCATGAATCTCCTAAGAAGAAGGAATGTTACGCCATAGAAAACCAAACAGTAAAATTAGAGAATTATAAAGCAATAAACAAAAAATCAACTAATGTATCAAACGATGCATTTATAATAAAATCTGCTCAAGAATCGCAGATAAAATATGAGACAGCGAAAATATTCAACGCACAAGGTTATGAATATGAATATACAGAAAACATTACAGAAAGTGAAGAGCATAAAGCACAAAAGAGTCCTGCATAAGTGTTATGGATGACGCTACTGAAGCTCACATTTCAGTTAACTCAAGATTTAGCCTCTGTTTAGAATGTAGATTCAAGACTTATGATAAAATCAAAACATTCGTCAGAAAACGATTTAACAAAATTGAAAACATCCAGTCAAATCTTTCTACAAAAACTATAAAATATTTTACTATCAAGAAAATAAATAAAACTAAAAACAAACTCCTTAATATTAACATCAGATCAAATAATCTTTTTAAGCCCCACCCAATTAATTGGCAGTTGCATTGGCAGCTGAAAATAAAAAAAATTATTTAGTGACAGTCAAATCAACGATGTAAGTTACAAAAACGTCCAAAAGAAAAAAGGTACCAGGTCAGGACAGGCCGAACCCACGGCCTCTGAAAAATCACAAAAATAATTAAACTCTAGCCCAGGTTTATATAAAATTATCCCTATAATTACGGAAATTAGTCCAAATGGTCGTTCAAAAATCTCTTTAAGATCGGACCAAAAATCTGAGGGGGAAGGTATACGTGAAGTAGAATTCTTGGATAACAACGTATATCAAGATCTGAATATTGACCAAAAACAAGATAAAGCAGATAAAAAGTACTTTGTACTGAGAGGAACAAATGATATCATACCTTCGAATGACTCTCGAAAAAAAGGTTCTTTCTTACTAAAGAAAAACACGAACAATATAGAATTGCAAGAGATCGAAGGTAAGAAAAAATACAGACGGGTACGAAAATTACGTCCATCATTAACAGGGTTAACAAATATCCTCTTATATATCTTAATTATAGAATACAACATCAGTCGTATGACCTGTGATTGGAGAATAGCTATTAACCAACATGAATTCATACAAAAACAAATTTCATAAGTCTCGTGCATGAGTTCATTTTTATTTATACCTCGAAATTTTACTTACAAAACTTTTTATTGTTTCACCAAATTTCGTGTTGCTCTCATATGAATTCATTCTTATTTATGGGGTTACTACTTTATAGCCTTAGGCCACTTATTAACAAAATAAATATACGTTCAAATTTATTAAAAAGGTTGCATAACAAAACTAATTATATACGATTATTCATTCTTGATTAAAGTAATTTAACTATATTACTAAAAACTACCCTTAGATTGTCCTACTAATCAATAACAGTTACTAATATTACTAAACTTCGTGTCTCTCAAAATTTTTTTTTAAATATTTTTCTGTTACTATCATTTCTTACGGAATCATAGATTTAGTACTAGAAATCCAATATCTTTACATCATTTTCATCAGAAAATTTATTGATTAATAACAAAAAAACTACCATATCAACACCATGAATTAAATAACTTCTCTCATCCCTAGTTGAATTGTCCTTTTTTTTATTAATATTTTTTTTTAAATAAGAGGGAAAAGTATTAATAACACAGCCCCACAGAAAAAAAGTGTCAAAACCCACGGACCAGACCATATACATCTTATGTTCTTGGGATCGCTGAATCCGAATCCGTGGTCAGTTTGATCCCATCACCTTAGGGTCTTGGTCACTTGAAGGTCAAATCTACGAAATTTGTGGGAACCATATTTTAACAGTATATATTTATGTTTTTGGGGTCACTGAATCCGAACCCGTGGTCCGTTTGACCCCATGACCTCAGGGTCAAGGTCATGTGAAGGTCAAATCTACGAAATTGGTGGGAATAATATTTTAACAGAATATATTTATGTTTTTGGCATCGCTAAATCCGAATCCGTGGTCCGTTTGACCCCAACCTCAGGGTCAAGGTCATTTGAAAGTCAAATCTACGAAATTAGTGGGAACCATATTTTAACAGTATATATTTATGTTTTTGAGATCGCTGAATCCGAATCCGTGGTCTGTTTGACCTCATGACCTCAAGGTCAAGGTCATTTGAAGGTCAACTTTACGAAATTAGTGGAAACCATATTTGAACAGTATATATTTATGTTTTTGGGATCGCTGAACCCGAATACGTGGTCCGGTTGACCCCATGACCTCAAGGTCAAGGTCATTTGAAGGTCAACTTTACGAAATTAGTGGGAACCATATTTGAACAGTATATATTTATGTTTTTAGGATCGCTGAATTCGAATCCGTGGTCCGTTCGACCCCGAGACCTCAGGGTCAAGGTCATTTGAAGGTCAAATCTACGAAATTAGTGGGAACTATATTTTAACTGTATATATTTATGTTTTTGGGATCGCTGAATCCGAATCCGTGGTCCGTTTGCCCCATAACCTCAAACTGAAGGTCATCTTAAAGTAAAATATACAAAATTCGCCTGAAACAAACCTAAATTCATGCCATTTGTTTGTCATGGAACTAATAAACTGATCATCAGACATCATTTTTCTAATTTCTGGACCATCAAAAATACCTTCCTTTAATTTCGTATCTGATTTATTTGGAAACTTGCTTTCCAAATATTTGAAGCACTGACCATCTTTATTTGAAGCCTTAACGAATTATTTCATTACACCAAGTTTTATGTGTAATGGCGGAACGAGAACTTTTTTCGGGTCAACCAATGGAGTAGTTATAACGTTACTTTTTCCGACTTCGAGAAATTTTCATTCAGACCATTTATGATTTGTATGGGGCTTTGCACGGTCTCTTCTATCCCATCGACTCAATTTCTTTAGACGGAGCACTACTTTTGCTTTACGTAAGCACCTTATTCGTACACTGCTGTTTCCGATTCTTGACTATTGTTGTCTTGTGTTTACTGACCTTTCTGCTGAACTCGACCTTAGGCTTCAGAGGGTTATCAACGCTGGTATTCGTTACATCTATGGTGTAGGTAGGCGCAAGCACATCTCTCCTTATAGGCTCTCTCTGGGTTGGTTATCTACTGCAGGTAGAAGGAACTACTTTGCCTCTATTTTTCTTTTCAAAATGTTTTTATCATGCTCACCTTTCCCAAGAGTCTGGACCTCTGCTCCCAGCTTAAGATTTTCTTTGCTGTTTGTTTTGGTTTTTATTTTGCTTGTATTTTTTATTTTTGTAGTTTATTATTATTATTTTTATTTGTATTTTATTTTTATTCTTATTGTCTATTATTGTTATAACCTTTTGTAAAATATATTATTGTTGTACAACATACTGTACATTAATAAATTAATTATCTATCTATCTATCCATCCATCTCCGTCACTCCGTATCTTCGTCTCTATTTCTTTTTCTTCGCCTCCGTTTCTCCATTTCCGTCTCTTCATCTCTGTCTCTCCGTCTCTCTATCTCCGTCCCTATGTTTATGACTCTCCGTCTCTGTCTCTCTGTTTCCGTCTCTCTGTCTCTCCGTCTCTATGTCTTCGTCTCTACTTCTCCGTTTCTACGTCTCCGTTTTTTCATCTCCGTTTCTCTGTCTGAAACACATGATTGAAGGAATGAATTCCTATCATATTTTTTTATTATTTTAAATAAAATTGAGGAAAACAAATTTTTAATATATTATGATGATATGATTTGTATTTAAACAATTTTCATGCATATTGGAACTTTAATTAATCCTTTTTTTTCAAATATATTAAAACTAAATTTTAAACAGAACTGCAATATGAAAATTTATAAATTAAGGCAATTTCTTTGACTTTAAAATTGGCTAATACATACATATTAATATAATATATGAAAATTCAACTGAGCGACGTTAGGAGCGAGGTAAATTAAGTTCGTCAATAATTATTGTTCAAACCCAACGACCAAAGTAAATTTGGCCGTAACATTATTATATTATAAGTAAACTGTCAAAACTTTAAGTAAATAACTTTTTCTACTTCCACCTGGTCTTTAAAATACTTTATAGTGAATTCGTATACCTATCTTAGTTTTTCTTTTGAAAAATTCATTTTCATTTCCAATTCATTAAAAATATTATTATCATGATAAAATATTGTTTCATCATTATAGTCTTCTATATATGTGCTTATGTTAGGTTAATTAAAATCAGTTAAGAAAATCCGTTAAATTATAAATGTTTTCCAATAACATTCAATGCTAATTTCTCACCAATATTATTTTTGTGTTTAGGATGGTAAAACTTATCTTAGTATTTTTCATATAAATCTCGTGCATTGATAGGATTATTGAAGACGCAAATAAAAGCAAATAATTCACGAAAATCATAAGGAAATTAGGTTACAAATGCTTCTTGCAAACATCTATCCCATTTCTCATCTTTATTAATTAATTGTTTAGCTTTAGCTACTTCATAAGATTAATCGTATATCACATTATCAACAGTAAGTTAGGCTTGAGAATATGTCGCCCCTTTAATATATAATAGTGATAATCTAATAATATAGCGTTCTCGGTCTTTTGGGTTTACTAAATACATTCTACTAAGTACTGGTTTTCTTATTTTATTAAATTTTATTCCACTTTTTCAGTTTCCAGTCAAACGTATAAAAATTTTGTATTTTCGAATACAAATAATTTCGTGCTTCTAAATTTTCTTATCATATTCATATTCAACGTTTTCACGATTATAATTTTGAAAAGTGTCTTTATTTTCTGATTGAAAATTGACATTTGCTTCACGTATTCTAAATTATGCAGAATCATGACCTTTATAACAATATTTGAATAAATATTTAATGCATCGTATAGTGGGACAAACTTCTACGTTTGTGTGCGCATCAAATTTCAATAATAAGTTAGGATTATAAGGAACAACAAATCCATTACCTGCAACCCATTCTGTATATTCATTTTTGTAAATTATTTTAACGCTATAATTTTTTCGTTTGTGTAATGGATATCCGTTGGATTTAAATACTGTGGCGTCATTAAATTTTTTTAATGAACATTCTGGAATCATAATTCTAATTATTTCAACCAAACAGTCAGTTAACGGAGGTACGCGTGATTAAAATAGAATTATATTTTTAGTCGAATTTTGAATTCCGATCTTATTTTAAATTAATTTTTCTGTTTTACTTTATTAATTTATTACACATTAATAAATAATACGTATCTGAACTTTTATTTTTTTATTTTTAGAGTTCAAAACGCATGTTATAAGGCTTTTCTTTAAAATATTCAATAAAACATTGTCAAAATAATACATTTAAGATGAACTTGGCAACGTCGTTCTGTAATAGAAAAAAGAGAGAGAGAACGATATTCGGTGACATGTCAAAAATGTAGGTTATATATCATTTTACATTCTATATAATAATTTATCAACAAAAATAAAAGTATTTTGATTATTCTGAAATCATTTAATGGGGTAAGCATTCATTTCATTCCAAAAAATGTAGCATTTTTATTTCTAAAAATTTATAAAGCATTACAGATGAATCAGATACATACGGGGATAGTGTATAAATATCTATAGCCTGCAATCAAATGTTTACATTGTGTAGCAAAAATGAATAACGCATAATGTTGCCAAGTTTCAACTAAATATCGATAATTCAGATCACTACTGAAAATAATCATGACAGGTCAACGTCCTTAAATGGGCAGTATTGTCAGCATTGTATCCAGTTAAGTCAAATATTAGTGAAGTATCTTCATATGAATTATATGAAAATAAATAAGATTTCACAGACATGGAATTTCCAGCAATACCAGAGAAAATTGGAAAATTTGAAAAAAGAACAATATATCAATAAATGTATATATTTTGAAGAAACATTCTGGTAAATTCAATGATGCACCTCTACGTATAGCATCATCTTAAGAAAATAAACATATTATTATTTGATTGATACAAAATTATTATATAAATGAAGAAGAAGAACAACAACAAAACTATGATACAAATGTATCGATAATATATCATTATGTATGAATAAAAAATTTATCTCGATTAGTTTCTAATAAGATATCCAACATATTGGGCAGAAATATATATGCAATCGATGTTTGCATTACTTTAACACTGAACAAAAATTAAAATTTCATCATGAGGATTGCTCTAAAATTAATAAGTGCAGAGTAAATTTACCAGAAGGAAAAAGCAGTATGTTACATTTTTAAAGATTTTAAAAATAAGTAAAAGGTTCCTTTTATTGTATACGCAGACTTTGAAGCCCTTTTGTTGCCCGTTCAAGACAAAAATATTATTCAAAAACATTAAGTATTTAGTGTTGGATATTATTTGAAATATAGTTATAACGAGACCATATCATGCTACAATAGATACAGAGGACCTAATCCTGCCGCATGGTTCATAAACGAACTTCAAAACTTGCTGAGAATATTGAATCTGTATACCAACATGAAATACCAATGAATGCTTTAACCTTGGAAGAAAAAGCAAGATTTCAAAATGCAATTCTTTGCCACATTTGCCAGAAACCTTTACGAGTAAAAAAGTTCGAGATCATTGCCACTTTACTGGCAAGTAAGATCAATACTTAAAATAATATTGTAATATTACCTATATTAAATTATATGTGTATATATCCCACACAGCATAAAAGAATTTTGAAATAATTTCATGAAATATTACAAGTAATAATACGTTGAAAACATTTAAAAAGAACTTAAAAAGATAACTATATTCTTTTGAAAAGAATTTATGAAATAATACACAGGAAGATTACAAAGTCTTTACAAAAATATTACCAAAAAGAAAACGAAAGTTAAGGCATGAAATATTACACGAATCCTTACTGAAAGGACTTTGAAAAGACTTCTTGAAAGGAAACAAGAAAGAACTCAGAAATCTTCCAACGATTAAAATCAGAAAATAATTTAGAAAGATTTTTGAAATAATCTAAGTTATTCTTTCACCGAATAATTTCAAGATTCTTCCAAAAAGCTTTTATGAAATAATTCATGTAATATTTTGGTAAAGTCTCAAGAAATCATACATGAAATAATTTTGAAATCTTTTTGAAATATTTCATGAAATAACTTATGATGAGAATAAAAGTTATTACATAAATCATTACTGAAAGGACTTTGAAAAGACTTCTTGAAAGGAAACAAGAAAGAACTCAGAAATGTTCCAACGATTCAATTCATAAAATAATTTAGAAAGATTTTCGGAATGATCTAAGGTATTCTTTCACCGAATCATTTCAAGATTCATTGAAAAAGCTTTCATGAAATAATTCATGCAATATTTTGGTAAAGTCTCAAGAAATCTTACATGAAATAATTTTGAAATCTTTTTGAAATATTTCATGAAATAACTTATGATGAGAATAAAAGTTATTACATGAATCCTTACTGAAAGGACTTTGAAAAGACTTCTTGAAAGGAAACAAGAAAGAACTCAGAAATGTTCCAACGATTCAATTCATAAAATAATTTAGAAAGATTTTCGGAATGATCTAAGGTATTCTTTCACCGAATCATTTCAAGATTCATTGAAAAAGCTTTCATGAAATAATTCATGCAATATTTTGGTAAAGTCTCAAGAAATCTTACATGAAATAATTTTGAAATTTTTTTGAAATATTTCATGAAATAACTTATGATGAGAATAAAAGTTATTACATGAATCCTTACTGAAAGGACTTTGAAAAGACTTGAAAGGAAACAAGAAAGAACTCAGAAATCTTTCGCAGGTTTCAGTCGTAAAATAATTTAGAAAGATTTTTGGAATAATCTAAGTTATTCTTTCACCGAATAATTTCAAGATTCTTCCAAAAAGCTTTTATGGAATAATTCATGTAATATTTTGGTAAAGTCTCAAGAAAACATACATGAAATAATTTTGAAATCTTTTTGAAATCTTTCATGAAATAACTTATGATGAGAATAAAAGTTATTACATGAATCCTTACTGAAAGGACTTTGAAAAGACTTCTTGAAAGGAAACAAGAAAGAACTCAGAAATCTTCCAACGATTAAAATCAGAAAATAATTTAGAAAGATTTTTGAAATAATCTAAGTTATTCTTTCACCGAATAATTTCAAGATTCTTCCAAAAAGCTTTCATGAAATAATTCATGCAATAGTTTGGTAAAGTCTCAAGAAAACATACATGAAATAATTTTGAAATTTTTTTGAAATATTTCATGAAATAACTTATGACGAGAATAAAAGTTATTACATGAATCCTTACTGAATGGACTTTGAAAGGACTTTATGAAAGAAAACGTGAAATATAACAGAATCATTTAGAAATATTTTCGGGATTAGTTTATAATTTATCCGCTTGATGGCGGTATCTCTTACTCTCGCAAGCGGTAAGAGTGCTTCCCGTTTCATATATAAGGAAAATAAGAATCTTAAATGGAAACTATAAATTGTTATGCGTGCGATGTCTGTGTTATGATTTCGATTTTAACCGCTGTAAAACTATTCGTAATCCTATGAATAATTATATCATCAGATCCGTTATATATATATATATATATATATATATATATATATATATATATATGTATGTGTGTGTGTGTGTATTAATTCTAAATTGATTCTTAAATAATACAGGAAAGAATAAAATTTCTAGAACTTTACACGTCTCAACTAAAGATAGATGAAAAGATTAATGCATTATTACTAAAAGAATTCATGGATCCTTACAGAATTCTTTCATTGAAAGGATTCTGTAATAATTCTATGTCCGAGGTATATTTCTTTCAGAAATAATACAATGAAATATTTTTATAATATTTTATATCATTCTTACAGAATACTTTCAATGAAAGATGTATGAAAAGATTTATGAATTATTACCAAAAGAATTCATGGATCCTTACAGAATTCTTTCATTGAAAGGATTCTGTAATAATTCTATGTCCGAGGTATATTCCTTTTAGAAATAATACAATGAAATATTTTAAAAATAGTTCATATTATTCTTACAGAATCCTTTCAATGGAAGATGTATGAAAAGATTTACGAATTATTACCAAAAGAATTCATGGATCCTTACAGAATTCTTCCATTGAAAGGATTTTGAAATATCTTGTGAAATCTTTATGAAATATTTTTATGTATTATTTTTAAAAGAATAATACCTCGGACATAAAATTATTTCAGAATCCTTTCAGTGAAATATTTCTGAAAGATTGTAGTCCTTTCATGAATCCTTTCAGAATCCTTTGAAAGTCCTTTCATGCTGTATGGGATATATATATTGCGACGAGTATACATACCCGCGCATTCAAATTTCCCGCCTAACGGCCAGCTACGATAGAATAGTAGTTGTAAGCTCAGCCGCTAGGCGGCAACCTCGAACGCCGCTACGCGCAACGGGAAAAATGAGGCCAGAGTATATAAGAGGCCGAGAAGCTAACCAGAGCAGAGCAGTGTAGACTACGGTCTCCCCTCTCTCTTTACCTGAGTGAGCACGCTAGGCTAAGAGAGAGTGGGACCAGTAGTAGCTGGTTGCCTTGGCTTGTGGATCACCACAGCTTAGGCGAAGCTTCTCTCTCTTGCACGCGAGGGTAGACCGAGTGAGCACGCTGGTCTACACTCTAGTGCATATGCTGGCAGTATTAGAGATACGTCGAGTAAGCACGCTGGCGTAAATCTATCTGCCTAGAGCACACTCGCAACCTTTTGCCGACGCCGCAATGCCGAACTTGCGCCGCTGAATTTAAGGGTGACGTCCACCCAAAATATCATATTCTATTTCACATTTCGCCACTGGCTCCATTAAGGTTATTGTCCACCTATAGCTGTCGCGTCCGCGTTTACGTGAACAATAGAATACATTAAGGGTGTCGTCTACCCATTGCATTTTTATGTCGTTAGTTTAAAGGACTCCGTCCGACCGCGTGTAAATATTAAAACTTAGAATAAGTTAAGGGTGTCGTCCACCCAATACATATTGCTATGTTAATTAAAGGACTCCGTCCGACTGCCGCGTAGTTATTAAGATATTAGAATAAGTTCAGGGTGTTGGCCACCCATTGTCTTTACATCACTTAAAGGTCCCGCATGCCTATAGAGATTTGTAATTTAGATAATTAAGGGAGCCGGCTACCCACCATCATTATTACCGTAGGATTAAGTATTGCGTTATTAGGTGCCGTTGCCTATTTATATTATAATTATTTAGCTATTAATCACTTGTCTATTTTTGTTTTGCACATTGTTGCAGGTAAAAGCCACCGGTATATTTTAGACCGTCCAGGCCGTAGAATCTTTTAGTTAAACTAATGAATTAGATTCATTAAAGATTATCAATTGATTTGATTCATTTATTAAATAGCCGTCAAGTGGCCGAGATAAGTTACTTTTGTAAATTATATTTCATTAAGGTTAGGTTAGTTTGTTTGCATTATATAAGAACATTAGGTTTAGTTTTGATTAATACATTATTATTATTTCATATTTATAATCGTCGTTGTACATGAGTTTTATGAGTACAATAAAGCCAAGGTACTCTCTAGTATAACCAAACGTATCAAACCCGGTTACTTTCCTTTACTTTCAACCGTCCGATCCCTCCAACCTCTGCCGATCTTACCCTGGTAACTCACTGAAGCGTCTGGCAACAGGAGTTACACGTATTTCCCCCTCCTGAAAGGGAAAAACGTTACAATATATATATATATATATATATATATATATATATATATATATATATATATATTTAGGGTGTCCCTTATTTCCCAAACTCTGAAATTCCTATCAGAAGTTGTTTAAATTAGTTATTTACCTTTAAAAAATAAGACTCAGACCTACTAAACTGCACAGGCAGATGAGTAAACCCTGCCTGTAATGAAAAAATCATTTTTTTCCCTGTTTTTAAGTATATGTCTTACTCTAACATAAAAAAT
Source organism: Anastatus disparis (assembly GCA_017163975.1). Lineage (NCBI taxonomy): Eukaryota > Metazoa > Arthropoda > Insecta > Hymenoptera > Eupelmidae > Anastatus > Anastatus disparis. The sequence continues at coordinate 283,547 of JAFFSR010000327.1, forward strand.
GAATCTACCTGTTTCACGACAATGCAGTTTACTTCATTTACATCAAAAGAGTAAAAAATAATCATTCAAACTAATAATAAAAGCTTTTTCTGCCAGCTGTGTGCCCAAAATCGTTAAAATTTCCTCAAGAAATCACCTTTTTTATTATAAAAATGGATTTTCAAGTACTCTATTACTTCAGCGGGGCTGTTCTTTACATTTTATTCAAAAGTGGAATTCATTACCTTTAATTTAAGAGGTTCTAAGTTCTTTTCAACTTAATACAACTCGAGATACAGCCATTTTAAGACTTGAAAAAAAAACAATCCAACAAATTCCACACAGGCGTTGGCAAATTTTACCAATTGATGTGCGCCATTATAAAACGAAAATCTTTTATGATTTTTTTCTTAAAGAAAAAATCAATATCTCTATTATCTTTTTTTAAACATTCTTTTAAACCTTTTAGAGCCAGATATACGATTATATAAATTTTTTTAATAGATAGAACGAGGTGTAGATTCTACAAGTAACTTGGGACGAATTTTATTAGTATAAATTTTCAACCCTCTTATTAATACTTCAACAGTTTTATTGGTGCAATTTCATTAGTACACTTTTCAAGTCTACATTCAATATCGGGATCATTAATTTGTTTGATTGATTTAATACGGACCGCCCCAGAAGTGCACTGCTAGGCTGGAATTCATAGTCACTACTCAGTTCTTAAACATCATTCCATCCTACTCTATTTCTATAAGAAGAACAAGGATAGAATACTTGATAAAAAAAAACGACTATAAATTTTAGCCCTAATGTAGTTTTTGATAAAACAATTCAGTTTCTATAAATTGGTAATATTTATTTTAACTTAAAAAATTTTTTATAATATTCATTATTCTAAGAGGTGTATGATTTGCAAAGGCGAGCAGTTCGCATTTTTTTAATGTAAATAATAATATTGTGTATTTCACATCGTGTTTAATATTTATTTGCAAGCAGTAATGATTTGTCAGATGTACAAGTTATATTCTTAATAAAAATTATAAATTGAACGAAATGATTTAATCAATATATCATTGACTAAATAAACTTAAATTTTAAAAATCGTTATAAATTATATATAGATATTCAATTGAGGTAATATTAAATTATTACTATATCTTTCAAAATTTGAACTTCATATGGATTTTTGGTACATGATATATTAATAATTTTAATAACATTTTGGACATCAGACATTTTAAATGATTTTTTTAAGTTTTCACAATGATTTAGCTAAATATATTTGTCATCATAAATGTATTTATTAATTTAATATTTAAAGTATCAGGACGCACAAGGATACTGCATGACATTAGGGTGATGAATTTTATTCTTACTCTTTTAAGTTTCTAACATCCATAATAGAAAATTAGTGCAGCCATTCAGTACAACTATTCTCTATTTTGAAAATATATTTTTATTTTAAGAAAAATTACTATTGTCAGCCCACACAGCATGAAATATTTTAAAAATTTCATGTTGCGTGGAACAAAACTATATTTCATTTTTTATCAGCTATATACATTATATTATTGAAAATCTTAGTAAAAATTATAATTTTTATATCTAAAATAAATATTTCAGATATTTAAGGTGATGTAAAACGGACACTACACCTGTAATCATAAATATTAACTATATTTTGATTTCGTTGCAAAATTTCAGAAAAAGAAATTAGCTTGTAGTATAAAGATTATTCAGTTGAATTTTTAAGTAATTTCATTCATTAGTTTTTAAGAATTTTGGATATTAGGAACAACCCATATGGAAAAAATTTTTGGATATAATTGTAAATAACTGTTAATAACTGTAAATAAATGTAAACAAATGTAAATAACTGTAAATAACTGTGAAAAAGTGTTGAAAAATGTGGGAATTGAGACATAAATAACAGTTATTTACAATTATTTACAATTATTTACTGTTATTTACACTTATTTACAGTTATTAACTGTTATTTACACTTATTAACTGTTATTTACACTTATTAACTGTTATTTACACTTATTTACAGTTATTTACACTTATTTACAGTTATTTATATTTATTTGCATTTATTCACTTTTTTCACAATTATTTACAGTTATTTACGATTATTTATAGTTTTTTACAATTATTTGCAGTTATTTACATTTTCGAAAATTTTAGCGAATTTATTCAATAATTTTATATATAGGCGAAAATTTTTTAAATTGTAAATAACTGTAAAAAATTGTAAATAACTGTAAATAACTATAAATAATTGTAAATAATTATTAATAACATTAAATTATTCACTAATTCAAAAATTTTTGAAAATGTAAATAACTGTAAATAATTATGAATAATTGTAAATAATTATAAAAAACTGTAAGTAATTGTAAATAATTGTAAATAACTGTAAATAACAGTAAATAACAGTTAATAACTGTAAATAACTGTAAATAATAGTAATTAATAGTAAATAATAGTAAATAACTGTAAATAACTGTTATTTATGTCTCAATTCTGACATTTTTTAACAGTTATTTACAATTATTTACTATTATTCACAGTTTTTCACATAAATTATTTCCATATGGGAACATTGTAAAATTTTAGCCTATAATATTAAAATCCAAATTTCTCAATAAATAATGAACGGATTTATTTAAAAATTTAACTGAATAATCTTCATACTACACATTACAAGCTAATATATTTATTTTTTTGAAATTTTGCAATGAAATTAAAAGATAGTTAGTATCTATGAGTACAGGTGTCCCAGTCAAAGAAGTTTAGTTAAAAAAATTAACTAAATATATAGCTGAAAATACAGCTATATTTAGCTGGATTATAACTATATTTATCTGAATTTTTTAGGTAAAAATCCAGTTATTTTTTAAGCAAAAATCCAGTTAATATTTCGAGTCCCTTATAACAGCAGAAAATATAACTATATTTTCAACTGGAATATAGCTCAAAAACAGAAGAATGTTCGGCTGGACAAGTGAATCAATGTAGTATTTTGGAAATATGTTATAAATATGTTGAAGTACATATTGCAAGAAGAATTTAATTTTTTATTGCTTAACATTTTGATAACATCCAAATATTTAAAAAAAACATTTTACATTTTTAAGTCGCTATTTAACAAAGTAGATTATAAAATATATTTCATTATTTAAAATGTTTATAATATAAAAATAACTACTGCAGCTGTTGTTTCATGCATTCATTTAAGGTAAAATTAATCTGATCTGAAATCAATAAAAAACACAAAGTACCATTTATTTTTTGTATGAATATTTAACCTGAAAATTAAAAATTATACTTATCTAAATTATTGAACTGCTGTATTATATAAATAATACTTATTCTGTACTATATGAATAATACTCCTGTTGATAAAACGATAGTCTTCCCTGTTAAAAAAATCGGTGATTTATCATGCCAAAATATGTAATGATTTTTTTGGTTTTTACGCATTTCAAACCATGCTTAGTCAATTGAGAACTATTTTTGAAAATTTTTGAAAAATTTGAACTTAGAAAATTTTTTGTAAAATTAGTCAAAATTTTTTCCAAGACCAAATTCTTGAAAATTTTCTAAGTTCAAAATTTTCAAAAATTTTCAAAAATTTTCAAAAATAGACTAAGCATGGTTTAAAATGTTTAAATACAAAAAAAAAAAAAATCATTACATGATATTTTGGCAGCATATTATGGCATGATATTTGGCTTTTTTTTGTAGGGTTAATTATTCCATTTTTTTATTTTTAGAAATAATTCAAGTTTGTAAGGCAAGATGAGTAAACCTCAACATTTAGATCTGATAGACATATCTACAAATACCATATCAGAATTCGATTGTGATAAACTTCCAAGGAAATCAGATATTCTTCGATTTATATTCAATAAAACTAAGAATCATAAAGTTACTGTGCGAAATGCCATTAATGCGGCAGAGAAAGATTTAAGAAGTATTTGGAATAAAATTTCTGTAAAAACAATAGCCAAGAATTATTGTTGTGATAAAATTAATAGTCTATATGTAGATTATCGTACTTTTCAAAAATATACTACTATGAATGAAAAGAAAACGCATTTTATAAATAAGTTATCAAATATTTTTGACATTTCAACGAAAAAAACTTTTTTAAATATTAAAGAATCTGAAAAACAAAAATTGCTTTCTCAATCACTGGACGAAATCCGTAAAAATTTGAAGATTGAAGAACCTGAACAATCTAGAGGTATTATTTTGAATACTGCTCATTATTATGTTAATTTGATGATATATTTTATAGCCAAAGACTGTATTTTAATTAATTTTCATTAAATTTTCATATTTTTTGGACATTTATAAATGTATTAAACGAAAACACAATTGACAATGTAATTGACTCAGAAGGAAAAATTTCGAATTATGATTCTGAAATGTCAGAACTTGACGTCTCTAATATAACCAGTACGGAAAAATCATATAATGTTTTCGCATCAATTAGTAAGAGTGTTTTGGAAGAAAAAAAAGGTAAAGATTTTACTAAAAATATTTCTCTAACAATAGTATCTTATTCCTAAATATTAAAAAATTATTTGGAAATTTTCATTTTTATTTATTTTTTTATTAATGAAAACAAAGCTTCAATTCATAATATATATTCGAAATAGGACTATGGCGATTTAAAAAAAAAAATATAGATAGAATTTAAAAATTCAATATAAACTATTTAAGGTATCAGAACTCAGTTAGAGTCTAAAAATAATCAAATTCAAATATGATAAATTTTTCTTTTTATAATAATAATTAATGAAATTTTTTTACCATATATATTAACCCTTTACTTAAGCAAACAAAACTCGTCATAAGTCATCTTCGTGAAGACGCTGTGAGTAAATGAAGATTTGAAGGAGTGGTGATATAGCAGCTTAAGGTAACTTCGGAGGTTAGGCTATATTTACGTTTCGTAGTTTACAAATTACGCTTTCAGTTAATAAATTTTTTTGGGTTTTTAAGTTTTTTACCATTCTATGGATTTCAAAGAATGGTGGAAAATCAAAAGATCTAAGAAATCCCATGTATTGAAAGCGTGATTTGTAAACTAAAAAGTGGAATAAAACCTAATCTCCGAGATCTTAAGTAAAGGGTTAAATACAAAATTTTAGTCTATGAATAATTAAAAAAAATTTCATATGATGCTTAATTGTATATTACGACGCATGACCAGTAAAGTAAAGAAGGTATGAGGTGATCTGAGGCTTTCTCACTTTACTGCCATGGGTTATAATATATTTTTCTGCTCGTCAGCGCCGAAAAGCGGCAACTTTGTTTTAGGCTGCTGCCGGGAAGTTGCCGCTTTCCAGCCGGAGGGCAGAAAAATCATTTTATATAGTCAAAGACTTTATTTTGTCGAGTTTAATCGTTGCCGCAGATTTTCTTAGTCAATTTTCAACAAATTAATCTCAAAATTTCCAGAGATCTTCAATTTATATATTTTCATAAAGTAACAGTGCTTGAATTTTGATAAGATAAGTCAAAGTGAATGTTAAACTGGATTACATATATAAAATACATACATATATATTTTTTCCAATATTTTCTACTATTTTCAAACTAAATTAATTAATTAGTTGCATAAATTTATTTTATAAGAAAAAAAAATGATTATAACATTTAAATTAAATTTTTTTTCTAGGCTTTATCTTAGCTCTAATACTTTAAATGATCAGATTTTATTCTAGTTTGATTTTAAAAAGTAATTTTCATGAAATTGATAAAAAAATAATTTGTATTATATCATTGATGAATCTGGTTTTGACAATGAAAAAAAATTTAATTATAAAACAAAAATGACATATACCAAAATTTGGAAAAATATTCCAAGCTTCTAGAAAGAGTAAATTTGTAATAATTTCAAAGTAGCAAAAAATTCAGAAAACTTGTAATTTATTCTTTTATTGATACGTATGATATATTTTATGTAATCCCGCCGTAGAAAAAATAAAACTTTAATCACCATACTCCTATCTTAATTATTGAAATCTTAAGAGGCGGTCGTATAGTTCTGTCCTTGTCTAATCTAAATTTTCGTTATAATTAGTAAACTAAATATTTTTATACAAAAGTAAGGGCAGAGCCCAATAGATTTAAGGATAAACAGACGATTCTATTCTATGAAAAAATATAAAATTTTCATTAGTTTTCGAGTGAAGTCTGAAACGGAAAAAGAGTTGAACACTTCAATCAAATTTAACTCTTTTTCCGTTTCAGACTTCACTCGAAAACTAATGAAAATTTTATATTTTTTCATAGAATAGAATTGTCTGCTTATTCTTAAATCTATTGGGCTCTGCCTTTACTTTTGTATAAAAATATTTAATTTAGTCATAATAACGAAAATTTAGATTAGACAAGGACAGAACTATACGGCCTCCTCTTAAGCACTTAATATGTAAATTATTACATTCTTTTGGATATAAAATTTAAAATATTCAAGAATTATGTAAAAAAAATTTTTTTAACTGAAATTTAACTTGCTTAGGTGAGTGTCATAGATCAAGTAGAAGCTCATTTCAAGAGCCTGAACAACTTTTGAGTAAAGGAACACCTTCAGAAATCGGTGACTTAGTTTGGTGCTTGTAATAAATGCTTATAATAATTTATTCATTTATTAATATGGTAAAAATATAGTCATTTCCTCTAGTCATGTATATAAAGAATAATTTAAAATAGTTAAAGCCACAAAAATATACAAAATATTGTTATAAAGCGAAAAATGCCACCTAACAATCGACACGACAGTTTTTTGCATGCGGTATATGTCAAGTCAGTTTGATATTTGTAATAAATGCTTATAATAATTTGTTTACTCATTCATATGGTAAAAATATAATCATTTCCTCTAGTCATATATATAAAAAATAATTTGAAATAGTTTAAGCCATAAAAATATACAAAATATTATCGTAAAGCGAAAAATGCTGACTTGATATATACCGCAAGTCACCGATTTGGTTCCGACCGCCTCTTAAATATTAAGCATAAAATGGCCCAAGCATTATCTATTAATTTCATCGATGCGGATGACGATACAGATGCAGATTCAGATGATGAAATTAATGAAAAACCTAAAAAATTTAACATGATAAATATGGAACCTAAAGAACTGATCGATAAAGATCTCGATTATTTCATCAATAGTCAGAGTTCACGTTTCTTCAAAAGGTTCAACTTAGACATTACATTTCTCAGCCTTGATTGCAAAGATTGGAGTAAGAACAAATCTTATAGAAAAAATAAAGAACAAACGAAATACTTGAGAGTAATTAATGATTGTTCTGAAAGAGCGGTGAAACTAACTCAAGAATACGTTAATATCTTAACTAAAAAAGAAGAACAAAAGCAGTATCTTTTACAATGTATTGAAGAATTCAATAAAGTTTGTCCTGAAGCAACTAAAAAAAATATTATTAAAAAGTTAAAAACTTATTAAAGTTTGTTATCTTTATCATATTCGAATGTAGAAACAAAAATATATTATTTATCATAATTTTATTAATAAATTATATTTATTATCATATTTTTCTATTGTAATTTCTGTTACTATTCTAAGACCTGAATGATTGAGATATGCTTTAAAAAGTATACTTAGATTTTTAAAGTGAATTGTTCAGTGCTAAACTTATGTTACTATTAAAAGGTGCATTAATTCATATTTTAACTTGAGTATCAGGATAAAATTCCTTTATAAACATCAAAGGTAATAGTCTATATCCTTTATTAATTTCCTTAATTGAAAAACTATGTCTTAAATGAAAATTACTCAATAAATACAAATAACTATGAGCTTTAGATCGTTTCTTTACATTATATTTTGACTATAATACTATTTATATAAAAAGTAAAATCATAAAAAACTGACTTTTTATTGCAGTATTGTAGAAATCGTATTCTAAAAAATTCATAAAGTCCTTAAACTTGCGTTTATTTTGATACAAAGTTTAAGCGAAATTATTTTAAAGTTTATTAAAGTATAATGACCATTAAAAAAGTCCTGAAGGTAAACTTTTTAATAATTGTTTTAAAATTACCCAATCATAAAATGAAAGTAGCTAAATATTTATTCAATTTATAAATTTAATTTAGGCGCGTCAGAATATTTCCAGAGGTTCACTAGCGCACACGTTGGTCTGTGTATTTCTGCATTGTGCGGCAGACATATTCCTTGCAGTTCACGAGCACGCATTCATAGTTCGTTGGCGTGGACCTGTAAGATAGTTTTCTCCTCGGTGTTTGAAGGAAAAGCGTATAACGCCTATTTGGAAACGATTGGCATTCAAGGTTACAGCTTTTCTTTAACCAAGAAGCGATCAGGCATATCGCGGCATCGGCGGCCATTGACGAGGTACGGTGATCAGGTAAAAAAGAACGTCAACCAACGGCATCACTCTACAGCTCGCATTTAGTTTGTATCAGAAGCTTCTGCGTAGTAAAGTAAGTAGTTGGTAGATGCATATAAAAAGGGTTTCTTTCCTCGTGGAAATCCTTGATAGTTGAAATTTTATACGCGCGCGTTATAATCTAATAGAATAATTTAGTTCGCGTTGCGTTCCTTATTCTAAAGTTATCTCTTTCTATGAGTAGCTTTTGTTCGACTCATATAATTGTTAAATTTCATACACCTAATTATTATCTTTTTATTCAGTCTTATCTTTCATATTATATTCAACTTTTTTGAGTTTAATAAACTTAAATTTAAACCAATTTGCAATTACTAAAGTTATTTTATACAATAATCCAAGCCTGTATCCTTCCGCTTACCCCGACGCCTCCGTGGTTCTCGTGTGTTATATAATTTATTTATTGAAGATTAATTTATATCAACAACGAGCAAAGCTGTGCTACCGGCACGCGTCTCTTGATCAGGTAAGAGAGAGATAGAGAGAGACGCTCAGCGACGAGTACATAGGGTAAAGCTTTGTCGCTAGTCAATGTATATTTCACTAACTAGCATATTGGAGTACGCTTTATATCAATAGTTTGATTCATAGTTACTTCAACGACTCCGGTAGCTAATAACATTTAATTTATTTGAATAAATTTTTGTAACGCAGGAAAATACTGTTATAATACACCGATCATAAAATTGACTATTTTCACTTGTAAAAATATTGCGCGTGCAAGAAAAATAAATTTGGAGGGTAAAAAAGTTATTGCATGTAATTAATATTCAAAAAAAAAATAAAAAAACATACGATTTTTTTTAATTTTATTAAGTTTTAGTTGGATAAATTATTCACACAGCATAAGATACTGTTAGGCTGCATAGAGCATCAAAAGATACTCGTAGAATCCCCTATTGAAAATAATGACGTCTTTGGACGTGTCTGAATTTGGAACAAAAAAAGACGTCTTTTAAAGACGTCTTTTTTATCAATATTTTAAAAATAATACCTACTAAAATGTTTCAAAAAAGAACGTACTTAAGCTAAAGTGTATATACTTGAAGTACGTAATTGAAGTATGCATACTGATTTTCAACTGTGAATAAACACACAAAATTATAACCTCATATACCTGCATCTCTGAAATTTGGATAAGGGATTGCAAAGTTAAGAAAAACGGCACCTCACAGTTAAAAATGTAACTACTGAAAAAATTATTCGAATCGACTATTAATTCTGTCTTTGACTGTTAGGTGGCGTTTTTCTTAATACGCGAACTCCTACGAAAATTTTAGTGACGCGGGTATATAAGGTTATAACATTTACAGTTTGTTCGCTCAAGCTTTTCGGTCTGCAGAGAGTTGATGCTTATTTTGTTACTATATTCCTAAAGAAAGATACCCTATTAAAAATAATAACGTAATAAAATAATACTTTTTTGGAACATTTTAGTAAGTACTTTTTTAAAAATTTTGATAAAAAAGACGTCTTCAAAAGACGTCTTTTAAAGACGTCTTTTTTTGTTCCAAATCCAGACACGTCCAAAGACGTCATTATTTTCAATAGGGTCTATACCTCGTTCTATTGAAAAAATTAAAATAATTGTATCTCTGGCTCTAAAAGGTTCAAAAGGATGCTTAAAAAAGAAAATAGAGATATTGATTTTTTCTTTAAGAAAAAAATTATAAAAGATTTTAGTTTTATAATGGCGCACATCAATTGGTAAAATTTGTCAACGCCTGTGTGGAATTTGTTGGATCGTTTTTTTTTTTCAAGTCTTAAAATGGCTGTATCTCGAGTTGTATTAAGTTGAAAAGAACTTAGAACCTCTTAAATTAAAGGTAATGAATTCCACTTTTGAATAAAATGTAAAGAACAGCCCCGCTGAAGTAATGGAGTACTTGAAAATCCATTTTTATAATAAAAAAGGTGATTTTTTGAGGAAATTTTAACGATTTTGGGCACACAGCTGGCAGAAAAAGCTTTTATTATTAGTTTGAATGATTATTTTTTACTCTTTTGATGTAAATGAAGTAAACTGCATTGTCGTGAAACAGGTAGATTCATTTTTTAAGGCTCATACATGTTAGAGTAAGACATATACTTAAAAACAGGGAAAAAAATTATTTTTTTATTACAGGCAGTGTTTACTCATCTGCCTGTGCAGTTTAGTAGGTCTGAGTCTTATTTTTTAAAGGTAAATAACTAATTTAAACAATTTCTGATAGGAATTTCAGAGTTTGGGAAATAAGGGACACCCTAATATATATATATATATATATATATATATATATATATATATATATATATATATGGGACGTTTCACGTCAACTCACCTAACAAAAAATAGAATTCGTCGAAAATCTGTGAAAATGTTCTATTTGATACCCAAAATATATAAAAAAAATTTTAGAGGTCCAGGTCAAAGGGGTCAGGATTTAAACGTGATGGAATTTTTCGAATTCTCCAAATTTTTTGCTAAATAAATATTTTAATGAATTTTTTCCTCAAAAACTATCAATTTTTCGTTAAAACTTAATAGAATACTTTTTCTTGGAAATTAAATGTAGAATTCACCTAAATTTTTGCAAATTATAATATACTGATTTTTATGCTTACTTGATCGATTTAAACATACTATTTAGTATATCTGAAAATCGAGCAGGTTAAATTGGCTTTTTAAAGTCTTATTTTTTTCATTTTTTTATGAGGAAAAAATATACGAAGCCTGTAGTTGGGCAGCCTTCTCAAAGTTACTTAATTGTGCAAAAATATCTGAAAAAATCGTTATTTTGGGTCAATGATGAGATTCGTGATTTTTTTTCTGAAAAAGTATTGATTTTTGGGACACATGTATAAAAATGTTTTTTATTGGAAATCATGTGTAGAATATGAACATATTTTTATAAATTGTAATTTAAGACATTATGAACCATGTATACTAAAAATTTAACAAAAAATAAATTTTAATATTTCAAAATTTCATTTATAATTTGTGATGTTTAGCAAATAATGGTTTACAAAAATTTACATACATTTTACATACAATTTCCAATAAAAAACATTTTCATACATTTGTCCCAAAAATCAATACTTTTTCAGAATAAAAATCACGAATCTCATCATTGATCCAAAATAACGATTTATTCAGACTTTTTTGCACAATGAAGTAACTTTGAGATGGCTGCCCAACTGGAGGCTTCGTATATTTTTTCCTCATAAAAAAACGAAAAAAATAAGACTTTAAAAAGCCAATTTAACCTGCTCGATTTTTAGATATACTAAATAGTATGTTTAAATCGATCAAGTAAGCATAAAAATCAGTATATTATAATTTGCAAAAATTCAGGTGAATTTTACATCTAATTTCAAAGAAAAAGTATTCTATTAAGTTTTAACGAAAAATTGATAGTTCTTGAGGAAAAAATTCATTAAAATATTTATTTAGCAAAAAATTTGGAAAATTCGAAAAATTCCATCACGTTTAAATCCTGACCCCTTTGACCTGGACCTCTAAAATTTTTTTTGTATATTTTGGGTATCAAATAGAACATTTTCACATATTTTCGACGAATTCTATTTTTTTGTTAGGTGAATTGACGTGAAACGTCCCATATATATGGGCCATTTTTAAAAAAAGTGCTAATTTCGGGTAAAAAGAAAAATAAAAAAAAATCTTTGATTTTATTTTTTTTTTCAAACAAAACTGTCAACTTATGATTTAAAATATTGAAATAACAGATCAGGTGAGCAGGACCAAACGATTGGGCAAAATTATGAACATGAAAAAATTTTTTTGTGCCAGGGGAATTACATGAATTAAAGTTTGAAGGTATAGTGGATATTTAAACTACGTGTATTTCATAAATATATGTGTGTGTGTGTGTGTGTGTGTGTGTGTGTGTGTGTGTGTTTGTGTGTGTGTGTGTAAGTATGAACATATATACGATTTAAGAAAAGACATGAAAGTAACCTTTGAATCAATAATTTATTGATAATTATTTTATTAGAACATTATTTAAACATAATTAATATTGTACTTAGCCTCTAAAAGTAATTATAAAAACGTAATTAAATATTAAAGTTTTAACGATTTCAACTCAATAAATATATTATTTTCGAATGGTAACAAATTATTTCAAATTTAAAGCAATAACAAAGTTCAATTTTTATTTTTTACTTCCCATTTTTTAGTTGTATTAACGTTTTTCAATTTTTTTATTTTACGTAATTTTTCATAAGAAAGTGAACCAAGATGAAAGTGGATACAAGGACTTTCATTGCAAGTGTAACAACTTAATTGATTAAAGTAAATTTTATATAAATCTTGCCTATTCCATTTCCATTGATGGACTTTCATAGTACCTACAAATGTTGGTACGTCTTTTTTTTGTATGTCTCTCATTTCTATTATCTCTTTAGGACTTACAGGCGCAATCCAAATCTTACTTCTATATTTGCGAAGCATTTTAATTAACACATCAAAATTATCTACGTCCTTACCGTATGATGTAAGGTTATCAGCGTACGTTTTAAGTGCAGTGCCAACGCCATCTGCTGCATTTTTTCCGTGACCAGACTCTCAGTAATTGTACACTATGATATTAATGCTTTTATAATTTTTATAGACAAAGTCTGTTAAAAGAGAAAACAGGTATTTATTTCGGTATTGCGAACTTGGACAATCACTCAAAAAATGCAAATTTGTAACCATTGGTTTTTTTTCTATTATTTTATTTAATACAGGCTTAAGGTGAGCAACTACTGATGCGGCATCATGATTTAGACAAGGAGATAGTGTACAAAATGACTCTTGAAAGTCTTTAGTATACCAAACACCTGTATGAAGACTTACTTGTTCTCTTGATGCTCCAAAATGTACGGAATGTGGTTCCTTTGCATATTTGCAGTTGTAATTTTCACTGAAATCGATATTTAATAAAACATCTGATTCTGATAAAGATTTTTTTAAATTTGAAATAATTCTTTGCTGGTGTTCCATTCTGTACACATGATTTCTAAATTCTGGAAATTTAATTAATAATACATTTTTTAAGCAGCCAACGGTTGTTTGCATTTTATTTTTAACAGTTCGTAGAACTTCTATTTCTTTATTTGTTTTGGCCGATATTCGACTTTCTTTAATGCATTTCCATTCATAATAATTAATAGGCTCTTCATCATTAACACAATTTGAGAATTTAATTATTCTGTATTTGCAATCCGAACATACTAGACTCATACACTCTTCTGTACTGTTATTACACATAAGTGATGCAAGGAGTTTCGTTGAACCATTGTGTTCTATAACTTTTTTATTATGCAAAGATTGAATAATTAATGCTATATTTTCGTGTTTAATACAAAGACAGGTGTCACGATCAGTTAACTGAAGTAATTACTTCAGTTTTTACTATACAAAATGGTCGGAGACTTGAAAACATTGTGTAACTCATCTTAAAACTGCAATGAACTTTTTGAAATTTTTTAAACAAATTAATCATCGAATCATTTAAATACCTCTTTTGTTTTTTTAATTTTTTTCTTGTAATAGTATCTTTTTTCCAGGACAAATACGACTATTTTCTTCATAAAAGTTTATTACTGTTTTACGAATGAAGATTTTACGTTGTTGGTTCAATAAACTATTTTTATTCAGTGCTTGAGATTGAGTTTCGTTAACAGTAACTCGATGTGATGAAATTAATTTTTTACACGTTGCACTTAACCTATATTTTCGCATAATAGAGCCGTGTAGCATGTGTTGAATAAACATTTTTTCTTTGCGAATCTTCGAATTTTTTAAATGATCTTTGATTTGCTCTGTTAAAACCTCACAAAAAAACAGACGATTTCTCACTTCTTTATTAACTTTTTTTCCTCTAAGCAATCTTTCTACATTATTTTTTGGATTATTTATTTTTTTTTTCATTTTTATTACGTCTACATTTAGCTTGTTTTTCTCTGTTCAATCGTCTTATAAGATTATTGTTCTCTTTTTTTAATTTTAACATTTTTCTATAACATTTCGATCGATTAGCTTTTAGTTTACGTCTCCCCACTTTAGCTTGACTTGTTTGTTTATATTTAACACTTGGCTCATCAACATTACTAAGAAAAGATTCATTTGAATCAATTTCTCTTTGAAGCTTCTGCCTATTGCGATATGCACGCACATTTTGTCGATTTTTTTTTCTATGCACTCTTTTTTCTCGTTCCGACATATCAGCTACTTTTTTTATTTTACCTAAATCCTTCTTTTTCTGATATTTTATTCGTTCTTTTTCTCGCAACTTCTCCAATTTTTGTGGATCTGCTTTAATTTTCTGCATTCTTTTTCTTTCAGCAATCCTTTTTTTCAATAGACGCTGCTTTCTTTTTTTTAATGCAGTCTGTTTTTCTTTTTTCTTTTGGACAGTATTGTCCAGTTTATTTGATACTTTTAATCTTGTATTGTAACTCATATTGACTACAAAAAGAAATTAAATAAGTAATTAAAGAAAAATACTGAAATACATAGTAATGCTCAATAATATAAAGAATTAATAAAAATTACCCTGATTTCAATTATCACTTAAATTTAAATCTAATTTTCACTTAAAAAAAAAGTTTCAAGTCTAATTTTCAATTGAATAACAAAATAATTTATTATATTTCATTAGCG
This sequence comes from Anastatus disparis, assembly GCA_017163975.1. Lineage (NCBI taxonomy): Eukaryota > Metazoa > Arthropoda > Insecta > Hymenoptera > Eupelmidae > Anastatus > Anastatus disparis. The sequence continues at coordinate 298,640 of JAFFSR010000327.1, forward strand.
ATAATTTCATTTGACCGTTTCACCGTAGTGTATTTTGTGGTTAGTAAATTTAAGTGTTTGATTGATTTAAACAACTTTGTTTAAAGTCAAACTATCGGCGATCAAAAATATATACAAAGCACATTCGTAAGCGTGATTAGTAGCGCCCTCTATTCTCTAATTCATTCTTCACGATTTCTTATATTCTGTCTATTAAATTCTATTATTTGTAAACAATAATAACTTACTATAGCAGATGGATTCAACTGTAAATGCTGTAACTTTAAAATGAGCCAGGGGAGCTTACATGCCAGGGGAAATTACATACATTATTTTTGTTAAATTAAAGTTACTAGAAAACAATAATCGAAAAATATTTATATACTGTTAATTAGAATCTAATTAGAGTCAAAATACTTCACAGTGCTTTTTCTACAAAGTTTTTTTTTTGCTTGGAAAAACTATGCCAGGGGAATTACATTAATAAAGGTACGCAAGTAAAATTTCTAGTAATCACGTAATATTTCCCATCTAAAATTTTTTCAAGGATTGCTGTACATTAAAATATCGAAAAATTGTTGATTTTCGTCAATTTTTTTATAAATAGGAACGATAAAATTGGTTTCTTATTAGTTTTTGAAACTATACATTTCTATTGTCAATTTTTTTAAAAATTAAGTTACAGTTTTCAATACGTGCTTAATGCACTTTAAAATTATTTAAAATTATCTTCTTGTTACTTAAAATATTCGTATATGCAATCTAAATAAAATATGTGAGACTTGAACCCTCCATTCGCTTTCCACTAAAAATATTTGATAAAAAAATACACGAATAGTGTTCGGTGACAGCCAGGGGAGATTACATTTTCAACTTTCATGAAGTCGCAAATGAAAAATACTTATGTTTTGTAAGGTTTTAAAGAATATTCTTGTAAAACAAATTTGGACATAACATTTCTTCATAAATAGAGTAATTAATTAATTTTAATTGATCTCAATAATTGGCGGTGACAAGAATTTGCATTTATTTTTGAAATGGCCCATATATATATATGGGAGATTTCACACCAACTGGAAGAGCAGAAAAATAAAAATCTCTGAAACTCTAAGAATATATTCTTTTTGCTACCGAAAATATGTAAAAAAATTTTCAAGGATTTAGATTAGAAGGATCAAGAGCTATAGATTATTAAAATTTGGAAATTTTTCAAAATTTTTGAAAAAGTACCAACTTAATCATTTTTTTTCCTGAAAATCCTGATATTTTAAAGAGAAATTCATAAGAATACTTCTTGTTGTAAATGAAGGGCAGAGTTAGCATGGTTCTTTACAGACCTGAATTTTAAAGTTTTCTATTAGTTCTTATATGTATTACATGGTAATTGAAATTACTTATTGTTCGCCACCTCAGAACTTTCTTTTCGCGGGCTAATTTTTTTCTACTTTACATGAACTTTAAAATTAATTTTTGATTATGTAAGTCAGAGCCATCAATAAGGAGTTATGTCAGTTTAAAATATATATTTTCATGTATAATTTATTTTGAATATAAAAATTAATCATACATGAAAATATACATTTATATTCAATATAAAAAATAAATCATACATGAAAATATATATTTCAAACTGTCATAACTCCTTATTGGTGGCTATTTCTTACACAATCGAAAATACATTTTAAAGTTTATATAAAATAAAAAAAAACAAGCCCCCAAAAAGCAATTTCTGAAGTGGCAAATAATGAGTAATTTCAATTACCACGTAATAATACATGTAAGAACCAATATAAAACTTCGAAATTTAGGTCTGTAAAAAATCATGACAACTCCCCTCTTCATTTACAACAAGAAGTATTCTTATGAATTTTTCTCTAAAACATCAGAAAAAAAATGAATAAGTTGGGATTTTTCCAAAAATTTTGAAAAATCTCTAAATTTCAAGGATCTATGGCTCTTGATCCTTCCAATCTAAATCCTTAAAAATTTTTTTACACATTTGAGGTAACATATTGAATATATTCTTAGAGTTTCAGAGATTTTTATTTTTCTGCTCTTCCAGTTGGTGTGAAATGTCCCATATATATATATATATATATATATATATATATATATATGAATGTATGATTGTCGAAAATAAATATTTTTTTTTATCGTTATATTATTTTTACAAATTTTATTATTATTTATTTATCACATAACAATTAATTCATAGCACTTTTCAGAATTTCTTTTATTTTCCAACTTTTAAAGTAAAAAGGTAGTAAATTAAATTAGTTAATATAAAAGCAATTCTTTTATGAATATCTTTGAAAAAAGTTCATTAAAAATGAATTAAAATTCTTAAAAGAATTTTAATTTTTAATTATGGTTTTGACTGAGAAAAATAAATTGATTGTTAAAGGACAGGGATTGTATAGTGGAATTGCTTTCATGTTAACTGATATTCATATATTAGCATTTAATAATATTTCAAACTAGTGCACCTTATTCAACATGCAATCAACTCCACTAATTCAAAGACCATAATATATTAATTCAGTACTGATTGATGGAGAATTTATACAGTTATTATTTTCCGGAAATTTAGAAAAGGGTCACCGGATTTTTGTGTATTATAATAATAAGATAATTCATATATATGGGGAAATCCACGGTAACGTTAAATTTTATGTGACTTTTTCAATACAATTTTCAAACAGCTACCATTATGTTACATAAAAGCGCACACACCTCTATAAGGTCTCAAATTTTTCGTTTTCGATCTAAAAAACTAATCTCAGTTTTTTATGGAGTTATTTTAGACGCTGTCTCCCAAATTTCTATTAAAGTATTAAATTTTCACATAAAATCACGATTTTCATGAATATTCCATAAAAAAGTGCAAAATTTTTGAAGTCTTCGGGAAATATTAATTGTAGCGTTCAAGTAATCTCCAAAAAAACTATTAGATTATTTTTTTAACCTAAAAACAAAGAATTTGAGCCCAATTAGAGTCATGTGCAACTTCAAACGAATGAGTAATAACTATTGGAAGTTTATATTTTGTTTTTACACATAATTGCTAATAGCAAAGCTATTTAAAGTCGAACATAACTCTAATTAGGCTGAAATTATTAATTTTTAGGCCAAGATAATAGTCTATTAGTTTTTTTTGAGATTATTTGAATGCTACAATCAATATTTCCTGAAGACTTAAAAAATTTTGCACTTTTTTATGAAATATTCACGAAAATCGTGGTTTAATGTGAAAATTTAATACTTTAATAGAAATTTTGGAGTCAGCGTCTAAAATAGCTCCATAAAAAATTGAGATTTGTTTTTTAGATCAAAAACGAAAAATTTGAGACCTTATAGAGGTGTGTGCGCTTTTATGTAACAAAATGGTAACTGTTTGAAAATTGTATTGAAAAAGTCACATAAAATTTAACGTTACCGTGGATTTCCCCATATGACAGTTTAAATCTTAAATATCTACAAAATGAGCATAAGATTTATATAAACAGATTATTTCCAAACAAATCAGAATTGAGCATATTATTCAAAACAGTACAATCACAAACAAATAATTATGATTGTGGCGTTTTTGCAATTGTTTTTGCTGTAGCAATACTTTATAATTTAGATCTATATTGTTTAAGATATGATGTTTCTCGAATGCGATTACGTTTCTCAAGAATTTTTAAAACGCAACAAATAAAAATGTTTCCAGTTTTACAAAATTATAATAATGCAAATATTAATTACGATAATCCACCGGACATGATGAGGAGGAGTTTTTGTCATGAGCAACGTCTAATCGAATACCATTAAATTTAGATTTCGCCAAGCTTGAGCTATTAGAAAAAAACTCACAAATGCATTTATTGGCAGAACAAAAAAAGATTATGGAAATGTATCGTAAACTAAAGAATTCGAATCATGAAACAATTTTGATGGAAATTGACAATGACATTTCAGATACAAATTTTTTTAAACCAGATAATGATATAATGGGAATCGATGATATCCACTTAAATTATAACGATAATAAAATCAGGACAACTGAGATTAAATTGAATGAAGAAAAAAAAGAATCAAAAGAAATGAATGAAAAAGAAGCTTTATTTGTGACAGAACTTAAGAGCATAACGAAGCTGCCCGCCTTCTAATAATATTTCCAATCCTAACTTATGAATAAACAATGCGTTTATTCGAGTTTTTTTGCTATAAAGTAAAAATTTGTAAGATTAAACTCTAGTTCGGACAACTCAAGAAATCCACCAAAATATTAGACTTATAGAGTTAGGATACAAACTTTCAATGTATCGTATTTGAAGGTTAGGTTTATCGAGTTGAATATCTAATTTCCAATCCAAGCTCATAAAAAAATAAGAAGTTCAAATGATTTTTTATTTTAACAAAAATTATTGTATTAATATAGCTTTAGTGTGGACAAGTCATTATATTCGTTTGATTTATGAATTTAAAAAGATATTGATAAAATAAAAAAAGCAAAACTCAATTACTGCAGCTCCGACATTCCGTTAATAGGATAATGGTAATAGAACAATCACATAAATATAAAAAAATTTCAGGAAAAGACATTATTATGAAAATGCAAGAAAAAAAAGTAATGATAAATTAGAACTAAGACGTGTTCAAGAAACTTTACGTAAGAAAAAAGCTTACATGAAAATGGAAAAAGGACGACTAAATAAATATAAATAGAAATTAAAAAATACTAACCAGGAGAGGCTATGAGCTTCGGGTCACAGATCTTGATGAAACTTTGGGATATGTTTTCAGGTACCAAAATATGATTAAAGCCAGAGCGGTACGGTCTAACGCTTCGAAAAACTGAAATTATAGACGTTTCTAGTCTAATTTTTAAAAAAATGTAAAAAAATGCTCCTAATTGAAGTGTAAATAATTCAGTCTAGAAATGTCTTTAATAAATTAACAGAAATTAAAATGAAAGTAGAGAAAGAAAGCTTTAATTTGTTGTTTTGAGAATTGAGAAATAATAATTAGAACCAGAGATATGTTTGTTTAAAGTTAAGCAGCAAGAAAGTACCAAAAGTCATCTAAATTCTGAAGGACAGTCTCTACTTTTATTTTAATTTCTGTTAAGTTATTAAAGACATTTCTAGATTGAATTATTCTTACTTCAATTAGGAGCATTTTTTTACATTTTTCTCAAAATAAGACTAGAAACGTCTATAATTTCAGTTTTTCGAAGCATTAGACCGTACCGCTCTGGCTTTATTCATATTTTGGTACCTGAAAACATATCCCACAGTTTCATCAAGATCTATGACCCGAAGCTCATAGCCTCACCTGGTAAGATAACAAAATGGCAATTCAAGGAAACAATGAGTACTGATAAATTAGAACAAATACGTGCGAATAAGGCTTTAGGCAAGAAAGAAGCCTATATAAAAATTAAAGAAAAACAACCGAAAAAATATGAAGAAAAATTAGAAAATACTAAGATAACAGAATTGAAATTCAAGGAAACAATGAGTATTGATAAATTGGAACAAATACGTGCAAATGAGGCTTTACGTAAGAAAGAAGCTTATATAAAAATTAAAGAAAAAAAAAACAAAAAAATATGAAGAAAAATTAGAAAACACTAAGATAACAAAATTGAAATTCAAGGAAAAAATGAGTATTGATTAATTGGTAAAAATACGTGTGAATGAAGCTTTCGTAAGAAAGAAGCTTGTATAATAATTAAAGAAAATAAATATAAAGAAAAATTTAAAAAAACTAAAATAACAGAAATAAAATCGAAGATAAAAAAGTGTACTGATAAAATGGAACAAATACGTACAAATGAAGCCACACGTAAGAAAAAAGCTTACATAAAAATGAAAGAAAAACAGCCAAATAAATATAAAAAAAAACTGAAAATATTAAGATATAAAAAATAAAATCAATTGAAAATAGAGATACTAATAAATTGAAAAAATTGCATGGAAAAGAAAAATTACTAAATTACAAAGAAAAATTATAATACAGAAGAAAAATTACAAAAAAGAGACTTATAGAAAAGTTATTAGTGAAGTATATAATGAATATGAAAGAATGGTACAAATTAAGAATCAAACATTGGAAAATGCCGATATTATTAAGAAAACACAAGTAAAAAATGATTGTTACCAACTAAAAGAATCACGCACAAGGTGTAAACAAATAGAAATTGATGACAATAAACATGTTAATAATGATATTACAATAAATAAACCAATAGATGGAAAAAAGCGAAAACATAAATATGATTTTTATCAATTAAGAGGAGGTTACGTATCTCTGACCTTCTCTAATCAAAGAATTGATTTTTTTACAAAAACTAATAACTATATCAAAAAATGAAGAAAAAGCCGCACCTTGTATCAAAAAAAGCAATATTTTCTTTGATAAGAAAAAATTAATTTTATTGCTTCGTTCTCAAGAAAACCTTGAAAAACCAAATCGTCCACCCTAACCTGTATGATTTAAGTTTTTCAAGGTTCTCTTGAAAACGAAGCAATAAATTTAATTCTTTCTTATCAAAGAAAATATTGCTTTTTTTTATTACGAGATGCGGCTTTCTCTTCATTTTTAGCTAAAGTTGTTAGTTTGTGTAAAAAACTCAATTCTTTGATTAGAAAAGGACAGAGATACGTGACCTCCTCTTAAAGACATTATTTATTAAGTGTAAACGATTCAAAATTGAGGATAATAATTATAATGAAAATTACAATAATAATAATTATAATAATCATAATATTGTATTGGACAAAGTTATTGATAAAACAATAAAGGGCAAAGTAGAAAAAAAATTAAAGAAATTGAATGAAAAAATATTAACTAAGAAAAATTAATTTGAAACTGATTGGTTGTATAGCAAATATATATTTCGATGAAAATCTCATATCTCAAAATAACATTGGTTCCATGACAAATTCATGTGTTTATTGTGATGCGAAACATTTTGCTTTCGAATATACTAAAAGTAACGATTTCTCCAATTGTTGTCATAAAGGTAAAGTAGAATTGTTAGAAAATCCCCCTTACCCAGAACACTTAAAGTTTTTAGCAACTGAATTAACGGAAGAAATTGTTGATTTCTGACAAAATGTTAGGTTGTACAATGATGCTTTAGCATTCGCAAATTTTGGTGCCAATTTTGATACATTGCCGGGTAAAGGACCACAAGTTATTAGAATATGTGGACAAATTTACCATAATGTATATGCGTTACATCCTAATAAAGATGAAACACGTAAATATGGACAATTATATATTTTAGATAATGAAATGGCAACGATTGAACGGAATAAGTTTAATATAAATTTAACATTATTTAAACATTTAGATATTTCGATAAGAGACATTAACTCTTATGCTAAAGCCTATAATATGATGCATAACGAAAAAGAAGAAGAACTACAACGATGTGCAAAAATTTATTGTCCTCTAAGAACTGATACTATGTCTACTGTCCGCAATAATAATTTGGATAATAATAGATATAATCTACCTACCTGTAATGAAGTTGCAATAGTATATGTTGGAGAAGAATCTTCCTCCTATTGAACGTGATATTGTCATTTACTCTAAGTATGATAAGCCAATTAGTATACCGACAATTAGCAAACATACAGATCCTATGACATATCTGCTTATTCATCCTAATGTTGGTTTTGGATGGATGCCAAATATGAAAAGTAAATTTGGAAAATCTAACATTTCAAATTTAAAATTTTATAATTATAGATTGAGTGTTAAAAATAAATTTAATCCATTCCTTAATTTGGAAAAATTATCTTAACAGTTCATTGTTGATGCGTTTGAAAAAGTTGAAACCTTCAGATTATATTTCATACGGATAAACCAAAACGTATTAAGAAGTGATCATTATATAAAACTTTTCACAGTCGTCTTAACTTAAAAACCAAAATCAATCTCAGGAAAAGAAGGCCTCAATAAATAATAATAATTCACATTAAAAATTCATTTTTGCCGGCAAAAATGAATTTTTAATGTGAATTATTATCAATTATTGAGGCCTTCTTTCCCTGTGATTGATTTTGGTTTTTAAGCATTAAGAAGTGATTGTTACAAAGGTGTTATGGACTAATTACATAACAAAAAAGAATTGGATTCTTCAAAATTTGGAAAAATGGTATTACCGTCAAACTTTACAGGAAGTCCACGATTTTTAAAACAAAATTACATGGACTCAATGACGCTTGTAAATTATCATGGTAAACCTGACCTTTTTGTAACGATGACCTGTAACCCACATTGGGAAGAAATAACTGAAAACCTAGACATTTATGAAAATGCAATAGATAGACCAGATGATATAACAAAAGTATTTTATCAAAAAGTAGAAGTATTCAAAAATTTAGTAATAAAAAAGGGAATATTAGGAAAATGTATTGCATATAGTTATGTAATTGAATTTAAAAAACGAGGATTACCGCATATGCATGTGTTGTTACTCGTAGATAAAAATGATAAATTTGATATTTCCAAAAAAGTTGATGAAATAATAAGTGCAGAAATCCCAAATAGAGATATTCACCCAAAATTATATAGTATTGTTAAACAATCTATGATACGCGTTCCCTGTAGTATGCAAAATATAAATTGTCTGTGTATGGATAAAAATACGAAACAATGTACTGAAAATTTTCCAAAAAAATTTAATAATACAACAACTTCTAAATCCAATGGAAATTCACTATACAAACGTAAAAATGATGGCATCAAAATAATTCTTAAAAATAAATTTACAGAAAGAATTGCAGATAATGGATTTGTTGTTCCTTATAATCCTTACTTATTATTAAAATTGAATGCACACATAAACGTAGAAGTTTGTTCCACTGTACGATGCTTTAAATATTTATTCAAATACTGTTATAAAGGTCATGATTGTGCATACATTAAAATACATCAAGTAAATGTGGATTTTCAATCAGAAAATAAAGACACTTTTCAAAATGACAATCGTGAAGATGTTAAATATCCTTTACATGTTATTTCACATACTATAAAACGTCTAAGCGTTCATGAAGAAAATCAACAAAACGTATTTTATAAAGAAGGAAAAGACGAAATGATCATGCAAAAAAATGTGGGAACAACATTAACAGCATATTTTGAATTGAATAGAGAAGATTTTGAAGCACGAAATTACTTGTATTCAGAAATACCAAATTTTTATACATTTGATGAAAAACTGAAAAAGTGGAATAAAAGAAAAAAAAGAAAATCAATACTTAGTAGAATGTACTTAATAAGTCCGAAAGATAGAGAACGTTATTTCATTAGGTTATTACTATTACATGTTAAAGGAGCCACATCTTTTGAAGCTTCGCGTACTGTTGATGATGTGATGTACAATTCGTTTTATGAGGCAGCTAAAGCAAAACAATAAATTAATGAAGCTGAAGAATGGGATAGATTGTTGAAGAAGCATCTTCAACAGAATTCCTTTATATTCTCTATGAATTATTTGCTTTCATTTGCGTTTTTCATAATCCTATAAATGCACGAGATTTATATGGAAAATATAAAGATAAGTTATACCATCCTAAATACGAAAAAATATAGGTGAAAATCTTGCATTGAATGTTATTAAAAATAATTTACAAGTCAATCCAAAGTAAAGAAAAATATATTTTTATAGATGGACCAGGTGGAAGTGGAAAAAGTTATTTACTTAACGTTTTAATAGTTTATTTTAAATATTATACTATACATTATTTATGTGTAGCTTGGACAGCTATAGCAGCGAATTCATTAGTCGATGGAAAAACCGTGCATACAACATTTAAATTACCGCAGATTGTACAACTTGTAATGTTAAGCCTAATACTGCAGAAGGCAAACAATTAAAGGGAACACAAATAATTATTTGGGATGATATATCCATAACTTTAAAATTTGCTTTTGAAGCAGTTGATCGTCTTTTTCAAGATTTATGCGATGTAAACCAACCCTTCAGTGGTAAAACCGTATTTGTATCAGGAGATTTCAGGCGAACATTACCAATTGTATGACATGGAAGCCGTATGGACATTATTGAAAATTCAGTTAAATTTAGTTTATTATGGCAGAATTTAGAGCCCAAAATATAGAGCCAAAGTAAATATAAGAATTGCAAAAAATATTGAGCTCAAAAAATATAGAGACCAAGAATACATAAGAATCAAAAAAATATAAGATTAAAAAAAATATTTGGCCCAAAAAAATATAAGATTAAAAAAATATAGAGCCTAGAAAAATATAAAACCGAAAAAAAAAATTAAAAAAAAAGGCCCAGAAAAATAAATGGCCCAAAAAAATAAGAGACCTAAAGAAAATAGGACTCCAAAAAAAGTAGGTTCAAAAAAATATAAGGCCTAGAGAAATATAGGACCAAAAAAATGTGGAAGCCAAGAAATAAGAGGCCGAAAAAAATAAGGCCTAAAGGAAATCGGACTCAAAAAAATGTAGAGTCTAAAAAATATAAGGCCTGGAAAATTATTGAGCTAAATAAAATATAGGACCCAAAAAAATTATAGAACCCAAGAAAATATAAATTTAAAAAAAATATTAGGCCCAAAAAAATATAAGATTCAAAAAAATATTGGGCCAAAAAATATATAGAGCCCAAGAATATATAAGAATCGAAAAAGTATTAGGCCCAAAAAATATAAAGTCCAAAAAAATATAGTGACCAAAAAAATATTGGGTCCAAAAAAATATAGGGTGCAAGAAAATATAAGGCCCGAAAAATTTAAAGCCCCAAAAAATATAGAGACCAAAAAAAAATTGGGCCCAAAAAAATATAGGGCGCAAGAAAATATAAGGCCCAAAAAATATAAAGTCCAAAAAAATATGGAGACTAAATAAATATTGGGCCCGAAAAAACACCTATAGACCACGCTAAATTTGTATAGGCATTGCATACGTTCATGCTAATATCTCGACAATATTCTCTCTGTCAATACTCCTTTAGGGAGTATTGAAAGAGAGAATATAGTGTAGATCTGTCAATACTCCCTTAGGGAGTATTGACAGATCTATACTCCCTAAGAGAATATTGACGGATCTATACTCCCTAAGAGAATATTGGACAATTGAATATCGTCGATATATCACTCAGTATGGCCGTATATGACGCGAGTGACATTGATTCGTACACTAAGAAAAAAATATGATTGTATCAACCGAATCCTGTTAATATACCTCGATGAAATATTCTATTCATTTAACAGACAAGTTCTGTTAATTTGATGGATATTGTAATATTGATTCAATTTAAAATTCACTATAATTTAACAGCAAAGTAAGTCAAAATAACTGTTACATTTTATTGTATCAAACACGTGTCATTTCCAGACATTAATTAACACATAACTTATATTATAACAATGATCATTATTATTTAATTTCTTAAGTGAAATTTTTCAATATTTTCTTAGATATTTCACACTACACTATTGATATTTACAAATAAAATCTAACATCGCTCGCTCACAATAGATATGCATCGCATCGCATCGCATTTATACATACTGCGGATAAATTCATTTGTTCTTATATACTAACTGACGTGCAATCTCACCACTTGCGGGTTACAAGAAATACGCTATCTATTATTATACTATCGAAACGTAACTGTTTTGAAAAGCGGGAGATTTAAAAGTACTTATTGAATGAAATAAAAATCTTTATAAAATAAATTTATCATCGACATAAATGACAAATATTTTATTTTGACTTATGTTTTTTTATATTAACTGTTATTCAATTATATCAACAGTAGGGCTATTGACATAATTGAATTGAAACATTTGTATTGAAATAATTCATCTGTTAATTTAAGCATGTGCATATTATTGGTTCAATTTATAAAATTTTGTTGAAAAGTAAGTCATACTTTTATTTTGACTATTATTCAATTATATCAACAGCCGTGCTGTTGATATAATTAAATTGAAACATTTGTATTGAAATAATTCATCAGTTAATTTGAGCATGCACATTTTATTGATTCAATTCATAAAATTTTTTTGAAATGTAAGTCATACTTTTATTTTGACTTATGTTTTTTTATGTTAACTGTTATTCAATTATATCAACAGGCGTGCTGTTAAATTGGCAGTACGATCGTGTTTGGGCTATTTTAACTGCACAAATTCTGTTAGGTCAAAAGGATTCTGTCAGATTAACAGCAGATATGTTAAATCAATAACATTTCAGTTGATCTGATGAAATTTTTTCTCAGTGTAGGTTAATGAAAAGAAAAGAATGCCATTGGATATATCAATGCTTATAAAAATTCATATAAAATCTTAACTTCAAAGGATGTTTGTTCAAAAATTTTTCGAAATTAAAAAGTTAATAAGTAAAAAAAAAAACAAGTAAATAATGACATTATTGACTTATTTTTAATAAAATATATATCATTGATTTAAAAAAATCATTTTTATAGTATCCCATACGGCTTACAACGACATAAACTTATCTACGTAACTTGGGAGTAGGAAGGATTCTGAATGCTGGCTTGACTAAAGTGCTTGTCGCTTGAGCAGCAGTAAGTCTCGCCTGTATTCATCCTTCGTACTCTCAAGTTACGTATATAACTAATACGTATATAGTACAACTCATAAACAATATAGTCTAATCCAATTTTATCAACTAAATCTATCGTCTTTATCGACAAAATATAACGAATTTGATTCAAATTTCATCGAATTTGATCGAATTTTCATCATTTTTGATCAAATTTTTATCGGGTTTGATCGTATTTTCATCAAATATGATCGACTCCTCATCGAATTTGATCGAAATTTGAATTTTATCAAACTTTTATCAAAATCGCTAAATTTTAAGTTATGTCATAAAAATGGATAGATATTCATTTAAATCATCAAATCATCTTGTTATTTCAAAAAATCATCTCGTTATCTCATAAATGATCTTGTTGAAGGATTAGATTGAAGGTCATTTGATTATAAATACAATAGATTCTAGATTCCATCATCAGTATGCATAATACACTCGAGCTATCAACATGGCTAACTTTCTTGAAAAACAAAGGGATGCGATTAAATCTAAACTTCCAAATCAATCGAATTTCAATTTTGATCAAATATTTGTTTCTGATCAAAAGAAAGAAACATTGTTTTCAAGTGATTTCGAGACTGATCTTACTTTGAATAATGCTAATAAGTCTATGCTCAATACATCTCTTCAACTTATAAAAAGTTCTAAGGGAAAAGATAAACTTCTTTTAAATGGTATTCCTTTTTATAAGGATAAGTCCATGAGCAATGGTAATATTTATTAAAAGTATCAATTTTACCGTTCCAAACAATGTTCAAGTCGAGCAATAACCAAGGATATGAAACTTGTAAGTTGTCCATCACATTACCATACGCTAACACTTGTGAAGGAAGAGAATGTAACAAGACCTATAAGGAAAAAACATCAGCTTATGAATATTTCCAACACGCATCATACAAATGATAGACTTGTGAACAGAGATAGTGATGAAAGTATTGATTCCATCGATCACAAAAGGTACCCAGAATCAAAATTATTCAAAGATGGTTATTTTAGCTTTGATGATGAGATAGAAAATGATCAAAATAGTAGAAAATACAATACATTTGAAAGCTGTAAGAGAAAATTTCATAATAAGGCTTTATCAGTACCAAGGTGTAAAAAAACGAAATTAAGTTTTAACGATGTTAATAGTGATACATCATCAGATTCTTCTAATAATACTTTCTTTGAACTCGAAAATAATCAAAATAGTGAAAAAGATAATTATGAAAACAGTTAACAAAAATCTAAAAATAAAATTTTACGAGCATCTAGATTTAAAAGAACAAAATTAAGTTCCTTAGATTCTTACAATGATACTTCATCAGATTATTCCAGTAGTAATGAGCCACACTCTACATACATAGAATGGGAAGATCCCAATATATTAGCTGATCGTCTTCGCATTCTTACATCTTCAACTAATAAAAGTCTCTGTACTTACAAAGAGATAAATTTTATAATTAGCAAACTGCGAGAATCAATAATAGATTTGGATAAAGAAATCTATATGGTCACTATCATCAATGGCTTTTACGAACAAGAGCTTGAGGAAATTAAATATCCTGACATTTATTTAGTAGAAAAAGTTCTTGAAAGGCGTGGTAACCAAGTATACGTAAAGTGGCTCGACTTTTGATAATAAACATTATAGTTGGATCGACAAAACAGCAGCCCAATATATACTCTTGTTTGATGCTGTAAGATAATGCAACATGTATCGTACGGAATAAATCCATCTACAGAGTTTTAAAAACTGGCATTTGACTTTTTTTAAAAACTGAAGACTTATCTACTCTAGGCTTTTACTATAGGGGCGAAATTGACAAAGTCCGTTATTTTGAATGCTCTACAGAGATCTGTAAGTGGAAAATCGGTGAGGAACCATTGTCAGAGCATAAGAGATGAAATGGTCGCTGCTGCTTCCTTTGAAATATATTTCCTACAGATGATTCTTTGCAAAATAAATGTAAAGTTTGTTATGATAAAGGAATAGAGATCACATTTTTACCATGTGGACATTGTTGCTGTTGTCAGCAATGTGCCGGTAATTTTAAGCAATGCGTAATCTGTAGAAGAGACATGAAGTTAAGAATACGGGTGTTTATATCTTAAGCGCATAAAACAAAACTTTGTTTTAGAAAGTGATGGGGGCCCCAACCTTCGCCCCCATCTGTGAGGTGAAACCTCGACATACTTGAAAAGTAAAAAGTGCACCCGTGACTGGTATACCTCTCCGTTAATTTTAAGCGCTTAAGCCGAGGAGAATTCGAGACCTTTTCCGTTCTCATCCAAATACTTCACAAACAGCTTGTACTGTTGAATGGCCTCTAGCAACTTAAAATAGAACTCCTTATCTTCCTGTAAGGCTTTGCAAGCGCGAGATGGAATGAAATTGCGCCATTCACCATCTCAAACCGCCATCAATCTGATCTTATTCTTTCTTTTAACTGGTCTAAACTCATTCATAAGATAGCTCTGATTTTTCTTTAAAGGGAATATATTTCCAATAGCACGATAGACGCGTCCATTAGCTGTCTCGTTGAATTTATCTAAATCCATATTTCAGAGTTTTTGATAGAGGATTCTAAATATACTTCGTTTTTAGCAGTGGCTCCGTCTGATGGAGGAATGATTCAAGAGTTCTCTTAAATAGTGGTTGAGTCGTTGTTACTACGCAGATCCCCCCTCCACAAAATGAAATAAAGAATCTTTTTGTTTTTCATTGATTAGAAAAGGACAGATATATTCGACCTACTCTTAAGGATGTTCAATGGTTACCTAAAAGTTAACAGAATGCTTTGAAATTTTGAAATATGATTTATTATATTAAATTAAAGTACCTCAATTTTTTTCTATATTTCATTCCGCATGTTTTTCTGAGAAATTTAATGTTAAAAATACGAAAAATAACATGGACTCTTATGGGCGATCTGAGAATCGATTGCGTTTTATATAAATTTCTGTCACAAAAGTTAAAAAATCAAATTAAAATTTAGATATTATGAAAGTATATTATCTAAGGATTCATTTCATATAGTTTTTTATATACCTTCCAGGAAAATTGACAGAGATTTCCAAAGTTAAAGTTAAAGTGAGAGTTAATTTTTGAAAACCCGCTACTGCTACGTAAGAGATTTGGCTACGTTGCGTATATAAAACATAAGTTTTGAATTGAAACATAATATTTTTCTGCTAAACTTAACCTACAAATAGAAGCACTGCGTTGCCTAATTTCAATCAACATATTACCGAACTTAAATTACTTTATAATAAATTAAATAACATTTTTAAATGTTTTATTTATTAAATAAAAACGTTTAAATGTAATTTGAATAATATATTTCATTTCTAAGTGCCATTCAAAGAACTTTCTGTTGTAAAATATTTCATTAATTTAAGTTGGCAGCGATCCTTCTTTCCTATGTTAAAGCATAGGGTAGACTTGTGAAGTTAGCGCCTGTAAAAATAAAATATTAATATTTTTTAGCAATGAAAAGCTAAAACGTTTGCTCCTCATTTGCGGAAATAGTCTCCGTGCAAATTTTCATTTGCGGATTTTTCATTTTTAAGTTATTGGAAAAACAAATTTTCCGATATAAGCGTGGCGCTAAAAATGTTTTCCTTATTATTTCATTGAAAACTCCTGTAAAATAATATTCTTTCTAGACTAATTGATTCCTCCTTTCTTGCGGATTACATAAATATTTTCATTTAATTAATTGTTCAATAAAATAATTAGATAAATCAATTTATAATTATATTTAGTGGAAAGCAGTTTAAAATCTAGTTATTTTTTAGGGATTCCTGTTCCGCTCGTTCCTATATTCTAATTTTAATATCGCGGGCGCTAAAATTATGAAAATAAATTGAATATATTGATTATTATTCAAGGAATTTAGTATATTTAATAGCATAAATTGTTTTCTCCTCGTATGCGGATTCATTTATAAGTAAGATTATTCGAGATATCGAGATATAAATATGAGAAGCAAAACATTGCAATTTCTAAACTATGTTAAAATCCTTTTATTTTTAATTGTTGCATCGTTTTGATTATTTAAGAATATAATTTACTTACGTTACTTTTTTATTATTTATACGCGTCTGCAAAAATTAAAATTGTTCCTTTAAATTTTATAACCTTGTAAACTTATAACAGCTGACTCTACCTTTGACTAATTTTGATTTTCTTAAAAATTTTAATTATTCGAAGTTATGCAAATTTATTACTTATAAATAAATCCGCATACGAGGAGAAAAGAATTTATGCTATTAAATATACTAAATTCCTTGAATAATAATCAATATATTCAATTTATTTTCATAATTTTAGCGCCCGCGATATTAAAATTAGAATATAGGAACGAGCGGAACAGGAATCCCTAAAAATAACTAGATTTTAAACTGCTTTCCACTAAATAATTATAAATTGATTTATCTAATTATTTTATTGAACAATTAATTAAATGAAAATATTTATGTAATCCGCAAGAAAGGAGGAATCAATTAGTCTAGAAAGAATATTATTTTACAGGAGTTTTCAATGAAATAATAAGGAAAACATTTTTAGCGCTGCGCTTATATCGGAAAATTTGTTTTTCCAATAACTTGAAAATGAAAAATCCGCAAATGAAAATTTGCACGGAGACTATTTCCGCAAATGATGAGCAAACGTTTTAGCTTTTCATTGCTAAAAAATATTAATATTTTATTTTTACAGGCGCTAACTTCACAAGTCGGTACCCCTCTGACTCTTCACCTCCCCGCATGACACCATTGAACATCCTTAAGACTATATTTATCCAGCATTCAAATGACTAATTGAAATAAATATGAATATGAATTTTAACTGATTCCAATCGAATTTTGCAGTAATAAAACTTATCCACATCAGTATTAAACACATATATATCGTTATTTAATCCTGTTGATACAAGTATTTAACATATCCATATCAACATTTAATATCAGTATTTATACTCATTCGAATAAGTATGATAGCCTATTTATATGTAAGAATTCTAGGTATGAGAGGATAATTGAAAGTATGTACATAATAACTAAGAGAATGAGAAAGTGATAAGAGTACCAACCAACGCTCTTTGCCATTGAGTAACAATAACAAGTTTTTCCTCTCCTCTGAACTTTCATATTCTTCTTTTTATTTTTTATTTTTTTCATAATTTTTATTATTTTAACAATTTATTATAAACACAAAATGAATAATACATTATTTTTTATACATAAAATTTTTCTTTTTCATGCGATATTTTGAATCTTTTTTTAGATTTAGAATTGAGCGAGGTAAATTTTCACAACTAGTTTTGGTAGAAATTATCCGTTTCAGACTATCTATTTTTCTAAATCTGTTTATATTCAGCTCCGCTGAAATTTCTCTAGCTCACTGACTGATTCTCACACAAACTGATTCTCTTTGGCTTTAAAGTATTCTATCCAGTAGCAGAAGGTGGCGAAAGAGATGACGTTAATTGATGCTCCATAGATTTAGTTGCCTTCTGAGGACGCTTAATAGCCAATCTTTTATTTATTTTTGCAGCCTTCTCCATGGCTAGCTGATGTCTTTGGAGACGAGATAAATACTGAAAGCAAAATAAAAATTTAAATGATTAAAATGAAAAATTTCTATTTTTTTCACTAAAAGATTGATTAAAATATTAATATTTATTTATAATTCTTAATAATAAAAATTATTTAAATAAAAATTTATTTATTATACTATGAAAATATTAAAATAATTTTAAATGATCAGAAAAAATAATGACTGAATCCAATAATTTATTAGGACGAAAATTTTATATTTTTCAGTAAAAATTTATATGATTGTTCATACTTACGAAAACATTGTGAGAAATAACAGAAGGCGGCGTTCATATAGATAATAGCATCGATAATGTTAAAATTGTTCTGGCTTTTGTATAATCCTAGATAATTTTAAAAACTATTATAATAAATTTATTAATTTATGAAATTGATAATTTTGAATTCTTTATACTTACAGGAACTTTGAAAGATGAAACAATTTCCGAAGGTAGCATTTGTATGGAAGATGGCATTAATGATGTTGAAATTGCTTCAACTTCTGCAGCAGCCTAAAAAATTTTTTAAATTATTAAATACAAAATTTTTCTATTTAATAATTTAAAACTAAAATCATTAAAATAAAAAATGGTATATCACACTCATAACAATATTTTAATTATTTTAAATTATTAGAAAAATAATAAGTAAATTTAATAATTTTATTAAGGAGATGTAGAATGGACACTACACCTGTACTCATAAAAATTTGACTATCTTTCCATTTTATTGCTGAATTTCAGTAAAAAATGCATTAGCTTGTAGTATGAAGATTATTCAGTTAAATTTTATAATTAATTCATTGGTTATTGAGAATTTTGGATTCCAGAATTATTTATTAAAATTTTTCGAATTTGTAGAGAAATCCAAATATCTTAAAAATTAATGAATTAATTTATTTGAAAATTCAATTGAATAATCTTCATACTACAAGCTAATGCATTTCTTTTCTTAAAATTCAGCAATAAAACTAGCTCGCTACAGCTGCTCTTTCGGCCACTGTGGCTCGCACCTCGGTCCTCGGTCCTTTCAGAGCTTCATTATTTCTTATTTCTTATTTTCATTGTATTTTTTACCGCAACTTTCAACAGGAGGTTTGAATTTATTGTATTTATTTGAAAAAACAAATTTATAATTATTTAAATTTTTCTTGTGAATTAAGTTGATTGATTTCGAAGAAATTTATGTTATGTGAAAAAGAAATATTTTAATTAATTTATACTTTTTAAAGTTCTGGATAGGATAATCTATCAAAAGTTAAGAAAAAAAAAAATTATTTTATAGTTCAGTAGCTTAAAAGTGAAGTTTTGTACAAAGTTTTTATTTGATCTGAATCATTCCGATGAAGAATGATTTAAAACAATAATACAAATAATTGTTGGCAATTAAAAAAAAAATTGTTCAAGCGGTTGTAAACAGTTATCCCTTTAGAGGTTAAAAAAATGATTTTTTGGTGATAACTTGAAAAAAAAAAGAATTTTGAAAAAAGTATATAAAGAAATAAGATATATCTTTTTGATATTATATATATATATATATATATTTTTCAAATAATATTTATCAAATCATCATTAAAAAGCCTTTGATTTTAACATTTTTCATGAACTATTTGAAAAATATTAACTTTAGAGGAAAATGTATGATAAGGTCAATACCCCCTATACTACTCGTTTAAGGTCAAGTGTCATATAAAATCACTAAAATAGTATATTTCGGTACTAGTGCGATAAAGTGATTATTTACTGGTGTGGCGGTTTGCGCCCGAGCGAAGCGAGGGTGAAAAGGTCACACGAGTAAGAAATCACTTTCTCGCACGAGTATCGAACACTATTTTTTGACACGACGTGTGAGAAGCTCCATTTTCGCACGTGTCACTTTGTACAGCGTGCGTGAAATCGAGCTTCTCGCACGGAGTGTCAAAAAATATATTTTAACACGTGCGATTTTTATAAAAATAGATGAATATTGTAAGTAAACATTAAAATATCGAATAATTACAATATTTAAACATTTTAAAATAATTAATTATTAATTATAATTAATTATATATTGTTATACAAAAACTCCCATTATTACTCCTCGAAAAGTAGTATACCTCCCTTTACTAATCGCCACTTGACCTCCTTTACCACTCGCCACATATACAAAGATAGTTATAGCAAGAATGTTTTTTCTTCTTAGTTATTTTTCCTTCAGACATCTCTATAAGTATTAAAATAAATGAATTAATCACTAATGTTTCATTAAATCAATACATAATATAATAAAAAATTTTATTATACATAGCCTACACGTACAAATTAAACATAAAATAATATAAAATACAAATTACACATAAAATATAAGTAATTTTTAGGTTATGTTATGATGACAACTTGATAAAATAATTTTTACATTATTAATATTTTTATATATTTATATATAATAAAAACTTATTAAAATCTATTTAATAATTAAATGTATGCACAAAGAAGCATATACAACTTAAAATTTTGCGAGTCATAAAACATGATGCATCGTATTCTTAAAACGTTATACTGCTCGTCTTTTTCAACTTGAAATATTTAAGTTCTATAATTTTAATATAAAACAAATCTTAAATAATAGTGATCGTTTACCTGTATAAATGCTTTTTCATGCTAATCAGAACAATATATTGATTATTTCACTTTTTTTATTATTTTTAGTATACAATACAAACGCGGCTTGTCTTAACATATTCGCTTACACAAAGCATGTGTTTCGGGCCAAATCGATGTTCCGAGAATAATTTTCTTTTTTTTTCAATTAGTGCTGCTTTCTTCTACCCGGTAGGGTGAGGCAATTGGCGCGGTAATAATTAAATAAATCAGAAATCATTTTTTTAATCCATATTATTAATATGTTATTTTTTATATTATAAATAATAGGCATCGAGCAGTAAGAGGGTACTGAGTAGCAAAGGGGGAATTGACCTTATAACGAAGATTTATATTTTTATATTCCATGACTTTTATTCCATATACTTAAAAAAAAATCGCATTTTTTAAGTTATCACCAAAAATCCATTTTTTTGACCATTTAAAAAGCGCCTATTTAAAAATGCTTACGACGATTTTTTTTCAAAATAGGAACGTTTACTTGTGTTATTATTTAAAATAATTCTCCAATTGAATTATTCAGATCGGATAAAAACTTGTCGAGAAAATTCATTGATTTCTCACTCACATACATCCATACATACATTTTAAGGAAGCCTCGTAATAGTCTTATTTTGCTATAAAAATAAGTTTTTTATCATAAAATAACATATTTTAAAGGGTTACAGTTTTCGTGATGTCGAAAATATAAGGCACTTCCGTATAGCGGTCGTGCCTAATGAAAAGAAAGTTAATATTTATAAGTACAGTAATCAAAATTTTATATTTTACAGAAGTACAAAAAGTTTTTTAAACTATGTTGACGTTAATTGATAAATTTTTCTAATTGAAATTATTAAAATTATTTAAATAAAATGTTCTTTATATTTTATAGTAAAAATTCATAAATATGCTAACGTTAATTAATAAATTTTTTCTAGTCGAAATTATTAATATTATTTAAATAAAATTTCTACTTTAATCAAATAAGAAACTCTTCACTTACCATCTTATTCTCAATCTCCTCACAAAAAAAATTATAAAGAAATCTAATAATTAACTCTACATATGTGCAGAATATTCCCGTAGAATAAAAAAAAACACGATACGTGAAAACAGCTGCACGTGCGCTATTTATATTTTCTTCGAAACCGGCATATGCGTGATGATGCTGTTTTACTTTATCGGTAAGCAGACAATTGCTGCTCGACTAATCTCGGCTACTTTCGGAAACGGTTGCGCCGCGCCATATACAGCTTACCGAGGTAACTCGGTAAACTGTAAAAAAAATCAGTTAGATCAGCAGGTATCTAACATTCAAAAGAGAGTCACTCATTTTAATTGGTGCAGCAGTTGTACTAAAGCTATGGAACATAGTAACAGTACAAAAAATTTTTTCTTCTATACGAGAGACATTCCAATGTCATACAAATAGTCAATTATTGCATTTTCATCATTAACTAGGTTGATGACTGGTAAATAGAAGCAATTAATACTTCATACAAGTGATCAACGATCTACTTTATCAATAAATTGATTTAACTGGCTTACCATGCAGTTACGCAACATAGAAAAGGTCAACGATCTACTTTATCGATAAATAGATCGATAAATAGACGCGACTGGCGCGCCATACATACACCGAGAAAGTTTCACATCATAAAAGATAGTGCGTTTTTAAAATGCTCCACAAAGTGGCTCGCATGCACGATAAATATCGAACATGCATCAAGTTTTTCGATGCGGCGCCACCGTATGCGACGAAATACAGTGCGCCGCCTCCTCGCGCATTGTGTTTCGGCGCTTATGCACTACAAAAAGTGATGCATGAATTATGAAATGCGAAGCATTATTCGTGATTCACGGTGCAAAAGGCATCACTTTTTTTAGTGCGACGCGCATCATCTTTATTGAGGCAAAACTTTCTCCGTGTAGCACGCAGCGAAATCTATCAATACACATCCAAAATAGCTGTAAGGATTCCGGAACAGGGTGCGACTGGCACACTTTGTGTGCTAGAAGCGCCCTGTTCCAGAATCCTTACAGTTTACCTACTAATTACTTTAAAGAATTTAAGATGTCATGCAAATTATTATTTTAATAATAAAGAGCTGAACGGTTTTTCAAGCTGAAATTATATAATTTTTGAATAAACACACAATACTGATTTTATTAATTAACAGCTTATTGAGACCCGAAATGATCATACTTTAAATGAGATTATTTTAAAGATATAATCAGCGAGGCTATTTGAAAATTTACAGTAATAACATATGAAATAAAACTCATTTGAAGTTTTAAAAGATTATCCGCCTTTTTAATAAACAACGAATTATAGCTGATGGAGGAGCTATCTAACTATGAACAAAATGTATGATTTTTAAATCTTCGAAACTTTATGAGAAAAATATTGAGAATAACAGATAAAGGGAAACATCTCTTCCAATTAAAAAATATTAAAGAATTATGAAATGTATCTTAAAAAATCAATTTCAAATTTTTTATTATATGTTTAAATGGTTTATTATGGTTATGTAAATTAAATATTTTTAATATTATATTTTTTATTGATTTAACAAAAATTTAACTTAAAATGAATAAAAGAATAATAAAAGAATAAATAAAAGAATTAAGAAATGTGCTTTAATAAGGCATATTTTTTAAAAAGTGTTGTCAGTTTCATCAAAGCGCATTAAATAAAAATCACGTTAAATACATTGATGTTAAAAAAACATCTATTAAAAAAATGGTTTGATGTTTATAGTTACAAAAATAATTTAATTATAATACTGCTCATAAATTCGCTATGTGTTATCAAACTAGATGAAAAACTAAAAAAAAACCTGATGCAAAAAAACTATCGTATATTTAGAAAGAAATATCGTAAGAAAATTAAAAAAAAGTAGGTATTTTAAAGTATTCACTAAAAAGAATGCATTACATTTTTTCAAAGCTTTTTATCATATTATAAAGTTAACTGGAAAATAAAATGTATTCGTTTCATTTTTTAAAGATGGATTTGTTTAGTTACTTTTCAAGTATGATTCCACAAAATTTGAAAATAATATATTTAATAGAATTGCACTGTTTTGTGTAATTTGTGAAAATTATTGTCATTGGAAATCGTATCAAAATTTTACACATAAGTACGGAAAATTAACGTAAAATTTTTGTATGCTTTGTGTTGGATCCAGGAGCCAAAACTCAAACAAATCTCTTTTATATTTATAAAATAACAAACGACTTTATTAATATACAAAACAAGTTTAAATAGCGAAAAACTATTGACGATCTTAAATTACATGTAATAAGGCAGCTCCATCGGGCGCGACAGACGACGTCGGAATTAATGGTGGCAAGCAATATATGTAGTGACGGTCTCGATTATACTGCGAGCGTCAACAATCTTTAGGTGACACTGAGAAAATTTGGTTTGTTGGAGCTCTTGTTCTTAACACTCCCTCCCTCCAACAGACGTCTGTCCTTTCATCCTTTTCTCATGTTGAACTTCTTTACAATCTACAGTATTACCTGAAAAAAAGACACCACGCAATACAGTTCATAACATCAAAATGTTTACATCTATTTGTACATCTATATACGTAATCATGTGCATATAAATTTTAATGCATCGTGTTACGTCTTAATTTACATTTTAACTTCTTAACCTTTAGTACACTTTATTGTCTAAAACAATAAAATATTTTAGTCTGAGTATTCTCCTTCTAAAATAATGAAAAATTGTCAGTTAGTAATGGTTTTGATATGATGTTTGCATCATTTTCGTTAGTCGGCATCCATTCGATAATAATTTTTTCTTCTATTAGACAAGACTTTATGTAATTACCATGTAATTTTAACATCATCATAGATTTTAATTAAGTGACTGTCGTCTATCTGGATACAGCTATCTGTTGAACTGTCATCACTATACAGTCATTGGAGTTCAAAGTCTTTCCAATTATATCTTGCATAACTTTGTTGATAGATACCAGTTTCTGGCATGCAACACAAATGACGAATCTAGTTTGACAGACAGAGTGAGTAAAGTATTTCGTTTGTCGCTTTTCCTCGAAATCGTATATCCCAATAATCTAATAATATATTTTCCTGTAGATGAGAAGTCGTAGAGCTAGCATCTCCCGTGGGTTCCAGCATCTCTCCTTATCTATTAAAGGTCAGTCCTTGATCTGCTGTACTTCTGAGATATCCCAATATTCTTTTGACTTCTAATTAGTCACATGTGGATTGTGTCTGCTTCCTTGATAAATAGTTCACCGCATAGGCTGCATCAAGTTGGGTTGTTTCAGATAAGTGCCATAAACTTCCAAATGTTTCTTTGAACAATATATTCTCAACTACGTCTACTTGATCAGATTTGTTTTCACTTCATATATTCTTGGTTTATGATTTTTCTTGTAACTGTGGGTATCAATTGATCTTTGCACGCTATTGCATTAAAACATTTTAACATCTTTTCTGTAAGTCTCTATTGACTCAGATGCAAACTTCTTTTTATGTAGTCCCTGACAATATTAATTATTAGGAAACGTCTATGTTTTCTGCAACTTTTCATTTCGTGAACCAACTTCTTTTACTTTTGCATGTCTATTTCCTGATAGTACTGCATCATTTGCATACAATAGAATAAAAACAACTTATCGTTCTTTACTAGTGGTAAATAGATAATATTTGTTTACTTCTTTTAAGTTCTAGTTTGAAAACTAATGCTAGGAACTTTTTATTCCAACTTTTTGAACTTACTTTGAGTGCACAGAAGGATTTCTGAAATCCTGAATATGTCTGACATCTTTGTTTCTTAGTGGTAGGTGAGTACGTTTGGAATCTAGTTTGGGGAACTGGGTGAGTTATTACAAATTTCATAAAGAATACTTATTAGAATAAATGCGGAATCGTTTGCAGATTTTGCAATATGCATTAAAATAATTGTGGAAACAATGGTTTTCGAGAAAAATAAGACAATGTATTTTAGGATCCTAAAAAAATAAAATATGGCTACTGCTTACAAATCGTGCATAAATATAATGAAAATCATTGGAATCGATAGCAATTTAATTGCGTATTTTATAGACATTTTGGTAATTAGTCTGTACATTTTGATAATTAGTCCATACATTTTGATAATTAGTCTATACATTTTGATAATTAATCTATACATTTTGATAATTAGTCTATATTACCCCTCACCAGAAATAATAATAATATGGAGTTCATTTAACTTCATTGAATAATTAATTATACTACTAAAAATAAATAAGGTTAAAGAATGAAAAAAAGAATATTAGTAAAAATAATACATTCAAACGAAACAGATTATTGAATAATTAAATGAAATGTAATTAAATACTTGAAAAGAATTATTTTACGTTGAAAAAAAGAATTTGAAAGTTTAAAAATGTGCATGTTCGTTCTACAAGTAGCCACATTAAAAATGTTCTTTTAAAATCTGTCTTTGGACTCTTCTTTTCCTTTCTCTTTCTGAAATTAATCTCTAGCAAAATAAGCAAACTCATATAAAAATTTAATTT
This sequence comes from Anastatus disparis, assembly GCA_017163975.1. Lineage (NCBI taxonomy): Eukaryota > Metazoa > Arthropoda > Insecta > Hymenoptera > Eupelmidae > Anastatus > Anastatus disparis. The sequence goes on from JAFFSR010000327.1 coordinate 324,966, forward strand.
AACGATATAAATGAAGCTGTTGTATTAAAAACAAATAGCAGAAGTTATTCACCCTCATGAGACTCCATCTACCTGTCAGAAACAGAACATTGACAAAATGCCGATAAAATTTGAATGATTCAAAAGAATTCATGTTAGAATTATTTAAACTTTAGCTGACTGCTTTTAAAAGAACATTTTTAATGCGGCTACTTGTAGAACAAACATACACATTTTTAAACTTTCGAATTCTTTTTCCTAAGGTAAAATAATTCTTTTCAAGTATTTAATTACATTTCATTTAATTATTCAATAATCTGTTTCGTTTGAGTGTATTATTTTTTCTAATATTCTTTTTTTTCATTCTTTGACCTTATTTATTTTTAGTAGTATGGAATCCGCAATTAAATTGCAATAGATTCTAATGATTTTTATTATTTTTAATGCATGATTTGTAAGCAGTAGCCATATTTTCTTTTTTTAGGATCCTAAGATATATATTCTTCAATTTTTCTCAAAATTAATGTTTTTCACAATTATTTTAATGCATATTGCAAAATCTGCAAACGATTCCATAATTGTTTAAATGTGATTTTTATTGAAATTCATAATTATTTGATTTATACGGTGCAGCTGGTGGGGGTAATAGTAAATGAATATTTAAAAAAATTATCTTTCCTATAATTACAAGGGTTACGCTAATTATGAAAACATCTGTGGAATCCGCAATTAAATTGTAATCGATTCCAATGATTTTTTTTATATTCATGCATGATTTGTAAGCAGTAGCCGTATTTTCTTTTTTTAGGATCCTGAAATACATTATTTTATTTTTCTCGAAAACCATTGTTTCCACAATTATTTAAATGCATATTGCAAAATCTGCAAACGATTTTGCATTTATTCTAATAAGTATTCTTTATAAAATTTGTAATCACTCTCCCAGTTCCCCAGTTCATCTATACTTCTGTTTACAGGGTACCATTTGAGAAAGCTGACATTAAATATAATTGTTCAGCTTTTAGGTTATGTTCGTTTAAAATACTTAAAACAGATTATATCAAGGGCACTCGAGAAATTGAGCATATGCTACTCTCAGTTCATACTATCTTTTGCTTTTGAAGCCTCTAACGACTTATTTTGCTTTATAGCAGAGATTAGTAGAGATTGCCAATGCCGTGTTAATAAAACGTGCCGAATTCGATTATGCCGATCCTTGCAGCGATTCTGGAACTATACGCGCAAAGCCCCTGCACGTCTACACGCGCGTAGAGAAGCAACCGAGACGGGAGGAGACAAACACACGAAACACGCGACTTCTAGTGGCGTAGGTAATCTTACGGCAAACTCGCTGTAGTTCGTTTTCGCCGCGGTACGTTATAACTTTATTTAAATGTGACTAATCGTCCCGAAAATTCGTTGAATAATCACAAATTTTTATTTGAAACATCAGTATATTTTTTAATACTAAAAATCCTTAAGGTATAATCAAACAATTTATAATAAATAAAATCTTTTGAGGGGCGATGAACATATCTAACATTTTACCCTGTTTAACTAATGTATGCGGTGGCTGTGGTCACTAAGTTTTTACGCACCTAGCAGTTATTCTAATTTTGCCAAGTTCAAACCCGATGTTCCACCTATTCTTTTTTTTCATGTTTTATTTTTAAATATTATATATTTTTATAATCAATTTTTACAGCGAAAAAAATAAAATAAAAAATTTATTTAACACCTTCAATTCTATTTTATTTCAAAAATAAAAAAAAATATATATTTACAGATAGGGATAGAAAAAAGTTTTAATGTCAATATTACATGGATATATAACTTATATCAATATGAAATAAAAACGTAGCTAGTTCTGTAATTTTTCTAAATAAAAAATATTAAAGATTGAAAAAAATTATTATAAATTATACTTGGTTTTATTCTCACTCAATTGTGAATAATAAAACCTTTTTTGTTCTTTAAAAAAGGTCCTTTTCTGAATTTATATAAAAGAATGACATTTTTAACTCATTTAATAAAAATAGAAAATAAATATAAATAAATCTAATTTCAATTTAGAAAAGTAGGAAGGACCTTTTCAAAATTTATTTAAATGTATGACATTTTGAACTCATTAAATAAAAATAGAAAATAAATATGAATGAATCTAAATTCATTCGAGAAAAGTAAAATAATAAATGAATCTGGAAAAATAAATAATTTTACGAATGTAAACTTTATTGAAGCGCATTTTAAATAAAAATTACATTGGATATCTTTAATATTTTTAATAATTGGACTTTTCCTTCTTTCTTTTATTAAATATATTTTTATAATATCATTAATTTTTATTTCCAAAACAAAAAAATTGATAATTCTCTTTAACGAACGTAATAATTGTCAGTTTTTACTAAACAAAATTTTGACTAAACTTTGAATGGTTGAATCATTTTTGTCCGTTAAAAAGTGACATTTTCTAAAGTTATATAAGGGCATGATAACATTCTTTTTAATTCATTTTTGAAAAATAACATTTTATTTCAACAGTTACAAAATTTAAAAGACGGAAAATTTCAATTTTTTAAAAATTACATAAACGCTTTTAAAATTTAAGTTACACAAAGATTAATTATTTAAGAAAAACTGAAAATTCTTTCAGAAAAATAACTATTTTGCATCTTATCTGACTGCTTGTTCTGTTGATTACTTTTTTTGTAATAAAATTACTTAAAAAAATTTAAGATGTCATGCAAATTAGTATTTTAATAATAAAGAGCTCAACGGTTCTTCAAGCTGAAATTATATGAATTTTAAATTAACAAACAATACTGATTTTATTAATTAACAGTTTATTGAGACCCAAAGTGATCATACTTTAAACGAGATTATCTTAAAGAAATCAGCAAGGCTATTTGAAAATTCACAGTAATAACATATAAAATAAAACCCATTTAAAGTTTGAAAAGATTATCCACCTTTTTAATAAACAACAAATTATAGCTGATGGAGGAGCTATCTGACTATTAACAAAATGTATATGATTTTTAAATCTTTGAAACTTTATGAGAAAAATATTGAGAATGACAGATAAAGGGAAACATCTCTTCCAATTAAAAAATATTAAAGAATTATGAAATGTATCTTAAAAAATCAATTTCAAATTTTTTATTATATTTTTAAATGGTTTATTATGGTTATGTAAATTAAATATTTTTATTGTTATATTTTTTATTGATTTAACAAAAATTTAACTTAAAATGAATAAAAGAATAATAAAAGAATAAATAAAAAAATTAAGAAATGTGCTTTAATAAGGCATATTTTTTAAAAAGTGTTGTCAGTTTCATCAAAGCGCATTAACGGCAGGCCGGAGTAGAACCTGATACCGACCGAGTAACAATTGAGTTGTTTGTTATTTACTCAAGTATTAACCGGTGTATCTTCAAAATAAAGGTTGATCGCAATAGATATTATTATAAATATCTATGCACAAGAAAAAAAAAATCTACCGATTTGTTTTTGAGAAAAGTAAGGAACGCCGAAGTAAAAGATTATGTTTATAATATTTTCGCGTTCCTTACTTTTCTCAAAAACAAAGCGATAGATTTTTTTTTTCTTGTGCATAAATATTTGTAATAATAATATCTATTGCGCTTAACGTTCAATTTGCAGATACACCGATTAATACTTGAGTAAATAACAAAAATGCCAATTAGACAAGGACAGCGAATCCGGCCTGCTCTTAAATAAAAATCACGTTAAATACATTGATGTTAAAAAAACATCTGTTAAAAAAATGGTTTAAGAAGGGGCCGAACTATCTGTCTTTGTCTAATAGCGTTTTTCATCATTTATGTAAACACTATTAGGTACATCAAATATATGTACTTCATTAAACAAATTGTCTCATTACATAGAATTATACATTTCATTATAAAAAAAATTTATATTATTTATAAATTTTTTTATTGAAATTTTCATTTTAAAATTCACCTAAAAATTTTTTTGAAGTAGCCGAATTTTAATCCAAGCCGACGATATGTAAAAAAAATAATTTATTGATAATTTTATTATTAAAACAGTTTTAAATGTATGTGGTAAACGTTATTTTGTTGTATTTTTTTAAATGAAATGTTAATTATATTGATATTGCACCTAAAGATTTACTAAATTTGAAATTTTTCCAATACTACAAATTTTTGCTAACAAATATAATACCAAAATAAAAACTTTTGAAATTTTAAACTCAAAGTTCATTCAAAGTACTTGTAATAATTGATTAGGCAATTATATCTTGAGTATAAATATTTTTTCCATACTTGAATAACTAATGATCAAAGCCTACTTATAAGGAGAGATCATCTCCATCTTCGAGAAACGCATTCGGTTAAAACTACAAGATACGATTTGGTGATGAAAAATTAACCTGTATTTTTTCTTTTGCTTAAACAGATTTCAGAGACAAAGTTACACATATTTTCCAATAATATAATGAAAAGAAGTTGTCGTAAGAACTGGAATGATCGGACAATTAAAAATCTTACAAAAAAATGTATTAAATATTAGACGTGGGTACCCACGTATGTTCCCACGAGGAAAATAATACCCTGTCAAAAAAGCTCAATGTGGTTAAAAAGTTATGCTTAATTGAAAATTATTACATATTAGTTAATAGTTTTAGCATATAATATATGATAAATTTTTTACTCTATTTCACTTGTATATTTTGATCCTTCGTAACTTTTGAACTACATAACCTTTTTTGATGCAATACAGCTCAAATTAATATATATTTAAGTACTTTCTTTGATCCATCACACATTTTCTAGTAAGAATTTTAGCTGTTTGGCTATTCAAGTTCCCATAAGCGTTTGTTTTTACTATATTTTTAATAAAATATCGGTATTTTTTATATCCGAAACCTTTCTTCATTAAATTTTTTTCATAAAAAATCAGATTCTTTAGTTTTAACCAAATTCGTTTTTCGAAGATAGAGACCTTTATTCTCCTTGTTCATTTAAAGATTTTTCATTCAAATTAAATTTTGTAATTCTTTTTGTAAGATTTTTGTGAACATAATTTAAACTTTATATAATGTTTATTCAAAACTGTAACAGGTTGGTAATTAAATCAAATGTTATATACTTGTAACTTTTTGTCACAAGTAACTCACCTGTTATAATGTGTACTCTAAAATCAAACAAAGATTTTGTGTCAAATATTGTGTGCAGCGATCCGCCTACACACACAAATATTTGACACCACTAATGCACACACTTACACAGCACTGACAAACGCGTAGCCTAATTGTATCTTATCTTAATTCGAGCTATAAAACTTTTTATCAGAGAGAGCGCGACAAAAAGCTATCGAGGCTTACAATGGCGGTCAAAGTAATAATGAGATAGAAAGAGTGAGCTATCTTCCTCCCCCTTTTTATCGTTCTTACCTGCGCGCGTCTCATTTACATAGCCCTCATGTAAGCCGGCACAAGGCGCCTCACACGTGGTTATCCTAGTCCACCGCGTGCTGCCCTCGCCTAGTCATAGCTGGCGTAGTATACACAACAAGTATAGTATCGATACTCGTTACATCCCCTCCCTAGACGTTGTATATCCTCGAGATGTAACTTCTGTACCTTAAATTGGGATCTAAGAATGACAAAATAATTAATTGCACGACTACAATGGACCTTAATTTATTATACGATAAAAAAAATTATAATTTTATGTACAATATATACATTTAGTCAGGGCCCGGCGAGAGGCCTCACAAGGGTCCTAGCTGACGCTAGTCTCTTCTCGGGCCCTTGTGGGTTTCTCTTCAAGGCCGCTTACTCCTATCATGAGCCGCCTTGCTTGGACACCTGGCCGGGTCCGTGACTGCGGGTTCGCCACACCAGTAACAGAACCGGTTTTGCCGGGGTTCCGATGGTCTTGAATCCTTGGTAGTCGTGCTGGTCTTGTTTCCAAAGGATCTTAACTTCGACCGTGCCCTGGACCTATCCCTTGGTGTTGATGGGCGTGACCGAGGATCATGTGTCACATCGCGGCGGGACATCAGTTGATGCCCCAGCTCGCCTCCTCAAACCTTCGAAGCGAGCTGCCGCTTTTCGAGCTTCACGCTCCTTGGCTTCTTTTTCCCGGCGAGCACGTTCAATCTCTCGCCGGAGCTCCTCAGCCCGTTGCTTCTCTTCGGCTTCGCGTTTACGGCGCGCCGTTCGTTCAGCCCTCCACTCAGTTATGTGGGACTCCTCTTGTTTCCACAACGCCACACGTTCTTGGAATTCATATGAAAATGTGGTGGCGTCCTGATGTTGTATGTGGAAACTGTCCCACATCTTGAACGCATTGTCACGTTTGCGTTCTGCAGCCTCTTTTGCTTCGCGAGCACGCATAAGGGCTGATCTCACTAGTGGCCACTTCGCGTCTACCGACTCCTCCGATGTTGTTGAGGTCGGTGACTCTGATGGTGGTTGCGAAGTGGCGGCGCTCTGACTTTGGCCAGGTTTTCGCAGATAAGGTATTGGTTGCGGTTTCTCTTCTGCCTGGCTTTGTTCAGGCCGTAGCGATGCTGATGGTCCAGGGATTTGCTGATCATCAAGCTTGCTTGGTGTTGGTAAGGGGATTGGGTTGCTTTCCGGTGTTATTTGGGGTTCTGGACTATCCTTCCAACTCATTCCACTTGACTTAAAGGCGTCAATATCATTGACCTACTCGATGATCAGCTGAGGCCCATTCATGCGTTCTGCCTCCGCTGCATCTTCGAGCTCCTGCTCTCTTGCCATGAAGGTTTTCATGGCGCGGAAGGCGTTAGTGATAATTAACCACGTCGGCTTGGCATAATCGGACGGGTCATCCTGCATGAACAAGTCCTCGAGTCTCAAGATGTCCTTCATTGAGAACGTCACGGTCGGAGTCTGGTTCATCTGAAACAAACAAATGAGGTACGGGTCACATGTGTTGCTAGTTAGTATCTCTGGGTTTTACTTCGTGTTTTTCGCGGCGAATCAATATTTTGAACGACAGTCGGCGCTTTATTGGCTGAACCTGTCGGTCGCCCGCGTTTCCGAGGCGTCGGGGTTTCCGTGGAATTAACCAAGGTTCGAGGCTTAAATCCTATATTTGGTCTCTTTACCAAATGTACAGCCTTCTTTAGTCCACCCCTTTTCCTTCTCGCATGTCTACTCTCGCTAAATTCCGCTCACACGCACTGTGGCACTGACGGTGTGCCCACGCTCGCTTGCTCCCCGTCTGGAACCGCATCATTGACGCTGGGTGGGTCGCCCGTTACCCGTTCCTCCATCGTTGGTTGTGGATCTTCTTCGTTATCTTCGGGTTGTTTACCGGGAACGTATTCCTTCAAATGTTCAAAGTGGATATTTTCATCGATCACACCCTCAACATTTAACAAGTTGTAAACATTTGAGCCTTTAGCTTCGGTAATTACATATGGTCCGGCGTATTTTGGTGATAACTTTGCAGCAATCCCTTGTGCTGCTGAAGAGAGTACCTTATTCCTCTTCCAGACCAAATCTCCTACTTTGAAAGTATAAGATCTTCTTTTCGCATCGTAATACCGAGCTTGCCTGGCTTGCTGGGCTTTAGCGCGGTCAGCAGACGTGGTAGATTTTTCATTCTTTCTTTTCACGCTTGTCTAGCTTCATTAGTCATTTCTTCTGCTGCTACCAGCTCTTGTTGCCTTTTAGCTGAGCCAGGTGGCTTAGGCTGCCTGCCATAGTTCAACATCACGGGACTTATGCCTGTAGAGCTTTGCGTCGCCGTATTCAGCGCAAACACGATCTCTGGCAAATTTTCATTCCACGAACTATGTTTTTCGTGGATGTAGGACACTATCATTGTTTTTATTGTCCTATTCGCCTTCTCCACAGGGTTTGCCTGGGGATGATACGGCGGTGTAGTCGAATGATACACTCCCGCATTTATTAAAAACTCATCTACAAACTTGTTGTTAAATTCAGACTCATTGTCTGAAAGGAATACTTCCGGTGATCCAAATCGTGTTAGAACTCTGTCTCTAAACGTTCTGATTATGTTTTCGGCGTTTGCTTGTTGGATTGGAATACACTCTATCCATCTTGTAAATAGATCTTGAAAGATGAGAATGTATTCGAATCCGCTTCTACTTCTAGGTAGTGGACCGGTGATATCTCCAGCCACGACTTGCCAAGGTTCTTCAATGGTTCTACATCCCTTGAAGCCCATTGGAACTCTTTGTTCTACCTTGCATTGCTGGCATATGACGCACGATCTGACATATTCTCTTATGTCAGAATACATACGTGGCCAAAAATAATACCTGGTCGCTCTATCATACGTTTTCTCGCGTCCTAGATGTCCAGCTATTGGGTCGTCATGGCATTCTCGTAAGGTGGCGACTTTATAGTCGTTTGGGACTACTAACTTCCAGGCGTCTTTATCATCCAGTACTTCTTCTATTTCTGGATCTGGACGATAGTAGTACAGATTGCCACCTACGATTTTCCATTTTGGATATTCAGTTGGTTTGTCCACCACCTCTTGATACATACCTTTATACCAAGGATCTTCTGTCCCTGATGACCAAGTTATTCTCTCATTTGGTATGAGATTGAGGCTGCTTTTTCTGTGTTCAACTTCGAAACTATGAGCTTGAAGTTCCAAAGCCCATCTAGCAAGTTTGAAAGTGAGGTTCTTCATTAAACACAACCATTTTAAGCTGCTGTGGTCGGTTATCATTTTGAAGTGATAACCTTCAATATATGGGCGAAACTTTCTTACGGCCCATACCACAGCTAGGCATTCCCTCTCAGTGACACTGTAATTTCTCTCCGCAGTTGATAACGTTCAACTTGCAAATTCTAACACTCTTTCTTCATTGTTGAGTATCTGTATCAATACTGCACTTAATCCAGTGTCACTGGCATCCGTTTGAATCAAATAGTTTTCGTCGCGGTTTGGTCTTTAAAGCACAGGAGCAGTAGCTATCATTGCTTTTAAGCTCGTAGAAGCTTGTTGTTGCTCCTCTTGCCAATCATACCTCTGACCTTTCTTTGTCAGACGTGTTAGAGGCTCTGCTACCGTAGCAAAATCTTTCATGAATTTACGGTACCATGAAGCCATTCCTAGAAATCGTCTGAGTTGTTTCAGATTCTTAGGTACTGGATAGTTAGTAACCGGCTCAATCTTACCCGGGTCTGGTTTAACCCCATCTCTATTTACTAACACGCCAAGGTATTTGACTTCTGGTTGATAAAATACACTTTTCTGTTTATTTATAGTCAAACCAGCCTCATTTATGCGCTTCAATACGAGTTCTACATATTTCTTATGCTCTCAAGATACGAAAAGGTATAAGGATCGAGATCTGGTCCAATTACAGTATCAATTAATCGCTGGAAGGATGCGCCAGCGTAGGCTAGGCCATAAGGCATCCTTATGAATTAAAATAGACCCAATCCTGGTACTGTAAATGCAGATACCGGTCTCGATTCCTTTTTCAGAGGTATCTGGTGGTTAGCGCTATTCAGGTCCAGCATAGATATATATTTAGCCTTTCTTGAATGACGTAAGATATCCTGCATATACGGTAAAGGATATGCATCAGGCTTAGATACTGCGTTGACTTTTCTATAATCTACGCAAAAGCGATAAGAGCCATTGCTCTTACGCACCATTACCACTGGACTCGATCATCCGCTTGTTGACGGCTCTATTATGCCTTGTTCAAGTATTTCTTTTACTTGCCGGTGCATTTCTTTCAATATTTTATCCGATACTGGGCAAAATTTTTGCTTAATAGGCCTTGCTGATCCTACATTAATTTCATGTTCTACGAGATTTGTTAACCCAACAGGTAGTTTCTTATTGTTGGTCAGACTCTTTTCGATTAACTGATCGAGCTCCTGTCGCTCCTGATCAGTTGTGTTAGCAATGCCTGCAGATGCCATTACTGACGTATTCATGGATATACTAGCAACTTCTAATTGGATATAAGTGTTAGCATCCTTTATGTATAGCCTGTCAGTGTCAGGATCTAGAACTGTTTTGAACATACGCGTGAAGTTTACTCCAACGTAACAGTCTTCATCTAGATCTGACATAATGACGACCTTTACATCCTTAGTAATGCCAGCTACGGTAAATAGTAGCATAACATATCCAGCTAATGTCAATTTTCTGCCATCAGCTACTGGAGCCTCAACTGAACCAGCAGGAAGGAGTTGTCTGTTGAGTGTTGAGGCTTTCTGTAAACCTACAGCACCCATTACTGTGCACGAGGCACCAGGATCATATAAGGTCTAAGTCGGAATTCACCGACTGTTACTTTCAACCACCAACAAGTTTCCTCTGTAACTTCCTTTGTTGGTCGTTGATTTTGCTCCTTCGGCGGTTCACCTGCCGACGCCGATTCACTTTGCTGCTTAACATCTATAGCTTGAATCGTGGGTTCTTCTTCTGACCTCTGCGTTGGCTCTGGGACCTTAGGTGGTCCGGGAGCAATTGAGATCCCGCTTAACCGCTCCCTTTCTCGTTTCCCAAACTCGTTGGACAGTATCTTAACGAATAACCAAGCATGCCGCATTTACTACACTTTAATGGTCCCGACAGTACGAAATTTCTCCGTTTGGGACTACCATTACGTCCACCATTATTAAAACTCTTCTTTTTAGAGTTAGGGCTGCCAGATTTCGAATCTTGTTCATTTGTCTGCCCTTTTTGCGTATTTGCGGCTTGCTTATTTGTCTTCTGAGAATCAGCTTGCCTATTTGATTGCTGTTGAGGTAGATTCTTTTTGAACTCTTTAAACTTCTCATCCTAAAGTTGAGCAAAAGAATTTACAAAGTCTGAAAGTATTGTACTCTCCGGCTTTGTATTGACTGATGCCACCTTTGGTTTGTTGACTTTTGCATCAGTTGGTGATTTATATGCCATCTCTGGCAACAAACTTGCCTCTGGTGGTGGTGGTGGTCAATAGCTTTTCTCATATTCAAGAATCTGCTCTGCTTCTCGAGCTTGAACGAGAAGATCCTCTATCGACGCCACCTCTGCTCGTTTTACCTGTCGCTGCAGGTCTGGCAACATATTGCGGTGAAGCCAGTCTAATTGTCTACTAATATTTGGTATTGGTGACATCTTTCTCATGATGGCTACTAGACACGTGATGTAGTCTCTTACTACCTCGTTTCTGCCCTGTGTTCTCTGATTGGCTTCAGAGACGAGGCTTTGTTGGTACCTTTTACTAGTACCATACCATCGTTTTGCCGAGACGACAAATTGGGCCTAGGACTGCCATTTGTCCTTTTCATTGCGATACCATGTCGCTGCAGTCCCTGTAAACAATTCTGACAGAGAAGAGAGAACTCCTTCTTCTGTCAGATTTGCCAGAGCTCGAAAATCTTCTACTCTAGCAAGAAAAACGTCTATGCTCTGGCTTTTATCATCAGCGAATTTCACGTTCCATTTCTGGTCTATATTGCCTATGTCTCTATTGGACCATCCAGTATTATTTCCCATTGTATTCTGGGTACTGGGTAGGTCAGACGGGCGTCCTCGTCCCTCCTCCCGCAGATCGGTTGGTAGTGAGAACTGCCTACCCGGTGTAGAACTGTCTCTAGTTCTTCGTGGAAGAGGACTATTCCCAGTTAACGGATTGTGTGTGTCGTTAACTGTAAACGTTTCGTCCGGGAAATGTACGGTTCTAGCAGCCCGTCCATCACTATTCTCGATATGGGTGCTTGATGCTCTTCCTGGCATCTCTAGCCAATCCACTTTTCTGCTCATCTCTACATACTTGTCTCTCATTTCAGCAATGCATGTCCTCATTTCTGACATGCATTGTGCAAACTCTAAGGGTACTTCAAACATTTCACCCGTAGAATCCGCTATGGAGATAGTATCCTTTGCTGTAGGAGTTTGTGTTCCTGACGTGGTTGCTGCGTTGGCCGAAGAAGATTGCGCATTTGTTATCTTCTCCTTGTTAACCTTGGGAGGTTGCGTGTGCTCTGTGGTCTCATTGTTGACCACATGAGGTTGCTGTTGGTCTTCCTTTCGAGTGATATTCGCCCCCTCGATCGTGACCATTGTCTTTTGCAGGTTCTCTTTGACCACCTGGTCCACGCTTATCGCCTGGAGTGGATGTACTTCAGACTCATCATGTTCAGTCTGAAGTATCCTGGTTATGGTGCGATCACGATTCTCCGCCCTTCTATGCATCGCCTCCCGCGTATTAACGCCCGGAGTGAAATCTTCCGGATCATAATTACCGGAAAACCACTTAAATATCCGGTCAGTGTGACGCAATCTGCTGCCAGTACCAAGCAGTTCTAAATTTTTGATTGCGTCAGTCAATTCTGCCTCATTGATTGACCACAACCACGTCTCTATCGTCTCAATAGTGGTATCAGACATTTTGTTTCGTTAGGTGTTGAGACTGCTTACTCGCTTTTGCCGCAAAATAATATTTATATACAATTTAACCAGTCTCACGAGATTTTCGGTTCCGTTAAAATAAAATATTATAATATATGTGTGTATGAATATTTATATTCTAAAATGATTTGTCACAACTATTTTTAACAGGGATAATTGCTTTACTCTCTGTATTTACAATTATATTGCCAACGCCAACTCTTTATTTTAATAATTTCTACTATGTAACAATCCAATTTCCTTATCAACTGCTCCAATTTGCCACGAGTTTGCGAGACAACCGCTATTTGTTATCTTTAATGGAGTACAAATTCACTTGCTAATCTGTTGACCGAGCAATCATAAGTCGGCCAACCAGTTCAGCAATCATTCCCAATCAAAAATCTAAATTGGCCAGGTTGGATTACAAAACTAACCAATTGCTAAAATTCCTTGCACAAAATAATCATCAATCGAAGGAACCTCAGCAATTTTGTCAACACAGTGATTCCTCTTTTAAATTATGTATTTTAATTCAATGACTGATAGATATTTAAGACTGTTTTTTATTGTAATTTATGTTTTCTGCGTGTATTTAGAATAGTCTGTGATATCACTTTTACATGGTGACTTACTGATACAGTATTATATATTAATTTTAATAATTGACTGTGATATCTTATCTTATTATGTGCAATACTTTTTATAGAATTATTACTTACTATTTCATGTATTACACGCCTTTTTGTACTCTTATTACAAAATAAATAAATATCTATATCTATATCTATCTATATCTAACACGAGTATATATATATATATATATATATATATATAAACGCTATTAAGCAGTACTAAAACAATAATACTTTAATATAATACTAAACGAATAACTTGTTAACACAATTATGTCCAAACTGGCTTATGGAACCCATGAACAAATCAGTGCTTTCAAAAACAAAAGACTCAATCCAAAATCCTTTCAACTCCTTATTAAATATATATATATATATAAAGGTAGGAGTATTGAAATAGGTATAATACTTTTTGTATTACCTAGATTACCTACCTACTCTAAAAAAAATCTAATTACAAAACAATTTACAATAATTTGAATATGTAAAAAAAAATAATTACTTCATATTTAATAAGGCTAAATCAAGTCCTATAGTTTAAATTAATAAGAAAACAACTTAAAATTTATTATGGAAGAAAAGAAAAAAAAATTAAAAAAAAAATTTAATAATAAATTAAAACAATAAGAAAAAAAAATCAAAACAACAAAATAAAATTGTATAAAAGTTAAAATCAAGTTAGCTGGTTAAAACTATTCCCTGCTCGGCCTGTTACAGAGATTACTTATGATTTAATACAAATATTAAAATCACTACTCTAAACAGGCGGATAAGGTCAAGAAGTGAAACAATTTTATTTCTTAAAGAGTTAGTGTGGCCATCGAAAATCTCGGAATTGACTTGCACACACTATACAAATTCGCACGTAGTGGAGCTATGCTCAACACCGGCCTATTCCTTCCCTAAATTTTACTAATTTGCGCAAAACTACCTAGCTCGGTCTGGGTCCTACCTTATTGGAGTAACGTATCAACGTATATATCACACTTTTGTGGACCTATACGTCACCCCAATATATTATACTTTGCTTGATTCCTGCTGGGGTGTTTTCTTAAATAAAAGTTTTTACACTATTATCAACCCCAGATACCAAAACACACACTTTTTGGAGCAGAATTACTGTCAGTGGGTCTGCCAAAAAAAAAAATTTTCACTCTAAAATGGCTTAATTTGCTTCGCAAGTGATTTTAAACTTCACTTGAAATAACACTAAAAAAAAATTTTTGCCTTTAAAAATTTTCGGACGTAGAAAAATTTTATTAAAATTTTGAACAGAAAAAAAAAAATTTTTACATATAAAAGTATATACTTTAGAACACTAGATTACGCAAAATTAGGCCCACTGACACTAAAAAAAAAGTTTTCCAAAAAAAATTTTCCGAATTTCCCGAAAAAAATTTTCCGGAAAAATCGTTCCAAAATTACTTAAAATGTCCAAAAGATATTAAAATTATTTTTCAAAATTTTAAATTTTTAAGAGAATTCCCTCTTGTCCCGAGAGGAAATCTCTGCCAGAATCACACAAAGTAACACTAAAGAATTTCCAATAAAATTCTCAATACACAAAAAAAACTTTAATTGTCTGGTGTAGCACCGTTAAGAGGCGGCCGTATAGTTCTGTCCTTGTCTAATCTAAATTTTCTTTATTATTAATAAATTAAATATTTTTATAGAAAAGTAAGACAACCGCCCAATAGAGCAAAAGACAAGCAAACGATTCTTTTTTATGAAAAAATATGAAATTTTGATTATTTTTCGAGTGAAATCTGAAACGGAAAAACAATCGAACTTGATTGAGTTGATTCAACTGTTTTTCCGTTTCAGACTTCACTCGAAAAATAATCAAAATTTCATATTTTTTCATAAAAAAGAATCGTTTGCTTGTCTTTTGCTCTATTGGGTGGTTGTCTTACTTTTCTATGAAAATATTTAATTTATTAATAATAAAGAAAATTTAGATTAGACAAGGATAGAATGATACGGCCTCCTCTTAAGTGGGCGCCATTGTAACAGGTTGGTAATTAAATCAAATGTTATATACTTGCAACTTTTTGTCACAAGTACCTCACCTGTTATAATGTGATCAGCTGATCACTTGCATTAGCCGCTCAGAACTCGTACTTCAAATACTAAATTAAATACAATGAACAACTGAGCAATTGCTTTTGTTAATACAAAAGCGTGCAAATTGCCAGTTGTATATAGAATAAATCAATTGTATGATAAGATACTCGGGTGTGGTAAATCTTTACTACACCAGATCAAAATAAATAACGATAAAACTTTATTTAAAAGGAAAAATAAATAACTTAATTTATTGAGAATAAGAAAATAAAATGACAGTAAAAGATATTAAATTTAACGCTCAGGCTGAACTTATAAAACGTAACTAAATAAGTAATAATTTAAATAATAAAAGCGCTGCAAAATATAATTAAATTAAACCAAGAGAAGATAAAGGGAAAAAGGCCGGCTCGCTGTCTCTCTCTCTTATGCACGGCAATCCTATACACCGCGTTGTTGTGTAGGTGGTTTCTCTAAAATCAAACAAAGATTTTGTGTCAAATATTGTGTGTAGCGATCCGCCTACACACACAAATATTTGACACCATTAATGCACACACTTACACAACACTGACAAACGCGTAGCCTAATTGTATCTTATCTTAATTCGAACTATAAAACTTTTTATCAGAGAGAGCGTGACAAAAAGCTATTGAGGCTTACAATGGCGGTATGAGATAGAAATAGTGAGCTATCTTCCTCCCCCTTTCTATCGTTCTTACCTGCGCGCGTCCCATTTACACAGCCCTCATGTAAGCCGGCACAAGGCGCCTCACACGTGGTTATCCTAGTCCACCGCGTGCTGCCCTCGCCTATCAGCTGGCATAGTATACATAACGAGTATAGTATCGATACTCGTTACAAAACATACTATTCCTTTCGTTAAAAATTGCCAAATTTTGAACTTTATTTAATAACATTTACTCATTTTATGCTATTTTAGATTTATTATTAATGTCTTAAACATTTTTATTTCATTATTATGTTTTAATACTTTCTATTTAACATTTTCTATTAAGAAACATGTTTCTTATAAGGTTTTAAACAATTTTCAAATTACATACTCTCTTTAAGTATATTATTAATATATTTATGTTTAGTGTTTAATTAATATTTTATAAATTCTTTTTAAATGTTATGCATAAATTTATTTGATCAATTTATAAATTATATTTATAAACGTTATATAACAATATTATATTTATAAACGTATTATCTTTGAAATATATAAAATACAATAATGTTTTTATTACTTCATAAAAATCAAAATAAATGAGGTTTGACTACAATTATAAAAGAAAATCTGTCAGAATAATCAATTTCACAAATTACATATATAAAATGGATCTATAAAATAAAGAAGAATTTAAAAAAAGAAGATTAAGGAGATGTAAAACGGATACTACACCTGTACTCATAAATCTTGACTATCTTTTTATTTCATTGCAAAATATTAAGAAAAGAAATGCATTAGCTTGTAGTATGTACCATGAAGATTATACAGTTAAATTTTTAAATAAATTTATTCATTAGTTTTTCAGAATTTTAGATTTTTTGTACAAAATCTAAAAATTTTAATATATAATATTGGAACCCAAAATTCTGAAAAACTAAAAAATGAATTTATTTGAAAATTTAACTGAATAATCTTCATGATAAATACTACAAGCTAAAGCATTTCTTTTCCTCAAGTTTTGCAATAAAATTAAAAGATAGGCTAAATTCACGAGTACAGGTGTAGTGTCCGTTTTACATCCCCTTAAATAAATATCAAATAAAAATTTTCATTACATTCAAATTAAGAAAATAATCTATATTTAAAAAAAAACGTTTTCAAAATTTTTATTGTTAATATTTCTTATTAAAAAAATTTTTTTATTTAAAATTTTTTTTATCCAAATTCTGCATTTAACAGCGTTTGGGGATTTGAATAAAGCTTTAATTTTTTTATACTAGCGATGCAAAGAACAGTAAGTCTGAATTGAAAATTTTATGTTTAAAAAAGCGTTAATTAGCGCATTTTAAATGGCTGTATTGTAGGTCAATATTTTTTGTCAAAAATGTTTTTTATTGTATTGTAACAAATTTTATTTGTAAGTATATCATTAATTTTCTTTTAATAAAAAAGGCAAAGCATAAGATTCAAACTTGGAAAAATTTGTAATTGTTGCAACGTACACAAAAACTTAGCCAATACAGCTATTGTACGTTTTTATTTAAACCAAATAACATATTTTTATCGCTTTCTTGCCCCAAACTTCATTTTTTTTAATTGTCTAAACAGTTTTCATTATTAAATAACAAAATTAGTAAAATTAGCATTTTAAGAACAAACACGTTGCATGCTGCACATTGTTTTTATGATTAAATTTTGTTTATTTAAATAATTAATTTGTTCATTTTTTTTGTAATATTGTATTTAAATACATTTTTTATGATATAATAAAGTATTTATGCATGTTATTACATTTATCCTAAATAACAGTAAAAAATATACTTTAAAAAGATATAATAAACGTCAAAACAAAAAAATATATATTTAATAAATAAACTGCTATTTCTAAAAATTAAAAACATAGATAAAATTTTTTCCTAATTAATTGTCAAACTGAAAAAAATTTAAAATGCTTTTCATATTATGGTTCAAAGTTTGAAATCATTGTAATAATTACAAAAAAAAATTGAAATCTATTCTTTTAATTTTTGGAAATGTTAAAATTCACTGTAAAATTTTTAAAAATAAAATAGAATTTAAAGTCATTTTTATTTAAAATACGCTTTTGTGAAATTTGCAAGGTTTTGTAAAGTTTCATTTTTCCTAAATCAAATTATCGACATTTGAAATTTATATTAACGGCAGGCCGGAGTAGAACCTGATACCGACCGAGTAACAATTGAGTTGTTTGTTATTTACTCAAGTATTAATCGGTGTATCTTCAAAATAAAGGTTGATCGCAATAGATATTATTATTATGAATATCTATGCACAAGAAAAAAAAAATCTACCGATTTGTTTTTGAGAAAAGTAAGGAACGCCGAAGTAAAAGATTATGTTTATAATATTTTTGCGTTCCTTACTTTTCTCAAAAACAAAGCGATAGATTTTTTTTTCTTGTGCATAAATATTTGTAATAATAATATCTATTGCGCTTAACCTTCAATTTGCAGATACACCGATTAATACTTGAGTAAATAACAAAAATGCCAATTAGACAAGGACAGCGAATCCGGCCTGCTCTTAACGGCATGTCGGAGCTGCAGCAATCGAGTTTTGCTTTTTTTTATTTTATCGATATCTTTTTAAATTCTTAAATTAAACAAATATAATGACTTGTCCGCACTAAAGTTATATTAGTACAATAATTTTTGTTAAAATAAAAAATCATTTGGACTTGTTATTTTTTTATGAGCTTGGATTGGAAATTAGATATCAAACTCGACAAACCTAACCTTAAAATACGATATATTGAAAGTTTTTATTATAACTTTGTATGTATAATATTTTGGTGGTTTTCTTGAGTTGTCCGCACTAGAGTTTAATCTTACAAATTTTTTCTTTATAGCAAAAAAACTCAATTAAACGCATCGTTTATTCATAAGTTAAGATTGAAAATATTATTAGAAGGCGGACAGCTTCGTCATGCTCTTAAGTTAATTCAATGAAAAGACATTTGAAACCTGATATCAAGATATTTGCTACTATACTACTATATTACTGATATTAACCTTTAGGGGACGGGAAAGCCACTATAGTGGCTCGACCATGGATAGACACTTCACATATGAGTATTTCTCAATATTAGAAACACATATTATGTGTTTTTTATAGAAAATACTGAGAAATTGAAAATTCCAAATTCCCCGTCCTCTAAAGGTTAAAAAGAATATACTGATATTAATGTACTTTTAATAAAAGCATTTCTTCATTTTTTTATGTGTCTAAAATAAAATGTTTATCAACATTTTATGTTGAATTTTTATTAAATGAATTGAAAATAATGTTATCATGCTCCTATATAAGTTTAGAAAATGCCAGTTTTTGAGAGACTAAAAGAATTAAGCTATTTAAAATGTAGTGAAAATTTTATTTAATCTGTCTTATGAGAACTTAAATTATTATGTTTGTTAAATCAATTTTTTTGTTTTGGAAATAAAAATTAATGATATTATAAAAATATGATATTTAATAAAAGAAAGAAGAAAAAGTACAATTTTTAAAAATATTAATGATATTCAATGTAATTTTTATTTAAAATGCGCTTTAATAAAGTTTACATTCGTAAAATTATTTATTTTTTCAGATTCATTTATTATTTTTCTTTTCTCAAATGAAATTAGATTCATTCATTTTTATTAAATGAGTTAAAAATGTCATACATTTATATAAATTTAGAAAAGGACCTTTTTTTAAAGAACAAAAAGGTTTAATTATTCACGATTGAGTGAGAATAAAAAACAAGTATAATTTATAATAATTTTTTTCAATCTTTAATATTTTTTATTTAGCAGGAAAAAATTACAGAACTAGCTACGTTTTTATTTCATATTGATATAAGTTATATATCCATGTAATATTGACATTAAAACTTTTCTCTATCCCTATCTGTAAATATATTTTTTATATTTTTGAAATAAAATAGAATTTCCCTGGTAGAAATTAGTCCGGGCTACTAGACAGTTTTAGCTAGAATAATCAAGTTCTTGACAGATCTGTACTGGCGTGTAACGCCTTTCCCTTCTAGATGCCCGCATAGTTTTCCCTTGTAGAACTGTACAGTTCTATCGAGGCGTTAACGTATATTAAGGGTGAGGCGCAACATAATTTCATATAGACGCTTTAGTTCGTCATTTTATTTGATGGCCTCACTTGCACGAATATGTACTATGCTGAAATGTATAGTCGCGTGTATGTGCACATTCTGTCCTTGTCTCTCGCATGATAAGAAAGAGAGATAGAGATAGAGACGCGACTATAAATCCCAGCCTATGCATGATACTAGCACTTTTACTTTCAATATGACTTTCTAGTGATAGTTTTGTTGTACTTTCCGTTGTTCTGTTGATAAATTTTTTAAATTTTTATTCATCGATGTTTTTGCACACGATATGAAGAAGAAAAGGTGCAATGGAAGAACATTATCAGGTTAGGTTTGGCTTTACTTCGTCACTGCTGCATGATTTGTAGGTTGGTAGCGCGTGCATTCAAGGGTTATATTAGTCTACATCCATCTAGTTTTCCTTATCAAGAATAATCTAGTTTTACTATAAAGGCCTAGAGAGCTTATACGGGCGCCTAGATAAAATTTCTACCAGGGTTAAGGTGTTAAATAAATTTTTTATTTTATTTTTTCCTCTGTGAAAATTGATTGTAAAAATGTATAATATTTAAAAATAAAAAAAAAAAAAATAGTGCGATAGTTCGGGCATTTGTCCATGTGGCGGCAGTAGTTTACATTGAATTTCAACGGGCACGCTCTCGCCTATGCTCATTGACAATCTCTACTTATCTCTGTTTATAGTAAGTATACCAGTCTTATCAGATTTCTTTTCGAATACTTCTTTAAAATCTATTATGTTAATTCTTTTCCCAGTTGATATATATAGGGGTGCGTCTGCGATTTTCGAAATTTCTTTCTCTTCATAGATTTTTATTGTTCTCCCTGTAGCTGCTTGATGACTCCCTCTTTCAGTTGATTTCATGACATCCTTGTATGTTCTTAGATTTGTTCGACATTCACTGGGATTTAGCTGCTCTTTTTAGACATCTGGTATTTTTTTAACTATTTGTTGTTCGATAAGGTTCTCTGCACGTCTTTCCATCAATCTTTCTTGTCTGTGAATTTGGATGGTTTCTGGTTGTTTACTTCTGACTGTACTTACATTTTTTCTGTAACATCTAATTGTTTGCTTGCTTCTGAATGGGCTTGCAGTTATTTTTCTGGCACTTCAAATTATCTGTTTAGTTTTTCAGTTTTGTTTTTGACATATTTTTTTTCATTTTTTATATACACGTCATGTTTATTTTTATAATTTAATAAATAAGTTTCATTTCTTTTATAAAAAAATTAGATTATTATCTTTTTTACAGGCTAATAATTAATACAAACATTGATCTTATCATAAAAATCCTGACATTAGTAAAAATAATGTGAAGGCTTTTATGATAAGAGATATGTTTTTATTAATAATATTGTTTAAAAAAGAAAATAATTAAATTTTTTAGAGAAAAAGATATTATGTTTCATAAAATTATTAATACGAACGTTCCATTAACGTAAAATATGAAATAAATTATTTTTTTTTCATATATATTGTTTATAATAAATTAATTTGTTTTGCTAAATAAAACAAAAATGACGGTACTTAACATTATCTCGCACAACCCCAGATCAAAAAAAGAAACGTTAAATTCGTTAAATATTCAAGGTTAGAAGCTTTTTTTTAATAATGTCAGGATTTTTATGATAAGTGCAATGTTTGTATTAATTATTAGCCTGTAAAAAAGATAATCTAATTTTTTCATAAAAGAAATGAAACTTATTTATTAAATTATAAAAATAACCATGACAAGTATATAAAAAATGAAAAAAAAATATGCATATATTTTTTGTTATTGTTTATAACAAATTAATTTATTTATATCATTAAACAAGATAACGACTGTTAATATTATCCCGCGCTTCCCCAGATTAAAAAAAGAAACATCAAAATCGGTTAATATTTCACTGAGATATAGAAAATTTTTTCACAAGACAAATTTGAAGTAATCGAAAGAATTTTTTCTGTACTTGCGAAAGATGACGCGTTCCTCCCCTCTTCAAAAGAATTGAAACTATACATACTTAAAGACAATCTTTTAAGGTTTTAAAAAACTGATTTTAATATCTGAAATGATCTTATATCAAAGTTCAAGTTTTAAAGGATCTGTCATTAAAATTTCATTCCTTAATCTTTGTAAATAAACAAATGGCGAATTTAAAAAAAAATAAATTATCTCAGCTCCTAATTATCACAGAATAACGTTTTTTTTTAAAATAAGCGTTAAAATTTAAGCAACAAGAATAAAAAAGTTGCATTTAAATATTTTTATTTTTTCATATATAAATTTAAAAAACAATTCAGAAAAAATTTTTTTTTTTCGATCGCCATTTAAACAGCGAAAATAATTAAAATGTCAATCAAACTTTTTATTTTCACTAAATATAAGTGTCAAAGAGCATAAATGACAATGGTCATTTCTTTCTAAAATGACCGCAATAGGGTCCATTTGAGGCCTATATTTTACCTCTTTTTAGTCAACAAATTGAATATCTCATAAACAAATTAATATTTTTTGCTGAATAAATTATGGGAACTTAAGGATGATAGAAGGCAACTTTTTACAAAGTTACAAGCATGTAGCTCTTTTTTTTATGGAATAAAAAATTATTGAACATTTAACGATTTTTGACTATATTTTTGCGATTATTTAAATAAATTATTAACGAAATTTAATGTAATAGGGCTTAAACTATTCGTCTTGAAGACCTTTATAAGTATTACAAATTTCATATACCCTATTAAAAACGAAAAGCGCTAGATCCAAAAAACATCGATTTTTCACAATTTTTTACATAAAAACGTTTGTTTAAAAAAATATGCCAGCCCAAATTTTGAGGGTCTTTCTAAATTTTAATATCTTTTGACCTAATAAACTCATTTTTCACTTCAGTTACCTGTTACTAATTAAGTCAAATTTTAAGGTTTTTCGAGCTAATTCTACTGGACTAGTTGTCTTCGACCATCACTTCTGCAGAACTTCCTCTTATGAATTCTGTACTATTTTCAGCTCTAACGTAAAATACTTTGACATCTTTTTCAAGTATCCTTCCTGCAGCCTTGAAAAACTTTACAGAATGTCCTCCAGTCTCATTCTTATTTTTGAGTATACAATGGTGAATCTTAAGTAGATATTTTTAAAAACTTCTGTAATTCAGCTTCCTCCAGAAACTGACAGGATGGTGATCGAGTAAGTTTCATGACATCTTGTTCCTTTGGTTCTTGTTTCTTTGAATGAAATGTTTTACATTATATCCATTATACAAGTTTCACACTCTAAAGGATTAAGGCTTTTCTTCATAGATGTTCCTCGTTACATGTTACTCGTTCCTCGTACCTCATTTAAAAATTTTTGTTGTCCGACGTCTATTGACTTTATGATCTACGACAGAAAAAAACATATGCGTAAATGAGTCCATCAATGCCATAGATCATAAAGTCAATAGGCGTCGGACAACAAAATTTTTAAATGAGGTACAAGTAACGAGTAACATGTAACGAGGAACATCTATGAAGAAAAGCCTTTATCTTGAAATTTAATTTGTTTCAAACGGTCTAATGATTTTTACAGCTATTTCAAACATCTGAAAGACACGTTTTAATCGCATATCTTATAGCATGCCTTCGTTTAATGTATTTGGTTCAACTTCTATTTATTTCCTCTCTTTCCACGTAAATCTGCCAACGTGATTTTCTTTGCAGGACTTCTGAAACTTTCTCCCTCCCAATCTCTGACGGTTCTTCTATAGAACATCCTGATGGTAGACAGTCTGAGATTGACTTAGGAAGTCCTCCATGTATATCATTTAGGTCTTGAAGAGATGTTCCTCACAGCTGTTCCTGACGTCATCTTGGATTCTTGTGACATCTAAGAGATAGTACCAACTTGGCTTTTCTTTATACCTTCCTGTTCATTTGTTTAAAAAACTTTTAAAATCTTATCAACTAAGTAAATTCTTAACTCGACATCTGCGAATATCTTTAGAGATATTAGGTTATGTGAGAACTAGACAGCTAAGATGTTAGTTAATTTTATTATTGTTTTACCAATATTTGAAATCAACATTAGATTACCTCTATCATTTTTATTAATATCAGCTGATTTATTCTAGCACTTCTAATCATTTTTATTTGCTAATTTACATTTGTATTAATATCAGCTGATTCATTTTAGTACTTCTATTTATTTTTATTTGTTAATTTAATTTATTAGCACTGCTATAAATTTTTGTTAGTATAATTTGTTAGTACTTTTAATTATTTTATTTTCTTACTTCTAATTATTTTATTTTGTTGGATAAAATTAAGACCTTTCTGAGCTCTGTGTTCAGCTGCTTTTAAATCAGAGGAAAAAAAAATTTTTGATTCAACTATACTATTGTTATTACTTCTAATAATTTACTGATGTGTTTAAAAGTTTCGCAAATATTGATTAATACTTTTGATTGTAAATTATTTGTATTAGTATTATTGTTACTCCTAGCGAGAATGGTCGTACTCTCATTACCATAAGCTAAATTGTTATGTGTTAGGTTATAAATTTCGAAACATTACTTATGCATATCTATTTCTCTCTCTCTTCCTCTATAGATGGAAGAGGTTTTGTGTGTCTTTGAGGAGTTTTCGTAACTTCTTTGGTTGTAGACGTTTTGCGCCTCCATTCTGCATCTCATTTGTCAGCTCTTTGAACTGTCCTTGACCATTAATAGATCCCTTTAGATCTTTTGTGAAGGTGTAGCTGATTTCAGCTTCTGATAATTCTATATTTTTTAACAATTTTCAATTATTTCTTTTTATTTTTACTTGGTTTTACAATATCTATATATGTTACTAACGTGGATCCACTATCTAACTTCTGTATATATTATTTTTCAACAAAATATAGAAATACAAAGCAAAAAGTTTTACTTTGTTCGTCAGTGTTATCTGTGGAACTCGGTTGCTTGAGAATTCATCTTTTTGTGCTCATCTTAACTCGATTTCTGAGATAGAGAAACTTTTTTTATACAATTGTATTTACATTTGTGTGTAACCGTACAACAAGTTACTCAATGCAATACATGTATAAAAAAACCCTAATAGTGTTTTTAGTACATTTATTTTCATGCGTAACCGTACAACAAGTTATCGCAGATTTTTGTACTATCCAAAAGATAAACAACTGAACTAATTAAGACTTTTACTGAAACACAATTTAAAACGTATCAAGTAAACTTCTATATTATAACCTCGAATACTTAACACGTCTACATATGTATGGTCTGTATACATATATCTCTAAAAGTGTAACGAAAATTATTCTATATGAAGAGAACCGTGAAAGTTCTGTGCAACTAAATAATTAAGAGTATAATTTTATCAACACACTGTCACGCATCAGACACCGTATACGCACACTCTCTCATGTGAGCATAACGAACGCAATTCCACTGTTAGTGCGAAAAAGGTGATAACGTGCACGTACGTAGTGTCCTCTAACATGTTAGAGATTAAAAAAACTCGTATTATACACACTTTGTTTATTGAACTAAATTAATAATTTACCGTATTAGATAAAATGTATCATTTAATCCGTGTTTGCTTTCTTACAAAGTAACCGTTTAATCATATTATCACATCTGATAAAAGACGACTCTGATAAGTTATAGAGAGAGAGAAACTAAAAGAACGAGCACGGATCAAGTATTGTTTCCGTCAAATTGTTCGATATAATTTTATATTGATATACATTTATATGTATCTGTATATGTGTATTATATACATATGTATATTCACATATATACACAACTCTCTGCACGCACTTCTACATGTATACTTGACTATATTTCAAATATCTTTTCCTTTTATGTATATAGGTATATCTCTTGAACTTTTCACTTTTTGGAAACAGGGTTTTTTAGAAATTTGAAAGTTTACAATTCAAGTTCCTAAGATGGCACAGGCTTTGACCAGTATTTAAATTTCCGTTTTAACGAGTAGAATATGTACTCGAACTTTAGTTTCAATTGAAAAATAGTTACTAACGATATACAATTTTATACGTAAAAAATGATGCATTTTTCATAGTGAATCTAATTAATAAAGCATAGCACATCAATCGACGTAATCCTAAATTGTCGTTTTTATTATGTAAATTATAATGTAAAAATTAAAATACGATTGAAAGGAAGTTACTTTTTATACATCGTAACAAACACGTGTAGAAAATTATGAAAAATGCATCATTTTTTAGGTATAAAATTGTGTATCGTTAGTAACTATTTTTCAATTGACACCAAAGTGTCAATTGAAAAATAGTTTGAGTAAATATTCTACTCCTTAAAACGAAAATTTTAAGCGATGGTCAAAGCCTGTGCCATCTTAAGAACTTGAATTATAAACTTTTAAATTTCTATTAAACCCTGTTCCTAAAAAGTGAAAAGTTCTAGAGATATACCCATATATATAAACTGAAAAATTATACATCCATAGTCAGCTTTTAATTTATTGAAAACATATGTGAAACCGTACAACAAGTTTACAAGGTATGTTTTAATCGATGCTCTTAACTTTTGAGACAAAATAAATTTAGAAAGAAAGATAAATACATAGAAGTTTGACATTAAGATTTTTATGAAAAGTATTAACCTTAAAAAAAATTTTAATTATCATCAGCTTGAAAAAAATTACATTTTATTTTTAATATAAATATTTAACTTAAAACGATTTTAACTTTTCCATTTAAAAAAAAATTAATTTTGAAAGAGTAACAAAAATACACTTTAAAAAGAAAATATTATACGTCTAAAAAATACAGCTTTAAAGAACAAATAACATTTTAACTTCAACAAAATTTGAACAGAGATTTAACTCTAAAAAAAATTTAATTTCCAAAGAAAATTTAACTTAAGAGCATGATGAAGCTGCCCGCCTTCTAATAATATTTCCAATCCTTACTTATGAATAAACGATGCGTTTAATCGAGTTTTTTTACTACAAAGAAAAAGTTTTTAAGGTCAAACTCTAGTGCGGACAACTCAAGAAATCCACCAAAATATTATACATACAAAGTTATAATAAAAACTTTCAATGTATTATATTGTAAGGTTAGGTTTGTCGAGTTCGATATCTAATTTCCAATCCAAGCTCATAAAAAAATAACAAGTCTAAATGATTTTTTATTTTAACAAAAATTATTGTATTAATATAGCTTTAGTGCGGACAAGTCATTATATTTGTTTAATTTATGAATTTAAAAAGATATTGATAAAATAAAAAAAGCAAAACTCGATTGCTGCAGCTCCAATATCCCGTTAAGAGCAGGCCGGAGCAGATTCAATACCGACCGAGAATCGAAAATCCGTTGTTTAATTTTCTTCTACTATACGTAATGGAATGCATTCAAATTTTAAATACATTCACGAAATTTATTTCTCTATTGCGCTCGCCAAAATTAAAGAACATTTTAAAAAATTAAAAATTTTATATTACAGCTGTTTATTAAACTCTAAGTACGGTTACTTTTCGTTTAAAATATGGTGAATTTTATGAAAAAATCATCTATTATACAATCATGTGAGTATAAAAATTTGCGCTCGATTGCAATTTCTTTTAAAAACAGTATAATTATTTTATTTATGATGAAATAATATTTTCAATTCTCGGTCGGTAATCAAAACTGCTCCAGCCTACCTTTAAAATATTTATCGTCAATATTATTTAAATATTTGAGTATTTAACATCAAAAGATCTAACTTAAAAAACTTCGGAGAGAAAGAAAAAAATTGATGTGTACGTACACTGAGAAAAAAAAACTAACTGAAACATATAAGTTTTTTATGTCCACTGAACGACACAAAAAGTTATAACGTAGTCACAATAATACAAAAAAAATTAAAATGAAAATATCTTCATGACTTTTTGTCTCGACGTCTTTTACATCTACATCAGTATATGTATATATATATATATATATATATATATATATATATCTCCCCCTATATTATATAGTTATATAAAAAAAAATATCCACTCCTACCCCTCATTATTCCTCCCCCTGATTCGTATGCTTAAAACATCACAATTCACTCCTCAAAATAACGTACAAATCTGTCTAGAAATGATCTTTTTTGAAAAAAGACACCCCTCACTACCCTAGTCACCCCTCTCTACCCAAGTCACTACTTTTGCTACCCCTCATACATCACTCATACACCCCTCAGATAATTAAGCTAAGTATACCTTATTTTACCAATGTATTTGTTATTCATTCTCTATACCACAACTACCACCCTTCCCACTACTACCCCTTCACTACCACCCCTCATTTTTTTTCTCTCCTCCTCAAAAAATCACGAGTCACCCCTCAAAATAACGTAAAAATCTGTCTAGAAATGTCTTCTTGAAAAAAAAAGATACCCCTCACTACCTCAGTCTACCCTCTACTACCCAAGTCACCCCTCACTCCATAAATCACCCCCTGGCTCCACAAGTCACCCCTCATAAACCCCTCATGCCCCTAATACACTCTTCATAAAATCATTATAAACCATTAAGAGAAAAATTTTTTAATTTTATATTTATGAAATACTTACTTAAGGCGACCTCGGAACTTAGGTTAGGTTTCATTTCTTAGTTTACAAATCATACTTTTAATACATGAAATTTTTCAGATTTGTTAATGTTCCACCATTCTTTGATACCCATAGAATGGTGGAAAACTTATAAATCCAAAAAATTTTACAAAATAAAAGTTTAATGTGTAAACTACGAAATAAAAATTTAGCCTAACCTCCGTAGTCGCCTTAAGGCTATATGATGGAATATATATTTAATACATAGTTACCAATATTATAGATTGTTGATATAATTATTTTTTAACCATCAACTAATACCTACGTTCCTTAGACAACTTTCCACACCACTCATACTGACAAGGAGAGTGTTTCACCTGCGGGTCACAAATTTTGGGAATGTTTTCTGGATGCAAAAACATGAAGAAAGCCAAAATTTTAGAGGCCAACGCTCAATATTTCTCTAGTTACAGGCTATTGAAGAAAATCACTGAAAAAGTCACTAGATTTTCAAAAGCTTATTGTATCTCAGCATTGTTAGCTAGAAGCTTATACCTTTTTTTAAATGAAAGCTGAGCTAAAATCCTTTCGAAATCGTAGTTATAGCATATCGAAATATTATTTTTTCCCAAAGTTATAGCGTAATAAAGATTGAACTCAATTTTAGCTTTTATTATCAATTAATGTTTCAAACAAAAAATTCAGATCCAATCTTTATTACGTTCTAGCTTTGGGAAAAAATAATATTTCGATATGCTATAACTACGATTTCGAAAGGATTTGAGCTCAGCTTTCATTGAAAAAAAGGTTTAAGCTTCTAGCTAACAATGCTGAGATACCATAAGCTTTTGAAAATCTAGTGACTTTTTCAGTGATTTTCTTCAATGGCCTGTAACTAGGGAAATATTGAGCGTTGGCCTCTAAAATTTTGGCTTTCTTCATATTTCTGCATCCGGAAAATATTCTCAAAATTTGAGCAAAAACGGTGACCCGAAGGTGAAACACTCTTCTTGTGAGACAAAAAAAAATAAGAAACTTCTACTTCCAACATTTAAGCTTACTTTTTTTTGTGTCCAAGCTGTACTTACCTAAAAGTAATGCACATTTTACTTTGTGCTAATTAGTCATTATCTTGGTCAGAAAAACTTATCAAAAAATTTCCTACATCTAAAAGATTCTTCTTTCAGGTTAGCTTAAATTTGTTTTCTTGTTTTTGTCTTGAGTTGATCTTTTTCGTATGTTTTTCGTATTTTTTATATAAAAGTGAAAATCAATATATGATTATAAGAAACCATATAATTAGAAATGTTGTTAATAATTGGAATAAATATAAACAACATATAATAGGGAATAAATATTATATGAATATAATAAATAGTGATAATTATTTTGAGTACATGTCAAATAATGGTACTTTTGGAACAGAAATAGAAATTCAAAGTTTTGTAGAATTTTATGATGTATATGCTAAAGTACATATTAAAAACAAAATACAAACATTTGGAAACTTTTCTAATCATTTTTAACTATCATTAATTTTTACTGGATCATATGATGCACGTCATTATGATATTTTAAATTATAAGAATAATAATAATAATTATAATCTTAAAAGAAAATTAAAACTTGAAGAATTTAATAAAACAAATATAATAAAAAAAAATAAAAACAAAAACAAAAAAAAATAGAAGTAAAAATAAGCTTTATAATAAAATGATTAAAAATAGAAAATTGACAAAAAAAATCAATTAAGAGTCCGCTGTATCTCTGTCCTTTTCTAATTAAAAAATTGACTATTTTCCCAAAATTAGCAACAAGAGGCAAAAATAAAGAGATGGTTTCGATGTGTTTAATAAAATGTAATATTTTCTTTGATTAGTATGAATTAATTTTATTGCTTCGTTTTTAAGAAAAGTTGGAATAACTTAAAAAATTAGAAATTAGTGTCAAATGATGGGATTTTCAAGTTATTCCAACTTTTCTTGAAAATAAAGCAGTGGAATTAAATTATTCTTATCAGAGAAAATATTGCTTTCTATTACACGAATCGAAACCATCTCTTTATTTCTGCTTGAAGCTATTAGTTTTTATAAAAAATAAATTTTAAATAGATTCGGTAAAACAGGTAACTGTGTCGGTATACAGCTGACTCTTAAAAAATTAAATTTAAAGAATAATATAAACAATAAAAATAACATAAATAAAAATTTGAAAAATTATTTAGGTAGAATGAGTTACTGTTGAAAATATACACACTCATACTAGGTGTCGCCACCTATTGAGAATATTTTAGTAGACACTTGAAGAGAATCAAGTTGCGTCTCGTCGTCGTTCAGTTCAGTTCAAGTCCGTCTGTTAAAGTCAGAACTTGTTTTTCATTATTGTATAGAGAGATCATTTAATTAAGTTATTCTTGTATTGATTAAATAAATACTTTTTATTTAATAAAAATTGTGCTCTGCTTTTATTAATTATTTAACAGGTTATGAGCCCAGAGTGCTTTTAACTGCGCGTTTTATTTAATAAAATTGAGAAAGAGGTTTGTGTGGTTTGGAGCGTGCGTCAGTCTGTTTGGTGAATTGTTTTATTGTTCTTTATCTCCTGGTGGGAGCGTCAGAGATGGCGAGTCAAGGAACAAATGAAAAAAAAGACAGAGCGAAGGACAGCAGAGGGAGAAAAAGGAGTTGACTCCGGGTAAGAATTTTACTTTATTCTCTCTCAATTCTATAAGACAGTAATGGCGTCGCAAGCACGCTTATAGAAAGAAAGAAAAGGACAGAGAATAGATAGCGTCGTGCGCTAGTCTATAGAGAGAGAGAGTGAGAGAGAAATAAAATAAGTCGCCATGTTGGGTGAAATGACATAATGTGTATCAGTATGACAGATTTATGCGTGCATAAGAAAATTTTGTATGCTTTGTATGTGTGTATGTATGTATATAGAATGAGAGAAGAGACCATGCACGCACAAAATAAAATTGATAGACTAAATAAACGACAACACGTAGTGAAAAAGGTTTTTTTACGTATGAACGTATTATGTGTGTGTATATATATATGTGTGTGTATATATATATATGTGTGTGTATATATATATGTATGTATAGTGAATGCACGCCAGGGATCTGAACATATTTATGACGGTATAGACGGAAATAAATGAGAACCGGTTAAAAACTAATATTTGCAAAAAGTGCCGCTTGGATTTGGTTAAATTTCGCTATGATTAAAAATAAATGTAAAAACGGACGCGTTTTTATGTTGAAATACTAAGTATGATTGCTGAAGGAAGAAAGGCATTGGCCTGACTTCTAAAAATTGAAAGATAATAATGCACACAAACATGGCGGCCGTAGGCCCAAGTCGAGTTGATGAAAAGACATCGACGCCGTGTACAATAAAAAGACCGTGAAGACGTGCGCGCGCAATTAGAAAAAGACAGAAAGACGGTGACTGCTAAAAGGCGAGAATAAACTCGCAGATATATACGTATACATATGTACGTATAACATGGTTATAGCATAATGAAAAGAGACAGTATATAAGTGTGATCGTATATGTATAGAAGCGTGCGCGTCGTTGCAATAAAAATGACAGATTAAGAAAGAGACAGAATTAGTGAAGCGAAACAAACTAAATCAAAGCGGACAAAAATAAAGTTTACGTAAATGTATACAAAAGACCGATTAAAAAAAAGAAAAAGGCAGAAAAGAACGACTTTAAGAAAAATATATTTAAGAATATTTAATTAATTGAAATTATCATTATACAGAGGAAAGAAGTTTATTGCAACTTCACAAAACATCCTCATGAGAATATGTATATGACAGTTGTTAAAGGCAGCATTGTATTCAAAATTATGACAAATTGAATACAAATTAGATAATGAATAATGATTATTTCAAATTAAAAATTTTATTTTATTAAGCTTGAACGTACGTATATAAAAATATTTTTTAATAAATATATCCATGGTTTTAAAAATAATATTGATCGATCATAGTTACTGCTTTCACATACATAATAATACTTGTGTTCAGTATATTGTGTATGGGAATAATAGCACATATGTATAATTATAAATATAAAAATATACATAAATAACTGGCAAATTTGATTGATTTAACATTGCTTGTGTTCGGCATGCTAGATTGATTCTCTTAAATTGTCATAAATATGAATGACCTAATATTGCTTGTGTTCGGCATACTAGGTTGATTCACTTTATTTTTATAGATATATTGAGCTTGAAGGGCTTGTGTTCGGTCTATTAAGCTCATAATATATATATATAATTAACTCTAACGTAAATTTTCTAGTTTTGCTTGTGTTCGGCAAAATTATATGAATTTTATTTATATTGGTTTACTATTCCTTTATAGTTGACAAGTACGTTATGAGTAAAGATTTTGACCTGGTGATAAGGACAGTCACAGAGATGAAGACAGAGTGAAGACAGATTATATATGCCCTATTGTACGACAGGTGGCCACACTATGACTGATAAGAAAGAGAGAAAAGACAGAATTAACGACAGCAATGAGACTGAGAAGACGGAGGGGCTATATAACGAGACAGAACAGAAAGTAGAATAAAGTGACGGTTTTGAAGACGGCTCTGTGAAAACTGTAGTTAAAGTAACTGCAGGAGGTCAAATAGCGACAGATAAGGAAAGACAAAAACAAATCAAAGGTTTGACAGCAAAATTGAATGATGTATTGGAAAAATAAGTATACGACGGAAAATACAGATGAAAATAAGAACGAAGACGGAGCTAAAGACAGAGAAGAGCGTATGGTATTACAATACGATTGAAACGACAGAAATAAAGATAGAGACAGAAAACAGAATGAATGAAATGACTGAATCAAAATTGTCAGGTAAAGTCAAATAAAAAGTTTAAAAAAAAACGTTTTGATGACTTTGATGATAAAGGAGGGAAGCGCCACGCGGGTCTTTGGCAGCCAGGCTCTGGATTCGATGAGGCAGGAATTTGAACAGGGAAAGGAGAATGACTACAGGTAATTAGGCAGAAAGGACAGATAAATCCAAAGACAGCAAAACGACATATAAGGTAAACAATGATTTTGAAAATTATACACTTAATGCAAAAGGTTTCGGGAACTTGACAGAACACTTGGACGAACTCTTAGGACCAGTAAATAAACTGAAAATATTGCGTTTAATCCAAATAAAAGTTGATGAAAGACTTAATAAAGAAAACGACAGTATTTTAGACGTTTTTAAACAGTTGACAGAAATTATCAAAACTTGACTGACTGAAAAAGACGGACCAGTAAAAAGCTATTATATTTATAATTATATTTAATTAATTTTAACGACTCAATTTAAATTTGAGAACTTTGGATTATTTTGTCTGAATTAAGTTCACTGGACTTATTGTATGTTGTAGATAGTACTATTGTAGCAAATGAAAGTTCGTGATATTTTAATAAATAGTATAGATAAAGACTATCATGTTAGACTTATGGAAATTAAAGATTCAGTTGAATTGTTGAATAGAGTTTAAAGAAATTAAATTAAGTGAGATAAATGTAACTCCATCTAGTATAAAGAAAATTATACAACATACAGTATAATTCAGCGAAAGAAAAGGCAGTTAATTTTATAGACAGATTTGAAGAAATAGTAAGAAGTAATAATAACATGCCAAAAGTTAAATCGTTGCCTGAAGAAGACGAAAGAGATTTCTTTTATAATGCTATCATAAGCAAAGTACATCAAGTAGAAGGAATATATTTTATGACAGAAATTGTAATGGTGAAAGGGTTATCTTATGATAAACTAAAGTTACTTATTATACAGGTTGAAAGACATCAAACGACAGCTATGACGGCCATATGAAAGGCGATACAGAAAGTGCGATGTTTTGAATGCGACAGCTATGGAAACTGTGCCAGTGACTGCCCACGACAGGTAAATAGCGTAAAAAAGTGTTTCTTTTGTCAGAGATTTACTCGTGACCATGTGATCTCAACATGTCCAAAGCGTCAGGGACACTCGAGACAGAAAGACAGAAAAAGGTATGAATCAAAATATTATAATAATAAAAGTAAAGAAAGTACAGGTCGGACAACATTCACAAGTAAGATAGCTAATCTAATTAATAATGTCAATCGAAAACGAGCAAAATCTGTCAATAAAAGGAGACAAGAAAATTATGTAGAATATTGAAGAAAATAATCAATTTAATAAAAAGAAAAAAAAAAACTCAGACAGTCAAAGAAGAAAAATATTTAGATTGCAGACAGAAATATTTATAAATCACATCAGATTAAAGTCAGTGAAGAATCTCAATGTGAGATTGAAAATATAAAAGCGACAGAGAAAATAAATACAAACAACTACGCTAATTTGTGGTATTTTCGAATGGGCCATGCATCAGTTGATTATTTAAGAAAATTACAATTAAAATTTCCTAATATCAAAACTTAAAAACAGGCTGTATTTGATGATACGTTGAAAGACTGTGAAGTGTGTATGATTGCAAAGTTTAACAAATTGCCATTTAAGACAGTCAAGCATAGAACAATTGAACCTTTGCAAATAATGAATTCAGACACAATGGGTTTTATGTAAACTATACGAAAGCAGAGATGTACGATTCAACAAAAAATTAGTCTACAAGGACAGATATGCAGCAACTGATATACAAGACTGGAAACAAATTGATGAAAAGATAAAGATACATGGTTTGTGAATTTTGTATTAGAAGACAAAGAAAATGAAACACTAATACAAAAACCGGAGGGAGAGAAAGTCAAAAGACCAGTTAGACGACCAAGAAACGAAAATAATAAGACTGATAAAAAGTAACAAGGATTGGAGGGAGAGAAAATAAAAAAAAAATTAGTAGGACAATCGACAAAAGTTAAGAAAAATAGTGAATATGAAGTGCAAGAATCGGAGGGAGAGAAAACAAAACGACAGATTGAATTATAAATGGAAACACAAACAAGTACAGAAAATAAGATAAATGAAGAAACTTATGTTTTATTAGCAGAAATAAATAATGACCTGAGTACAAACTTGAGCAACTTGAAGCAATGAAAAAAAAAAAAAAAAAAAAAAAAAAAAAAAAAAAAAAAAAAAAAATGGACCAAAACTATTATTGAAGAATTAGAATGTATGTATAAGAATAATGTATGAAAATTAGTTGACAGTTCAATAGTAATGAATGACAGAAAAAGATCAAACATTATACATTCAAGATGGGTATTTAAAAGAAAGAAGACAGTAAAATAAGATATAAAGCGAGACTAGTAATTCGTAGTTTTAAAGACAGAAATGAGTATGACATGCAAGAAACATATGCACCGGATTCACGATTACATTTAATCAGATCTATACTGGCAATGGGAAACAAATTGGATTTAAAAATATGTCAGATGGACGTGAAGACAGCTTTTGTAAATGGATATTGAAACAATGAGATATATATGGAAATACCTGAAGGGATGACTGCTTATGAAAGGATCAAACAAAACAAGATGTGTGTATTGGAAAATGCTTTATACGATCTGAAAGTCAGTTTAAAATGTTGGAATGAAAGACTTAAAAAGACAGTAAAGAAATGTGGACTTAGATCATTCAACAATGAGTCTTGTCTATTTACTCCGCAAGAAAAAGACGGATTTCTTATCTTAATTTAGTATGCAGATGACATTCTGCTAGTTTGTAACAAATGTAAAGAAAAAAATTTTAAATGACAGAAACTGGTGAGACTAAAAGTTCTTTAGGCTCAGAAATAAAATAAGACAGAAAAAAAAAGAATACTGAGCATTAAGCAAGAACAATAAATAAACAAAATGCTAAAGAAGTTTAGTTTTGATCAATCACTCGCCCAACGAACACCTATGGTAATCAATCAGGTAGCCAATAAGAAGAAAAGACAGCGTGAAAAAAAAGAGAAACCAATGCAAGCAGGCCAGAAATTGCATATAAGGTAGATACTCTATGCAGACACCAAATCAACTTTACTGAAAAATGACTGGTAGAAGATTGAAAGAGTATTTGAATAATTAAGAAGAACAAAAGACTTTGAACTTAGATATAAAGGACAGAACGACTGTTTACAAGGATTTTCAGATGCAAGTTTTGACGACTGCAAAAATTCTCTTACGACCAGTAGCTATGTGATCAAGTTTTTCGAAGACACAACATCCTGAAGAACTCACAGACAGAAATATGTTTCTATAAATGAATGCGCTCAAGAATTGATATCCTTATATCAAATTTTAAAAGATTGTTAAAACAAGAATTAGCACCAATTCTATTATGGTGTGATAACAAGGCAGCAGAAGCAAGCGTTAAGACTGGAGATGAAAACAAATTAAGACATATGACCGAAATAAAAGAACATTATGTAAATGAATGTGTAACTAGAGGTTTAATTAATGTCAGTTGAATTTCCTCTAAAAGTCAGATAACTGATGTATTCACAAAACCTTTGTCGTTTGAATTACATGAACGACTGACCAAACAAATATTTAACGACTGATAACATTGACTGATTATATTTCTGATATGTATTTTAGTTAAGTTATTAACAAACTTTTTCTCTATATTACAGGAACTAAATGAACGATCAGAACAGAAACAATAAGAACGAGAGAGATGCTACAACTCTTTCAATTAAAATATGTATGAGTGTGGGAGGGAGTGTTGAAAATATACACACTCATACTAGGTGTCGCCACCTATTGAGAATATTTTAGTAGACACTTGAAGAGAATCAAGTTGCGTCTCGTCGTCGTTCAGTTCAGTTCAAGTCCGTCTGTTAAAGTCAGAACTTGTTTTTCATTATTGTATAGAGAGATCATTTAATTAAGTTATTCTTGTATTGATTAAATAAATACTTTTTATTTAATAAAAATTGTGCTCTGCTTTTATTAATTATTTAACAGTTACGAATGTAAATATTGTAGTGCTTTATTTCGGAAAGAAGAAATAAAAAAGTTCAATTGTTGTCAACAAGGAAAAGTTATTTTATCACCATTAACTAAATATAATGAAAAATTGAAATATTTATTATTACATGATAGTGTTTTTAAAAATTTAATTAGATATGATAATTTATTTAGTTTTGCAACTTTTAATGCAAATGTCATTGAAAACCAAGGAAAAGCTATATATGTAATTTAAAAATTCAAGGACAAATTTATCATACAGCACCCAATACATTAATTTCTACTAACGACATTAAACCTACATGAGGATAGTTATATATTTACGATAATATTAATGATAACGAAGAAAATTTCTAAAAACACCTGAATTTGCGGAAAAGTATTTAAAACAGTCATTTTTAATCAATCATAAGATATTCTTTCTTCAAACGCACTTTGTTTTGAAGAAAACGTACAAATACATTTTTATCAAGCAATCTTATTTATGAATATAAACATGTTTGTAATGTCCAGGAATGCGGGATGGACTATTTATTTCATGTGTCCTCTATTAAATGCTATTAAATAATGTACACAAAAACTTAAAATTTATTTAGAGCAACTTCAAATAATAAATGTGATTTAAAATTAAAGTTCCATTAAAATGTGACTTATGCCATTTTCATAATTAACTCATTAACATTTCTGTTTTGTGCCATTCTTACAGTGCTCATAATATTAAAGAAAAAATACAAAAAGGACACTTTATTTTGGAAAATGCTAAAACAACGAATTCGGACATTTTATCCGTTTTTATCGGTTATTATTATTATTAGAGCTCTCGATTACCCGGGTACTTGGGTACCCGGTCTATCCGGGTAAAAGTGAAAACAGGTTTCAAAACCGGGTTTTAAGACAGGTTTTTTTTTAATACCCGGGTATGCAGGTGGTTGTGGCGGATAATTAAAGTTTAAAGAATCATGATTGTAAAAATCTTTTCATAATTTATAATTTATTTATTTGTAGTTATAAAAAATTAGCTTCTGAATAAAGTATTTCATTCAATTGAATTATACCTAACAAATTTAAATCCATTATATTTATTGTAATTTCTTTATTACTTGAAGTAATAATAACAATAATAATACAATAACAAAAATGATAATAATAAATACAATAATAACTTCTATTATTTTTTTTTAATTATTCAGTTGTCGAAATACTTTCTATTTTGGTACAAAAATATCAACATATTTACATTTTCCGCTAACAAACAACTTCTGTTTATCGAAACGATATTTCTTGCAGTAGAAAAACAGCGCTCAGAACTGACAGAAGTAGCTGGGATCGCTAGATATTTTTTCGCTAATTTTGCCAGAATAGGATATTTTTTTTCACGTAACTTCCACCACTCATATGGATTTAAATTAAAACGAATTTGAGGTTCAGCTAGATAATTATCAAATTGTGTCAGTGCATCGATTTTATTTTCACTAGCTGATTCATTGTATAAAAATTGTAATGCACTTTCTTTTTTTTCTCCATAATCAAATACTTCTTTTTTCTCTTGAGTAACAAGATCATTTTGAGCAAGCATATTTTTTACGTGTGATCTGATAACTGGTCTTTCCAAAATATTTTCATGTTCCAAATCTTTATATCTTAAAGTGTGTATGATCGAACCTCCCAGTCATTGCTAATTACATGAGCTGATAAAGTGATATATGAATCCTTACCTCGAGATGTCCAAGGGTCTGAGGTACATGAAACAGTTTCAGAACTTTCTGCAAAGAAAACAGAATAATTAATTTTTAATGAATGAAAATAGTTTTATGAATTAAAAAAACAAAGAAATGAATTACAAATAAAAATCTAGAATAAAAAATATTGTATCTACTTTTTATATCTTTACAATAAACTATTTTAGTCTCGAAAATAAAATACGTGCTTTTAAATTAAGTTCAACTTACCTAATTCTTTCATTATTTTCTCTCTTAAGCTTTGAGTTAAAAATAGCAACCTTTTTTTAATAGCTTCCTCTCTGCAAGGTTTATAATTAGGCTCTACGATTTTCATAAATTGTAAAAACCCAGAGCTACTGCAGAAAGATAGTGGCATTTGATTTAAAGCAATCATCTTTGCCAATGCTTGATGTATTTCTTCAGTTCTCTGTGCGTTACATACACGACTTTTTTCTGTTTTTTTACGTCTTTGAACATATGTTGACGATTCGTACTTGATGTAGTTGGTTCCATCGATATATCATCTAAATTCGATGTTTGTTCGCTGTCATTTTCCGTATTGTTTACATTATTTTCGTCAATACTTTCATTATCTGATTCAAAGCTAAAGAGAAAAATCATATAGTATATTCATACTATGTTATATTTATAAAAAAATATTATTTAATTAATTATATATATGTGTATGTATAAAACGAAAGAATGTTATGAAAACATTAAAAGCATAAATTATAAATTACGAATTTATAAACAAACCATATTCACTAGTATTTTGATTTTAATAAAATATATTTGCTTTAGTCGTCCTACATTAATAGTTTGATGAAATTATCATTATTACACGTATTTAAAAAAGTAAACATGATGAAATAAATAATTTTCCTTACATTGTATTTGATTGAAATTAAAAAATACAATAATGATATAAATATTGATAAATCAGTCAAATATAAATCAGTCAAATTAACTGTGAAACAAATTACCAGCAAAAACATAATTTCAATGTAAATATAATTAGTGATCATTCCACAAATGTGATAAAACTATAAAAAAGTTTAACGAAAAAATATTTATTTACATGTTTTGAAGAAACTACAAAGAAAATTTTAAAGCAAATAACAAAAATTTTTTAATTGATATAATTGAAATTAAAAATCGATTTTCATTGTTTTACTTTTTATAACAATATAAACTGTAAATCAACATAAATCAATTAAAATTTCACTAAATTAAATATTTTATTATAGTTTAATAATAAGTACAATACTTTTGAAAACAAATATTTCTATAGAGTTTGAATTGTATTGTAACCTAAAATTATCATAACATACACTTACCGCAATCTTTTTCTGATAGGAGATTCTTCAAAATTTCTACTTTTTCCATGAATAGTCCGCAAATGTCGACCCAAAGCACTAGTGCTTCCGCCTGCACAACTAATTTCCTTATTCTCAGTATCACATAATAAACAATATGCAATTTCGCCTTTTCTTTCAGCAAATTACCATACCCAACTTCTTTTTTTTTCGCTCATTATTAAATTAGAAATTTTAATTATCTTGGACGGATAATAAAATTTGTATACGGTTTCGACACGTTGAATGTTAAAGGAATAACGGCTTATTCTTCATTGATCATTATATCGCTTACACAATAATAATACTTATATTTCTATTTATTTACAAAGTTAAATTCTATTCGTGTAGCAAATTATTATACAATGTCACACTTTAA
Source organism: Anastatus disparis (assembly GCA_017163975.1). Classification (NCBI taxonomy): domain Eukaryota; kingdom Metazoa; phylum Arthropoda; class Insecta; order Hymenoptera; family Eupelmidae; genus Anastatus; species Anastatus disparis. The sequence goes on from JAFFSR010000327.1 coordinate 365,802, forward strand.
ACAATACATTTGCTAGTTATACTGTATATATATTTTATTTGAATATAAAATTAATTTTATTTTGTTACATTGGGTTATTAAATAATTTAAATGTTCGCACACTAAGTTTTTCTAAATGAATATTTATTGCTTAAAAATAAAAGTAAATAGAAAATAAAATAAGTTGTGTTTATAAATAATATAAAAATCTAAATTTAATTAGTATAACTTAAAAATACCCGGTAATAATCTTCAAATTACCCGGTTATTTTTATTACCCGGATTTTAATCCGGGTATCATTTGAACACGGGTTTTAGTCCGGGTATTGTCCGAACCCGGATTTCAGTTCGAATATTACCCATATTTGGTGCCCGGGTCTACCCGGCTATTACAAAACCCGGGTACAAGCAGTACCTCTAATTATTATTTATCACATTAAATTAATTTTTATTATTTTTTATCAATTTTTATCAATTTACATAATAAATTTTTTAAATGTTTGAAGTCTTATGAATAGCATGTAAAGTAGGTAATGTAGGTTTTCAAAAATTGTATTGTTCTAATTCATTTGCAAATTTTTCAAAACAATTATGGGTTAGTACATATTCGTGTGTTTACTAATGTAAAATAAAAATATTATTTCAATGTATCAATCTCTACATCCTGCAAGTAAAATAGATAAGTATATTGAGAGAAAATTCTAAATATTACTGTTAGCATTATAACGCACTCAAATGAAAACGTGTTTTTTTTTCTAGCGTTGTAGTAAATTTTATTAGGTTTCTAAAACTATTTACAAGATAAGCAGCAAAAAATGCTAGGACATTTTTGAACTATTACAAAACAATCTTAAAATAATTACTATGTTACCAGTAGAATAGGTACCACTATGGAGCGTCATAACAAACCCCCACTCCTGACCCTCCCCAGAGGTGAATGACCTTCGAGCGACATTAGGAGCGGGATGATCCACTATGACATCGTTATATATATGTATGATGTCATGTGCGGAAGAGTCGGAGAAGTTTGCTATGACATTATGACACTCCATAGTGGTACCTAGGTTTAAAAAAAAAAAAAACACACACACGCACATATTTTAAAATATATAAATTAAAAAAAAAAGTTACTTACCATTTTTTTCCTTCTAGTTCTTGATAGTTTTTTAACACAGTTTTTATTTTTTTTAACACTTATACTTTTTTAAGTAGTTAAACATTGTTTTTAAACATTGTTTTTATTTTCAAAACACAGTTTTTATTTTTAATATTTTTAAAGCACTGTTTTTATTTTTTAAACTCTTTTTTTAAAAACACAGTTTTTAAAACACTGTTTTTTGAGTTTTTTTATTTTGAATCACTTTGAACAAAATTCAATATTTGAACCGTCGATGGCGAAGTCGCACGGCTGTTTCGTACCGGCAGCAAAACATCCTCGCCTAGTGTGTAGCTGTCAAGAATATTTCTTGATACACTGAGGTAACGTCGGTATTCACCACGACGTTAATATACGGCCGCGGAAGCCACTTCAGTGAGCTCAGCTCACGGCTTCGCCGCCGACAAAAATCTTTTTACACCACCGATGCTCGTAAGAATAAAAACGCCAGTGATCCTCCCATAATAGGAGAACCACCAGCGTATTGTCACCGAACATCGAGAAGTTGAAATTTTTAAATTGCGGGTACATCCGCATCCGTCGGATCATTACTAGATGCGCGTAACCGATTGGTTCCGGCGGCACAGTTGCTGGCTCTATCGCGGAGAGAGGATTAGGGTCCTCTCCATCGCGAGGCTCTTTATCGTCCGGCCACATCTTGGACACTAAAATCATTGTTTTGATCTTAGTGTCATCCTCCTATCTTAATCATATACCAATGATCTAATAACATTAAAATTTGACGTGTGAAAGAAAGTTTCTTTCACACGTGCAGTTTTCTACTAAAAATCAAAACAAAAATACACAGCTGCAATAGACCGTCATAATTCTATAAAACATCTATGTCAGCACTTTTAAACCAATATTGTTACAATGCAGCTGTGGTTGACCTATTGGAAATTAAAATAATACATTTAAAATTCTGGTAAAAATTGCAGAGTTAAAATCTGCATGTGAATAAAAGATAAACCTGGTATCATCTTCAAGGATAGGTATATGTACCAAAAATCATCTTGATATCTTTATTAGATCAATAGATAATCGATCATGTATCGATTCTTGATCTATTGATCCTAGAGAGCTGATTTTTCGAACATATACTAATCTGAACATAAGAAATCAAATAGCATCATAAGAAATTATTTATATTAAAAATTGTAATTACGGTATTAGTCATCATACACAGTACTAAAAGCATACGAACATGCTTATCTTATCTGATGATTCATACACAAATTACAAATTTTAAAATTCACAAATTTTGGAATAATAAAAAATTTTACGACGCTATTCGATTTTTTGCTATTCAAATAACATATGTACCAAAAATCACCTTGATATCTTTATTAGATCAATAGATAATCTATCATGTATCGATTCTTGATCTATTGATCCTAGAAAGCTGATTTTTAGAATTTATACTAATTTAATATAAGAAATACAATTGCATCATAAAAATTGTAATTACAGGTTTGATTATGATTTACTATATTATCCGTATCATTTACTCTTAAAGATTTTATTTTTCTTTTCAATTTTGTTTAATCGGAAAATGATTTTAAAAAAGTACCACGTGTAGCTTGCAATTTTCAAAATGCTTACTATTTATATTTTATAGTTTCTTGGTATAACACGTGTGCTTGCAGTTTTCAGAATGCTTACTATTGCTATTTTATTGTTTCTTGGTATAACACGTGTTTATCTCATATCATCATCACATATGTGCTTGCTTATACTATTCCTATTTCATTGTTTCTTAGTATAACACGTGTTCATCACATATCATCATCACACATGTGCTTGCAATTTTCAGAATGCTTACTATTGCTATTTTATTGTTTCTTGGTATAACACGTGTTCATCATCACACGTGTGCCTACAATTTTTAGAATGCTTACTATTGCTATTCTATAATTTCTTAGTATAACCCGTGTCCGCCACATATCATCACCATCACACGTGTGCTTGCAATTTTCAGAATACTTACTATTGCTATTTTATTGTTTCTTGGTATATAAAATTGTACTGTCTCTTTATTTGCGTCACAGCTGCCCCTTATTTCTTTTATTCTGACAGCTATAAAATGCGCTTGAAACAGTGCTTGCTCCATAGTTGTACTTGAAGGCTTGATAGATAATCATGGAAAACGTATCTAGATTTCACGCTTTTAGTGTGCTCAATTGTGTGCTACGTTTCGCTATTGCACACGAACCGATGATACGCACAATTTGTCAAAATATACAGTGTGGTAATTTAAGAAATTTACTAACAGAAGCGTTATTAAGTAGATTACGTTTTATTTTATTACATTGTACCGTACGAACAATAAATTATTTACAACGACGAGGATTATTTTTTAATAGATTTATACTTGATGTGGTTGACAGTGTCATGAGACAAAGAAATCTTTCAGATCCAGATTCGAACAAGGTGTTGCGACAAAGTGGTAATTAATTAATTTAAATGATTTAATCATAATTGAATATATATCTTTATGTCCTCGTAGGCCGTATTCGTGTCAGTATGTAAAGAGCATGTTAAATTTGTATTGGCATCGCATATGTCTCAGACGCGCTCCTCAACTCTTTACAAGCTTTATATGTCCTCCTGAGACATATTGAGACTCAATATGTCTCAGGAGAAATCAATATGGCATCACCGATCCTACTATGTTTCGTTCAATATGTCAAAGAGCAATCACATTGAACGTAGGTTAGTGAAAAAAAAATGACTCGTGCTTCGACAGCAGCTATACTCATTACAAAATGTCAATCTAAGAAACAAAAGAAAAAAATCAATAGAATTAAAATTTAATTTTAAAATTATTGGAAAAAACATTAATATTTTGAACTAATAAGTTATAGTTCCTCATACGGCCTACTTCGGACATAAAATCATCTATGTCCTTTGGCCGTTTATTCAGGTGGAATCTGAATCTTGAACAATGTTTGCCGCTTGAGCAGAAATCTACCTCGGGCGCGCTTCGCGCGCCCTCGGCAATTTTAGCTCAAGCGACAAACATTGTCCTTGATTCATATTCCACCTGAATACGGCCAAAGGACATATATAACTAATATCTACACATATTTAATACATTAATCATTTTAGCACTACGACGGATGGCAGACGGACGATATTAAAGGTGACGAGGTTATCGCTGGTTGTGAATACGTGTTTGGTGAGTGAGAGAGATTTTTAAAAGCTAGAAGTTTTTTACAGAAGAATATTATTTAACTTTTTAGAATTTATTTTTCTTGTATTTCTAGAACCTACAAGTACAAGTGTTGTGAAAGAAGAAGATGATGATAATCCCGTCATTCCATCATCATCAAGAAGAGAGTCATCCAGAAGGTTATCATTATCATCATCGTCATCATCTTCATCTTCATCTTCATCGTCATCGTCATCATTATCTGCTGATAACTCTTTATCATCTTCCAATGATGTTGAAATGAAGCGTAAGTATAATCGATATATATTATTACTTCTATATTTTTAGCAATACATATAGATATATATTAAGATTAAAAGAAAAAATATAGTTGATCTGTTACAGGGCGGTGAAGGTGCGGAGCGAGAAGTGGAGGAGCCACAAGAAAGAGGATTATTCTTAATTAAAAACCAAACTTCCCGATTTTACCAAAGATTTAATGCAGAAGGTGTAGAGATTTCGGGAAGAATATCATCACCACTAGTAGGAGCAAACATTTTTGAGTGGTTAAATGGGTCTTTAGATGATCTGCGTAATCAATTAGTGAATGGACGTAGTCCTTCCGATTTTATAGGTGTAACAATACTATCTGATCATTTTGTTCATGGGCCATTATGGCTATCATTCAGACCTATTGTCGTTTTCGCGCTTGCATCTTCCCCGATGACAAATATTAGTATGTTTACGTACCTCGAAAGCAGTTTAAAGGCGTTGATTCGAGTAATCACCTTCCAGTCGTATCTTTGTGATGGAGCGGAAAACTAGAGGTCCCATCGGGCAAAAGCATACAGATATTTTAAGAGCGCTTTACCATTTTAACAGGGAGCAACGTGCTACCGTGCTCCGTAAGGCTGACCCCAAATTGGTCAGATACATTTGTAAGTGTGCTCTCAACATGCTGCGCGGTAACGTTCTCTCAACAGAACGCACAAAACTCGATTACGTAAACACGCAGGCATTCTTAGACGATTGGCAAGTCCTCGAAAGAATCTAGCCACGAAAAAGAAAATTATCGTACAGCACGGCGGATTCTTGCCAATATTGTTGGCACCGCTCATTGGTACAGTATTGTCAAGTTTTATATCAAAATAAAAAAAAATGGAACACATCAAAAAAATGATTTTGTTACTACAAGAGAGTGTGGAACGCTTACAACAAAAACTTTTTACCAATGCTGGGTTAAAGTCGGTGCAAACACCAGGAACTGCTGTTAGTAGGCTGGATGCCGAGATGAGCGATATCTTGAATTCTACGGATGATATGAGTGAGCGGGATAAATGGCAACGATGTTCTCAAGCATTACAACGTTATCTACATTTCAAAGATATTAGTAACAAGAAGACAGAAACTACAAACAAAGACGATGATATGCAAGATGCTGATATTATCAATGATGATAATAATGATGATGCTGAGGCAGAGTCAAAACGAGTCATCAAAGAATTAGAAGATCGTGTGGATGCACGAATTGTGGAAAGTGTACCTTTAAGATACCGGTCCAATGCAGCGGGTCTTTTACAACATTTACGTGGCACAGGCATCGTCACTTGGGATGGTAATGGTGCAACATGTATAGATGGCATTCTTATCCATGGTGCAAATATTATCGACTTGGTTAACAACGCTATGAGGAAAAGACAACACGCAAATCTAGCAGATGCTCGTCAGTTTGTTCTGGCACTTCGACGTGTCGTGACACCTCGGCTTTTTATTGGGAACGATCGTGTGTTACAGACAATCGATAAGGCTTCTCCTTTTGCTTCTCCAGAGTCAGGTAGAAGCAAATCAAAATCCGGTGGTAGTAACAAACTCAGCGTGGAAGAACAAGGGCATAGAAAGAGAAGAAAGAAAGTCGACAGATCACCTAAATCAGGGGAAACATGGAGTCATCTGGGCACAAAATTCTGAAAGTAGAGAAAGACGATAAAGGAGAAAAGTCTGTTCTAGATTCTATAATTGATTTAATGCCTTTTGAGATGCATGTACCAGGATACAAATTTTGTGGACCCGGAACAAAACTGGCTGATCGTCTTAAACGTGGTGACGTTGGAATTAACCCGCTTGATGAAGCGTGTCGTAAACATGACATAGCCTATGCCAATAAGAAGTCGAGAGATCGTCGTCGAGCTGACCAAATACTAGCAGAGAAAGCTTTTTCTTGGATGCTTGATAGTGAAACCCCACCCGATGAACGTACAGTTGCAATGATGACTGCTTGTTGTATGGTTAGTAAAATTACTTTTGTAAAATTACTTTTGAAAACACAAGGGTGTTTCTATGAGCACGAGTTGAGTAGAGTAAAAAAGGATTTAAATAACGCAAGTTTCGAAGTTGAAAAATTTTTAAAAAGTACTGGAAGTGGTCGGAATAAAAAATATTTTGTTAAATGGAAGGGTTACCCCGATAAATTTAATTCGTGGGTAGCAGCCAGCGAAATCGAAAAAACATCATGAAGGATCAATTTTACATTGTACTACCTAGTAATAGTAGTATGCATTATTTCCTTGACAATACTACAACACGGTTCGTTACTCATCTGCCACAAAAAATACGACTGCAAGGATATTGGAGTGTTGCACTTTCGGAGATCCGAATTCCTATGACATTTCAACATGTTCCACCAAACATGGACGAAAGATTTGTCTGTGTAAAAAGTATACCACCATCTTCGCTGGGGACTAATAAATTTGCACCGGTCGTTTCATCCATTAATTTTATACGTCCAGATGTTTACAAACATTTAGAAAGTCTCGTGGAGGAGATGAACAATCTGAGCTGTGTAAAAGACCATCTACGTTTCCAGATAGAGCGTGGTGGATACGTATCAATCAGACGCGTTTGTTTAACAGAGGAATGTACGCCAATTGATCACGTTTTAGAGTTGTCAAGGAATTTGAGAAAAATTCTCGGGTTCGAAACTGGAAAAAATGAAGCTATTAAGGTCGATAAAAAAGAACCCACAATAACTAATTACCCTGCTAATCTTTCTAATGGGTTACCAACAACTCTAATGGTGTACAGTAACATCTGTGAACCTCATGTAATCGGAGATGTGCAAGGTAAATTATTAAGAGCGGTTTTCTTAAATACTGAGGATTGCAAATATGGTGGTGTAAAAATAAAAAACTTTTCACCATCTATGTACATACCGCTATTGTTTAACTCTTTTCAAACCATTGAAATAGATATAAGAGATCAACAAGGTCAGCCAATACCATTTGATTTTGGCAACTTGACAGTGACGTTGCACTTTCATCGTATTGATTAATAAGAAAAGAGATGAATTATTACGAGGCATACTTTGACATGCAGATCGGTGGTGGTGGTAAAATGGTAGGGGTATCGGACGTATTTATGTTGGAGCCCCCTACCAAAGAGGGCATGGTGGTGTAGGGAGTTTTCTAGCTGGTTTGTTTCGTCGTGTACTACCGCTACTCACCCGTGGCACTAAAGCTGTGGGAAAGGAGGCATTGCGTACTGGTGTCAACGTTTTATCTGACGTTGCAGCACAGAATACTCCAATCAAAGAATCTCTACGAAATCGTATATAAGAGTCTGGCACAAATCTTAAAAGAAAGGCTGAAAAGAAACTAGATAAATTGATGGAAGCATCTGGATATAAGAAACAGCGTTATCTGTCTGCTTTGCAGTTGGATGACGGCAGTGTCAGTATTAAGAGCACTCGAAGAAAGATTAAACGGCGCAGCACAAAAAATAAAAGGAATAAAGTAATAAAGAAGAAAATAAATAGAATCAGGAAAAAAAAGAAAAATCCTCAAAAAGTAAAAAAGTACGAATGACAAGAGACATTTTCGACTAAAAATAGCGTTTTTACACATGCAGTCCTGCGAGTGCATGAAATCGGAATTGCTCCTATTCGACATTCCTCCGACACAGACTACTATCAGGAGCTCTCATAGGGTCCAGTATAATTTCATCCCCTCGTTGACTGATGACGCACCTATAGAATTTGTAATATCTGGAAATGGCGAAGATTATTTAGATTTAGCACATACTTTGCTTAGCTTGCGCGTTAGCTTAAACACCACTGTCGATGAGTATCCTGGAAATATAACTACAGAAGTACTCAATAAAGTGGTACCGGTGAATAATTTTATGCACTCACTATTTAGTCAATTAGATGTACCAATTAATTTAACCAGAAACCTGTGACAGCTCCAAATAATGCTTACGCGTACAGAGCATACATTGAGACACTGTTCAACTATAGCCCTGCTGCTGAAAATTCTCATTTATCAACAGTTTTGTGGTGTGACGATACAGCTGGGAAAATGGACGATGTGGGTAGTGACAACCTAGGACTTGAAAAGCGGCGTGAATATTTGGGCGCAAAAAAAACTGTAGATCTTGTTGGGCATTTACATGCAGATGTGTTTAATCAAGAAAAGTTATTACTAAACGGCGTTGAAGAGTTCGTTTAGTGCGCTCTCGGGATGGTTTTTGTCTCATGGATCCTTCAGGATACTTTGTCATACATATAGAAGAAGCTAATCTTATAGTTAGACGAGTAAAAATTCACCCAGGTGTGCTATTAGCACACGCAAAAGCACTTTCTAAAGCTACAGATAAATACCCTCTCACAAGAGTAGAAGTCAAAGCTGTAACAATGCATAGCGGTATACATGGTGAAACTCTGGATAATATTATTTTAGGACAGTTACCTAAAAGAATAATCATAGGGTTTGTTCAAAACAAGGCGTTTAACGGAGACCAAATGCTCAATTCGTTCAATTTTGATCATTTTAATATCAATTTTTTATGTTTGTTTGTTGATGGTGTTCAAATACCTTCAAAACCATTACAACCTTATTTCAAAGTAAGAAAGTTATACGTTGATGCATATCATACTTTATTCAGCGGTACAGGTGTCCATTTTCTCAATGAGGGAAATAAAACTACTCGTAAGTCGTATCCAAACGGTTTCTGTCTGTTTGCATTTGATATAACACCCGATTTATCGGCAAATGAATGTACTCATTAGAATTTAATAAAACATGGAAGTGTTAGACTCGATGTCAGATTTAGCGAACCTCTGACAGATACCGTCAATTGTATAATTTATGCGGAATACGAAAACATTTCAGAGATTGACGCATCGCGACAAACAGTTGTAGATTTTAATGAATAAAGCTATCAATAGATGGCGCTTACAAATTTTATCGGATGAAAAGACATCATCGTTACTCCTCAGTATAGCTTTAATCGTTGCATTGGTCAGACAAAAAGTTAAATCATGGACGTAGTCGTGGATATTTAGTGCTTGAAAGATAGCAATAACAGAGTTGTTCCAAAAGAAGTCGCCATCGTAGCTTTGAACGATGATTTTAGCGGTCATTGGATTATCGTATCGAAAAATCGTATAAACGCTTTTAGCAGAAACACAAGAAGAGAAAATAATTGGCTTGCAGAACATCATCATGGTCTTGACTATTTTGACGGTGATGTCACGGAGAAAACTCTCCACCAAACGTTGCGTGATCTTACTCGGAAAGTTAGAAAAATTTACGTGAGAGGTGAACAAAAGTGGTCAATTTTATACGGTATTACAGCGCGAGAAATTATAAATCTAGAATCAAATAAAGATTGCCCGTCATTTAATCAGCTACCCTGGTTAAATAAGTATTGTCTCAATCACGCTGTAAAGACACCTCATCTAAAATATACGTGCGCTTTAAACAATGCGTACCGTTTAAAAAAATGGTTATCTTTACGAGATCAGGAGCGTTATTCTGATTTTGTGTTTCAACCACCGACGCTTCTTTGTGATGAACAGCCTGGAGATAATGGAAATTTTGAAGGGTATGCCGTCCCACTCTGTAGGAGTGTACCCAGCAGATCAAATTCCGAAGATGTGGACGAAACCGACAGCAATTGTAGTGAACACTGATGGTCATACAAAACCCGGAACGCATAGGGTGTGTATGTACGTTAACCGTAGTGGTACAGCTTGGTATTTTGATAGTTATGGAATGTCGCCTTTGATACCAGATTATATTAACCGTCTACGTCGTAATTGTAATAGATTCCTTTGGAATACGGTACAATTACAGAGTGAAACATCTGATGTGTGCGGCCAATTTTGTATCATGTTCTTGGATTACATGACATGTTCTGGATTGGGTTTCGAGAAATTTCTTAAAAATTTTTCTACTGATTTAGTAAAAAACGATGCTGTAGCCAGAAATTATGTACCGTTCAAACATGCTGACGACAACTTTTCTGGAAATGGTTGTTGTATGATAAGATGTTTTCAAAAGTCTTGTGGTAAGCTGTCGTTATTGTAACCTGATACTTTCTCGTCGCAAAGTCATGTTCGTTACCAAGAATATAGTGAGATCAGTGTTCGAGGAATTTATTAATTCTATTGTTGGTTTCTTAGAAAACAATACTGCAGCTGCAAGCCATGTGTCGATCAGACATGTTGACGATAACTTTTCTAGGAATGATAGTTACTTTCTTCTCGTAAGGTAACGCTCGCCAAAGAAATAATGAGGTCAGAGTTCGAGGAATTCAATAACAATTTTTTTTGCTGATTTGGTAGAGAATAATACTGCAGCTGCAAGACATCATTGTTACTTTCTTGCCATAAAAGCACGTTCGTTACAAAGAAGTAGTGAGAGTGTATTTTCTTAGTCATCACCTTATCCCCTCCACTGTCTCTTGTGTTAAGCCTTTATATAACGAGATTATATTCATCGAGATGACAGCCATTCAGTCGACGTTCGTATCGTAGAAAGCTATTAGGAAAAAAGGAAAAAAATGGCGCATCAGAAGAAGAACTTTACACAGCCCATCTTTAATTCTTTCTACGGTTTGAACAAGTCACTTACGAAAAAAATTTTAGTTGGTCTTCAATATAATAAACTACGAGATGGCGAATTTTATCCAATGGTACGTTTACTCTCACACGATTTTCAAGGAATAACTTTCACTACAGATACGTGGAAAGAGTTTAGGCTTACGTTTGGTGATACTGAAAAATATTTTGATGGTAATGCTGATGATTTGATGGAGCAAAAAGTGTACGGAACTGGCTGGATTCTGAGGTATACTAGAAGCCATACTGATAGAGCCATTGAAATTGAAGAAAATTTTACCCCTACTTCTGGTCTAGTCAAAAGGTATCGACAAAGCATTGTTATGAAAAAGGTGACTTTCGAGTATTTACAAGGCGTTGCATCCTGCGTAGATCATAGGATTAAATATTTAACCACGCTTGTTAAAAGTGTTAATGTGTGTGCAGGAAAGATTGTTGATCTTGTAGAAAAATTGTGCGGTGTTCGATATGGATCTCAAATAGATGAATATTGTGCGGGCTTTGTGAAACGAGCTGTACTCGAGTGTGATGATGATATAATTGCGTCGTTAATTACAAGTGTGGAAAATAAAATGAAAGAACCTGAAAATTGTATTTTTAAAACCGAAATTATTCGTGTATTTCACAAATCACAGCGCTTCATGTTGATTCAATTGTAGTTGCGTTAAATTATCTTGTAGTTATAAAATAATTATAAGCGTATTCACTATATTTATAAAATAATATTATACACTATACATATTAAATAAGTTTCGTTAACTATACATATACTATAATTGTATCCACTATATATTTTATAAAACAATAAACGAAAAAATATAAAGTATACTCACCATCTTCTTCTTTCTTGACCAATATTGCACCTCATCCTAATAAAGTCGTTTTTTTTTTTAAATTAGAAAGAAATAACTTAATTTTACGTAAAAACTTACGTGAGATCTTATGTAAGATCTTCGTTGAATTCCGGACGTAAGAACTTATGTGAGAACTTACGAAAGATCTAACGTAAGATCCAACGTAAGAATCAGCGTAAGATCTTATTAATTATTTTCACTAGGGTAATATTAGTATTAATATTAATTATTAATTGTACAATTGATATTTATCGTTAACAATTCATATTTACTGTTAATATTGTTATTTATTATAATACAATTTTATTATTCATTTTATTTAAACGGAAAATTAGGTTTATTGATTTAAACAAAAGACCAATCATATATGTACACTCGACGGACACTGATTCGCGACCCCTTTTTTGAATATCTGCAACGTTATCCGTTGAGTTTTTGAAATATAGGTTAGCTTGCGCGATCATGTTTCGAAAATGAGTTTTCATCTAAATAAATATAATTCATGCTAACTATAAGACAAGGGAACATAAATAAAGAAATGGTGGTAAAATTTAAATGAGCAAATATTTAATACTGAAGTAATGAAAAAGCTATGATTTCTTATGATTGTCATCGCATATGGTTACATAATATATATAAGAATGCTTTATAAAAATATGCTCACTTTAACATTTATTTATTGTTTTATCATTTATCATTTTTTATATTCGAATTAATGTCCATTTGAATTTTACCGCCATTTCTTTATTTATGTTCCCTTGTTTTATAGTTAGCATTAATTATAATCAGTGATGGATTTCGAAGATGCTATATGATATCCAACAGCCAACTTCAGAGTATATACTACAGAATAATATATTCTGCTTATACTCTAATTCTACGGTATACTCTGAAATTGGCTAAAGGATATCCTAATATATAGATATACATAAATGTACAAAGCATCCTCGAAATCCATCACTGATTATAATTTATCTAGATGGAAATTTATTTTTGAAACATGGTCGCGCAACCATCCTAAACTCAATGGATAACGTTTAAAGGCGCGAAAATGGGGTCGCGAATCAGTGTCCGTCGAGTGTACATATACACACATACATATAAATACATATATCGTAGGTTTTGAGGACCTTTGATAGATACAACGTAGACTTTGGGGACCTTTTGAGAGAACCAGGACCAGGTCCTCAATCTCTCAATGTTATTTGTATATCTATATATATATGAATTAAGATTCTTACACGAAATAAGAAAAATTATTTCTTTAGGTGAAATTAAAAAATTCTTGTGTATTTCGAAAAATTTGTTGTAAAATGACCTTAAGAGGAGGTCGAGTATATCTGTCCTTTTTTAATCAAAGAACTGATTTTTTCACAAAAATTAATAATTGTAGCAAAAAATAAGAAGAAAGCCCCATCTCGTATAATAAAAAGCAAGATTCTCTTTTATGAGGAAAAATTATTTTTATCGCTTTGTTTTTAAGAAAACCTTGAAAAACTGAATTGTCCATCCTAACCTCTATTTTTGAAGTTTTTCAATATTTTCTTCAAAATGAATCGATAAAAATAATTTTTCCTCATCAAAGAAAATCTTGCTTTTTATTATACGAGATGGGGCTATCTCCTTATTTTTTGCTACAATTATTAGTTTTTGCAAAAAATTGCTTCTTCGATTAGAAAAGGACAGAGATATACGACCTGCTCTTAAGGTCCTTTATTTTAAGGGTTACATACATTTCTATAAGAAAGGAGGAATTATTTCTTTAGTTAAAAGTGAGAAAATTTTTGTAAAAAAAATGTATTGTGAAATGACCTCAAGGTCCCCAATCTCTACGTTACATATGTTTATATACATACATACATGCACATATAATTACTATAATTATTACTATCATTGTTAATTTAATTTTAATTATTATTACAAATCGAAAACTATCAGTTTTGATAAACGCGCTTGCGCAATATCATTGCGTTTGTGGCATGGGGTTTCCCATCTATGTATTGCGTAGAGGCCGAGTTCCTAACAGTCCCCTCCTTAAAAAAAAACGCAATCCTATGGTTTGCGCTTTTATATGTGTACGTAGATTCCGTGTGCGGACTTCGAGTGGAGCGGACGTATTGCCGGCTCTATCTCTGTCCTATCTCTCTCTTATTTTCCTGTTTCCCCGCTCGGTTCGGAGTTAGCAGATGGAGTCCATCTAGCCCTACTAAAATTTGTCCGGGGTTTTAATTTATTGAATTTTTTTCTTTTTTCGTGTGTTTGACCGTTGATCAAGAGTTTTATCTTTATCATTATTCACTTTTTAAGTTTGTTATGGCAGTTTACTATAACTAAGCAATATCAAAATCATTAACTCTTGGCTCGTGGAAGGATTGTGGATGGCTTTAACTCGGTGCTTCGTGTGTTGGCTCTCCTTCATTGCAAAGGTGTGGTGCTGCGTTGAGGGGGCGTGTTCCTTTCGTTTGTTCACTTGCGTTGCAGCGGTCGGGGGCTGCCTGGCAGACGTTTTATCGAGTGAATTTTTTCGTGAATGTAGTTCTCTAAACATCTTTTGCCGCCAATTTTGGTAATAATAGTAGTGAAAAATTTTTCTTTATTTGCAGCAATGACTCAAAGCAAGATTCAATTAACGGAGTTTCACCTTTATCATTTGTTATTTTTATGTTAGCACCATATTTCAATAACAATCTGATTTTTCTAAGGAATAATTCCAGCATCTGCTATTTCACCACAGCATGTTTTATATATTGATTGCATCTGCATCAACACCTTCATTCTAATATTTTCTGTACCATAATTTTCTTATGTACAATGAAGAGGCGTATTTTAACTATATTATCAACTGCTGAATGGAGGGGAGTTTTATTTTCCTCTCTTCTTTTTTTTTACGAGTTGATCTTATTAACATTGATATCATGATCAAGAAAATATTCTACGGCTTCAACATGAAAATGTGAACAATCCTTGTTTTCTATAGGATTATCATTGGTAAATACTAATCTGGTTTTTCCAACATCAGTAAAATGTGATGCATTATAAGCAACATGAACTGGTGTATCACCTGCACCATTTCTTAACAGAGATATTAGCTCTTTTGTCAATAGTAATCTTAATAGTTGGTATATTACACCAATGAACTGTTAAGTGAAGTGTTGTGAACCCTGACTGCTCTGAATTGATCTGATTGATGGGTTTATCAATAGTTTTCTGAATAATTTATCAAGAATATTTTTAAAGGTGTTCATATTAAAAGAATCAAATTTTTCCATTAGGTAAGGTTCATTGGACTGATAAATGTGATAAAATTGAACGAATAATTTCAAATTCATCAGTTTTTAAAAATCATAATATGTTTATTAAGAGTCCGCTGTATCTCTGTCCTTTTCTAATTAAAAAATTGACTTTTTTCCCAAAATTAGCAACAAGAGGCAAAAATAAAGAGATGGTTTCGATGTGTTTAATAAAATGTAATATTTTCTTTGATTAGTATGGATTAATTTTATTGCTTCGTTTTTAAGAAAAGTTGGAATAACTTAAAAAATTAGAAATTAGTGTCAAATAATAGGATTTTCAAGTTATTCCAACTTTTCTTGAAAATAAAGCGGTGGAATTAAATTATTCTTATCAGAGAAAATATTGCTTTCTATTACACGAATCGAAACCATCTCTTTATTTCTGCCTGAAGCTATTAGTTTTTATAAAAAATAAATTTTAAATAGATTCGGTAAAACAGGTAACTGTGTCGGTATACAGCTGACTCTTAAGAAAATCAATTGCTATATCAAGAGGTGTTAAGCCAATTTCACTTTGTAACATCAACGTCATGTTTTAAAAGTATCTATACTATGTCTTTTCTTCCAATTCTGTTGGAATAGAATTAGAATCTGCAGTCTTGTTAAAGCTCACACCGAGAATTTGATAGTTTTCTTGTGCACGCTATGTGAAAATGTGATGCCTTCATTATCAGTTGGATTTTCATTAACATTTACATATGTTGATAAAATAACATCTACTATAGTCCATTGTTTAGTTTCAAAATCAAGCTGTAACGCAGTCCTTAATATCTTCAATTTTAGTGATATTTACATAATGCTGCAAAGCAATTTAACTGCTTCTATACATTGATTTTTAATGGCTATGTTTAAAGGTGTACAATTAGCTCATTTCAAAAACTTTTGATAAAATAAAAGGGATTGAATCATCTATTTTAATTAGATTTTTTTTTCTTTGCATTATTAAGATCTGAAATTGTCTTATTAAAAAAATTTTATTGTTTCTTTTTGTTGTTTCCCACATAGCATGAAATATTTCAAAAAAAGATTACATGAAATATTTCAGTAAAATATTAAATTAGTGATGAACAAATATTTCTTCGAAATATTACAATTTAAGAATATGAAATAATTCATTGAAATATTTCTGTAATATTGCTGCAACATTTCATGTTTTATTCCAAAAAAATTTCTGAATCCAACACTGAAATATTTGAGAAAATATTACTGAATTATTTCTTGAAATGTTTCACATTAATATTTTACCAATCTTTCAAGAAACATTGCATGAAATATTCCTGTAATATTGAAGGAATATTTCATGTTTTATTCCTAACAATTTTTGAATCCAACACTGAAATATTTGAGAAATATTACTAAATTATTTCTTGAAATGTTTCATATTAATATTTCACCAATCTTTTAAGAAACATTGCATGAAATATTCCTGTAATATTAAAGGAATATTTCATGTTTTATTCCAAACAATTTTTGAATCCAACACTGAAATATTTGAGAAAGATTACTAAATTATTTTTTGAAATGTTTTACATTAATATTTTACCAATCTTTCAAGAAACATTGCATGAAATATTCCTGTAATATTAAAGGAATATTTCATGTTTTATTCCAAACAATTTTTGAATCCAACACTGAAATATTTAAGAAAGGTTACTAGATTATTTCTTGAAATGTTTCAGATCAATATTTCGCAAATCTTTCAAGAAACATTTCATGAAATATTTCTGTAATATTGAAGGAACATTTCATGTTTTATTCCAAACTATTTTTGAATCCAACACTGAAATATTTGAGAAATATTACTAAATTATTTCTTGAAATGTTTCAAATCAATATTTCGCAAATCTTTCAAGAAACATTTCATGAAATATTTCTGTAATATTGAAGGAACATTTCATGTTTTATTTCAAAAAATTTTTGAATCCAACACGGAAATATTTGAGAAAGGTTACTAGATTATTTCTTGAAATGTTTACGATCAATATTTCGCCAATCTTTCAAGAAACATTGCATGAAATATTCCTGTAATATTGAAGGAATATTTCATGTTTTATTCCAAACTATTTTTGAATCCAACACTGAAATATTTGAGAAAGGTTACTAGATTATTTCTTGAAATGTTTCAGATCAATATTTCGCCAATCTTTCAAGAAACATTGCATGAAATATTCCTGTAATATTGAAGGAATATTTCATGTTTTATTCCAAACAATTTTTGAATCCAACACTGAAATATTTGAGAAAGGTTACTAGATTATTTCTTGAAATGTTTACGATCCATATTTCGCCAATCTTTCAAAAAACATTGCATGAAATATTCCTGTAATATTGAAGGAATATTTCATGTTTTATTCCAAACTATTTTTGAATCCAATACTGAAATATTTGAGAAAAATTACTAGATTATTTATTGAAATGTTTCACATTAATATTTCACCCATCTTTCAAGAAACATTGCATGGAATATTCCTCTAATATTGAAGGAATATTTCATGTTTTATTCCAAACAATTTTTGAATCCAACACTGAAATATTTGAGAAAGGTTACTAGATTATTTCTTGAAATGTTTACGATCAATATTTCGCCAATCTTTCAAGAAACATTGCATGAAATATTCCTGTAATATTGAAGGAATATTTCATGTTTTATTCCAAACTATTTTTGAATCCAACACTGAAATACTTGAGAAAGTTTACTAGATTATTTCTTGAAATGTTTCAGATCAATATTTCGCCAATCTTTCAAGAAACATTGTATGAAATATTCCTGTAATATTGAAGGAATATTTCATGTTTTATTCCAAACAATTTTTGAATCCAACACTGAAATATTTGAGAAAGGTTACTAGATTATTTCTTGAAATGTTTACGATCAATATTTCGCCAATCTTTCAAGAAACATTGCATGAAATATTCCTCTAATATTGAAGGAATATTTCATGTTTTATTCCAAACAATTTTTGAATCCAACACTGAAATATTTGAGAAAGGTTACTAGATTATTTCTTGAAATGTTTACGATCCATATTTCGCCAATCTTTCAAGAAACATTGCATGAAATATTCCTGTAATATTGAAGGAATATTTCATGTTTTATTCCAAACTATTTTTGAATCCAATACTGAAATATTTGAGAAAAATTACTAGATTATTTATTGAAATGTTTCACATTAATATTTCACCCATCTTTCAAGAAACATTGCATGGAATATTCCTCTAATATTGAAGGAATATTTCATGTTTTATTCCAAACAATTTTTGAATCCAACACTGAAATATTTGAGAAAGGTTACTAGACTATTTCTTGAAATGTTTACGATCAATATTTCGCCAATCTTTCAAGAAACATTGCATGAAATATTCCTGTAATATTGAAGGAATATTTCATGTTTTATTCCAAACTATTTTTGAATCCAACACTGAAATACTTGAGAAAGTTTACTAGATTATTTCTTGAAATGTTTCAGATCAATATTTCGCCAATCTTTCAAGAAACATTGTATGAAATATTCCTGTAATATTGAAGGAATATTTCATGTTTTATTTCAAAAAATTTTTGAATCCAACACGGAAATATTTGAGAAAGGTTACTAGATTATTTCTTGAAATGTTTACGATCAATATTTCGCCAATCTTTCAAGAAACATTGCATGAAATATTCCTCTAATATTGAAGGAATATTTCATGTTTTATTCCAAACAATTTTTGAATCCAACACTGAAATATTTGAGAAAGGTTACTAGATTATTTCTTGAAATGTTTACGATCCATATTTCGCAAATCTTTCAAGAAACATTTCATGAAATATTTCTGTAATATTGAAGGAACATTTCATGTTTTATTTCGAAAAATTTTTCAATCCAACACTAAAATATTCAAAAAATATTGTTACATTATTTCTTGAAATGTTTCAAATCAATATTTCACAAATCTTTCAAAAAACATTTCATGAAATATTCCTGTAATATTAAAGGAACATTTCATGTTTTATTTCAAAAAATTTTTGAATCTGACACTGAAATATTCAAGAAATATTGTTACATTATTTCTTGAAATGTTTCAAATCAATATTTCGCAAATCTTTCAAGAAACATTTCATGAAATATTTCTGTTATATTTAAAAAACATTTCATGAAGTATTTAAAAAAATGTATGAACATAACACTGAAATATCAAAGAAATATTGCTGCACTATTTCTTAAAATATTTCAAATCAATAATGCGCAAATTTTTCAAGAAATATTTCATGAAATATTTCTGTCAAATTCCAGAAATATTTCATGGAGTATTCCGAAAAATTTATGAATATAACAGTGAAATATTGGAGAAATATTGTTTAAATATTTGTAGTTCTCTCGCGTTTGTAGCAATTCTTCCATCTTGCCAGCAGGTGGCTACTTGATTATATTTTCATGTGATCGTAAATGTGGTTGGCAAACTCTAGCAAGTGGTGGGACGCTCTCTCGTTTATTATATAAAACCGAAAATTCTTGATACAAATAAATAAGCGCTTAAATTATAAATAACAAATAAATGTATAAGTATCTAATATGGTTTGAGATGCAACTCTTACAAAATCAAAAATAATATCTGATAGAATTTTTCATCAATATTACAAATCAGTATTTCATGAAAGATTCCAAAAATATTTTCGAAAGGGTTAATAATCCTCTATGAATACTTTAGTTAAACTGATGGGCAATCTTTCAACAATATAACATATCAATATTACATGAAAGATTTCTGAAATATTTCCGAAACATTTTTTGAGAGATTCATAATTTTTTATGAATCCTTCAATAACATATTTTAGCAATCTTTCAACAATGTTACAAAGCAATATTTCATGAAAGATTTTAGAAATATTTCAAAAACATTTCTTGAAAGATTCATAATCTTTTATGAATCCTTTAATAAAATATTTCTGCAATCTTTCAACAATGTTACAAAGCAATATTTCATGAAAGGTTTTAGAAATATTTCAGAAACCTTTCTTGAAAGATTCATAATCTTTTATGAATCCTTTAATAAAATATTTCTGCAATCTTTCAACAATCTTACAAATCAACATTTCATGAAAGATTTCAGAAATATTTCAGAAACATTTCTTGAAAGATTCATAATCTCACATGAATCTTGCGGTCAAATATTGCTACAATCTTTCAACAATATTACAAATTAATATTTTACAAAATAATGAAAGAATGTTACAGAAACATTACATGAAATATTTCAAATCAATCTTCTAGAAGGACATATCAATATTTCAGAAATATTTCTTATCAATATTTCTGTTTTATTCCGAATCTTTCAATGAAATATTTCAGAAATATTTCAGAAATATTTCATGCTATGTGGGATTTCTTTAAAAAAAAAATTTGAACAGAAATATATAATAAAAGTAATCTTAAAACATCTTTACATTTATGATACATAGTAAAATTTTCAAACGTACAATCTGCTATGTAATTACCTTCATTCAATGTGCAATATAAAAAGGATTTGTGTGCAATATATGTGTGCAATATAAAAAAAAGGGTTTGTGTGCAATATATGTGTGCAATATAAAAAAAGGGTTTGCGTGCAATATATGTGTATTATTTTTCTAATTAATGTGCACTGAAAAAAGCCGATTGCACACGCTGCAGAGTCGATTGTTGTGATTGATTCAGACAACATTCACAGCTATTAATAACGGAAAATCGCAATATAAGAGTGCGTAACAATATCGCAGCCAATCATTCCAACTTTCTGTATAAAAGATTACATTGATCGGAGCAGAGCGCTGCGACTAAGCTGCGTTGTGGCTCGCTACGGCTCTCCGTAGTCTACGGCACAGAAAGCTGAATCCAAGCCCAGCGACTAAACTGCTTTGTAGCTCGCTACGGCTCTCCGTAGTCTACGGCACAGAAAGCTGAATCCGAATACAGCGATTTATTGAGTGGTCGCTCGCATTGAATGTCGATCTCAAGCATTGCGACAACGCTTTGAACACACTTGCTTGATTAATAAATAACATTGAAAAAATGATAATTTTTACTTCCTTTTATACATTTTTTTTAATGTTCATGTAATTATGTGAATTCATAATTTTGAACTATTTTTAAAAATTTATAATTTATAAATACAGTTATTAATGCTTTAATATCTTTAATTATTTTTTTTTATTTTTAGATTTATTAGGACATATTTAAGGTTAAATAGTTAAAAAACTATACTAATAAGTCTATTAACAAATCTAAAAATAAAACAAATAAAAAATTGAGAAAGAAAATAAATTTTTTTGACAAACAATTTATGTGATTATGGATAATAACATTTATGAAGTTATTACTAAACTAGATTGCCTTAATTATATTGTTCAAAATTTCATACGCAAGTTGTATTCACTTGCCGTAAAAGGGAAAATATTTACAGATGATTTTTATGCTATCTTAAATTCTTAATTAATTTAGGTGCATATTAAATAATTGATAAATATTTCCAAGTAAAAAATACTCAAAGCCTGGTAGAACTAAGATTTATTGGTAATATCGTCACTACATATTTATGGATGATATCTGATAAAAATGTATTTGTACGTTTTCTTCAAAACAAAGTGCATTTGAAGAAAGAAAATCTTATGATTGATTAAAAATGACTGTTTTAAATACTTTTCCGCAAATCCAGATGTTTTTAGAAATTTTCTTCGTTATCGCTGAAATTTATTCGTTCTTTATAAAAAAATATTAAGTCAAGTCATTAAATATCAAATCAACTTTTAGGCAGTTTTTGTGTATATTCAATAATGATTTTTCACCTAACAGGTAAGGTAAAAAGTCTACATATTGTCATTTAAAAAATTCAATCATATTGTACATGTTATTTTCAACAAAAATAGTTCTATTAAGTTTTTACAATAGTTTGATACTTTTTAATAGAAATCTTATTAAAACATTAATTTAACCAAAAAATTTGAGTAAATAAAAAAATTCCATTACTTTGAATTTTTAACCACAAAATTTTTTATTTATATTTTGGAAACCAAATGGAACATATTCCCAGACTCATTGATTTTTATTATTTAGCTGTGCAAATTGATGTGAAATTTTTCGTATGTATATATATATCTACAAGTTCTATGGATTTAATGTTATAACTAAGAGTATTATTTTATTATAATTTCATAAAATGGAATAAAATAATATATGAACGAAAATTATTTTAAATAAATTTCAAAGGTATATTGGTACATCTTTAAAAGTTTAAACTTTAAATATCAGTTTTTTCAAACAATTTTTAAACAGTGACTATTCTATTACATTAAAAAATACACAACTGTTTGCGAATAAATTATTCTTTTTTAAAACTATTAAACAAAACTCATTTTTTTAAAAGCTATATTGCACGATACCTTGAAAATTTCATTAATAGTATCAAATATTTTCTAAAAATGATATGAATGGTTTTTGCATAAATGGTATGGAAAAGGCAAATTTTCGAAGGTTCTTTCATTAAATATAATTTAAACTACGCAAATAATTTTTAAGAAAACAAAAACAAAAAATTTAAGAGTAGGTCCAGTATATTCTTTTTCTAATCAAAGAATTGTTTTTTTTACAATAACTAATATAATCAAGAAAACGTTGAAAGACTCAAAATATATTTTATTTCTTATTTCTCATATTTCATTTATATACTGAATATTTAAATTTAAATAAATAAAAATTGTTTAATTATTGTGATTTTAACTGTTAAGACGTGCGCATTTCGCAGTATCGAAGTCAGTATAACTTAACAGTTAATTTATTTTCTCATTGTATAAAATTGTGTAAAAATTCTTTCTTAATTTCAAACAAATATTTTATTAAAACTTTATTTTATGAATGCAATTACATTTATATTCAAAAATTCAGATTAGATTTTTTAATTAAAACCTATGTTTTATAATTATTTATATTATTTGTTCAAACAACATGAATATTTAGTACTGTACAACAACATATATTTTTAATTAAATGCTTTATATATTTGGTTTAGCAAAACATACGGTCGAATGACCAGTTACCGTTCCTTTAAGGTTCAGGCAGATACATTTCCTTCAATAAAACAAATCTCAAGGTGTCTCAAGGTCTCAAATCTCAACCTCTCTTGTGGTTTAAATTATATTTAATGAAAGAACCTTCGAAAATTTGCTTTTTTCCATACCATTTATGCAAAAACCATTCATATCATTTTTAGAAAATATTTGATACTATTAATGAAATTTTCAAGGTACCGTGCAATATAGCTTTTTAAAAAATGAATTTTGTTTAACAGTTTCAAAAAAGAATAATTTATTCGCAAACAGTTGTGTATTTTTTAATGTAATAGAATAGTCACTGTTTAAAAATTGTTTGAAAAAAGTGATATTGAAAGTTTAAACTTTTAAAGATATACAGTCGACGATCTGAGTCCCGCCGCCTTCTCCTCTATTGACTCGCTCGTGCGTTACCCCCACTCGCTGACTAAAAGAATTTGTTTCCAAACATTCTGAGTCCCGCCGCTGCTCTATGCGACTTTTTAACTTGTAAAAATGGATTTATTAGTTTAATTTTTTTGTTGAGAATACAATAAACGTTTATTGAAATAAAAGGTAACAAAAAAATATTGTAATATTGCATAATTCTCATTTATATTTACTATAAAAAATATAAAAATTAAATTTTTTTATTTATAGGTAACATATATTTAAAAATTAAAGAATATATTATTTATTGATGAACTAAATACTCATTGTTATTATGAAAATGAAATGAAATGAGATTTATTTTATCTTTTATTTATAAAGTAATCACATAAATTTTCAAATAAAAACATTTTATTGATTGATTAAATATATCTAGTTTAATTTCTATATTTTTTTGAGTAGATATAAATGAGAATTATGCAATATTGTATTATTTCTTTGTTATAGCTTCTATTAATTCAAGTATATATATTTTTGATTTTATTCAAGCAATGATTCATTTTTTTTTTAATTAAAAATGTAAAAGAACATTGAAAGGTTATATATTTTTTTATATTTCGTGATAAACAACATTCAAAGCCTAAGTTTAAAATAATAAGGATTAATTTAAAAGTACAAATCTAAGGCTGAAATTCAATAAAACCTAGTAATACATATTTTACGTCCCCCTTTTCATGTACAATTGTAAAAAAAATAAAAATTTAATGCAAATTTAAAGCAAAACTGGAAACCCGCTTCAAGCGTGTACATGAAAATTAATAATTCTATCGTAATGTCAATGCAAAATTGCATGAAAATTAATAATTTTACTGCAATTTCAATGCGAATCCGCATGAAACTTAAAACAAACTTCGTAAATGTACTAGAAGCAAAATTTAATAGAATATAGTCAACTATGAAATGCTTTAAAATTTCAAGAATGGTAAATATTCCATTTATTGATTATCCCAATACTTTACAGAATATCTGGATTTATTGTTGTTTTTTTTTATAAGGCAAGTTACTTGTCAAAAAAAATAATGAATTCTTTCATATTCATTTTACTTTGTTTAGTTTAACTTATAATGTATATACATGTAAGAGGAAATCGCAAATTTTAGCACTTTCATCCATTTTAGAAATTGAATTTTATCAAAGTAAATAAATACGCTTTTAGATTCACTAAATAACTTTGACATATGTAAATTGAAATCAAGTGAGACATGAAAAATAATATTAATAAAATTCAAAACTAATACAGAATTAAAATTTGCTTAAGCCTTTCATAAAATTATTCTTTACACTCTTAGTGCGTATTATAGGCACAGTGATCAGTTATCATTCCTTTCGGACGACCATCGAGACTTTGATGGTCAAGTAGTACTTCATTCATTTAACTATTAAACTAAATTGATTTAAAATATTTCCAATTTTTAGAGCAAATAAATTTTTATAATAAGCGGGAGGAGCGCCCCTATTATCTTCGCTCCCGTCCGTGAGGCGCAACCATTAAGGAGTAGTCGTTGGGGCTTGCCAGAGAATCGGCCGAAATACGATCGCCTCTCCAGAAAGCCTCCAACTCGTTCGCCTCTCCTGTCCCCTTGAATATAAAATTCCTTTATTCTCTTAAAACATATACAATATTTTACAATGTATAATGATTTTTACAATTTATACGGGTCGAATGCACGCGTGTTTTAATTTATCTAAATGAACAATTTTAACTCTTGCCCCACTTCAATCGATTTTTGCGTTCCTTTCTCCGATTAATTCAATAATTCTGTAAGTTCCCGCATCTTGATTATCAAATTTATGTATTTTAGGTCCCTTTAATAAGTATACTTCTTCTCCTACTTCAAAGTTTTTTACGTTTAATTTTTGGTCATAGTAATTTTTAGAGCATTCTTTTGCCTCGATTAATTTTTCTCGTGCAGTTGATTGAGTCATATTTAATTTATCAATTATATCATCTAGATACATTTCATAAGTTTTTTCGAGAATTTTAGTTTTAAACTCCGAAGATAAATGTGCTTTTCGACCAAAAATTAACTCGTGTGGAGTGAATCCGTGCGCGAATTTATCTAAACTTGTGCATGTTATCGCGCCTATTCCAATATTTTCTTTGCGTAAACTATCAAGGTTTATCATCTCTAGATCTACCAATTGCTGACAAATAGGAGAACTTATTTTACAATCGACTGACATAAAATGAGCAATGTTATCGCGTCTCATTAACAATTGATCTCGTGAATATAGAACATGATCTATTACACGAATTTATGATCTTTAAACTTTTAGATGCCGGTTCATCGACCTCGTTGTCATCAGATTCACTGTCGTAAGGAAGGTTTCGCTCAAAGTCCTCATAAGTATAATCATTATCGATTATAGACTCATTCTCAGAATCACTCGCATTTACATTATCTCCGGTGTAAGATTCAGACACAGCCTTAATACGTAATCGCCGACTGCGTGCCCTCGGGAATCTTCCCGCTGTGGACACCGGTATACATTGCGAGCACTATTACCTAATACTTGATCATTTACTGTGTCTTCGCTTACAACTGTTACAAATCCATACTCATCAATTAAACCATTATTCATGCGGACTAATCGATATGATTAGGAATATTCGGATAGGTTTTAGGAGTCTTGAAGGATTAAAGGTTGGTTTGGGAAAGAAGAGTCAGAAACCAAAAATATTTTCTCGATTTCCTACTCAAGGTTGGTAGAAGGTATAGATAGGTGTGAAAATTCTGAATCTTGGACAGGATTTCGCGACAGTGCGTCTGCGTTCATATTAATTTTCCCGGGTTTGTGTACGATATCATATTCAAATTCCATTAATTTAATTTTCCCCCGTGCTAGCCGCGAGGTAGGGTCTTTTAACTTATGTATCCACATTAATGATCGATGATCCGTTACCAAAATGAATTTTCTACCGTACAAGTAGGGTCGGAATTGTGTTACTGCGTAAATTATGACTAACAATTCTTTCTCGGTAGTACAATAATTTCTTTCAGCATCTATTAACGTTCTCGAAGCGTGAGCAATTGGTAAGTCTTTCCCTATTTTTCCTTGACTCAAAACGGCTCCTAAAGCGAAATCAGACGTGTCAGTGGTCACGATAAAAGGTTCATTAAAATCAGGGAATTTAAGAAGTGGTTCGGTGCAGAGAATGCGTTTTAACGTTAAGAATGCTTGTTCCTGTGACTCTTCCCAAATAAAAGGAACTTCTTTCTTTAAGAGCTTCATGAGAGGCACCGCAATTTTAGAAAAATTAGGTATAAATCGTCTATAGTACCCAGCTAACCCCAAGAATTGTTTGATATTTTTAGGAGTGATAGGTTGTGGAAATCTTGAAACAGCGTGTGTTTTATTTGGGTGTGGTTTAACCCCTTAATCGGAAATGACGTGCCCTAAATAAACCACTTCTCTTCGCAAAAATAAGCATTTATCAGGCTGAAGGGTTAGACCCGCTGTCTTCAGTCTTCCAAATAATTTTTTTAGTTTCTCTTGGTGTTGGTCTAGAGATTCGACATAAACAACAATGTCATCCATATAAACAAATAATTCTATCCCTTGTAACCCGCTTCATATTTTATCCATGAGAGACTGAAAAGTGGTGGGGGCCCCCTCCAGCCCCATAGCCATACGCTTGTATTGTAAATGTCGAAAGGAAGTAGAGAAGGCAGTTTTTTCTGCATCTACGGGGTCGAGTAAAACCTGATAAAATCCCTGAGCAAGATCTAAAGTGGTGAAATATTTACTCCGGCCTAGCTGATCTAGAATATCCGTGATATTGGGTAATGGATACGCGGAAGCTATTGTTTTTTTATTTAGTGCCCGAAAGTCAACCACTAAACGCCATCTTTTATTTCCTTTTGAGTCAAGTTTTTTGGAAACTATCCAAAGAGGAGAGTTATACGGAGATTCAGAATCTTCCACGATATCACTTATTAATAGCTCTTCCACTTGGCGATTAATTTTGTCTCTAAGATGCGTCGGGGGCCGATATGGTCGTACGTTAACCGGTACATTATCAGTCGTAGGCTTTTTATGTTTAACTACTGAGGTGTTACTTAATTTATTGCCTTTTAAATAAAATTGACACGGAAATTTTGCAACTAAATAAATAATACTTTCTCTTTCTTCCTCATTTAATCCTTCTAAGTTTAAACTACTAATAATGGCATTTATTCGCTTCACGCTTTCATTTTGTGCATCTTCCTTATCAACAATCTTTATTGTTCGAACGTGGATTAACGTACTAATATATTCTTCCAATGTTATAGGAGGCATAGTCAAATCACGTCACATGATGTTGAATTTATTACGAATAAATACGCAAATCCCTCCCTATTATTTACTATACACTATCCTGCAAAAACGCCTGGTCCTGTTTCTATTCTAGGTACATAACCGCTTAATTTATCATCATTCTTGATTTTAATTCTACATAAAGTCTTAGTGCGTGCCGGGAGATGAAACGTATTATACGCGTTAAAAGAAATGGCGCGCAACTGATCACGTCCTAATGTTAATGTATTATCAGGAAAAGATAATACAGCTTCTTGGAAAGTCTTGCAGTACGAGATGCATTTGACAAATTACTCCGCAGAAATCGATTAAAACCCATCCCAAGGTTTCTATTAGTCCTTGCGTTATTCCCGATAGGTTAAATATTTTATCGCGGTTTACAAAGATCCCATCTACCAATGTACTTATTTTAATAATATTTAATACAGACCCAGTATCGATAAGAAAACGCAGTTTTTCTCCTTTTAGTATTTTATTTGGCAGGATTATTATGGGAGAGGTAAGTTCTCTGGTTTGGTAGCTAACAATGGTTCGATCTTGGACACTGTTTCTTCTTTTGGTCGCGGATTCGTCACAGTGTCCGTACGACGATCGCGTTGGAAGTTTAAAGATCGTGAAAAGTTATTCTC
The DNA here is from genome assembly GCA_017163975.1 of Anastatus disparis. Lineage (NCBI taxonomy): Eukaryota > Metazoa > Arthropoda > Insecta > Hymenoptera > Eupelmidae > Anastatus > Anastatus disparis. Next base: position 394,549 of record JAFFSR010000327.1, read on the forward strand.
ACGATTTTCACAAAAATTCGTACTATGACCTGATTTTTTACAAATTTTACAAAAATAATCCTTGTATTTATTATCCTTTCTTTTATCTCTACCATCTCGGGAGAAACGTCCTAACTTTCCGTAATTATAACATTTAGTCTTACTTCTTTTTCTTTTACAATCTCGAGCATAATGCCCCTCTTTCCCACAATCATGACATTTAACGTTATTTACTCGCGGAGTTCCGATGTTGTCTATAGGGTACATTCTTTTGCGAGGGTTAACAAGAGTTTCATCCTCACCGTGCAACTCGCGTCTTTGAATCGCGTAATGTTCACAATCAATCGCTGAACTGATTGCGGATTCTAAGGTGGGAGGCATTTTACCTATCATTAATTGAGCAATGTCCTTATTTAAACCTAATATAAAACATCGGATCGCAACACTGGTGGTCCCTTCTATCATTCCTTGCGCAATTGATATGTCGTAATTTTCATTTATCAATTCAATAGCTTTTTGCAAGGTTTTGGTGACGCGAAGTCCGTATTCAGAAACCTTTTCATGTGATTTTTGAATAACGCGAGCAAGATCTGCCTGAATCTGGGGCAGATTTTAAGTGGATGCAAATGCCCGTTTTAATTCTGCAAGCAGCTGATCTAAATTTGCAAAAATTTTGTATTGAAGATACGCCTTCGCATCGCCAACAACCTTTGCCTTAACAATCCTCATATAAAAATCTTTATCAATCGGATCTACGAATTTTTCTGCATCTTTTATTTCTCGAATAAATTGATTGACCGATATATTACGTCCATCAAATTCAGAAAGAATACGCGAGATTTTCGTTGATTTATTGTATCTTTTTCGTGGTTCTTATTCTCTTAATTTGTTAACTAAATTTGACTCATTTATGTTCGATGAAATTATTTTAAATCTGGGATCGGAAGACTGCATCGGATTCTCCGAGTCGTTAGCATTGCTCTTACTCAAAATTAACGAACCCTTGCTTGTATCATGCTGCGGTATTAAAGGCAAATCTAAAATTTCATCGTCGTTGGAACTAATAGTCCAGGCTCCGGAAGCCTGTTCGATACTCTTTTTTGACATTGTTGCAAGGTTTTAGTCTATTACTTGAGGAGTATAGCTTATTAAGAAAATATTATATATATATATATATATATATATATATATATATACTCTTTTATCTTCTGTATGAAACGTACTTATTTATAAAAATTTTTAAATCGAGAGTTTATAATATTTGTGTCAATTTCCTTTTATTTGTAAAGTATAATTTTAATTTATTAATCGAAAGTTTATTTCTAAAATTCTAAAGTATTCCTATCTTAGTCGTTTTTATTTTATATAAAATTTTTTTTTATTATTATTTAACCAAATCTAAAACTAGCAATTTTTATTTAAAAGATGTTTTACTTCTAAATTTTCATGCATTCAATCAAAGTTATGTTTTTTTTGTATTTTTACAATGTTTTATATCCAAACTTATTTAATTTCATTTATTTTGAAAATTAAAAGTTTATTTTGTTTTCTAAATTATATATATATATATATATATATATATATATATATATATATATATATATATATATATATATATATATATATATATATATCTATATTATATAATTGTAAGCAAAATTTCTACGACCAAGGTCCTTCCCTTCTCTTTTTTTCCTCATCCACTTACCTAATTTTGATCCTCTTTTATTCCCCTTTTTTTACGTTATTTTACGTTATTTGTTCCTCTTCCTTTTCTTTTCCTTTTCCCTTCCTCCTCTCTTCTTTTTCTCTTCTTTTTAGTTTCCTCATGCCTTCATTTTTTCTTCCCTCTCTCTTCTTCAAAAAATCCATCACTTTTTTCCGTTATTCTTACGTTATTTTAGGTTATTTTTACTCCTCCTCAGGTAAATCCTCAAATTTTACCTTTCTTTGTGTTATTTTACGTTATTTTACATTTTGTTGCTCTTCCTTAGCTGCTCCTTAGCTCATCCTCTTTGATCCTCAATTTCATTCAAATTCTACCATTTAAAAAGCTTCTTGCTAATTTTTATTGTTTGCACTTACTGCTTTTACTTTAAATATATAGAACAAACATATTAAGTTAATAATTTTTATGATAAATTTTATAAAATGTACAATTATTGTTTAAAAGAATAAATTACATCAAACATGGTAAAATGGAAATTCCGCAAGCCCCCTGTGCGCAAGCGCGCCAACCTCCACCACTAAGTAAAACTGTAAAATATATTAATATATTGATATTATTTGAAATTCAAAATGTTCTTTTAATATTATAATATTTATATTTTAAATTAGATGAATATTTTTTAATATTTTGATTATTAATTTGAATTATTTCATAATGGGTATCTGATGAATCAAGTGTACCACTTGTAACGAGGATAACAAATTACTCGTATACTATGATATAGTATATGCGTATATCCATCTTCATTGTGAGTCGCACAGCACAACGTAGATTTTTATGCTTGATGTGCGAGTATAAGAGTGAAACGGAGAGAGTCTGTGCTAATTTTTATTGTTTGCACCTACTGCTTTTACTTAAAATATATAGAACAAACATATTAAGTTAATAATTTTTATGATAAATTTTATGAAATGTACAATTATTGCTTAACCTTTAGAGGACGGGGATTTGGGTTTACTGTTTTCTCTCACTTTTCTATAGAAATCGAGTTTTTGTGATGTCTTACATCTCAAAACTAACACATGTAAAGGGTCGATCATGGGCATGGCCCGTATAGGGGCCATCCCGTCCTCTAAAGATTAAAAGAATAAATGACATCAAACATGATAAAATGGAAATTTCGCAAGCCCCCTGTGCGCAAGCGCGCCAACCTCCACTACTAATTATTTTGTTGAAGATTTTAATGAATATAAAGAAAATAATGCTTTATTTGAACTTAATAATATTTCTATTAATGAACATATATCTTGTAAAGATTTTGGTTTACCTGAACCAAAAATAAATTTAATTACTTTGAACAATAATCATCATGATGAAATAGAAAGCAAAAAAAATTTTAAATTAATGTATAATAAATTAAACGATGAACAAAAATTAATTTTTGAAATTTTAACTGAAAAAGATAATAACAAAATATATTTCATTGATGGTCCTGGAGGAACAGGAAAAACTTTTTTATATAAGACTTTAATATTTTATTTTCAATGAATAAAAAAATTTTGTCTATGGCTTGGACTGGTATTGCATCTACTTTATTACCTAAAGGAATGACAAGTCATAAGACTTTTGATTTTAGATTACCTTTAAATTTAAATACAATTGAAAATGCATTTTTAGAATTAGAATCAGATAAAAAAAAATTAAGAGAAGCTGATATAATAATATGGGACGAAGCATCAATGATTCCAAAAAAAAGCATTAGAAATAGTTAATAATACATTAAAAGATGTTTGCAATAATAATTTTCTTTTTGGTGGAAAATTAATTATTTTAGGTGGTGATTTTCGACAAATTTTACCAGTTTTTAAACATGGAAATAGAAATTCAATTATAGAAGAAACAATAAAAAGTTCATATTTATGGCAATTTTTTAGTATATTAAAATTAACAAAAAATATTCGATCTAAAAATGAAAAATTTGCTTCATTTCTATTACAAACTGGTGATGGCAAAATAAACCCTTTCATAATTACAAACTAACGATATTTGTTCTAAAATTTATTCTAATATTAATAAAAATTGTTGCAAAGAAAAAATTATATTAGCTCCTCATAATGAAGATATTAATAATTTAAATAAAAAAGTATTAAATTTATTAAATAGAAAAACTGAAACATATTATAGTATTGATTACGCTACGCATAAAGGTGTTGACCAAACTGATGATAACATTTATTTGAATTATCAAATAGAATTTTTAAATAAAATTAAAGAAGGTTTACCACTTCATGAATTAATTTAAAAGTTAATGCTATAGTAATGTTGTTAAGAAATTCAAGTATATCGGAAGGATTATGTAATGGTACACGATTGAAAATTATAAATTTATATAAACATAATATTGAAGCTGAAATAATAACAGACTATAAAAGTGGAAATAAAATTTTTATTTCAAAAATTACTTTAAATACAGGAAATGATTCTTCATTACCATTTATTCTTTACAAAAACAATTTCCAATTATATTGACATTTGCAATAACTGTAAATAAATAACAAGGTCAAAGTTTCGATAATGTAGGCTTATTTATAAGAAGACTATTTTTTTCACATGTCAATTATACGTTGCTTTGTCAAGATGTAAAACTTTTAATAATATTTATATTCAAAATAATTTAGATGATACATCAAAAATCGATAACATTGTTTGGACGACCATTTTCAATAAATAATTTATTTAAATTTTTACCATTTTTATTAATTCATTTCATTTAATTTTAACGATTAATTGATTTTTAAATTTCATTTTGTTGTGTAAATTTGATTCACTTAAAGGGTATTTTATTTTTATTTTACTAAAATTAAAGATTTTTTTCTTTTGTAAACTTGTTTTAAATTAAATTGAAAGCTTAAACAGTTTCTGCATAGCTGTCAGAAAGTAATTAGTCGAAAATATCGGAGTGATAGCTGTTTCGTGAGCCACGTCACTCATGATGCGATTTTTGTCGACAAAAGCTAACAAATTTTCCTCTGTGAAGATAAGTGCGTGCGTAGGACAAGCGATCAGCAAAAGCCACTTCAGTACCGGGTAGGCAGCTAAGTAAAGAGTAAGTAGACTCTTTCTCTCTCTTTCACATTAGAAAATTGCAATCAATAAAAATGTCAAATAAAGCAAAGGTGGATCCCTAAAAAGTCATTGATGTAAATTATTTAATGTGTTATGCTTATTATATTCTATTTTTTTTAAATATAATAGAAACAGAATAAAATTAAACTTGAATAAAATTATAAATCTCCATGTATAAAATATAATTAAAATGTTTCCCAAGTTTTTTATAAAATTATTATTTAATGAAAATCAATATTTAAACTTAATATTAAAGGAAAAATGGAAGTATTTGAATGCCCGTTTTGCAAAAATTCTTATTCTACATCTGAATTTTTATAAATACATATAAATAGAATTTATATTAAAACTATAAGTTGTAGAACATGTGGCTTATTTATTAAAATTAAAAATATTAGAAGACATGAAAGAACTCACGAACAAAAAAAGGAATTATGTATTTATTGTAAAAAAAATTTCAGTACGAAATCTAATTTAATAAGACATATATTAGCTTAGCATAGGAAACAAAAATTTACATGCTTTATTTGTAATAAAAAATTTTCAAGAAATGATCATTTAAAAAGGCATATAAAAAATCATGTGAATAATATTTTACTTGAAAATTCATAATTTTAAAATTATTTTTTATAACAATAAAATATTTATTTGCAGTAAAAAAAAAATTTGGTTTATAAATTAAAAATTATGATCAGTTTATATAATAGAAAAACATTAAAAAAGGTATTATATTTTTTATAATATAAAATATTGAAAAATTTTTTTTATCATATTTTTAAAAATTTAAATTTAATATTTTCAATTTTTAAATGTTATACACTATTAACTACAAATATAAATAGTTAAAAAATAATTTATTTTTATACAAAATATATGTATGAATTATGTATATATAATTAATATTACATATAAAAATTCCAAGAAATATTTTCCAGAAATATTATTTTTTATTTATAAAAGTAAGTAAAAAATTATATAAAATTTTATAAACAATTATATTAAATAATTTTACAATATTTACAAAAATTAGAATAAAACGATGAAAAAAATTCTAAGTGTATTGACAAAAAAAGGATAATACATAAAAATTTTTTAAATTTCTGTTTTCAAAATTTTTGGTCATAATAAAAACAGGCACAATTTTTTCAATATTCTAAATTTATAAATTTAAAAAATTTTTGAATTTCTAAATACTGTTTAATAGTAAGTATAAGTAATATTTTTTTGTATATTTAAATATATTAAATTTAATATACATATTATTTCTAATATTTTATATTTCAGCAAACATATTTAAAAGATGTTATTTTTTATTTTTAATATAAAAAAATTATTTTTTTTATTTATTTATTAAAAAAAAACATTTTTAAAAAATGTGAGTGGAAATAGGCCTCCTGGGGAAACCACTAAAAAAAACGCGCCTACATATATACCTCGGTACTTAAAAATACTAGGTGGTGTGGAAAATATAGAAATATATTTATAATACAATTTTTATAAATTTAATAATTTAGGTAAGAAAACAAAAATTTATCAATGCTATGGACATTCATAAGATATTAGTATTTATGAAAATTGGTTTTATATAAACAATAAAAACTTTTAGTATATAACATCATATAAATAAGGAAAACAAAAATAGGTTTGTAATAAATATTTAAATCTATTTTTGAGTATAACTTTATATTTTTTGCAGTTAATAAAAATAAAAAAAAAGATAATGTAACTTTAATGACAAATAGGGGGTTGACGAGCGGAGTGAGCAGGGGGGTACCCCCCCTAGTATATATATATATATTGTAACCTCTCACAACCCTTACACAGACACATACACAGACACGCACAGACGTACACAAACAGGAAGACGCACACACGAACACAGGCACACACAGAGACACACATATACAAACACAGGCACACACAGACGCACACACTAACACACACATGGACACACACACACACTCAAACACCCACACCACCACACACACACACAAACACATAGTAACACCTGATATATGAGTACTTTGTACTACCTGAAAAGGTAGTACAAAGTACTCATATGAAAGGTTAAAGGATAAGGGAGAAAGGTTATTTTAAGCTATACCCGTTTTTAGTGTAGACGCCATGCTACAACTAGTCCGGGGTCTCTTTGCTTATATGTTTAGTTATAGTAAAGGCCTCTTATAAGCCATAAAACTCTAAAGACTTATAGTCTTATAAAGAGCATTTCTCCAATTTCAATTTACTAATATTTAAAGTAATCATTTATAGCTAACACTTCTAATACACTAATAAATATCAAATAGGTATAATTAGCTTGAATTAAAACACTTTACTACATTTACAAAAAGAAATATAAGTAAATGTAATATTAATTTTATTCTACTAAAAACGAACTTTGACTTTTAAATAAAATAGTTATTTCGTTATTACTGCTACCGGTACGGAGCTGGTGTTTATCCAGCTCCTCGCGGACCTGCGGAATAATCGAAAATAAAGAAACTACATTACAACTTATTAATTTTTAGTTAAACTTTATTAGAAGAGAGCTGGCCAAAGAGTGCCGTACAAAGATTCGGCTTCGATCTGCTTAAGCGTCAATTAAGCCGCCGCGGCCGCAATCCTCTCCTACTACTAAGTAGAAGGGATACATTTACATATCTTACATTATACTATTACAGGTGCGCTTGGATGTGTGCTTGCGTACGTCACTTTATAGGCGTGTATCGGCGCACATCCAAGCGCGTACATAAATTCTTATTAATATCCATCTCGCGCGCTGATATACTTCTAATTGCTACGTCTCGCCGACGCACAAGATAGAGATAGACTTTTAACGCGATGATTCGAATTCAAGAGAGAATAAGATTATTGCTAATTATCTTTTATTTTATTCTTTTTTCCAACTTATTCTCTCTCAAATTCTCTTTCTTTTCTTTATATTATAAATATAATATAAGTGAGGTCACAATATATATATATATATATATATATATATATATATATATATATATATAAATTTTACTATCAATGATATTATAAATAAATATGTTATTTCAATGTCGATTCACAATTTTTTACAATTTTTATTAAGATGATTAAAGTAGGTTGATATTAACTACAATGATTTATGCAAATGAAAATTTTATAAGGAAAATTAGGTTAAAGTACTAAAAAAAAGATTATAGTTTTAGTGAAAATGAACCCCTTTATAATTTATAGGTGTTATGATTTATTATAATTATAAATACTTATACACGGTGACCCATTTTAATCGCTATACTCGGATTTTTAGGATCCTAAGACAGATAGAAAAAAAATGGTTCAGACAAAACTTGTAGGGGACGAAGGGGGCCAAACGATGGTCCTAACAACTTTGACCTTGAACTTGACCTTCAAGGTTATTTTAAGTTAAGTAGTTTTTTTTTAAAAGGAACACCTATTTTTGACCCCGGATTCGGAAAGAACGGGAAATTTTATGTTTAACATTATATTGAGACATTTTTTCAAGGTCATTCCAAGGTCAAATGAAGGTCGAACTCTGAAAAATCCATTTAAAGTCATTTTTCCATGAATCACAGGCTTAAGTGATTCAAACTGATCGTAGGTTTAATAGGGAAATCCACACACCTAGAAATTTCACATGCTAGTAATTAAATATCAAACTTGCACATCCGAACCTTATGCTCTTCATAGCCTCACATGCTAAATTTTTACATCAGACATCCCCCAGCCCCACATATCTCTACCCCATGTATGATGTTTGTTTAACGGAAACTTCAAGATCATTACAGCTTCTGTTGTAAATGTGTCAGCCTTACGTTTAGCGCTACTCAGAAACAACGACGTGGACGTAGTAAGGATTGTTTCCTTTGGGGTGCTTGATTCAAGTGAGTCCCCTTGCCTCTCACTGTTCAGGGTGCTTCATTCAAGTGAGACCCCTTACCTCTCACTGTTCGGGGTGCTTGATTAAAGTGAGTCCCCTTGCCTCTCACTGTTCAGGGTGCTTCATTCAAGTGAGACCCCTTACCAACGAAGATAGATCCTAATAGAAGCGCAGAACCCCAAGGCGCTTTGAAGCTAGAAATATGTAGTTGGTACCCCGACCAGACGCGGCGTTAACGTCACTTTCAGTAGGTAAATGATAACGACCGGTCGGTAAATGAACGGCAGTCATCATTGCTATTTATTCTGATTATATTTGATAACTATAATAAAGTTAAAAAAAATACAATGGAACCCCATGTAATTATGAAAAAATAAAATTAAGAGATTGAAATAATGGAAAACAATTTAAGTGAAACTTAAACTGTTATTCTTAAACCCCAAAAGGCCAACAATTTATATACTACATTCTTGTATGTAATTTTATAAGCAGTTGTGGCGTAGTGGCTAAGTCGTTCGCTCGACAATCTTTTTGATGTCGATTCAATTCCCGATCAGGTTCTTTTTTTTTTTTTTTTCTTTTGCAATTTGAATTAATAAAAGAAAGTGTATTTAAAATTAAAATTTTTGTAAAATTAAATTTTTTTAAATGCATACAATTTAAAAAATGAATAAAATAAATCTGGAAGTGAGTAAAATCAAATATGTTTTTTTGTTTTGAAAATAAGAAAAATATTCTTTTAAAAAAAAATTATGAAAAATTTGTATATAAAAATTTTTTTTATATAATAATCCAAAAAAAAATGAATCAATTATGTTAGATAATTTAAATTTCTTTTTAAATTGTATGCATTAAAAAAACAATAAAAATCACAGTTTATTAATAAAATTAAATATTTACAAAATTTAATTTTATCAAAATTAAATATTAAAAAAATTTGATTTTATCAAAATTAAATATAAAAAGAATTTAATTTTTATTAAAATTAAATATTAAAAAAATTTAATTTTACAAAAATTTTAATTTTAAATACACTTTCTTTTATTAATTCGAATTGCAAAAGAAAAAAAAAAAAAAAAAAAAGAACCTGATCGGGAATTGAATCGACATCAAAAAGATTGTCGAGCGAACGACTTAGCCACTACGCCACAACTGCTTATAAAATTATATACAAGAATGTAGTATATAAATTGTTGGCCTTTTGAGGTTTAAGAATAACAGTTTAAGTTTCACTTAAATTGTTTTCCATTATTTCAATCTCTTAATTTTATTTTTTCATAATTACATGGGGTTCCATTATATTTTTTTTAACTTTATTATAGTTATCAAATATAATCAGAATAAATAGCAATGATGACTGCCGTTCATTTACCGACCGGTCGTTATCATTTACCTACTGAAAGCGACGTTAACGCCGCGTCTGGTCGGGGTACCAACTACATATTTCTAGCTTCAAAGCGCCTTGGGGTTCTGCGCTTCTATTAGGATCTATCTTCGATGCCCTTACCTCTCACTGTTCGGGGTGCTTGATTAAAGTGAGTCCCCTTGCCTCCTACTGTTGAGGGTGCTTGATTTAAGTGAGTCCCTTCGCCTCTCACTTATGTGTTTATCGAACCTCGAAGCAAATTTTCGTAATTACGACCATTCGCTTCCAAGCACTTTGTCAAACGCTTTTGGAAGTGACGAACAGTCTTCAGCAAAGTTTGCCTTGGAATGGCAGCGCATGCTCGACGAATTCTGTCCATCATGTCTACTTTTATGGTGGGCCTTTCCTCGAAAACGGTATTTTTTAAGTAAAAATCTGGTGATGTAAGATCGGGTGAGCAAGCAGGGCATTTAACCGGACCACCTCGACCAATCCATCTGTTACCATACTGCTCATCCAAAAAAGTCCTGACAATTCGAATGAAACATTTTCTTCGAAAAAATAAAGGCCAATCAAATATCCATTAATAATCCCACACCATACCATAATACTGCAACGTTTTTGATAGTTTACAGTTCTGACCCAATGAGGATTAACATCAGACCAGTAGTGACAATTATGTTTATTCAATTCCCCATCACTTTGAAATTTTGCCCTATCAGAAAAAAGAACAAATTTAAAAAAGTCTGGATCATTTTCTATCATTTGTAAAGCCCATTGGCAAAACACAATATGCTCTTGAAAATGAGCAAACTGTAGCTCTTGGACCAGAGTAATACGATACGCACGATATCCAAGCACCCTCATAATTCTTAAAACTGTACTTTTTGGAATACCGATTTCCCTTTCGACTCGATAAGCGTTTATCTGTGGCTCAAGATGAATTATTGCCAGAAAAGTCACAACCCGATTATCATTTTCATCATATTTATGGCGCCTACGTTGACGAACCATATGTCCACCACGAGCTTTTTGAGTTAAATGTCTGATAGCCATAGCGTCAGGGTGTCGTCCGTCTGGATAGCGTTCAGCATAAATTCTTGGCACCGCACGATAATTACTTCGGCTTTCTTCTAAAGCCAACATCATGTCAACGATCTCTTTGGGCAGATAGTCAGCCATTTCAGAGCCAGCTATTAATTACTATTAAATTTGAATAGTGAAATGGTATAAAAAATATTAATAATTATAATATTTGCCCGTATACGGTCGCGACCAAAAAAGAAAAATGTTCCTAAATTACGGTAACTTTATCTGACTAAGTGTATTTGCCAAAAGTACTCCGATTGTCACACTTTTGTAATTGTAAGTTTTATAATAAAGTAATAATCATTAAATTATTTCTAATTTGAACTGCACATAATACTAAAACTTGCTTTTATTTTAAATATTGTGAATTGTTGCCGTTCAAACTTGAGAAATACTAATATTGATAATGTAATCATTAAAGGCACATTTACAAACAATTTCTGTTTCGTCAAAGATTCTTTTAATAATATCTGGACTGCTGACCGATTTTAATATCTTCCGCACATTTTCAATATTAAGCTTTATTTTTAATAGTTTGATTCTAAATTAAAAAAAAAACTAAAAAGTAAAAATAAATAAATAAAAAATAATTTTTACAAAACGCTTTTATTACAAAACAAAATATAAAAAATAATTTTTAAAAAACGCTTTCATTAAAAAACAAAAAATAAAAAATAATTCAGATATATAATTACCTTGTAAATTATGTTCCTGCCTAATATTTATTGAAATTTTATATAAAAGTGTGGAGAATATAATTCTAAATGTTCTTTCAATATTCTCCACGCTTTTATATGAAATTTCAATAAAATATTAGGCAGGAACATAATTTATAATGTAATTATACATTTAGATTATTTTTTATTTTTTTATTTTTTGTTTTTTAATAAAAGCGTTTTTTAAAAATTATTTATTAATTTATTTATTTTTACTTTTTAGTTTTTTTTAATTTTATAAATTTATTTTTTTCTATTAATTTTTTTAACGTTAAATAAAAGCATTTTTTTAAAATATTTTTTTTAAATTATTTTTTATCTATTTATTTATTTTTAATTTTTAGTTCTTTCTAGATTTAAAAAACTTAATTTATTCTATTAATTTTTTTAACGTTAAATAAAAGCCTTTTTTTAATATTTTTTTTATTAATTTTATTTATTTATATGAGTATACAAAGGTGCACGCTTATACGTACAGATTTGTATACTTATATATACGTAAGCGTATAGATGAGTGTGTTTTTTGCAAAACCCACACTCTTGTATACATTTTCTCAGTAACGCCTATATGTATAAGCCTTTACTGAGAACTGAGTAGCTGTTACGAATAGCCGCGCAAAGAAGAGAGACCGATTAGTCGTGTAGCGCTGGCTATATAATATTGCTTGTATATAATAAATTTTTAATTATGAAAAAAATTTTTTTTAATTATAGAATCATGTATTGTCGTGCAAAATACATATATTCTAAAAATTTCAGCCTTCTAAGTCAATGGAAAGTACGTTAATTTTCAATCGCAAGATTTGGCGACATATTCAGAGGCAGTCAAGTTAAATAAAAGCGTACAAAAAATAGCTTTGATGCTTTTTGTACAAAAAAGAAATGTTGCATCTTTATTCTTTCGAAAGTTATGACTTTTCTTTTTAAACGATCACATTTTTTTACAGCTCATTTAATTTAGTCATAACTTTCGAAAGAATAAAGATACAACATTTCTGTTTTGTACAAAAAGCATCAAACCTATTTTTGTAGACTCAAACAATTAAAAATGAAGCTTAATATTAAAAATGGGCTAAAAATCTCAAAATTGGTCAACAATTCAGATATTATTAAAAGAACCTTTGACAGAACATAATTTCTTTATGTGTGTGTCTTTAATGATTAAATTGTCAATATTAGTATTTTTCAAGTTTGAACGACAAAATTTATGTGCGATTCGAACTAGAATTAATGTTCTATTGAATTAAATACCTATGATGTTTTGATTATTACTTTATTATAAAATTTACAATTAATAAAGTGTGACAAACGTTTTCCTTTTTTAGTCGCGATCGCATACGGGCGAATATTATAATTATTAATATTTTTGATACCATTTTACTATTCAAATTTAATAGTAATTAATGGCTGGCTCTTAAATGGTTGACTATCCGCCTAACAAGATTGTTGACACGACGTTACTTTTAGAAGAAAGCTGAAGTAATTATCGTGGTGTGACAATCGGAAATCGATATTCCAAGGTGAGGGGCGAAGGGACTCACTTAAATCAAGCACCCCGAACAGTGAGAGGCAAGAGGAGTCACTTTAATCACGCACCCCAAAGGAAACAATCCTTACTACGTCCACGTCGTTGTTTCTGGGTAGCGCTAAGCGTAAGGTTGACACATTTACAACAGAAGCTTTAATGATCTTGAAGTTTTCGTTAAACAAACATCATACATGGGGTAGAGATATGTGGGACTATGGGATGTCTGGTGTAACAGTTTAGCATGTGAGGCTGTGAAAAGCATGGGGTTCGGATGTGCAAGTTTGATATATTTCCTTCGTGCTTTTCTTTTTTTGTGTGTTTATTGCTCGAGTTACTTTTAGCTTTTAGTTTTCTTAATATCTGCTTTTCGTCGTGCCAATAGTTATTTAATTAGTGCAAGCGGCGTCGCGTACGCTATACGCGGCTGGCGTCCATTTTAATCGAGCGTACGATTACTGTACAAATTTCCGAAATAAAGCTTCTCTTTTTTTGTTACTTAATTAATTACAGCTTATATATTTTTATAAATCAGTGGAACCTCCTGATCCCCAAGGTTGTCACAACTGGCGCAGCCAACGCGGGACCGACAAAAATTACGGTGAAAATTTTTGTGTAGAATCACGGGATCGAAAATTAAAAAGAAAAAAATCTGTGCTTAAAAATTAAAAAGAAAAAAAAACTGTGCGTAAAATAGGAGAAAAACTGTGCTTACAATAAAAGAAAAAGAAACTGTGTTGTGAAAAAAAACTGTGCTTTAAGTGAAAGACAATTGGTTATGCCATTGAAAAGAACATTTTTCTATTGATGCGTTTCCACTTCGCCACGTGGTTGTTATTACGAACGACGCACACACGACGAGGCTGAAAGGAGGCACTCTGGCGGCCATTTTTGTTCTTGGCGTCGCTTGGTATGAAGTAACCGCGACTTTTATTTTGCAGCAACATTTTTATTTAAGTGCGTGCAGTAAGCAAAGAAATAAAATTTTTTTTTTTCTTTTCTTTCATTCACATTTTTTATACATAAATAGAGCATTGTTTTTTCAATTTTCTTGAGCGCGAGCCTTAAGCTAAATAATTTATTTAATAATAGCATTGCATTTAAATACACATACATATACATATATTTCGATACACATAAATATATATATCATTGCATTGTTGCTTGTATTTGTTTTTACTTGTGTTACCATGCAGCTCATTTCCCTCTAGCTTCATCATCTTTTAGCACTACGCGTCTTGGAACTCCATATTAAGCAAAGTTGTGTTTTTTTTTATATAATATAATTGAATATCTTAAGTGTGCTGAGCAATTTTTATTCCTATTTGTGCTTGTGCGGAATATATATCACTGTAGCGTGCTACCTTAGTGCGTGTCGGTACCAATAGCTTACATAATTTTCTTTTGCTTTAGCGTGCATCTGGCTTTACTAAAATTTTAATTTTTAGCTCTTGAGTATTACGGGCGTGCTGTGTAAAATTAAATGATTATTAGACAATCCTATTGATTACAAATAAATTTTTTTTTTTGTTAAAGCGCTAATCCAACTTAGCTTTGTTTTCGTTTATTTTTTTTAATTACAAAGCATTTAACAATTTTCTTCTCTTTTGTTGTAAGCCAGAGCTATTCTTATTCGAACTTCCTGAGATAGGATCTCACCATAGTATTAATTAGTAGTAATAAATTTTTCCTTGTGCGTACCCTTGTGTAGTGTAACAGCCTTTTATTGTAAATATGATAAGCAAACAGTTAAATGTAAAGCCCCTATGGATTTCTGAGCATATATGTAGGAATCAAGTTTTTAAAGCAGCGGACGAAATCGCACGAATAGTAGACCGACTATCCGCGGAGCAGCTTTTTGAATACAGCGAGCGAGGAGTGAGCATGGCCGGAAGTATTCCGATGTTTAAAGAAAGAGTTTTGAATTATGAGCTTAGACGACATCTCGGCGAAAGAGCCGCCGTTTGCAAAATAATAATAGATGAGACGACATATGATTCGCGGCTAGAATTTGATAACCTCCCAACAGAGCAAAGCGCGTGCAATCAATTCGCTTATCCCTCGAATAGCTTAGAAAATCCTATTCCTCCTCGCAATAGCAATGCAACTATCCACCCACCGACCACGTGTACCACTACTATCTGTCTTTCTTTTAGTACAGCGAGCATACCTCATCCTGTAAGAGCAACTAATACACTCCCTACTGTTACTGCAACGACGTACCATGGAGGACATAATAGCGCACTAACTCCTTATTTTTATCCATACTCGTATCCCCCTTCTTATCCTAGTCCATGGAGTCATGTCCCGTATATTGCAGCACCTTCTGAATATCTGCCCGTCTCACAACCTTTAATACAGCCGCCCTTTTTTCAACCATTTCAGCAAATCCCATAAAGCAACCCCCTATACCAGAGCATACAAGTTATGCTAATAACGTTATGCGAAAAAGCAACCCATCTACCCGAGCTCTCAATTCAGCAAAACCCCTTTATACCATCATGAATATGCCTATATTAAACCCTCAAGCATTATATTTAGCTATTTAAAAGCCTTATCAACCAAACTCACGACCCATCCAGCTAATCCATTATTTAAGCAATTTTTTGTGTTTATTAAATTACCCCTTTTTTGCTATTTAATTATTCCTCATACATATTGCACAAACATTGCTGGCTATTCACATTTTTCTACTGACACATGAGCAAGTGCTAAATTTTATTTTTATGCATAACTATTACGTAATTAAAAGTAAAATCTATAAATAGAATATTTTTTTTGTGCATTTAGAAAATTGCTGCAAAATATTAATAATAAAATAATTAATATAATGGTATAATGTATGAATGAAGTACATGTAAGAATGGGCTATGGTTGTTATTTTCTTTAGCTTTAAGATAACTAGTTTTAAGATTTGTAATTTGTGTAAATAATATATGGATAAGCCAGTCGCGTCGTTTTTAATTAAGCACCCCCATATACAGCGCGAAAAACCTACATTTTACAATCATTTACTTTAGCTAAAAGTCAGCAGATACAGCAGAAGAAGAATTTTATGAATACACTTCACACCGCTGCAGATAACACCGGTTATCTTAGTTTAAGCAATAATGTTTTCTTTTCTATACATGCATCTTCTTTTTTTGTTTAGCTTATGCCTTTTTTTGCGTTTGACGAAAGTATCCGGTTCCACCGTATACTTCCGTGTGGTGGGGGGGATTGTAATATGGCAGATTGGCCATATTACTCAAGTGTATATTTGTAGAGCATATAGACGACAGAAGGGAGCATCTAACTACGGGCAAGACGGAAAGAAGACCACGCGAGTCAAATACCTAAAAGCATAAGCTAAGTGCAAGCGGCGTCGCGTACGCTATACGCGGCTGGCGTCCATTTTAATCTAGCGTACGATTACTGTACAAATTTCTGAAATAAAGCTTCTCTTTTTTTTGTTACTTAATTAATTACAGCTTATATATTTTTATAAATCAGTGCAACCTCCTGATCCCCAAGGTTGTCACAGTATAACTGTTTATTTGTTTTAAAAGTAATTTTTGTTAAATATGTTACTCAACCCCCCCTTTTTTTTAATAACTATCTTGAGAAAAATTTACTATTTTAATAAAAAGGATATTTAGGAATTCTTAAAATTTCTTAAGATTTATTTGTTAATTGTAACCCTTTTTATAAAAATACTTATATTTACGAAATAAAATAAGTACTAAAGCTAAAATTTAAATTTGTATAATAAAAACCTTTAAAATTTTCAATGAAAATATTAATTTACGTCAGAATTTCCTTTTATTTAATAATTTTAACTATAATAATGAAGTGATATTATTACTCAAGGTTCGAAATTTGCAGGATAGTAATTGATCATGAACTAAAATCATTATTATGGTTACTACAATTTATTACTTTAGAGTATAATAATCTTAAAGTTATATTAATTGAATTAAAATATAGTTCATCTATTCTAAAATTTCTGATAAACGAATATTATCTATGATTTACCCTTGTTTATATTGAAAAAAAACATAATATAATTAGTTATTAATTATTAAAATATCAAATTCCTTAAATTAAATGTTTTAAAAGATTTTAAAGTTTAATTAAAAAGGAAACAAAAATTTTATTTTATTAATTTAAAGGTAAACGATAAGAGACACACAAAGTTGTAAGATTCTGCTGACTCTTAACTTTTGACTTGTAGATGGTCGTTGACCATACACGGAAAAACTAACACACCTGTATTTGTAATGTCACGTATCATCATGAACGTGTAAAAAAATACATCGCTAAGCGTTGTGCTCTTCACAGCGTTTGACAATGTATGTCATTTCGATGCGATATGTTTGTCATTGATCGTACTATGTATTGCTGCTATCCATAAAACATTAGACAGTTATAGTTCACCTATAACTGTTCAATAAAAACTAATGCAATAAGCATTAGTTTTTATTGAAAGAGTAAGTTTATCTCCAGCTAAGAAATTATTTTTCATATGCAACGAAAACCAGTTTCCTATTAAATTTTGTGATGACTGTTAATAAATTACAAGGGTAATCTTATGAACGAGTTAGTGTCTATTTGTCGATACCAGTTTTCAGTAATGGGCAATACGTTGCTCTTTTAAGGACAAAATATAAAAATAATTTAAAATTATTATTAAGCAACAATGCTGTTACATTCGCATAATCATGGATGTAAGAAAAATCTTTTTATTATTTTTATCTCTTTCTCTTTAAAAAAAATATCTCTTCTCATAAAAAAATATTGTAAAATTAACTATGTTTATGCGTTTGTGGGGTTGCTGAGCCCAAATCAAAGTTCAGCTCAGCTGTATCTGGTCACATAAAGGTTATTTCAAGTTTATTTCAAGTTCAAACAAAGAAAAAGGTAAGTAATGAAGATTTGAACTTAAATTGACCTCGATTCTAATTGAAGGAGGAGGGGGAGATTCCGTTTGTGGTGGAATCGATTAGTTATCGGATTTGAATGATGATTAAAAAAATAAGAATCTGCATAACCAAAGATAAAGGGGGCCGAAAACCGGCTAAAGTAAACCTCTTATTCTATATCAAAATGAGATGTAAAGAGTGTTATTAAGGAATTCATCAATAAAAATATGATTATCACTTAAATATATATGAATTGACGCAATCAAAAATAGATACCTTGTTGTGGAAATGCGCTTTTTGATTAGCTGTGTATGGGGACGCGCTGTTAAATGGGCTGCATATGCGAATGCGCTGTTCAATCGGCTGCGTATGGGGTTGCGCTGTTCAATCGGCTGCATATGGAGATGCGCTGTGGAAGCGACTGAATATGGAGATGCGCTGTTCAATCAGCTGCATCTGGTGATGTTTTGTTCAATCGGCTGCATATGGGGATGCGCTGTTTAATTAGTTGTATATGCAAATTCACAGTTTAAATACAAATATTTTTTTAGACATGCTAAATATTAAAAAAACGACAAATAAGCGTCAGGAGCAGAGCCTATTAAGAAAAAAATTAGAAAAATTCGCTCCACTGATGAATCCTATTTAAAATAACAGACTTGGATGGGGTGGGGCTCGAACATTAGAATGTTTTTTATTTAATGAATATTTATTTAGAGTGCCACAATTACGAATAGCGTATTTCATAATTTAGAATAAAGTAATAATGAATTTTCATGATTTCAAAAAGCAGTAGTGATAATCTCAAATTATTCGATTAAAATATTTAGAATTCTTTCGGAATCTTGATATAGTTTATTCTTAATTTAGAAGTAAATTTATTTTGCTACTTCTTATTTCGATAAAGTGAACATTCTAAAATGCTTTACTCGCATTAGTTATTTTCGTTACTTCAGTCGCTGAAAAAATGAAAATTCTAAAATGAATAAATGAACAGTCTCGATATGCACATAATTTATATGAACTTCTAAATAAATGTTAATTAAATAAAAAACATTCTAATGTTCGTGCCCCACCCCTTGGATGAAACGCTATATTTAATTACAACAGTAAAAGAATAAGGATGCGAGTATTACAAGCAACTGTGAGCATGTACGTATAAGAATATAGGTATGTAAATGTGAGAGAACACATGAAAAGAGTAAGAAGGTAAAAAATTAAAGCAGACAGAAAGAGAGGGAGAGTGCTAGAGAAAGAACGGGAGAGAGAGAGAGCAAGAGAATAAGAGAGCAAAAAAGAACGAAAAGAGAGCTTATATGATGGCCTATGGTGATAATCTAAAAGGCCAATTAAAGAAGAAGAGCTTATATGAGCGAGAGGGAAAGGGAGGGTGTGAAGGCCAGCGAGAGGGAGCGGGAGAAAGCAAATGAGAACGATATAGAGCTAGAAAAAGCGTGAAAAAGCAAAAAAGCTAAGAAAAGAAAGGCAAAGAGAGGGGAAGCAAGGGGGAGCAAGAAAGAGCGAGAGGTGCGTTAATCTGAAGGAATGGAGAAACGAAAAAAAAGTGGTTTTACTTGAATATAATATAAGATATATAATGTATGCTACTAAATCGCGTTTTTATTTATTATTTTAAATTATAACATCCTTAATCTCATCCTTTTTATCTCCACACGACTTTTGACTCCGAAAACATAGCGATCTTCTGTTAGTCAGAAGGAAGTCGGTGGATGGCTAAAGTTCGGCTGTTCATTAAAAAAAAAATAAATTCAAATTATACTGCACGTAGTATAAGCTCCAACAAGTTTTTTTCATCCCATCTTATTTAGTTTAGTTTTACAAAGAAAATAGTAACATTCATATTTAATTTATTTTTTGTTAATTTTACTAGTTTACTGTTTTCCTCAAATTTATAGCTAAAGTAATTAGAACACTCTTTACAGCTAATGAATAGATTCAATAAACAATATACTGTTAATTAACCTTCGAAAAGTTTCTTAACGAGATGTATTTTTGTTTTTATTTTGTTAAGTGTATAGTAATATACTTTTTACAAATTAAAAAAATTTTTTAATTCCAATTTTCAAATATTTCTGTTGATTTTTTTTTATTTAAATTTAAAAAAAGTCTTATTATTTTTATTCTATAAAATATTTATCACAATTTAAGTTCTAAAATAATTTATATTTATTAGGGTGATCCTTATTTCCCAAAGTATGAAAATATGTCATAACGCCCTCTAGATTTCTAGTATTTTGTTTAAAACTTCAGAAAAAACTTTGATAATGGGAAAGAAATGGAATTAGATAGTGCCGCTACTCGTAAAACGGTTTTCTGAAGGGTGATCTTTTCCGCATATTTTATTTTTGTATAATCCCAAGGGACTTTGATGGATATTCAAACTTTCGAATACTTAAATCTGAAGCGAAAAAAAAGTTTTATTAACTTCTTTGAAACCCTTTTAGTTGAGATATAAGTGCAAAGTGCTGATAATTTAAAAGAAAAAACATAAAATTATTTCGATTTTAGCTGCTTTTAGAGTCATAAGTAATCTAACAGCCTTGTTAACACAACAGATAATGATAGCTCACTAGATAATTTGATGGGTGACAGAACTCTCTAGAGCCTAAGGATCATGAGTTATAGCCATTTAAGTTTGAAAAAATTTATAGGTATTAAAATCCAGCGTCATGTATTTTCTTAATAAATTGAAATGTCCATATCTTTGATCTCCTTTAATCTTTCAAGCTTTGGAACAGCTTAAATGAAAGCTGTTGACGTTAACTACTATCATATTTGATATAAAATGATAGACTAGTGATGGTCATGATGATGGTTATATAATTACTATATACTGTAAGTATTGCATATGATCAAACTAAATGAAACGCAAATTTACTAATGTTGTAACAAAAGCTCTTAAAATATTTCGTTTCGATATTTTCGAATTTAAATTGCAATTTTCATTGCAACTATAACTGTAAAATGTTTAAATGCATATGGCTAATAGCTAAAAAGGCCAAGGAAAAGAAGAAAAAAAAATGTTTAAAGCAAATTATTAAGATTTTAGATCAGTATTTTTTAAAATCTAATTTAGAACATACGAAAGTGCAAAGTGAATTTATAATTGATTGAAAAATTATTATAAACAAGTGTTGTTGAAATGAATATCAGATATATAGATAAATAAATTTAGACATATTAAAAAATTAAAGTTTAGCAAGTGTTGAATGTGAAGTAAAAATGTGCAAATTCTAAGTATGAATATAAGCGGATGTTTTGACAAAAGCTCTCAAAATATTTGGTTTTGATACTTTTAAACTGAAATTATAATTTTAATTGCAACTACAAGTGTAAAAAGTTTTAAGTAAATTAGTAATATTTTAAATCAGTACTTTAAAAAATCTAATTAAGTGCAAAGTAAATTTTGAAAGAAAAATTGAGTAAACAAGTGTTGTTGAAATGTAGATTAGATATATAGATGAAAAAAAATTAACGATACAAGTAAAGTTAAATTAAATGATAAATTAAATTGAATGTTAAATTGAATGAGAAGTGAAAATGTGCAAATGGTAATTGTGGATCTAAGCTTATGTTTGACAATAGCTCTCAAAATATTGTACCTAGATATATTTTAATTGCAAATATATATTTTATAACTATAATTGTCAAAAGTTTGCAGTAAATAATTAATATTTTAAATTAGTACTTTTGCCAACTAAATTTAGTACAAAGTGAATTCATTGTTAAATATAAACTTATTATAAACAAAATTATTAAAGCGTAAAGAGGATATAAATAAAATTAAAGATATGAGTAAAGTTGATCAAATAATATTCACGTGAAGTAAAAATGTGCAAGTGCCAAGTGTCAATAAGCCAATGTTTTGACAAAAGCTTTCAATATATTTGGGTTTGATATTTTTTATCATATGATTGCAATCTTCATTTGTAACTTTAATTATAATTTGTAACTATAACTGTAAAAGGTTACAATTAAAGTAATATTTTGAATTGATATTTTTTTTCAATCTAGTTTAATATAAAGTGCAAAGTGAATTTATAGTTAATGATAATTAATAACATTTAAAGTTCGATATGCATTGATAAATAAAATAAATAAATTTCAAGTTTTTATAGAGTATTAAAAAGACAAATTTCAAAGCCTTATCTTGTGTTGGAAAAAATTATGCTTTGAAATTATTTCATTTAAAGTTGTATTTTCAGAAAAAACTGAATTTACTCCTTCTATTTGTTTCAGAGAATTCCTATTGATGAATCCGATTCAATTATGTGTCAGACAGGTAGAATAGTATCAAAATAATCTATTTAAAACAAAAAAAAAGAATAATTGAAAAAGACTCAAATTATTTTTCAGATTTTAACACTTTTACCCCAAGGTTTCACTTTGATTTTTTATCGGTCTCTTCAGAAAATTATAATACAAATCCATATGAGTAGAGTAGATTTTGAATAAATTTATTTCTATTTATTTACTAATATATTAATTATAATAATAAATAAAAAAATTGTTTTAACATAGTTTTTTTCAAATATTTTTTAATTATTTGAATTTTTCAGAAATGTTTTACATTCGTGTGGTTTCTAATATAATTTCGAATTTCTCTCCAAACATTCTTTATACTTTGTATTACTGTGGTATTACTATAATATTTTTCTTTAATATTTTAATTTTTTTCATTCTATCAAAGTACATAAATTCTAGAGCATAATAAAAACTTTTGTTCTTCTCTCTTCTTTTTGAACCACAGAACATAGACAAAATAAGATATAATTTTGGATTTAGCTATAAAATTTAAATACGACATATAAAAATAGTTATTATGAAAGATTTCTGAACATTGTAAAAATTATATTTAGTATTATCAATTATAAGTATACTCACTAATAAATTGTGAAAATTGGTCAAAGTTAATAATAAATAAAAAATAATTTTATCTTGCCAAATTTCAAAGACTTTCAAGATTGATACATCTTATAGCATATACTTACAGCTTATTACAGTAGCTTGTAAGGGCTACCTAACACGCATATTCCTGGTTGAAAAAAAACACATAGTTTTATTACATGATTTTATCATATGGTTTTATTATGTGGTTTTATCATATGGTTTTATTACATGTTTTTTGGTTTCAATTTATCATATGATGAAAGTATATGATAAAATCATATAATATAACCCTATGATGAAATCATACAGTGAAACTATATGGTGAAGACAAAATAAAACCATACACACGGAGAGAAAAAGCAGTTAACAGCTACTCAAAAAATTTGGAATCATTACTAACTTTGTTCGATAATAATTAAAGGAATGGGAATAAATACTAATCTATATTTTTGCGCCACGCAACAAAAGTAAGGTTACGATTTTACAAATGATCTGAGAAAACTAAGGACTGAGGGGATATTTAAGTAACGATATGTATGTATGTATCGCGACGATAGTTGTCGGCAAGAGAATAAAAGGTCTGCGCGCGCATAGAATTCGCGTAATACATAGATGTGTATCACTACTTGAATAGCCCCTCTGATTACTAAAGAGTTAGGTAGCTAGTCATAAAAAGTTAAATGAAGAGTCAAACTGAGAATTATTGTCTGTAGTTTGCCTATAGGCAGACTGCAGACAATAATTCTCAGTTTGACTCTTCATTTAACTTTTTATGACTAGCTATCTAACTCTTTAGTAATCAGTCCTTAGTTTTCTCAGATCATTTGTAAAATCATAACCTTACTTTTATCGTGTGGCGCTAAATTATAGATTTGTATTTATTCCTTTACACTGTTAAAAATATATTATTAAAATTAAGATAAAAGTGATGGAAGCTCATTTCATAAACTTTTATTGAATGATATTTAATAATAATTTTTTAAAATTCAATATTATTTTAAGTTTTAATATATTTGTGTTTGGAAATTAATACAAAAATTGTCAGCACAATAATTAAAATTTTCAATATAATTTTCTTAAATTCAATAAACTGTGTATTAAGTTTAAAAAATTCTATTGAATATAATTTATAAATATTTTTTTTTTACTAAATATTTTTTTGAATTTTAATGCATTCTTTTATTAATATTAATAAAAAAATTTCAGAATCTAATTATAAATTTTACCATAAGTTTACTGAATTTAATATAATAGAATTAAGATTAAGAAATTCTACTGAACGTAATATGATAAAAAAATATTATTTCATGTGGTATGATTTAATATATTTAAAAAAAATCCAACTATTGTTGAGCACTCCAAAAATTAAAATATTTCCGAAGATATATAAATGAGAATTTTATCGCCGATACAATTTTTTTTGTTTTTTTTTTTGTTTGAAGGGTCGAGGAGGGGAAATCTTCAAAAGACACCCCCGTAAGGGTAGTGTCGGATTCACCCGCAGGTGCCTACCGACTAAAACCGCCTCCCCGTAGGTCACCAACCAAAATGGTTATGAACCTTAAGAAGAAGAAAATTGAGAGACAACGGTGGCTCTTACAGCGGGGGCTGTATAGCACTCGCGCAAATTGCGAAACACGAAAGTAGACTGTTTAAAGTCAGAAGAACTCATGATCCTTAGGCTCTAGAGAGTTCTGTTACCCATCGAATTATCTAGTGAGCTATCATTATCTGTTGCGTTAACAAGGCCGTTAGATTACTTATCCAAAAACAGCTAAAATCAAAAAAATGTTATGTTTTTTCTTTTAAATTATCAGCATTTTGCACTTATATCTTAACTAAAAGGGTGTGACATGGCAGATTAGCCATGTCAGTTTACTCGAGTATAAATAAAAGGCGACAGAGGAAAATTAAACAAAACCGCGCGTAAAGCATGGAGCATACACGCCGCACAACCAAACTTTTAACGGACTTGACTTTAGTTGTCAAGTCGGAATAGGTTTCCCGCACGTATATGCGCACGCACATCTCGCAAGCAAGAAGAAGGATGTCGAGCAGAGGAACGACGATGTAGCGTGCATTCCTTCTGTCACCATCGTACGAAGCGGTTGATTATACCCGCGTGCACCGTCCTGAGCCTCGTGCTCGTTTTCATAACAGTGATTACATTAGCGTGATGTAATATCGCTAGTTTGTAAATTGGACTATGAAGTCCTTTAAATTAATTTAGAATAATTAACGTTTGGTTGTGCGCATGT
This sequence comes from Anastatus disparis, assembly GCA_017163975.1. NCBI lineage: Eukaryota > Metazoa > Arthropoda > Insecta > Hymenoptera > Eupelmidae > Anastatus > Anastatus disparis. The sequence goes on from JAFFSR010000327.1 coordinate 419,975, forward strand.
GAGTGTGTATAAAATTGTGTGCTAAAACAGTAGATATCACGTGCGCGTGCATACCGGTTTTCCGCGGGCGCAAATATCATTCTGTTTTCCCTCGAGCTATAGCGTTCCTATTTAGCAATCTTGTTCTTTTTATTATTGTGTAGTGCGTTAATCGTCTTTCAATTCACTTAGTCGAACAATAAGTTTTCCAACGGAGTCGCGTTCGTATCACACGACTGGCGCCCTTTCTCATGTATAACTAGTGATTGTATTTTGAATAAAACTTATAAGTTTTGTAAATTATTACTTATTTCTTTTCTTTGGTTTGTGGGTAGTTTTTAATGTAATAACGAAGCATATTTCTTGTTATACATTTAGCTACATTTGTGTGGCCGCCTGATCCCCACAGCCGTTACAATGTTTTTTATATATAGAAAATATTTTTGGCGGAGTAAACATTTTTTTTTATTCAGACAATTTTATTTTTTGTACGAAAAATCTTTTGTCTTATTCGATTTTATTTCAGTATAAAAGTATATTTTCTTATACATTGCATGGGCATATATATATATATATATATATATATATATATATATATATATATATATATACTAGGGGGGGTTCCCCCTGCTCGCGCTGCTAGCCAACCCCCTAATACTTTGGAACACGTAAGTAGCGCCAGACGTACTTTGGGACGCTCTGTACTTTTTTGACTTTTTTCTGCCGCAAGCTGCCTTCGGGCGTTTTTGTTTCAGGGTACTTGCAAGCGCCTTAATGCAAGACAGTATCTGTTTCAAGATTTTGAGCAGTGATGCTGTCCTTGCTTTGCTGATGTGAGTTTTTCTGGACCGGTGGGTTTTTTTGAGGTTAGTGACAAATTGACTGTTTTTGGAGGGAAAGCAGTATCTGGTGGTTTTTAGAACACGCCAAGTGACGAAATTTTTCAAATTTGCCGCAAGAGGTCGCTATCATGGATCGATGTGCCATATGTAAGCAGCCGTCATCTGACATATGTAGAACAAAGAGACTGTATAATTGCTCGACTTGTCGTCAGCGCTGTCATGCTAAATGTATGACACGCATACAATTAGTAGGCACAGGTTACCACTATACCTGCAACAAATGTGTGAAGACAAAGAATGAGAGAGGCACCCCCTCCAGTTCACATGCTCGCGATGCTAGCACTAATAATAGCCAACTACCCGATGTCGGTAAGGCAGTGAAGAAGTCGCCCCTAAGCACATCGACTCCATCGAGAATTGACACGCAAGTACCACCGGTTATCGTCATACAGGGGCAATCAACAACCAAGGAACTTCAGAAGGCTGGTGGCGCGGCGAAAAATAAGAAGATTAGCTTAAGTAACACTTTAAATAATAATAATTTAATTCAACCGGCGCATAGTAAAGGTGGCGCTGCGCATGTTGCCCCCGCTGCCAATATTAAAAATGATAAAACAAAAAATTTAACAAATAACGATGCAAAATTGAATAATAATGACATCTCCATTTCTCAAGCTGCTTTGTCTGAAATTGAAGGAAATTTGTCTTGTAAGCTTGACTCAGTCTTAGGCGCTTTCGATCGAATACGGAGTGTTGAGAGCAGCATAATGGGTATTGATGATGGCTTGCGAGGCATCTTAGATAAACTTAGCAATCAGGACAAAGTAATAAAAAATTTTGAGGTAATGCAGGCAAGGCTGCTTGATGAAAATATTAAATTAAGGGGGATAGTCAGCAGTTTGGAAAATAAATTGTCCACTCTAATTGAAAAGTATGATAAGACTGATTTAAATTTGAATTCGAAAATTAATAGCCTTCAATCTGCTATACAAGCTGAATTTAATGGAGTGTACAAGAATTTTTCAGAACTTGGAGTGGGGTTGTCATGCGTGGTGCAGACCGTCTCTGATCTCAGTGTGCAGGAGCGTGTAGAAGAGCATGAAAATGTCTCACACACTGACACGAATTTAAAGGAAACAGCAGACGCCAACACAGAAATTATGAACACAGAAATAGCAAAGGATAATCATCAAAACACACAAAATTGTGGTATCGAGGGTGGCTCATTGGTGATCTCCAGTGGACTGGACTGCTTAGCGGCTAATGTTCGACAGGAGGATTATATTTGTGCTGTCCTCGGTACCATATTTCCGGACTTAATGCAGTCACACGTTTTGTCGGTTGTGTGTTCAACATCGTCTGAATCTAGAAGCGGCGTGATCAGGGACGGTCCGGGGGGTCCTCACTCGCTGCTAGTCAGACTCTCCGAGGCCAGTCTGGTTAAAAAAATATTAAATGAAAAAAGAAAAATCACTAGTTTTTCAACGGCAGACAATGATCTTTCTCGTTTTGCCAGTCTGTCTGTCATAAAAAACCATTATAAGGTTTTTATTAATGAATACCTTCAAAAAGATACATATAAAAATTTCAAAGATCTAAAGAATTATGCTAAGGTTAAAGGTATTAAATTTATTTGGCATAGAAGTGGCAGATTTCTGGCAAGACGGGCGAGAGGAAAGAGAGCATACACATTTGCTACTAAAGATGATATAGATCAAATTTTAACTAGTTCAAATAATGTTATTGTAGACAAAAATTTTATTGCTAACAAATCTTGTATGATTAGTGGATGTTTAAATAAGATGCCACATATAGGCAATACAAACGGACAAACGACAATAAATATTTTTCAGGATTTTTAATTTTACGTAAGGCGTTGGACGAGCAGATTGAGCATGCAAGAAGTGAATATTATCATAACAGACTGTTCGAGGCTCTTGCAAGTGGTAATGTCTGGAAGGAGTTGAGAGGGCTGGGACTCTTATCCGGACCCCAAGGGGATCTGAATGGATTTGCTCCAGATGAGCTTAATGCGCACTTTGCTGGGGTGTCGGTTTCGCCACATGATGATGGTGAGGAACGCAAGAAGTTTCTTTCTGAATGCAGCGAAAATGGTTTCGCTTTTACATCAATTAATATTAACGATGTTATTCTTGCAGTTTCTCACTTCTCATCGCAGGCTCGTGGGGAAGACGGCATTCCGCAAAGTGTGATACTTAAAGCATTACCATTTATTGATGAACATCTTGTGACTCTGTTCAATTCCTCTTTTGCGCGGGGGGTTTTTCCTGGCCTTTGGAAACAGGCACGTATTGTGCCATTAAAGAAGTGCTCTGCACCCAAATCGCCTAAAGACTTCAGGCCTATTGCTATTTTCTGTTTTCTTTCAAAGGTACTTGAGAAGATCGCCCATGACCAATTGCAGGAGTACATTACTGCTAATAAAATACTTGATCCAATGCAGACTGCCTTCAGAAAGCACAGCTCGACACAAACAGCTATTCTTAAATTAACTGATGACATAAGATCGGGTCTAGACAAAAAACTCGTCACGTTACTTTTACTTTTTGACTTCAGTAAGGCATTTGACACGATTTCTCCCTTCAAGTTACTTACTAGGCTTAGATCGATGGGGCTTTCCAGGGCTGCTCTCTTGTGGATTAACTCCTATATTTCAGGAAGGAAACAAATGGTTTCCACGCATTTAAACGAGGAATCGAGTTGGCTGACAACCAACCTTGGAGTTCCACAGGGTTCGATACTGGGGCCTCTGTTGTTTTGTCTTTACATTAATGACGTACGTGACGCTCTTGACTCTGGTTGCGTCGGGCACCTACTCTATGCAGACGACCTGCAAATTTACACGCAGGTGCCTCGCGAGAATGTGGAAGAAAGTATTCTCACTCTACAGAGGGCGGCCAAAGCGGTGTCGGAGTGGGCTGCTGGTGTCTCTCTCACTTTGAATTCTAATAAAACCAAGGCAATCGTCTTTGGCAATAGTCGTTTTGTAAATTCTTTTTATGCTGATGGGTCACGTACGATTGATCTTGAGGGAGGCATTAGTATACCTTTCTCTGACTCCGTGACGAGTCTTGGTGTTGTGCTTGACCCTAAACTTTCATGGGTACCGCACGTTGATATGATTACAAAAAAGTTTAATAGAGTTTTGTATACCCTGCGATTTTTCCGTCGGTACACCAAGGAGAATCTGCGTAAACAGCTCGCAACCGCCCTGCTGTTTCCACATCTTGACTATTGTTCGGTGGTTCTGCTCGATGCTTCTCAGGAGTTGAGAAGACGAATACAGAAATTACAAAATTCATGTGTGAGATATGTAATGGGTTTGAGAATGGGTGATCATGTCTCTCCTTATAGAACCGCGTTGGGTTGGCTGCGCCCAAACTGATTTGAGGAGACAGTATTTTTTGGCTGTGCTTATGTACAAAATCGTGCGCATGAATACTCCGGAGCATCTAGTGAGTCTCTTCACTAGATGTGTACCTAGGGCGGCTACTAAGGGAGAGACTAAGGATCTTGCGGTGCCCTTTATGCGCACTGAGACTGGAAGAAATTCCTTCCAAGTTCAAGGTGTGCATTTTTGGAATTTCCTACCTGCTGAAATTAAGTATCTTCCATCTATCAGCAGGTTCAAGACGGCAGTGAGGGGGTACCTACTTGACCTTGAGTAACAGATATTCTCTTTATGTTATATTTATAGTCCCTTTATGTTAATTTATTATCATGTGTAGTCCCGTATATAGATTTAAGGTGTGCTTGTATTTATAGTATGGATGATGAGCGCATGGTTGAGAGTGAATGCATTATTTTTTTTTATTATCTTTGACTATTTGACTCGTTTGATTTTATTATATTTTATTTTTGGTTTTGTTTTTACTAGTTTGACTGATGGATATTAATTCGACATATTTGTTTATTGTTATTTTATTGATGATTGTGTGTGTATTTTATTATTGTAATGATCTGTGATATCACTCTGAATAGTGACTTACTTTTTAATAATGAAATAAGTTACTATATTATGGCTCTAAATAACACTTTTTCTATTTTTCTGAAATCAGATTGAAGATATTTTCAGCTGAACACGCTATCCTACGCTCAGAAACGGTTTTTTGTGGGGTTATATAAAGATTTTGTTGCGTGATTTGGCATCTGAGAGATTTGGAAAGACATATTTTGATAATCCATACATGTTCTTTACAACTGTATACTCAGATTTGCAATATTTTAATCCATAAACCATGAAAATTTACCAAAATCTAATTTTTTTGAGGTTATGTAATAATTTCATTTGATTATATTTTATTTAAATAACTTAAATAACAAATATCAGTATTTTTAATGACTTTCTATTATTTTGTCTTATTCGATTTACGATATTTTCATTTGCACGTTCCAGTATTTGCCAAAAACTGATTTTAGTTTAAGTTTATGTACAAATTGTATTAACTTATATTACATTTAAAAAGCTTAAAACAACGGTTTTTACTTTTTTTATGTTACCATTTTTCAATCATATTTTCAGTATATTGCGATGCGCGCTTAACATAGTATTTTGAGAAAATGTAATGCTTTTACTAAGTCATGTTATTCTTACTGAGTTAAAAACAGTTACTTTTAAGTGTACTTAAATCATTTCTTAAATATCATGGCACAAATAATATTTTTTTAAACACCGCAACTTTTTATTTAAAAAAAGTTTATAAAAGAATTGGTAGGAAAAGTAATTTTCTCATTTTCATAGTTTGCGTAGTGTATAATATAATAAATTATAAAAAAAATTTAAATGTAACTCTACACACAGTCCTTGAGGATGAGCAGTAGCGTGCTCGAAACGTTGGACATTATACAGGATCACAATCGAAGAAAGGTTTTTTGGTGGTGGGGGACAGTCAGATTGTGCTTTACTAATTTTATTTATTTTCAGGTTTCTTTCCAGTTAATTTTTAAGTTTTTATTTCAGGTTATTCTACGGGGGTGATTATAAACAAGGGCAGTCTGACTGTCCATATTTATTTAATTATTTTATTATATAGATTTTAAATTGACTGTAAGACCGATGGAAATATTTATCATCCTATTATACATATACATTGATACATATCCGCACACATGTTTTTCATTTATTTATTAGTCGCATTTACATTGTTACAAGGTAAGCGCTCCGTGTCTTTGCACGAAGCAGCTGGCTTTTGCCTTATATACTAACTAAGGTCTCCTCCAATCGCTTATGGACAAAACGCGCATTCAACGCGCGTCCTCCTATCGGTGAAACTGGAAATCAAAAGTCTTGCAAATGAATATTGTTGAAATGTTTCAAGAAAATATTTCTAAAAGTTGCAATTAAAGATTTCTACAATCTTTCATTGCAACATTATTGCCATCAAACAAATCCATCATGAAAGATTATTGAAATATTTTAGTAATATTTGCACAAATATTTCAAGGAAACCTTTACGAAATGTTAATTAAATATTACATTATCATTCGAACATCGATAAAAATATTTTATGAAAGATTTAAGTGAAATTTCAACTTTATTTCAGAAAATCAAGATTATATTATAATTCTACTTATAATTGATCTATTATTTCACAGAAATATTTCTTAAAAGTTTGATAGAATTTTTTTTCAAATATTCCGCTATTTTATTCGGAAATCGCTGATGTGAAATCTTTGGTAAAGCTTTCAAAAATATATCGTAAAAGATGTTAGTGAAATGTTTTAACGAAATTTTTTCGTATTTTTTTATAAGTCGAGAATTCGCAAAGTAATATTCTGAAAAGGTTTATAAAATATTTTGTGAAGTTTTATTTGAAAGTCTGCAACAATATTTCGTTGAAAAATTTCTTGAAAGTTTGATAAAATATTTCATAAATATTTCTCTTTTAGATTTAGAAATCGCCGATGTGAAATCTTCAATAAAGCTTTCAAAAATATTTCGTGAAATATTTCAATGAAATGTTTTAACAATATTTTTTCGTAGTTTTTTTTAATTGAGAATCTGGTACGTTAACATTGTCAAAAATTTATGGAATATTTCGGGATTTTTTATTTGAAACTTTGATGCAATTTCAGTAAAAAGTTCCTTGAAAGATTGATAAAATATTTTATAAACATTTCAGTATTCGATTTAAAAGAAACTGATGTGAAATCTTTAATAAATTTTCAGAAACATTTCATGAAAGATTTTTATGAAATGTTTTAACGAATTTCGATAAATATTTCATGAAATGTTTCTTACAGGTTTAATCGAAAAATTAAAAAATTGCACTAAATATCTTGCTTTGAAATATTTCAGAAATATTTATGAAACTATTTTTTAAAACATTTCACTGAAATGTTTTGAAATATTTCACTGAAATTTTCTTGCTATGTGGAATGTGAAATATTCTGCAAAGTTTTAACAAAATTTTGAGTGGGCTTCATGAGATAAATATAATAAAATATTGTTGAAAAATTTATGAAATATTTCAGTAAGCCTTATTTAAAATTTCTCGACAGTAGTTCATTGAAATATTTCTGAAAAGTTTAATAAAAAGTTTCATAAATATTTCAGATGCTGATCTACTATAAGTATATAGTCGATATGAAATATTACATAAATCTTTACAAAATCTTTCATAAAAGAATCCAGTGAAATGTTTAAACAATGTTTCAAGTCGGCTTTGAGAAAACAAAAATTTCGCAAAGCAATATTCTTGAAATATCTACGAAATTTTTCAGGAAGCTTTATTTGAAAGTTCCTGACAATATTTCATTGAAACATTTCTGAAAAGTTTAATGAAATGTATTATAAATATTTCAGATTTTGATCCACTTATGACCGATATGAAATATTCCATAAAACTTTACAAAATCTTACATGAAAGATTTTAGTGAAATATTTAAACAATATTTCAAGTCGTCTTTGGGAGATTAAAAATCTTGCTGAGTAATATTGCTAAAATATTTATGAAATATTTTAGAAAGCCTTATTTGAAAGTTCCTGACAATATTTCATTGAAATATTTCTAAAAGGTTTAATAAAATGTTTTATAAATATTTCAAATTTTGATCCACTTATGACCGATATGAAATATTACATAAAGCTTTACAAAATCTTACATGAAAGATTTTAGTGAAATATTTAAACAATATTTCAAGTCGGCTTTGGGAGATCGAAAATCTTGCTGAGTAATATTGTTAATATATTTATGAAATATTTTAGGAAGCCTTATTTGAAAGTTTCCAATAATATTTCATTGAAACATTTCTGAAAGGTTTAATAAAATGTTTTATAAATATTTTAGATTATGATCTTCTTATGGTCGATGTGAAATATTACGTAAAACGTTACAAAATCTTTCATCAAAGATTTCAGTAAAATGTTTCAACAATCTTGCTGAGTAATATTGCTAAAATATTTATAAAATATTTTAGGAAGCTTTATTTGAAAGTTTCCAACAATATTTCATTGAAACATTTCTGGAAAGTTTGATAAAATATTTCATAAATTTTTCAGATTTAGATCTACTTATGGCTGATGTGAAATATATAATAAAGCTTTACAAAATCTTTCATGAAAGATTTTAGTGGAATTCAATGGAAGTTTAGCTGTTTTGTCCGTTTCGGACTATGCTCGGAAAATAATAAAAATTTTCTATTTTTTCCTAGAATAGTATCCTTTGCTCGTTTTTCTAATTCATTAAGAGGAGGCCGTATAACTCTGTCCTTGTCTAATCTAAATTTTCGTTATTAATAATAAATTAGATATTTTTATACGAAAGTAAGGGCATAGCCCAATAGATTCAAGGACGAGCAAACGATCGTATTCTATGAAAAAATATAAAATTTTCATTATTTTTCGAGTGAGGTCTGAAACGGAAAAATAATTGAATTTGATAACTGTTTTTCCGTTTCAGACCTCACTCGAAAAATAATGAAAATTTTATATTTTTTCATAGAATAGGATCGTTTGCTCGTCCTTAAATCTATTGGGCTATGCCCTTATTTTCGTATAAAAATATCTAATTTATTAATAATAACGAAAATTTAAATTAGACAAGGACAGAGCTATACGGCCGCCTCTTAATTATAACGAAAATTTAGATTAGACGGAGACAGAGCTATATGTCCGACTCTTAACAATTTTAAATTTTACGTAATAACAATTTTTTTTTTTATTATTATTGAGCCAGAGTCAGTGTGCAGAGAGTTCACTCATTCTCTGAGACAAGATCTCATGTTGGAATAGTTTTGATTACTGATAAGATAAGATAATTATTTAAGATTAACCTAACGCAACTGCCGTGATGATTAGTCCACAATTGGCAATGAAACCGCTTCTAATTTCGGTAGAAGTATTCCGAAACGAACCATGGAGAGTTCAACAAGAACTAATTGATATCGTGGGTAGGATACCCCTAGGTCAACTTATTAATTACACAGACCCACAAAAAAAATGTCAAAACCCACGGACCAGACCATATCATCTTATGTTTTTGAGGTCGCTGAATCCGAACCCGTGGTCCGTTTCACCTTATCACCTCAGGGTCAAGTTCATTTGAAGGTCAAATCTACAAAATTAGTGGGAACCATATTTTAACAGTATATATTGTAACGTTTGGTCTCTCGTCCACAGATGAACTCGTTGATGCCGTGGCTACCAGACTTTTAGAGGGATTGATTCTCGGTGATTCTCGGTGGTTCGCGGAAGCCAAAGTTCAAACTTACTAACTAAAACTAACCTAACCTTACTTTTAATAATAATAATAAAAAGAAAAAGAATTAAATGCTCAGTTAATTTAATAAGCAAAGATAACGCATGCATTAAATTTAATTATGATAAATAATAAATAAATCTATAATCTTAGTGAACAAAGCTAAACCTAACCTTAACTTAAATGACAAACGACGGGGTGGAAGCAGGATGGGTGCTGCGGAAACTGGTAAATAATTATAATTAATTATTATCTTTAAGAACGTTCTTTTGAAGATTTATTCAAAAGTAAGTAAAGCAGTTAATGGCTTAAGGCCTACAACAATTATTACAACGCCGGCAGTATTTAAGAAAGGCAAACATAAATAAACTGATTAATTTTTATTAAACAAAAAATAAATAAATCTTTTCTCATAAATTAAATAAACTGCTAATTTGTACTATGAAGAAATAAACAAAGAAGAACTTTAGTACTCTTTGCTGCCGGCAGGTGGTGCGTGGTATTCAGAAGCCATCGGTAATAAAGCAAAACGCAAAGACAAACCAAAATTAATAATTATAATTAAATAATTAACTGCGGTAAATAATGGCGAAAACTACCGTACCGACGGTGGGTATAGCACGACCTATACGGACGGCGGATTAGTGGCTGGAAGGTGGAAAAGATGTCGTGCAAAGTATACCTCCTAATACACGACATTAAAGAGGACTGTACAAAGTATACTCCTAGTATACAGTCAATAAAGGATCCCCACTCTATGTAATCTCCAAGATAGTGGAGAGGGAAATATACAATAGAAGGATCTCTCTATGTACAACTCCAACAGAGAGAGCAGGAATTCGTGCAAAGTAATCTCCTAGTGCACGAGGACAAGGTTCAGGAACTTGACTCTACGTAAACTCCGAGAGAGTCAAAGGAATAATAGGAAGACCAACTGTAGCATGCAAAGTTTTCCCCCTAGTACATGCTAACAGACGGACGGTCAGGTAAGGAATGAGCCTCGAGAGAGCCAGCGATGTCTCTTATATGCACAGAGGCTCATTTTTCCCGTTGCGGGAGCAACGCCTCGTAGCGGCTCAGCGCCTGGACATGCTGCTGGCGGCCGAGCGTCAAACAGTCTAAGCGCGCGCGAAATTCAAGCGTCGCAATATTTATGTTTTTGGGATCGCTGAATCCGAATGCGTAGTCCCTTTGACTTCATCACATCAAAGTAAAAGTTATTTTGAGGTAAGTTATACAAAATTCGAGCAAAACAAATTCATGCCATTTATCTTTTCTTACTATACCTTACACGTTTCTCGTCGAATAATCGGTGCAAAGGTTTCCTTTTACGTTTTATCCCAGTGGCTTTACAATCTTTTTTCAACATCCAGCAGTAATCAGCCAGCATGTTAGTATCCTATTTACCTTGATAACGCTTCTCCATTACTTTAATGTATTGGTGAAAACGCTTTCCTTGTTCTTCACTATAAGCTCCACAGTTGTTAAGAAAACTATCTAAGTGATTGTGTAGAAAATGTAATTTATACTTCATTAGGCAACCCATTTCTTTGTAATTTGGGCTTCTGCGATTACCCAAAAAGTTTTCAGTAACTTTCTGAAAACTAAGCCATGCAGCTCTTCAGTGTTTGTCATGGAACTAATAAACTGATCATCAGACATCATTTTTCTAATTTCTGGACCATCAAAAATACCTTCCTTCGATTTTGCATCTGGTTTATTCGGAAACTTGCTTTCCAAGTATTTGAAGCACTGGTCATCTTTATCTGAAGCCTTGACGAATTGTTTCATCACACCAAGTTTTATGTGTAATGGCGGAATGAGAACTTTTTCGGGTCAACCAATGGAGTAGCTACAACGTTACTTTTTCTGACTTCGAGAGATTTTCTTTCAGGCCATTTATGATTTGTATAGTGTTTTGCATGGTCTCTACTATCCCATAAGCACAAGAAACATGATGTCTTTGTAAATCCAGACTGCTGTCCTAACAATATTTCAGAAACTTTCAAATCACCACATGAAAGCCATTTATGCTTGACATACTGAATTTTTTGTAGTATAATTTTGAGATTGTCATATATTTCCTTGATTCTAGTGGAGTGCGCTATAGAAACTGAGGCATAGTTTTTGCTGTTCTGTAGTAATACAGCTTTTAAACTTCTGTTTGATGAATCTATGAACAGTCTCCATTCTTCGACTTTATGTACATTAGGCTTAATTTCAATTATCAAACCTTTTGCATCTTTACAATACACTATTTTATCACCATCATGATTCATTTCTTCAAAATATGGTTCGAAACTTTTGCTTCTTGTTATGTAAAAAGATACTCTCGTAGAATTTGCCAACTGATTCATGCCTTTTAAAGCTGAAGCTAAATATCCTTCTCTATTTTTAGGTAAGCTAAGCTCTCTAACTAAGTCATTCAGTTTATTTTGAGTCCATAACTTTACACTTCTGTCTTTTTGGCCCGCTGGAAGGAAAATGTCGTCATTGTCATCATCGTCATCATTATTTTCAGTTTGTTCATAAGTATTGCTTTCATAAGATTCATCATTTAAATCATTTTTATCAATTGCATCTTCATCAATGCCGTCACTGACTTCGTCGTTATCTTCGTCATCAAGTTGTTCATCGTCGGAATCTGATTCAATTGATAACCTCTCAAGAAGATCTATATCTTTATTTTTTCTCGTTTTTCCGATAGGTCTTTTTACAGAAATAACATCAGCATAATTCACATTTGTTTTATTTTTACTGTTTATTCCAATGGTTTCGGTGTTGCAGAAGTAACAATCCTTTTTTCCATCTGGTTAATACCATTCCATTGGGCTATCAAATTTAACTTTGTCATCTTCTTCTGTTTTATCCCACATACAAAGCATTTTACGACATTGTTCACAGATACTACATGGAGTCCATTTCTATATTTACATCTGTTTTTAATTTAAAGCAAGTTTTGTAAATGTTTTTGAAATACTCTGAGACCTTACTCGATGATTTTCATATAAAAAAGCATCATGGTAATGAGCGGCAAATGGGGATATAAGAAAGACCCGAACGCGTATTCACAAGCGCGTAGCTACGACCCTAATTTCGACAGCCAAGCGACTATTAAATGTAACGCGCACACTTTAGAATGTATAATATCCCTACTCTAAGGCGGCAGAGTAGGAACGTAGCGGCAAGCGCCGAAAATGCAAAGCATCTTGTTTAACGAAGAGCTCGTGCTCCGCACTTGTTAAATTCGTGAGGAGTGATGCTGTTCTTGCTTTCTTGTTGCGAGCTTCTGGACCAGCAGATCTTTTTTGAGGTTAGTGTATGATTACTGTTTGATTTTGGAGGGAAAGCGGCGTTTGGTGCCTTTCTGAACACATTGAGCGACGTAATTTTTGAAACATGCCGCAAGAGGTCGCTACTATGGATCATTGTGGTATATGTAAGCGGCCGTCGTCAGATGCATGTGGAGAGAAAAGGTTTTACAATTGCTATACCTGTCGTCAACGCTGTCATGCTAGATGTATGACACGTATACAATCAGAAGGCACCGGTCATCACTACATGTGTAATAAATGCTTAAAGACAAAGAATGAGAAGCGCGCCCTCTCTACTTTACGCGCGCTTGGCGTTAGCGATGTCGATAAGGCTCAGAAGAGACTGCTTTCCACTACATCGACTCCATCAAGGCTCGATATACAAGTACCACCGGTCATCGTCTCACAGGGGCAACCAACAACTAAGGCAGTTCAGATGGCCAGTGGCGCGGCGAAAAATAATAAGTCTAGTTTAAGTATTATTTTAAATGACAAATCTATTGAAGCTACGCATTAAAGAGGTGGCGCTGCGCGTGGTGCCCCCGCCACCGTACTTAAAAATAATAAATCAATTAAATCAATAGTTGATAATGAACAATTGAAAAATATTGATAATTTTATTTCTCAGACTGCTTTGTCTGCACTTGAAGGCGCTTTGTCTCGTAAGCTTGACTCAATCCTCAGCGCTCTCGATCGGCTTCCGAACGTTGAGAGTAGTGTAATGGGTATCGGTGATGGCTTGCGAGGCATTGTTGATAGACTTAATAGTCAAAATAAAATAATAAGAAATTTAGAAGCTGTGCAGGCAAGGCTGCTTGATGAAAATAGTAAACTAAGGGAGAAAGTCAGTGGTTTTGAGACTCAATTGTCTACTCTGATTAAGAATTATGAAAAGATGAATTCAAATTTTAATTCTAAAATTGATAGCCTTCAATCTATATTGAAGGCTGAGTTTAATGGAGTGGACAAGAATTTCTCGGATCTTGCAGGGGGGGTGGCATGCGTGGTGCAGACCGTCTCTGATCTGAGTGTGCAAGAGCGTGTGAAAGAGCATGAAAGTATCCTACATACTAACGCAACCTCAATTGAAGTGGTAGACACCAACACAAAAATTACTGACACAAGAACGGAAAAGGTTTATTATAATCGAAATCAAAATACACAAAATTGTGGTGACAAGGGTGACTTATTGGTGATCTCCAGTGGACTGGACTGCTCAGCGGCTAATATTCGACCGGAAGATTTTGCTTCTGTTGTCCTTGGTACCATACTTCCGGAAATAGCACATTCACATATATTATCAGCTGTTTGTTTGACATCGCATGATTCTGGAAGCGGCGTGATCAGAGACGGTCCGGGAGGTCCCTCCTCGCTGCTAGTCAGACTCTCCGAGGCCAGTCTGATATGTCTGGCAGATATTGATCTTACCTGTCTTGCCGGTTTGTCTGCCACAAACAGCCACTACCAAATTTTTATAAATGAATATCTTCAAAAAGATATATATAAAAACTTTCAAGATTTAATGAAATATGCAAAGGATAGAGGTATTGATTTGATATAACATAAAAGTAATAGATTTCTGGCAAGAAAGAAAAGAGGGGAGAGAGTATACACCTTTACTACCAGGGATGATATAGATAAGATTTTGGGTAGTGCAAATAATGCTATTTTAGATAAAAGTCCTGTTGCTGACAAATCTCATGTAATAAGTGGATGTATAAATAATGTTGATAATGTTGTTATAGTAGTTTTCAATGATTAATATTCTGTTATTAAGAGTAATGATGTCTCTCCCCAATGACTGGACCAGATCTCCTCGGGGACTCGAACAGGGAAAAGAGGTGCACTGCGAGCGGTCTTTTTGAATGTGACTTCATTAAGGGCTCACATTGAACAGGTGCGTGAGCTTCTGTGTGACGCCCATTCTTACGATCTATTTGGAGTGGCTGAGACCTGGCTGGGACCGACTGTCTCGGATGACGTCATTCAGATCAAAGGGTATAAAATATTTAGGCAGGACAGAAACCTTCATGGAGAAGGAGTTTCCCTTTACGTTAAAAATAATGTAAAATGTGATATATTAGCTTTTTCAAATACCACAACTACTACTATCAGTGGTTACCAGAGGTACCTGAATATATCTTTTGTTTTGTTAAAGCTGGTAGCTCTGAACCTGTGTTGGTTTCTGTTATTTACCGTCCTCCTGTCATTTCGTTTACAAAAAACTCTGATCTGATTGAATCCTTCATGAATTTAACTCCCGATTTTTCATTTAAAATTAGAATGGGAGATCTGAATGCCGATCTCCCACGAGAAGTTAGTGATGCGAAGTTTCTTAAAAAGCTGTCCGCTGAGCTTTCGCTTCAGTTGGTCCAGCATGGTGCCACGCATATTGCTCCATCGTCTCGCACATGGATTGACCTGATTTTGGTGGACGACAATGACACTATACTTGACGCACGTAACTTACCTGCGAACTTTCATAGTCGGCACAACTTGATTGACGTCTCTATAGCCTACAATGTGAGCGTTTTACAGCAAGAACATATCAAGTATCGAGATTATAAAAATATCAGTGAAAAATTATTATTAGAGAAATTAGCCGGCTGTGATTGGTCCTTATTGACAACTGGTACAGTTGACTACATTTGCGACAATCTTGCTGCTGCTATTGAAAACTTAGCACCAGTAAAAATATTTAAATGTACGAAGAAGCCACCATGGATGGATAAAGAGTTGTCGCAGATGCAGCGCAAGAGAGATGCCACGTATAGACGATACAAAGGGACAAATGATAGTCAATATCTCTCTGAATTTCTACAGTTACGTAAGGCAGTGGGCGAACAGACTGAACGCGCAAGAACTGAATATTACCATAACAGACTGTTTGAGACTCTTGCAAACGGTAATGTCTGGAAGGAGTTAAGAGAGCTGAGACTCTTATCCGGACCTCCAGGGGATTTGAATGGATTCACTCCAGATCAGCTTAATGTGCACTTTGCTGGGGTGTCGGTTTCGCCACATGATGATGGTGGGGAATGCAAGAAGTTTCTTTCTGAATGCAGCGAAAATGGTTTCGCTTTTAAACCAATCAACGTAAACGACGTTATTCTTGCGATTTCTCATCACAGGCTCGTGGTGAGGACGGCATTCGGCAGAGTGTGATACTTAAAGCATTGCCGTTTATTGGTGAACATCTTGTGACTCTGTTCAATTCCTCTTTTGCACGGAGGGTCTTCCCTGGCCTTTGGAAGCGGGCACGTATTGTGCCATTAAAGAAGTGCTCTGGACCTAAATCGCCTAAGGATTTTAGGCCCATCGCGATTCTGTGTTTTCTTTCGAAGGTACTTGAGAAGATCGCCCATGACCAATTGCGGGAGTACATTACTGCAAACAAATTACTTGATCCAATGAAGACTGGTTTTAGAAAGCACCACTCGACGCAGACAGCTATACTAAAATTAACTGACGACATAAGATCAGGTCGAGACAAAAAACTCGTCACGTTACTTTTGCTTTTTGACTTTAGTAAGGCATTCGACACGATCTCTCCCTCCAAATTACTTATGAGGCTGAGAACGATGGGGCTTTCGAGGGCCGCCCTCTTGTGGATTAATTCCTATATATCAGGGAGAAAGCAAATAGTTTCCACGCATTTGAATGAGGAATCGAGCTGGCTGAAAACCAGCCTAGGAGTTCCACAGGGTTCGGTACTGGGGCCTCTGTTGTTTTGCCTTTATATTAATGACGTACGTGATGCTCTTGACTCTGGTTGAGTCGAGCACCTACTTTATGCGGACGACCTGCAAATTTACATGCAGGTGCCTCGCGAGAGTGTGGAGGAGGGTATTTTATCCTACAGAAGGCGGACAAAGCGGTGTCGGGGTGGGCGGCTGGTGCCTCTTTCACTTTAAATGCTAATAAAACTAAGGCGATCGTCTTTGGTGGCAGTCGTTTTATGCTGGAGGGCCCAAGACGATTGATCTTGAGGGAGGCATTAGTATACCCTTCTCTGTTTCCGTGATGAGTCTTGGTGTTGTGCTTGACCCTAAACTTTCTTGGGAACCACACATTGATATGATTACAAAAAAGTTTAATAGAGTTTTATATGCGCTGCGGTTTTTCCGTCGGTACACCATGGAGACTCTGCGTAAACGGCTTGCAACCGCCCTGCTGTTCTCACATCTTGATTATTGTTCAGTGGTTTTGCTCGATGCTTTTCAGGGGTTGAGAAGACGAATACAGAGGTTACAAAATTCTTGTGTAAGATATGTATTGGGTTTGAGAATGGGGGATCATGTTCTTCCTTATAGAGCCGCGTTGGGTTGGCTGCGCACTGATTCTAGAAGACAGTATTTTTTGGCTGTACTTATGTACAAAATCGTGCGCATGAATACTCAAGAGCATCTAGTGGGTCTTTTCGCTAGATGTATACCTAGGGCGGTTACTGGGGGAGAAATTAAGGACTTAGCAGTGCCCTTTATGCGTACTGAGACTGGCAGGAACTCCTTCCAAGTCCAAGGTGCGCATTTTTGGAACTCCCTACCTGCTGAGATTAAACATCTTCCATCTCTGAACAGGTTCAAAGCAGCAGTGAGGGGGCACTTACTTGACCTCGATCGACTTTACCTTTCTTTATTTATGTTAATTTATTATGTGATGTCCTATATGTAGACTTAAGGTGTGAATGTATTTATTGTATGAGTGGTTGGTGAGTAAATGTTTTTTTATTTGATTTTATTGTATTGACTGCGTTTCATGCTATTGTGTACGCTTTTTATTTTTATTTTATGTATTTTTATGTATTTTTATTTTTATTTTTATTTTTTATTTTTCTTTTAAATTTTAATATTATGACTGATAGATAATGAATACCTGTTTTTAATTTATTGTATTATTGCGTGTATTGTTTTATAATCTTAATTATTTTTGTATTATCTACGGTTTATCTGGGATATCACTTTTTATTGTGACTTACTTTTTCAGTATTATTAGGGTTAGTTATTCGACTGTGATATCAACTTTAACTTTAAGTGCAATATTTATTTGTAATCTTATATTGTATTACACGCCTTTTTCATATTTAATACGAATAAATCATTATCTAATCTAAACTTATCTAATCTAAGGTATACTTGCGAAGATTATTGAAATATATTCGCGTAACGGATGATGCATGAGGCCCAATAATCCTTAAGCCTTACTTCCTTTTTCCTTCCTTTTCAGGACGAAATCATCTAATATAAAACTTTTGAGTAAGCTGGTGCACACGGACCAGAGCTTACAGAGCAAAATGTCTCTGTGGTGTACGGTCTAGCTCAGCTTACTCGCTTATAAATAAAACCTTACGTTTAAAACGATAGGTTTATTGAGTGCCGAGATCGCGCTCAATAGACAAATCGTGTCGACCAATCTGCCATTTTGTTAGCGCTTGATGTCGAATCGTGAATTGTTAAAGAACGATTGTTTCTCGGCGCTGATTGAATGGTAGATAATAAAAAGTACTTGTAGAGTACTGTTAACAAGTGCATCATATACCTGGCAAGTTATTGTAACTAGGATATGACGTCACAACTGGCGCCCTACGTTCATTTTAATTCACGACTGAGTAAATTAAAAATTAAAAAATTTTTGTTTGATAAACGAGCATTAAAGTATGTAATAAAACGCAATTGGCCTTAACGCAATAAATAACTCACGTGAGAGTTAATTGCTCGAAAGATCTAAAAATTAATATCGGAAAAATTTTCTTTTTCCTAATTTGTAATAGCGTAGTATTACATAACAAAGTCACGACTGACGCTCTTCGGTCATATATGACTTACGACTGAAAAATTAAAAGAATTAAAACTTTCGTTGTTAAAGGCGCGAAAAATAGATGTAAAGTCACGAATATTGTACATATAAGAAGTAGATATTTGGCTTTGATTATAAATAATTTACAACTTACAAATAATAATAAAATAGTAAAAATGAGAAAATTAAAAGTCGTAGATTTCATTTTGAAATCAAAAGAAAAAATTAATAATAAAAAAGGAAAAGAAGAAAATTTGGCTAAAAAAGTACAAATTAAATTAGAGAAAAATACTAAAAATAATGAAAAAACAGATTTAGTTGTATTAAGGGAAAAAGAAGTAATACAGATCCTTGAAGTAGTTAAAAGCCATATAGAAAAACAAAACAGCGGCATAAACCTAATGTACTTAAAATTTGAAAAGTTAGAGTCTCGAATTGAAAATTTAGAATCAATAGTTAGTGAAATGAAAATTAATGAGGGTAATGTAATAAAGAAATTAATAGAGGTTAGGCGAAAATTTAATTATAATATGCCGAGACTAATTGAACATTTAAATGATTTAGAAAAAGAAATTGAAATAATGCGTCAAAGAAAAGATTAAAATAATAAATTAAGAAAATTTACATAAAAAGGAAAAGAAAAATTTAAATTGCGAAAAATAATTGAAAAAAAAATAATAAAAAGAAGAATAAAATTTAACACGCGAAATGAAATAAAATCATTAGATTGAAATAAAATTGAATAGTGACACTCAACCTAGTCAGTGATACTCAAATTAAAACTTTGAATATAAGAAGATTTATACATATAATCATAAGAATTCTTGATTTAGATTATTTTAAATTAAATAAATAAATTCGAGACAACACTGAATGAGTTGATGTAGTTAATAAATTACGCACAATAACCGATTTGACGTGTTGAACATTAATTATAAATAAACAACACAGACAATTTAAATAAATAAATAAACAATTGTTATAATGAGTATAAGCGACAAATGTTTTGAACTGTAATTTCAACGACTAAAATTTTCAATATAGAAAGAGAATTTAAATTTAAAAGTTTAATTTATACAGTTAAAGAAATTAACAGTTTAAAATATACTGAAATAAAACAAAAATACATACTGTTGAAAATACTTAAAATTTTGTTTTAATTTTAATTAAAGTCACTTATTTAAAATTTGAATCTGAGTATTTGCTCGAATTGCGTAAAAAAATAATAAATCAAAATGCCGTCTACACGAAGATCAGACATTATATTACAAGAAATACAAGAACAGCAAGAAAAAGAAGAAACAAAAAAGAAGATAAACCTTAATTTAGTTGAATGGATGCAAGCACTCACACTAGAGCTTAAAATATTGTCCACACAAAACGTCAGTCTTGAAAATTCCTTAAACAGCTCAGGTGACTGGGAAAGAATATGTAGCGTGAGCTACACTAATAAAATTTCTAATTTTATTTAAATACTAAAAAATTGCTAAATTTATTCACAAGTTCAATTTGTTTTGAGATTCTAATTTTTTCTTTAACTAAATTCATTCAAATCTAAACTTTACACTAGAGAAATTTAATGAATTTGAATCTGATACACTAAAACCTTAACTTACACCTTTTTTCAAAAGATTATATTAAACTTTATCTGTAATTTACCTTTATCTATAAATGAGACAAACTGGGAAATTGAAATAATTTAAACACAATTTTTTAGAGGGAAAAAGCCGTTAAAGGCATAAAAAACCCTTTTATTAATTACAAGCACAACACTGAGAACAAGATCTAAGTAATAAACTAATATGACGCCACTTACGCGCTGAACGCCGCTCATCGCAAAATTTACCGTTTTTTCTTAATTAATAGACATGAAAATGCAACGATCGTTGATCATGCATCGAATCAAATTTGTTTGTTAGGCTTGATGCCGGATTATCGCGTGTGCACACGGCGATCGCGTTTAGTTAAACGCGCGCAATTAAATTTCAATTTGTTTATTTTACACTGATTTGTCACAATAAAGGTAATTAGCTTTTGACGAAAACGCTACAGAAACGATTGAATTCTTTCGTACAAACTTATCGTTATTCGAAAAATCTAAATATTCTATACGGAGTGCGGTTAGAGGTGTTGCTCTGTTGACGAACTAAAGCCAATTAATCAAGTCACGGCACGCTTTTTAGCGCGCGCTCGTTCGTTAGAGAGAAGTTTTTCTTTTAGATTGACCGTGATGTGCTGCCACCTCTAACCCCACTACATATCGTATGCTCGTTAGAGTCGACGTCTATTCAAAGAAAAATAGATTTCTTGGAAAAGACATGTTGCGACGCAACATACTCCGGGCGTAGGCTGCGAGGATGATGAATGTGAATTAATTAAATCGCAGAATTAATATTATTAAATTTGAACGCCTATATTATACATAATCTTACATTGAAGTTAATCGCAAGTATCGTCGCAAAATTGTAAGAAAGGTAGCACGCAAAGTCGAGTAATCTTTCGCTTGTAAATGCCGCTCGCAGTCTTGATTAAAGCAACTCTGTTGATGCCATCGTCCCCAGGAAAGACCTCGACCACGACACCATTTTTGTCTAGTTTCAATTTCCTGAAGATATTCTTTATACCATTTTTCCAAATCTTGTCTGATCCTTTTTAGAAGATTGTATGTAGAAAAACGGTTACCTGGAACTGAAAAAAATTTTGTTCTAGTAAGAAATTAAATGGTTTAGCTATAAAAGATGAGCAGGTGTTATTGGGAGAGGGTCGTTGGGATCAGCTGAAAGAGCATACTATAGTTTCGAATTTGAAATTGCTTTGATTTTAATCAACAATATTAATTTGTTCATAAGTGAGTTTTGGTCTTTCGAAATTCCTTTCCAAGGATGTTTAAATTCTTAACAGCTGCTTCCCAAGTACCCCTTAAATATAGGGAGATATGAGGATTGAAGTGTTATTGAAGAAAAAAAGAAAAAAATTTTTTTTTTGTTAAAGCATAATTGGTAATTGATGCTTTGAAATTGGGAGTGTTAATCATATCATACATTTTATGTAACTCTCTATCCGCACCCGCAACATTGGTACTATTATCAGAATAAATATGTTCAGTCGCTACTCTACGTCCTATAAACCTACGGAGTGCGGCTAAAAAATCCTTCAATGGAAAAATCTCTATATGCGCTGCCTTTGATGTATACAGATAAAGCGTATCTATAAGTTTTTATAAATGACCTACTTCTACCTTTTCTTTCTTAAATTAAAATTGGACTATAAGGTCAATTTCTGTGAGACGAAGGCTGGAGATTCCTTAATCCTAAATCAAGGGAGGTCGGCTATTTTCGCATGAATTCGCTTGAGTTTGTGTCCAATACACTAAATGCGACGCCTAATTATCCTACGCACTAGATCCTTTCTATTTAAATCCAATATTTTGACGAATTTCTGCAAGAGTCGATTGGATTCCTAAATGTAATTAACCTGATGTGTTCGTGTGATAATCATGTCAGTAACATGATGCTTATTAGGTAATAGTATTGGATATTTTTTTAGTAAAACTATTTAAATTTAAATGATTTTAAATTCTAGATTTACAAAACGTTTTATTTTTAACCGACTTCAAAAAGGAGGAGGTTCTCAATCCGACTGAATTTTTTTTTTTTATGTCTGTTACCTCATAACTCCGTCATTTCTTAACCGATTCGAAAGAACTTTTTCTTATCTGATAGAGAATGTCTGCAGGAAGGCCCCATACGTGTCCTATAATTATTGGGCCAATATTCGGTTTGTATGACCCAATTATCAAATTAAGAAAAAAACCGGGTGTTTTGTTTTCTCATTCACCTCCCTTATACTTCGCCTCTCTCTCTCTCTCTCTCTCTCTCTCTCTCTCTCGGCTTTTATTTATTAAAAATTTTTTTAATTTGTATGTTTTTGTTAAAAAATTTTTATTTTCTATCTTCTAGTGAATCCCCTTACAAAAAACGCAAATATAGGTAGACCCACTAATTACATTAAACTTTCATTATTAATTCATAACGCATGCATTAGTACACCACCAAGCAATATATAGCAGGAAAGAAAGAAGGCTCAACAGCACAGTGTCGTTATGTGTGCATGTATACATATTCAAGCTCAGGTAAGAGAGAGAGAGAGAGAGAGAAAGATAGAGAGAGAGAGAGAGGGAGAGGGAGAGGGAGAGAGGGAGAGAGAGAGAGAGAGGGAGAGAGAGAGAGAGAGAGAGAGAGTAGGCGAAGTATAAGAGAGGTAAATGAGAAAACAAAACATCCGGTTTTTTTCTTAATTTGATAATTGGGTCATACAAACCGAATATTGGCCCAATAATTATAGGACATGTATGGGACCTTCCTGCAGACATTCTCTATCAGATAAGAAAAAGTTCTTTCGAATCGGTTAAGAAATGACGGAGTTATGAGGTAACAGACATAAAAAAAAAAAAAAAAAAAAAAAAAAAAAAATTCAGTCGAATTGAGAACCTCCTCCTTTTTGAAGTCGGTTAAAAATAAATGAAACTACACAAAAACAAGAAGAAAAAATTGAAGAACTTAAAGCAATAATAAACAGAAACAGCATACGCACACAAACAACTGAAATTCCTTACACAAAAATAAAGATACCCAGGCCAAAATATGAAGGCAGTGTTGATGAAAGGCCAATGAAATTTCTAAATGAATTAAGGCAATACATAGATTTAAAAGGATTAACTGAAAGAAGAACATTACAACTATTGCAAAATGTGTTACAAAAGGAAGCGAATGCATGGTGGTATATTTACCAAGATAACGTAAAAACATTTGAACAATTTGAAAATATATTTTTAGAACGTTATTGGAATGAGAAAATCCAAAGATCAACACATAGAAATGTAGAATTTGGCCAGTATTATGAAAATAGTAAGAAAAGTAGAGTAACATACGCTACACAGATATTTGGTTTTGCAAAAAAACTACAATTAAACTATTCCGAAGAAGATTTAAAATAAGTGAGCATTTCGATAGAAATATCAAACAAGAAATAAGATGCTCACAAAACAAAAATAAAAATACACTATTTCAAATATTAGCAGATTTTGATAGTGATGACAAACATAAAAAACATACAACTTATCACAGTAACTACAACCAACAAAATCAAGAGGAAGAATATTATATACAACAAGAAAATTTTTCTGATAAAAATGTAAATAAATACATGCATAATAATCAAAAACAAGAATACAAAATACCATATAATCGAAATGAACAAATAAACAGCACAAGAATAATAGAAAGATCTAATAGAAATAGAGACATACAGCGTGAAGTTCATAAACCACCTGTAAGTCAGAAAATGCTGAAACAAAGCATAAAAGATTTAGATGTTCTAAATATAGACATCGGTAATGAATCTGATATAGAAAATCAGGAAAACTGAAAAAAGTTGTATTTCAAAATACAGAGGGGGGGGGGGGCAGAAATACAACGAGAATGAGTACCCCAAAAAAGAAAAAAAGAAAAAATTCAAATACTCATAAAATGTTAAATATGATTGTGGAGGCAGGGCATAAGTCAGAACTGTTATCTATGTTAAACGATGAATATGTCAATGTAATAAAAAATGAGCGAAAGCAAAGCTAGTACACTCATGATAAATTAAAAGAAGCACACGAGAGCAAAGACACGAAGACATGTGTATTCAATAAAAATAAAGAGATTGTAATTTTCTCTCATAATAA
Source organism: Anastatus disparis (assembly GCA_017163975.1). Lineage (NCBI taxonomy): Eukaryota > Metazoa > Arthropoda > Insecta > Hymenoptera > Eupelmidae > Anastatus > Anastatus disparis. Next base: position 444,354 of record JAFFSR010000327.1, read on the forward strand.
AAATTATACTACTACTCATGGTCTCACAAAAAATGAGATTCATGAAAAAATTAAAATAAACGGTGATAATAAAACACCAAAACAAAATGAACAAACATATTCAAGTTGCAAAGATGACTTTTTGAGAATGCTACTGACTCTATAACTTATAAACATTGGGTAGAACCTATAAAAAACACACCTTTTTATTCTTCAGTTGAAAGAAATAAGAAAAGCTACAAGCAAGGTGAACAGGTCTCATTCAACAAAAATTCAAAGTATAAATTAATAAATTTAAAACTTATATTGAACAGACAAAAGATGAAAATAGCAAATTCATCGACATAAGATAATTTAAAAGAAATCAAGAAGAGTTATGGCCACAGTGGACCAAAAAATAAAATATTATTAAACAATGATAAAAGCATCAACGAAGAAAAAGGATTGAAGAAGAAGAATCGTCAAGAGAATGCAATCAACACATTTAGGTGAAGAAGAACCTAAAACAAATGTAAAATAGTTTTAAGCATTGAGCAAATTTTGAAAAAATATATGTATATTAAAATTTGATTAAAAATTAAAGTATTTAAAAAATTAAATTAAAAAAAAAAATGGTATTTCAATAATTATATTGAAATTTATATGTAAAAATTGTCTGTGTGCGTATAAAAATAAAATTGATCGCACATCAGCACTTATTATTAAATATAAAAATATTTAAAAGTTTTAAATTTACAGTGAAAAGTAGAAAGGTGCTTAAAAAAAGGTACTGATAATGTGCGATAAATTTCATTTGGGAGGCACATCCTAGCCCACATAAAATTTTGTACAAAAAATTTTTAAGCAATATAAATTTAAAATTTAAAAAAGTTTAAAAGAAAAATGGAAAAAAGTATAAAAGTTTAACTAGAGAGTAAAGCAATGAACAAATTAACATGATGCTTTTCTCTTTAATCATTTAAATCACCGTGTTTTCATTTATTTTTAGAAATGAAATGCATTTTTGTGAACAAAAGCCATTTCATTTCGGGGGGCATTGAGACCTCACTCGATGATTTTCATATAGAAAAGCATCATGGTAATAAGCGGCGAGTGGGGATATAAGAAAGACCCGAACGCGCGTTCGAAAGCGCGCAGCTACGCCCCTAATTTCGACAGCCAAGTGACTATTAAATGTAATGCGCACACTTTAGAATGTATAATATCCCCACTCTAAGGCAGCAGAGTAGGAACGTAGCGGCAAGCGCCGAAAATGCGAAGCATCTTGCTTAACGAAGAGCTTGTGCTCCGCACTTGTGTGTCATCTCTTCAGTAATAAAGATCCAAATGAAATGTAATTGCAGAGTCAGTGTTCTTTTCTAGTGTTATTCGCTCACAGAAGATAATGAAGAAGTTTACCTAAAAAGCAGCTTCCTAACTGATTGAGCGAATAACATTACAAATAGTGAAACCGTGATAAAATGATTATGGCTAGTGATTAAAAAGTGTAGTTAAGTGTAGTGTGTACTTGTTTTATTTATCACACTTGTTAAATTAAACTCACGTGAAAAGGCTAAAGCCCAAAGCAAAATTCTTGCAGAAGCGCGAAGCTGGAAAAGCGCAGCTTGGAGTTTTTACGCCACTGCAAGGATAAAGTATACTCGCGAAAATTATTGAAATATATTCACGTAACAGATGATGCATGAGGCTTAGTAATCCAGATACCTTACTTCCTTTTTACTTCCTTTTCAGGACGAAATCATCTAATATAAAACTTTTGAGTAAGCTGGTGCATACGGAGCCAAGCTTACAGAGCAAGACGTCTCTGTGGTGTACGGTCTAGCTCAGCTTACTCGCTTATAAATAAAACCTTACGTTTAAAACGATAGGTTTATTGAGTGCCAAGATCGTGCTCGACAAATCGTGTCGACCAAATCTGCCATTTTATTAGCGTTTGATGTCGAATCGTAAATTGTCAAAGAACGATTCTTTCTCAGCGCTTATTGAATGGTAGATAATAAAAAGTACTTGTAGATTACTGTTAACAAGTGCATCATATACCTGGCAAGTTATTGTAACTAGGATATGACGTCACGACTCATTAAAATGTCTTCGATATTTTAGCGGAGTGAATACTACACAAAAAAAACAAAAAAGATTACAGTTTTTCGGACAAATATGCCCTCGAGATGTAGCAGGTAAATGATCCATGGTCTTAAGTATAACACCGCATGTTAGGGATCCTGGTCCGATCGCAGGTGAGGTGAGACGTCTTGGAGGTGATAACTCTTGCACCTCACTGGGGTTAAGTATAAGAGCTTTCCGACTTTGATGAGGACAATGTCAACTCACCGTCGGACACACTGCAGCTTCATCCTCACACCCTATCGTCCCCCCTGCAAGGCAATGCGCTTCCACTGGCATCGTTACCTCGACAAACTTATGAGCGGATAATTTCACACATCCCCATTTGGGGCAGTGCTACCGTGACAGTTTTTATCGAGGGAGTAGGTAAAAGTTATTTTGATGGAAAAATATTCATGTTTAAACTCTTCTTATTCATTTAACCGTATATTCATACAATTAGAAAAGGCATGCTAATTTTTTACAAAATTCTTCACGTATATCACAGAAAACTCTAATGCATTTTGAAATTGCATAATGTACATTCTCACAAATAAGAGAAAATTAAATACGATATTTTATACTTCAAAGTAACCTTGTATTAAATTGAAATTAATTAATATTTTACATCAACCCCAAGATATCGTGGTTTATGTTTGTCTTGCATGAATTTGATCCTAAAATTACCTTTGTAGATTTGACTTTGAAATCAATTTTGTAGATTTGACCTTGAAATCAGCTTGACCCTTATGAGATGGGGTTAAACAGACCACAAATTCTGTTTCAGCGACCTCAAAAACGTAAAGTGTACATGGTCTAGTCAACGTGATGACGAAGATAACGACGAAGTCAGTGACGGCATTGATGGAGAGTCTATTAATAAAAATGATTCAAAAGATGAATCCCATGAAAGCGATAGTTATGAAGAAACTGAAAATAATGATGATGATGACGATGACGACGAGAAAATAATGATGTTGATACCGATGACGACGTTTTCCTTCCAGCGGGCCAAAATGACAGAGGAGTAAAGTTATGGACTCAAAATAAACTAATGTAACTAAGTGAAAGAGCTTGCCTTACTTAAACATGGAGCAGAACTTTTAGTTTCAGCTTTAAAAGGCATAAATCAATTGACAAATTAAACTAAAGTATCTTATTACAGAACAAAAAGCAAAAGTTTCGAACTATATTTTGAAGAAATGAATCATGATGGTGATAAAATAGTATATTGTAAAGATGTAAGAGGTTTGATGAATTAAATTAAGCTTAATGTATATCAAATCGAAGAATGGAGATTGTTCATAGATTCATTAAACAGAAGTTTAAAAGCTGTATTACTACACACCAGCAACTACTATGCCTCAGTGCCTATAGTGCACTCCACTACAATGAAGGAAACATATGACAATTTCAAAATTATACTATAAAAAATTCAGTATGACAAAAATAAACGGCTTATATCTGGCAATTAGAAAGATTCCGGAATATTGTTATGACAGCAGTCTGGATTTACAAAGACGCCATGTTTCTTGTGCTTATGGGATAGAAGAGACCGTGCAAAGCACTATACAAATCATAAATGGCCTTGAAGACGATCTCTTGAAGTCGGAAAAAGTAGCGTTGTAGCTACTCTATTTGTTGACCCGAAAAAAGTTCTCATTCTGCCAGTACACATCAAACTTGGCGTAATAAAACAATTTTTTTAGGCTTCAAATAAAGATGGTCAGTGCTTCGAATACTTGGAAAGCAAGTTTCCGAATAAATCAGATGCGGAATTAAAGGAAGGTATTTTTGATGGTCCAGAAATCAGAAAAATGATGTCTGATGATCAGTCTATTAGTTCCATGACAAACATTGAAAGAGCTGCATGACTTAGCTTTCAGAAAGTTACCGAAATCTTCTTGGGTAATCGCAGAAGCCCAAATTACAAAGAAATTGTATCTAAAATGGTTGAGAGCTTTGGGAAAATGGATTGCCTAATGAACTATAAATTACATTTTCTACACAATCACTTGGATAGTTTTCCTGACAACTATAGAGATTATAGTGAAGAAAAGGGAGAGCGTTTTCACCAAGACATTAAAGTAATGGAGAAGCGTTATCAAGGTAAATGGAATACTAGTATGCTGGCTGATTACTGCTGGATGTTGAAAAGAGATTGTAAAGCCACTGGGAAGAAACGTAAAAGAAAACCTTTGCACCGATCATTTGACGAGAAACGTGTAAGGTATAGTAAGAAAAAATAAATCGCATGAATTTTGGTTTGTTTTGCTCGAATTTTGTATATCTTACCTCAAACTAACTTTTACTTTGATGTGATGAAGCCAAAGGGACTACAGATTCGGATTCAGCGATCCCAAAAACATAAATATCTACTGTTGAAATATGGTTTTCACTAATTTTGTAGATTTGACCTTCAAATGATCTTGACCCTGAGGTGATGGGGTTAAACGGACCACGGATTTGGATTCAGCGACCCGAAAAACATAAGATGTATATGGTCTGGTCCGTGAGTTTTGACATTTTTTTTGTAGGGCTGTGTTATAGTTATTATGGAATAAGTCGGAGAGGAACTTTCTCAGAATATAGGAATTGTATCTACTGATACGAGCTTAGGAGATATTTAAGAGCAAACGCTGCCCAACGGATACCAAAGTTTGATGAAACTCAAGATGTTTCGTGCTCAACATGTAGTACCCCTTACCCAATTAACGCATCCCATAACTTCGTCACAAACCAGGAGAGTTACTCAAGCAGTATGGAAACTGCTCAACCAAACGGTCACGAAGTTCTCTCTACAACGACTGTAGCTCATGATCTGACCACAGTGATGGCAGTTAATAGTACCACTTCTCCTGGTAACGTCCCGTTTTATCCAAGTCCTACCCCACTATATTATCCTCACATGTATAATTATAACCCCTATGATTACTCAAAATATATGCTATCTTTTTAATTTCTACATACATCGTGTCCACTTACCAGGAGAGTGTATGAGTTGTGGGTCACAGATCTTGATGAAACTTCGGGATAAGTATTTAGGTACCAAAATATGAGTAAAGCCACAGCGGTACGGTCTAATGCTTCGAAAAACTGAAGTTATGGACGATTATAGTCTTATTTTCGGAAAAATATGAAAAAAAACTCCTTATTGAAGTGTAAATAATTCTGTTTAGAAATGTCTTTAATAAATCCACAATAACTAAAATGAAAGCAGACAAAGCAGGCTTTAATTTGCTAGTTTCCGAATTGAAAAATAATAATTAGAACTAAAGTTATGCTTGTTTAAAGTTAAGCATCAAAAGAGTACTAAAAATCACCATCCTTCAAAATTTAGACTATTTTTGGTCTCCCTTACAGCTCAACTTTAAACAAGCATAACTTCAGTTATAATTATTATTTTTCAATTTGGAAACTAGCAAATTAAAGCTTGCTTTCTCTGCTTTCATTTTAGTTATTGTAGATTTATTAAAAACATTACTAGACCGAATTATTTACACTTCAAGTATGAGTTCTTTTTTCATATTTTTCCGAAAATAAGACTATAATTTCCCATAACTTTAGTTTTTCGAAGCATTAGACCGTACCGCTGTGGTTTTACTCATATTTTAGTACCTAATACTTATACCAAAGTTTCATCAAGATCTGTGACTCACAACTCAGACACTCTCCTGGTTAGATTAGACTTAAAGACGGATGGATCCCCTTTAACCCCCAACAAACCCTTATCCCTTACTGCAGCTGATAATAATTGTGAACCCCCATATTTAAATACAAACACCCCTACAGCTGCAGTTAGTCACAGATATTTCGAAACACGACAACTCGACGACGGTAGTATCCCTTAATAGAAATACACAACCACACACCGCCTCCAATTGAATCTTCAGTGAGAAATGATATGGCGCAGAGGGAACATGGCCAAAGCCCACAAGAAGATTGCAATGGGCAACCTTTGAGTAGTATGATACACTCAAATGGTGAGCAGGAAGATAACTACCACCTCGCGAATAGGAATAGATTAGAAAATAAACCTTCTACAACAACTCCACGCAGAGATATAAAAAAGTCTCATGGCATGGATTCCAGTAGTGAGCAGGAAGAGTGCTGCCACGTCGAAGATGGAAATGACGTAGAAAATTCAACTCTCCCAAATATCCCAAATGATATAATGAATAATAATTTAGAATGTCCCTCTCAAACAACCCAACAAATACCCCACCAAATAACAAACCTCTTGGAAATACATCACTAGATAATACGTCCATTGAAAATACCCCACTAGATATTATATCCCCTAAAAACATCCCACCAGATAAGATGTCTATAACATCACGCCCTCCTTCTATTCACAAACCTCTCATTTCAGTTTATTCCTCCCTTTATGTCACTAAAGATTATATTACCAGATAGTATATCCTTAACCTCGTATTTCCTTTCCATTAACAAGTTCCCTGATCCAAAAGTCCTTCTGCCCCTCATGTCCCTAAAGCTAACACCTGCAGCTTTCAAAATGAAAGGATCCTTTATTTCGTAACCCGGTAAATGACGCCCACAACCCATTCAGCTATTAATGCTGTAGTAATTATTTATAACCGATAATCTTTCCCACATATTAATTGCTTATATGTTATAAATAATATTGAAAGTCTTATACTTATATCATTTTTAATATTCCTTTTTTATTCTCTTTTTCTATTTTCATTTACAACTACATGATGCTCGAACTCTACATACTTACTCACATGCTCTAACTTACTGTAATTATTGAAAAGATTTATCAAATTAGTATATTAAAGTTTCTTTTAATCCAAACGAAGATTAAGATAAAAATCAAATTTGTTGCAAATAATTTCTCATATAAATAGAATCAAAATGCATCGATAATGCCACCAGAGAGTCACCCTGCATTAAGTAATCATCGTTTCTGTGAAAACAAATTGTAATTAAAAAAATTAACTTTTTTAGTTTGAATAAAAATATGTGAGAGCGGGTCATGAGTGAATTTTTAAATTAAAGATTCTATTTTGTATTTAAACTACTATTGGGTGTGCCAGTCGCATGAAAAGTTTAACTCCCACACATACAGCGGGATACACTCACATTAATATTATTCTTTTTATTTTAAGACCATGATAGTTGCAGAAGAAGAAAAAGTAATAAATATTAAAAATTATTTTTGTTAAAATTACACTACACACCGTAATTTAAACAAAAATAATAGTAGATAACACTGGTTATTTTAGTGTTCAGCCCCCACGTTGTTATTGAGCGTATATATATTTTAGCATTTGTTTGTTATTCCTTGCAATTACGAAAGTATAGGGATCCACCCTATACTTCCGTGTGGCGGGGGGGGGGGGGGTTGGTAACATGACAGATTGGCCATGTCAGTCTTCTCTAACATAAATAAAAGGTGACAGAGGAAAATTAAACAAAACCGCGCGGAAAACATGGAGCATACACGCTGCACAACCAAACTTTCAACGGACTTGACTTTAGTAGTCAAGACGGAATAGGTTTCTCGCGCGTATGTGCGCGCGTACATCTCGCAAGCAAGAAGAAGGATGTCGAGCAGAGGGACGTCCATGAAGCGTGCATTCTCTCTGTCACCATTATACGAAGCGGTTGACTATACCCGCGTGCAGCGTCCTGTGCCTCGTGCTCATTTTCATATCAGTGATTACATTAGCGTGATGTAATATCGCTCGTTTGTAAATTGGACTACGAAGTCCTTTAAATTAATTCAGAATAATTAACGTTTGGTTGTGCGCGTGTGAGTGTGTATAGAATTGTGTGCTAAAATAGTAGATATCACGTGCGCGTGCATACTGGTTTTCCGCGGACGCGAATTTAATTCTGTCTTCCCTCGAGCTGTACCGTTCCCCTTTAGCAATCTTGTTCTTTTCATTATTGTGTAGTGCGTTAATCGTCTTTAAATTCACTTAGTCGAACAATTAGTATTCTAACGGAGTCGCATCCGTATCACGCGACTGGCGCCCTTCCATATGTATAACTAGTGATTGTATTTTGAATAAAACCTATAAGTTTTGTAAATTATTACTTATTTCTTTTTTTCGGTTTGTGAGTAATTTATTTTTTATAGTGAAATTACTAAGCATATTTCTCGCTATATATTCAGCTGGCTGATTCCATTCAGATTCATGCAGGCCGTCGCAGATCGAATTTTTTTTTGGGCTGAAAATATATAACCTATTTTGTGTTGAATATTAAAATGAAAGGTGAAAAAATGAAAATGAACCTCCATATTTAAAATGCTGTATCTCCGTCAATTTTTTGACTTTTCAAGGCGTATTTTTTTTTTTTTTAATGTGAGGAATTTAGCTTACTTTTACATCACATTATTATTTTATAGATAAAAATTAATGCCGTCGAGCTATTAAAGAAAAACCAAGAAGAACGATTTTTTTTCAACGTAATTTTCTTAAAAACTATATATTTTTCTCTTCAAATTTTAATATGTTTTTATACATAAAAAAAAACTAGCTTTTAGGGTGGGTCAGAATATGCTATTTTGCGTTATTTTTTTTTAATGAATTTTTTTAATTTTATTCAATTTTTTTCAATTATAAAGTATTAAGACCATGTCCTCTTCCAATAATTGTGCTCTTTCACTATTCGCTTACTTTTTAATTTATTAATATATTGTTAGTGTTTAAAAAGACCTTCAAAATGAGCCATTGGTCAACTTTTTTGGTCAATTAGAACAAAAGTTATATCAATTTTAAGTTTAAAAATATGTTTAAAAAGAATAAATAATTTTTGATTAATTCAATTTAGATTTATGAATTCACATTTTCCCATTCATGCAATGAAGTTCTAGAAGTGAACTCAAGATTTTGTTCAGCTTTCCAACAGTAAATTTTTTGTATTCCCTTGACTTCTTTTGCATTTTGTTGCCATTCAACTTTTTTTGTTTGTCGGAAAACTTCTAACTCTTCTTTGCTTAAATTGATATAACTTTTGTTTTAATTGACCAAAAAAGTTGACCAATGGCTCAGTTTGAAGGTCTTTTTAAACACTAACAATATATTAATAAATTGAAAAGTAAGCGAATAGTGAAATAGCACAATTATTGGAAGAGGACATGGTCTTAATACTCTATAATTGAAAAAAATTGAATAAAATTAAAATAATTCATTAAAAAAAAATAACGCAAAATAGCATATTCTGACCCACCTTGAAAGCTAGTTTTTTTTATGTATAAAAACATATTAAAATTTGAAGAGAAAAAAAATATAGTTTTTAAGAAAATTACGTTGAAAAAAAATCGTTGTTTTGGTTTTTCATTAATAGCTCGACGGTATTAATTTTTATCTATGAAAAAATAATGTGATGTAAAAGTAGGCTGAATTTCTCACATTAAAAAAAAAATACGCCTTGGAAAGTCAAAAATTGACGGAGATACAGCATTTTGAATATGGAAGTTCATTTTCATTTTTTCACCTTTCATTTTAACATTTAACACAAAATAGGCTATAGCATCCAGAAAAAATTTTTTTAAGCCGTATTTCGGGGTCTCCACATTTATTCTTGAGTATTAGAACACATTCACATAGTTTTCAGACGAAAAAAAATTCGATCCGTGACGGCCTGCATGAATCTGAATGGAATCAGCCAGCTACATTTGTGCGGCCACCTGATCCCCACGGCCATTACAAGGGTTTCAAAGAAGTTAATAACCCTTTTTTTGCCTCAGATTAAATTTTCGAAAATTAAATTCGAAAGTTTGAATATCCATTAAAATCCCTTGGGATTATACAAAAATAGAATATGAGGAAAAAATCATCCTTCAGAAAATCTTTTTACGAGTGGCGACACTATCTAACTCCATTTTTTTCCTATTATTAAAGTTTTTTCTGAAGTTTTGAACAAAATACTGTAAATCTAGAGGGCATCATGACCGATTTTAATACTTTGGGAAATAAGGGATACCCTAATATTTATAGTTTATCCTATTTATATTTTATAAGGAAACCACGTAGTTATTTCTGTGATGTTTCAAAATTTGAAATAGCACTCTTGCAATTCCGCAATTTTTAGGTTCGTACAATTTCAATCTGTTAACATCAGTTGTAGTTAGTCATACACTGCCGCAAAACTACTTTTCGAAAATCGACTTATCTAAAAAGTTTTATAACTCTGGAAAAAATGGTCGTAGCCTATAAATTTCAACAGGATTCGAAAGTTTATTGAAAATTCTTTCAAAAACCATTGGTTTGATATGAAAAAAACATCTTTTTCGTATCTCTTATTCTTGTTTAAAAAGATTTTTTTTTTAACTTTGTTTTGACTTGATAAAAAAGTTTTCAATTTTAGTACAAATCGTTACATTAATACAAAACTAAAAAGATTTCAGAGCTTATATTTTGACGATGAAAATGCAATGTCGAACGTCTCGATTCGACCTTTTAAACCGGAGTTATAAGGTTTTATATTAAAAATAAGGCTTTTTTCGATGCATGAATATTTCTGAATTTAAAAGGAATAAAAGAATTTGTCAGAGAGAAAAAATGTTTCTTTTTGGTCAAATAATAATATATAATAAAAAATTCATTCCAGGAAAAATTTTTTTTTTTTTTTTGGAATGTAATAAGATTCTCATATCTTTAAAATATTGAACAAGGGTAAAAAAGGGCAAAAAAAAATTTTTTTTCCGAAATGAATTTTTTATTATATATTATTATTATTTGACCAAGAAGGAACATTTTTTTCTCTGACAAATTTTTCTATTCCTCTTAAATTCAGAGATATTCATACATTGAAAAAAGCCTTATTTTTGATATAAAATCTTATAACTCCGGTTTAAAAGGTCGAATCGTTACGTTCGACATTGCATTTTCATCGTCGAAATATAAGCTCTGAAATCTTTTTAGTTTTGTATAAATGTAACGATTTGTACTAAAATTCAAAACTTTTTTATAAAGTCAAAACAAAGTTAAAAAAAAATCTTTTTAAACAAGAATAAGAGATACGAAAAAGATGTTTTTTTCATATCAAACCAATGGTTTTTGAAAGAATTTTCAATAATCTTTCGAATCCCGTTGGAATTTTTAGGCTACGACCATTTTTTCCAGAGTTATAAAACTTTTTAGATAAGTCGATTTTAGACGAAGGGGGGCAAAAGTAGCTCGGCGGTAGTGTATGTGTGAATTAGAATGAGAGTGGCATAAGTAACATTAAAAAAAAAAAAATTCAGTTAGCGGTATATCTAGATATTTTTAACAATAAATAGAGACATTTTCTAAAATATTGTGCCTTCTTTGCTGTTCTTTTTCAATATTAAAAACAAAGAAGGTACAACATTTGAGAAAATGGATTTATTCAATGCTAAAAATATCTCAATATATTTATCTTGGGCTTCCTCAGCCAATTTTCAACGATTGACTTAAAAACTTCCAGAGATCTTTAATTTGTATATCTTTACAAAATAACAGTTTTAGTTTGAAAAATGTAGAATTTAAAAGTTCGTTTGAGAAAATATTGGTAAAAATTCATATTTTTGTGAATTTTATGTAGGTAATTCAGTTAAACATTCACTTAAATTTATCTTATCCAAATTTCAGCACTGAAGGTATATAAATTAAAGATCTCTGGGAATTTTAGTTAACGGGATGTCGGAGCTGCAGCAATCGAGTTTTTTTTTTTTATTTCATCAATATCTTTTTAAATTCATAAATTAAACAAATATAATAACTTGTCCGCACTAAAGCTATATTAATACAATAATTTTTGTTAAAATAAAAAATCGTTTGGACTTGTTATTTTTTTATGAATTTGGATTGGAAATTAGATATCAAACTCAACAAACCTAACCTTAAAATACGATACATTGAAAGTTTTTATTATAACTTTGTATGTATAATATTCTGGTGGATTTCTTGAGTTGTCCGCACTAGAGTTTAATCTTACAAATTTTTTCTTTTTAGCGAAAAAATTCGATTAAACGCATCGTTTATTCATAAGTTAGGATTGGAAATATAATTAGAAGGCGGGCAGCTTCGTTATGCTCTTAAGTCATTTAGTTAAATATCAGCTGAGAAAGTCTGCGGCGAGCACGAAAATGAACAAAATCAAGACTTCGACTAATCAAAAAGGATTGTAACCGTCAGATGAGGCTTTTTAAAATTATTCATGAATCAAAGTCATATATTTAATAAATATTCAAGATGAAAAAAAGTTTTATTAATTAATATTATAAAAAACTGGTGTGGCAGTCTTTTTGGGGCTGGCCGACAGAAGTGAAAATCTTTATGAAATTATAGAAGTCATGAATGTTTATTTAAGTTCCATCACTGATTTGTTAATTTTAAAATAATTTTAAAACTAAGTAATTATAAAATAATATAAAACTAAATTAAAATAATTTAATTTATATAAGGAATTAATTTTTTTTAATTTTAAATGAGATAGTGTATAAAATTTTTGTTCATAATATTTACTTTACAAAAATACAATTTAAAAAATGTAGGGAAGAGAGGGGTTCACCATAAAACATTATAGAGAAAGAAAGAACAAGAGAAAACGAGTGCTAAATTGCTTTCTTTATTTATTCAGATCAGATTCAGGTATTTGTATTGCATATATAGTATACAGGTATACATATACTATATCTGTGCGTTTGATATCAAGTTAGTCCCGTGAATTTTTCTTTATACGTATTTAGTACCTTGATTTACATATAGGAGGCGCGGAGGCTCCTTCTATATATATACACTTCCGTTTCATTAGTTCTATTGCATGTACCGCCATGAAATCAATTCACTCCCGTATAATTTTTTTTATACGTCTCTTATGGGAAGTGTATATCGCCGGTAAAGAAGTTTCACTTCAAAAATAAATATTATTATTTAATTTAATTTAAATTTTTTTTAGATTTAAACTCAAACCTGATACTTTAATATATTTTGTTGAAAAATTAAAAATTTTTTGTTTCCGAAATTTCTTTATTTGCGCGAGAATAACAAGAATAATAGAACTAAATCTGTTTTAAATAGTCATTTTCATCCGATAGTTTAACTTTAACCTTAGGAGCAGCAATCATAAGTATGGGAGATTGGTACCAAAAGTAACGCTTTTCAAAAAAGTATCTCTATGTTCTAAACTACGTATTTTTGAGTTTTCCGCCTACACTGAAAAAAAACAAGCGATTATTTCTGTTGATTACAATGTAAATAATGCTTTAAGTTTCCAAAGTAATTATTGCTTGGGCTAAAAGCAATAATATCATGGCTTTGTTCCACATACTTTTCGGGATTGCGCGCAGTAACGAACTATGGATTTCTGAATTCTAAAGTCTACTGCGCATCACTAGTGCGCAAGCGAGAAGTATGTCGAACAGAGCTCTTGTGTTGTATTCTTTACTGTCAAGCAAACATTGCTTGGATTAGTAAGATAATAAAGTCTTATGCCGCTTTCCTGTGCTAACAAAGGAGATTTCGTTTGGGTCCCGGTCAAGAATCGCCTTATTTTTTTTCAGTGTACTGTTCATATATAATTACTATACTACATAATATTCAATGTCCCATGAGATCGTGCCGTTTTTTTCAGCACATAAAATTGAGTATCGAAAAAAAAAATCTTTAATGTCTACCAAATGCACATTAATACTGCTGACAGTGTTGATTCACTAGATGTTAACTCAGTATCGCTTAGAGCGAATAAAAATCAATATATTGTTTTGACACATGAGATCTTATATGAGATCTGACATAAGATCTCATGCAAAATTTCGTTTTATTTTTAATCTTGAGAACACATGTTCAATCTGCCGTGGGATCTGTCAGAGCGAATGTGAGGAGTCCCTTGAGATCTTATGTCATTTTTCAGTAGAATATCTAATAAACAAATAAGCAAATAAGTAAATTTATAACTAGTCCTTCAACCATTTTCTTGTGAAAATAATTGTGTATAAAAAAATTAAGATTTTCAAATCAAATTAATTTTTTAATAACATATGAAATTACTTTACAAAGAAAAATATTTTGACCTTTATTTTTCGTAATTGTACAATTTATAATTTACTCAATTCAATAGACTAAATTCAGTTAATAGAACCATCTAATAGCCTTCAACGTTAACTGATTTAATCAATTTATTAGATAGCACTTTTCGCGAAGCTCTGTAATTATAATTTCTTATTTCAGGGTTTTTTTCAGAAAGATATTGATATGCGCTCGTCAATCTGTTTATTTCTTCAATAGTAAGGTTGAATACTTGTAAGTTTGGATTCACGTCAGCTAGTTTGAACATCAATATTGATAATTCCTTTTGTCTATCTGGAGGAAACAATGTTCTGAAAAAATTAAAAATAATTTATCTGAATATTCATATTACAGTAGTCTTTTCTGAAATTAAAAAAATTAATATAAGAATTAAGAAGATCTAAATTATTTTTGCTAACTAGAATATGATTTTACGCTTACAAGCTACCACATCATTGAAAAGCTATGCATAATTACTGGAAGGTAGAAATTATGTGTACACGGTATGATCATGACCTTATAGTGATCTAGCCGTGAAATAATAAGGGAAATAGAGCAATGGAGAAGGCGTTGTGAGTCTCTTTGTATGAAAGGTATTTCAAAAAGTCATCGAAATATATTTATCATGAATAAGCAATCTTTCACAGAGAGCTAATTCTATAAAGAGATGTGAAAATGCATTTTACTGTTGAAAATTAATTATTTATAAAAAGTTTATAAATGTATATATCTGTATAAATATATACATGGGTGATTTTGTCAAATCGACTATAAAAAAAATTTTTTCTGCTGAAAACTTTTTTACACGTTCTCTTTTATCTTTTGGACTACCCAAAATTATTACAGATCGTTTTTGTGATTTTTGAAATTTTCCTCTAATTGCTCAGTTAGGTTGCATTTTAAGAAAAAAACTATAGAATAGTATATTATGCACCTAGGGAGGTAAAATAAAGGACAGGCCATAGCACGAGTGAATTGACACCTGAGGCGAAGCCGAGGGTGGCAAACTCGTGCTATGGGTTGTCCATTTTACCTTCCGTGGTGCATATACGATTTTTTTCAACAGTGAGGCTAAAATTAGCACTTTTCGTTTTCCGTGCCGGGAGCAAAAGTGGTATTTTTAGCCCACTGTTAAAAAAAAACAACATATTTTTAGAAATTTGTAGTTTAAATGATAAAAAATAATAGGAGTAGCATTTATATATTTTTTTTTTTTTTTTTTTTTTTTTCATATGCTGCCCTAGTGGCCCCTGGTATTCCCAGCCTATCGGCTATATACCGGCATCCCGCACCACCTCTGTGTGAGGATGTTCCTACCTAACCTCTTTATATCTTAAACTAGTTTCAGAACCTCGTATTTTAGCTAAGCTAAATTACCCAATCCCCGAGAAATCATGGACTGCCGCGTTCCAAGAGCAGTCGGTAAGCAGATTTCTACGGTCGGTTCCCGCATTTACCCAGGCTTTTTAGACCTGTGACGTAGGGAAAACTCCCCCAGGAGAAAACCCACGCCAGGAACATTATAACCCATCGCACTCAGAGATTCTTTTTCCGATGAAAAAAGCCTGAAAAAAATTTCAGGTGTTTTCACCGGGAATCGAACCCCCGACCGCTTGGAGCGAAAGTGTAGAGACCGTATAAGGCGTGCGCCTTAGCCGGTTACGCCACTGACGCTCTGAGTAGCATTTATATGTACAAATGTATCGTAAAAATTTTATAGTGGACGAAGCGACCGCTCCCTCAAAAAAAGTTATAATGTGTCTTCATGTCATGGAAAATCGGATTTTGAGCTGAAACTTCACTTTTATAATATCGATTCAAGCTTATAGCTCATAAGTGATTCTTTTTCTACGTACATGGAGACAATTTGCATACATCTCTACTACTTTTGAATTATATTGTGCTCCATATTAATATACCCGCGCATGCGCAATACTCTTAGTCCAAAAAACTTAGGATCTTAAAATAATTCTTCACTATTTTGAATTATTTCTTAAACTTAGCAAATTTTCGAAAGACAAACACTTTGAGAAAACTCGCGAGCGATTTTCTAAGGAAATAGATGTTTAAATTAATCATTATTTTGTATACACGCCAAAGAAATTTAACAAGGTCCCACATGGAAATAATTTTCGTAAACAATTATAAATAATAATTAATAACTATGAATAATCGTAAATAGCTGTAAATAAGTGTGAATTAAGATGTAAATAACAATTATTCATAATTGTTTACAATTATTTACAATTATTAACAGTTAGTTTTAGGTATCCGCAGTCATTAAGGGTGTATTGGCTATACAATCTGCGTCAAAAGTTAGTTTTTTCGATAATCGTTTATATTTCTTGGTAGAAAGTGTTAATTCAATTTTTAACTTACTAGGAGAAGCCCAGGCCTCCGGATCACGGATTTTGCTCAAACTTTGGGATAAGTTTCTAGATGTCAAATTATGGAGAAAACCAGAATTTTAGACCCTAACGCTCAAAATTTCCCTAGTTATAGGCAATTAGAGAAAATCACTAAAAAAGTTACTAGATTTTAAAACGCCCATAGTTTTTTAGCATTAACAACTAGACAATTGTGATTGTTTTTAAATGAAAGCTGAGCTCAAATCCTTTCGAAATAGCACCTACAGCATATCAAAATATTATTTTTCCTATAGCAACAGTGTTATAAAAATTGTACTACATTTTAGCATTTATTACACAGCCACACAAAAAAAAAAAAATGTCAAAACCCACGGACCAGACCATATATACCTTATGTTTTTGAGGTCGCTGATTCCGAATCCGTGGTCCATTTGACCCCATCACCTCAGGGTCAAGGTCAGGTCAAGGTCAAATTTACAAAATTAACGGCAACCAAGGTTTAACAGTATACATATATGTTTTTGAGGTCGCTGATTCCGAATCCGTGGTCCATTTGACCCCATCACCTCAGGGTCAAGGTCAGGTCAAGGTCAAATTTACAAAATTATCGGCAACCAAGGTTTAACAGTATACATATATGATTTTGAGGTCGCTGATTCCGAATCCGTGGTCCATTTGACCCCATCACCTCAGGGTCAAGGTCAGGTCAAGGTCAAATTTACAAAATTAACGGCAACCAAGGTTTAACAGTATACATGTATGTTTTTGAGGTCGCTGATTCCGAATCCGTGGTCCATTTGACCCCATCACCTCAGGGTCAAGGTCAGGTCAAGGTCAAATTTACAAAATTAACGGCAACCAAGGTTTATCAGTATACATGTATGTTTTTAAGGTCGCTGATTCCGAACCCGTGGTTCGTTTGACCCCATCACCTCAGGGTCAAGGTCAGGTCAAGGTCAAATTTACAAAATTAACGGCAACCAAGGTTTAACAGTATACATGTATGTTTTTGAGGTCGCTGATTCCGAATCCGTGGTCCATTTGACCCCATCACCTCAGGGTCAAGGTCAGGTCAAGGTCAAATTTCCAAAATTAACGGCAACCAAGGTTTAACAGTATACATATATGTTTTTGGAGTCGCCGAATGCGAATCCGTGGTCCGTTTGACTCCATCACCTTATAGTGAAGGTTATTTGAAGCTAAAATCGACAAAATTCTTGTAAAACAAACCAAACTTCATGCCATTTATTTTTTCTTACTATACCTTACACGTTTCTCATCAAATGATCGGTGCAAAGGTTTCCTTTTACGTTTTTTCCTAGTAGTTTTACAATCTCTTTTCAATATCCAGCAGTAGTCGGCCAGCATACTAGCATCCCATCTACCTTGATAACGCTTCTCCATTACTTTAATGTCTTGGTGAAAACGCTCTCCCTGTTCTTTGCTATAATCGCCACAGTTTTCAGGAAAACTATCCAAGTGATTGTGCAGAAAATGTAGTTTGTAATTCATTAGGCAACCTATATTCCCATAGTTCTCAACCATTTTAAATACAATTACTTTGTAATTTGGGCTTCTGCGATTACCCAAAAAGTTTTCAGTAACTTCCTTAAAGCTAAGCCATGCAGCTTTCTCAATGTTTGTCATGGAACTAATGAACTGGTCATCAGCCATCATTTTTCTAATTTCAGGACCGTTAAAAATACCTTCCTTCAATTTTGCATCTGATTTACTTGGAAATTTACTTTCCAAGTATTTGAAGCACTGGCTATCTTTATCTAAAGCTTTAACGAATTGTTTCATCACACCAAGTTTTATGTGTAATGGAGGAATGAGAACTCTTTTCGGATCAACCAATGGAGTCGCTATAACGTTACTCTTTCCGACTTCGAGAGATTTTCTTTCAGGCCATTTATGATTTGTATAGTGCTTTGCACGGTCTCTACTATCCCATAAGCACAAGAAACATGACGTCTTTGTAAATCCAGACTGCTGTCCTAACAATATTCCAGAAACTTTCAAATCACCACATACCCGCCATTTATGCTTATTATACTGAATATTTTGTATTATAATTTTGAGATTATCGTATGTTTCCTTCATTGTAGTGGAGTGCGCTATAGGAACTGAGGCATAGTGGTTGCTATTGTGTAGTAATACGGCTTTTAAACTTCTTTTTGATGAATCTATGAACAATCTCCATTCTTCGTCTTTATACACATTAGGTTTAATTTCATTCATTAAACCTTTTACGTCTTTACAATATACTATTTTATCACCATTATGATTCATTTCTTCAAAGTATGGTTCGAAACTTTTGCTTCTTGTTCTGTAAAAAGATACTTTAGTAGATTTTGCCAACTGATTCATGCCTTTTAAAGCTAAAGCTAAATGTTCTGCTCCATCTTTAGATAAGTTAAGCTCTCTAACTAGGTCGTTTAGTTTATCTTGAGTCCATAACTTTACGCTTTTGTCTTTTTTGCCCGCTGGAAGGAAAATATCGTCATCGTCATCATCATCATCATCTGCAGTTTCTTCATTACTATCACTTTCATAGGACTCGCTACATTGAGTAAAGGTAATTTCAAGGTGAAATGTACTAGATTCATGCAAAACAAACCTAAACCACGGTATCTGTGAATTAAAGTACAATATTGATTAATTTCATTTTAATACAAGGCTACTTTGAAGAACAAAAGATCATATTTAATTTTCTCTTATTTGTGAGCTCGTACATTATACAATTTCAAATGGCATAAGAGTGTTCTGTGATATACGTGAAGAATTGTGTAGAAAGTAAGCATGCATTTTCTAATTGTACAAATGTACGGTTAAATGAATAAGAAAAAATTAAACATGAATTTTTTTCGTCAACGTAGCCTTTACCTGCTTCCTCGACAAAAACTGTGACGGTGACACTGCCCACAACGGGGATGTGTGGAATGATCCGCTCATAAGTTTGTCGGGGTAACGATGCCAGTGGAAGCGCACTGCCTCGCAGGGGGACGTTAGGGTGTGAGGATGAAGCTGTAGTGTGTCCGACGACGAGTTGACACTGTCCTCGTCAAAGTCGGAAAGCTCTTATACTTAGCCCCGGAGAGGTATAAGAGTTATCACCTCCGGGATAGTGGACTCACCTGCGATCGGACCAGGATCCCTAACGTGCGGGGTTATACTGAAAATCATGGAAAATTGACCTTCTACATCTCAAGGGCATATTTGCACAAAAAATTCTAATCTTTTTTGTTGTGTCTGCGGAGTATTCACTCCGCAAAAATCTCGAAGACATTTCAATGAGAATCTCAGAAAAATTTACGAAACTTGCTCCAAATTAGAAACTGATGTAGTTATGGAAAAGTGGACTCCATGTAGTATCTGCGAACAATGTCGTCAAATGCTTTGTAAGTGGAATAAAACAAAAGAAGATGACAAAGTTAAATTTAATAGCCCAATGGAATGGTATCAACCAGATAGAAGAGAGGATTGTTACTTCTGTAATACCGAAATTATTGGAATTGATAGTAAAATTAAAGCAACAGTGAATTATGCTGATGTTATTTCTGTAAAAAGACCTATCGAAAAATCGGGAAGCGATGAAGAGCTCGATCTTCTTGAGAGGCTATCTATTGAATCAGATACCAACATTGAAAAAAATTATGAAGAAGATAACGAAGTCAGTGTCGGCATTGATGGGGATGGAATTGATAATGATGATTTAAAAGATGAATCGTATGAAAGCTATAGTGATGAAGAAATTGAAAATGATGATGATGATGATGACGATGACGATATTTTCCTTCCAGCGGGCAAAAAAGACAAAAGCGTAAAATTATGGACTCAAGATAAAGTAAACGACCTAGTTAGAGAGCTTAACTTACCTAAAGATGGAGCAGAACATTTAGCTTCAGCTTTAAAAGGCATGAATCAGTTGGCAAAATCTACTAAAGTATCTTTTTACAGAACAAGAAGCAAAAGTTTCGAACCATACTTTGAAGAAATGAATCATAATGGTGATAAAATAGTATATTGTAAAGACGTAAAAGGTTTAATGAATGAAATTAAACCTAATGTGTATAAAGACGAAGAATGGAGATTGTTCATAGATTCATCAAAAAGAAGTTTAAAAGCCGTATTACTACACAATAGCAACCACTATGCCTCAGTTCCTATAGCGCACTCCACTACAATGAAGGAAACATACGATAATCTCAAAATTATAATACAAAATAGTCAGTATGATAAGCATAAATGGCGGATATGTGGTGATTTGAAAGTTTCTGGAATATTGTTAGGACAGCAGTCTGGATTTACAAAGACGCCATGTTTCTTGTGCTTATGGGATAGTAGAGATCGTGCAAAGCACTATACAAATCATAAATGGCCTGAAAGAAAATCTCTCGAAGTCGGAAAAAGTAACGTTATAGCTACTCCATTGGTTGATCCGAAAAGAGTTCTCATTCCTCCATTACACATAAAACTTGGTGTGATAAAACAATTCGTTAAAGCTTTAGATAAAGATAGCCAGTGCTTCAAATACTTGGAAAGTAAATTTCCAAGTAAATCAGATGCAAAATTGAAGGAAGGTATTTTTGACGGTCCTGAAATTAGAAAAATGATGGCTGATGACCAGTTCATTAGTTCCATGACAAACATTGAGAAAGCTGCATGGCTTAGCTTTAAGGAAGTTACTGAAAACTTTTTGGGTAATCGCAGAAGCCCAAATCACAAAGTAATTGTATCTAAAATGGTTGAGAACTATGGGAATATGGGTTGCCTAATGAATTACAAACTACATTTTCTGCACAATCACTTGGATAGTTTTCCTGAAAACTGTGGCGATTATAGCGAAGAACAGGGAGAGCGTTTTCACCAAGACATTAAAGTAATGGAGAAGCGTTATCAAGGTAGATGGGATGCTAGTATGCTGGCCGACTACTGCTGGATGTTGAAAAGAGATTGTAAAACTACTGGGAAAAAACGTAAAAGGAAACCTTTGCACCGATCATTTGATGAGAAACGTGTAAGGTATAGTAAGAAAAAATAAATGGCATGAAGTTTGGTTTATTTTACAAGAATTTTGTCGATTTTACCTTCAAATAACCTTCACTATGAGGTGATGGAGTCAAACGGACCACGGATTCGGATTCGGCGACCCCAAATACATATATGTATATTGTTAAACCTTGGTTGCCGTTAATTTTGTAAATTTGAACTTGACCTGACCTTGACCCTGAGGTGATGGGGTCAAATGGATCACGGATTCGGAATCAGCGACCTCAAAAACATACATGTATACTGTTAAACCTTGGTTGCCGTTAATTTTGTAAATTTGACCTTGACCTGACCTTGACCCTGAGGTGATGGGGTCAAATGGACCACGGATTCGGAATCAGCGACCTCAAAAACATATATGTATACTGTTAAACCTTGGTTGCCGTTAATTTTGTAAATTTGACCTTGACCTGACCTTGACCCTGAGGTAATGGGGTTAAATGGACCACGGATTCGGAATCAGCGACCTCAAAAACATAAGGTATATATGGTCTGGTCCGTGGGTTTTGACATTTTTTTTTTGTGTGGCTGTGTTATTAATTAATGTTTTTAAAAGGAAATTCACGTTCAAATCTTATAACGCTGTAACGTTGAGAAAAAATAATATTTTGATATGCTACAAGCACTATTTTGAAAGGGTTTGAGGTCAGCTTTCATTCGAAAATGGTTTTAAGCTTCTGTTAATGCTAAAGAGCTATAAGCGTTTGGAAATTTAGTAACTTTTTCAGTGATTTTCTTTAATTACCTATAACTAGGGAAATTTTAACCGTTAGGGTCCAAAATTCTGGTTTTCTTCATATTTTGACACCTAGAAACTTATCCCAAAGTTTGAGAAAAATCCGTGATCCGGAGGCCTGGGCCTCTCCTAGTTAGTAACTTATTAGATAATACTAAAACAATTATTTTAAACTTTGTTTCATTTAAATATAATAAATTATTAAATAGTTATAGCATTTCGAATTTTATGACTTTCACACAAATGCAATGCAATCCAATGCAATTATAAAAAACGTTGCCAAAGTTTCAAAAATGATTTTATTTGACAGCAACAAAGTTTATTTTGTTCAGTTTAAAATTAAAAATCTATCGACTAGAATAGAATTTCGATTTTTATTTTTTATTCAAATTTATTGTTTATTTTCTGTGAAAAATAATCTCTCAGACGGTACTCATTATTTTATTGTCGAAAATTGGTAATGAATTTGAATAAAAAATAAAAATCAAAATTCTATTCTAGTCAACAGATTCTAAATTTTAAACTGAACAAAATAAACTTTGTTACTGTCAAATAAAATCAATTTTGAAACTTTAGCACCATTTTTTATGATTGCATTGGATTTGTGTGAAAGTTATAAAATTCAAAATGCTATAACTAATTAATAAATTATTATATTTAAATAAAACAAAGTCTAAACTGATTGTTTTTATATTATCTAATAAGTTGCTAAGCTAAAAAATTAATAAATCTTCTCTACCAAAAAATATAAGCGATTATAGAAAAAACTAACTTTTGACACAGACTGTATAGCCAATACACATTTGATAGTTATATACACTCATTTGCAGTTACTTATATTTATTAACAGTTATTCACAGAAATTATTTTTATATAGGGTATACTAACAAGGAGAGCCCACGGAGTCCGGGCCACCGATTTGAATGAAACCTTGGGGATAGTTTTGTGGTATATGATAATGAAAATAGATACTCATAACTCAATCTTATAGGCCCTTTTAACCCCTATAATCATAGCTTTAGAGATTTATATAGAATTTTATATAAAAATTTGGACTCTCATAATTTAGTAACTATGAGGCTGAGAAAGATCACCAATGTAAATAAAAGTAGAAAATACCAGCTTTAATTTGTGAGATTTTGAAAGTTAAAAGCTTCAATGGTTCAAAAGTTATGTTTAATCGAATACTTAACAGGATTTTGGACGTAAATTATCTACTAGAAATAATAGCTTATTTCGTCTCCTAAATTTTATAAATATTTAATTAATATTTCAATAATTTTAATAAGTTCAAGAAATAATTCAGAATAGTGAAGAATTAATTTAAGACCCAAAGCTTTTTGGAATAAGAGTATTGCGCACGTGCGGGTATATTAATATAAAGTACAAAATAATTTAAATATAATATGGATGCATGAAAATTGTCTCTATGTACGCAGCGAAAGAATCATTTATATGTTATAAGCTTGAATCGATATTACATAATTTAAGTTTGAGCTCCAAATCCGAATTTTCATAACATGAAAACCCATAACTTTTTTTGAGAAAACAGTCGCTTCCCCACTCTGAAATTTTTACGATACATTTAAATGCTACTCCCATGATTTTTCGTAAACTAGGATCAATGATCAAAACCTTGATGTCTGTATTTCAATGTTGTAAATGACTCTCACTCATATGAAGGTGCGGTATCATATTTAAACTACAAATTTCTAAAAACATGTTCTTTTTTCAAGAAAAAAGTATTTCTATAGTTTTTTCCTAAAATGCAACCCGACTGAGCAATTAAAGCCTAAAATTTGTCAAAAATCGCAAAAATTAGGGAAAATTCTAACTCCGATGTTTGAAAAATCCGGAAATAGGTTCGAAAATGATTTGAAATATGTTTGGGTGGTCCAAAACATAGAAAAACACGTGTAAAGAAGTTTCCAACAAAAAAATTTTTTTATGGACGATTTGACAGAGAATCGCGCATATATATATATGTATATATATATATATATATATATATATATATATATATATATATATATATTTGAGCTTATCTTATTAGTGGAGTAATATGATTTATAAAAACTATAGCTTTGCATGCGCGCAACTGCGTATGTTTCAATTTTTTAACCAACTTCAAAAAAGAAAAACATTTTCAATTCGATTGAATTTTTTTTTCTTTTTTTTATGTTTGTTACCTTCACACTTTGTCATTTCTGAACCGATCTGGAAAAACCTTTTCTTATCTGATGGAGTATGTTTCCAGAAAGATCCTATACGTTTCTTATAAGTACTGGGCTAATTCTTGGTTAATACGAGCAAATTACTGAAGACAAAAAAAATTTTTCAAAAAAAAATTACTATATCCGTCCATAACTTAGAAAGGGATTGATCGATTTGTATGAAAATTATTTTTTTTATGAAGGAGGGTGTGTCAAAAAAATAATTGATAAATATTTGAAAAAAAAATTTTGAAAGTAAATAAAGGAAGCAATAGATACCTTTTTTTTTAACAAAAAAAAACCGATTTCAAAAAGGTTGCACTAATAAATAACAAATATTATATTATCCTTAAAAATTATACGCATACTACGCATCTAACACATGTGTAGCGAACATATTATAGACTATTTCATTATTTACTTAGCACAAACAAATTATTTTTTTATTAAACTGTTTACAAAGAAATTAGCTTATAGATAAGACATATACATACAAATATTAGAATTTTTAGAGTCGGTGCCAGCCTAAAAAAATGGCCTCAAATCTAAAAAAAAATATGATAAAAAATATTTTATATAAATAGTTTTCTTAATATTTATTAAATTTTCATTAGGTATCCATCGCTTCCTTTGTTCACTTTCAAAATTTTTTTTAGATTTGAGGTATTTTTTTAGGTTGGCACCTATTAGCTAATTTCTTTGTAAACAGCCTCATAAAAAAATAACTTGTTTGTGCTCTTGTAAATAATTAGATAGTATGTTCTATAATATGCTCGCTACACATGTGTTGGATGTGTCGGCATTCCTTTCTCTGACTCTGTAACGAGCCTTGGTGTTGTGCTTAACTTTAGGCTTTCTTGGGAGTCGCAAGTAAACAAATTATTTCAACAATTTTTTTTCAAGAATACCTTTTATTTTTAGTTATGGCATACATTCCGCAATTCGTTTTTCTGCATCTCGCATTGTTCAGCCATGGGCAGAGCCAGGGTACAGATATGCTAATTTATTTAGTTAAATTTTACCAATAAACAAATAATATTTTAAGATGTTGTTGTACATGTTTTTTCTGTGATTTTTCCTTCAGATTTTGCAATAATTTGTTTTAACAATTTGTTAATTAATAATTAATAAACTAAACAAAAAAACACGTGCAACCTATTTTTTATCTATGGCACACTTCTAACTGTAAGTTTAGCTCTATCTGTACTGGTGTGCTTTAATGGGTTAAAAAAAACAAACATAAAATTAATGATTTCCAATGGTAATTCGATATTTTCAATTTTGAGATGGAAATCCAGATTTATTAAAGCATCATGTACGACTGCAAATAAATAAACTGTAAATTTAACAGATAATTATAATTATATTTATCACTTTCAACAAAAAATTTATTGTAATTCAATAAATATCATATTCGTTGTAACAAAAAGACGATGTTACCCTTTTCAACGTAATCATCATCGACATCATCATAAAAATAACGGTCACCGTCATCGTCAAAACTTTCTTATTATTATAGACATAATTAACTTAAGTCTAATTAGTGAAATCATCAACAATATGTGGGTGTTTATGCGTAAATCAATAGTAGTATTTTGAAAATCATGCAATCAGTATTTTTATTTTTATACGTTTGTAAATATGTTTAGAATTAATAAAAAATTTCAAATAATAAAAAGTAACCCAAAAAGATATAATTTATAATGAAATACATTGTAGGGTTCATTATAAATATATGTTTAATTAAACTTAAAATTCTAGAGTTAATGAAAAACTATTAATATTATATTATAAATATTTTGACAATATAATTTTGTTTTTATTAAAAAACCTATTTAATAAAAATTGGTCGTTTTTTTTAATAAAAACGAAATTTTTCTTCAAATTTCTTTACTAAAACTTATAATTTTGCAAATAATCCGAAAAGATTTTTTATTTACAATCATCATTATTTATAACAAATGTATACAGAATTTCCCAAAAACGGATATCAAAGTTATTATTATTTTCACGCGCTACCCTAGATTTAAAAAAAACATGTAAATCGGACCGTAATTACCAGAGATATTGTTAATTTTCATATGCAATGTCAATTTTAACTTTTGAAAATTGTTTTCTGTTCTTGCATTAAGAAAAAGATACCACCAAATGCATGCGCGCTGGCCGTTTATGTACTCTGTTACGTGATATTTGCACTCAATGTGATGCGTAAAAAAATTTACAAACGATGATATATATATATATATACACATATATATATCTACCTATATTATATAGTTATATTAAAAATTAACCCTCGGACCCCCCACACCCCTCCACACCCCCCGCAACCCTCCACAGCACCCCCACGGAACACCCACGGCACCCCCACGACCCCTCCACAAAATAACGTAAAATTGCTTAAAATATTACGATATTTTTTATTGTTGATTTTATTCTAAGTACCCTCCACACCCCCCCACACCCCTCCACCCCCCACACACACACACCCCTCCACGGCACCCCCGCGGAACACCCACGGCACCCCCATAATATAATAATGTATGTATTTAAATATACAAAATTAAAACTTAACATAATAATATATAATTTATAATATTAAAATGAATAAATGCTAGAATTAATACAAAAATTTTATTAAAAAAATATTTATTTTCTTTATTTTAAAATGATTATTAAAACAATTTTTTAAATTATTTTAAGATACAATTATAAAAGACACTATAAAATATTCACATCTTTGGAAATTATTTAAAATTTTTAATTTAAAAACTAATATAAGATGTAATGATAAAAAATTTTCATCTTTTTTATTAAATATAGGAGAAGGAAAAATTAATACTTTCATTATTCCCGAAGAATAAAAAACTAATAATATATGTGATACAATTTATAAAGATATAAACAACAATTACAATTTTTCTAAAAATGTTATTTTAACTTCACATAATGAAGATGTAAACATTTTAAATAATAAAATATTAGAATTAATTGATGGTGAAATGATAACTTATTACAGTATAGATCATGCAACTTATAAGAGCGTTGATCAAACTGATGAAAATATTCATTTAAATTATCCCCAGCGGAAAAAATAAATGAAACACTTGAAATCATTCGAAAAGTTTTAGAAGTAATCAGAAAGAAAATGAGGGAAACTGAAAGAAACAGTAAGGATTGAAATCGGTTGGAGAGACTTTGGTAAAATTGGGACGAGACATTCAAAGTATTCAAGTTTGTTTCCGCTTTTTTCGGTATATTTCATTTATTTTCATTTCTTTTCATTTTTTTACAAAATATCTTAGATTCTTTCCAGAATTAAACATTTATTTTCTATAAATATTCAGAATATTTCGGAGTCCCTCGGAAATTTTCGGATGGCTTCAAAATTTTTCAAAATTTCTCAGAAGTTTTCAATTTTTCTTAGAACTTTATGAATTTTTTTCATATTTTTTCAGAATCTTTTAGAATATTAATTAAAATAATCAGAATATTTTAGAGTATTTTAATTAATTTCTAATTTTTTCCAAACTTTTCAAATTTTTCCAAAAGTTTTCCCTATTTTTTTTAAGTTTTTGGATTTATTCCAATTATTTAAGTATTTCAATTAGATTATTAAAAAATTTGTAAAGAAATTGTTAGAAATTTTCAGAAACTCTCGAAAACCCTCGGAAATTTTCAGAAATTTTCGAAAAAATTCGAAAACATTCCGAATCTTACCAAAACTTTTTAAATTTTACGAATAATATTAGAAAATAACATTTATTGATAATAATAATTTGAAATATATATTTAACCTGTTAAATAATTTAATATTTCAGTATTTGAAATTCGACTTAATCAAAAATTTCAAGCTAAAAACTCGATTTTAAGCCCACTTAAAAAAGGAATCGAGCTTGAAATTGTAGACTGGGAAATCGTTAATACTCAACTATTTCAACAGACATTTTTTTGTTAAACAAACATATCAGAAAACTATGATCTAGAAAATTATTTTTATTATAAATTTATTTTACAAATAAAGTTTTGTTTATACATACATAAAAAATGAAATTTTTGTTTTTTATAATTTTACAAAAATTCTCCATATGTTTCATTTTGTTTCAGTTTTCACAATTCATTACTTATTTCCAAATTTAAAATGAAATAATTTGATTAATTACAAGAGTTTTGGAAATATTCAGAAACAAACTGAATTAGTTTAAGGAAAAATGAAATAAACTGAAACAAACTGAAATTAAATGAAAGAAAACGAGAGAAATGAAAACGAATAGAAAGAAACTGAAACCAAAAGAATGAAACTGAAACAGTTTAAAAAAATTGAAATAAATTTAAAAAAAACTAAAATGAACCAAAATGATTATGACAGCTGATTTTTCTATATCCACGTAGAAAATGATATAAAATGAGACATTCAGAAAACTTCCGAAAATTTCTGGAACAGTTTAAAATGTACCAATTGTTTCGTCCCAATTTTCACAAGAACTTTCCGTTTCTTTCAGTTTCTTTCAGAAATTTTCAATTACTTTCGTTTATTTTTTCCGCTGGGGATCCTATTGAAATGTTAAATAATATTAGAGAAGGATTACCTCCTCACGAAATTAAATTAAAGATTAACGCAATTATAATGTTAATTAGAAATCTTAGTATAACTGATGGATTATGTAATGGAACTAGATTAAAAATAACTAAATTATTTAAATTTAATATAGAAGCTGAGATTATTACAGGAGAAAATAAAGGAAATAAAGTTTTTATACCAAAAATAACTTTAAGTACAAATGAATCGTCTTCTTATCCTTTTATTTTACACAGAAAACAATTTCCTATAGTGTTAGCATTTGCAATAACAATTAATAAGTCACAAGGACAAAGTTTTGAAAATATAGGTATATATATTAAAAACCCATTATTTTCACATGGTCAGCTATATGTCGCACTTTCAAGATGTAAAAATAAAAAATATATATATATTCGAAATGAATTAGATAATAAAAATGAAATTAAAAACATAGTTTGGAAAGAAATATTAAAATAATAATTTAATTATTTATATTAATTGTTTATATAATTTAATTATTATTGTTTACAGGTATCGTATTTATAAAATTCATATATATATACACACAAACACACACACATATATATATATATATATATATATATATATATATATATATATATCTAAACACATAACAAAATGGAATGGAATGCAATTGAAGGTAGATACGTTATTATTGATAATGTAAATGATCAAGAAATGATGGATAGTTTAAATGATAACATTGAAGATCATTTAAATTATGAGGAAGAATATGAATATTACTTAGAAAATCTTGCTGATAATAATAGTTCAGATAATACTGAAATATCTATTTTAAATAATATAATAAATTCATATATTGGTGAAGATAATGAAAAAGTAGAATTTCATAATTGGAAACAAGTACCAGAATATTATAAATATTACACTAATAAAATTATAGAATAAAAAATAACATTACATGAACCAATAAATGAATTTTATCTAAATCAAAATTACGAAATATATTCAAGATATTTATTGAACATTGCACACATTTAAAAAAAAATATTATGATATATTTTTAAAAATTTATTAATTATTTAAATTATAAATTTAATATTTTTATGAAATATTTAATATTTTATTAAGATTAAATTTTATGAAAAAAATTTTGATATATTTCTAAAATGTAAAATTAAGTAAAAAGATATCAAACAGGAATTATAACAAAATAATCCTTTAAATCTTAAATATCTTAAATATACATTTAAATATATCAAACATTGTGTTGAATTAATATAATAAAATAATTAAAAAAATTTTTTTTTAATATTTAATGTAATATTTACATAAAATATTAAACATTATATAAAATTATTAATGATTATTAATTGAAAAAATTTTGATATATTTATAAAATGTAAGATTAAGAAAAAAGATATCAAACAGGAATTATAACAAAATAATCCTATAAATCTTCAAAATCTTAAGTATACATTTAAATATATCAAATAATAATATTGAAAAATTTTACTAAAAAATTTATGATTTCACAATGATAAAAATCTAAAAGATTTAAAATGTAAGATGGTGTAAAAACCAGCTTAATCTATATGTTATGAATAATGATTGAAATTTATTAATAATTTTTTTCAGATATTTAACATAAATAATTAATATTTTTTTTTTCATGTTTCTATGTTAATAATAAAAATTTAATAAAAAATGTACAATTATATAATATTATGTATAATATAAAAATATATTATAATAAAAAATTGTTTGTATAAAACAATGCATAAGTGTTACATTTTATATTGATATGATAACTATAATGGGGGTTGGCGAGTGGAACGAGCAGGGGGGTACCCCCCCCTAGTATATATATATATATATATATATATATATATGTGCATGTATATGTATACGCATATACAGGGTGTTCAAAAAGTCCCAGACCCCCCTGTAACTCAGAAAGTACGGCTCAGAGAAAAAAAAGTTTAATGTAAAAGTTGTAGGTTTTCGCCCGGGGAATCTGTTAGTGAACTTGAATTTGATCTTGGGCTTGAACTTCAAGGTCATTCGAAGGTCAAGTGAAGTTTTTCAAATGGGAACCCCCATTTTTTCTTGCAGAAAGGGAAAGCGGAAGAAATTCCCTTTCTAACGATATAAGATACATAGAGGGTCAAACGTGATCCAAAAGTCATTTGAAGGTCAAATGTCCTCAAAACCCAAAAATATGGAGTATTCTGACAATCTCAGAAAGTAAGAACGCTAGAAAAAAACTTTTCATAGAAAAGTTCCAGGATTCTTTCTTAATCAGTCAACAGTGATCTTTACCATTACCTCCTGGTCATCGACAGATCCAGTTTAGTTTCTGAATGGGAATTCTTCTTTTTTATAACTAAAATTAAAATAAAAATTGCCGAATTTGCTAGTTTTCGTTTTTTTTCTTCAATTTGACGTTGGATGACCTTGAACCTGGCCTCTTACGGAAAAACCGACACCGGATTCGGACTCAGCGACCCCAGAAACCTATGAAACCGGTGGCTCGGGTCTGTCGCTTTGATTCTTCGATTTGACTTATATGAATGAAGGCAAGAATATCAGAAACCCAGCAAGTTAAGGCAAGGATATCAAAAACCCAGCCAGTTAAGGCAAGGATATCAGAAACCCAGCCAGTTAAGGCAAGGATATCAGAAACCTGGCCAGTTAAGGTAAGGATATCAGAAACCTGGCCAGTTATGGCAAGGATATCAGAAACCCGGCCAGTTAAAGCAAGGATATCAGAAACCCGGCTAGTTAAGACAAGGATATCAAAAACCCAGCCAGTTACGGCAAAGTCATGCTGAACCATGTTGTCGAAGTACAATGTTGAAGCTTACAACAAATGTTCGAAATGTTTGCCTTCAACTTCTTGACAATAAGCAAGCCTGTTGTAAAAAGATTGAATGGATTTTCGGTACATTTCTTGAGGGATTATTTCCATTTCGTGAATAATTCGTCCACGTAACTCATCTAAATTCAGTAATTTAGTTCTATAAACTTTACTTTTTAAGTAGCCCCATAAGAAACAGTCCAATGGTGTTAAATCTGGTGACCGTGGTGGCCACTCAGTGGTACCCCTACGTCCGATCCACTGATCTGGGAAAACTTCATCAAGGTATTGACGGACACTTCGACTGTGATAAGGTGGAGCTCCATCTTGCTGAAAGTAAATTTCATCCATTTGTCAAAAGTCGGATCGCTGAGACCATATCTTCTTGAAGCATTGTTTCATATTTTTGACCATTTAAAGTAACTTCTATGAAGAATGGACCAACTTTCTGATTGTTCAGAATACCACTCCATACATTCGGTTTTTGCGGATACTATGTTTTATTTTTCCTCATCCAGTGTGAATCATTATCGCTCCAGTATCTGAAATTATGCTTGTTGACATTGCCTGTTAATCCAAAAGTTGCCTTATCTGAGAAGACAATGTTGTTCAACAATAAAGGATCGTCATCAGTCATATTCATCATAGTCTCACAAAATTCAGTACGCCTATTGAAATCATCTTCTGATAATTCTTGGATCAAGTGAATTTTGTATGGATGCCATCTATTCATTTTCATGATCTTAGAAGCGGATCCAAGTGAAATTTCGTGCTCCTGACCAGCACGACGTAGAGAAATGTGTGGATCTTCTACAAAAGATTGTAGAAATTCGATCGACTGTTTCTCATTTGTGGCCGTGTTCGGTCTGCCAGATTTTGGTCCATTTCTTATAGACCTTGTTTGCTCAAAACGTTGTACTATCCGCACAATTGTACTTTTCGATATTGTATTATCTGCTTCTCGAAACTCTTCATTAAATAGTTAAGCTACTTTCTTATAACCCCATGTCTGATCACCCCACCCTCTCATCATTAACAGAGTCACACGTTCTCCCTCAGATAGTTGTGCCATTATTACTTTTTCAGCAACTCTTTTATAAGAATTCGCTGCGAGCAAATCCGAATAAATCAAATGATTTAAATCAGCCGAGAGCGTTTGAAAGATTGAGGCTATAATGAAATGATCTCAAAATTTATACAATGAACTTTTTTCCGGCGTCAAAGCAAAGGCTATGCACCAAATAAATAACAAAATTTCTTTCGGTGAAAAATTATACTATAATTACAAGATAATAGCCGGTTTGTCTAGGACAAAAATTTTCAACTTGAAACTACGCTTCAAAATGCGTCTTCTTTCAATAGTACTGCCCATGTTCAATAAACTTATGTATTACCAAGTGTCAGAGTACCTTTCAGATGAAATTTCTTGAAAAAGCATCGATATTATGAATTCGTATGAGAAAAAAATGTAAGGAATAATGAGTTCGTTTTAGAAATCGATTGAACTGAACCGAAGCGACGGACCCGAGCCACCGGTCTTATAGGTTTGTGGGGTCACTGAGTCCGAATCCGGTATCGATTTCTCCGTAAGAGGCCAGGTTCAAGGTCATCCAACGTCAAATTGAAGAAAAGAAACGAGAACTGGCAAATTCAACTATTTTTCTTTTAATTTTAGTTATAAAAAAGAAGAATTCCCATTCAGAAACTAAACTGGATCTGTCGATGACCAAGAGGTAATGGTAAAGATCACTGTTGACTGATTAAGAAAGAATCCTGGAACTTTTCTATAAAAAGTTTTTTTCTAGCGTTCTTACTTTCCGAGATAGTCAGAATATTCCATATTTTTGGGGTTTGAGGACATTTGACCTTCAAATGACTTTTGGATCACGTTTGACCCTCTATGTATCTTATATCGTTGGAAAGGGAATTTCTTCCACTTTCCCTTTCTGCAAGAAAAAATGGGGGTTCCCATTTAAAAAACTCTACTTGACCTTCAAATGACCTTGAATTACAGGGGGGGTCCGGGACTTTTTGAACACCGTGTATATATAACAGAATAGAAATGGCATGAACAAAAAAGACAGTGTATACGTGTAAGTATGTACATAGTAGCATGCGCGTCGTCGCGATAAAAATGACAGCTTAAGAAAGAGACAGATAAGTGAAACGATGCCAATTAAATTAAAGCGAACAAGAATAACATCTACGTAAATGCATGCAAAGACCGGTAAAAAATGAAAAAGGTAGAAAAAGAATGAGTTTAATGAAAACTAAAATTTATTAAATAAACATATAAGACGACTATAAAAATTAATTAATGTAAAGAATGACGGATAAGATTATACGAACCTATATATATATATTTGTGCGTATGTCTGTATATTAGCATACATGACTGTATAACAGTGTGCACACGAATGAAAATATATATACAGATACATATACACACGCGCACAAGAAACTCGAGTAATACTATGATAATGCGATTTAAATGTAAACTGATTGATACGAACGAGTATATATATAAAATAAATTGAAAGAAAAATATATTTTAAAACATTAATTTAAAATTATCATTATACAGAAGAAAGAAGCTTATTGCGGTTTCTCAAAACTCAAGAGATGGTAAATGATTTTGTAAAAAAGCATTCTCATGAGGAAATATATGTAACAGTCATCTAAGACAGCATTGTATTCAAAACTATAACGGAAATTATAATACAAATTAAGAACTATAATACAAATTGAGTATTGAATAATAATTATTCTATATTTAAAAATTTTATTAAATCAAGCTTGAACGTACAATAGTACGTACATAAATAATTTCAAACATATATCCATGGTCTTAAAATAATATTGATCGATAATAGTTGCTGCTTTCACATATATAATAATACTTGTGTTCAGTATATTGTGTAAAGGAATAAAAGCAGATATATAATTATAAATATAAAAATATACACAAATCACAAATTTGAATCATCTAACATTGCTTGTGTTCGGCATATTAGATTAATTCTATTTATTTTTCATAAATATGTGATAGATATATTGAGCTTAAAAAGCTTATGTTCGGTCTATTAAGCTTATAAAATATATAATTAACTCTAACGTATATCATCTAGTCTTTCTTGTGTTCGACAAAATTATACGAATTTTATTTACATTGGTTTACTATTCCTTTATAGTTGAGAAGTACATTACACGTGAATAATTTGACCTTGTGATAAGGGCAGTCACAGAGATGGAGACAGATTATATATGCCCTTTTGTACGACAAGTGGCCACACTACGACTGATAAGAAAGAGAGAAAAGACAGAATTAACGACAGCAATGAGACCGAAAAGACGGAGGGGCTATATAACAAGACAGAACAGGAGGCAGAATAAAGTGACGGTTTTAAAAAAAGCTCTGTGAAAACTGTAGTTAAAGTAACTGCAGGAGGTCAAATAGCGACAGATAAGGAAAGACATAAACAAATTAAAGGTTTGACAGCAAAATTAAATAATGTATTGGAAAATAGGTATACGACGGAAAAACAGATGAAAATAAGAGCAAAGACAGAGGTAAAGACAGAAAGGCTTAAGACAGATGGTCATTACAATACGACTGAAAAGGCAAAAATAAAGACAGAGACAGAAAATAGAACGAATAAAACAACTGAAGCAAAATTGACAGGTAAACAAATAATATGTAACTTCAAATAGTAAGGTATAGCAAGATTGGAAATTTTGTGATGAATGGACTTAATGTAATATTCAATTTTTGTTTTACTAATTAGTCTTACCTTTAAGTTTCTTATCAAAAAATATATATATTTTATTCTTTAACTAACTATTAGGAATAAGCAGCAAAAAAGATTGAATCTCAATAAACGTTACCAATCTTGCCTTCTTCTCTGTGAAGTTATTTTATTCGCCGACTTTACGACCCAACAATGTCCATAGGGTTCGTCGATTTGATGTTACATGAAATTTTTTAATCATTTTATATATTGGACATAACATAGATTAGTATGTAAATTGACACTTAATTTACGCTATTTGACTCACATAAAACTGATATATAATGGTTTGTGAAATAAAGAACGCTATATTTTATTTTGAGTTGGTCATATATGACATCTTTTTGAAAAATATTCTCGTTTATTTCAGAAATCAAATACAAACTTTCGTTAGTTAATAAAAAAAATTTCTACATTAATAAAATTTGATTCAAAAATGATTTTATTTGACTGCAAAAAAGTTTATTTTGTTAAGTTTAAAATTTAGAATCTATTGACGAGGATGGAATTTTTATTTTTATTTTTTATTAAAATTTATTGCTAACTTTCTATGATAAAACAGTAAGTACCGTCTGAGACATATACATTTTTTTGCAGAAAATTAGCAATAAATTTTAATAAAAAATAAAAATAAAAATTGCATCCTCGTCAATAGATTCTAAATTTTAAACTGAACTAAATAAACTTTGTTGCAGTCAAATAAAATCATTTTTGAAAGTTTGGCGTTATTATTTATGATTGCATTAGATTTGTGTAAAATTTATAAACTTAAAAATGTTATAACTCTTTAAGAATTCATTATATTTAAATGAAACAAAGTTCAAAATGATTGTTTTAATAATATCTAATAAGTTACAAAGCTGAAAATTAAATAATTACTTTCTACCGAAAAATATAGACAATTTTCTAAGAAACTAACTTTTGACACAGACTGTATAGCCCATACAACCTTAATAAAAAGAAAATTTTTGAATGGTGAAAAAAGGACCAATCTTGATTTTATTTGCCTTTTCTTTCTTTGATTTTATAATTCTTCTAGTTATGATTGGTCGAGTGCAATATTTAATCGGACATAACCCGAAACAAACAAAATAAGTCTTAATCCCTGGTGTACGGTAACCTATGCTTCATTAGGTACATAAATGTACGTGATGTCCACAGGGAAGGACAGCTTTCCAGCACCCTTTTAAATTCATCACCATTAGGCTTTTGTGCAAATCGCAACAACTTTATACACGAATAAAGTCACCACTCAGGGCTTTTCAGCCGAAGGCCTAGTCTTTCCCCTTCTTAGTACAAAAAAAATATTTTTTGACCCTCCGAGCGCGAAATACGTATTTTTGGCTCACTTTTGCGAGCGTGAAATAGTACATTCTGGCTCACTTTTTCGTGGGCCAGAATATACATTCTCGCCCGGTTAAAGCGGGCGCGAAATATATTCTGGCCCGCGAAAAAGTGAGCCAGAATGTATTATTTCGAGCTCGCAAAAGTAAACCAAAAATACGTATTTCTCGTCTCTCGGGTTAAAAAATAGTATATGCACCACGGGTGCGACGGGGATTTATGTTCCTCGTGTGAATTTTGCGCCCTCGCTTCGCTCGTGCGAAAAACTCACACTAGGGTCAAAATCCCCTATTTCGCGACCTTGGTTCATAATGTACTATTTCATCTGTTACATTGGTTAGTAGTGAGGTTATCAAACTGACTCTATTTTTAATCAAAATTTATTACAAGTAATCCTGCAAAGAACATTCTTATGCGCAGGATTATTAATAAGCACAACAAAAAAAAAATCAATTAGAGTTCACTCGCAAAATGTCAATTCAATTTTTCTAAGTTTTTTTTTTCTTCATTCGATTATTTTTTTAATTATTTACTGAAAAAATAAAAATAGAAAAACAAAGAAGTATAAAAAAAAACACTGGAAAAACAAAAAATTTTAAGAACACGCTTTTATAATGGAGAAAATACACTAAAAAGTATTAAATGAATTAATTTACTTCCTTGAAATTACTTGTATACAGTTCATAGCAATAATTAAGAGAAAATTTTACAACAAAAATTTTTTCTTAATCATTGCAAAGAACTTTATAAAAGTAATTTTAAGAGGGGGCCGAACTATCTGTCTTTGTCTAATAGCGTTTTTCATCTTTTTTATAAACACCATCTCTTCTAACAAGAAAAAAATAGCAGCCCCCGCTAGATATTAATATAATAAGTAAATTTTGTAATAACAACTTAATTGTTTTACCGCGTAGTTTTTGAATAATATGAGACCTACCAATAAAGATAGATTATATTCTATGTTGTTAGTACATCTCATATTATTTAAAAACTACTCGATAAAACCATTTTATTATTATCATAAAATTTACTTATTATAAAAATATCTAGCGGAGGCTGCTATTTTTTTCTTGCTAGAACGGATGGTGTTTATAAAAAAGATGAAAAACGCTATTAGACAAAGACAGATAGTTCGGCCCCCTGTTAAAGAAGTAAATTAATTTATTTAATACTTTTTAGTGTATTTTCTCCATTATAAAAGCGTCTTTTTAAAATGTTTTTTAAAAATTTTTTATTTTCTACTTTTTAGTTAAAATTGAATTTTCTATGAGTGATTTTTTTTTTAAAAGCTTGTATTTAATTGTATCTTTTGTACATTCCCCTATCCCTTGTACATTCCCCTATCCCCAATACATTTCCATATCCTCTATTTATTCCCATATCCCCTATAAATTCTCATATCCCCTTATACATTCCCCTATCCCCTATACATTTCCATATCCCCTATTCCTTTAAATTTCCCTATCTTCTATGCATTTTTTACAACTATCAACTTAACAACATTCTATCAACTCGCCTCGACCCAAAGATAACCTCCCCACTTCCTCGGAGATGACTTTGCACACCCGTTATCGCCGACCTGACAACGGATTATTGCATTGCCATCGGAGACCAAGGTCCATGTAAAATTTCAGAAATTTCCATCGACAAAAAGTGCCTCAAATCGAGCATGTAAGATTTGATTACAGACAGACGGACAGACAGACAGACGTGAAAGCAAGCTTAATAAAAAAGCGCGTAACAAAAAAGTCACGTTTTATTCTTACTTTCAAAAGAAACGACTATTCGAAAATCAAAAGTGACCTTAAGTGTCGGCCTTTACGGTTAATATATTACAATTACTTCTAGAATTTAATGCGATGAGGGAGAGAATGATTCCTTGCTCCTCTCGTGAGCTGGAGCTCACTGATTCCCTTTTCCTTGAATGATTATCTAGATAACCTACTTTATCTAAGCTGTCGAGTAGATATGCGCGGAGACTTATTTGTATATATTTCCAGCCTTCACGACCGTACATGGATACCCCATATAGATATCACATAAGATAAAAGATATCTTATTTATAAAAGGAATCGCCCTTAAAATGGAAACTTATTCATAAAGAATACTTTATCTTATAGAAAAAATATTAAATCATAGAATCACTATGTTTTTTCCATAAAAATAATCATTTGATTTAATTAATTCCCCCTTCTGAAGTCTTTGCTATTAATTAGATGCTTTGAAAGCCTCGTTCACGCTAAGGATTTAAACTTACTTTAACTTATATATTTTCAAAAACAATCACTTCATCTATTAATCGATTTAAATAATTAAAATTATTTAATAATGGACAAAAATGCTTAACTTGAATTATTTCTTTAATAACTCCCTTATTCATTAAGTTAAACGATCAAAAAATTAATTGGAATAAAGTTATAAGTAAGTGTAATACTGTACCGACGCGTTAGTATCACGTTTCTTTGCCTCTCTCTCTTACCAATAGTGAGAGATAAGGAGCGCTTCTTTCTTGGTCCCTCGGCGAATGAGATTCGAACACGCGAACCGGTCTACGACAGGCTTTTCGTTTAAATTTGAATTAATATTTGTTTTTCAAAAACTTTTCGTGGAAAATTTTATTAAATATTTCTAATGCATTTAAAGATAAAAATGAATTTTTTCTAATATTACTTTTTATACCAACAAAACATCGAAAGCGATCTACCTTACCAATCGAGTTTTTAGATATTTAATTAAGTAAAATTTTTACTTCATTTTAATAATTAAGATGTATTTTCGGACTCGTTACAAATAGTTAAGTCAAATGAAAAAGTAAAAAAATAAAATAATTATAAATAAACATTCTGTTGTTTCGTCAATAAAACAAATAGAAAATTATGACAGAAAAATTGACGACGAAATTTTTGAGCATGATTATTATAATGAAAATTTTGATTTAGACCTAACCGACAAATTTGATAAGATAATGAGTAAGCTCAAAAATCTGCTTTTATAATGGAGTTTTGGCAAGATTGCCGTTTCTGCCTTAACATTCTGCAGTTAAGGCAGAAACGGCAAAGAGCAAGAGAGACGAAGAAAAGAGAAGAAGAATAGAGCAGAAAAGAGATGACGATTTGATGACTTTGATAATAAAAGAAAAAAACACCATGTAAATCTTTAAAAACCAAACTCTGGACACGATGAGGGAGGAATTTAATAAAAAAATGACTACAGATAATGAGGTAGAAAGGACAGATAAATCCAAAGGCAGCGAAACGACATATAAGGTAAACAATGATTTTGATAATTATACATTTAACGCAGAAAGTTTCGAGAACTCGACAGTTTTGTACGAACACCCAGGACTGGTAAATAAATTGGAAATATTCCGTTTAATACATATAGAGGTTAATTAAAGACTTAATTAAGAAAACGATAGTATTTTAGATGTTTTTAAACAGTTGACAGAAACTACCAAAACTGGACTAACTGGAGACGACGGACCAGTGCAACGCGATTATAAATTAACGATTCAAATCAAATTTGAAAACTTTTGATTATCTTATGTCTGAATCAAATCCGCTAAACTTACTGTATGGTGCAGATAGTACTATTGTAGCAAATGAATGTTCATCTGAAAGTATAAAAGAAAAACATAGACATAATGTTCGTGATATTTTAATAAATAGAATAGATAAAGATTATCATGCTAGAGTTATGGAAATTAAAGATCCAGTTGAATTGTTGTACAACATACAGTATAATCCAGCGAAAGAAAAGGCAGTTTATTTTATAGATAGATTTAATGAAATAGTAAGAAGTTATAATAACATGCCAAAAGTTAAATTGTCGTCTGAAGAAGACAAAAGAGAATTCTTCTATAATACTATCATAAGCAAAGTACATCAATTTAAAGAAATGAATTGTATGACAGAAAGTATGTCGATGAAAGGTTTATCTTATGATAAACTAAAGTTACTTATTATGCAGGTTGAAAGCCACCAATCGACAGACAAAGACCCAACAACAGCTATGACGGCCAAGTCAGCGGCGAGACAGAAAGTGCAATGTTTTGAATGCGACGGTAATAGGCTCTATGCCAGCGACTGTCCACGACAGGTAACTAGCATAAAGGAGTTTTTCTCCTCCTTGCGATTTATCAAGCCATGAGATCTCAACATGATCAAAGAGTCAGGGATACTCAAGACAGAACGACAGAAAAAGGTATGAATTAAAATATTATCATAATAAAAGTAAAGAAATTATAGGTAGGACAGCTTTCAAATGTGAGATAACTAATCCAATTAATAATGACAATCAAAAACGAGCAAAATCTGACAATTAAAGGAGATATGTAAAATAAAACAGAGGAGAATATTAAAAAACAGGCAGTTCTAACCAATTAAAATCTAGAAACGAGAAGGTTAATGAACAGAGTG
Organism: Anastatus disparis; assembly: GCA_017163975.1. NCBI lineage: Eukaryota > Metazoa > Arthropoda > Insecta > Hymenoptera > Eupelmidae > Anastatus > Anastatus disparis. The sequence continues at coordinate 485,767 of JAFFSR010000327.1, forward strand.
CTGACAGTGATGTGACAGAACAATCGACGAGTTCAAAGTTTATTTTCAAGACATTTATTAAACAGCTAGACGAACTCCAATGCGCAAATAAAGACAGCAACGCAAATCTTAAATCCGAAGGAGAAGGAAGCGTGCAATATACTCAACCGATGGAGAATTTATTACTTTAGACTGATTCCATTCAGATTCTTGCAGGCCATCACTGATCGAATTTTTTTTTTCTCTTCTAAGTGATGAAAATACATTCCAATGGGTATACAAAAATAAAATTTACCCCATAGAACACTCAAAAATATGTTTTTTCCTTGCTACAGCATATTTAGTGATGAGCGTAAGAATGAACATTAAAAAATTTAAAATGAACCTTAATTTTCAAATTGCTATAGTTCCGTCAATTTTTGACCTTTTTTAACGTTATTTTAATGAAAATGTGCGGAATTCAGTCTTGTTTTGAATGTCGATTCAATTTTTCGATACGAATTGATCTCTCTGAATTATTCATGAAAAACAAAAAAAGCGATTTTTTCCAAAGGCGATTTTCTCAAAAACTATGTATTTTTTTTAATTTTTATGTTTTTATACATAAAAAATACCAACTTTTGAACGACTTTCAAACGTTTTTTTTTTATATTTTCCATTTTGAAGCATTGGTACTATGGCGCATCATGTTATTTTTCCAACTATTACGTCTTTTTACAATTCGTTTATGCTTTTATTTAATTATTTATCAAGAATATTAACAAAAATCTTTATTAAGAGTTTATCTAACAAAATAAACCCTTGACCAAATTTTTTTTTCAATTAGAACCGAAGTTATGACGATATTAAGTTTAAAAAAATATTAAAATGAAATAAAAACTGATATTTGGATCAAAGAATACATAAGTTATTTTTTTTGGGGGGATTTTGTTAAAATAAAAAATTTATTTATTTATTTATTAATATTTTCAATTTGTAGAAAGGTAAATTTTTTAATAAAGACATTTTTAATGAACAATAAATTTACTAAAAAATTAACAAATGAAAACTAATGAATTTACAACTAATTTGAACAAAAATAGTCCTTACTAAGCAATTTACTTCTTGCCACTTATGTCTCAAAATTCTAGCAGTGTAAGTTTGGTTTTGTTCATTCTTCCAACAGTGAATTTATTGGATACTTTTAATTTCTTTTGCATTTTCTAACCATTCGATTTTTTTATTTTTGTCGAAAAATTTATAGCTCATCCTTGCGGATAGCAAGAATGTTAATCGACAGAGTATACTTTGACGCATGAGTGGCAAAATCTCAAGCATTTCTAATAAAATCAGCACTCTTCTTGGACGGATTATGTGTAGTAGCATAATATTTGACTAAGCTCCCAATGCCGTCACAAGCGCCTTTACCGTGACCTGTTGCAGAAAGAAGCCATTTTTTGCTTATTTTTGAGTTTTGAAGTTCATAAAATTGATATCTGATTTTGAAATGACTTACAGCTTCATCTAAAATGGTTATCATTTCATTAAGCTCTTGCAAAATGTGTTTTTCTTTTAGGCTGTTGATAATTAAATTCATAGCCATTAGGGCATGAGACGAACCATGTTTAATATCGTCAGAGACGATGACATAACTGACTATTTTATCATTTTTAAAATAGCATACTGATGTGAATATTGATGATTGGTTTTTACTTCAATGGTAGCTTTGATTTTAATTTGAAGTAGAACTGTCCAATTTTCTGCAAAATCAACATGAATAATTAATTGGGATTGACTTTTTTGCTAGAAGTTTAACCTCTTGAATTGCAGCACGTTGAATTTCTTTAACTATTTTATGAGTACTTTCAGTGAGAGCGTGCTCTCTTAACTCAATTAAGAAATCTTCAATTGTACTACTTTTATTCATTAAATCTGATTTTTCTCAAACACCGTAAGTTATTTCTTCATATGAATCTTCTTCTGTCAAAGAAATCACTTTTAAATTAATACTATCTCCAATGAGGCATTCTTTACATTTTCTTAGTACACATTTCATATCATCTTTGACAAAAAAGAGAAGAATATATTTTTAATTTTGAATCCGCAATGTCATGTTTATTCTCTTTGTTATATTTATTCAAAGCATCCAACATAAGTTTCAGGTTCTCGCAATAATTGCAAAGACACGAATCGTTGGGTGGATGGGGTATAAACAACTTTGGTCATAAGGCATAGAATATTGATTCACCGATTTTTGTTTTAATTTCAGGATTTTCTCCTATAAATAATTGATATATTTATTTTATGCTTTGTGTAAGAAAGCGTTTAACTTCTTTAGTTTTTATACCATTTTCTTTAACAGATATTGTGTTACTTTTATTTGCACTTTGACGAAAACAATTGAAATCATCGTTCAAATAACAATTTTTCACTCTCGTTATAATTTCACTATCCAAAGAATGGCCACTATAGTTCTCAGGCTCTTTGTAAATATCTTTATTATTAACCAATGATTTTGCTTGATTAATCATATAAACAGTTACATTTGGTGAAACCGATAATAAATAATTTTTAGGAATATTGCTTGGTATAAGACTTAATAACCGCACTTTCTTAAGGAAATTTGAACAATTATATAAGGCTGATTCCATTTCAAATCGAACAGTCAGTATACACTCAAGTCACCAATTGCTGCGCTAATGGAGTATGTTATTCTACCCTAAAAATAAGGGTATACGTATTTTTTTATTTTGCTGAAATATCAAAATTGCATCAGATATGCACTTTTGAAAATTGCATACAAAAACTAAATGTTAAAACTGAAAATGTTGAGAATAACTTTAGAGGGCTATCGTTTTACCAATTTTCAATGAATTTTGGTAAACCTTATTTTGTTTTATTATGTTTTAAGCCCTCTTTAATTCAGTGCAAGAAATTTCAAAAAAGACTAAAAAATGACTAAGATATGTGCATTTTACCGTTGGAAGATTTGAACAATGTTCATTCCAACGCTGTCGCATGCTTCGCTCATTATTTGTTTACCTTTGTATGTATGTATATATCATCAATAGTGATATATATATATATAAAAATTCGTAATATAAAAATAAATATTAAAAAATAGAAAATAATCATTCTATTCGTGTATATCTATATTATGTATGTTTCGATGTACAGACAATAGGAGGCTCATTCGCGGACAAATACCTCGCGTAACCAAAACAGTATATTAGAATTGTTATGTACAAGCTAGTTATTCTTACGTCTGCTTTGAAAGGTACTTTTCGGACTTGTGAAAAAGTAAACAAAACTCTGCAATTACGATGTCCGAAATTCACTCTTCTACAAGAATTCGATGTCCCGATTTTTTTCAAATGCATAAGAAGGTAGTTTATAAAAGCAGAAATTTACGTTTTAGACCGTTGGAAGATTTGGCCATTAATTTGGCACAGCTTTATCCAGATTTAAAGATACTGCCCTCTACTAATGTATGCTAAAATTGCCATGAACGCATATCAAAAATGATTTTAAGTGATCTTGAATCTACATCTGAAAATGAAATCACTGAAATTTTCAGCGGAAAACATGATGATTTTATCCCCAAGACACCCGAACGAATACAGGAATTAAACGAGAATATTAATACAATTTTACCTCAATGCGTCTCGCCGCTAAAAAGAAAAACTGCAATACCTAAAAATTTAACAGAAAATTACGTATCTAAAAAGAAAAAATCTTTAATTTCAGCTTTTTCTGCTACTGTCGGAAGCAAATTAGAAGATGCGTATGGTATTTCAGTTGAATCAATAGAATCGGACAAAAGTTCGACTGAAAACTATTGGAACGAATTTGTAGAAAATTTTAAATCTGCTTTAGAAAAATTTTCTTCTGTTTCGGAGAAAATAAAACTTCTAGCTCTACTACCTTCAAAATTAAGCAAAACAAAAATTTGCGCCCGAATATAAGCGAGTATATGATAAATAAATCAAGAAATCTCGTGAAAAATAAAGGAGTTTATTCGGAGCCAGATTCATATACTGGTCATCCTATTGATGAAAATACAAAAAATATCGCTATGGAATATTTTTTAAATGATGATTTTAATTGTAGTAGACAAAGTCCAAATAAATCTGATGTTGTTACTGTTAAAGTTAATAATACAGAAACTAAAAAAGTTAAACGGTTTCTTACTCGAAGCTTAAAAGAAACATATAGTCAATTAAGACAAGAAAATCCAAACTTACAAATAGGAAAATCGAAATTCTATAGTCTAAGACCAAGTTTCGTCTTAACAAGCCCTGTGAAGGAAACTTGTCTTTGTGTACATTGCGAAAATTTTGAACTGTTTCTTACAAGTTCAATTCGTTTTAGAGGCGATAATAATTCTGAATTAGATTTAATTCGTTCAGAAATAACTAACGCAATGTTGTGTTCTGAACCATCTGATTCGTGTTTCTTGCAAGAATGCAATTATTGCCCCGGTAGTGAGGGTATCACATTAAAATTGTTAAAACTGAAAGAAAATTGTGAAGATGAAATTACGTTTGCTTTGTGGGATAATGGTAATCTTATCAAACAAACAGCAAGCTTATAAGTTTTTAAAGAAAAATTTTCAATCTGCGCACTAAAAGCAAATACTCACGTATACATAAAAAATATTCAACGTGAAGCTATAAAAAAAGAAAAAGAAGAAGGTAAAGCTGATCCTACTAAGTTAATTATCCACGTTGATTTTGCAGAAAATTGGTCTGTAATAAATAATAAAGCGGTTCAAGGAAATCATTGGGTAAATAACCAAATTTCTATTTTTACTGCAGTCTGTTACCAAGGAGAGATAACGCAAAGCTTTGCGATCGTTAGTGACAACAAAAAGCATGATACTGCATATGCGCTATTAGCAATAAATAAAATTATCGATCTTATGAAAAATGATTTAGTTACTAAAGTCACTATTATATCAGATGGAGCTGCAAGCCAATTTAAAAATCGTTTTCAGCTACATGAATTCAAACATTTTTCTTATCAAATGAAATCGTTATTTTCTGCGACTGGTCATGGGAAAGGAGCCGTTGATGGAATAGGTGGGCTTCTAAAGCATTATGCTACTTCACATAACTTGAAAAGAGTTCATGAAGAATCGATACAAAATGCTGACGATTTTATAAATTGGGTTCAAAAGTACACCAGTGCAATCAAAATCATATTATTACCAATAAATGAGATTGAAAAATTTAGAAAAGAAAAAAATATTGAATGGAGTACAGTTCCTAAATATAATGGGATTCAAAAAAGTCATATGTGGTTAAAACAACTTGGGGAATTGAAATCGCATATATTTGTTGGCAGAACAGCTATACATGTACTGACTAAAGTGAAAGACAAGAAAAAAAAGTCAAACGTCGTAAGGCTACACTTAGAACTAAAAATAATAAGTGCAAAAATAAAAAAAAGTAATTATTTATAATTATATTTTTGACGCATCCCAACAGTGAGAGGCAAGGGGAACTCACTTTAAAAAAGCACCCCGAAGGGAACAGAAACCTTCTACGTCCACGTCGTTGTTCCTGGGTAATGCTAAAAGAAGGATAGTGTTCAAATCTACATTGCTTAAAATTTCCGAACGTATATACAAAAATTTTTCACCAATAAAATTTGTGAATTTTTTTTTCTCGCTTCAAACAAATAAGTACGAGATCAACCAAGTACCATTAGATAGGTAATTTGGTCCAGTATGAGCACAAAAAATTTCAGCAAAAAAAAATGAGTTTTTCGAGAAAAATGCATGTGCATAAAAAGTGCATTTTTTGGTAAAATGCACATATCTTAGTCATTTTTTAGTCTTTTTTGAAATTCCTTGCACTGAATTAAAGAGGGCTTAAAACATAATAAAACAAAATAATAAATTCATTGAAAATTGGTAAAACGATAGCCCTCTAAAGTTATTCTCAACATTTTCAGTTTTAACATTTAGTTTTTGTATGCAATTTTCAAAAGTGCATATCTGATGCAATTTTGATATTTCAGCAAAATAAAAAAATACGTATACCCTTATTTTTAGGGTAGAATAACATACTCCATTAGCGCAGTAATTGGTGACTTAAGTGTATACTGACTGTTCGATTTGAAATGGAATCAGCCATAAAGCAATTTTAATATTTTCGAGCCATTTATCACATGTTTCACATTCGTTATTTTTATTTAATGTGGGCAAATCCGTTATATCGTAGACTTTCATAATTTTACTTGCTATTTGTAAATCAAATGCATCGTTTATTTGTTTTCTTATTCAAAGATCATAGGATTTTCGCATCTTTATATTAATACTTTGAGACATTTTGGTTGGTGAAATTTTTAATTTTAAATTACTCGAAGTCTTATTTAACTGTTATACCACAACCTCATTATAAAAAACTTCTTCCGAAAATTGTTGACTGCTTGAAGTAGATAAAATAGGTGTATTTTTCACTTCATCTAAAAATAATCTGTAACATGAAGGAAATACTTTATCCTCTCTAGAAAAAGAAGTATTCGGATACAAGCGCTTCAAAGACTCCGTTAGATCCCCTAATTCTCTAAACGGATTTTCGGAGCAATCGTAAACTACTTTTTTGTGCCTTTCTTTCGAATCCTTGCCCTTAGTCTTAACAACCAGTGATGCCATTATTATTAATTAGTTCTTTGACAGAATGAAAAAAAAATTTTTTGTTAGACAATTTTATTTTTAATTTTTCTTGTCTTATATATTCGAATGCATCAAGTCGTTAATGAGAATGCAAAAAGCAAATCGTCGTCAAACAGCGGTGGCATATGTCAACTTCCTACAAACTTAATTTAAATCGTAGGCGCAAAATTCAAACTGACCAGCAGAGTGTCTGAGTTACGGGTCACAGATCTTGATGCAACTTCGGGATAAGTATTTAGGTACCAAAATATGAGTGAAGCCACAGCGGTACGGTCTAACGCTTCGAAAAAGTGAAGTTATGGACGATTAGTCTTATATTCAGAAAAATATGAATAAAGAACTCCTAATTGAAGTGTAAATAATTCTGTCTAGAAATGTCTTTAATAAATCCACAATAACTAAAATGAAAGCAGAGAAAGCAGGCTTTAATTTGCTAGTTTCCGAATCAAAAAATAATAATTAGAACTAAAGTTATGCTTGTTTAAAATTAAGCATCTAAAGAGTACTAAAAATCACCATCCTTCAAAATTTAGACTATTTTTGGTACTTTCTTACTGCTCAACACTAAACAAGCATAACTTTAGTTCTAATTATTATTTTTTGATTCAGAAACTAGCAAATTAAAGCCTGCTTTCTCTGCTTTCATTTTAGTTATTGTGGATTTATTAAAGACATTTCTAGACAGAATTATTTACACTTCAATTAGGAGTTCTTTTTTCATATTTTTCTGAATATAAGACTAATCGTCCATAACTTTACTTTTTCGAAGCGTTAGACCGTACCGCTGTGGCTTTACTCATATTTTGGTACCTCAATACATATCCCGAAGTTGCATCAAGATCTGTGACCCGCAACTCAGACACTCTCCTGGTGAGTAAGAAATTTAAATTTTCAACGAAAAAAAAATTCTATTTTTGTAAACTTAAAATTGTCATAACTTCGGTTCTAATTGATAAAAAAATTTGATCAAGGGATTATTTTGAAGATTTTTGTTAATATTCTTGACAATAATGAATAAAATTAATAAATAAAAGCATGAAAAAATTGTAAAAATACGTAATGGTTGGAAAAATGGCATGATCCGCCATGGTATCAATGCTTTAAAATGAAAAATATAAAAAAAACGTTTAAAAATCCGTTTAAAAAATTAAGGCAAAATGGCATATTCTCATCTATCCTAAAAGTTAGTATTTTTTATGTTTGAAAACATATAAGAAAAAAAAATAGTTTTTGAGAAAATTGCGTTTGAAAAAAATCGCTTATTTCGGTTTTTCATGAATAACTCGTAGGGATCAACTCGTATCGAAAAATAGAAACGACATTTGAAACTAAACTAAATTTCGCACATTTTCATTAAAAGAACGTCCAAAAAGGTCAAAAATTGACGAAGCTACGGCAATTTAAAAATAGAGGTTCATTTTGAATTTTTTAATTATCATTTTCACACCTAACTCTAAATACGCTGTAGCGAGGAAAAAACATACTTTCGAGCGTTTTATGAGGTAAATTTTATCTTCATGTACGTATTGGAAGGTATTTTTATTACTTGAAAGAAAAAAAATTCGATTAGTGACAGCCTGCATGAATCAATCTTTAGACAAAGTAATCTGCGCGGAAAACTCAAATGAAAATCTTTTATCCTTACCAATATATAATCAGCCATACTGGTTGATTGAATCTGAATCAGATGCAACAGAAAATAATTTAAAACCAAGACAGGTTTTAGCATATGTAACGACAAGAACAATGAAAAAAGAACAGAATATTGAAGAAAATAATCAATTTAATGAAAAGAAAGAAAATCAGGCAGTTAAAGAAGAAAAATATTTAGATTGCAAACAGAAATATTAATAAATCACATGAGATTAAAGTCAGTGAAGAATCTTAATGTGAGCTTGAAATACAAAAGCGACAGAGAAAATAAATACAAACAACTATCTATATTGTGGCATGTTCGAATGAGCCATGCATCAGTTGATTATTTAAGAAAATTACAATTAAAATTTCCTAATATTAAAACTTTGAAACAGGCTGATTTTGACGATATGTTGAAAGACTGTGAAGTGTGTATGATTGCAAAGTTTAACAAATTGCCATTCAAGACAGTCAGACATAGAACGATTGAACCTTTGCAAATAAAATACAATGGGTTTTATAAAAACTATACGAAAGCAGAGATGTACGATTCAATGAAAAATTAGTCTATAAGGACAGATATACAAGACTGGAAACAAATTGATGAACAGATAAAGATACATGGTTTGTGAATTTTTTATAAGAAGACAGAGAAAATGAGACACGAATACGAAGACCGGAGAGAGTGAAAGTCAAAAGACCAGTTGGACGGCCAAGAAAAGAATATAATAAGACTGATAAAAAGGAACAAGGACCGGAGGAAGAGAAAATAAAAAATTAGTTGGACGATAGACAAAAGTTAAGAAAAATACTGAATATGAAGTGAAAGAATCGGAGGGAGAGAAAACAAGACAACAGATTGAATCAACAATGGAAACACAAACAAGTACAGAACATAAGATAGATGAAAAAACTCATGCTTTATTAGCTGAAATAAATAATGACCCGAGTACATGCTTGGAAACCATGAAGTTAAAAAATAAACAAAAAAATGGACCAAAACTATTAATGAAGAATTAGAATCTATGTATAAGAATAATGTATGAAAATTAGTTGACAGATCAACTGTAATGAATGACAGATAAAGATAAAATATTATACATTCAATATAGGTACTTAAAAGAAAGAAGACAGTAAAATAAGATATAAAGCCAGACTAACAATTCGTAGTTTCAAAGACAGAAATGAGTATGATATGCAAGAAACATATGCACCGATTTCACGATTATATTTAATCAGATTTATACTAGCGATGGCTAACAAACTGAATTTAGAAATATGTCAGATACACGTAAAGACAGATTTTTTAAATGGATATTAAAATAGTACACATGGAAATATCTGAAGAGATGATTGTTTCTAAAGGATCAAACAAAACAAGATTTGTAAATTGGAAAAGGTTTTATACGATTTGAAAGTCAGTCCAAACTGTTGGAATGGAAGATTTAAAGATGCAGTTAAGAAATAAGGACTTAGTATATTCTGCTAGTTTGCAATAATATACAGATGCTTGAAAGAGTAAAAAAAAAAACAAATTTTAAGAAAGAATTTAAAATGGCAGAAATTGTTGAGCCAAAAAATTCCTCAAGCTTAGAAGTTTAGTTTTGATCAATCACCTCCTCAAAGAATATCTATGGTAACCAATTAGGTGGACAATAGCAAGAGAAGACAGCATAAAAACAATAATAAATCAATGTAAGCAGGTCAAATATTGCCTATGATGTTAATGTTCCAAGCAGACACCAAATCAAACCCACTGAAGATGACTGACAAACGGTTGAAAGAGTATTTAGATGCTTAAAAGGAACAAATGACTTCGATATAAAGGACAGGACGACAAGTGATAAAAAAAAAGGTAATGGGACAGAGTTAAGATATATGACAGAAATAAAGTAACACTATGTAAAACCGTTAGCATTTAAACTCCATGAACGGTTGTCAAAGTTAATACTAAATGACTGATAAGACTGACAAAAATTTAAAAATATATATATTTCATTCGTTTATTTAAATTTGATTTTAATATTCTTTACTTCGTATGTCTTACAGGTCCTAAATAAAACAACTAACGACAGAGCAAACGGCATTCATCTGTAAATCAAGATTGAAAAACTTAAAATTCTATTTCTTTTATATATATTTTAATTTATGTATTCTGATAAAAAATTATTTATGTATGATTAATAACTTCGAACGTGGGAGGGAGTGTTAGAAATATAGACATGCTCAATCGTGTGTGTGTAGCGTGTGGCGCCGCCGCCGTATCTTTGATGAACGCGAGATGCGTTTGTTCATACCGTGGTCGACAGTTACGCAGTTAAGATATATTAAGATTGCGTGTATTTTATAATAAATTATTTATTACGAATTAATTGCATATATTTCATTCAACTTAACCCTCGCTAATTTTAACAAATCTAAATATCAAAATTTTTTAAACTCAAAATCATCATAACTTCAATTCTAATTAATCAATATATTGTATCGGGGGTTTATTTCAAAGATTTTTGTTGATATTTTTTATAAATTAATAAATAAAAACATAAACGAATGGTAAGAAGACGCAAGTCACTTGATGTTTAATCACCTCATCCACTTAGTAGCGTAACACTTTCTAGAAAATAGCAAGAGACATTATTGTCTGGAGTCTTTTAAGCACGAATGATCATACCGAAAAACTATTTACGAAGTATTTATAAACTTTATACGAGTAAATATAAGTAAGTATAATTTATAAAGTATATTTAAAGTATATTATAAGTTATTTTTAAAGTAATTTTATGAAAACTTTGTAAAACTTAGTATTTTATAAAGTCGAATCCATAGAAATTTCATACATTTGCCTTTTTTTATAAATAAACTTTCTAATATTCATGTATTTCATAAAGCGAACTTTATAGAACAGATATAATTTATAGAGCTAATTTTATAAATAGCACAGCTCACTCGTTGCACTGTATGAGTCGCTACTTAACGGAGTCGATTTCCCTCTCTAAATCCATCCGTGTTCGCTACTTAAGGGAGCGTTAGCCGAAATAAATTGCGCTACTTAAGGGAACGTGAAGTGTATGGGAAAAGTGGCACAATGCGCCATAGTAACAATGCTCTAAAATCAAAAATATAAAAAAATGTTTAAAAATCTGTTTAAAAAAATGGCAAAATCATATTTTTCACCTATTCTAAAAGTTAGTATTTTTTATGTATAAAAACATAAAAATACAGTTTTTGAAAAAATTATGTTTGAAACAAATCGCCTTTGTTTGATTTTTTTTTATTAACTCAAAGGTATCAACGTGTATCACAAAAATTGAAACAGCATTTAAAACTAGACTTAATTTTGCAAATTTTCGTTGGAAGAATGTCTGAAAAGCTCAAAAATTGACTGGGCTATATCAATTTGAAAATTGAGGTTTATTTTCAATTTTTCAATTTTCATTTTTACATCCAACACTAAATTCGCTGTAACGAGAAAAAAACATTTTTTCCGAGTGTCCTACAAGGTAAATTTTATCTTCGTATACATATTAGAAGGTATTTTTATCACTTAAAAGAGAAAAAACAATCGATCAGTGACGGTCTGTATGAATCTGAATGGAATCAATTGTTACGTTCAGCATATAAGCTAAATTATTAATAAATTTTTTTTAATGAATGACTGAATTTCAGCCATCCATTGACTTACTTTTGACTAACGGGCGAGCGTTACGTCGCCGGGATTGGAAATCTGAAAAAGAGACAGCAAGGATAGGTTAAATAAATTAGTAGACACCCATGCAATTTCTAGGGTTGTATAAATTTATTTTTCTTTTTTTTATTTTCCATAATCCAAACAAGAAGCTTTGCTTCGTACATTATTTACTATTTCTTTTTTTTTTACTCTTTCGCTTTAGGCCGAATTACGCTAGCATATGCCAAATTATTTATTATTTCTTGCATTTCCCTTCGTTATGTTTTTCTAACTTAAATTTTAATTACATTAGGGCTTCGCCTACAAGCTCAAAGCTTTTTATACTCTAATCTTCCTATATCAACTTCGAGAATCTTCGCTTGCTGCTAACGGCAGTGTATTTTTTTTTGCGTGTTTGTATGAGTTTCAGTCACACGATTGGTTGCCAGTCAGACCTCCCTGTATGATTCTTTTCTGGAAACCATACTTTCAGTTGAATAGAAATATGTCAGCTTAAAGTTTATTGGTAATTACTTTTTGCCGTTATCATTTCGGCTTCCTGTTTTTGGAACTTCGGCAAAGCTTTTCTTTTAAATTTTGCACTAACTTCGGATAATTGCTCTACATAAATTGAATTTATTGTCCCTCTACTCTGTATTTTTTCAGGGACGGCCTGATCTATTTTTGTTCTTCACTTTATTCCCCTACCGCTTCGCTGAATTCTTTTTATACTCCTCTATGTTAACTTCACAGTTTTCTGTGAAGCCGTTCATCGTTGTCAGGCTTCTCGCTTATTCTAAGCTTACCGCCTGCCTGTATCTTTTTTAGCATCCCATTCAGCTTGTACTTCTTCTTCCTTTGCCGATTCATTCGACGCCGAGCCTTGATCTTCATTGAGGTCAACTGAATTTATTTGCTATTTGTCTCTCGCATTTGTTTATTTATTATTTTATAACTATTATTTTTACTTTTTTTATTATTACTATTGTTATTTTCATTTATTTTTCGTTTGAAAAATTTATTGGTATTGAATTCGGTTCCTGTAGCGTATTTTTCTTTCTTGCACTGTTTTACTCGGCCACCGCTTTGACCTTAATTGTTTTCATCGTGTTATTTGTCTCCTGTATTCGTTTATTTATTAATTTAGCAATATTATTTTTACTTTTTCATAATTATTATTATTCTAGCTTTTATATTTTTTTTTTAAATTCATTGGTAATGAACTCTGTTCCTTCAGCTTATACTTCTTTCTTTCACTGTTTTATTCAGCCACTGCTTGACCTCAATTTGCTTGCGTCGTGCTATTTGTCTCTTGCATTCGTTTATTTATTAATTAATCAATATTATTTTTACTCTATTATCATTATTATTATTTTAATTTTAATGTTTTTTCAAAACATTTACTGGTAGTGAACTCCGTTCATTACACAATCATATATAAATTCTTTAATAAAACATGAAAAGTATATTTAATATATTTTGTATATAATTATATTACTTTTATTTATATTTTGAATACAAAGTTAAGATTGTAGAGGTTAAAAGGTTATAGAATGAATCGTTGTTGAATAAATTTGAATACATAACATAATCTTGGATATATTATTATACATCAAATATTTTTTTCTTTTAATAAAGTGCAATACAAAAATTTAATTTTAAATGTTAACAAAATTTAAAATAGATTTATTCAACATTATTTTTATAAAAAGGAAATATACATTAAATTATTTAAAGAATAAAATTTATACAGGTATAGATTAAATAATTTACTTACATTTTTCTATTTACCAAAGATTTCACAAAAAGTTCAAATTATTTTTGTAATTGCTCCAAAAGCAGTGAAAATTTTAGCTTAGCGTCTTATAATATATTTTAACCCCTTACTTAACTATATCCTTACTTCTTCAAGTTTTTGTTTACTTATAGCGTCTCCACGAAGTCAGCTTCCGGCGAGTTTGGGTGTTTGCTCAAGTAAAGGGTTAAAATAAAAAAACACTTTATATATAGTCGATGTTTAATACTTTCTTCAATTGTCTTATCTATGCTTTTTAAACTTTTTAATTTACATTTTTTTTTTCTTCTTACCATCATTCATTTGTTTATCATTTTTATGTATTGATTTTTGACTAAAGGTTATGACGCAGTTAGCGCAAACTACGAAATCTAAAAATTTTAAAGAAAAATAATTTTAATGCACAGGCGCTTACATGTATGTACACGGAGAAACTTTTTGAGGCGAGAGACCTTAGTTAATCTTGAGGTATGAGACCCTTATTAATGGAGCGATTCGATGAGGCATCTTGCCTTGCGTATAAAGGTCTGAGACCTTTATTTTGAAGACTGAAGCCGGGAAAAACCGAATCCATGTATACATCAGCCGAACGTAATAAACGTACGGTCTCGGTGACAAAGGTCTCAGACCTTATACTCAAGACGGGACGGCTCATTTACTTTATAGAGGTAAATGGCCCGCCTTACACTACCAGAGGTCTCTCGTCCCAAAAAGTTTCTCGGTGTAAAGACTCCCAAGCAACCAAAGTCTAATAGCTAACTAATACTCTAATTAACTGACAATGGTGATACTATAACGTTGTTTGAAGAGTATTAGCTTTAAATTAATTAATAAATTAGCATAAATTAATTAATTAATTTTTTTTTAACAATCATTATGTATCAATTTCTCGAAGAAAATGATCCTCGAAGTGTTATTATCAACGTAGATGTTGAAAATTTAATTTCCAGTGCAGAAATGATCGAAAATATAAAACCATCAGACGTGTAAATGTATATATTATTGATTAAAAACTATTTACTTTTAAAATAAGAGAGGTATTTTAAATTGTAAATAAACAATATCTAAAATTTATAAATTTTAATTTACAATTTCAAATTGTAGAAGATTTTAAAAACTCATTTTTTTCTCTCTATATCATCATCAAAATTATTACATATTAATTTCTTTTTTGTTCAATACAAGAAAAATATATCAATTTTAAAGACAGAATAAAAACGTAGTTTTGAAATTTTAATTCTAATTTTTTTTTATTAGTGAATTAATTGGAGTTGTTAAAGATATTCAGGATTCCCATACAGAAATGATATTAAATATTTTGTTTTTAACTTTACACTTGAATGTAAAGAGGAAATTAAACTCCCCATTGTGATTTGGAATGAAGAAATTGCTCGCATCAAACCTTTTATTAAGCTAAATCATGTAATATTATTTTACATTATTTCTATTAAAATATTTTTTATTCACTTCAAAACTGTTTAATTTTATATTTAATGGATTTCACATAGCGGTACACCGAGAAAGTTTCACATCATAAAAGATAGTGCGTTTTTAAAATGCTCCACAAAGTGGCTCGCATGCACGATAAATATCGAACATGCATCAAGTTTTTCGATGCGGCGCCACCGTAGGCGACGAAATACAGTGCGCCGCCTCCTCACGCATTGTGTTTCGGCGCTTATGCACTACAAAAAGTGATGCATGAATTATGAAATGCGAAGCATTATTCGTGATTCACAGTGCAAAAGGCATCACTTTTTTTAGTGCGACGCGCATCATCTTTATTGAGGCAAAACTTTCTCCGTGTAGTCATTTGCTAAATCTCAAACATTTTTGAAATGGAGTAATGGAGAAGGTTTTATTTCAACTTGTAGTAATACGATTGTTAATGTTCTGGGTTGCATGGCGATGTAATAGGATATCTGTTTAATACGCAGTTACTGACATTGAAGTTCCTCGAATTTTTAATCTTTAGAAATTTTCTACAAAATCTATGTATTATGCTTTTTATTCAATAAAATAGAAGACTGTAATATAGAGATATTTAAAAAAAAATTTAATTGAGAATGAAAAATTTGGAAAACTGTAATGTCGGTATTTTACATCCCCTAAAAGGAACATTTGAAGAATCAGAAAATTGTAAGGTATATAATAAAACATCACAAATTCAAATTAAATGGGAAAAGTCATAGCGCTCTGCTAACTCGCCGTAAGGAGTGCTACCGCGCTCACTAATATTAAAGAAGCTTTACAAGTAGATGATGAAACTATTGGTAAATTTTATATTTTTATTTATAATCTTTTAATAAGATCAAATCATTAATCCTCTTTTAAAGAAACGATGGCCGGATTGAAGCATTTTATACTAGGAACGTGATTAATGCATTGAATAGAATCAAGGTTGCGAAAAAAGTTATTAAAAATTATTTGGATTACAATTTCGTTTAATTAACAATTCCGTTTGAATTAATAATTAAACATATTTTAATCATGAATTGAAAAGACTTTAATTACAAATTCAAAACGAATTCTTAATTAACTAAATTTCAATTAAAAAATCTAAATCTAATCGTGAATTGAAAGTACTTTAATTACAAATTTAAAAGTAATCCTTAATTAAATCAATTTCAATTAAGAAATCTAAATGTAATCGTAAATTAAAAGGGCTTTAATTACAAATTCAAAAGGAATCCTTCATTAAATTAATTTCAATTAAGAAATCCAAATGTAATCGTGAATTAAAAGGGCTTTAATTGAAAATTCAAATGGAATTCTTAATTAAATATATTTTTTGACCCTCAGGGCGCAAAATTCGATTTTCTACACTGAAAAAAAAGTCCAAAGCCAGCGCTGCGAAGTTAATCTGAGCGGTTGCATGCGAACAACATTCGAAGCGAGTGATTACAGAAAATCGTAATGTATGAATGCGTAACCATGTCGCTGTAAATAATTACGACTTTCTGTGTAAACGATTACGTTAATCCGAGCAGAGCGCCACAACTGTATTGCGAGCACGCTTGCTCCAACTCTCTGGCATCGCGCGTGCAGAAAGCCGAAACCAAGCACTGCAGCAGAGCTGCGAGCCTGCTTGCTCCGACTCTCCGGCATCGCTCGTGCAGAAAGCCAAGACCAAGCACAGCGGCAGAGCTGCGAGCACGTTCTCTTTGACTCTGCGGCATTTCTCATGCAGAAAGCCGAGACCAAGGGTAACGACAGAGTTACAGGCTCGCTCACTATGAATTTCTGAACATTGACGTACCAAAAGCGAGGCCAAGCACTCTAAACGTTAAAAATTTACATTTAAAAAAGCAAAATTTCTTTTTCTTTTCTTTTTTTGTAAGTTTTAACACTTTATGTAAAGTATAATTTATTTAAGTAAAATTCTATAATATTATAAAAATTAAATTTTATTTCATAAAATTTTGTTTAAAATGTTTCTTAACTTAAAAATTGATGTGATATTTTACTTTTACCATTATTCTCCTGAGTATATTAATGTAATAATGTAAATTTATAATTTTGATTTTTTTTTAATACCTTATTTGTGCGATTATTAGTGCTTTTATACCTTTGAATTGATGTTAACTTTATTTTAAACCTTCTTATTTTTTTTATATTTATAGATTTATTAGGACATATTGAAACTCAGAAAGTTCAAAGTAATTTGAAAAAAATTCTTTAGGTATTTATAAGTAGTTATTATTGACTTATTCTTCATAAACTATATTATTGTATTGTTACAAATTTCATATACAAATGGAGTTTGCTTGGCGTTAGAGGGAAGATATTTACTATTGATTTTTGGGTCGTAGTTCCAATTTTAAATTCAATAATTTCAAAAAAGTAGCAGCGTTATTTCTTTTATCTTTTATAAATATTATATATATATATATATATATATATATATATATATATATATATATATATATATATATATATATATATATATATATAATATCTTAAATATCTTCCCTCTAACGCCAAGCAAACTCCATTTGTATACGAAATTTGTAACAATACAATAATATAGTTTATGAAGAATAAGTCAATAATGACTACTTATAAATACCTAAAGAATTTTTTTTCAAATTACTTTGAACTTTCTGAGTTTCAATATGTCCTAATAAATCTATAAATATAAAAAAATAAGAAGGATTAAAATAAAGTTAACATCAATTCACAGGTATAAAAGCACTAATAATCGCCCAAATAAGATATTAAAAAAAATCAAAATTATTAATTTACATTATTACATTAATATACTCAGGCGAATAATGGTAAAAGTAAAATATCACATCAATTTTTAAGTTAAGAAACATTTTAAACATAATTCTATGAAATAAAATTTAATTTTTATAATATTATAGAATTTTACTTAAATAAATTATACTTCACATAAAGTATTAAAACTTACAAAAAAAGAAAAGAAAAAGGAATTTTGCTTTTTTAAATGTAAATTTTTAACGTTTAGAGTGCTTGGCCTCGCTTTTGGTACGTCAATGTTCAGAAATTCATAGTGAGCGAGCCTGTAACTCTGTCGTTACCCTTGGCCTCGGCTTTCTGCATGAGAAATGCCGCAGAGTCAAAGAGAGCGTGCTCGCAGCTCTGCCGCTGTGCTTGGTTTCGGCTTTCTGCACGCGCGATGCCGGAGAGTCGGAGCAAGCGTGCTCGCAACACAGTTGTGGCGCTCTGCTCGGATTAGCGTAATCGTTTACACAGAAAGTCGTAATTATTTACAGCGTCATGGTTACGCATTCATACATTACGATTTTCTGTAATCACTCGCTTCGAATGTTGTTCGCATGCAACCGCTCAGATTAACTTCACAGCGCTCGCTTCGGGTTTTTTTTTCAGTGTATGCTTGTCAAGCGGGCACAAAATTCGATTTTCTATGCTTGGCAAGCGGGCACAAAATAGCACATTCCGGCCCTAGGGTGCAAAATTGGCCCATGCGCCAATTTCACGCCCGCTTGACAAGCATAGAAAGTCGTAATTATTTACAGCGTCATGGTTACGCATTCATACATTACGATTTTCTGTAATCACTCGCTTCGAATGTTGTTCGCATGCAACCGCTCAGATTAACTTCACAGCGCTCGCTTCGGGTTTTTTTTTCAGTGTATGCTTGTCAAGCGGGCACAAAATTCGATTTTCTATGCTTGGCAAGCGGGCACAAAATAGCACATTCCGGCCCTAGGGTGCAAAATTGGCCCATGTACCAATTTCACGCCCGCTTGACAAGCATAGAAATCGAACTTTTTACCCTTTAGATAAAAAAAACAATATCTGTACCACGGGCACAAGGGAATTCGCGGCCCTCATGCGAATTTAGCGCCCTCGCTTCGCTCTGGCGCTCATTCGCACTCTGGCTGGAATCCCCTATTATGCGCCCTTGGTACACAATATACTATTAATTAACGAAAAAAAATGTAATTGTGAATTGAATGAGCGTCAGTTATGATTATGATTTGTGAATTCAAAGACTTTAATTAAAAAATACCACAATTCTTTTTTAATTGAATGTACTAAGGAATTTTCATCATATGTATATATATATATAGAAAGATAGATGGATAGATAGATAAACATATGTAGACGCGTACATACACACGCACCTCCCACATAGCATGAAATAAAACAATGAAACATTTCAAAATCTTTCAGTGAAAGATTTCTTAGAAATATTTTATAAATATTGTTGAAATATTTCGTAGCAAGATAAAACGAACGGATAAAAAATCTTTCAATGAAATCTTTCAGCAATATTACAGTAATATTATATTGAAATATTTCATGAAATCTCGATGAAATATTACAAACAATATTTCATAAATCTTTTAACAATATTTCTCTGCAAGATTATTGGTTTACTTATATTACAATGAAAGATTGCTGAAAGCTTTCAAAGAAAGTTTTCACGGAACATGATTGAAAGATTTATGAAAGATTTCTCACAGGCGTTCTCCTAGCTGTACCTCGATACCTACACGTAATCTTTCATAAATCTTTTATGCAACATTGCAAGGAAATATATTAGCGATCTTGCAGAGAAGGCTTCACGGAATATTTCATAAATCTTTTAACAATATTTCACTGCAAGATTTTTGGTTTACTTAGACTGCGATGAAAGATTGTTGGGAGCTTTCATTGAAATCTTTCAGGAAACATGTTTGAAAGATTTATGCAAGATTTCTCCCATACGTTTTCCCTACTGTACCTCGAAACCTTCACGTAATCTTTTATAAATTTTTAATATAATATTGCAACGAAACGTAGTAGCAATCTCACAAAGAAGGTTTCACGGAATATTTCATGAAATCTTTCAACAATATTTCTCTGCAAGATTCATGGTTTACTTAAACTGCGATGAAAGATTGTTGGAAGCTTTCATCGAAATCTTTCAGGAAACAGAATTAAAAGATTTGTGAATGATTGCTCCTGAGCGTTCTCCATGCTGTTTCCAAAAATCTTGACGCAATATTTCGTAAATCTTTCATGTAATATTGCAAGGAAATATAGTAGTAATCTCTCAAAAAAAGCTTCATGGAATATTTTATAAAATCTTTCAACAATATTTCTCTGCGAGATTTTTTGTTTACTTAGACTACAACGAAAGATTGTTGAAAGCTTTCATAGAAATTTTTAAGGAAACCTATTTGAAAGATTTATAAAAGATTTCTCTCCAGTGTTCTCCATGCTTCAGCCAAAAACCTTCACACTATCTTTCATAAATCTTACATGAAAGATTGCTAAAACTGTGGTAATTTCGCAATGAAAAATTGTAGAAATCTTTTATAAATATTTTCTTGAAATATTACCGTCAATGTTGCTAAAATCTTTCATAAATCTTTCATGAAAGATTTTTGTAACTCTGATAATCTTGCAATGAAAGATTGCAGAAATATTTCATAAATATTTTCTTGAAATATTACTGTTAATATTGCTGAAATCTTTAATAAATCTTTTATGAAAGATTTTTAAAACTGTGATAATCTTACAATGAAAGATTGTGGAAATCTTTAATAAATATTTTCTTGAAATATTACCGTAAATATTGCTGAAATCTTTCATAAATCTTTCATGAAAGATTTTTGTAACTCTGATAATCTTGCAATGAAAGATTGTAGAAATATTTTAGAAATATTTTTCCGAAATATTAGTGTTGATATTGCTGAAATCTTTCATAAATCTTTCATGAAAGATTTCTATGATAGTTACAATATTGCAATGAAAGATTTATTTGATTGCTTAAATCTGGCCACGATATATTGTGTAAATATTTATTCGAAATGATTTAGAAATCTTGTTGAAATATTTCAGAAATCTTGCAATGAAATATTTTTAGGAGTTATTTTTCTGCAACGATTGAGTTTTCTAATCATGCCGATAGGAGGACGCGCGTTCAATGCGCGTTTTGTCCCCAAGTGGTAAGAGGATAGCTGACTTACTATATAAGGCAAAAGCTCTGATTAGTGCATACGTGCGCAACGCTTATCTTATCCAATATAAATGCGACTTTATAAGTGAATGTTAAATTATGTATGCGGATATGTATTTCATGTAGAAGTATAATGTATCAAAATATAATATAGTATCATGTAAATAAAAACTATAATTATTGTGAATATATGTGTGTGTGTATGTGTGTGTGTGTGTGTGTGTGTATGTGTATGTTATATCTATATCACCGGAAGATTGTAAAAATGAAAGATTTCTATGACGTTAATAATCTTGCAATGAAAGATTGTAGAAATCTTTCAAAAAGATTCCCTTGAAATATTACTTTAAATATTGCTGAAATCTTTCATAAATCTTTCATGAAAGATTTATTGATTGTTTAAATATTGCTTCGAAATATTGCATAAATATTTCCTAAATATTTATTTGAAACATTTTAGAAAATCTTGTTAAAATCTTTCAGAAAACTTTCATTGAAATATTTATTTGCAGTCTCTCAAGTGGACATAGCGGGCTTTCAACAACATTTCCGTTTAAAACTTTTCACAAAAGGCTAATGAAAGATTTTATCGATATGTACAGTAAATATATTTCTGAAAGAAAGGAGAAATATTTCATCAATCTTTCATGAAAGATTTCTATACTGGTGATAATCTTGCAATGAAATATGGCATCAATCTTTCAGAAAGATTTCCTTCAAATATTTTCGTAAACATTGTTGAAATATTTCATAAATCTTTCATGAAAGATTTTTAAAACTATGATAATCTTGCAATGAAAGATTGTAGAAATCTTTCATAAATATTTTCTTGAAATGTTACCGTAAATATTGCTGAAATCTTTCATAAATATTTTCTTGAAATGTTACCGTAAATATTGCTGAAATCTTTCATAAATCTTTCATGAAAGATTTATTTGATTGTTTAAATATTGCTTCGTAATATTGCATAAATATTTCTCAAATATTTATTTGAAATATTTTAGAAAATCTTGTAGAAATCTTTCAGAAAACTTTCATTGAAATATTTATTTGCAGTCCCTCAGGCGGACATAGCGGGCTTTCAACAATCTTTCATCGAAAGATGTTTGAAATCTTTCATTCTTTCCTTGCAAATATTTCTGAAAGCTTTCATAAATATTTCATGCTATGTGGGCTAGGCTTATATATATGCAACATTTTATGTCGACAAGGGTTGTGAATGTTTCCAGTTAATTGAATGTACTAAGGAATTTTCATCATATGTTATATATATATATATATATATATATATATATATATATATATATATATATATATAGAAAGATAGATGGATAGATAGATAAACATATGTAGACGCGTACATACACACGCACCTAGGCTTATATATATGCAACATTTTATGTCGACAAGGGTTGTGAATGTGCCAGTTGTAATTAAATTTATTAAAACTATATTTAGATGTTTGATTTTGATTTAACAAAATTTAAATTCAATCATTTGATTATTAAACTTCAACTTAGTTTTTTCAAAGTGATATTTTCAATTCTATACTTTAAATAAAATCATAAAATTAATAATTATTTTATATGATCTGTAACGGGGAATATATTTAAACAAATAAAATTAAATGTATTTGTGGGTTTTCATGTGTACTTACTTTAAGTACACATGCACTTACTGTTAAATAACTGACTTTCGGTTTATAGTCGATCATCCTAATTCAATACCGCTGATCTACTTCGTCTATCTATTTCTGACGAGAAAAATCAATTAAACAATATTTAATACTATTGCAGAACTTAGCTTAGAAGTTCTACCTCCCGGACGTCTGGTACGACGAAACCCACGGCGTGTACCCGAGAACTCTATTAAATACCGTTGATCAGGAAAGAGTGTATTACGTTCAACATATGCATATAAAGACAAGACACGATTTTAATTAGCAAAAGAATAATATTAGGCAATCTTCAAGAATTACATTAATATTACTTCACTTTATTCAAATCACTAAATAAATTCAATACAATGAAATAAAAGCATAATAATATTAATTCAGAAGTAAAATTTGATAAATTTAATAAAGAGAAACAATTGTTAATCTAAGCTAACCTATACTACATAACACGGGCGCACACGATGGTCTTTTTCGCCTCGCATGTAACGCACATACATATTAAACGTGATCGCACTAGTCTGCATACTTACATTTTTCGTCAGCCGGTGTGTGTAGAGCCTTCTCGCAGTTGCCTTCACGTAACGAACAACCCAGAGTATGGATTAAAGCGGCACCGTAGATGTGCGGTGCAGCCTACTGTCCTTCTCGCTCTTACTGAAAGGCCAATCAACTTCTCGCTTGACGCCGCAGTGGACACACTTAACCCTGGCTTTTAAGAAAAAGATGACAACAAAGAATCGTCACTTCTCACGAGTAATTCCACAGTACTTGAAAGACAATTAACACGATTTACAAGTGTATTAATTTCCTTGACAAGTCTGAACAGAGGAAAAATAGCCGACGCTCGAGCACAAACAACTTGTCAAGATGGCAGCCTAACTCTGCCAACCCGACCCAATCGCTTTCCTCTCTTGCTTGAATCTACCCGTTAAGCATTGCACGCGCTTTTTTCTACAGTCATCCATCCAAGCCGCTGACATAGACTCTCTCTGTCTCACTCTTATACTCGCACATGAAGCATCGAAACATACGTTGTACTATGCGACTAACAACGAGGACAGATATATGTGCATACTGTCACATAGTATACGCGTGATTCGCTATCCTCGTTACAGATCAAACTTCACGATGATTACAGGATAACTAGATAATTGTAAAAAAGATATTATTACCTATTTTTCATCTTTTATTAATCTTAAAATTCTATGTTATGATATATCGTTATATACAAAACTTTAAATTAGTTATTACCAAGTTCACTACAAGCTTTAATTCAGCTGAGTTCGGCTGATTTTCAGCTATTTCAAAGCTTAAATTTAGCTTAATTTAGTTATTTCCAAGCTGATTACAAGCTTAAATCCAGATAAATTTAACGCTGTAATGTAGTTCCAAAAATAAGAGGCATATTTCTGACGACAACAGCGACGACAGTGGTGATATATTTTTAGAGAGAATATAATATAAATAGATTAAAAATATAGCTAAAATTCAGCTGAATTTAAACCAAAATTTACCCAAAATTTTGATGTAGCTAACTTTTATGTAATTTTATCTGACTTCAGCTAATTTTAAACTAACTTTTAGCTAAATTTCAGCTAGATTCTAGCTAAATTTTAGCTAACCAAGGACAAATCGAATTCTTATACACAGCGGCAGCGGCAAAATCTTTTTATAATATGTATATTTACAGTACCGCTCAAAAATTCGATAACGTATAGACGATTTATTCGACAAAATTTTCAAGCTGCTTACACTTGGGTCAATGATATTAACTTTTTTTCTAGTGGAAATCGAACCTGTGAATAACTGGAAATAACTAAAAATATTTGTCATAAACTGTTCAATTTCAGACAGGAATACCAGTTATTTCCCGTTATTCCCAGTTATTTCAAGCTATTTACAGTAATTTACAGTAGTGTTAAAAAATAATTTAAAAAATCAGAACTATTAGTAACAATTATTTACAATTATTTATAGTAACTTGTAATTATTTTGAGTTATTCCTACTTATTCACAGTTATTTAGAGTTATTTACAGTCATATCAACTGCTTATAAGAGTTATTAAACCTCTAATTTTTTAAATTATTTTTCAACTAAACTGGAAATAACTATAAATAGCTGGAAATAGCTGAAAATAACTGATATTCCTGTCTCGAACTGTACAGTTTATAACAGTTGCTTTCAGTTATTCTTAGTTATTTTCAGTTATTTACAGATATTCCCAGTTGCTTTCATTTTTTTCGCTACGGTTAGTATATTGTAATTTTTAACACTGGTAGGCACCAATTCGTTAACGGTAGTCAGGGTTTCAAATGCTTGCAGTTGCTTACGCAGCAACTAAAACTGGTCCGAACATTTTCGAGTTACCTACCTAGTAACTGGTAAATGACTGGACCGGTTACTTACTGGGTAAGTAACTGAAATCTTTTGCAATCCTACATCTTACTAACCCCAATTTCCTTGCCAGTTATTAACAATAACCATACATTAGGATAGACTGCAAATTATAATAGCGTCTGAATCTCAAGAGACAAGGATAGAATGAGTTTTTATCATAACATAAATAAAGACATAATGAGGGTTGAGATTGAGTATGAGGATCGACTTTCAATTCGGGCCCACAAGGAAGTAATGTTATTCAGAAAATAATAATCTTAATTTTTTACTTAAAAATTCATACGTGTTGCTTTATCAAGGTTATGTTTTTACTTGCTAATAGTCTAAAGTATATAAAAATTAAATCAGCAAGATATGATTAATATTTTGATAAACAAGTACTATATATTGTTTACATAAAAAGAGACAATTCTTACTGTTCTGTGACGTCATATTCGCATATAACGCACTTTTACTCGTGTAAGATGATTAAAAACACCATACACTATGAGAATCACAGCTTGGCTCACTCTCAGACTCGATTTTCAGCTTTTCTCACCAATCGTGCGTCCGAGTGCGTCAAGATGGATGCCGTGTATATCAGTATACCAAGTTTAACGCGTGCCTGACCGCTACGCGTGCAAACTCGTTATAATGTTTTACTTTTATTTATTAAATTTTATGAGAGTTAGATTTCACCAGACCGTACACTGGCAAGACTTCTTGCTCACCAGATTCGGGTCCACATGTTCAATCTAACTCGTTTTAAGTTGTTGCAGGAAAATCAGGATTCAGGTA
Organism: Anastatus disparis; assembly: GCA_017163975.1. NCBI lineage: Eukaryota > Metazoa > Arthropoda > Insecta > Hymenoptera > Eupelmidae > Anastatus > Anastatus disparis. The sequence continues at coordinate 511,792 of JAFFSR010000327.1, forward strand.
TGCAAAGGAAATTATCATTTGGGCCTCTCAAAGCCATTTCACGATGTCTTCGTTAAACGCGACAATCGGTTAAATATCATTCAAATTAGACACTTGCAAAGACGTGGGTGATACAAGCCAACGCTTTGCTATCAACACGTAAATGCAAGGCATACGAAATGTGCCTTTTTGGCTATTTCAATTTAATACGTTAAACCGTGAAGGTAAAATCACTAACACTTCACACACGTTATTCGATACATTAAATCACTAAGATTTATTCATTAAAACCGCGAACTTTATACGCGTATTTTTTAACAATAATCTTATACAAGTTCACACAGGTAAGGAGCACGTAATTTGTGCTCTTTCGCTGTCCTTTGAACTTGTATAAGAAGAAAAGTACAAATGTACAAAGAATTAAAGTTAAGCAAACTTTATTGACTCGATGATGGAATGAGAGTGCGGAGCACAAGCTTCTCATTAAACAAGATACTTCGCATTTACGGCGCTTGCCGCTATGTTCCTACTCTGCCGCATTAGAGTAGGGATATTATACATTATAAAGCATACACGTTACACTTGGTAGCCGCTTGGCTGTCGAAATTAGGGGCGTAGCTGCGCGCTCGCGAACGCGCGTTCGGTTCTTTCTATATCCCTACCCGCGCTGCTTATTATCATGATGCTTCTCTATACGAAAATCATCAAGTGAGGTCTCAGTTCACTATGACGTTACTGTTCATAAATGAAAACTCCTCGATTCCATAAAAAATATTATTGAAAAAATTGTAGTTACTGGTAACATTAGACAGAGAGATATAGAAGAAAAATTTTACTTGATTCTAGAATCAAATGACATTTTCTTGACACAGTTGATTGGAAGCAAAACAAGAATTACTTAACAATGGCTATGTAAAGTGTACTAACTAGGAGAGTGTCACACCTCCGGATCACAAATTTTGCTCAAACTTCGGGATAAGTTTTCAGATGATAAAATATGGAAAAAGCTAAAGTTATAGTCATAAATACTCAATATTTCCCTAGTTACAGGCAATTAAAGAAAATCACTAAAAAAGTTACTAGATTTTTAAACGCATATAGTTCTTTAACGTTGATAGCTACAAGCTTGAAACTTTTTTTAAATTAAAGCTGAGCTCAAATCCTTTCGAAATAGTAGTTACAGCATATCAAAATATTATTTTTTCCCAAAGCTAGAGCGTAATAAGGATTGGACCTAATTTCAGCTTTTATTGTTAATTAATGTTTTTAAAAGAAAAATCAGGTCCAATTTTTATCACGCTCTAACTTTGGGAAAAAATAATATTTTTATTGTTTACATTATGATATGACAGTCAAAAATTTTGTTGGTGATATTGTTCAAATTCTTTATAGTGTAGATTCTATGGACCCAACGTGCATGGGAGGCAAAGATTGTCTTGTTGATTATAAAAGAGTTCTTGATGATATTACGTCTATATTAGCGTAAAAAATTGAAAATCCATTACACAGCTCTGGTGTTATAAAAGTAACCTCTGAACTTTTGATGTCAGAGGAATATTCTTGTGTGAGTGAAGAATTGAAGCAAGAATAAGCTCAATTTTTAAAAACAGTTGCAATTATAATTGCTAGGATTAGACAGCGTATTAAACCAGATGCCCCAGTTTACAGGTATATTATACGTTTAACTGTGTCACAACTTGTTGAATTTATTCATACAAGTAGGGATAAATATATGGAAGCAAAAAGTGAACAAGGCACTGCAGTTGGTGCTTTTGCTGCACAAAGTATTAGAAAACCTGGTACTTGAAGAACCTTGAAAACTTTCCATTTTGCTCGTGTAGCTACTATAAACATTACTCAAGGTGTGCTACGTATTAATGAAATTATTAATGCTAATCTAAAAATCAGTACTCTAATTGTAACAGCTCATTTAGAAGATGATACAGATCCTGAATTTAGATGTAATGGAAGCCACTATCATTTTCATTAACAGTGTGCGTTCCAAAATTATATAATCATTTTCCATTTAACAGATACTTTTTGTAGAAAGTTAAGCCGAGTAAAATAGTAAATATTTAATTATTCTTTCTTATTGATAAAACAACTTTTAAAAAAAAGTAAATTTTTATCAAAAAATAATCATTTGAGCTTGTAATAACTCAAAGTCTTATTTGCCTTCCGAAAGTAATTGTAATTATAATAATAAATAGTAATGTTTAATTAATAATTAAGCTTCTAATTGATAAATAACATTCTACTATAAGATTTTTAAACTTATTTTAGTAGTTTTTCAGTATTAAATCCAGATGCTCATGTTTAGTATACGACAGGCTATTTTCAATAAGAAAAATAAATAATACATGAAAATTTATATTTTAAACTGTCATAACTCCTTATTGGTGGCTCTGATTATTAAATGATATATATCAGGGTGGCAGTTATTTACCAAGTTGTTTGAAAATCAGTTTCCAAGCCTTCATTTGAAAGTTTATTATCCAAAACTAAAAACCAAACATGAAAATCCTGTTTTAAAAGAGTTTGAACAGTGCCAATTTTCGAAAAATATTTTTTTTTACTATTTTTACCCTATTTTTACGTACAGGTATTGTAAGATGATTAAAAAAATTTTTTTTCTCCTTATGATGACTCAAACTTTTTATGGGTAGGAAATTGAAATATTTTATAGCAAATTTGGAGCTTAAGAAGGGGCCGAACTATCTGTCTTTGTCTAATAGCGTTTTTCATCATTTATGTAAACACTATCCGGTATAACAAGAAAAAAATAGCAGCCCCCGCTAGATATTAGTATAATAAGTAAATTTTGTAATAACAACCAAATTTTTTTACTGCGTAGTTTTTAAATAATTAGAGACCTACCAAAAAAAAGATAGGTTATATTCTAGATTGCTAGTAGGTCTCTAATTAGTCAAAAACTATGCGGTAAAAAATTCGATTGTTATTACAAAATTTACTAATTATACTAATATCTAGCGGGGGCTGCTATTTTTTTCTTGTTATAAAAGATAGTGTTTATATAAATAATGAAAAACGCTATTAGACAGAGACAGATAGTTCGGCCCCTTCTTAAGAATATAAATTCGATTCAATATTAAAGTTTTAATTTACAGAAATCATAGAAAAATCAGGTTTATTTTCGCTTTTTCAATTTTTTCTGCAACTTATTAGAATAACTGAGTAATATCTCAACAATAAATCAAAAGTAGACCTAAAAACCTACAAATTGCTTTTTTTAAAAAGTTTCTAGGTGACTCAGAACTAGAGTTATGACCATTTGACGTTGGTAAAAAAATCAAACGATGAAATCTAGGAGTAGCGAATTAGGATTTTTTGTAACAAATTGAGAAAAAATGAATTTTCATAAAATGTATGCGGAAAAAAAGTTATAGAGAATTATTTACTTCTTATATTATGCATTCATTTCTAAACTCAATTTTTTCCAAGTTCATTATAGAACAATTTTAAATTGAACAAAAGTTTTCATTAAGGTTAGCATGTTTTTAGTCGGGAATTGTCTTCCGGGTAGTTGTAACCAATTGCTTCTAATATAATTTTGATTGCTCGAATTGATTCTATCAGTTATTCAATTTGCTTAATTTGCTCACACAATATTGAGAAATTGTTAAAAGGTATTGCATGGAAGTGCATGACTCGTATGCATCCTTCAGTCATGAACTATGAAAATAGACTCTTCAAAAACCTAACGATGTTCCCTACTCTATATTCATTTTATGATCTGAAAATACCTGTAAAAACAATCTTTTAAATCCAAATATTTTTGTTGATCTCTATAAAATTGAGATTCATTTAATATATATATACTTCTATTATTTGATCTTTATAAAATTGAGAGTTATTTAATATATACATAATTTCTATTATTTTATGGATGATATTTTAAGTTCAAGTAAGTACGTATTTTTTACAAAAAATTTTAAGTGAATATGCAAGCTAAAGTTTGTTTGGTGTGTATAAGTTTTGATTTAGTTATAAATTAACCAAAAAAAATTATGATATCAAATTTATAAAAGTGATTAAAGATATATATATTTAGTTTTGTGAATATTTTTGTAAATTTATACATTTCAAAAAATATTTTCATTTACTATAATCAATTTTAACCTTTGTTGATTATCAAAATTACTCGATCCTATGCAGACGGGCTTCAGGAAAAACCATTCTACGCAGACTGCTGTACTTAAGCTTACAGACGATATAAGTTCAGGTCTAGACAGGAAACTTGTCACGTTACTACTACTTTTTGACTTTAGTAAGGCATGCGACACGATCTCTCCCTCCAAACTTCTTGCGAGGCTTAGATCGATGGGGTTCTCCAGGGCTGCGCTCAAATGGATTAACTCCTATTTATCAGGTAGGAAACAAATGGTTTCCACGCATTTAAAGGAGGAATCGAATTGGCTAACAACCAATCTAGAAGTACCTCAGGGTTCGGTGTTGTTTTGCCTTTACATAAATGACGTACGTGACGCAGACAGGGGGCGACCAGGGCGGTGTCGGGGTGGGCTGCTGGTGTTTCTTTGACTTTGAATGCTAGTAAAATAAAGGCGATCGTCTTTGGAAGTGATCGTTTTATTAAAAATTTTTATTCGGGTGAGCCAAGGACGATTGATCTGGGGAGCGGTATCGGTATTCCTTTCTCTGGCACCGTTACGAGCCTTGGTGTTGTACTCGACTCTAAACTGTCTTGGGAACCACACATTAATATGTTGACTAAAAAATTCAATAGAGCGATTTACAGCCTGCGGTTTTTCCGTCGGTACACCACTGAGGCTCTGCGTAAGCAGCTCGCAGCCACCCTGCTGTTCCCACATCTTGATTACTGCTCAGTGGTTTTGCTCGATGCTTCGCAGGAGTTACGAAGACGACTACAGACAATGCAAAATTCGTGTGTGAGATATTAGGCGTGAGAATGGGTGTTCACATCTCTCTCCATAGACAAGCTTTGGGTTGGCTACGTACTGATTCGAGGAGACAGTATTTTAAGGCTGTACTTATGTACAAAATCGTACGTATGAATACTCCTGAATATCTAGTGGGTCTCTTCACTAGATATATACCCAGAGCGACCACTAGGGGTGAGATTAAAGATCTTGCGGTGCCCTTCATGCGCACTGAGACTGGAAGAAATTCCTTTCAAGTTCAAGGTGCGCATTTTCGGAACTCCCTACCTGCTGATATTAAAAATCTTCCATCAATCAGCAGGTTTAAAGCCGCTCTGAGGAGGTATTTACTCGACCTCGATTAAACAGTATTATTTTTGGACTATATTATATGTGTTAATTTATTATGTGATGTACCTTTTATAGATTTAAGGCATGATTGTATTTATTGGTGTGATTGTAGAATGTATGTGCATAGATAGAGTGAATGATTATATTTTTATCAGCTTGACTTGTATATTAACTGTATACTGCTGATATTTCGACTGCGCTCTTTACACGCTTGTTTCTATGTAATTCTTTTGACTGATGGATATTTGAGACTGATTTTTAATTATATTATTTATACTCTTTGCGTGTATTTATTTGTATTATCTGTGATATCACTTTTATTTAATTTATTGACTTACTATTACAGTATTATTATTTATATTATAAGAAGTATACTTATATATACACATGTATTCCGTTGTTATGGAAATAATAAATAATAAATAGTTAAACTTTCAGTATGTAACAACTGTCACTTGAATAAACATCATTTTAAATAATTGTCTTTGTGATTTATTGATTTATTACAATTATCAGAAGTGGGATTGAATCGACCATTTATTTTTCTTTTACGAAAATAATTATGTGTTTAAAGTCATAAGTTGTACTTTGTGAAAATATATAAAAAAAAAAAAAATAAATTCTAATAATTTAATCATGGTTGAAGCTCAAGACTTAACCGTGTCAGAGTTAAAAGAAATATTACGAGATAAAGAACTAATACCTACAGGCAATAAAGCCGAATTGATTTTACGTATAGAGGAGGCAAATCCTGAAGGAGATTGGATTAGAGAATATTGTAAAGCTCATAACCCTTTATTACAAGAAGCATTAGAAGAAACTCGTCAGTTGAGAAATGAAAGAGAAGGAATGAACAAACAAATCGCGGAATTGATGAGTAAAATTGAATCATTGGAGAGACAAGCTCGAAGTCAAGGAAGTGGTGAAAACAGCAACAGTGGTAAAAACAGCAACATTGATGAGACTTCATCATTTCGGTTATTGCGGCCTAATGTTGAAGGAAATCTGGATGATAGTAGTCGAGGAGCCAGATTAACAACGTTTCGAGACAACATGCAGCAGAGACAAGGAAATGAATTAAAAACAGTGAAAGCAGTTGGTGAATTATTAAGTATATTCAATGGTAATAATGATAATTTTGATAGTTGGGAACGTCAGGTTAGGTTGTTGATAAATATGTATAACCTATCTGATAAAGCTTCGAAAGTATTGATTTGTAGTAAATTAAAAGGTAAAGCTTTGATATGGTTTCATTCAAAACCAGAATATTTACAATTATCAACTAATGATTTACTGAATGCTTTAAAAAAAATGTTTTATAGACGAATTGATAAAATTAAACTTAGAAAACAGTTTGAAAGTCGTGTTTGGCAAAAAAATGAAAATTTCAGCGAATACGTGCATGATAAAATAATTTTAGCTAATAAAGTACCAATTGATGAAAGTGAGATCGTTGATTATATAATAGAAGGCATACCTGATGAAAATTTAAAAGATCAAGCACGTATGCAGAAATTTTCAACTGAAGAAGATTTATTAAATGCATTTGAGAAAATTTCATTGAAAAATAAAAAAATTAATTATTTTGAAAAAAGTAAAGAAAGTCAACATAAAATTAATTTTAATACTGAAAAAAAATGAAAAATCTGAAATTAAACCAAAAAGATGCTACAATTGTGGTGGATATTCGCATTTATCAAATGAATGTAAAAAAGAAAAACGTTTGAAAGGTTCTTGTTTCAAATGTGCGTCTCTTGATCATATTATACGAGATTGTCCTTTAATGAATAAATATACTAAAGAAAAAGAAATTTTAATGATAAATAATGAGATTGTTGAAGATGATTATAATAAAATAATTAAATTTGAATTTGAAAGTGATGGTAATATTTTTTCTATGAAACTTATGGGTCTCTTGGATAGTGGCAGTTCTATAACCTTTATAAAAGAGAAATATATTAATCCAATATTAATTCAACCAATTGAGGAAAGTGAAATAAAATATGCTGGAATAAATAATTCAAAATTAAAAATTATTGGAAAGGTAGATGTTATGTGTTGTATGAAAAATGTAAAAAGGAAATTATCAATATTCATTGTAACAAATGATACTATGAGTTCTTCAGTGATTCTTGGAAGAGATTTTTTCAAAAAATTCAATTTTAAAATTATTGAAGATAATAATAATGTTCAAGAATTGATAGAGATTTTTAATATTGACATAGATAATACTAAAGATAATGTAGCGGATACTTTAGTTATTAATTCTAAAATACCTTATGAAGAACAAAACGAATTAAAAGAAATATTTCATTCTTATTATGTTGATCCAGAAAGACCAGAGAAACCAAAAGTTAATGTAGAGCTAGATATAAAGCTAAAAAATAATGACATTTTTTTTTCAAACCACGTAGACTTTCTTACTGTGAGAAAAAAGAAGTTAAAAATATCGTTGATGATTTGTTAAAAAGAAATATTATTAGACCTAGTGAATCAGAATATTGTTCTCAAATTGTTTTAACTACCAAGAAAAATGGACAAAAGAGAATGTGCGTCGATTATAGAGCTCTAAATAAAATAATTGAAAAAAATAATTATCCTTTACCCTTGATTGAAGACCAAATTGATATGCTTAAAGAAAAAAAATATTTCAGCTTAATTGATCTAAAGGATGGATTTTTTCACATTAAAATAGCCGAAGAATCTGTTAAATACACCTCTTTTATTACGCCATTTGGACAATATGAATATTTATACATGCCTTTTGGAATAAAAACTGGCCCTTCAATATTTCAAAAATTTGTCAACACAGCTCTGAAAGATTTCATTGCTTCAGGGGATATTGTAATATATATGGACGACATTCTTGTAGCAACCGTAACTATTGAAGATCATTTGAAGATTTTAAGAAAGTTATTTGAAGTTATGGTGGAAAATAAGCTGGAAATTAAAATTGAAAAATGTAAATTTTTATTTGATGTAATTGAATATTTAGGTTATGAGATTTCAGAACAGGGTGTTAAACCTACTAAAAGAGGGATTGAAGCTGTGTTAAACTGTGGCGTTCCTAGAAATGTGCATGAAGTACAAAGATTTATAGGATTATGTGCTTATTTTAGAAAATTCATTGAAAATTTTTCAATTATTGCCAAACCATTATACGATCTTACAAAAAAGAATGTTGAATTCAAGTTTGGAGAAGAAGAATTGAAAGCCATGGAAATTTTAAAGGACAAACTAGTAAAAGCTCCTATTTTAGCTATCTACGATCTGTACGCCGAAACAGAGCTTCATTGTGATGCAAGCTCTCAAGGCTTTGGAGCTATTTTAGTTCAAAAAGGGAAAGATCTAAAATTTCACCCAGTTATGTATTTCTCGAAACGTACTTCTGAAAGAGAGAGCCACTTAAATAGTTTCGAATTAGAAATGCTAGCAATAGTTTATGCTCTTAGAAGATTTCGAATTTATTTACAAGGAATACGATTTAAAATACTTACAGATTGTAACTCTTTAAATCTGGCATTTAAAAAAAAAGATATTCATCCTAGCATTTCTAAATGGATATTAGAAATTCAAAATTACGATTATGTGACTGAACATCGTGAAGGTAAACGTATGGCTCACGTTGATTTTCTGAGTAGAGTAAACATTAATGTTGTTGAAAATACTTCGTTTGAGTCGAATTTAATGATAGCTCAAAACAGAGATGAAAATATCGTAAACATAAGAAGAAAATTAGAAGAATCAGAGTGTAAATTTTTTGAAATGTATAATGGCGTTATTTACAGAAAATTAAATGATTTGCTTTTATTTTATGTGCCTAAAGAAATGGAAAAAAATGTGATTTTTAAGTACCACAATGAATTTGGACATCTGGGTACAGAAAAAACTTTTGAATTAATTAAAAAGAATTATTGGTTTCCTAACATGAAAGAGAAAATTGTTGAGCACATACGAAACTGTTTTAAATGCATTGCTTATAATCCCCCTTGTGGAAAAGTAGAAGGTTTAATAAATGTAATACCTAAAGGTAATAAACCATTTCAAACAATTCATATTGATTATATGTCAATTTTAGATGCAAGGGTATCAACTAAAAAACATTTGTTTGTGATAGTAGATTGTTTTACAAAATTTACAAAACTGTATCCTACTAAATCAAATACTTCAGCTGAAGCAATTATATGTCTTAAAAGCTATTTCAATTATTATAGTTTACCTCAGATTATTATTTCTGATAGAGGAAGTTGTTTTACTTCAGAAGAATTTAATGATTTCATCAAAAAATGTGATATAAAACTTATAAAGATAGCAACAGGATCACCACAAGCCAATGGCCAAGTCGAAAGAGTCAACAGAACTATCAGCCCAATGTTAGGTAAACTATCTGATCATGAAGTTGGAAAAAAATGGCCGAATGTAATTTCAGAAATTGAATTTGCTCTCAATAATAGTCTGAATAAGACTACTGGTGAAAGTCCATGTATGCTTTTATTTGGAATCAATCAAAGGGGAAAAGTTTGTGATTCTATTAAAGAGTATTTAGATGAAAATGTCAATGCAAATATTCGAGATTTAGACTATATTAGAGCAAAGGCGGAAAATCAAACTAAAAAGTCTCAAAAATACTATAAAAAATATGCCGATAAAAAAAGAAAAGAAGCTCATATTTATTCAGAAGGTGATTATGTAATGATTAAAAATTTCGATTCGTCTCCTGGATACTCACCAAAATTAATACCACGATTTAAAGGACCTTATGAAATAGCTAAAGTATTAAGAAATAATAGATATATTATTAAAGATATTGAAGGATTTCAGATAACACAGAGAAAATATCAAGGTGTTTGGGAGGCTGCAAACATGAAACTTTGGCGTAATAATGTACCAAACGATAATGGGTCCGAGGACGGACAGATGTCAGGATTGGCCGAATTATAAGAAGTATACTTATATATACACATGTATTCCGTTGTTATGGAAATAATAAATAATAAATAGTTAAACTTTCAGTATGTAACAACTGTCACTTGAATAAACATCATTTTAAATAATTGTCTTTGTGATTTATTGATTTATTACAATTAATTGTAATAAATCAATAAATCACAAAGACAATTATTTAAAATGATGTTTATTCAAGTGACAGTTGTTACATACTGAAAGTTTAACTATATTTATATTGTGTTTTATGTCTGTGATATCATACTGTACTATTTTAATTTTATATTTACAAGGTTATTTCAAGTATTTTATGTATTATAACTTTATTTGTAATTTTACACGCTCTTTTTGTAATTATAATACAAAATAAAACAATATCTAATCTAATCTAATCAAAAAATGCTCAAAAAATCTTATTTAGCAAATTAGTTTGTATACAAGCCTAATTTTTATCTTTATTTAAATTAGTTATATTAAGTATATCATTTGTTTGAAAAATTATTCGTAATTTATCTTTTCTCACTGGTAATATTTAATATACATTAATTCTTTTATTTGATCTTTATAAAATTGAGAGTTATTTAATATATACATAATTTCTATTATTTTATGGATGATATTTTAAGTTCAAGTAAATACGTATTTTTTACAAAAATTTTAAGTGAATATGCAAGCTAAAGTTTGTTTGGTGTGTATAAGTTTTGATTTAGTTATAAATTAACCAAAAAAAATTATGATATCAAATTCATAAAAGTGATTAAAGATATATATATTTAGTTTTGTGAATATTTTTGTAAATTTATACATTTCAAAAAATATTTTCATTTACTATAATGAATTTTAACCTTTGTTGCTTATCAAAAAATGCTCAAAAAATCTTATTTAGCAAATCAGTTTGTATACAAGCCTAATTTTTATCTTTATTTAAATTAGTTATATTAAGTATATCATTTGTTTAAAAAAATATTTGTAATTTATCTTTTCTCACTGGTAATATAAGATCAATTTTTCCTAACATTCTCCTATTTATAATGATTTCACTATGTAAAATTTAAAGTGCGTATATACAGTGTTATCGATGCTGCTTAAAGAATAAATCAATGTAGATCCATTTATAATCAATGGATTTCTGTTTCCAAAAATATATAATTATTACTCTTAATATTTTTACAAATCAGAGAAGTAAATATTTGGTTTTAAATTTCAGATTTTTTGAAATTTTCATTGATAAGGAATTTATATTCTGTAAATTAAATATTCCTTTTTCATTTTCATATAAGTTATAAGTTATTGATTTACCTATTAACTGAATTTTGAAATTGTGTAATACTTTGTTCGGCAAACCATTAATTTCAGCTTTTGCATTTTCACATATGGGTGAATCTATTCGAACGGGTCAAATTCAAATTTTGAAATAATAGAAAATAAAGGTGTTCATTTTAAAAATTTTACTCAGGTTTTTTTATGGTTATATCTAATAGAACAATATCCTAAAGTAGCCAAGCTGTCCATAGGTTATTCCCTGAAAAACTGATGGATAAAAAATATACTGATACAGAGGAATTACTTTTATTCCAGGGGAATTATTTTTTTATTACCATCACTTGATATACTATTTTCTAATAATATTTATGTCGAACAAAGATTCGAAACTATCTGAAATACTTTAGAATTAGCTATTACCATATATGGATGAATTTTTAAAAATAAAAAACGACAAGTTACAGCAAAAATATGTATTTTCAAATGTTATTAGAAGAAAGTTAAAGAACAAATATATCCATACTTGAGAAAGTTTGCTTTTTCAAAATATATAATAACATTATTTCTGTGTTTGGGAGTGGAGTTAAGTGTACTTGATGATAAAGGATTAGTAGGAAGTTCGCCACGTCCACGTGTAGAAACCATTTTATTACCAATACAATCTAAAATAATATATTATCAATTTATAGATTTTCCAATTCAGATTTTATTAAAGACTTTCATTTAAATTCAAATATCTATATACTTACTTTGATATCAACGACAAACTCTTCATCAAGGCTAATGACAAACTGATATTTTTATTTTCTGAATACTACGATGTTACATTTGATTTCGCTTTATTTATTTGTAGTATATACGTAGTATATAGTGTAGTATGTAAATATGACTACAGTGATTGTTTACAAAAAGATTTGAGAATGTGCTTACTCGGAAATTCTCCACAAATATATATATATATATTCAATTTTGAATATACAAAAATTATAAGCAGTATAATATGTATTAAATTTCAAGTGTACAAATAATTTAACACTTGGTATGAAATTCATGAATAAAATTGTTGACTTTATTATTAAATTAGAATTTTGTGAGTGCATCTCAAAAAAGGCAGAGGAATTATATGCCAGGGGAGATCACCTGATAATTTGAATGAAATTTTTACCGAGTAAACGGTCTTCAACATTCACTGCTATACAAACTTTTTTAGTTTACATTACTACTTTCTTAAATGTCTATTACGTATTTGAATATGCGCTTATATCATCTGTGATAGATGAATGTTTAGAGCCAGGGGAATTATCGTAGAAAAGGTAACTTAGCTTTCATAAGTGAAATGATGTTTACACGTAAACAAAAATGTATTCTATGATCAACAAAGCAATTTTTTAGCAAAATAAACATATAATAACAATATTTACATGTGATAGGAATAGCTTATATTTTCATAAGATTCAAATATAACATTTTTTATTATTATTGCTTTTTATCTATGAAAAAATATACATTTTTTTTATGATAACAGAGGGTCAAAGAAAATATTTTTTTTTTCAACCATTCTGCTGAAATGTATGTACGGATGGAAAAAAATATTTTTTGATCTTTCAGAAGTATTAATTCATCTATCCTGTATCTCTACAACGTTAAAAAAAAATTTTATATATGATTACAGACAGGGGAGATTACTTTTTATACTTTCTAAGGGTCCCTACAAAAGCTACATTGAAATTAGCGATTAAAAAGTCAACGGATCATAAAGTTACAAGCTGAAAGTATATGAAAAATTTGTGGTTAATAATATTTGAACCTTGTATTGATAGTTTATTAAACGATTACATGTGATTACCCGTTAGAATGGAATCACCCATATACTGCTGCATTAATTCAAGTAATAACTTCTTTTATTACATATGTAACCATATGTTTTCTTGAACTGTCATATCTGAACAAATATGTGTTTATATGATAAAACCTTTTTCAAATTTCTGGATACTATGTGTACTTATATTCAATCACACACACACACACATTTAATATATATATATATATATATATATATATATATATATATATATATATATATATATATATATTTTTAATACTTTATAAGCCTTTATTTTGTAGTAAATACTATTTTAAAATAACAAATAATGAAACCAAACAAAAACCTTTTTATCAGAGTTTATGAATCTTACATTATACATTTAATTTATGATAGAGAGTTAAAAACTTGTATTAAGGTGGCTCTAGCGTTTGGTGCCGTATCAAGCTGGGGCTCTGGCAAAAAGAACAAAATAAATTTTTGTTTTAATTAAATTCTATTAAATTTATTTTTAATCGATTACTATATTTATTATTTATATTACATTTAATTAATTGACAAAAAATGTTCGATATTTACGCTTGAAAGCATTCTAATCGTATCAATTTTCATCAGTTTTTTACATATCATTTTGATTTTATCGATGACATGATACATTCTTAATTCATTTAAATTTGTAATAAAAAAATCTACAATTTCATATTTGGTTCATAAAAAACTATAATTTTATTAATAAATTATAAACATAAATGTCGTTTTTGTCATAAAAGGACGTGCTAAATTTCCAAAATTCCAGAATTTTTTTCTCTTGAATTTGGTCGATGACCTTATATTTTATAAATTGTTATAAAATACTAGTGGCTTATACATTTCATAGTATTTTTTTACTAAATATCCTATTTTTCATCAAAAATCACTGGAGCCACCTTAATTCAATGTTCTTGAATGAAACATTCCCAAATTCACACATTCATAGATTTAATAATTGATCAATTTCCAATTACTGAAACGTTTAAAAATTTCTTATAATATGACATCCTTACACTATATATATTTTTATCATAGATTATACAGAGTAGTATTTTCTTAACATCTGACATGGTTTAGTATAAAAACAAGATGACCTCTCAAATTACAAATTTAGATCTATCAAATGTAAATGACACTATTCCTAAATTTAATAAAGAGAAATTACCAAATAATTTGGATGTACTTCGGCGACTATTTTATAAAACTATAAATGAAAAAGCCAAAATTGTCGATGCAATAAAAATAATAATTGAAGAGGAAGTATGTTTGTGGGATAAAGTATCTATACAAATAAAAAGAAAAGATTATTGTTATGAAAAACTTCATAAATTGTACAAGGATTTTCGAGTGGTACAAAAGATTCCTAATAAATCAAGCACGAAAGTGGTCAATTTTTCAAAAGAATTATCTACTGTATTTGATATTTCTCAAGATCTTTCAATCAAACTACTTGATTCTATGGATAATGATACCAAAAACAGTTTTTTGTCTAAACCACTAGAATATATCAAGAGAAAATTATCAGTTTTGAAATCTAAGAACGAATCAGGTGATAATTTATCTATTTAGTACTTCAGATGATGTGATATTACCTCATTATTATTTGATCTAAACTTTTATGATTAATTTTTGATTACAGATAAAAATATTTTTTCTCAAAATTATGAAGCATACAATCTATCTCTGTCTTCAAAAAGCAATGAGTCTGACTCATCAAACCATGGACGTAACATGTTGAACCAAGGCGTTGTAATTAGTCCCGATGATGTTAATATATCTTTGAAATCTCTTCCAACATCTAGTAAGGATATAAGCATTGAACCAAAGAGAATAGTTACAAGTAAATATTTTCCTTCATACCCGTGCCGAAACTTTGCCTAAAAGTGCTCCTCATGCGGCAGGGAACCGGCCGAATACATTCGTGTTATTCCGTTACATATGTACGCAGAACGCACCGCGCAGCTACGAACTGTACGTCTTCACGGTCGCTTCGCTGTCTGCTGTATACTTAAACTATATCTATATATACGCGAATGTTTAACCTCAGCATTAAATAGATAAATGCATACATCATACTTGTAGTTATTAAATAGACAAACACACTCGGTATCAATACACTAATATACATATAATACTTTAAATTATAACGAATTATAACTTTCGTTTAAAATAGATATTCTTTTTCATACACGTTTCTTTTAATTCACGACACTCTTTTAAACACTTCATGATTGTTTTTGTACAAAGAAAATAATTAAATTCACGTTTTTACACGTTTTGCTTTACACGTTTTGTTTTTGTGCACTTGATATTAATACATTTATATTTATTAAAATGAACTATATCTTTACTAACATACACAATTGTTTTAACTCACAATTTTTTCTTTTGCTCTTTAAAAGATTTTCATACACAAAATATAGTAATATAAAAGTATTATAAACACATTTCATTATTTCTCACGTTTTTTTAAATTTGAATTATCATTTATATATTTATTGTGTGTCTTATGTTAACTGTTATGTGTGCTGCTATGTTCGGTTTTTTCTCTCTCTCTTTTTCTACCGAACTCAACTGTATACTGTAATTGCTTGCGCATGCGCGCTACAACGAAATAACGCAACAGATGACTCTTCGCTTTTGACGAATTTTTTTTATTAAAAATGGAGTTTTATCACTTTTTGGGGTGGCAAAGTTCCGGCCGGGCATGAAGGAAAATCGTATACGTTCCTCGGCACGAAACAGGCTCATCATATGCGCGTGTTTTGCTTCGCTCGGCTTCGCCTCGCGAAGCAAACCAACACGCGCATGAAATGAGCCTGTTCCGTGCCTCGGAACGTAATATACTATTCTTATTTGTGTTTATGAACGTTACTTCTTACCTTCAAAAGTAAATCTTTATTTGAATTTTATTAAATCGAAGAACAAAACCCTACTAAAAAAGCTCATATGAGATCTCGTGTGATATATCCTATGATATCACATGACATATCCTATGATACATCATATGACATATCAAAAGATGTATGAGAACTCATGTGATGTGTCACATGAGTTATCGCACCAAACCTCGTATGACAAGTCATATGATAAATTACTATAGATTAGAAAAAAGAAAATCCATATGATCAACGAATATAGACGCTTATAGAAGCGTACTTTTAAATGGGAAATTTCTGCCAAAAATGAGCTACCCAGCTACTGAGGGCGCCACTAGATCCCATGTATTTTTATATCTATATATATCGAATTTTTCATAAGGTATGCAAACAATGTTGAAGTGTTACTCAGCGTTTCGGACAAAAAATTTAACCCAGAAGAATCCTTCTATAAGCGTTTATCTTCTTTTATATGATATATCATATATGATATCATATTAGATCTCATATGAGCTTTATTAGTAGGGTATTCACTAATCTATACAATAATAGGTAAAAGTACCAATAAAGGAACATGGTCGGTATTACAAAAACTAATATTTTACAATTATATTAAATAATATATACTTTAAAAAAATAAAATAATTTTATTCAAGTATTCAAGTTTAAATTCGAATATTTTGTAAAGAACATTGACAAATATTAGTCACAAAAAAAATAAATTTCCACTAACGGCACTTTAAACTCCTAAATTTGATCAAATTTTTCTCCAAAATTATCTTAGAAAAGCATTTACATTTCTAAAAATATTTTAAAATATAATGAGTTTTCATGCATAGAACGCTTTTTAACTTAGTGTATAAAGGTCAAGCTTTGTAATTTTCATCGAGTTTTTATTTGTTACTGGTAAATAATATATTTTTAAACGAGTGTTTCTCTATACGTTCATAGATCATACAGACGCCTAATACTAGAACAGAGGATTATCATGTTTTACTTCTCAACAAACTGTAAGCTTAAACACGTGGCCCAGATGTGAAACAATACCGGTCAAGACTTTTATTTAACTTTTGAGTTTTTATTTATCCAAAAAATTTGAATTTACCATGATATTGAAATATTTTAAAATAGTAAGTAATTTAAAATTCGTAGAAAGTTGTAAGAACTTAAAAGTAACCTATAAATTTATTTCAAAATCTAATTGATTCTTCAGATCGAAATAATTCTATAAAATGGGATCAACAAAAAATAAAAAAAACAAAAAAGCAAAATAAATCTAAATTTATTGAAGATAAAAGAAAAAGTAGCCGTATAAAAAATGACCTTGATAAAAAGAATATCGAAAGGGCTTATTCCTCTTGAACATTTCAAAGTGCAGTGAATGCAGTTTTTAAAAGAGGATTTACGATTAGAAAAGTTGCAAAAACATACGGAATTCCTCAGACAACAATTTTTAGAATGTGCAAAGACATAAGCAATATAATAGAAAAGGTTGAGTAACAGTTTTGTCCGCACAGGCAGAACAGGAAATTGTGAACTAGATTATTTGCAGAACAGACAGAGGCTTTCCAGTAACTAAGTCTTATTTATTAGATTGTGTGCAAAACTATACTTTAAATTTAAGAAAAGATACTTCGTTTAAGAATAATAGCAACTCGAGTAGAGCATAAAGTAGTGGGTGTAAATAAGAAATTATGTATTACCAAATTATTTATGTATAGTGCTGAAGGAACTCGTGCTCTACCAATTATTTTACATCCATACAAAGAAAAAATATGAATTCTCTTAACGGATGGGGTATAGGACTTGCTGAAAATGGTTAGATCACCATTGAAGTATTTTACGGATCAAAAAAGAAAAATGTTAATTTTTTTGTTAAATAATTTATTTATGTTCATTTAAATTCATATTGTTACATAGATTGAATAAATGAATAATGATACTAATAAATTATTAAATAAAATTTCTTAAAATACAAATTTTATCTTTACAACCATATTTTACTTCTTTACAACAATGTTCCACTATAGGGTCAAGACAAGTGGAACACGGTTGCATAGTGCGCAATCGTCGTTCCACTTACAGTACATATGAGTGATAATGATCTTTTGTTATTTTATTTTTTACAGGTTATTAATATTAATTTGGAAGTACTAATTTTAATGCAAAAAACACCTATCTTTTACGTGGTGTGAAAATTTATTATGTAAATGCTTTTATTAATTGATATTTTATTACAGTTTATAATCACTACCAAATCCGTTCCACTACTGGTACTTTTTACCTTGCTTATTCCCAAAATTGAAAAAAAAATTTATTGAGAATATTTTCATTCATAAAATTTAAAATGTATATTTTGCAATAAAAACTTCATCTTTAATATACAATAACTACGTAAAATTATAGAAAAGAATATATTAGAAGCGTCATAATAATGTTAGTTTAGTGCATGGAACTACAACATTAAAATATATTGAACTTGATAAGGGGTGATACAGTTTTTTGTTTTTTTATAATTTAGAGCATTCAAATGTTTATTAATTAATATATGAATCCATCAAAGAGCTATATTACAAGAAAATATATATAATTATATCAGTTTAGTAATAATGATCATTCTTTATGCATTTTTAATTTTCTAAACGTTGAACAAATTGAAGAAATTTTTTAAAAATGTATTGTAAATGTAATTAGCATAAATAAATATAAATGCCAAATATATGCTTTACATTATGAAAACTCCATGAAATGTAAATCTTCATAAAATTCAACTTGGAAACGAAATTTTACTCGTTTCAATGCAAAAACAATGATTTATAATGACTTTCACGACTTAATTTAAATAAAAGTTAAATGGAAAGTTTTCAAGCGATTCACGGAATAATGAACAATCTATTATATCTTATAATCGTTGTTTCTTCTTTGCTATCAAATGATCAAAGTTTCGGATCGATATGAAATTTAGATTTAAATTTCTAAATTCAGTAAATAAAAATATTTTTTTTATACGAAACGAAACTTTTCTGTGATTAGTCTCTTCATGTATGTTTATTATTCACTTTGTAAAATAAAACTGAATTTTAATTTTAGGATCAGTAGCTCGATTAATGTCCGAAGAGCTATAGTTAACATCAAGTGAAGAGACAAATCCGAATTAACAACAAAGTTCCAGTTCAGGGTATAGTCCACATGGAAGATATTTTACGAAACAAAATATACGAGGTTCTATTAATATCATGACTCCAGAAGTTGTCGTAAGTTTCGATAAAGCCAAAGTGTCTGACAGAGATGTACTATTCATAACTGGTATCATAGCTCATGCCTTAAACTTTGACGTCAATTCTTTGATACTAAACCGAAGTTCTATCAGAGAGTCACGGGCTAAAATACGTAAAATGGAATATGAAAGAATGAAACAATTGTTTCAGGGTATATCCGTTTCTTTCATAGTTGTACACTGGGATGGGAAACTTATTCCCGATAATATCACTTGCAAAAAATTAGATAGACTCCCTATTTTAGTATCAAGTGAGAATTTCACAAAAATTATTAATGTTCCGGCTTTGGAAAATCAAAAAGGCACAACGATAGCATCGGCAGTTCATCAGGCTTTGAAGGAATGGGGTTTAATCGATATGACGATTGGTGTATGATGTGATACAACCAATGCAAATTTGGGACGGAAGGGTGGTGCAGCTACTCTTTTAGAACAGATAATAGATAAAGATTTGGTTTATCTGGCGTGTCGGCATCACGTGTTAGAAGTTATTTTAGCTGCAGCATTCGTGGATAAAATTCCAGGTACTAGTGGACCAAATGTGCCCATATTCAAAAGGTTCCAAGATGAGTGGCCTAATCTCAACCAAAATAATTACAAAAATAGATTAGAGGGTTTTGAAACAAAGCTGAAGAAATAAATCCCCCGTATGATTGATTTAATAAACTCTTTTCTAAACAAAGTGCAGCCTAGAGATGATTATAGAGAATTGCTGCAGTTAAGTCTTCTTTTTCTAGGGGTTGGAGATTTCAAATTAAAAAAGCCAGGTGCTTGTCACCACGCACGTTGGATGGCTAAAGCAATATATTCGCTAAAAATATTTTTATGTAGAGATGCGTTTGGATCGAAAGAAAAAGAAGTGGCGAATTTTCATTCTTTATGTAAATTTATTGTCTTTGTATATTTGGAACCGTGGTATACATCTTCTTTACCCATTGCTGCACCAAATAATGATTTAAGGTTAATCAAATCATTAGTAGATTATAAAGATATAGACCAACACATATCTGACACTACATTGAATAAATTTAGGAATCATCTATGGTATCTGTCACCTGAACTTTGTATGCTTTCACTGTTTGATACGGATGTTGCAGATAGTGTAAAACGCAAGATGATCAAAACGTTAAATAACGAATATATGGATCCTGAAGAGGAAACGCCTAAAAGATTTGATGTATCTGATATCGGCATCAGGATGCTACGGGAAAAAAAGCCTTGATTATTTCACAAACAGCCGAAGTTTGTACTTCTTTAAAAGGTTTCAACTTAATGAAGAATTTATGAATCATGATTTCAGTACGTGGGAAAATCAACAATCGTATTTAGAGTCTCGAGAAAAACTGAAGAAACTGATAGTTGTAAATGATTAGCAGAAAGAGCTATTCATTTGACTCAGGAGTATGTAAATCAAGCAGCAAAAAATGAAGATCAAAAACAATACATGCTCCAGTTCTTAGATGAACACAAAAAAAATTTATTAATTAGTGCTGATAAAAAAAATTCTGAAAAAAATTAAAAATTGATTAATAGATAATTAAATTGTGTTGATATATAAAATGTAATTTTATAAAGTTTAAAGATGGGATACATTTTTGTTATATTTTATAATAAAAATCTTTTTTAAAGAGAATAATTGAAAATTCATTTACTATAAACCAAGATCCACTCACAATTCAAAATATAATTTCCAAAATTCATTGAAATCCAATTGATCTAAAATTTGTTTAATAACTAACATCTACAATTTTCAAAACTTGAAAGTTTGTTTTCTTCTTTGCTCGTCTTTCAGACATATAGAAGTATCGGAATTACTAAAAATTATTATAAATAAAATCAAAATCTAAAATCTAGTTACTCCATAAATTTATAGAATAGCATGGTTGCTCGAATACGTCTTGAATTTAAAAAAACTTATAAATATCTGAATTTGCTATTCGTAGATTTCATAGTTTGATTTTCTTACTAAGTTCAAATGGTCATAACTCTGATTCTGAATCAGCTAGAAACTTTTAAAAAAAAGCAAATTGTAGGTTTTTAGGTCCACTTTTGATTTATTGTTAAAACATTACTCAGTTATTTAAAGAAATTGCAGAAAAAATTGAAAAAGCGAAAATAAACCTGATTTTTCTATGATTTCTGTAAATTAAAACTTTAATATTGAATCGGATTTATATTCTCAAGCTCCAAATTTGCTATAAAATATTTCAATTTCCTACACATAAAAAGTTTGAGTCATCATAAAAAGAAAAAAAATTTTTTTAATCATCTTACAATGCTTATACGTAAAAATAGGGTGAAAATAGTAAAAAAAATATTTTTCGAAAATTGGCACTGTTCAAACTCTTTTAAAATAGGATTTTCATGTTTGGTTTTTAGTTTTAGATAATAAACTTTCAAATGAAGGCTTGGGAACTGATTTTTGAACAACTTGGTAAATAACTGCCACCCTAATATATGTAAGCTTCGTGCACATACTCAATACTGCTGGTAAGAAACCGTCTCCTGTCGGTCACTGTAGGTAGACGACACGAGCTTTAGAAGAGAGAGAGACACAGATAGAAGATGGAGCGTTGACTCTATAAGATAGAATTCTATACAAAATATTGTTAAACTAAGATAATCTAAGATAAGTGAATTAATTAAAGTCATCAGAATTGTTGTAAACAATTCTGTGAATTATTGCTAACCTTGTGATTGTTGAGAGATCCATTAAGCAATAGGCTTGATTGTTGATTCTCTTATTTTTAGGTTAGTTAACACGTGCTCCTTGTAACATTGCATGTAATATATGTATTAATAATAAAACTCTTATTTTTAGACGAATCTAATCGCATTGCTGAATTGAATCAATTCTTAAAATTAAAATTTGAATTTTTAATCATCCCAAAACTAGAGGATACGAAAACAAACTTCTATGGTTTAGTGTCAATTGTAGATACTGAACAAAATCAGTTTATAATGCCAAAAGAACTCCAACCAATGAGTTTACATGAAGAATTACTAAAAACTGAGATATTCAAGATGGTAAAAAATTCTATAAAGAAAAGACATGAAAGGAGAGCGGTGTGGATAATTCTTACACCTGAACTAGAAAAAATCTACTTCAAAGATAAAAATATACAATTTAATAATTACTTGCTAGAAAAAGTAGAAATTGAAAAATCTACAGTACTCACGATGTGGCCAAACCCCAAAATAAATTGAAATTAGTTGATAAATTCTCAATTGAAAAATTTTCAAAAACGACAACTAATGTGACACAATGGTTAGATATTTTTAACAAAGAATGTCTTCGCTTGGAATCAAATACAGACACTGAAAAGATTGAAATGTTAAGATTAATGCTAGAGGACTCCTGTAAGGACTGGTACAGATCAATGTTAATAAAGCACACAGTGGAGTCAGATTGGTCATCATGGGAACTGAGTCTAAAAACAACATACGCTGATAAAGGTTGGTCACCGGTTAAGTATGCTATGAATTTTAAATATCTAAAAGGCTCAATACTAGACTACGCACTAAAAAAGGAAAGATTATTACTAGAAGTGAATAGCTCTAGTAACACGTCTCTATTAATAGATATAATTGCCTCTGGTTTACCAAATTTTATTACAGATAAAATAGATAGAAACGAAACAAAGACAGTTGACGACCTTTATAATAATTTAAGAGGCTTAGAACATCTAATAAAGGATAATAATAATGAGAAAAATCCACCACCAACTAAACAAAATTTAAAAAAACAAACTGAGAAAGAAAACAAACATCCATGTACAGTATGTGAGTTAAAAGGTAAGAATAGTTATTTATGTACCTTGGGCGAGCCTTGCGCGATTACGACCTGAGGACGATATTAACATCGTGGGATAATAAAGCCGAGGCGCGCGAGCGAAGCGAGCGGCCGAGGCTTTATCCCACGATGTAAATATCGTCCGAAGGCCGTCATCGCGCAAGGCTCGCCCAGGGTGCTTAAAAAATTTTTCATCCCAGGCAAGGACGCATGAGGGTTTTTAGGTGCAGATGTTTTTTTAAAAATAATTTTATATTTATATAACAAAACTAAAATTATAGGGTACTCTTTTTTATTAAAATTTATTAATTTTTGATATTAAATAAAAAATTAACTATAAATAATAAAATTAAAAAGAAATAATAAATAAAAATAATAATATCGACAATAAATAATAAAATTAACATTAAAATTATTGATAATTAACAATATTATTGCAATTTTATAATTTTATTTTTTTTATAAATGTCGATTTTTTAAAGTAATAAAATTCTGTAGCACAGGCTGTAGCTTGAATACCAAATACAACTGAACTTGCAGTTTTGCACTATTGATTCTTTTGTTTCTGATTTAAGTCGAAATACGATAGAGAAAAGTTGCTGCTGGGCTTTAATGAGCTCAATGCAACCCAGGAGCTTTATACTCCTGGGCAGTAATGACTGCTATTGCAGCCTAGGAGCTCCTAGCGTGCATCTAACCTATTTATCAATTGAGGACTCTCTGCACGTAAAAACCCGAATGCGTCCGCCTGGGATGAAAAAATAGATTCCATCCAGAAAATTTATGTTGGTACAAGAAAGAAAAAACAGAAGAGGATCCACTAACAAATACTCTCTTAAATATAAAATTATCAAATGAGAACTTAAAAAACTAGATTTGCCCTCACTAATTAAAATAAAAGTACTGTTAGAAGAATCCTTAGAAGTCAAAGGTCTTTATGATCCTGGCTCAAGAATAACAGTAATAAATACAAAATTAATAAATAATAAATTTAAAGAAGAACAAACAAAATTTAATATAAGAACAATTAGTGGGCAAGGGCAAAGTTATGGTCTGATAAAATTAAACACCGAAATACACGGAATAAAAAAGAATATACATGCCTTTGTGTATGAAAATGAAAATTTCGAATATGACCTAATTTTAGGCCTAGATAGTATAAAAAAATTTGGGTTGACTCATGACGAGAATTTAAATATCCAATTTAAGTATACAAAACAAATAGACGAAAAAGATAATATAATAATAGATGATAGATATGAAACTAATTTCAATGAATTTATTGACACGAATAAATTTAAAATGGATATAAATCACTTAAATAATAAAAAGAAAAAGAATATATATGATGTAATGAACAATTATAAAAACATTTTTGCTAAAGATAAATATGATGTAGGAAAAGTAAAAAATTATGAAGCTTTTATAGACCTACAAATAGATAAATATTGCTACAAAAAACCATATAGATGTTCAATAGAAGATAGGAAAGAAATTGAAAGTCAAATAGCACAACTTTTAAAACATGGCCTGATTGAAGACTCATATAGCCCCTTCGCGGCACCAGTAACACTAGCATTTAAAAAAGAAGAAAATAAAAAAAATAGACTATGTGTGGACTTTCGAGAATTAAATAAAATTGTTATCCCACAAGCCCAACCTTTTCCACTAATAGAAGATATAATGGTAAAAACAGTGGGTTGCAAATACTTTACAACACTGGCCATAAACTCTGCTTTTTAGTCCATCCCCCTAAAAGTCGGAGACAGAAATAAAACTGGTTTTATCACCCAAGAAGGTCACTATCACCCAAGAAGGTCACTATCAATGGAAATGCCTTCCTTACGGACTAAAAACATCTCTAGTTATCTTTCAAAGAATTTTGGTAAATATTATAAAAAAAATATAACCTAACAGAATTTTGCACAAACTATATAGATATAATAATTTTTTCAAAAAATTTTGAAGAACATTTGAAATATATAGAACTACTGCTAGATGCAATAAAAAAAGAAGGCTTAAAATTGAAATTTACAAAATGCAAATTTGCAAAAAACGAGGTAAAATATTTAGGCCATTTAATAAAAAATAACACAATCACACCTCTAAAAGACAATATAAAATCTATAAAAGATTTCAATATACCGAAAAATAAAAAGAACATAAGACAATTTTTAGGAAAAATAAACTTTGAACGAAAATATGTACCAAAAATTACAGAAATACTTGAACCTCTACATGCCCAATTAAGAAAAACGGTAAAAAAATTTGTCTGGCCAACTGAATGTCAAAAAGCATTCGATGAAATAAAAAATATTTTAAGTTCAGAACGAGTTCTAGCAATATTTAATCCAAAAGCACACACTTCTATATACACAAACGCAAGCATTAAAGGCATTGGAGCGGTACTGAAACAAACTCAAGCAAACGGTGAAATGAGACCAGTGGCGTATTTCTCAAAGAAACTTAATGAATCTCAAAAGAAAAAAAAGCAATATTTTTAGAATGTCTTGCTAGCAAAGAAAGTATAAAATTCTGGCAACACTGGCTGATCGGAAAATCTTTCACAATCTACACAGACTACAAACCACTGGAAAATTTAAATGTCAAAAATAGAACAGATGAAGAGTTAGGAGATATGGTACACTACATATCCCAATACAACTGCAATGCCAAATACAACCCTGGGAAGAATAATGGAGAAGCGGACCTGTTAAGTCGAAATCCAGTCCTGGAACCAGAAGAAAATATAGAAGATGTACTAAAAACTGTAAATAATATAACAATATCCAATATAAGTCTACAAGAAATAATATACGATCAAAAACAAAACGAACAAATAACACAAAAAACACATAAGTTCACACTAGAAAATGGAGTCTACTATAAAAAAATCAGATCGAAGAAAAAAATAATACTAAGTGAAAAATTTAGCAAAACTCTAATACAACGTGTACACGAAAACTACGGCCACACAGGTATGAACCAATTGGCACATAAAATAAGTACAATTTATACCGCACCAAATTTAACAAAAAACATTGAACATCTACGAAATTGCGAAATATGCATAAAAAACAAAACAAGACTAAACAGAAATTATGGTCTTATGTCACACCTGGGACTAGCAGAAAGACCGTTCCAGATAATGTCACTAGATACTATTGGTTGATTTGGTGGACTAAGATCGACAAAAAGGTATCTACACTTACTAGAAGACGACTTCACCAGATTTGCATACATTCTATGCTCAAAAAACCAAACCGCAAGAGATTTTATAAATCTACTAAAAAAAGTTCCACCAGAGGAAAAAATAGAAATGATCCTAGCAGACCAATACCCTGGAATAAATTCGAAATAACTTGAAAACTACATAAAAGAACGAGGTGCAGAACTAATCTTCACAGCCGTAGATGCACCATTTTCAAACGGTTTAAACGAAAGGTTAAACCAAACTCTGGTAAACAAAATACGCTGCAACTTAAACAAAAATACAAACAAACGATCATGGGCAACGGTGGCGGAAGAATGCAGAAAAAATTATAACGAAACAGACCACTCAGTTACAGGCTTTTCAACTGAATACTTACTAAAAGGAGAATCTACAGATGTGCTACCAACGGAACTAAAAACTGATCAAAAATATCAAAAAAACTTAGAAGAAGATAGAAATCTTGCGTTGCTTCGAACCCGTAAGTCGCACAACTACAATAAATCATTGTACGATAAAAACAAAAAAAGCCACACATTTGAAGAGGGTGACATGGTCTACATGATGAATAAAAACAAATTAAATCGTAAAAAATTAGAAGAAATTAGAATTGGTCCCTTCAAAATAGAAAAAAAATATCAGATTCGATATATAAAATCAATACAAAAAACTGGAAATTTACGAGAGGTCTATACCACATCACGAAGCTCATCCCTATGACGATATAAACCAACACCAAACCTCCAGAGAAGTATTGGCGTCTTAAGGGGGGGAGATGTAAGCTTCGTGCACATACTCAATACTGCTGGTAAGAAACCATCTCGTGTCGGTCACTGTAAGTAGACGACACGAGCTTTAGAAGAGAGAGAAACAGATAGAAGATGGAGCGTTGACTCTACAAGATAGAACTCTTTACAAAATATTGTTAAACTAAGATAATCTAAGATAAGTGAATTAATTAAAGTCATCAGAATTGTTGTAAACAATTCTGTGAATTATTGTTAATCTTGTGATTGTTGAGAGATCCATTAAGCAATAGGCTTGATTGTTGATTCTCTTATTTTTAGGTTAGTTAGCACGTGCTCCTTGTAACATTGTATATAATATATGTAATAATAATAAAACTCTTATTTTTAGACAAATCTAATCGCATTGCTGAATTGAATCAATTTCTTATCTTACATATATATCTATCATTTAATCAAGTTACTTTATTTTAAAATATGTTTCTCAAAATAAACATATTAATATTTTCCTGCAAAGAGTATCAAGTTGCTATTCGTAGTATAAAAATAGTGTGCAATATTTTTTATTTTTCGGTGGAGGAGAGCTAGCCTATTAGGGGTCAAAGATTTGAAAACACAGGCAGTCTTCAACAAAACTCTGAAGAGCATCACGGGCAGAAAGGTTGTTCTACAGTGTTAGTCTGAGTTGGGATCTGTTTCTAACAGCGGTCAGCTGGTAAGCAATTATTATGTGGGACTTTGGATCAAGGTTAAATGTTATTGCATATAATGTGTGAATGCTTGTGTATTAGCTGGTTTGTATATGCAAACAATGGATGATATTACTCTATCTACAACTGCACTTGGCAAAAAAAAAACGCACCACTTTTTTTCGTCTGAAAAATGACGATTTTCAAATGGTCATATCTCCGCCAAAAATAAGCTAATCAGAGTGTTCCAAAATGGAAAATGAGGAGTTGAGCTTCTTTTTTCAAATCGCTTCGGAAATTTTCAGTTATGTCTTTTTGCGCATGCGCTAAGACAAGATAAGTGGAAAGTTATTTTTTAATCTAAAAAGCGCCATTTTTGAGCGATGCTACCAACTTTGGATGGATCAAACAAATGATTCTGATTACAGGATCTTAAAATTTAGGTTTTTTTAAGCAATTTTTTCATTTGCAGCGTATTGTTCCAAGCATCAGGTGCAGAACTAAAAGCAATGAACATGACTCATTTTTGCTGTTTTTTTGGCGAGATTTCTAGGCTTATGATATAAAAAAAATTAATATAAAGTCAAATAAAAAGCAACCTTTAGGAAATTAAAATGGATCTCTGCTTAACTTTTTAGAATAGCTTAATCTGAACCCAGGATCTGTTTGACCTCATCGCGTCTGACTTTTGGACTTTGAAGGTCAGCCAAATTTACGTAGGTTTAATTTCGCTTTCTGCAATCCGTTATGGAGTTCGCCGTCGAAAATTACGTCACCTGATGTGTACCACGGGGAGGTTGTTCAATCGGACTTTGCACATCGTGTTGGCCCTCCATAACAGATAACGGTTTTTAGAAAGCGAAATTAAAGCTATGTGAACATGGCTGACCTTCTAAGTCCAAAAGTCAGACGTGATGAGGTCACATAGATTCTGGATTCAGATTAAGCTACACTGAGGGAAAAGCGGAGTCATACCAACGAAACTAACGTACGTTGTCTTGACTCGCGCTAAAGAAGTTGCATTTACTCCGCGAGGCGAGTCATCCCCACTCCTCGCTGCGGTATATGGACGACGCACAAACTCGATCTATTTGTCTTCGATTGCCGAGAGTTTATAAAGTTTAATTTGAAAATTAATTTTGTTAATGAAAAAATTAATTATTAAGGTGACTACGAAAGTTCAGTTAAATTTCATTTTGTAGTTTAGAAATTACTTTTTCAGTTTCTAAAATTTTTTGGATTTTTTAATTTTCCACTATTTATTATAATCCGTAGAATGGTGAAAAATTAAAAAATCTGAAAAATTTTACGTATTGAAAAAGTAATTTGTAAACTCAAAAATAAAACCTAACCTGAAATCCGAAGTCGCCTTAATATTGGAATGCAAAATGGATGATTTTGTGAAAAATCTTTCGATGAAATGGAACCTGAGTCAATTCATCGATGGATTTGCAGTTAAAAAATTTTAAACATAACCTCAAATACAAATTTGAATGAGGTTTTTTATGTGGAAATAACTTATATAATCAATATATTCATATAATATTTTATAAGTATTTTCATAAATATTCTGAAAATGAATGTTGCATAGTATGAAATTATTTATAATTTCACATTTAAAAACATTTTTCATTAGGCTGATTCCATTTCAAATCGAACAGTCAGTATACACTCAAGTCACCAATTACTGCGCTAATAGAGTATGTTATTCTACCCTAAAAATAAGGGTATACGTATTTTTTTATTTTGCTGAAATATCAAAATTGCATCAGATATGCACTTTTGAAAATTGCATACAAAAACTAAATGTTAAAACTGAAAATGTTGAGAATAACTTTGGAGGGCTATCGTTTTACCAATTTTCAATGAATTTTGGTAAACCTTATTTTGTTTTATTATGTTTTAAGCCCTCTTTAATTCAGTGCAAGAAATTTCAAAAAAGACTAAAAAATGACTAAGATATGTGCATTTTACCAAAAAATGCACTTTTTATGCACATGCATTTTTCTCGAAAAACCCATTTTTTTTTTGCTAAAATTTTTTGTGCTCATAGAGGACCAAATTACCTATTTAATGGTACTTGGTTGATCCCGTATTTATTTGTTTGAAGCGAGAAAAAAAATTCACAAATTTTATTGGTGAAAAATTTTTGTATATACGTTCGAAAGTCTTAAGCAATGTTCATTCCAACGCTGTCGCATGCTTCGCTCATTATTTGTTTACCTTTGTATGTATGTATATATCATCAATAGTGATATATATATATATATATATATATATATATATATACATATATATATATAAATTCGTAATATAAAAATAAATATTAAAAAATGGAAAATAATAATTCTATTCGTGTATATCTATATTATGTATGTTTCGATGTACAGACAATAGGAGGCTCATTCGCGGACAAATACCTCGCGTAACCAAAACAGCATATTAGAATTGTTATATACAAGCTAGTTATTCTTACGTCTGCTTTGAAAGGTACTTTTCGGACTTGTGAAAAAGTAAACAAAACTCTGCAATTACGATGTCCGAAATTCACTCTTCTACAAGAATTCGATGTCCCGATTTTTTTCAAATGCATAAGGAGGTAGTTTATAAAAGCAGAAATTCACGTTTTAGACCGTTAGAAAATTTGGCCATTAATTTGGCACAGCTTAATCCAGATTTAAAGATACTGCCCTCTACGTATGCAAAAATTGCCATGAACGCATATCAAAAATGATTTTAAGTGATCTTGAATCTACATCTAAAAATGAAATCACTGAACTTTTTAGCGGAAAACATGATGATTTTATCCCCAAGACACCCGAACGAATACAGGAATTAAACGAGAGTATTAATACAATTTCACCTCAATGCGTCTAGCCGCTAAAAAGAAAAACTGCAATACCTAAAAATTTAACAGAAAATTACGTATCTAAAAAGAAAAAATCTTTAATTTCAGCTTTTTCTGCTACTGTCGGAAGTAAATTAGAAGATGCGTATGGCATTTCAGTTGAATCAATAGAATTGGACAAAAGTTCGACTGAAAACTATTGGAACGAATTTGTAGAAAATTTTAAATTGGCTTTAGAAAAATGTTCTTCTGTTTCGGAGAAAATAAAACTCCTAACTCTACTACCTTCAAAATTAAGCAAAATAAAAATTTGCTCACTATTCCCGAATATAAGCGAGTATACGATAGATAAATCAAGAAATCTCGTGAAAAATAAAGGAGTTTATTCGGAGCCAGATTCATATACCGGTCATCCTATTGATGAAAATACAAAAAATATCGCTATAGAATATTTTTTAAATGATGATTTTAATTGTAGTAGACAAAGTCCAAATAAATCTGATGTTGTTACTGTTAAAGTTAATAATACAAAAACTAAAAAAGTTAAACGGTTTCTTACTCGAAGCTTAAAAGAAACATATAGTCAATTAAGACAAGAAAATCCAAACTTACAAATAGGAAAATCGAAATTCTATAGTCTAAGACCAAGTTTCGTCTTAACAAGCCCTGTGAAGGAAACTTGTCTTTGTGTACATTGCGAAAATTTTGAACTGTTTCTTACAAGTTCAATTCGTTTTAGAGGCGATAATAATTCTGAATTAGATTTAATTCGTTCAGAAATAACTAACGCAATGTTGTGTTCTGAACCATCTGATTTGTGTTTTTTGCAAGAATGCAATTATTGCCCCGGTAGTGAGGGTATCACATTAAAATTGTTAAAACTGAAAGAAAATTGTAAAGATGAAATTACGTTTGCTTTGTGGGATAATGGTAATCTTATCAAACAAACAGCAACCTTATCAGTTTTTAAAGAAAAATTTTCAATCTGCGCACTAAAAGCAAGTACTCACGTATACATAAAAAATATTCAACGTGAAGCTATAAAAAAAGAAAAAGAAGAAGGTAAAGCTGATCCTACTAAGTTAATTATCCACGTTGATTTTGCAGAAAATTGGTCTGTAATAAATAATAAAGCGGTTCAGGGAAATCATTGGGTAAATAACCAAATTTCTATTTTTACTGCAGTCTGTTGCCAAGGAGAGATAACGCAAAGCTTTGCGATCGTTAGTGACAACAAAAAGCATGATACTGCATATGCGCTATTAGCAATAAATAAAATTATCGATCTTATGAAAAATGATTTAGTTACTAAAGTCACTATTATATCAGATGGAGCTGCAAGCCAATTTAAAAATCGTTTTCAGCTACATGAATTCAAACATTTTTCTTATCAAATGAAATCGTTATTTTCTGCGACTGGTCATGGGAAAGGAGCCGTTGATGGAATAGGTGGGCTTCTAAAGCATTATGCTACTTCACATAACTTGAAAAGAGTTCATGAAGAATCGATACAAAATGCTGACGATTTTATAAATTGGGTTCAAAAGTACACCAGTGCAATCAAAATCATATTATTACCAATAAATGAGATTGAAAAATTTAGAAAAGAAAAAAATATTGAATGGAGTACGGTTCCTAAATATAATGGGATTCAAAAGAGTCATATGTGGTGAAAGACAAGAAAAAAAAGTCAAACGTCGTAAGGCTACACTTAGAACTAAAAATAATAAGTGCAAAAATAAAAAAAAGTAATTATTTATAATTCTATTTTTGACGCATCCTAACAGTGAGAGGCAAGGGGAACTCACTTTAAAAAAGCATCCCGAAGGGAACAGGAACCTTCTACGTCCACGTCGTTGTTCCTGGGTAATGCTAAAAGAAGGATAGTGTTTAAATCTACATTGCTTAAAATTTCCGAACGTATATACAAAAATTTTTCACCAATAAAATTTGTGAATTTTTTTTCTCGCTTCAAACAAATAAGTACAGGATTCACCAAGTACCATTAAATAGGTAATTTGGTCCTCTATGAGCACAAAAAATTTTAGCAAAAAAAAAATGGGTTTTTCGAGAAAAATGCATGTGCATAAAAAGTGCATTTTTTGGTAAAATGCACATATCTTAGTCATTTTTTAGTCTTTTTTGAAATTTCTTGCACTGAATTAAAGAGGGCTTAAAACATAATAAAACAAAATAAGGTTTTCCAAAATTCATTAAAAATTGGTAAAACGATAGCCCTTCAAAGTTATTCTCAACATTTTCAGTTTTAACATTTAGTTTTTGTATGCAATTTTCAAAAGTGCATATCTGATGCAATTTTGATATTTCAGCAAAATAAAAAAATACGTATACCCTTATTTTTAGAGTAGAATAACATACTCCATTAGCGCAGTAATTAGTGACTTGAGTGTATACTGACTGTTCGATTTGAAATGGAATCAGCAATTATTGAAAAATAGAATTTGTTCGTTTTGTTGTTCGCAGTCTGTGTTTTTACAGAGGCAGGAATTGGCAATATTAGAAAGAAATTTACGGCTCAATCAAAATAAAATGTTATTAATAATTTTACTTTGAATAATATACTTCCATCTTATGATATCATACTGTAACGTAATCGGAAAATTTATTCTTAACTAAAATTCTTTGAATGAATATATTTATAAATAAATATTTATCTTCAATAATATATTCTACAATCGTCTTTAGCCTAATCTCAAAAAATAATGAAACTTGAAAAAAAATCATTAACAGCATTATTCCTGCTTAACATAACCTTTATATACACTTGGCCTATGAGGCGGTATATTGACTCCGCGAGCGGGGTAGCTGCTACTCCGCTTGTTTAGTTGTGATAACTCCGACCCCTCTTACTCCTTTTATACCGTCATTCCAATTCCGGCGGCAAGTTCGTGTAACTCCACTTTTCTCTCAGTGTATTTTAAAAAGGTAAGCAGGAATCTATTTTAATTTTCTGAAGGTTGATTTTTATTTGACCTTATATTGTTTTTTTTATATCATAAGCCTCGAAATCTCATAAAAAAAATTTAAAAAACACGCCATTTTCATTGCTTGTAGTTCTGCACCTGATGCTCGAACCAATATGCTGCAAAAAAAGAAATTGCTCAAAAAAACCTGAATTTTAAGATCCTGTAATCAGAATCATTTGTTTGATCCATCCAAAGTTGGTAGCATCGCTCAAAAATGGCGCTTTCTAGACTGAAAAATAACTTTTCACTTATCTTGTCTTAGCAGATGCGCAAAAAGACATAACTGAAAATTTCCGAAGCGATTTGAAAAAAAAAACTAAATCTTTTATTTTCCATTTCGGAGCACTTTGATTAGCCTATTTTTGGTTATATGACCATTTCAAAATTGTCATTTTTCAGACTAAAAAAAGTGGCGCGTTTTTTTTGCCAAGTGTATATATTTTAATTTCATCACTCAAAACAGGCGCCGAAAATCGGTTTTTGCTTACCACGTTGGGAAAAATAAATTAAAAGTGATCTCACAAATAGAAAACCAAACAAAAATGCGCATCTTGAACTTGATAAGAATTCCTCCCAGTCTCAGTGCGCATGAAGGACACCGCAAGATCTTTACTCCCACCCCTAGCAGTCGCTCTGGGTATATGAGTAAATCTTCCGTACTTTTTCGATCATAATTAGACGAGTCGCTTTATGGCGAATGGGGAAGAGGTTTTTTTCTTGAATTTTAAATGTTACCAGGTCATGTAAAATGATAAATTATCGCTATAAAAAAATTACTATTGTGTTTTTGATCTGAAATTCGCACTAAAGCTGTATCTATGTATATACATTTGGGAAATCGAGACCATGGGCGTGTGCTTGTTAACAAAAGTACTTTTTGAATAGTTATTAAAATGTCACCAAAAATTTATATGATTTACTTTTTTGTGGAAAATATGATGCTGTAAAAAAGATTATTCAGCGATGACGTTTTAAACTATATGAAACGGTAATATTGTGAAGCACAAACAGAAATTTCTTTATTAGGAACGTGTGCCTAGTGTAAATAAAGTTTTGTGTCACCTTGAAATCATAATTATAAAACGTAATTCACCTTTGAAAATATGTTTTTATCTTCTAATATGAAAACCTGAGCTTTAATGCACCTTT
The DNA here is from genome assembly GCA_017163975.1 of Anastatus disparis. Classification (NCBI taxonomy): domain Eukaryota; kingdom Metazoa; phylum Arthropoda; class Insecta; order Hymenoptera; family Eupelmidae; genus Anastatus; species Anastatus disparis. The sequence continues at coordinate 546,679 of JAFFSR010000327.1, forward strand.
TCTCTGTTGTGAGCTTTGTAATTTACTATTTTATAGAACTCAATAGAATTTTTAAGTTGATTTTGAAGTATTTCTTCAAGTATTCTGAAAATCATCGAATTTTTTCCGGCTATTAAATTTTTATGATTTACATTGATTACCTAGTTTCCTAGATGTACCTTAAAAAGACTATCCTCATGAGTGAGTAACACGGTTTTTTCTTTCATTATATTACGTGGGAATTCAGAAAAAATGTATTTTACACGTGTCTGTAATTTTTTTTCTAATTTATTGAAGGTGAAATTTCAACACTGTGAAAAATATACTCATATAAGTTATCGCTTACTATTTTCACTCTGATATTTATAGTTATTTTACCCTTATTTTATCATTTTTTCATTCATTTTTTTAGATTTATTTTATCATTTTTTTTTTACTTATTTTATCATTTTTTCATTCATTTTTTTAGATTTATTGCTGGATATCAATTCAAATAGACGCTTTCTACATTAAGAGGGCTTTATTTATATTCAACTTATTAGTAGGAATACATGCATGGGACTACACATAATAAAGTTGGATAATAATACTTGTGTAAGGCATCATCATAACACGTCTTAAATACGAGTGACAATAATTTTTTTTTTCTAAGTTAATATATGAGGATATTGTTTTCTATATGTTAACTTTTTTAATATGATGATATCAAAGGAAGTCCAATCTGGTATCTTTCTAATAAATCACATCAGGCTAGATTTTCTTACACATCATACCGAAAACTTTGACTACCGATGGATTTTTTAAGAGTTGCGATATAAATGGCACATAAACAATTTTTTTTTGGAAAAAAAAGTGAGAGGTACCTGGCCAGGATTCGAACCCACGCCTTCCAGCATGGAAAGCAAGAGCCTTATCCATTACATTATCGCGCTCTCACGAGTGGCAATAATGGATGGTGTACTTTCATCCTAGCTGGAGCTTTAGATCAAATAATACTCTATAACAAAGGTTGTGAAAATGTAAAAATTCAAAATATTGCAATGAGTCACGTTGAGTAAAATGAAGCAACAGAATGTTCGACTTTTGAAATCGGAGGACACGAATAGAATTTTTTTTGAAATGTGGTTTATTTCGCCGTTATAAGCGTCAAGTTCTCAAACAAGTATTTATAGAAGATTTTACTATAGCATTATATGAACATGCAACTCTAAACATCAAATTGATGAGGCAGAAACCGATTCAAGTGTTAGAACGTCAAATGAGAAGGATTCAAGCGAATCTGATGAGAGCGAAGAAAAGCTTTCTTTGGAAAGTGATGAAGACTATATCACCATTGGATCTAAAAAATCTCAATGATTTATTTGGAAAGAATTGCCTACCTAAAGAACAATCAGAATTTATGGTTTCAGAATTCAAGAGAATAAATATGCTAAGAAAGAGGACTGAGGTAAGCGTGCACCATAACCAAGCGGAAAACTTTCATAAATATTTAAGGAAATATTCAAATCTAGTTTATACCACGAATGTAAAAGAACTTATCGATAATTTAAAATCAGATGTTTTCAAACCTGAAAAATGCCAGCCATTTATTGATTTATCAAAGCTTCAAAGCAGTTAGTCTAGACATCAGGTTGGTTACTGTAGCCTTTTTAATTTAAATGAATACACCAAAGTTTTTTAAAAGTATTTTTGTCTGCTGAATCCAATTTTCGATGGTGGAATGCCAAAGAAATAGCAGATAATTTGTTATTAAGAGAAAGCCACATATCTCCATCTTTTTCTAATCCAAGGATTGATTTTTTGAAAAAATTAATAATGTTAGCAAAAAATAAAAAGAAAGCTGCATATCTATATTGAACAGCAAATGGTTGCTACCGCCTCTTAAGAGCGAGCTCTAAAGCGCATGATGTACGCGCGCCAAATAGGTATTTTTTTTCAATTTTAATTCAAAAAGCTATATGGAATTTTTTTTTAAAAGTATTTTTTTTTCTCAACTCGAATTTCAAAAAATCCTGTAAACAAATTGACATGCATCCATCGTTTGCACAAGGCTGGAAATTTTTGGAAAATCTTGCAAAAATATAGAGACAGTATTATGTATATATTTATTGTCTGGTAGGCGTTCTCTATGAAAAAAAAATTCCTGAGAATTACATATTTATTTTACTTCTGAGTGAAATGGATATGAAAGAATCACTTACTAGACTATGAATATGTACAATACTGTTGCTATATTTTTGCAAGATTTTCCCTAACTTTTTTAACTTTGTGCAAACGATTGATGCATGTCGATTTGTTGAGAAGTTTTTTAAGATTATGATTTCAATTATTTTCATTACCATGTAGAGTAAAATCACGGCATATCGCAATTTTCCTTACAAGTTCATCAACCGTTAGAGCTTTGTCTGCATTCGTAAACAGCGTGCCTTTTAGTATTAAGCCTTAAATAACTTCAAACTATCAAATGTTATAGAAAACAAGGGTGTGCAGATTAAAATCAAGGAAAATCACAACATTCTCGTACAAATATAATTCGAATTTTCACTATGACCAGCAAGCGTTCCACGGTTCAAAATATTTTTATCTTCTTTATCAAGGGATAAATTATTAATTCTTAAGAAGATATGCTAAGTAAAATCGGAGAACAAAAACTATTACGAGATCCTAGTTTAATAGATAATGTATTATTTTTTATATAAAAAACTTGGGTGCATTAGAATTGAAAAGGCTACAAGAACCTACCGAGGGCTTGTCTAACAAGGAGAATGCATTGAATTTAAGTCTTGGATTTTCTTCTAGCTTTGGGATATTTTTTCTTTCATAAATCATGAAAAAGCCACGTCCATTTTTGATTTGTTAGACTTCTTAAAGCTGTACAAAGATTTAAAAATTCGCGAAAAGAATATTCGAACCACGGTTTTTAAGAAGAGTCTGAACTATCTGTCTTTTTCTAATGTGTTTTTCATAATTTATATAAACACCATCAGTTATAACAAGTAAAAAATAGTAGGCGCCGCCAGATATTAATATAATAAGTAAATTTCATAATAACAACAAAATAATTCAATCACGCAGTTTTTGAATAATACAAGACCTGCTAAAAATCTATAATATAACTTATCTTTTTTGGTAGGTCTCATATAATTTTAAAACTACGTGATTGAATTATTTTGTTGTTATTATAAAATTTAACTATTGTACTAGTATCTAGCGAATAATTGATTGATTTAAAGGCATTATTATTTTCTTTTTATAGCAATATATTTATAAATTTCGATTTTAAAGTTGTTTTTTTTTCTCAAAAAATTTTTTTTAGCAATATATTTATAAATTTCGATTTTAAAGTTGTTTTTTTTTCTCAAAAAATTTTTTTTAGCAATATATTTATAAATTTCGTTTTTTAAAGTCAGTTTTTTATAAAAATTTTCAATTTCTTAATTTTTAGTGAATTTTCTTACTGAAAAAGCATAGTACTCATATAAATTTTTTGCTACTTTTTTAAACACATCCTTATTCATATGAAAAAATTTTCATCCAAATCGATCAATCCCTATCAAAGTCATGCGAATATACGAATAAATAAATTTTGTTTTGCAGAAATAAAGTAATTTTTTTCTCGAGTAATTTTTTTACTAAGATAACCACGTACTAACCGAGTACTGGCCCAATACTTACAGGGCACGTATGGAACCTTTCTGGATACATCCTCTAGCAGAAAAAAAAGTTTTTTGCACAAATGAAGTAATTTTTTAGAGTAATTTTCTTTAGTAATTTTTTTCTTAACATAATTGGCTCGTACCTACCGAGTTTGGCCCAATACTTATAGGATACGCATGAGACCTTTTTAGATACGTCTTCTATTAGATAAAAAAAGTTCTTTGGAATCAGTCAATCCATTGAAGAGTTATGCGCGAACAAACAAAAAAAATACAGGTCAAATCGGATAACCTCCTCCTTTTCCAAATCGGTTGAAAATATATGAGTATTGGCTGCACAAACTGTCGCTTTTCTCTCTAAGAAAATCTCTTAGGAGCAGCAACGGTCTGTCCATAAAAATAATTAAATAATCCATCAAATAGAAACAAATAATTATCTTCAACGCCACCATACGAAAATTATAACAAATACTTTCAGCGTTCCTAGAATAAAAGCTCAAGCATAGTAGACCGTAGTTAAACCTTAGGTAGGATTTGGAAAAATTATTAATTAAGCTTTAATTATTTTCTCAAGTTTATAATATAAATTGTTCTAATTTATTTCACATTAATTACACAAAACTCACTAAAAATTATGAACGGCATCATGAAAAACTTTCAGGAAGTAATACTCGAGTACGATCAACGAGAAAAAGACAAAAAACAGTTTAAAATATAAAACCATTAAATATAATCAGTGTCAGAAATATACAAATAAAAGTTACTTTGACTTTGAAACTTCTCTGATAGTAATGCGTAATAAATATAAAAATGTAATGATAGAAAAAAATAAAAGTTTTGCTTCGAAACATTTTGATGAGAAGACATCTCATTATAGTTTCATTATCGACTTTAAGAAACGAAAGAAAAAGTCAATATCACACCATTTGCAAAACATTTGAATCATTAACAGTAAAAAATGGAAAAGCCTCTATTGAAAATTATATCGAACATTTAGGAAATAAAACAATTGTCACAGATTTGATAGAAAAAAGGAAGATTTGAAAGAATATGGAATATTTTTACGAAATACCATAATGTCGAACAAACATAAGCTTCTCGATCTAGTGTATCTATAATTTACAGCGAGAGCTAAGTCGATATTAATAATTTCAATTAAAATCTTTTATAATACGTCGGCTGAAAGGAATAAACTCTAATCCATCAACTGCCTCGAAAAACCTATAACTTTGCGACTAGTTAAGAAAATCCTAACTCAATAACTTATTTTTATTCAATTTTATGTCAATTCTTTGGAGTTTAAAAATACGATTAGTGTAAAATTAACAAAATTTGAAATGCAGAACAAAATAAATTTATTGTGTTTATTTTACAGGAATTGCAGTTTCAAATCCTGCAAAATTGTTACTATGAAATTGAAGAAAAATAATAAGTTTTGAAAATAAGTTTTTGAAACAGTCACTGAGTTAAGAGCAAGTCGAGTATATTTGTCCTTTTCTAATAAAAAAAATTAATTTTTTTACAAAAAATAATAATTTTAGTAAAAAATGAAGAAAAAGCCGCATCTCGTATCGAAAAAAGCAATATTTTCATTAATAAGAAAGAATTGATTTGATCGCTTCGTTTCCAAGAAAATTTTGAAAAACTTAAAACGTAGGGGTTAGGGTAAATAATTTGGTTTTCAAGATTTTCTTGAAAACAAAGCAATAAAATTGAATCTTTCTTATTAAAGAAAATTCTGCTTTTCCTGATACAAGGTGCCACTCTCTCTTTATTTTTTTGCTAAAGTTATTAGTTTTTGCAAAAAATTAATTTTTTGATTAGAAGAGGACTGAGGAACGTGTCCTCCTCTCAAGGGATCATTCCTTTCACTATCAAGTGAAATTAAAAAAAAAAACTAAAAATTTAGATAAAACTGTTTATAGCGTGGAAAAAAATAAAGATTGAACGGTATTAATACGGCTTATTTTATATTTTAATGCAGGAAGAGTATCCAAAAATTAAGAAAAAATCCTAAACTAAAATGAAATATATTTATAGCACTGCGTGAGCTAAATTCGCGTTTTCTACACCATTTAGCGGGAGCTAAATACAACTTTTTTGAACTGTGTAAAAAAGTACTACCGTCAGAAATTTCGCACTTTATTATACTGTTCAAAAAAGTAATATTATATGATATGATGATTTTCTACGATAATACGTAGAAAATCAATCAAAAAATATAAATACTTTAATAAAGAATTGAAAACATCAAGAAAATCAAAACTATAGTTTATAAATTACTGTTGTGCCGTGAGTTGTCGAAACAAAACATCTGTGAGCGGCGCGCATGCGTGTACTGTGTGTATGGCCTAAGCATGAGAAAGAAAGAGATAGCTGTACGAACAATAAACTAGATGTTTTGCTTTGTCTGACCTGTGTATACATAAATCTAAATAATCGGCAAGTTCTCTTTTTATCATATTGTATTTAATTAATAAAATATCACTGACATCAATACTTATTTGATATAATTTCTCAATCTAAGAATATTTTTTATATCGTTTTTGCTTTTTTTTGTTTGCGATGGGTCTATCATTGATAATAAATAGTTTTACTTTTTTTCGATTTATCATTCGTGGTGTGCATAGTTTTGCTGATATATAGAATTCGTTTTTATTTACGAATTATCATTCGTGGTGTGCATAGTTTTGCTGATATATAGAATTCGTTTTTATTTACGAATTATCATTCGTGGTGTGTATAGTTTTTGATAATATTGATTTTCTGGGGTATTAATTACGTGTGGCGAATTTATCTCACACGTGCTATAAAATAATATACGATACGTGTGCTCGAAGTGGTCCTCTTACACGACGTGCATAGCACCCTCGCTGCGCTCGGGCGCTAACTGCACGCCGTGTAAAAAAGGACCACTTAGAGCACGTGTATCGTAATGTACTATTTTGTAACTGTGATTAGAAGAAATAGAACAGCACTTAAAAAAAACACTCGACTTCGGTGTCATTTCGTACACTGAACGAATTTTTCATGTTTATGGAAGTGTAATAGTAGTTTCAAATGCGGTTCGTTTTTTTTCATAAGAGAGCGGAGAAACGTACACAGTAAAAAATTTTGTGTAATTCGTAAAATTTTTGTACTTTAAAATTTTTTGTAGAATTAACATACGAAGTTTGTTATTTTTACAAACATGTGTATACTTAGTTATTCAAATAATCTCATACTTTTAATAATTATATATTATCATTATCATTATTTTATGCAATAAAAATGCTTTAAATGCAAGGTAAATTTCAGTTTGTCAATATTAATTTCTGCTAACAAGGAGTCTATGGCATTTGCGTCTCGGATTTTCTCCTAACTTTGAGATATTTTTTCTTACATAAAATCATGAAAAAAGCCTTATTCCTAAGGTGAAACTCTCGATTTTTGCCGAATTATCAGCAGTTCCCTGCTGAAAAACATGACATGAGATCTCACGTAAGTTTTCATGATCGAAAATGAAACGAGATCTCATATGAGAACTCACATGAGGTCTCACGTGATAAAATAAAAACCTTCTAAAATAAATACTTTGAAAAATGTATAATTATATAAAAGATGCAATTTTTTAAAAATTTAGACGAATCTGCTGATAACTCGGCAAAAATCGAGAGTTGTGCCTTAGGAACAAGGCTTTTTCATAATTTTATATAAGAAAAATATCTCAAAGTTAAGAGAAAATCTGAGACTTAGATGTCATGGACTCTCCTTGTAAGTCCAAAAATTCGTATACTTTTTTTTTCTTCTTTAACGTCGTTATATTTATGCTATTTGCAATGCTAATCAGTGACGGAGCTCGTAAGTGTGTTTGTGAACAAATATATTAACAGAAAGAAATACGAGAAAGTCATTATTTAATATCTAATCATCATTTCAATCATTATATTTTAACACAAAAAAATTTGTAAATTTTAACACAAAAAATTTGTGTTTCATCTGTAACACTTACGTGTGTTAAAATTACAATTTTTTTCCACTGTGTAGAACCAGAAATGGAAAATATAAAATTGCTTTAAGATGAGGTTACGAGATGTTTCTAACAGATACATACATTACTTTAAAATATTCTTTAAATAGATTTTTTAGAGAAAATATAATGGACAAAAATTATTACCCAGCACATTTAATAGAATTCTTCTGACGAAAACTGTATAGATGACGATTAACTTTTTCAAAAAATTTAAATTCATGATTAGTACGGGGCTTTTTTAAAGGAGTGAATGAAACAACACCAACATCAACATCAGGTTTTGGTACGAATGCATTTCCTAAAATAAAATTATGATTGTTATATGACTTTTAAATATTACTAATAGATGAAATAGACATACCAGGTATTATAAAGTGTAGTTTAGGAATTGTCCAAGCTTGTGCCATAGTCGACAATCTACACCTTTTTTTTTCAGATGTTTCAGCTACTAAACGCTCTGCTACTTCTTTTTGAAAAGTTAAAGTCATACGGACTCTACCATAGGACCATACACCTTTTTTATGAGATATATCGTGTAACCATTTAACAATTAGAGCTGTAGAAACACTAAAAGGTAGGTTTCCAACAAGATATATATCAGGACATTCATCAATCCATTCTTTTTTATTTTTACTTGTAAATAACGTTTTAGTATCAACATTCATGATATCTTGAAAAATAATATCCATTTTTCCATTATTTGCACAAAAAGCACTTTTAAGCATATCCAAAATAGGTTCGAATCTTTTATCTTTTTCGACTACAACTATTTTTTCTGGAAGTTTTTTCATAATTGATCTTGTAATTGTACCAGGCCCAGGTCCAACTTCTATAACTTCAGAACCACGTATTTTGCCCACACATTGTATTATTTTATCTGTTAATCGTTCATCGAATAAAAAATTTTGTGATAATTGCTTCATAGCAGATAAACGATAAAGCTTCACAACTTCTCGAGCTGTTAAAAGTGGAGGTAGTCTTGTAGATGCCATATGTCTTTAGCTTATGTATTATTAGTTTTAGAAATCAATATAATGATCAATATATTTAGAAAGTTTATTTGAAATTAACCATTTGTTTTTTCTGGTTCATTAAAATCATCTAAAAAGCTTTCTTGTTTAATAGCCCATAGGGTATATGAATAAATAGACAGAACGCCGATCCCTAACGATATTCCCAGATAACGATTTTTACGTTGAATTTTAGTCCACTTTTCTACTCTTTCTATATTATGTTTATGTATGCGTTGCATATATTCTTTTTCCACTTTTGTAAGTTTGTGACCTTCTACTTCGATATTGACTTTTGGCATACGATCTTTACCATCCATTATTTAAACTGAAACAAATAAAAAACCTTGTATTTGATATAAATATTACGTTTGTACATATTATCTGGTCTCTGACAGTGATATTTGTCAGTTGAATTTTGGTTGCTCACCGAGGTTTCGTCAATTATAATCTTAAATATCAGTCTTTTTTATAAATAAACTGGCATATAGCAATAAAATATAATTAATTCTTTATTTTATATTATTTTTAAAAATGGAAAATCCTATATTTAATTTAAAAAAAAACAAGATTGAAAAAAAAATTATTTTTATGTCGAATAAAATTAGAAAATAGTTTTCAATACAGAGCTGTGGTGGCTCAGGGGCTAGGACATTCACCTCACGCACAGATGGCCAAGGCTCGAGTCCCGGCCGGGGCGGGACTTTTTTCATTTGTAATATAAAGTGGAGGATGTTCAAAACTCTGACCATTCTGCCAAAAGGGTATGGGCTCTTGATGTGCCAAAAAGGATCTGAGCGAGTCTTCTAGCTCGAAGTAGGTCTTCACGATGAGCACAAACCTTCCAGGATTAAAAAGTAAAGACTTTTCGAACGCGAAACACCGGAACACATAGGTGGTCTCGGTGTCCCGTAAAAAGTTTTTAGAACCTATACGGGATAATGGAAAGATAGATAGATGGATAGTTAGTTTTCGATACTTTAAGCAACTTGACTATGCACTCATGTAATTATAAACTTTTTTCATTTGTTCACATCAATCAGTATCACTCATAAATATCAGTTAAAATATCAGTTGAATTAAATATCAATTAAATTATTAATTATGATCTATAATTTACATTATTCATTTAATTTTTCGATTTACTAAGATGACTGAACTCATTAAGAAACACGCAGACATCATACAGACGATTAATTTACGCGCGCATCATACAGTTGATTCAAGAAACAATAAAAATACAGGAAAATCACTAACATATTGATATTTTTTTATGTAAAAAGATTTGCTCTTTCAGAATATGGCGACATATTTTCAAAACTTTTCAAAGGAAATTCAGTATAGCCACCTATGGTAAAGTGGACTGAACTGGAAACATTGACTGCGGGAATATCATCAATTATTTCTTTAATCAATTACAAAAATACATTTGATTCTGATGTTTTTGAGAACGTTGATTTTAAACTTGGCGTTATTTTTTCATTTTCACCACTAGCAAATGCAATTAGGGCACAGAGAAAATTTAGCCTTTAAGGCTCGAAAGCCTAAGAATCTCTTGTCCTGAGGGCACTGGATTAATGTTTTTTTTGCTCTCATCTCATCTTGCAAGGTAAGCTCTGGGGGTGTGGGATGTGGGATATTCAGGTCGCGTGCGCTGCCGTCTTTTAGGAGAGCTCGTGAGAGGGGGACGTTAAGGATTTACCTGTCTGTATCTAGGATGGCTCAGCAGCCTGAGGTGACTGAGAAAAGACTCTCCGACCCTCTTTGGCGATGAAAAAGTGTCAGCAGATAGTAAAAAAATAATCAGCCCCCTAATCAAGTGGTGTGAGTAACCGTGCCTAAGTTGTCTTCTTGGCACTGGTGGTTACGAAAGTGCCGTGAACGGGCTACGAGGATACTGGATGCCTTCCTCGAGTATTTAGCTTTACCTCTGCGAGCAGGGCTCTTTTTTTTTAGGTGCTCGTGAGACTCAGATAGATAGTAACGTAACCACTACGTAGGGGCCGGCACGGGGAGCTCCCTTGGGCAAATGTAATCTTCTAGGGTCCACGTACCGCTCCTGGGTGCGTTCGTCGCATCAATGTTCTTCGCAGCGATGTAATAACGAAGACGGCAAATGGGAAGCTGTTACTGACGGATGACCCAGGTATAGTATAGTAGTAACTGCTAATGCTCACAACCACTCCAACACTACTTATACACATAACACGGACAAATACACTATACACCACTCGTACGCAGCATACATTTGTCACGGAAAGGCCAAGTGCAAATGTGAAGGAGCTCTATAGACGGGTTTCGCTCGGTGCGTGTAAATGAGATGAAGAGGATTTGAATGGTGTATGAAAGGTAGGGATTGGGGAGGGAAGGATGGCGATGGTTACATCCCCTTTCTTTTCCCCCCTGGCTGTGCCCCAAGTATGGACGGCACGGAATTTATAAACAATATTTCTCGGCAATATAAGTACAGGGGACCCTATAGACAAGTGATTCTCCCTACATATGGATGAAAATCCTCAGAGTGGATAATAGCACGTATGGGCCGATGAACACTTACATTTACAAAGCATAAACACCCCGAAGTTTAGGAACGGCCGTAGGATTGAAATCGCGTCGTTACTGGAGGATACAGGGGATAAAACCGTGTGGATGCTGCGGGCCGCCGGGTAGTACAGGAGCCCGGTCGGAACTAGACAAACAGCGTGAATGAAAAGAACGGACGGTCGCCTTCTGAATGCATCAGGGAGAGCATCTAGAGAGTCGTTCTCGCTGTCGCTAGGATAAAGGCGATAAAATCACAAATACAGACAGTAAGCACCGAGATCAAGAATGGGTTGTGATGAAGGATGCATGTGAGGCGGCAAAGGAAGAGTGCGACAAACTAGATGCGTAGGGGGCAAGTGCGGCGGCGGCTGTTACCGAGGCCTAGAAATGCAAGAGAGTGCCGACTGGTGCCAGTTCAGAGCAGTCGGCGGCCTTCCAAAAGGTTGGCGACGACTTCGAATGAAGAAAAGTCGAAGCTAGACGTAAGACAAGGACGGTAAGCACGACTAAAGATGGCACGAACGTACTGGGCAACCAAAATAAAGCACAGAAAGACAAACGGAAACGGAAAAAGAGGAATGGTTTCTTACGGAAACTATAAAAGGACGTTAACCCTGACGCCACCAAAGTACAAGTACAGGGCTGCCGTAAGACAAAGGATGACGGAATGTTGCTAAAAATACGATGCAAGACGGAAGACCGACTGCACTTTGAACAACATATAAACAAGGCACTGGGTGACAACGGGACTATACGGGACTTGATGCTAGAGGTGCAGATTGAAATCCTTGATCTGGACTATGTCACAGAGGCACAGAACACAACGGACATCATAAGACGTGAGACAGGGACAGTGCAGGACCCAAATCCACATATCTTCGGTCCCAACGAACAGGACATTTGCATGGCCGTCTACGGTATGCAGGAGAGCGCAGCTCAAATCCGTGTTTCGGTTTCAGACACAAGCAGACTATGTCGTAAGTGCGGCCTGTCGGGACATGTTAGTAGGACTTGCACTAACCAAAAACTCACGGGATGTGTCGGCACATGTGCTCATGTGCCGGGCTTCAGGACAGGTGTCGTCTTTTGGGCAGAGTTGGAAAAACAGAGAAAGCTGATCACGACATGACAGTGACGCTAAATGTGAACTTGAACAAATGCGAGGCGGCCCAGCTATTGCTGGACCAAATCGCAACGAAATGAAACGTGGAGGTTCTGATACTTAGCGAGCAGCACCGCGACTTGAACTAACGGACATAGGTTTCAAACACTTCAGGTATACCGGTTATTTGGGTTGGAGGCACGTGCGCGACGGATAAGGGGTGGCGGGTGCTCGAGGACTATATGGCCAGCGATCACTAGTACATCGTCTTTGAAGTGGTCGACCGGACAGAGACATTACGAAACAATTCGGAGAAACCCCCGAGGTGGAACCTTAACAAACAAGACAAGGCTTTGTTTCGAAGGCTGTTGTTGGAAACAGTGGCACCCTCAGAAAACATCCTGACGGACTTGAACGATAAACAGAGAACAGATTGGATCGTAAACGGGACGATGACCCTAAAAGTACGTCTGTGTGAGACCACCATGCCTCGCATCGGATCGAGACGTAACAAAACAGCAGCTTATTGGTGGATGGACGAGCTTAGCCACTTGTGGAAGGCGTGTGTAGGACATAGACGGAGACTGTACAGAGCGTGAGAAAGGGGACACGATGACGTGACGATGCTTTTGAAAACGTAAAAAGACGCTTGGAATATCTTTACAAACGCCAAAAAGAACAGTAAAAAGCGATGCTGGGGACGGCTGTGCGAAGAGGTGGAGCATGACCCCTGGGGTCTGGGTTATAAGCTAGTGACTCAGAATCTTGGAGCTTTTGGTTCTTCTGAACACAAGGACGGACAGTCAATGGCGGCGATGGTAGACGAGCTGTTCCCGAACCACCCAGCGATGAAGGGACCACTCGACTATCGACGCCAAGCCGTTCCGGACTTCACGGAGGCGGAACTGCTAGTAGTAACCATCTCTCTGAAACCCAAAAAGGCGCGATGATCGGACGGCAATCCAGGGGAGATTCTTCGTCAGCTCGCTATCGGCAGGCCGGAGCTGCTTCTGGACATGTTTACGGACAGGAACTTACAGCATACGTCAGAAACCTGGTCCTTTATATGAAGGAAACGGAGAGTCTTACAGGTTGTTGTGCCTTTAAGATACAGCAGGAAAGGTATATAGATTATCGGTGGACCTTATCCGAGAGATTTTTAAGCCTTCTAGAAGGATAGCACAGATGAACCAAATATTAAGACTCATAGTTTTACTCGCTAGTCTGGTCACAAAGAACGCCTTCAACAGCACTAGGTTCTTCGATATCCTCGAGGCCTATACGTCTTTTGGAGTGTCGGATTACTTGATGAGGGTGGTGAAGGACTATTTGCGTGACAGATGCATAGCGTACGAAACGACGGAAGGACTGGACGATAGAGCGATGACCGCGGGGGTGGCATAGGGTTTCATCCTGGGGCCAGACCTTTGGAATGTAGACTACGACAGCTTGCTAAGACTGGAGATGCTGGAGGACGCGTCATTCATCGCTTACGCTGATGACGTTGCAGTGGTGATCGTCAAGTAGACTCCAGAATTGGCACAGCTGACGTTGAACATTGTAATAAGACTGGTTGGATGACGGAACACGGACTGACACTGACACTGAATAAGATGGAACTGATGCTACTGACAGGGAAGCGCATACGTAGGTACGCTTATCCCAATGACAGTCAGTACTGAAAGGATTGGGACCGTAAGGAGCCTGTGGCGCCTGGGGGTAACCCTTGATACTAAGCTTACTTTCGGGCTACACATGGAGAGGGTGACCGAGGGGGCGACAAAATTGACTTTTTCGCTAGGCCGGCTTATGGCAAATACGTACGGACCAAGAACAAGCAAGAGACGGTTACTGATGACGACAACTCACTCGATCATGTTGTACGGGTCAGAAATATGGGCTGAAGCGCTCCACGTTCGAGAATATAGAAAACGACTGACAAAAGTACAGCGCCCTGCTTCAGGTGGCGTGCGCTTACCGGACGGTCTCTGCAGAAGCTGTGATGGTGATCGCGGGCGTCATTCCCATAGACCTGCCTGCGCAAGAGCATGAAAGGGTCTATGAAAGAAGCGCCGACATAGGACGGACAGAGGCGGCAGTTCGCGAAAGAGACCATACCATGACGCTATGGAACGAACGATGGATAAGGGACGGCACAGGCGCGTGGACAAGATGACTGATACGGAACCTGAGACGGTGAGTGTCGGACGGTCCTTTGCGGATGTGGATTTCTACCTTACCCAATTTCTGACCGGACCCGGATACTTGAGACGGTACCTATATGCGGAACATTCGTTCCTTGAGTGCTCGCGTTGGAGTATCGAAAGACGGACAGGAGACGTTACGCCAGACAACATCATTGACAGGATGCTGGATCTTCTGCACGATTATTCATAATCGTGCAGAAAGCACATTTCAAATCTCCCGCGAGGCACGGTAGTAGCAGGCACAGCCGCTACGCGGCGTAAGTTTTGGTGCTCCCGCAAGAGAAACAGCGAGCTCGAGAACATATAAGACCAACGGCTCAGCTAACAAGCAAGCATTGTGGGCTGTGCTCTCCCTCTCTCTCACCCGAGTGCGCTTGCTGGCCTAGAGAGAGAGAGTAGATTACAGTATTGGCTTTCTTATATGGGGCTCCCACTCCTTATAAGAGAAGCTTGTTCTCCCGCTTGCTCTAATGGATCAAACCATTAGTAGCAAGTCGAATTGCAAATAATCTTTGCCGAGTGCGCTCGCTGGCTTAGATTAAATGCAATCGAGTAAACCGCATATAAGCTTCCTTCCGCCGCCTCCGCTGCGATAAAATTACGGCTGCCGTCCACCCAAAATCTGATAATACTTTTGTATACCGCTGTTAACGTAGAGCGCTTCTCGCTTTATTACCGTAAGGGTTCCGTATACCCACTTGTAAATTAATAATTCTCTCTTATTGTAAAATTAGTGTATTAAGGATGTCGTCCACCTAATGTTTTTCTTTATTATAATTTTTAGTTTATAAGTTAATATTGTTAATAGATAAAAGTTTAAGGGTGACGTCCACCCAAACATTTCTTTTGATTAATAACGTAACATTAATAAGTTTTGTCTTCGCACCTAGAATTAAATTTGGTGGTGGAAAATGCACATCATGTGTTAAAGATTCCACGTTATTGGAAATACTGATGATATGCTGACAGAGGTGAGAGGACACTTTCTTTAATCATTGGCAGAGATATTACAAGTAGAATTGGACAAGCTTTGGAACTGGTGTAAAACCAACAAATTGTCCATCAATCCTAACTAAACGGAAGTGGTGATCTTTACGAGGAAATGCAAGGAAAGACTGCACAGAATTCAGAAGTTGAAGGGACAAGTACTGATACAAAAGTTTAAAGCCAAATATCTAGGGTCGATACTGGAGAGCAAACTACACTGGAAATTTAAGGTAGAAGAACGGTGTAGGAAACTCACCAACGTATTTAGGCTTAGTAAAAGAACGATTGGAAAAAATTTGGGGCTTAAGCCCGCAACTATCCTTTAGACGTTTAGGACTATATTAATTCCTAAACTCATACATGCAGCGGTGGCATGGTGGTAAAGTACTAGCCAAACCACCTTAGTAAAGCTTTTAGATAACCTAAAAGGTTTAATCCTGAGAGCAATAATTGGTGCAATGAGGTGGCACCGTTACCGTAATTCGCAGCGAATTTTTAAACTAGAGAGACTTGACAAACAGGCTGTGAAAAAGGGAAAATATTATGCTCAGGGAATATCTAGTATACGCACGACTTAAAGTCCGAGACTGGCACCGGAGACAAAATTTACTCTATAAAGCATGGTGCCATTGGAAAAACATGCTTCAATTTTTAAGTATAACTTGTTGCCATTCTGATCTGTGCTCAGATGGCATTAGGTGCAAATCATCAGGAAATAGTAAATATTTATTCATACAGTAGAGGGACCTCAATGGCGTTGAAGAACTATAAATTAAAGTCTAGATTGCTAAAGGATTGCATCAATACCCTAATTATCTTGTGAGAGAGATGAAAGAAACTCAACTTTTACAGGGTTTCCAATCACGTGGAAATCAAAGATAACATGGCGACAGAAGACTTAGCTAGACTGTTAGCGAAAATATAACTAATAGGCTCCAAATCTTTGCTAGGAATTCAAACGAACCAAATTAAGAACAGTGTCAGTGGTTTAAACCATTAAAGCCCATGGCCACACCAGTACAGATAGAGCCAAACTAACAGTTGGAAGTGTGTCACGGATAAAAAATAGATTACACGTGTTTTTTTGTTTGATTTTTCAATTGTTAATTAACAAATTGCTTAAACAAATTATTGCATAATTGAGTTTTTGTAAAATAAATAAATTAGTATATCTGTACCCTGGCTCTGCTCATGGCTAAACAATTCGGGATACCGAAAAACAAATTGTGGGATGTGTGCCATGGCTAAAAATAAAAGTTTTTCATGAAAAAACATTGTTAAAATCATTTTTATATCAACAAATCGTTTAAACAAATTATTGCAAAATTTAACAGCAGCAATCGATTCTACAGGAAAAATTACATAAAAAACATTTCAAAATATTAATTATTTATTGGAAAATTTAAACAAACAAATTAGAATATCTAGTTATATTTTGTATTTTCAATTACAATAACTTGTTTAAACAATTTCTTAATAAATAAATTACTTCAACAATGTATTTCCATGAAAAACTTTTACTTTTAGCCATGGCACACATCCCACAATTCGTTTTTCGATATCCTGCATTGTTTAGCCATAGGCAGAGCCAGGGTACAGATATGTTAATTTGTTTATTTAAATTTCACCAATAAACAATTGATATTTTAACATGTCGTTAAGCATGTTTATGTAATTTTTTCGATAGAATTGATCACTGCTGTCAGAATTTGCAAAAATTCAATTTCGCAATTATTTATTTAAATAATTAGTTAGTTGATAATTGAAAAATTAAACTAAAAACACGTGTAACATATTTTTTTTCATACCACACTTTCAACTGTAACTTTGGCTCTATCTATACTAGTGTGGCCATAGGCTTTAATGGGTTAAGACAAAACATAAGGCAATCTGGAGAAATAATTCAGGCTGTAGGCAAACTGAAGTTCTGCTGGAAGATGATTCTGAGTACGCCTGGGTGGCACAGTGTGTGAGTCATAGCAGAAAAGATATGAATATAGTCGCGCAACTAACGACAGAATATAAAAAACTAAACCATCATATGTATAACATGAGAGTAGTTCGGTCTCCGACATGTAGGTAGTGCGAAGAAGTTTCGAAAACAGCACTGCACATTTTTAGGGAATTTAGTATACTGGTTGAAATCAGATTAAAATATAGGAAAAGAGTATTGCGATACTAGCATGCTCGGTTCACTCCCTTTAACCCGTTTCAGCCGAAATGGACTTAATTTTTTTATGTTATTTGAGTGAATATTTTTCTATGTAATCGTAAATAGAAAAATTTAGAAACCATATTTTCTTACGTATTTTTGTCCATAGTTTTAAAATCTGCTATTAATTTCTGTGTATGATTTTCCATTTTTTCAAAATATCGACTTGCTTGCAAAAAAACATAGCTTTTTTTATTTTTTTTTATTTTTTAGGGTATTGGCCTATACTGTTGCCGTCATATGATCATTGCGAGTGTAAAGATTCAATGGATTAATTACTATACCCAAAATTTAAGACATTTCGTATGTCGAAATTCAAAATAGCTGATTCAATTTGGAGACTATTATAGGAGCTTTGTTTTATTAATTTTTCTTTTGTTATAAGGACAAGACATTTATTTTTAAATAAATAATTTTTTATCATTTCAACATTATCTAAGAAAATAATATTATGAAAATATACAGGGCTCAAACTGGCGAAAAATTTTATATTTTCTTTAAATTAATTTTTTTTTCAAAAATTTACACGTTTTTGATGTTAGTATGTTGTTATTGTTTATTTTTCTTGCGCCAACCGTACCCAAAGTTGTGTGAATAATAAAAGCTAGATCAGATATACTTATTCGAAATGACGATTCTAATATGGTGACTATCAATAAAATTTATTTATATATTCTTTTTTAATTCTTAAATTTTGTTGGTCGTGACATTTGTGTATCAAATTTAAGGAAAATATGAAATTTTCTGCTAATTTCAATTTTGTATATTCTTATAATACTATTTTCTTATCTATTCAATATCAAAATAATGAAAGAATAGTTAATTTATCTGAATGGTAAACGTCATGTCCTTATAACAAAAAAAAAAGATTGAAAAAAAAAAAATATTAAAGTCGCCATATTGAATCAGCTATTTTTAATTTTGATATCAAAACATCTTAAATTTAAAAATTAAACAACAGAAGTATGTAAAACTATCAATCATAGCATAAATTTATAAGTTTATGTACTTATGCAATATATATACTGCTTAGGGAAAGATTACACTTACTATAATTTCTACCAACGATCTTTCTTAAAAATTAAAAAATTTTCAACTTCCAATTCACGGTCGCGACGAAGACAAACACCGATAAAAAAATCCGCGAAAAAAACACATCAAAATAGTACCGCGAAAAAAAACACATCTTCAAAAGTGCGGTGAAAATAAAAACATCTACTAAAGTGCGGCAAAAAAAACACCCTTTTAAAATACTTCGAAAAAAATTTCATCTAAAAACAGCCCCACGAAAATAATATTTTAAATATTTCTATGTTCGCCGCACTTTTGTAGATGTGTTTTTTTTCGCCACACTGTTGGGGATATGTTTTTTTTCGTTGTCAATTACACAGATGTGATTGTTTTCGTAGTCATCGTCGCAATAAAATCAACACGAGGCGATTGGTGATATACCAATCATATGCAAAATAGTAATAGGGATATTTCCAATAAAGTTATGTAGCTATTTCATAGATGGCACGAGTAGCAGCCGAGAAATTTGGCCATCCCGTTTCTTCCCACTATATCGTTTTTCCCCAATTTTCCCTGTATATTTTTTGTAAAATATTAGTTTTCCAAGTTAGCACCCATGCGTAAGATATTGATATTTTGGAAAATATCAATTCCTCGGGATTTTCTTATAGCCTTGTTGCATTTTCCAATAGTTAAAATTAAAAAGTAACATCAAATTTAAAATAAGTGATATCAAAAACCATAAAGTTGTATTTCTGTTTATAATTAAATTTATCTAACCATATTGAATTTTCTTTGTGATATATTGAAAATTTGACCACGGATTCTGAAAGGGCAGGTCTTTTTACGTATAAAAGTATTAACATGTTATTAGTTTTTCTGCAATTACATTAATATCTAGATAAAAAACCAATCGACTATATGATGTCCGCTTGGTTCTTAATAGATGAAGATAATAAATTAGGTATTAAAGAAAATTTGATAAAAAGAAATAAAAAAATTTTTTTATACTTGTATAATTAATCATTTTTTATCTTAAAATATTTTAAAATTTAAAAAATAAAAATCTATTGAAGGCTAGATTCTTATCGAAAATAGAAATATCACATGAAAAATTTTTCTAATATCCATTCTAAACGTTTTTTAAAAAAATAAAAATAAAGGACACTTATTTTTTTCATCATGAAAATGGAAACTCAAAAAAGATAGAAGTAGCTGAAATTGTGTAATCTCACAACTGTTCGACTATCGTGACGTAATGTATTATAGCGCTATACTTATATAATAAAATTGTATGAACTTTTACTGACTAGAACTTTTGCAATTAATCATACTTTGAAAAACGAAGAAATATGGGTCTTTCATTTTTCTGTATTCTACCTGAAAGTGTGTGTGTGTGTGTATACGGGTGCATTTTTGCGTTCAAGTGTATCAATGTGTGCGCGTGCGTACATGAATGTGTGTATATGCATGCGGACATGCTGTAACGCTGAAATATTTTAAAATTATACAACAAAGCCACGCAAAAAAAGTCAAAACCCAATAACTAGAACGTATAAACTTTATGTTTTTGAGATTGCTAACTCCGAATCTGGAGTCAGTTTGACCTTACAAGGTCAGGGTCAAGGTCATCTCAAGGTCAAATTTGTTCACTTAACGGTGACCCATTTTTTAGTAGTGCATTCTTATGTTTTTGGGGTCACTGAATCCAAATGTGAAGTCAGTTTAACCCCACAAGGTGAAGCTCAAGGTCATCTCGAGGTCAAATATGCAAAATTAACGGTAACCCAATTTATAGCAGCATATTCTTATGTTTTTGGGGGAACTGAATCCAAAGGACTACTACACAGGTATACTTCTACAGGTCCTATGTACTATTACAAAGGCCGCAATTTAAGGGCCCATTTTTCTATGACCATGTCAATTTCTGTTTTGATGTAAATGTTTCTAGGATTTTCGTTATGCCACTCAATCTTGAATTTGCCTCATATTTTTATTTTATCTTTTTTTTACACAATATATGACTAAAAAAGAAAAATTTTATTTGAGTATATTATATCATGAATCGATCATATTATTCCAAAAATGGAAAATATGTTAAAGCGAAATGCAAAAATTTGATGAACATAAAGGTTCAGGTTCATTATATTAACTGATTTCGGAAATGATCTGCTCTTAAGCTTGTCGAAGTAACGATGCCAGTGAGAGCGCACTGCAGGGGAACGTTAGGGTGTGAGGATGAAGCTGTAGTGTGTCTGAGGACGAGTTGACGTTGTCCTCGTTGATGAAAATACGTTAGAAGATGAGTCGTATTAAAGTGGTACTGATGAGGCAATTGAAGATAATGAAGATGATATTCACCTTCCAGTGGGCCGAAAAAATAGGCGTATTAAGTTTTGGACTCAAAATGAACTTAACGACCTAGTTAGAGAGCTGAACTTACCTAAGGATGGAGCAAAATATTTAGCTTCAGCTTTGGAATGTAAGAATCAATTGGTGGATGGTACGAAAGTATCTTTTTTACAGAACATGAAATGAAAGTTTCAAAGGATACTTTAAAAGAAATGATTCATGATGATGATAAAATGGTTTATTGTAAAGACGTTAAGGTGGCTCAAGCGATTTTTTCTAAAAAAGTGAAACTATCCAAAATTTGTATTAAAATATTCTTTATATCGTAATATTTCGATATTTATTTTGAAAAATAGAGGTTGACGAACTATTTTTAAAGAAAAAGGTGTTTTAATAATTGTAATTAATACATGTGCTCTTATGGGACTGAATCATAAATTAGGTTTTACGCTAATATAAAAAAGTACAAGTTAAAATAAAAATTATACACTTATAGTTTGTTTCACGGAGATCATTTTTCAAGAAGAAAAAAAGGACTTGACGAAGAAATACAAGAGAAAATAAATCTAAAAGAATGCGAAATAGAATTTGCTACACATAATGGCAGCATCTGCGCATGCGCGTCAGATACAGACGCCATACGTAAAGCTAACGTGCATTCAGAGTGCTCGAAACCAACAAAACAGCAGGGACGTACCATAGTAAAACTTGTAATGAGAAACAAAACAAAAAATTTTTTTTCTTTTTTATTACTTTTGATTACTTAAAATTGTTTTCTTATCATAAGAAATAATCAATAATACTATTTAATTAGTTATAATAGCTCTATCAATAAAAACATTTTGATGTCGCAGACAGGGCCCCGCTTGATACGGCACCAAGCGCTTGAGCCACCTTAAAGGTTTAATAGACGAAATTAAGCCTAATGTATTTAAAGACAAAGAATGGAGGTTGTTCATAGATTCATTGAACGGAAGTTTAAAAGCTGTATTTTTACACACTACCAATTACTATGCCTCGGTTCCAATAGCGCACTCCACTACAATGAAGGAAGCATGCGACGATCTCGAAATCATATTACAAAAAATTTAGAATGACGATCATAAATGTATATATGGTGATTTGCAAGTTTCTGAAATGTTGTTAGGGCAGCAATCTGGATTTATGAAGACACCATATTTTTTATAAGATAGTAGAGGTCGTGCAAAGCACTATACAAATTAAAAATGGCCTGAAAGAAAATTTCTCGAAGTGAGAAAGAACAACATAAAAAATACTCTATTGGTTGACCCGAAAAAAGTTCTGATTCCACCACTACACATGAAACTTGATGTGATGAAACTACAGGCTTTAGATAAAGAAGGTTGGTACTTCAAATACTTGCAAAGCTAGTTTCCAGGAAAATCAGATGCAAAATTAAAGAAAGTCATTTTTAATTGTGCACAAATTCGAAAAATGATGGCCGATGACTAATTTATAATAAAAATGGAAAAGCTGCATGGCTTAGCTGTGAAGAAGTATCTGAAAACTTTTTAGGTAACCACAGAAGCCAAATAACAAAGCAATTGTATAAAAAATGGTAGAGATCTTTAACAAAAAGGGTTTTTTAATGAGTTAAAAATTACATTTTCTACACAATCATTTAGGTGCTTCTTCTAATAACTGTCGAGATTATAGTGAGGAAAAGGGAGAACATTTTTGTAAAGATATTAAAGTAATGGAGAAGTGCCATCAAGGTAGATGGGATATTGCCATGCTGGCAGACTACTGCTGGACGTTGAGAAGTCATTCTAAAATTACTGGGAAAAAACGAAAAAGGAAAGCTTTGCATCGGTCATTTACTGACTAACGTGTAAAATATAGTAGAAAAATATATTAAATAGCACAAAATTCAAAATACTGATAAAACCTTGGATGACCTTGTACGAAAGATCATTTGACCTTGAAATAACCTCGACACAAACTTAATAATAATATATTACACACAAAAGGAGGTAAAGTATTGACGAGTCCATAGCACATATAATTGCCACCTCGAGCCGAAGGCGAGCGTGGCAAATATGTGCTATAGGGTTGTCATTTTACCTCCCATGGAGTGTATACTATTTTTCGCCATGCCCGGGCCGAAACTATGACTTTTGTTTTTCGGTGCCGGGACGAAAGTCGTAGTTTCGGGAAGGGTATAACGAAAATATATTATACGTGTACGAATAAATAATTCTTACTTTTTAAAAATGAATTTGAAATATTCTATGCATACATTGTGATAATTTATTCATTGGTAATAAAATTTTTATTTTTATTTCTAAAATTAAATATTTTTCGAATTGTATTAATCGATTTTTTTGAATATTCCATATTCTTCTTGAAAAATTTTATGTGTTGAGAGGAGAGGTGAGTAATAGGAGGAATCTCTTATCTTAAACATGTAAAATGTTCAGACTAGCCAACTTAAAGTAATAGAAAAAATTCAATACTTTGAAAGTGATGATAAATCAAAAAAACTTAAGAACAATCATATTAAAATCTTTTTATTATATTAAAAGGCTTCGGGTCCAAAAGAAAAAATCTGCTTATAATATATTCATTCTTGATATAACATTTTTTTATATAAATATCAGAAGATATATCTATTTTTTATCAACGAAAAACCAATTGCATATATAAAAACGTGCCACAACGTTATTTTGAATGTTTCTAAGCATTTCAAATTCTGAAAATTGGAATTTTTTTTCATCTGTGATGTAGTTGTGACGTATTTACAACGTTACGAAAAATTTTGAAATGTTAGTTATTGTCTCCTGTAGATATACATATTTTCTATAGTTTTTGTACGTGCGTGTACGTGTTTGTACGTGTGCGTACATGTTTATACGTGTTTGTACGTGTTTGAACGTATTCGTACGTGTGTGTACGTGTTTGTACGTTTTTGTAAGTGTGTGTATGTGTTTATTCATGTTTGTACGTGTTTACGTGTTTGTACGCGTGTGAAAGTGTTTGTTCGAGTTTTTACGTGCGCGTACATGTTTGTACGTGAGTGCACGTAGTCCAGTAGAATTAGACTTTTTGCATGACTTAATTAGTAACAGGCAACTGAAGTGAAAAATGAGTTCATTTAGTCAAAAGATATTAAAATTTAGAAAGACCCTCAAAATTTGGACTGGCATATTTTTTTAAACAACGTTTTTATGTAAAAAATTGTGAAAAATCGATGTTTTTTGGATCTAGCTCTTTTCGTTTTTTAATAGGGTATATGGAATTTATAGTACTTATAAAGGTCTTCAAGACGAATAGTTTAAGCCCTATTACTTTAAATTTCGTTAATAATTTATTTAAATAATCGCAAAAATATAGTCAAAAATCGTTAAATGTTCAATAATTTTTTATTCCATAAAAAAAAGAGCTACATGCTTGTAATTTTGTAAAAAGTTGCCTTCTATCATCCTTAAGTTCCCATAATTTTTTCAGCAAAAAATATTAATTTGTTTATGAGATATTCAATTTGTTCACTAAAAAGAGGTAAAATGTAGACCTCAAATGGACCCTAATGCGGTCATTTTAGAAAGAAATGACCATTGTCATTTATGCTCTTTGACACTTATATTTAGTGAAAATAAAAAGTTTGATTGACATTTTAATTATTTTCGCTGTTTAAATGGCGATCGAAAAAAAAAAATTTTTTTCCTAATTGTTTTTTAAATTTATATATGAAAAAATAAAAATATTTAAATGCAACTTTTTTATTCTTGTTGCTTAAATTTTAACGCTTATTTAAAAAAAAAAAAAGTTATTCTGTGATAATTAGGAGCTGAGATATTTTTTTTTTTTTTAAATTCGCCATTTGTTTATTTACAAAGATTAAGGAATGAAATTTTAATGACAGATCCTTTGATACTTAAACTTTGATATAAGATCATTTCTGATATTAAAATCAGTTTTTTAAAACCTTAAAAGATTGTTTTTAAGTATGTATAGTTTCAATTCTTTTTGAAAAGGGGTGGAACGCGTCATCTTTTGCAAGTACAGAAAAAATTTTTTCGATTACTTCAAATTTGTCTTGTGAAAAAATTTTCTATATCTCAGTGAAATATTAACCGATTTTGATGTTTCCTTTTTTAATCTGGGGTAGCGCGAGATAATATTAACAGTCCTTATACCTGTTTAATGACATAAATTAATTAATTTGTTATAAACAATAACAAAAAATATATGCATATTTTTTTTTCATTTTTTATATACTTTCCTAGTTTATTTTTATAATTTAATAAATAAGTTTCATTTCTTTTATGAAAAAATTAGATTATTATCTTTTTTACAGGCTAATAATTAATACAAACATTGCACTTATCATAAAAATCCTGACATTAATAAAAATATTGTGAAGGCTTTTATGATAAGAGATATGTTTTTATTAATAATATTGTTGAAAAAAGAAAATAATTAAATTTTTTAGAGAAAAAGATATTATGTTTCATAAAATTATTAATACGAACTTCCATAAACGTAAAATATGAAATAAATTATTTTTTTCATATATATTGTTTATAATAAATTAATTTGTTTTGCTCAATAAAACAAAAATGACGGTACTTAACATTATCTCGCACAACCCCAGATCAAAAAAAGAAACGTTAAATTCGTTGAATATTCAAGGTCAGAAGCTTTTTTTTAATAATGTCAGGATTTTTATGATAAGTGCAATGTTTGTACTTGCAAAAGATGACGAGTTCCTCCCCTTTTCAAAAAGAATTGAAACTATACATACTTAAAAACAATCTTTTAAGGTTTTAAAAAACTGATTTTAATATCAGAAATGATCTTATATCAAAGTTCAAGTATCAAAGGATCTGTCATTAAAATTTCATTCCTTAATCTTTGTAAATAAACAAATGGCGAATTTAAAAAAAAAAAAAATATCTCAGCTCCTAATTATCACAGAATAACTTTTTTTTTTTTTAAATAAGCGTTAAAATTTAAGCAACAAGAATAAAAAAGTTGCATTTAAATATTTTTATTTTTTCATATATAAATTTAAAAAACAATTAGGAAAAAAATTTTTTTTTTTCGATCGCCATTTAAACAGCGAAAATAATTAAAATGTCAATCAAACTTTTTATTTTCACTAAATATAAGTGTCAAAGAGCATAAATGACAATGGTCATTTCTTTCTAAAATGACCGCAATAGGGTCCATTTGAGGCCTACATTTTACCTCTTTTTAGTGAACAAATTGAATATCTCATAAACAAATTAATATTTTTTGCTGAAAAAATTATGGGAACTTAAGGATGATAGAAGGCAACTTTTTACAAAATTACAAGCATGTAGCTCTTTTTTTTATGGAATAAAAAATTATTGAACATTTAACGATTTTTGACTATATTTTTGCGATTATTAAAATAAATTATCAACAAAATTTAATGTAATAGGGCTTAAACTATTCGTCTTGAAGACCTTTATAAGTATTATAAATTTCATATACCTTATTAAAAAACGAAAAGAGCTAGATCCAAAAAACATCGATTTTTCACAATTTTTACATAAAAACGCTTGTTTAAAAAAATATGCCAGCCCAAATTTTGAGGGTCTTTCTAAATTTTAATATCTTTTGACCTAATGAACTCATTTTTCACTTCAGTTGCCTGTTACTAATTAAGTCAAATTTTAAGGTTTTTCGAGCTAATTCTACTGGACTAACGCGTTTCACTTGCGATCACACACGATCATACATAGTCGTACACCTTGACAGATAATAGCACACGCTTGCACACGCCTACACACAGATTCTGATACACGGATACACACACACGTACATTGTTGATGATATCACTAATTAGAATTAAGCTAATTACGTCTATAATAATAAAAAAGTTTTAAAGATGACGGTGATCCTTATGTTTATGATGATGTCGATGATGATTACATTGAAAAGGGTGACTTCGTCTTTTTGTTTCAACGATTATGATATTTATTGAATTACAATAAATTTTTTGTTGGAAGTGACTTCAATGTTCTGTGAATTGTGTGCATGTTTAAAAGCATATCCATACGATTCTCAACTATAAGGACGTTTTGTATAATTTTTGCTTTCTCACAGAAAAAGCATTGTATCGATGAAAAAAATTTTTTAACACGGCGTTCGGAAAATTCGTTTTTCGGTGCCTGATTTCCATACCGAAAATGCCTGTTTACCGTACGAAAAATTACGCGTGCCAAAATTTAAAAAGCGTGTAGAAAATTTAATTCTTGATTAATGAATGAATTTTTCGCGCGCACATAATTTTTCGTGCAGTAAACAGGCATTCTTGATATGAAATTTAGACATCGGAAATCGAAAACGCTTTTTAATGCGAAAATAAAACATCACTGACTGCCCGTATGAAAATATTATTTCAAATATATTGAGTCGAGCAATTACTTTTTATATCCCCACTCTTCTATACATTTTCTTTGTTTAAGAGGCCGCCGTATCTCTGTCCTTTTCTAATTAAAAAATTGACTTTTCCCCCATAATTAGCAACTAGAGGCAAAAATAAAGAGATGGTTTTGATGTGTTTAATAAAATGTAATATTTTCTCTGATTAGGATAAATTAATTTTATCGCTTCGTTTTTAAGAAAAGTTGGAATAACTTAGAAAATTAAAAATTAGTGTCAAATAATGGGATTTTCGAGTTATTCCAACTTTTCTTGAAAATAAAGCGGTGGAATTAAATTATTCTTATCAGAGAAAATATTGTTTTCTATTACACGAATCGAAACTATCTCTTTATTTTTGCCTCGAGTTATTAGTTTTTATAAAAAATAAATTTTAAACAGATTCGGTAAAACAGGTAACTGTGTCAACTCGCTATTGTCTGAAGAAAATAAGCTTTTGAAAACTAATTTTCTTAGGGTGGTTACAATTTTATAGAATTTTAAAGATTTTAATTTCTACTTCGATCCTTTCCTTTTTTTTTTATTTTACGTAAAGTATTCGATAGGTTTATTAAAATTTTTAGGGAAGTTATTTGCGACTGCTAAAAGGAGGGAAATTTTGAAAAATTGATTTTCTTAGTGTAGTTTTCATTTTAGAGCATTTTAAAAATTTTTAAAAAGAAATTTTGAAAAGAAAATGTTATTTATTTAGATGATTAGATCTCGAAAATTACTCGATGGATTTGCTTCAAATTTTGCGTGCTATCTATTTTGTCTAAGTAGGCGGGAAGCTATTGAAAATTGGTTCTCATAGCGTAGTTTTTTTTATAGAGCCATTTTAAGAATTTAAAAAAAAAAAAATTTTTTATTTTTGATTTTTTTGTATTTTACGAAAATCATTCGATAGATTTTCTCCAAAATTTGTATGCAAGTTATTCGCTATTGTCTGAAGAAAAAAAGTTTTTGAAAACTTTTTTTCGTAGTGCTGTTTTACTTTTGGATCATTTTGAAAATAGTGAAAAAAATTCATTTTATATTTTTTTGTTATTTCACGTAAAATACTCCATGAAATTGCTCTAAAATTTGTATGCAAGTTTTTCGCTATTGTCTGAATAAAAATATCTTTCGAGAATTAGTTTTTTTAGTGCAGTTTTAATTTTAGAGCACCACTAAATCATATAATGTATATAGCAAAAGTAAGGAAGAATAAAATTCATTACAATTTAAGTTCGACGTATAAATAACAGCAGACACTGGATATTTTATTACGATTGATACTGAAGTTTTGCTAACTCTTTATTTCAAATTTTGTAAAATATTGTTAGATATTCCAATCACATAAAAGTAATAGATTTACACACCAAATGATGAGGTATTGTTATTTTTTATCTTACATTGAATAATTTATAATATATTTTAATTAATAAATAATGCATGGTATTTTAAAGTTCATTGTTGAAGTTATAACTTATTATGGGGTTGTGAATGCTTATTAATTTTGTATATTTATAATTCGGCTTTTAAAATTCAAATCTATTAAAATTTCAAGTTTGTGAAAATTCAATAAAAAATAAAATCAAATTACTCCAACTCAATGAGCTCTATGAGAAAGCATCACACCAAAGCACTTGGCAGCGTTTTTTAATTTAAGACTCATCAGTAAGGCTTTTAAAATTATTCTAAACAGATTGTGCCCGATACGCTTATAGTAGCTTTTTATTCATTGATTATTCAATATGTTGATAAATTTCTGAAAGTTACTTTTAGCGCATAAGCTCCGTGATTGTATGATCGTAATTATCTGTTAAATTTACGGTTGATTTGTGTGCTGTCAAATATAATGCTTTAATAAATTTTGATTCCTATCTCAAAATTGAAAATATCGAATGAACATTGATTAAAAATCATGGATGTTATGTTTATTTTTCTTTAATCAAAAGTGATGTTTTTATAAATTGTGCTTTTTATATTAAATTTCGAAAAATACCATTATTATTCATTGATTTTGATTAATTTTAAGTTTATTTGCGTGCAATGAAATAACATGCTTTAATAATTTTGATTTCTAAATCAAATTCAAAATATTGAATAATTCCGAATAAATTTCAATAATTTGGGGTTTATTTGCGTAATCAAATATGATGTTTCAATGAATTTTGATTCCCACATCAAAATTAAAAATGTTAAATTATTATTGATTAAATTTGGTTCATATGAGTTTGTTTGTATACAATCAAGTATATTGCTTTAATAAATTTTGATTTTGATGTTAAAATCAATATATTGAATTACCACCGATTTAATTTGGTTAATTTGAGGTTTACTTGTTACAATTAAATATGATGCTATAGTAAATATTGCTCCTACGTCAAAATTCAAAATATAACGTAATTGTCGATTCAATTTATTCAACTTGAGATTTATATATTTTAAGAAGTGAAAATGTTATTTTATCATCGATTTTACTTAATTAATTTGAGGCTTCATTTGTGTGCCTTTGAATATATTACTTTAATAAATTTTTATTTTTACTTCATAATACAAAATATTAATCTAACATCGATTTAATTTGTTTAATTTTACGTTTAATTGTGCACAATTAAATATGATGCTTCGATAAAATTATACTACTATGTCCAAAATAATACTGAATTACCATCGAATCAATTTGATTAATTTGAGCTTTATTTTCGTGTAATCAATTGCGATGATTCAATAAGTTTCAGTTTTATAACAAAATTAAAAATATTGAATTACCCTTGATTAAATTTGATTAATTTGTGGTTCATTTGTGTGCATTTGAATAAGATGCTTCAATGAATTTTGATTCTCACATCAAATTCGAAATATTGAATTACCTTTGATTTAGTTTGTTTAATTTGAGTTTTATTCGTGTGCAATCAAATATGGTGTTTTAATGAATTTTGAATCCTACATTAAAATTCAAAATATTGACTTATCGTCAATTTAATTGATTTATTTGTGGTTTATTGTTGTGCAATCAATTGCGATACCTCAAACAATTTTGAAGTCTATTTTAAAATTAAAAATATTGAATCACCTTCAAATTAATGCTTCGATAAATTTTGATTTTTACATTTAATTCAAAATATTGAAATATAATTAATTAAATTTAATTGATTTAAAGTATATTTATATGTAATTAAATATGTTGCTACAATAAATCTTGATTCCTACCACAATATTCAGGACATTGAATTATTGTCGTGTAATTCAATTAAATTGTAAAAGCATCCTTAAGAGCAGGCCGTATATCTCTGTTCTTTTCTAATCAAAGAATTAATTTTTTTGCAAAAACTAATGATTGTAACAAAAAATAAGGAGATGGCCCCATCTTGTATCATAAAAAGCAATTCTTCGATGAGGAAAAATTATTTTTATCGATTCGTTTTGAAGAAAACCTTGAAAAACTTAAAAAATAGAGATTAGAATGGACAATTCAGTTTTTCAAATTTTTCTTAAAAACGAAGCGATAAAAATAATTTTTCCTCACAAACGAAAATATTGCTTTTTACTATACAAGATGGGGCTTTCTTCTTATTTTTTGCTAAAATTATTAGGTTTTGCAGAAAAATGAATTTTTCGATTAGAAAAGGATAGAGATATACGACCTGCTCTTAATATTGTAATTTTTAAAGATGAATTCTGAAAATTCATATTTACCATCATTTTACATTGCAAATTCCAAATATGTGAAAAAATTTAACCGAGCGACGTTAGGAGCGAGTTATTTTATGCTAATAAAATATTAACATTTTTTGTAAATTAAATGATAACATAATAATGATATAATTTTTTAGCGAAATATTTTGTGAAAGGTTCTCGGAAGATTTATGTTATATTTTGCTGTACGATTATAACTTTTTTGCGATCTTTCAACGAATTCCTTATGAAATCTACTTTGAATTTCTTTCTTAAAATATTCCGCTGAAAGAGTGCTTGAAAATTCCTTCAAAATATTCTTGAAATATTTTTGGAAGCTTTCAGCGGGATAGTCCACTGAAATATTTTGCAATATTCTGTAGAGAATCCCTGGAATTAGCAGGGAAGATTTCATTGAATTATTCGAGCAAAATATTCCGGATTATTTAAGTGGGATATTCCATGCTGTTTAAGTAATGTTCGTTACATTCAAAAAGATACAAGATACAAAATTATATTGGTTAGTGTATATATATATATATATATATATATATATATATATATATATATATATATATATATATCTATAAAAGAAAAACAAATATATTATTTCCTGTATTTTTTATATATAGATATACTAACCAATATAATTTTGTATCTTAAAAAATATATTGTCATGGTATTCTGTCGTATTCAAATCTTACGCGCTTACGTAATATAATATGACATGCGCTCAGTTATATAACACGTCTAAGATGAGTGAACAAGCGCGTATCTTGACGACAGGCACACGAGAGATGAGCAAGCCAGCCACGAGACGCTTTAGAGAGCTTCCGACAACTGCTGTATTAATACGGAACTTAAACCGTGTTGTGCTAAATTAAAGATTCTTGCCACGTGGCTATTTCACAGTGAAAGGCGTAAAATAGTTTTCTAATATAAATGTCGAAACATCGACTAGTTATATTAAATTTGCTGAGTGTATTTTCAAATATTCTTTCTGTAAAGTTTTGCTTGGCCACTCAGCGCATATCTAAGTGGTCAGTTCTAAAGTGCATGCAAATAAGTTGATCGACGTGCGACGTATTCCTCCGATCTACATCGGAGCATCTACGTATTGTCTACGTACGAGGGAAAAGTCGGTGACAGGAGAGCGGCGTTTACGTGCACATAGGGACTCAGTGTAAGCTGGCCAGTGTGTTCTCGTAAGAAAGATAATACTGCGTAATATACAAATATCCCTTCCTCGAGAGTTACTTGTTCAGTTAAATTCAAATTCTCGGTTGTATAACCGATCAGCGTCATAAATGAAAGCTATTTAGTTCGTGACGCGACCTCCCTTTGCTCTATCTTCCTTATACATTCTGTTTATTCAAAATAATCATTTTATTTTATTATAATTTTACTTATTAATAAATTAAATTAACTGACAGCTATCGATTTCTATTAAATAAATGAAAGATATTTTAAGAGGAGGTCAAGTATATCCGTCCTTTTCTAATCAAAATATCAATTTTCTTACAAAAACTAATAATTTTAGCAAAAAATAAAGAGAAAGTCGCATCCTGTCTCAAAAAAGCAATATTTCCATTGATAAGAAAAAGTTCATTTTATCGATTCGTTTTCAAGAACACCTTGAAAAACTTAAAACATAGTGGTTAGGGTAAACTATTTGGTTTTTTAAGGTCTTCTTCAAAATGAAGCAATAAAATTAATTCTTTCTTATCAAAGAAAACTTTGCTTTCTTCGATACGAGATGCGCCTTTCTTTTTATTTTTTGCTAAAGTCATTAGTTTTTGCAAAAAATTGATTCTTTGATTAAAAAAGGATGAAGGTACGTAATCTCCTCTTAATATTAACCTGTTTCTGGTCGCTGACGCCGACACCTCTATGGTCCTCGTTTGCTGTATGATTCTACTTATTAAAACGTATCTTTTTCAAAATATTATAATTCGAAATACATAAGCAATGAAGAGAACTGAATGGCTGCGACATCTGGATCAGGCGAGAATGAGAGAGACCAAGTAAGTAATACAGGCATTTCAGCATATAGTACGCGTCGAGGAGAGACGCTGAACAAGCGACAAAGTATACGTGAATTTTATAATCTAAAGTAATTCTATATAGAAAGATAATTGTCACGAGTTCAATAAGGTTCTGATAAGAACGTATGATCATATCTTTTCTCTTATTTATTAAAACAATTGAACTTTTCTTGCGTAACATGAATTTAATTAACTATTAAATTTATTTCCCTAACATAGTTTTCCCCATTACAACATATAATTGCCATTTAACTACCATAACTATAATCTTAATCTCTTTGTTTTTATTTATTTTAATTCAATCAATACTTTATTATTTTCATTTATATGTATAGTTTATTTTCAATAACTTATCAACATAACCTTAGATGTCTAAATGTGTAGTTAAGTGTGTATACATAATTTATCTATGATACATAGTATAAAGTGTACATATATTTATTTATGATTGCGGCATTGCCAAATCTCAGACATAGCTGTTATAAATATGGCGATATTTTAAAAATTTAAGTATATTATTATTGATAACTTTCCTAAATGTTCTAAAAGATATTGTCTGTATGACTTAAATTTTTTATCAGATGTATGGGCAATTTTCGAAAACTTCATTCACTCGATTTTTAACAATTCAAAAGTCTATAATACAAGTTTCTGGGGTGGCACACACTTCAATAAGGGCTTAAATTACTAGTTTTTTAAAGTAGAATATGTAATTCAATTTTGGTATCGATTAGAAAATTGCCCTTCACGATATATAATTTTATACGTCAAAAATGAAACTTTTTTTATATTTTTTTACGTGTATTCCTTGAGCTATAAAAAAAGGTGCATACTTTCGATCATTCTCAAATTTTTAAAGCATAATAAATACGATAAATACAAAAGTTTAAGCCTATTCTGGTGCATGTGCCCTTCTTAATAAAGCTGTTTAACTATTTTTAATGTAAGCGTAATTTTCACCTAAAAATTACACCTACATTAAAAATAGTCAAACAGCTTTATAAAGAAGGGCACATAAACCAGGATAGGCTTAAACTTTTATATTTACCGTATTTATTATGCTTTAAAAATTTGAGAATGATCCAAAGTATGCACCTTTATTTATAGCTCAAGAAACACACGTAAAAAAATATAAAAAAGTATCATTTTTGACATATAAAATTATATACCGTGAAGGGCAATTTTCCAATCGACACCAAAATTTAATTACATATTCTACTTTAAAAAACTAGTAATTTAAGCCCTTATTAAAGTGTGTACCACCCCAGAAACATATTATAGACATTTGAATTGTTAAAAATCGAGTGACCAAAATGAATGAAGTTTTTGAAAATTGCCCATATGCCAATGTATTGATACTTGAGTTTTTAAATTATGTATGTTTTATGTTAAGATACCAAAGTTATTTGACTGGGAAGTAACTTATATTTAAAATTTATTCCTTAGTACATAATTTTAGTACAGTAATCTCAAAATTGTAATTATTAAATATTTTATAGAAACAATATTATTAATATATAATAATATACGAACCTTTTTCTTATTTAATTTGTATGCATCTAAATAGAATCTATAGATCCTTGCCACTAGGCAAAGAAGGAGGGTCCATAAAGGCCGTTTTCTAGACACTTGTAAAAAAATAACTTCTTTTTTTTTAATTTTTAGTGTGAATCAATAAAGGGAAAATTGTAAGATTAACCGCACGGGTTTGGTGCGTACGCCGAACTTTGTCTGCGTGTATGTGTCCATAAATGCATGCATACATGCATAGATAGATCGTATAATAGTTAAAATCACCCACCGTGCCACCAAAATTTCTAAAACTTGAAGAAACTTCCATATCCAGACAAAGTTCGGCGCACGCATCAGGCCAGTGCGGTTGACCTTGAGAATGTTCTCTTTATCAAGAGGCGCGGTAGCGCCTCGACGGCGAGTTAAGGTACGAATACGAAAACGTCGAGGCGCTCCTCTTATACTTTAAAATAAAGTTTCAAAAATTTCAAAATCGAATCCCATAAAAATATATCGATGTATACACATAAATACAATTAATAATATTTAAAGATTTTCATTATCTTTAATTTAAAAAAAAATTGATTACAATCGGTTCACCCAATCACGAGAAAATGCAACTTGAAATTTCGAAATGTATTCTCGTTATTTTTTTTCTTCTTCATCGTTTTCAGCTAGCATAAACTGCGCAACCGGAGATGCGCAGTATCAACAAATATAGATGCTTTATAATATATTTTAATGTTCATGGTATATGCGCATCAATACATATGTTATGTATATATATCTATATATATATATATACATGGTCCGTTTCATGTCGAACTTGCACCTGTAGACCCGTATATTTTTTGGTTTATATATATATGTATAATATACAACTACATTTACGTATATACACGTACACACACGTACAAAGACGTACAAACACGTACAAACACGTACAAACACGTACATTCACGTACAAACACATACAAACACGTACAAACATGTACACACACATGCACACATGGCCTCTACAACACGTCATATATGTATATTAGGGTGGCGCTTATTTCCCAAAATGCTTGAATATCGTCTCCCGTCCCGGGGATCGGTTGTTACTATCCAAAAACTATAAATGAATCCAAAAAATCCGGTATAGAAAGTTTTAAACACAATTCAATTTTCAAAAAACGCTTTTTTCTCATTTTTTCCAAATTTTTCGTACTTTGATGCTCTAATTCTTTTCTAAATTATTTTTGGGACTTTGTGCGCATATAAATCATTTCTGTCAGTGAAAAAAATATCCCCCATAGTGCTTTAGAAGCAATATAATTTGTTTTCACCGAGATGTAGCTTGTTAATTCAGTAAAAAATTTTTAAAAAAGTACTTTTTTTCGTGTTTTTAATTTTATAGATGGGTTTTCGTCACTAGAAGTGCAAATGAGTTTTGCTATGCAAAAGTAGAGTTGAAAACCTTTAATTTCATTTTTTATACAAGTTTCCAAGTGCTTTCATTACCGAGATATGATCATTCAAAGTTGGGTCAAAAATCGAAGTATGAAATCTGTGAACTAACTACTTTATTTCGTTTGTGAAAAGATCTAACAAGGAGAGTGTTTCACCTTCGGGTCACCGATTGGGCTCAAATTTGGGAAATGTTTTCTGGATGCAGAAACATGGAGAAAGCCAAAATTTTAGAGGCCAACGCTCAAAACTTCTCTAGTTATAGGCCATTGAAGAAAATCACGAAAAAAGTTACTAGATTTTCAAATGCTTATAGTTCCTCAGCATTGTTAGCTAAAAGCTTATACCTTTTTTAAATGAAAGCTGAGCTCAAATCCTTTCGAAATAGCACCTAAGGCATCCCAAAATATTATTTTTTCCCAAATTTAGAGCGCAATGAAGATTTGACCTTAATTTTCTGTTTAAAACATTAATTAATAATAAAAGCTGAAAATCTAGTTTGAAAAAAAAGCGTTTGAAAATCTAGTAACTTGTTTCGTGATTTTCTTCAATGGCCTGTAACTAGAGAAATTTTGAGCGTTAGCCTCTAAAATTTTGGCTTTCTTCATATTTCTGCATCTAGAAAACATTCCCCAAATTTGAGCCCAATCGGTGACCCGAAGGTGAAACACTCTCCTTGTAAGTTAATATTACACAATTAAAATTTCTAATAGAAGCGAACAATATACTTTAAAAAATATAGTAAACAAAAATATATAATATGTTATAAATACATTTTATTAATTTCTTACATCACTCTGTTCTCAGTTTCTTAATCAATTTTTTTTATCAACACTGGCTAATAAATTTTTTCTACTTTCATCAATAAACTGGAGTAAATACGGTTTTTGATATTCATCACGAGATCGAGTATTGACATATTCTTCAGCTAAGTGAATCGCTCTTTCGGCGCAGTCATTCACTACAACAAGATGTTTTAATTTTTCACGGCACTCTAAGTAAGAAGGATTCTTTTCCCATGAAGTACAATCCTGTTTTAAAAATGTTTTATCTAAATTAAACCTACTAAAAAAATTCAAACTTTGACTATTTGTGAAATAATCAAGTGTTTTGTCGTACAATGATCGAATGCCCTCATCAGATGGATCAAATTTTTTCAAAATATCGTCATTTGAAGGTTTGTTTTTGAGTGATTTAATTATTCTTCGTTTGGTACTGATATCAACATCATTATCGAAAAGTGAAAGAATAGTGAGTTCTGGTGACAAGTACCATAAATGGTTTCTAAATTTATGGAAAGTAGCATCTGATATGCTTTTGTCGATATCTTTGAAATCAATTAATGATTTTATTAATTTCAAATCTTTGTTTGGAGCGGAAATAGCTAAAGGAGCGGTGTACCATGGATCGAGATATTTGAATACAATGAATTCACATACAGCATATATTTAGCTTCGTCGCCCTTACTCATTTTGAAAGATTTTCTGAATAAATATATTTTTATTGTGTAGATAGCTATAGCCATCCAGTGAGCATGGTGAATTGCTCCTGGCTTTTTAAAAGTTATGGTTTCGTCAACGCCCAAAAAAATTAAACAGAGCTCTAATAATTCTTTGTAATCATTTCTAGGCTGCTCTTCTGCTAAAAATTCTTTTATATTTTGAATCGCATCATGAACTTTATCCTTCAAAGATATTTCTAGTCCGGGTAGCCCATTTTCAAAAGAATTCAAATCAAAATTAGACCATTGCTCTCTAAATCTTTTAAACATCGGCATATCTGGACCACTAGTGCCAGGAAATTTCACTTCAAATGCTGCTCTTAATAAAAGCTCAAAAACATGATGACGACAAGCTAAATAGAGCAAATCTTTTTCCATTAAATCTTCTAAAAGCATCGCTGTTCCGCTTCTGCATCCTAAATTCACATTTGTTGTGTCACAGCAGATTGCATTTGTTAATTCTATTAATCCCCAATCTTTCAAAGATGCATAAACTGCTGAAGCTAACGTACTTGCTTTTTGATCTTGCAATATTGGCACATTGATGAGTTTTGTAAATTTATCGCTGGATACTAAAATTGGCAATCTATCAACTTTCTTGCAAGTTATATCATCTGGAATAAGTTTACCATCCCAGTGAACTATTAAAAAATCCATACGAGTATTTTCAATCAATTGCTTCATTTTTTCATATTTGTGCTTTCTTATTTCAGCTCTTGCAATATTGATAGATTTACGATTGAGGATTAAAGTATCAAGATCAATGTTCAATTCATTAGCAATAAGACCGGTTATGAAAACAGCATCTCTGTCAGAAACTTTAGCTTTGTCAAAAGCTGCCACGACTGCTGGAGACATCACATTAATAGAACCTCTTTCATTTTTTTTTCATAGTTTCTTCCTTTTGTAGTATAAACTATATTAAATCTTTGCGAGCTTGAAGAGGTTTCTTCACTAGATGATTGCTCTGTTTGAAGCAATAACAGAGCTTTTGATCCTAAAAACAAATATAATCAAATGTGTAACTAAAATGAATGAAGACATTCTTGAATGACGAAAGTGAAAGTAAGAATAGTTTTCGACATATTAATCACCTTACTGAAAAATCTCAAATAAGACCTCAAATGAGATTTCAAATGAAATCTCATGCCAACATCTCATTTGACAATATTTCTTATTTTAGTAGGTTTTAAATCATCGATTAGAGACTATTTTTGACAAATTAGTACTTGGGAATTTTTTTTTTCAATTTGAATTTATAAAATTTTTTCCAAGTCCCAATTTAATAGTCACCAATCGATGATTTTAAAAAAACCAAAATAAAAATTATTGCTTAATGAGATTCCGGCATGAGATCTAATTCCAGATTTAAATAGAGAATTTTTAGTAAGGCATGGTTTAACGGTGACTAAAAATATATTTACTTGTCATAATATCTGTCTCTGAGACGAAATGTTCACTCTTAATAGATCCAGCTTCACTAATTGATGAATTCTGGCTGAATGTTTGACAGAGTTCTATTTCCGGATCCACGATTTTCGAAGTTGAAGGTTGTAGCAATTGTTTAATATTTTCTGGGGTCAAAATGTTTTCATCTGTAATTAAATGTAATCATAGAAAAACCAACTACAATTGTTACAAATCAAATTTTTACATATTATAAATGCATTATTACCTGAAATGTTTTCAGATTCTATTAAAGGTAATTTGATTTTTATGATATCAATTGGTTTCGACAGAAAAACTTTTTTTACTGATTCGTCCATTGAACTCAATAGTGTCATTGAAATATCTTGGGAAATATCAAATACATCAGCCATTTTTTCAAGAAATTCAATGACTTTTGCACTCGGCTTATTCTGAAATTTTCTTACTTGTGTATAAGACTGGTATAGATTTTTTAATTTTTCGATGCAATGATCGATTCTTTTTACTTTTATGGATGATTCTTCCCATATACCTAAAATTTCCTTGATTACAATCCGAACAGCATCAGCTAATTTGGATTTTTCAATTTGAGTCTTGTACAGTAGTCTTTTAAGAACAACTAAATTAGATGCTAAATATCTGTCATCGAATTCAGAAATTAAGTTATTTGTTATATCAGATAACTCTAAATTCTGTTGATCAGACGCCATTTTTCTCTCTAATGAAAACTGTCAAAATCTTATAAGTTTACAATTGGTTGATGTCACCTATAATGGACAGCCTGTGAAACAAATAATCACGTCGTTAAAATAATTAAGCGTTAAAAGAAAATTGTTATAAAAAAACTCGTGTGGCTAGAAATTTAGTTCTAAATTTAGCAGATACAAGAAATATTTTTCAAAAAAAATTTGGTCAAGTTTGTTTTAAGACAAAATAATAAAATTTAAGTTTTGTTTTTCATGATTGTCTTGTGCAATTATATTGTATCCTTTATATCCATGAGAATATTAGATTTTTAATAAAAAATGCTACTTGATTGATAATAAACACGATCTCGAGTCAAAGCGTAATTTGAATTAAACATTTATGAAATATCCGTACATAAGATAATGTTCAAGAAATAAATTTTCTCATTCTGAGTTTTTAAATTTATAAGTTAGACCAGAAACATTGATTAAGAAAACATTTATTAAAATTAGTAGATAGATAGCTCCGGATATCAGATTTTAATGAAATTTCGTGGTTAGTTTCTGTTCGATATATCTAAGAAAAATCCAGAACCTTAAGACCTAATGCTGACTTGTTTTTGAAATATAACATGTCTTCTGAAATTTTCTCCTTTCGTTGTACTGCAACATCAAACTTTTTATTTTAAATATTTTATATTTATTTAAAGCAAATAAATTTGCTTCAATTTACTTGAAATCAGCTAAAATCGTTGATATATAATTATAAAATAAAATATTTTATTAAATAAAATACCATTGAAGGTAAAAATTTAATTAAATTTTTAACTTACATCGAAGTCGATGGTTTCATTATCAATAAAATTATCTAAGAATTTGAATAATATTTTGGTATAATTAAATATTATCATTCACTTTTTTTCCATAATTTTTTAATGATTTATTCCACTATAAATCAGGCTTATAAGATTTATAGTGTAATAAATCATTGAAAAATTGTAGGAAAAAAGTGAGTAATAACATTTAATCATACAAAAATATCATTCAAGTTCCTAGATAATTGCATTAATAATCAAACCATCAACTTCGATTTAAGTTGAAAATTTAATTAAATTTTCACTTTTAATGGTATTTTATTTGATAGAATATTGTATTTTATAATTATATATTAACAATTTCAGATGATTTCAAGTAAATCAAAGCAAAATTATTTGCTTTGAATCAATATAAAACATTTAAAATAAAAAGTTTGATGTTGCAGTACAACAAAAGGAGAAAATTTCAGAAAACATGTATGTTATAATTCAAAAACAAGTCAACATTAGACCTTAAGGTCTTAGAGTCTAACGATAAGTTCTTCATGAAATATAAGGCATCATATATTTTTTTAGTTTTATTGATTTTAAAGCACTAACATCAAAATCTTTATATGTTGCATATATTATATTTACTCAAAGCACTTTAATTAGCTTTGATTTTAATATAATTTAATACAAATAGTTTCTTATACGTATGAAATATAATATTTCATATTATTAAGCACTTTGAGAAATAAAAATTCAATTAAATTGTGAACTTACCCAAGCGTCGACAATGCAATTGCTAATAAAATTATCTAATAATTTGATTAATGTTTTAATATTATCGAATAAAATCATTCATTATAATTAAAGTAGTTAGTTCACAGATTTCATACTTCGATTTTTGTACCAACTTTGAATGATCATATCTCGGTAGGGCTTCCACAAGACAAGACAATACGATATTTTATCATACATTGTCTTGTTCTTGAAAAAGTCTCGACAGCGTACATCTTGCCTTGGTCTCGATAAATCTCGAAAATAGAAAATCTTGTCTTGTCTCGAAATTTCTTAGTCTTGTCTTGGTTTTTCTCGATCTTGTCTTGGTGTGTGTCATTAATGAACAAAAAATAATCACTTTTATTCTTTTCATATATTTAAATAATGGCAGTAAAGAAATAATATTATTAATCCTTGAACTCCGAATGTAGAATATTTGCTAAATAATAATTTCTCATTTTTTTCAATTTTTCTTAATGATATAAGCAAAATATGAGATAATAAATACGTTATTTGGATCAAAATTTTTATGGATTAATTACCGGGAAAATTCAATAAAAAGAAAAAAGTATGAATTGATGGAATCAATTTAATATTAATTATAAAGCCATCAATTATCAATGAAATTTAATGGAAGTATAAAAAACTATTATGGGAGTCGTGGATAATATTTTTTATGTATATATATATATATATATATATACACGCGAAGTATGTATATCTAAAACGTAAAAAAGTATATGTGTATAAATGACTATTTAAAAAAATACGATAAATTATATATATGCATACTAAGAACACACGTATATATAATTATAACATAGTATATCTCCATGAATCGCTATTAATCGCCACTATCTCTAATTAGACGCATTTAATTCTTTGTGCGATAGATATATAATTCTTCTCAGGTATGAAGCTATACGGAAAAAATTATGAATCGTCACGACTTTCTACTACGCTACAGAGTATCAGTTGATTTAGCAATTCGCGCGCAGGTATATTGCGCATATTCTGCTATAAAATTTAAACGTCTTTTTAGCAAGATCTTGTATAGGTACATTATTACAGTTCTTTGAGAATTTCCAATTTTTCAATAACAGTAAAACTTATGTCAGATAAACTTTGTTGTCAGATTTCTTTTTAATTATTTTGAATGCCACTAAAGTAAATTCAAAACCAGTGCGAAAAATGACAAGAACACGAAGTGAATAACATAAACAAAGTGAGAGAGAGAGAGAGAGAGAGAGAGAGAGAGAGAGAGAGAGAGAGAGAGAGAGAGAGAGAGAGACAGAATTATCGCCAACAACCTAACTCAACGGATTTCGAATTCTTAGAAGTGGGGAAATAAATTTTAAAAGCAAAAAAAGAGAGCTAGCGCCGCGTTCAATTATCAAGAGTCGGATTATGTAGATTTGATTGTGTTTGTAGAAAAGTGTATAGTCAATATGTCTAAATTAGATAAAGGAAAGCGAAAGTGCGAAGAAAGTACGAATGTTATTTTACAAACTAAAAAAACAAAAAATAGTGAATTTGGCAATGACGATGAACAAAGCGATGCAGAGCGAAATCCTGAGAGGAGTGATGCACAAAATGATACTGATATTTTTAATAAACCGACGTCGAGTGCAGAGAATGCAAATTCAAAGGAAAAACCTGTGTATGAGAATTATTTTCGTTACAGAATTACAGATGGTGTTAAGGAAGGAGTTTGTTTAATATGCGAAAAAAAACTATTGAAAAAATAATAAAAAGAAAAAATTCCAATACAACTGGGTTAAAAAATCATTTGAAAAATATACACCCCGAGGAATTTAAAAAATATTTCCAACAGAATCAAAACATACATCAAATCAAAATAAAAAGATGGATGAATTTTTATTAGTAAGTATATACTTAATTCTGTATACGCTATCGCTGTGAAAGTTTAATCTAAACAAGAATTTTCTAGAAGAACTAAAAAAAAATTATCAAATTAAAGATCAAATTTTTTACTTCAAAACATTATGAAACGTGAACATATTTTTGTTGAATGTAACATAACCTGAAAAAATCATGAGAGCTACAAACAGTGACTGTGATAAAGTCTGCGCACGTGACTTTGCTACACTTATATTCATAATTTTTATTTTAGTAAATTATAAATCATAATAATTACTACACGAATAACACATTTTATAATGTTTGTTATATATAACTGTAAACTGCTGTTCACAAATTTAGAATCAATCATAAAAATTACTTTTTTGTACATTGAATAGATTTTTAAAATTTCAATTTCAAAATTAGAAAAATATAAATATCAAATGTTTTAAATCTGCAATCTTGGTAAATACTGTGAACATTATTACTGTTTATTTACAAAAGTATTTTATTTTTCAGGGAAAAAATGAGAAACCCGATATGAATAGAGTTTTGGTAACCTGGTTGGCATACAAAAGTTTGCCCTTTAATTTTTTCGACGATGAAGTCACTCAGAATTTTTTTACTATATTGAACAGTAGTCAAAAAATGCCTAAAAAAACATCGATGCACGACAAATCTGTAAGTGAATTTTCAAAAATGCAAAAAAACGTGAAACTTATT
Organism: Anastatus disparis; assembly: GCA_017163975.1. Lineage (NCBI taxonomy): Eukaryota > Metazoa > Arthropoda > Insecta > Hymenoptera > Eupelmidae > Anastatus > Anastatus disparis. The sequence goes on from JAFFSR010000327.1 coordinate 590,615, forward strand.
CTGCAGAAAAATGAATCAAAATTTTCATTCACCGTTGATGCTTGGTCATCAAAAAGTTTCAAGTCCTATTATGGCATAACAATCCACTTCATCGATCATGATTGGAATTTACAATCTTTTGCACTAGATCTTGTAGCATCAAAAGGAAAACATAAAGGAAATGACATTTCTGAATTGTTTTTTAAATCACTAGAATTTTACGGTATTCACAATAAGGTTATAGGTATCACAGTTGATAATGTCTCCGCAAATACGACTTTTATGCAGAAGTTGAGCGATTTGATGGAAAAACATGATATTATGTTTAGTAGCGAAGATCAACATTTTCGCTGTTACGCTCATATTCTTAATTTAGCAGTTCAGGATGTACTCAAATTGATTAATCTTCCAACAAATGAAAATTCTGCCCTTACAGTAATAATCGATGAAGAAAATATATCTGAAAATGACGAATTCAGTGATTCTGATGAAGAAGTAATAGAAAACCCTACTGAATTTTCAGATATGATTTCAAGGGTACGAAATATTTGCAAAAAAGTAAGGCATTCAGAAGTTTTAACAAATAGATTGATTAATTTTTGTACAGCAGCAAGTATTAAATATCGAAAGCCAATTCTAGATGTAGTAACAAGATGGAATAGTACTTGTGAAATGTTGGAAGTAGTTAGTCAATTGAAACCAGCGCTTGTTATGCTTGCTGAACATTGTCCTGAACTTAAACAATTCAAACTCACTGAAAATGAATGGAATATCATTCAAAGAATCCTCAATTTTTTGCAGTATTTCAAACAAGTAACTAAAATTGTTTCTGGAGAAAAAAAATCTACGTTACCCTCGGCAATTATAGCTATGAATATGCTTCTTGACAAAATTGAGTCAATAATCAAAGATTTAGATCAAAAGGAAGATAGAAATGGATTGGATGAGAAACTTTTATTGGCATTTCAAGCCGGCAGAGACAAACTCATTAAGCATTATAAGAAATGCAATTGGATATATATTGTGGCACTTATTTTAGACCCTCGGCACAAAAAAAGCACTTTTGACATAACACCTTGGGGAAAAAGTTTGAAATCCGAAGCTACAGCTAAATTTGAAAAAATATATAGAGAAAAGTATTTTCAAGAGAGTTTAAGTGTCGGAAACAGTGACGAAGTCGAATTAAAGAATGACGATGTTTTAAACGTATATGGGTAAATCTTTCATAATGTTAAAATTTCACCTGCAACAAATTAAAAAAAAAAAAATACAGGCACACGTGTAAAACTAATTTTCTCTGAATGTTGACGTATTATAATGAAAGAAAAAAATCGTGTTACTCACTTTTAAGGGTAGTCTTTTTAACAAACATCAAAAGACAGATTTTCGAGTAAATTTTTCATAGTGTTAAAATTTACTTTCAATAAATTAAAGAAAATTGAAGACACATGTATCAAATTTATTTTTTTTAAATGTTGATATATTAAAATGATAATAAAAGAAAAAATCGCATTACTCACTTTTGAAGATAACTTTTTTTAATATAAGACATTTAAATATATTCATTATTATCACACCCAGGTATAATATTTTACCTATCTCAGATCAGTTTTTTAAGTATTTTGGGCTATAATAGATCATTTTCCATTGAGCTTTTTCATTTTTACATGTTTAATATGTTACAGAAAATATTTAAATACGCAATTTACATTAATAATTACAAAATTTTTTGTAATAAATAAAATATGCCAGAAATGGCAATTTTTTGGAAAATTCATTTTTGGCGATTCGGGTATTAAAATTGAGTGATATTAGTTACCCAATGGCTTTTGGGATTCCTGATTACAAATCATAAGTGAGTGGAATTTCAATTTATTTTTGCTAAAATTGTCAATCTTAGGGTATGAAATTTGACATAGATTTGTGTAGTTTATGTTTTCGAATAAAAATACTTATATTCCTTTTAACCAAATATTTTAGTTTATTTAATAAACATTAGATCTAAAAATTTTAAATTTAAAATCTAGAAATTTCAGTGATGTTTCAACTCAACGTTCTAGGTGTAAGCTATTAAATACATACTAAAACTGAGCTTTTTAAAGTTTAAACTCTTTAGAATTAAAACATTGATAGAAACTAGGTAATCGATGTAAATTTGGAAAATTTAATAGCCGGGAAAAATTCAATGATTTCCAGAATACTCGAAATAATACTTCAAAAGCAACTTAAAGATTACATTGAGTATTATAAAATAGTAAATTACAAAGTTCACAACAGAGAAAAGATGAATCAAAGCTTAGGTTTTCATATTAGTGGATAAAAACCTATTTTCAAAAGTGAGTCACGTTTTTTAAGTATAATTTCAAACGAACAAAGAACTTTATCTACACTAGGCACACGTTCCTAATAAAAAATTTCTCTTTGTGATTCTAAATATTACCTTTTGATGTAGTTTAAAATGTCACCGCTGAATAGTCTTTTTTACAGCATCGTATTTTCCAGAAAAAAGTAAAATATATAAATTTTTGGTAACATTTTAATAACCTTTCAGAAAGTACTTTTGTTAACAGGCACACACCCATGCTCTTGATTTTCCAAAAGTATGTGTATAGATAAAGCTTTGGTGTGAATTTCAAATAAAAAAAGCAGTAGTCATTTTTTTTATAGCGGTAATTTATCATTTTACATGGCCTGGTAACATTTAAATTTCAAAAAAAAAACCTCTTTTCCCCATCCGCCATAAAATGACACGTCTAATTATCATTAAAAATATAACAAAATTAGTTTCTAATAACTCAATAAATCAGTGAACATTTGCTAACAAGATGTGCTATCTCATATTTAGGAGAAATGACGCAGTAACATGATTTTTAAAAGTATGAAAGAATTACCCATATGCATTGTACATGAAAAGTGATTCCTCTAAGAATTGGAGAAAAGAAATTGACGATTACTTTGAGACACCAAGAGCATCGGCAGAAATCAATATTTTAGAATGGTGGAAAATTCATTCTAATATGTATCCTAACCTTGCTAAAATGGCACGAGATATTTTGTCTATTCAGGCTAGTTCGGTTCCCGTTGAACGCTTGTTTTCACAAGCATCTTCGATCGTAAGGAAAGATCGATGTGCTTTAAATGATATTTCCTTGAAAATTTTATTACTGGTTAAATCATGGATGAAAACTCCACTCAAAACTCTTATTTGTGAAACAAATATATAATTAAAAAACGATATTTTTTGTATTTATTTCATCATATTGAGTTTTATTTATTATTTCTGGATTAAATGTCTTAAAAATTATACAGTATTCTTTAATAATTTGTTCCCTTTCCTTTGTAGTATTTTATAGAGATGTTGAGTTTCAAATTAAATTCAATATATTAATTTCATAAATACTATAATTTTTACTAAAACTCATAAATATTTCTTATATTTGTATTCTTACGTATTTTTCATTAATAATATTGAATTATTAAATTTGAATAGCTATTTTATTTAGGTTTCTATCATATTATTCTATAAGCAATTCAAAAGTCTCAAGATCAAGATTCTCGCAAGATCTTGATTACAATGTCTTGTCTTGAGCACTAACTGGTAAGTATTGTCTCGAATCTTGTTATGGGTATTATAAACTCGATATTGTCTCGATATCGTCTTGAATTTCGAGACAAGACAAGACAATATCGAGATTTTTCTTGAATCTTGTGGAAGCTCTATATCTCGGTAAAGAAAGCACTTGGAAACTTGTATAAAAAATGAAATTCAAGGTTTTCAACTCTACTTTTGCATAGTAAAACTCATTTGCACTTCTAGTGACGAAAACCCATCTATAAAATTAAAAACATGGAAAAAAGTACTTTTTTAAAAATTTTTTACTGAATTAACAAGCTACATCTCGGTGAAAACAAATTATTTTGCTTCTAAAGCACTATGGGGGATATTTTTTTTACTGACAGAAATGATTTATATGCGCACAAAGTCCCAAAAATAATTTAGAAAAGAATTAGAGCATCAAAGTACGAAAAATTTGGAAAATATGAGAAAAAAGCGTTTTTTTAAAATTGAATTGTGTTTAAAACTTTCTATACCGGATTTTTTGGATTTATTTATAGTTTTTGGATAGTAACAACCGATCCCCGGGATGGGAGACGATATTCAAGCATTTTGGGAAATAAGCGCCACCCTAATGTATATACCTACATACATACATACATACATACATGGATCATTTCATGTCGGCTAGCACGTACTCATAAGTACAGGTTTTCTATATATGTGGTACATTTCATGACAACGTGCACACACCCATCCGAGTACCCTTAGGTTTATATATATGGGACATTTCATGTCTATTCACATGCATGCACACAGCCTTTATTAAACATGGGATTTTTTACGTCAATTGGAACAGACGCACATACAGGTTTATATATATGAGACATTTCATGCCAATGCGCACGAACACACACAGGTTTATATATATATGTACGTTCGAATTGACGTGAAAAATCTCATGTATATTAACGTGCGTGGACATGCATGCGAATTGACATGAAATGCCCCACATATATAGAAAAGCCTGTGATTATGAGTACGTACGACTTGACATGAAATGTCCCATATATATATATATATATGGGACATTTCATGTCAAGTCGTACGTACTCATAATCACAGGCTTTTCTATATATGTGGGGCATTTCATGTCAATTCGCATGCATGTCCACGCGCGTTAATATACATGGGATTTTTCACGTCAATTCGAACGTACACACACAGGTTTATATATATATATATATATATATACTAGGGGGGGTTCCCCCCTGCTCGCTTCGCTCGCCAACCCCCCATTTAGTATTTATTAGAAGTTAAATACTCTATTAAATTAAATATTGAATTTCTTAATTATCAAATTATAAAGTTTGTTTTACTTTTATAAGATTTTGTTCGCTCAATTTTTTCTTCATCAGAATATATAATTATATTTTATTTAATATATTATTTTTATATTTTTTTAAACAATTATTACAGAAAGTTAAGATTTTCATTAAAATTAAAAAAAAGTGACAGATTTCCACACTACCCAAAGAGGTACTGTTATATCATATATTAAATAATTATATCATAATTCAATTATTAAATAATATATGATATCAGCGCGTTGTTTTTTTTTTTTGTCTTATAGGAAATATTATTATAAAAATAAACTTAATAAATTTAATCGATTTTAAGACATGTCAAAATCAAATAAAATTATTTCATTATTATTATAAATTCGATATTCTAGATGAATTAGAAAAAAACTGAACTATTCGTACAAACAAAAAAGAATCAGTTGCAAGCAACGACTCTGAAGAAGCATCATTTTGAAATAATTACTACTCGTAATATATATTTTATGCAAATATTAATTATTAAAAAATAATATATAAAATGATAACAATGTAATATAATATTTATTTCAATCTTTACAGCTTAGAGGATTCAAACGATGAAGAAAAAAAAAAATTTCTGATAGTAAAAATTCTGTAGAAAGTTGAGATACTGTGCATGATACATATGTATATCATTGTAATTTGTATAAAAAAATTTAATTTCTATCTTTATCTAATAAGATTGTTTTTTTTAAGAAGATGTAAAACGGACACTACACTTGTACTAATAGATTTAAACTTTCTATTCATTATATGACTGAACTTAAAGAAAAGAAATGCATTAGCTTGTTGTATGTATGTATATTAGTATGTATGTATGTAAGTATGCACAATGATGATTTACTCATTTCTAATATTAATTGAAATAATTATTGTATTTTGATTTCTATATTTTATGTTTAAATTACCATTTTTTCTGTTATTTTCATTCACTTTAATCTTAATTCCTATAAGAGTGATCACATCTTTATTTTACAGTTGAAAAGTTATGAATTTCATTCACTTTAATCTTAATTCCGCTAATAATGATCACATCTTTATTTTACAGTTCAAAAGTTATTAAGATATAGAAATTACAATAAAAATTAATGGGAAATAGGTGATTTATTTTCTATTCTAATTTTAAGAGAATTAGCACTAATTTTGAACAATATATAATATAAATTTTTATGCAATTGACAAAACTTAATTCTAAGAAAACTTAAAGAGTCGTTAAGCAAAACGTAAGTCAGGAAGAGGCAGACTATAGTATTCCTGTGTTAAATATCGAAGCTGATTATTTAAAAATTAATATGGCATGCTATATAAAAAATGAACGCAATTGAAAAAGCTTACAAAGATCTACTTATTCCAATAATAGAATAATGTTTAAATTGATATTTTAAGAAAATCAATATCAATTTCCAAGAGAACGTTCTTAAATAACAATTAATTAAATTAGCTAACAATAAATTTCAGCTACATTTCAGCTATCTCTCAGCTAACTTTCAGCTAAATTTTATTTGAATTTCAGCTATCTCTCAGCTAACTTTCAGCTAAATTTTATTTAAATTTCAGCTATCTCTCAGCTAACTTTCAGCTAAATTTTATTTGAATTTCAGCTATCTCTCAGCTAACTTTCAGCTAAATTTTATCTGAATTTCAGCTAACTTTTAGCTAAATTTTAGCTGAATTTCAGCTGACTGAGGGCACATAAAATTCTTATACACGGCGGCGGCGGCGGCGGCGGCGTAGGCGATATATCTTTATTATATAGATATATATATATATATATATATATATATATATATATATATATATATATAAGACATTTCATGTCGATTCGCACGCATGCACACCGACTTTAATTAACATGAGATTTTTTACGTCAATTGGAACGCACGCACACATACACTGAGAGAAAATTCATGCTAATAGAGCATGCGAACTGCCATCTATGCGAGCATATAAAACATTGATACAAATATGACAGGCCGTGAGAAGCTCTATTAGTATTGGATTACCTTATACTAAAAAAGATGGTATGGAGAGTAACTAAAGCATGAACGGCATTCACTGATGACTCGCGTGGTATACTTCGATGACTCCCCACTCTCATATCCTTTGTTTGCTTGAGTCGCCTCCTCTTTTGGGTGGCGACGCGAGCAAACACGGCTGGTCTATACCCAAAATTATGTTGCCAATTTCTTTAACGTATTTTCGTAGCGTGAATCTTTTTTTTCTTTTCTTTTTTTATGAAGGGAGATACGTTATAAATATAACCTGTTAAACTTTTTAACTTTAAATAATTAATTTTTAACTTAAAATTTAATTATTTTAAACCGCTGGGGGGCAGATGAGCATGTACGATTTTACGCCAGAGATATTTCGGAGTAGCGTTGGTCTAGTGCGTAACGTTCACGCTTTTCCTTTTGAGTACGCGAGTTCAACTCTCGGCTAGGGTCACTTTTTTTTTAATTTTTTTTTATTGTTTTAATATTTTTTATTCCTTTTTATATTTATTTTTTTTAGATTTTGTATTTTTTTAATAATTTTAAAATTTAATTTTTCACAAGTACGCTTGTTTTTTTCAATGAAAATTTTTTAAAAATAAATTATTCTTTATAGGTAGTAATTACAAATATTGATAAATAAATAATAGTGATGTTTATTTTATAATAGTGATGTTTATTTTATAATAGTATAGTTTAATTTATTTATAATTTAGTTTATAAACTTTACAATAAATTACAATAAATAAATAAAACTGAGTTATTATTATTTATGTTATTATATATTGTATATTAAAATATGTTTATAAAGACAAAATTGAACTATAGTATTGTAAATATCACTATTATTTATTTATTAATATTTTAAATTATTTTCTATATGAAATAATTTATTTAAAAATATTAATAAAAAAAACGAGCATATTTTAAGTAACTTGTGAAAAAATAGATTTTAAAATTAATAAAAAAATAGAAAATAAAAAAAATATAAATAAAAAAAGCAATAAAAACTATTGAAATAATAAAAAAAAATTAAAAAAAAAGACCTATGCCGAGAGTTGAACTCGCGTACTCAAAAGGAAAAGCGTGAACGTTACGCACTAGACCAACGTTACTTCGAAATATCTCTGGCGTAAAATCGTACATGCTTATCTGCCCCCCAGCGGTTTAAAATAATTAAATTTTAAGTTAAAAATTAATTATTTAAAGTTAAAAAGTTTAACAGGTTATATTTATAACGTATCTCCCTTCATAAAAAAAGAAAAGAAAAGAAATAAAAGATTCATGCTACGAAAATACATTAACGAAATTTGCAACATGATTTTGGATATAGACCAGCCGTGTTTGCTCGCGTCGCCACCCAAAAGAGGAGGCGACTTGAGCAATAGAAGAATGCCATAGTTAGCAGTAAAGAAAGAATAGTGGACAAGCCACGTTTACTTCCTTCACGTCCCATGAGAGGATACAGCACTAGCTATCGAAGGATATTAGAGTGGGGAGCTACTAAAGCATGTAAACAAACAGTTTTTGGATAGCACAAACCTCGTAAGAGTAGATGGCGCTGTTATTAAAGCATAGGATATTACTTACTAACTTTGGATACGTAGACTACATGCTCTATTGGCATGAATTTTCTCTCAGTGTAGGTTTATATATATATGGGACAGTTCATGTCGTTGCGCATGCATGCACACACACGTTAATATACATAAAAATTTGAAATTTCAATTCCAATGCATACAAACACACAGGTTTATATATATTGGACATTTCATATTAATTCGCATGCATGCACACACGTTAATATACATAGGATTTTTCACGTCAATTATAACCCACGTCCATACAGGTTTATATATATGGGAAATTTCATGACAACTCTAACACACCTATCCGAGTGTCCTTAGGTTTACATATATGTGACGTATCATGTCAACACGCACGCACCGGTTTTTATACATTTGACATTTCTTGTCAACTCGAACGCGCAAACACATCTAAACATGTACTTGAGATTTGTATTTATATATATGAGAACGTTTTGTCAATTCGCATGCACGCACACACATGGGCTTATGAATATGTATATATACGTATATATACGTGTGTGTATATCTGTGTACACATATACATGGGATATTTAATTTTAAATCACACGTGCGCGATCACAAACAGGTTTATATATACGGGACGTTTCATGTCAATCAACATGCATGACACACGTACTTGAATTTATACATATATTTTTCTTTATATATATATATATATATATATATATATATATATATGTATATACATATACATGGGATATTTTATGTCAATTCACATGCGCGCCCACACACACACACACAAACACAAACAGGTATATATATATATATATATATATATATATATATATATTTATACGTATATATACGTGTGTGTATATCTGCGTACACATATACATGGGATATTTAATGTTAATTCACAAGCGCGCGCACACACACAGATTTATGTATACGGGACGTTTCATATCAATTAACACGCATGACACACGTACTTGAGTTTATATATATTTTTTTTTAAATATACATGGGACTGTTTCTGTCATAGCGCATGCACGCACTCACATGGGCTTATGAATATATGTATATACATATACATAGGATATTTTATGTTAATTCACATGCGCGCACACCCACATACACACACAGGTATATATATATATCTATAGGACGTTTTATGACAATTTTCCCCATGTATATTAATATTTATCAAGAAAGTTTTGCAATCAATCAAGCAATCGTCGAATACTTCTATATTCAATCCATTCTTTTTAAAATAATATTAAATTCATAAAAATATCATTACACTATCTTTTAATTTTCGAATTTAATAAAATTTCTTCAAAGCTTTTGAATATTATGTCTGTTATTTTTGTTTCAAGTCATTATTCAAACTGATGAATACTATTTTATTATGTTATTATCACTTTAAAAAAAGTATATTTCAGACGAGTTTAGTTATTAAACAGTATAGTATTCTTTAGGACATTTTTTCAAAATATTTTTTTTTTTTTACTACATACATTATATTTTTATTTTTGATTTCAGTTCTGGAGAGTACTGAAACGAATTGAGTAATTATTATTAAGTTTATACCTTTTACTAGATTTATCTATAGTTTTTGCTTAAGAAAGTTTTGAAATCAATCAAGCAATCGTCGAGTACTTCTGTATTCAATTCTTACTTTTTAATAATATAAAATCCATAAAATGTTATATTTATATTCTCTTTAATAGACGAATATTTGGAAAAACTTTGCCAAATGATTTTTGAAAAAAAGGGATTATTGAGATGAAGATAGCAATGATAGTACACATCAAAATTGAAAAAAATGATGTATCAGATCAACTTATTATTTCATTTATGAGGGAATATTACTACTTAAACATTGATGAACTATACTTGATCTTAGTGATATCTATTTTATTTTATTCCTGATGAAAGATTTGCTTAATAAACAATTTCCGAAACGATTAACTTTAAAGTTTCGGAATAATTTTCTATTCAATATGCTACGGTTGAAGACCAAAATTGTGCAATTTTATTTCTAAAAACTTGGCAGAAGAGCCATTAGCTTGTAACAACTTATATTTGAGAATTCGCTGCCATCAACTTCCAAATTATTTATGCCTTCTTAAAACTTTCAGGGAAGATACCCATTTTAATTGTAATACTTTTAATAAAATAAAATTATGCATTCTCTATCTCATCACACTATCTTTTTATTTTCAAGTGCTGTGAAATATATTAAATTTTACTAAATATCTACAAAATAACTTGCCAGGCCCGTGGTTTAATATTTTGTTGGTGAAGTGCTTAATGTATGTGAGTACTGCTTTATAATTGAATTCTTAGCTAATTCAAGTGTGTTGAATAATAAGTAAAAATATGAATCTATAAACCAATTGTGTACATGTACAATTTTCATCTGTCACAATATATTGTCAATGTAAAGGAGTAAAAAAATTTAGTCTTATAGAATATGCTTTTCCAATTTTCTATGTTCTACCTTTTTTAAATAAAAAAGGATAAATACTAACTTGTATCACGGTGCGTGTGATTTTTTTCTGTATTATATTGATAGAAAATATTTTATTTAATATTCAACGATAAAGAACAAAGATACATCCTAACACAATGAACAAAATTCTATTTTAAGGGGAATCAGCATACCGACATAGAGTTCTACCTTATCTACATTTCAATTATGCATTTTAATAAATATTTAACTATTAATGACTGAAATTGATAGAAGAGGCACATTCTTAACATTCTGAAGAATTGATTGCAATGTTAAACGACAGTATAAAAGTGAAAATGAAGACGAAAACTGCTTAATACGATTAACTTTCCAATGTAGTTATGAATAATCGTATTTTGCAGTTTTCGTCTTCATTTTCACTTTTATACTGTCTCTTAACATTGCAATCAATTCTTTAGAATGTTAAGAATGTGCCTCTTCTATGAATTTCAGTCGTAAATAGTTAAATTTGTATTAAAATGCAAAATTCAAATGTAGATAAGGTAGAATTCTATGCCGGTATGCGGATACCCCTTAAGCTCGAAAATTATTTTTTGTAATGCATGCGATGTAATACGAAAAAGAATTCTTAGTTTTCTCTCACTTATCTTTACTATAGAAACCTTTCAATTTTTAACTACACCATAAAATATTAAACCACGATCCTGGCAAGTTATTTTGTAGATATTTAGTAAAATTTAATATTTTTTACAGCACTTGAAAATAAAAAGATAGTGTGATGAGATAGAGAATGCATAATTTTATTTTATTAAAAGTATTACAATTAAAATGGGTATCTTCCCTGAAAGTTTTAAGAAGGCATAAATAATTTGGAAGTTGATGGCAGCAAATTCTCAAATATAAGTTGTTACAAGCTAATGGCTCTTCTGCCAAGTTTTTAGAAATAAAATTGCACAATTTTGGTCTTCAACCGTAGCATATTAAATAGAAAATTATTCCGAAACTCTAAAGTTAATCGTTTCGGAAATTGTTTATTAAGCAAATCTTTCATCAGGAATAAAATAAAATAGATATCACTAAGATCAAGTATAGTTCATCAATGTTTAAGTAGTAATATTCCCTCATAAATGAAATAATAATTTGATCTGATATATCATTTTTTTTTTCAATTTTGATGTGTACTATCATCGCTATCTTCATCTCAATAATCCCTTTCTTTCAAAAATTATTTGGCAAAGTTTTTCCAAATATTCGTCTATTAAAGAGAATATAAATTAAACATTTTATGGATTTTATATTATTAAAAAGTAAGAATTAAATACAGAAGTACTCGACGATTGCTTCATTGATTTCAAAACTTTCTTTAGCCGAAACTGTTAATATTTCATGAATTTTATATTATTAAAAAGAATGAATTGAATACGGAAGTACTCGACGATTGCTTGATTGATTTCAAAACTTTCTTAAGCAAAAACTATAGATAAATCTAGTAAAAGGTATAAACTTAATAATAATTACTCAATTCGTTTCAGTACTCTCCAGAACTGAAATCAAAAATAAAAATATAATGTATGTAGTAAAAAAAAAAAAAAATATTTTGAAAAAATGTCCTAAAGAATACTATACTGTTTAATAACTAAACTCGTCTGAAATATACTTTTTTTAAAGTGATAATAACATAATAAAATAGTATTCATCAGTTTGAATAATGACTTGAAACAAAAATTGACAGACATAATATTCAAAAGCTTTGAAGAAATTTTATTACATTCGAAAATTAAAAGATAGTGTAATGATATTTTTATGAATTTAATATTATTTTAAAAAGAATGGATTGAATACAGAAGTATTCGACGATTGCTTGATTGATTGCAAAACTTTCTTGATAAATATTAATATACATGGGGAAAATTGTCATAAAACGTCCTATAGATATATATATACCTGTGTGTGTATGTGGGTGTGCGCGCATGTGAATCAACATAAAATATCCTATGTATATACATATATTCATAAGCCTATGTGAGTGCGTGCATGCGCTATGACAGGAACAGTCCCATGTATATTTCAAGAAAAATATATATAAACTCAAGTACGTGTGTCATGCGTGTTCATTGATATGAAACGTCCCGTATACATAAATCTGTGTGTGTGCGCGCGCTTGTGAATTAACATTAAATATCCCATGTATATGTGTACACAGATATACACACACGTATATATACGTATGAATATATATATATATATATATTATATATAGATATATATATATACATATATATATATATATATATATATATATATAACTGTGTGTGTTTGTGTGTGTGTGTGTGGGCGCGCATGTGAATTGACATAAGATATTCCATGAATATGTAATTACATATATTTATAAGCCCATGTGTGTGCGTGCATGCGCCTTCACAGGAACAGTCCCATATATATATATATATATATATATATATATATATATATATATATATAAATTCAAGTATGTGTGTCATGCATGTTAATTGACATGAAACGTCCCGTATATATAAACCTGTTTGTGATCGCGCACGTGTGATTTAAAATTAAATATCCCATGTATATGTGTACACAGATATACACACACGTATATATACGTATATATACATATTCATAAGCCCATGTGTGTGCGTGCATGCGAATTGACAAAACGTTCTCATATATATAAATACAAATCTCAAGTACATGTTTAGATGTGTTTGCGCGTTCGAGTTGACAAGAAATGTCAAATGTATAAAAACCGGTGCGTGCGTGTTGACATGATACGTCACATATATGTAAACCTAAGGACACTCGGATGGGTGTGTTAGAGTTGTCATGAAATTTCCCATATATATAAACCTGTATGGACGTGGGTTATAATTGCTGTGAGAAATCCTATGTATATTAACGTGTGTGCATGCATGCGAATCGATATGAAATTTCCCATATGTATGAACCTGTGTCTGTGCGTGCGTTTGAATTGACATGGAAAATTCCATGTTTATTAACGTGTGTGTGCATACATGCGAATTAATATGAAATGTCCAATATATATAAACCTGTGTGTTTCTATGCATTTGAATTGACATTAAAAATCCCATGTATATTAACGTGTGTGTGCATGCATGCTCGATTTACACAAAAAATTTAATTGAAAAAGGGGTATATTTTGTTTAAAAGTAACCAGAAAACGACCCTAATGGACCCTCCTCCTTTCTGTTTTTAGACTTTTTTACAATTCATATAAAAAATATATCGTGAAAAAATTCTATTTTAAATAAATAATGTTAAAATAATAAACAATTCTTTTTAAGAAAAATAAAAATACATTAATATAGATATAAAAACCACAATCAAAAGAAAATATTAAAAAAAATTAATAAAAATTTATATTAATTTAAGGAATTACACATACAGTGAAAACAATTAAAAATAGATAGAAATTAATATTTCCATGATAACGAAAACAATCACTCCTCAATGAAAAAAAATATAAAAAATAACTTTTCTGCGCTCTTTGTTAGAAGTGATAGTCTTCGTTTACATAAAAATTAAAATAATAGTTTTCGTCTGCATACATTGAAATATGATTCTTTTCGTTTCAAATTTTTCAGGAGTGATAGTCTTCGTACGGCACGTCGATAAATGGAATATCTCCACAGGCAATTATTGATGCATTTGTGAAATTTGAGAGTTTCAGATTATATTCCATACGAAAAAATGAAAACATATTAAAAAGTGGTTGTTACAAAGGCGTTCTGAATTACTTACATAACAAAAAAGGATTAGATAATTCCAAAATTAGAAAACTATTCACATTACCATTAAATTTTACAGGAAGTCCATGATTTCAAAACAATTATATTGACTTAATGACAATCGTAAATCATTATAAATTTATGAAAATGAATAATAGATAGACCAAATACTATCACAAAAGTATTTTATTAAAAAGAAGAAGCCTCTTCTCTTCTTGGCTTTTCTCGAAACCATTTATTTATGTTTTTAGAACCTCATAGTTCGTGATGCTAGCTTACATCACTGGCTTGAGTTTATCGATGAATAAATTCTAACCCCAAAAACTGCACAGTAAATAATACTATTAATTTGCATATTATTAGAGTTTACAAACGTAAATGAATAAAATAAGATAAATAGATAAAATAACAAGAACCAACAAGACTCAGAAAGACTTAAAAGTCTTAAAACTTTGGTTAGTATAGTTTAAAAAAAATAGTTAAAATACTTATAAAGACTTTAGTAATTCCTACTATGTTTTATTTAATAAATGCTAATAATGTAAAAGGTTAACCTGACTATATATTGATTATTAGAATAAAATGGTTGTAGTTACTAGAGAACGAAATAAAGTCAACTATTTTTTTTTCTCAGTGTAGGTCCCCAGGTGGTGCATTACTTAGGCAGTTTATATTTTGCTCTATATATCTTGTTCGCGTAAAAAAATATTTATCTGTACTTTTGAGTAAATATCCGTGTGAACTTTTTCTGAAAAATATTGTGAATAATTTGTGTCAGTTTATATTGTGCATTATAAAGTGATCGTTTAGTTATTTATCAATACTATTCAACACACTGTGCACGCTTAATAGTAGCCATTTTCGCTGATCTTTCGCGAGGGGCCTAGAAGATTCTATAGTAATTATATTTTTATGTATTGGCTTTTTTAAACCACTCTGATCAAATAATAAATTTTTACATGTGGTATATTTATTTGCTATATATACGGATGAACTGCTGTATTAAATCTACTTAAACTAGAGTTTATAATCATTTCTTAGCTTATATGTACGGGCGTAATGCTTTTTGTGCATTGATATGGATTTTTTAATTGCTTACACATACACGATCGTTGTTAAGTGTACATATTTTAGTTATTCTACTTAAATTATAAGAAAAATCTGAAGCATACATATGAGGAAATCTCTGTTACTTTTTCATTTTGAGAACTCGACTTCACAAAAATTCAAAAGTCTATAATACAAGTTTCTGGAGTGGCATACACTTCAGTAAGGACTTAAATTACTCGTTTCTTGGAGTAGAATATGTAATTAAATTTCGGTATCTATTGAAGAATTGCTCTTCACGGTACATAATTTTATACGTCAATAATAATACTTTTTTTATATTTTCCTACGTGTTTCTTGAGCTATAAAAAAAGGAGCATACTTTCGATCATTCTCAAATTTTCTGAGCATAATGAATACGGTAAAAACAACAGTTGAAGTCTACCTTGGTACATGTGCCCCTCTTTAGGAAGCTTTTTGACTATTTTTAATGTAAGTGTAATTTTTAGGTGAAAATTACACTTGCATTAAATCGTAATAGGTCGAAATTTTACTAGAGCCGGTCCTGTTACGCCACTCAACGGGGATCAATCACTGCACTAGAGAGCAGAGGCGGGTCCATAGTGTTAAAAGGTGTGTACAGGAATCATATAGGGGAGGGGGTGCTCTAGTAACGGGTTGGCTAGATAGACAACAGCTAATAGTATATAGATAAATTATTAAATAGGAAGGTTAGATAACATGCAAAAGAAAGAGGTTACAAAGTTAGTCGCAAGTGCGACAAACAAATATGATACGTTTAGACAACAGATTAGGGAGTTGAGAGAGTATCTCGAAGGTCCTAATCCTAATTCATGGAATGCGGAATTAAGGTTAAAAGATCTCACGAGTTTTGATTCACAATGTCATGAATATCATGAGAATTTATCAGTAGTACAACCCAAACACTCCTTAATTGATGATTACCTTGTCTTGAGGGAGGAGTATTATGAAGTCGCTGCTAATCCTGCTAGTTTGTCTCACACTGTGACGACGAGCAATCCAATTGCTAATTCGACCTTAAATACTAACAACATTACAGTTACACAACGACATGATGCTCCCAAATTACTGGATATTAAAATCACATCTTTCGATGGCAAATACGATCAATGGTTGTCGTTCAAAAATTAGTTTACAGTGTTAGTCCATTCTCGTACAAATCTTAGCGATTTTGACAAACACACCCAACTTTTAGATGTTTTGACAGGGTCAGCTAAGCTTAAAATTGTTGCATTCAAACCTAGTTCCGAAAATTACTCCAAGGCTTGGAAAGCGCTCACAGACGATTATGACCATAAACGTCTTATTGTAGTCGATCATTTAAATGCATTGATAGATTTGCCAAAGGTTCCAACGGCTACAATGGAAGGCTTATCTAAACTTCTCGACACGATTCGTCATCATTCAACTATAGTCGAATACATTGTAGGAACTCTAGTTTATATTGAACATTTAATTATTAGAATAGCTGAACGATGTCTAACACAGAGGACGCTGAGCAGATGGCAAGAAAAACTCGACATCGATCAACCTCCCACTCTTGAGGAATTTCGTTTGTTTTAACAGGCCAATATTTTCAACCTTCAAGGGAAGGAACATTCAACGACAGATTCAAAAGGTAATTCTGATTCTAAGAAAAGAGCCAATCCTATAGTAGGTAGGGAACGAAGTAAAGTAGCTACCCACACAGCATGGAATATTTATAAAAGCTTCCTGGAATATTGGTACGGAAGATTTAAAATATTTTAGGAATCTTCCATGGAATATTCCTGTAATATTCGTATGTCCTTAATTCTTCCTACATTGGAATATTCCATGGAATATTGTTGGATGATTCCAAGAATATTTCATTGGAAGATTTAGGATATCTCAGATCTTTCATTAAAATTAGAGGTACTGCTTGTACCCGGGTTTTGTAATACCTGGGTAGACCCGGGCACCAAATATGGGTAATATTCGAACTGAAATCCGGGTTCGGACAATACCCGGACTAAAACCCGTGTTCAAATGATACCCGGATTAAAACCCGGGTAATAAAAATAACCGGATAATTTGAAGTCTGGGTACCCGCTTTTTTAAGTTATACTAATTAAATTTAGATTTTCATATTATTTATAAACACAACTTATTTTATTTTCTATTTACTTTTATTTTTAAGCAATAAATATTCATTTAGAAAAACTTAGTGTGCGAACATTTGAATTATTTCATAACCCAATGTAACAAAATAAAATTAATTTTATATTCAAATAAAATATATATACAGTATAACTAGCAAACGTATTGTTTAAAGTGTGATATAGTATAATAATTTGCTACACGAATAGAATTTAACTTTGTAAATAAATAGAAATATGAGTATTATTATTGTGTAAGCGATATAATGGTCAATGAAGATAATTAAAATTTCTAATTTAATAATGAGCGAAAAAAAAGAAGTTGGGTATGACAATTTGCTGAAAGAAAAGGCGAAATTGCATATTGTTTATTATGTGATACTGAGAATAAGGAAATTAGTTGTGCAGGCAGAAGCATTAGTGCTTTGGGTCGACATTCGCGGACTATTTATAGAAAAAGTAGAAATTTTGAAGAATCTCCTATCAGAAAAAGATTGCGGTAAGTGTATGCTATGATAATTTTAGGTTACAATACAATTCAAACTCTATAGAAATATTTGTTTTCAAAAGTATTGTACTTATTATTCAACTATAATAAAATATTTAATTTAGTAAAATTTTAATTGATATATGTTGATTTACAGTTTTATATTATTATAAAAAGTTAAACAATGAAAATCGATTTTTAATTTCAATTATATTAATTAAAAAATTTTTGTTATTTGCTTTAAAATTTTTTTTGTAGTTTATTCAAAACATGTAAATAAATATTTTTTCGTTAAACTTTTTTATAGTTTTATCACATTTGTGGAATGATCACTAATTATATTTACATTGAAATTATGTTTTTGCTGGTAATTTGTTTCACAGTTAATTTGACTGATTTATATTTGACTGATTTATCAATATTTATATCATTATTGTATTTTTTAATTTCAATCAAATACAATGTAAGGAAAATTATTTATTTCATCATGTTTACTTTTTTAAATACGTGTAATAATGATAATTTCATCAAACTATTAATGTAGGACGACTAAAGCAAATATATTTTATTAAAATCAAAATACTAGTGAATATGGTTTGTTTATAAATTCGTAATTTATAATTTATGCTTTTAATGTTTTCATAACATTCTTTCGTTTTATACATACACATATTTATAATTAATTAAATAATATTTTTTTATAAATATAACATAGTATGAATATACTATATGATTTTTCTCTTTAGCTTTGAATCAGATAATGAAAGTATTGACGAAAATAATGTAAACAATACGGAAAATGACAGCGAACAAACATCGAATTTAGATGATATATCGATGGAACCAACTACATCAAGTATGAATCGTCAACATATTCGAAGACGTAAAAAAACAGAAAAAAGTCGTGTATGTAACGCACAGAGAACTAAAGAAATACATCAAGCATTGGCAAAGATGATTGCTTTAAATCAAATGCCACTATCTTTCTGCAGTAGCTCTGGGTTTTTACAATTTATGAAAATCGTAGAGCCTAATTATAAGCCTTGCAGAGAGGAAGCTATTAAAAAAAGGTTGCTATTTTTAACTCAAAGCTTAAGAGAGAAGATAATGAAAGAATTAGGTAAGTTGAACTTAATTTAAAAGCACGTATTTTATTTTCGAGATTAAAATAGTTTATTGTAAAGATATAAAAAGTAGATACAATATTTTTTATTCTAGATTTTTATTTGTAATTCATTTCTTTGTTTTTTTAATTCATAAAACTATTTCCATTCATTAAAAATTAATTATTTTGTTTTCTTTGCAAAAAGTTCTGAAACTGTTTCATGTACCTCAGACCTTTGGACATCTCGAGGTGAGGATTCATATATCACTTTATCAGCTCATGTAATTAGCAATGACTAGGAGGTTCGATCATACACACTTTAAGATATAAAGATTTGGAACATGAAAATATTTTGGAAAGACCAGTTATCAGATCACACGTAAAAAATATGCTTGCTCAAAATGATCTTGTTACTCAAGAGAAAAAAGAAGTATTTGATTATGGAGAAAAAAAAGAAAGTGCATTACAATTTTTATACAATGAATCAGCTAGTGAAAATGAAATCGATGCACTGACACAATTTGATAATTATCTAGCTGAACCTCAAATTCGTGTTAATTTAAATCCATATGAGTGGTGGAAGTTACGTGAAAAAAAATATCCTATTCTGGCAAAATTAACGAATAAATATCTAGCGATCCCAGCTACTTCTGTCAGTTCAGAGCGCTGTTTTTCTACTGCAGGAAATATCGTTTCGATAAAAAGAAGTTGTTTGTTAGCGGAAAATGTAAATATGTTGATATTTTTGTACCAAAATAGAAAGTATTTCGACAACTGAATAATTAAAAAAAAAATAATAGAAGTTATTATTGTATTTATTATTATCATTTTTGTTATTGTATTATTATTGTTATTATTACTTCAAGTAATAAAGAAATTACAATAAATATAATGGATTTAAATTTGTTAGGTATAATTCAATTAAATGAAATACTTTATTCAGAAGCTAATTTTTTATAACTACAAATAAATAAATTATAAATTATGGAAAGATTTTTACAATCATGATTCTTTAAACTTTAATTATCCGCCACAACCACCTGCATACCCGGGTATTAAAAAAAAACCGGTCTTAAAACCCGGTTTTGAAACCTGTTTTCACTTTTGCCCGGGTAGACTGGGTACCCGAGTACCCGGGTAATCGAGAGCTCTAATTAAAATATTTCAGGAATCTTGCAGGAATATTTCATGAAATATTCCGTTGGAACATTCATGGAAGATTTCCGGAAGATTTGAAACATTTCATGAACCTTTCATGGAATATGCACGAAAAATTTAAGAAATCTTTCATGAAATATTCCACTAAAAGATTACTTAAAACTTTCTGTAAAATATTTCATGGAATATTTATGGAAGATTTATGTAATATTCCGCTGTACGATTTAGAAGTTTTTCAGAATCTTCCAGTGAAGTGTTTATGGAATCTTTCTGAAATCTTTCATGAAATATTCCACTAAAAGATTACTTAAAACTTTCTGTAAAATATTTCATGGAATATTTATGGAAGATTTATGTAATATTCCGCTGTACGATTTAGAAGTTTTTCGGAATCTTCCAGTGAAATGTTTAAGGAATCTTTCTGAAATCTTTCATGAAATATTCCACTGGAAGATTACTTGAATCTTTCTGTGAAATATTTCGTGGAATATTCCTGGAATATTTCTGTCATCTTCCGCTGTACGATTTTGAAGTTTATCGGAATCTTTCAGCGGAATGTTTATGGAATCTTCCTGAAATCTTTCATGAAATATTCTACCGGAAAATTACTTAAATCTTTCTGTGAAATATTTCGTGGAATATTTCTGGAAGATTTATGTAATATTCCGCTGTACGATTTTAAAGTTTTTTGGAATCTTCCAGTGAAATTTTTATGGAATCTTTCTGAAATCTTTCTGAAATCTTTCATGAAATATTCCACTGAAAAATTCCTTAAAACTTTCTGTGAAATATTTCGTGAAATATTTATGGAAGATTTATGTAATATTCCGCTGTACGATTTAGAAGTTTTTTGGAATGTTCCAGTGAAATGTTTATGTATTCTTTCTGAAATCTTTTATGAAATATTCCACTAAAAGATTACTTAAAACTTTCTGTGAAATATTTCGTGGAATATTTATGGAAGATTTATGTAATATCCCGCTGTACGATTTTAAAGTTTTTCGGAATCTTCCAGTGAAATTTTTTGGGAATCTTTCTGAAATCTTTCATGAAATATTCCACGGGAAGATTACTTAAAACTTTCTGTGAAATATTTCTTGGAATATTTATGGAAGATTTATGTAATATTCCGCTGTACGATTTTGAAGTTTATCGGAATCTTTCAGCAAAATGTTTACGGAATCTTCCTAAAATCTTTGATTAAATATTCCACCAGAAGATTACTGTAATCTTTGCGTGAAATATTTCGTGGAATATTTATAAAAGATTTATGTAATATTCCGCTGTACGATTTGAAATTTTTTTGGAATCTTCTAGCGAAATGTTAATGAATTCTTTCTGAAATCTTTCATGAAATATTCCACTGAAAGATTACTTAAAACTTTTTGTGAAATATTTCATTGAATATTTATGGAAGATTCATGTAATATTCCGCTGTACGATCTAAAAGTTTTTTCCGCTGTACGATCTAAAAGTTTTCATCTTTCAGTGAAATTTTTATGGAATCTTTCTGAAATCTTTTATGAAATATTCCACTGGAAGATTACCTTAATCTTTCTGTGAAATATTTCGTGGAATATTTATGGAAGATTTATGTAATATTCTGCTGTACGATTTTAAAGTTTATTGAAGTCTTCTAGCGAAATGTTTATGGAATGTTCCTGGAATCTTCCATGAAATATTTCACTGGAATATTTCATAAACATTCCATGGAATATTTCATGGAATATTTTATAGAATATTATAGAAATCTTCCGTGAATATTTCATGGAATATTTTCAAAAAGTTTTTGAACATTCCTTTGAAATTTTCCTGGAAGCTTTTAATGGAAGATTCCAGTGGAATATTTTGAAATATTTCATGGAGACTTCCAATAATTTGCATGGAAGGTTCCATTGCAATATTCCAGTGGAATAATTCGAAATATTTCAGTGAAATCTTCCATGCTGTGTGGGTCTTCATTTTCAAAGAAATCTTCATAAGACTCTTGTATACAAAGAGAGGTAAATTTTTTTGAACTGAATTTTACATCTGCGTACTTGATGATTCCATCGATACCATTGATTTCAAAGAGTATTTTTTCGGTTACCGTGTTTATTATGATTTTAAGAGCTTTTTGCGAGTTGTGGCCTAAAATGCGTGGCTTTACTATTTTAGGAACTACAATAAATGTTAGTTCTTTTTCTAAAGTAATGAATTTTACTTTTAATTAAACTTGAAATTTTAAACGCGTCGATTTAGTTCAATGCTTACAATACATGCTTATAATGATTTATCTATTCATTTGTACGGCAAAAATATAGTCATTTCCTCTAACCATGTATATAAAGAATAATTTGAAACAGTTTCAGTGACAAAAAAATATAAGATATTGTCATAAAGCGAGAAATGCCATCTAACAGTCGATGCGGCTGTTATTTGCATGCAATAGATTTCAATTTAGCATTTTTCGCTTCATGACAATATTTTATATTTTTTTTATTGCTGCAACCAATTTAAATTATTCATTATGATTATGGTTAGAGGAAATGACTATATTTTTGCCGTGCAAATGAATAAATAAATCATTATAAGCATTTATAGTAAGCACTGAAATAAGTCACCGATTTGGTTCCGACCGCCACTCAAGTTAGAATAATAATATTCTTCAGAAATGCACGTTATCTCGCTTTCGGTATCTATCAAGACTTTAGTCAGAACGTTTTCTATTTCGATACTTATTTCCGGACAGTGTATGACGTTTGCGTTCGATTCTTCCGGATTTATATCATATAACAGATCTTCGCGAGGTGCTTTTAAAATCGAAGCGATTATGTTTTCGTCCGATAATTTGTCGTTTAATTTAGTTAAATCATAATGAAGGTTTTTTAATTTATTAAAGTTTTTATTGTAATTTAACTAAGTTTTATATTTTTTATTTATTTTAGTTGCACCACGCGAAGAATTAAATTTTTTACCCGAGAAACGAGATGCAACTACTTTGCGTTTCCCAAAATGGTACATTTACTCGGAATCGGCGTCTTTTTCAGATTAATTTTTAATGAATCTTTAATGACATCATTTTCCTTTTGATTTTTATTGCCCGAACCTACGTGAGTTTTTTCTTTATTCGCGGTTGATTCTTTTTTGCTAGAATTTTTTTCATTTTCGAAGCTTGCAACGTATTTACGTTCTTGGATTGCCAGGGCTTATTGAACACGCCTGGCTTTTTATCCTTTTCTTGATTAAGTACTGGTTTATTTAAAGAGAAGGTTTTAATCTTTTCTTTTTGATCGTCGTCATCGAAATCAGGTAAGATTTTAAATAATTCAGCTTTTTCTTTGACATTTCTACCAATAATCGCGTGTCTCACTACTCGATCGTAATGATCAGTTATTCGATCGATGAAATCTTGATCGGTTTCGTCAATTCCTAGTTCTTTTGCTAAACCGAACATTTCAATCGCGTAATCAACGCGCGTTAACTTTTCCGCGGGTGTATATCTACCGAACTCGACTTTACGCCTTACGATGCGCTGAATACTGGAATTCCAGTATCTTTGTTTAAATCGATTTACAAAATCGTTGAAATCTTCAACTTCATCTTGCTCAAGAAATCACCAGCTTTTCGCTGAGTCCTCGGGAGTCTATGAGATAATACATATTAATTCGTGTAATTTTGGCTTAATGAATTCTATGTATTTATTTAACTCATGCAAGAATTTCATCGGGCTTTCTGTATCTAGCCCTTGGAATTTAGGTAAATCGATGTTTATTTTAAGCGTCGCTTTATTAATTGGCGTACTAGTACCGTCAGGGGTCATATGAGTGATATTCTCAATTCTAGTTTCGAGTTTTTTAATGTCTTTATCACTTTTAGATGCGGCATCATCAATTTGCTCTAAGCAATATTTTTTTAACGCGGTCAAATCGGCGTTATCGTCTAAACGTTTAATTATTCCGTTAAAGGTATCTTTTAATTTGTCGTTTTCTTTAGTTATTTCTTTGTTTTTATTTTCAAGCGAATTCATTTTATTATTTAATTTTTCAATATCATCTTAAATCTTTTTTAACGAATTAGTTAATGAATCGAATTTTTCGTTGCATCTATACGCGGATTTCTCAGGCAATTCATCTACAGTTTTATTTAGATCGATTACCTTTTTGTCTAGGGCATCTTGGGGTTCGTCTAAGGTTTTCAATTCCTCAGAAACCACCTCTTGCCACTCGAGATGCTTTTTACTATCCTCAGATAAACTATCATCTCTCAAGGACGTTTGAATGTCCTGGTAACGTACACGAAGAATTTTCTTTGTGTGCGACATCATGAAAGGGTTTTTTTCGCTTTATTAATTTATTTTAATTATTATAGTACCGATTCATTTGAGACCCAAGCTTTTTTTATTCAACATAAAAAAGAAATTTTTTAATTTATATTTTATGTTATAAGTTAGTTTAGAGTTAATTTTGCAATTTGAGCAGTTAACTCATTTAATTTATTATCAAGCTCTTCATTTTTTATTTTATAAGTAGTAAGGTTTTTAATCGTGACACTCGTAAAAATGCCTAAACGAACATAAATATTTTCTTTCTTATTCGCCAGACGTCTTACGGCTTTGCATAAGGCTTTATTCGTATTTTTTAAATTCTCGATTTCTCGCGCTTGTTTATCCACGGTATCGATCAATTTAATATTTTGTTTGCGTAAAAATTCTACGTTATCAGTTAGTACAGACACCGTATCCTAACGATCGGCATCAAGGCCTTCAACGCGTCCGATACGTGCAAATAGCTCGGCGGCAATTTGCGACGGCACGAAACTATCTATCGCGAGGTCTTGTATCATTTGAATTATTACTATAATAAGACGTATATATTTTTTGCGTTTTAATTTTACGTAAATAATTCTGGCAGGATCACCAGTTGTAACATACCCAAAGTGGGTAACAGTTACTTTTCAAAAAAAAATAAATTATGGTCGAAGTTCGATGCTGGATTGATTACGGTGTAATATAAACGCGACGCGTAATCTTACGTTGATTTTTAATTTTATGTACGTGATTTATATAATTTTCTTTAATGTATTTAACAAACTACACAAGCTCCGTTCGGGCAATAGGCCAGATTGGAGGGTAGCTGTTAAATATTTTACTAGTGAAACGCCAGCTTATTAATAAAGCTAGGCGTTTTCTTTGTTAGTATTTAAGGTATTATTATTATTAATAATAAAAGGAAATATATATATATATATATTTCCTTTATATATAGAAATATATATATATATATATATATATATATATATATATATATAATTACAAAAAAAATGAAAACCCTCCGGTAAGAAAAAAAGAGAAGCTCTTTAAGGACGTAAGCTCAATTTATTTTATTTCATTTTATAGCTCTTGATATTAACCTGGGGGATTAAGCCTAGAGCGCCCCCAGAGTCAATAGAGCTCAATTTAAATTTCTTTTTTAATAAAAACCTTAGTTAACAAAGGGCGTTAAGCTTAGGCGCTTATATGTCCCAATTGTTATCAGTTTAAGAAATTAAGTTTTATTTTTAATTTTGGCTTTAAAAAACAAAGGGCGTTAAGCTTAAGCGCTTGTATGTCTCAATTGTTTCTCTTGCTAAGCCAAAATATTCTACGGCCAAGAAAGAAATTAAATCAAATTTTTAATTTAATCTCAACTCAGGTAAACAAAGGGCGTTAAGTCTAAACGCTTGTATGTCCCTATGCTTTACCCGTCAGAGTCGATTCAAGAATAAGGCGCGCGAGTCAGCGAGACTCGTGCTTTTATACGCGCAGAGCTTCTCTCCATCTCTCTTACCATGGTGGGAAGCTTTGAAAGTGGCGCGCACTTACAGGCTTTACGAAGTTTCGGAGTTTTATTTCTCCGTCTCGCTCGCTCTTATATGCTCAACTATCAAAACATAGTAAGCGCACTGTGAGGTTGCCTGTCACGCTATGAGCCAGCTGTGCGTTAACCTATATACAATCTTGTATATAGGTCACGCACCTACTATGCCTTAATACGTTGAATATGTTTTTGTAAAGGTAATAAATTTAATATATTAATTAAATAGAAATTAAAATATAACTAAATAACTATAATTCATTAAATAAAATAAAATAAATAAAATATATTTCTAAAACAAAAAATAATTAATTTGAAAACAAATAAATAATTAAATAAATAAATCATTTGAAAATAATCAAAAATAAATTAAAATTCAAATGAAAAAACTCTAATGGTAAAATTTTAAATAATTAAATAACAAAAAATAACAATTAATAATGAAAAATAAGAAAATAAAATGAAATAAAAATAAAAATTATAATAATATACAAAAAAAATAAAGAGGAAAAAACAGGGCGCTTTGGGACGTCAGAATCCTTACACGTTTTTATGTACTAAATTAATTGAGCGTTTGTCTGCATCTGAAAAACAACGCGTTCGTAAATTAATTAGTGAGGAAGAGCTTGGTGATCGCAAGCCGTCACAGTTCCTTTGTCATCTTCGCTCTCTCGCTGGCACAACTTTCGTCCAAGATAACCTGTTATGTCAACTCTGACTTCAACGAATTCCATCCAATGTTCGTGCTATTCTTAAAACGCAATCTGAATTACCTCTTGATAAACAGGCCGAGCTTGCTGATAAAATGATTGAGGTTTTACCGAGTTCACCTATTTTATCTGTTAATGCAGCATTTGGTGATAGAGGTATTGAAAATAATTTGTTAAATGCCATTTCTAGTTTGCAAAAGCAGATTGCTAAATTATCTACTTCTCGTTCACGTTCTCGTTTTCGATCTGCTAATTCTAATTATAATTTCAGAGCATGAAAATTCAAAGCAACAAACCGAACGTATCATTTGGAATTTCAACAGAATACTAAAAAATGCGTTCCTCCTTGCAGTTATTTGGGGAACGATCAAAGCAGTTTGTGAGGACGGCATATAACTGCTCTTCATTTGGAAGTCGTCGTGGTTAAAACATCGTGGATAAAACATCAAAATACCAATTTCTTGTGGATAATGGTTCTGATTTATGTTGTTTTTCACGTGCTATGCTTCATGAGCGTCGTTCTCCTGTCAACTATGATTTGTGTGCTGCAAATGGTAGCAAAATCCAAACTTATAGTTTTCTAACCTTAAATATTAATTTAGGACTAAGACGTAATTTTTTATGGAGATTCATTGTTGCTGATGTTGATTTACCAATGATAGGTTCAGATTTTCTCGCTCATTATCATCTTTTACCTGATTGCCGTTCAAAGTTTATTGCGGATAAAACTTCTGGTCTTCGAGCTAAAGGTTTACTGCAAACTTCTTCTGAGCGTAGTTCTAAAACAATAAATCATTGTTCGCATTACTCTGCTATTCTTTCTGAATTTGCTGACATTACTCGTCCATCTGGTTTGCCAAGGGAAATTAAACATGAAACTGTGCATCATATTCGCAAAACTTTTGGGCCTCCAATTAAGTGAGGTGCGTCGCTTAGGTCCTGAAAAATTAAAAATTGCCAAAAAAGAATTCGACGACATGTTACAAGCTGGTACAACTCGTCCATCCAAAAGTTCTTGGTCATCACCTTTGCATTTGGCATCAAAAGGTAATTCGAACTGGCGTCTATGCGGAGATTATCGAGCATTAAATGCTCGAACTATTCCAGATCGTTATCCTGTTTGCCATATTCAAGATGCCACTTTTTTTATTGATGGATGTACTGTATTTTCTAAAATCGATTTAGTGAAAGCGTATCAACAAATTCCTGTTGCTAATGAAGATATCTGTAAAACTGCCATTATCACTCCCTTTGGGCTTTTTGAATTTTCGTTCATGACGTTCGGACTTCGAAATGCTGGTCAAACTTTTCAAAGATTTATGGACGAAGTTTTACGTGGATTAGATTTTCATTTTGTTTTTATGGATGATATTCTTGTTTTTTCTCATTCTAAAGAAGAGCATGAGCACCATCTTAGAATCGTCTTTGACAGTCTTTCGAAATCTGGTTTAGTTATTAATGTGCAAAAATGTGTTTTTAGAGTTTCAGAAGTTGTTTTTGTTGGCCACGCCATCTCTGCTTCTGGCATACGAGCTCCAGAAGAACGCATTTAGGTAATCAGAAATCATCCTTTGCCCAAAACAGCTCAAGGTCTCTGTCGCTTCCTCGGGATTCTGAATTCTTATCGAAGGTTCATTCCTCACACTTCTGAGTTCGAAGCCCCTTTGCATGACGCTATAAGTAACCCTCTTCTGAAAGGTTCTCAGTCAATTCCTTGGACACCTAAGCTTGAAGAAGATTTTGAAAAATGCGAAGCTTCTATTTCTTCTGCTTCTCTTCTGGTTCATCCTCGTATGGATGTGAAGCTTGGATTATTCACAGATGCTTCAAATCATTCTATTGGGGCTTGTTTACAACAGTTTGTTAATAATGTCTGGCAACCTCTTGCATTTTTCTCTAAAAAGATGTCTTCTAAAGAAAGTTTTTGGCCTGCTTATTATCGTGAACTTTTAGTTATCGACGCAGCAATTCAACATTTTTGACATTTTTTGGAAGGACATTTATTTATGATTTTCACAGATCACAAGCCGTTGATTTTTGCTTTTAAACAAAATCGTGACAAACTTCTACCAGTCCAGTTGCATCAGCTCTCTTTTATTTCAGAATTCTCGGCAGACATTCAATATATTAAAGGTGTTGACAACGTTGTAGCTGATACTCTTTCTCGAATTGAAACTATTTCTGCGCCATTTGATTACAAATTGCTACTTGAATCTCAAGAAAAAGACGATAAACTTAAGAAAATTATTGAGGGAAATTCTTTCCTTCAAATCGAGCGTGTGTCTGTTCCTGGAACTTCAATAGCAGTTTTTTGTGATGTGTCAACAGGTAAACCAGGACCTTTCATCACAAATCCATTTCTTTGTTGTATTTTTGAACATCTTCATAACTTGAGTCACCCAGGTGTTAATGCTTTTCTCAAATTGATAGGTGATCGTTTTGTTTGGCCTTTCACGAATAAAGACTGCCGGAATTGGGCTCGTGCTTGCCATGAATGTCAAAAATCAAAGATTTCTCGTCATGTTCACGCTCCCATTGGATCTTTCGAAACTCCAACACAGAGATTTTCACACATTCATATTGATCTTATTGGTCCACTTCCTCTTGTAAATTCTTTTCGTTATTGTTTAAGAAGGGGCCGAACTATCTGTCTTTGTCTAATAGCGTTTCTCATCATTTATGTAAAAACTATCCGGTATAACAAGAAAAAAATAGCAGCCCCCGCTAGATATTAGTATAATAAGTAAATTTTGTAATAACAAACAAATTTTTTTACTGCGTAGTTTTTGAATAATTAGAGACCTACCAAAAAAAGATAAGTTATATTCTAGATTGCTAGTAGGTCTCTAATTAGTCAAAAACTATGCGGTAAAAAATTTGATTGTTATTACAAAATTTACTAATTATACTAATATCTAGCGGGGGCTGCTATTTTTTTCTTGTTATAAAGGATAGTGTTTATATAAATAATGAAAAACGCTATTAGACAGAGACAGATAGTTCGGCCCCTTCTTAACTGTCATTGATCGTTTTACTCGGTGGCCTGAGGTTTATCCTTTATCATGCATTACTGCAGAAAATGTAATTGAGGGTCTTTTAAATTATTATTCGCAGCATAGCCTCTTTGTAATATACATGATAAAACTGTTGTTAAGTCTTAACCTTATTGACAATGATTTTCTATAGTATCATTTTTGACATATAAAATTATGTACCGTGAAGAGCAATTTTTCAATCGATACTAAAATTTAATTATGTATTCTACTCTAAGAAACGAGTAATTTAAGCTCTTATTGAAGTGTGCGCCACTCCAGAAACTTGTATTATAGACTTTTGAATTGTTGTGAAATCGAGTTCTGAAAATGAAAAAGTTACAGAGATTTCCTCATATATCTTGCTGCTGATAACAATAGTTGAATGAACATTTAATATGATGAATATGAAACGATTAAATGTTCATTCAACTATTATTATCAGCAGCAAGATATTGTAAGCATTAGTGTAGAGCTGTATGTGCATTTATATATATTAATTAATTGCTTAGACATATATATAGCGCTCAAAATGTACATATCGACGGCTGAGAGGAATAACCCCGTAACTCGGCGTGGATTTCAAAAACCCCATAACTTGGCGTTTGCTTTAAGAACCCCATAGCTCATTAAAGATTTCAAAAACCCCATAATTCAAAAACGTATTCTTTTTCTTTAATTTTGTAGTAACAAATCTGCAGGATTTTAAAATACTATTTTTGCAAAATTAGCAAAGTTTAAGACGCAAAACAAAATCAATTTTATTGTGTGTATTTTACGGAAATTGTATTTTTAAATCATGCAAAATTTTCAGTTAAAATTGAGGAAAAACCATAGGTTTTTGAGTTATGGGGTTCTTGAACTAAACACCGAGTAATGGGGTTTTTAAAATCTTCGCCGAGTTATTCCTCTTATCCGTCGATATGTTGTGATTCTAAACGAAAAAAGAAAAAATTTGTAGATTTACTGGAGATAGCAACAGTTACATAGAACGGTGGATTGCATATACACACGATTGTATATACACACGAACGTCACAAAGTGTCCATATGTTGTGATCTTGCGTATAATATAAAAGCAAAATCTTAAGCTTTACTGCAGATAGCAATAATTAATTGGAAAAATTAATTTTATTCCCAACTAACTATCTAATTATAGTAGTATAACATTATTAAAGGTTTAAAATTGGAGTTGTCTGCTGTGCGTATACTAAGTGTAGCTACTGTATTGGTTATCACATGTTCTTTTGGTGTAATTAGTATAAAAAAGGGGAACGGTTCTGATAACAGAGCTGATTTAAGGAATAGTAATAAGAATGAGCAGCATAATTTCAACAAGATAACTGATTATGTGTCTAAGTACAGATTTTGTCCTAAAAAGTGTGCAATTGATATTAGTAACGCTGTGGTTTGTTCAGGTTGTAAAACGTATTTCCATAAATCTTGCCCCGATAGAGTAAGTTTTCATACGTATGGGTCCATTGAGATATGTTGTGGCAAAAAGAGTTCAAACGGGCAAGGTTCACAAAAAAAAAGTTTGCTTGCTTTGTGCATTTAAAATACTCAAGGGTAAGATTAACTGTAATATGACGTCCTTGGGGATCAGGAGGTCTCACTAATATTTATTAAGCTAATTAGCGATAATGATATCGCTGCAAGGGTCACTATAAATATAAGGAGGTATACATATAAAAATAAATGACACTAAATCACAAATGAAGTTGGATGGATAAATGAATACTGGAATACTTTATTAGGTTACTAAACAAAATTATAACACACGCGCTCAAGATAGACTCAATAAATAAAAAAGAAAAGCACTCAGGGAATTAAAGCACAATGTTATGCACGTGGTCGCCGAACATACACGCCACGATATTAAATTTTATATGTATAATGTACAAATAAATGAACGAAAAAAACAAGATAATTGAAGCAAAGAATGTCGCACGCTCTTTATGCACACATCAAGTATTTTCTATGATAGAAATCAAGAATACAAAAAAAATCGTTTATGATTCGCACGCTAGTATACGCAGAAAAAGACAACTGTATTAAATGCCGACAACAGAAGGAATGACGGCAATAGCTGCCCTTTCCTCTCTGCTCAGACTTTGTTGTTACTGCTATGCGCTGCGTGCACCGCAAGAGAGAGACAAACAATTCCTAAACGGATCCAAGCTCAGTTACTAGAGTCAAGCTACTACTTGTGATAAATGCGTTGGCTCTATGTTGTACATTTAAACGTGCTTTAAATGTGCACGCGTGTATGTTAGGTGATTTAGGGTTTATCTTTATATCAACAGTGGCTACGAAAACAAACACCGATAAAAAGAGCCGTGAAAAAAAACACATCTTCAAAAGTGCGGCGAAGAAAAACACACACTTGAAAATTTTCATCGTATTTCAAGTGGGTGTTTTTTTTCGCCGCACTTTTGAAGATGTGTTTTTTTCGCCTCACTTTTAGAGATGTGTTTTTTTCGTAGTCAATTACACAGCTGTGATTGTTTTCATAACCACTATCGATATATTGACTTGAGTGGTCTTCTTTCCTTCGCTTTAGTTTTTAAATGCTTCCTTCTGTCGTATATGTGCTTTTAATAAATGTATGTAAAGCAAAATGCAGTAAACTGCCATGTTACAGTGATAAACTTATATCTAAATTTATTTTTATTGTCTTTAATAGGCAATTACGTAATGTTAAGGATTATTTTTTGTACCTAACTGCAATAGGCATAGTGCTTTGCATATTCCTTACATGCGTTTTGCTTTAATTTGTAATAAATACAAAAAATGGTTAAATGTATATTCTGATTCATTGTTAATCCCACTGGTAAGGCTTTTATAACTTTTCGCGCCAAAACTGGTAGTCATAAATACTATGTTCAAGTGTACAAAAATGTTGTTTTTAGAGGTTTTCGAACACACTGATTCCATTCCTATCATTATTTTCACAATAAAAAATATGTGCATATATGACACAGCCAGTTTTGCCACGACTTTTTGTGCATATTTGTTACATAGCTAGTAAAGGGGTTAAAGGTAGAACGTAAGTTGAGATGCATTCTTATCTATAATTAGATTAAGACGTTCATTTTACAAGGTATATTTACATTTATATTTTTATTGTTGCTTAGGTATTGATTTACTTAATGACTAGCCGTTGTCGATGCTAGCGTTCATTGTATCATATTACAAGCGCTCACTTCTCGTAACATTTTGTTCGTTCGATTCACTTACTTTGTAACGGTTATTTTTTCACGTTACAAAATATTCATTTTAATTAAATACTGAATTTTATTATATTAGGAGTCGCTAAAAACTATGAAAATTTTACGTTAAATAATATGATGCGAACTCCCATGTGCTTGTTAGTTAAGTATTGATGAGCGACAAAAACCTTGTTTAATATACTTGTCGCTTACTGTACTCGTTGCGTCTCTCTCTCTCTCTCTCTGGAAGTGGAAGTAAGTGTCTGTGACTGCTCCGTGTTTGCTGATAGTTTTCTGCTGATTTTGTGCGCCTTCAGCCCTAAAATTGTTTCTGGTTTGTTGGGGGGAATTAAACACACATTGTAAGTGTTTATCTGGTGGTTTTGGTGCAGTGTGGCGGCTTATTTACTTGGTTTCCCAGCGTCATATATTTTTGCAAATTTCAAGGTTGGATCAGCCACATTTGCTTTGAGAGAGACGAGCTGGTGCGTACGCGCTTGGATTCTAGCAGTGCATTGATATATACAAAGCTATTCTACAGTTGTGCAGCGTGTGTTATTTACATGCACCCACGCGTATAAGTAAGTAAACTTTTTATCATTTAGATCTTGAATCTCAGCTGTTTTTCTCATATCGCCTACTTATTTCTTGTACTGCTCTGCGTAAACTGATCCTCTGCTGCTGTCTGTACAACCATGTTTACTTCTGCAAGTCATCACATATTATACTTCGAATTATCATTGCAATCGACATTTGAAGGCTAAATTTTTGGGGTATTGGGGCAGAAAAGGATTGAGGAGGTGCTGGGGAACAAAAAACACCATTATCGTGACACTGTAAAATTGCTTGGGTCTCCAGTACAGGGTGCTGAAATATCCCTAAGAAATGCGTACCAACAACAGTGAAAATATACGAATGTTTATACCTCTGAATTCTCGCTCCCATGTCTAAACGTATCAACTTGGTCTATCCAGGCTTTTCTACCAGCGTTTCGCTCAGCTGTTTATTAATTTACACAAGGCCTCCACGTTTCCGTGCAGTGCGCATCTCATTTTAATCCGTGCTCACGGTGGTAGATATCTTTTCTGTATATAGTTTCTTAGTTTATAGTTAACCTTGCATGTTTTGATAATTGTCTACCGTCTTTTTGAGGTTAACTTTGACGTCTTAACGGAGTCTGCGAATGTGCTGCCACTCTTTACATGCAGTCGATGCGGATACTTGCTGAACGTGCTATACATTTTCACGTCCGAATCTACTCCGTCAGCAGAGTAGCTTGCTACTTTTTTAGCCAACGATTCAACTTACTTGCACGCTCAATATTGCAAGGCTCTTGCAAAGACAATAATTTTCATTTTTCTGAGGATCCTTGCTTAAAAAAGTTTATATTTGTTTGACTAACATCAAAAGTGAGGTTAAGTTTTGTGAGTTGAATGGAGTCATGTTTTTCAATCAGCTCCTCTGTAATGCGAGGGAATTCTCTGGAACTTTGCACGTGATAGTCTTCCACAGCTGACAAGGCAGTTTCCTTCTCCATCTGCCAGTGCTGTATACAGAATATTTTTGACTCATTCAACAACGTATTAATTTTTCAACTACAGCTGTTCTTTGGTAAGTCATTGTTCTGCTGTGCTTGAATCTTGCAGCCATTATTGATGGGTGGTCGTGTGTGCGCGCGGTGTAACTCAATTATAGTTAGATCGGTTTCTACAATTCTTTGTACGCAGTGCAGTGCAATTTTTCATTTTGATTGTCGTCTCGATCATTGGTTTGTTTCCTCGACTCGCATTATTTGTGATAAGTGCATTGACATCTCAGTTCAGTGTGAAACCAGTATACAGTGTTCTAAAGCTCTATCTTCGAGTAATACTATTACTTCTTCGAGTATCAGTGCTCCGCCTAAGACGCCTGTGCACGTGCGGGCTACCAAGCTTCTTCTAGGGCGGCTTCTTCAAGCAGCTACCTAGGTTTCTTCAAAGCGCTCAGCTTCTACCCTCTGTCCTTCCACTGAACCGTCGTCTAGGCGACGTTGTGCTGAGGCATTGACTACTCCGGTGTCTAATACAAATTTTTTGACGCTGAGTGAATTTGACTCTTCTGATTCACAGCTTTCGCCTGTTTCTTCGTGTCTTTCAACTGCTATTATTGATAATATGTCAGTTAATGCTGAACTTCTTGCTGCTTTGGAGCATCAACAAGCTGAGTTTTTTGCAGAGCAAACTGCAACTCTGCGAGCAGAACTGGGTAAGATTAGAAAAAAGGCAGATGACAACCAGGAAGAGCTGAGAAAGGAACTCTCGTTTATTCGTGCTAAGCAAACAGACCTTCACAAAATTAATGCCATTAAATATGATTTAGCACGCGTTTCTGGTAATGAGTTAATTGATGATTGTGAAATACTTGTGTCGAGTGTGCTGCCTAATTTCACTTTCTCTAATAGGGACGCACTAAATATCGTTTTTAAGGCCATTGGCTTTGATCACAGTATGGCTTTTGTTGTCAATACTCGTCAGTAGTCTCCTCCTCCCAAAGCGAGTATGGAAACCGATGAGGCTGCGTCCGTAACACCTGTAAATAATAGTTTTTCTTCTAAGTCTCAATATCCTGGTCATAATTGTCGTAGTTTTGTCTTTGAATGTGTGTCTGCTGTTGTTAGAGATTCGGTGATGGCTGCTGCGGCTAAACTACGCTTTAAGTCGACCTTGCAGCTTTTTGGTGTTGGTAATGAAACTGAAGGGGTCTTTTTAAGGGCCCTTTGGCCCAAGGAGGTTTATGAATTACTGAGGAAAGGCATACCTTGGCTCGTAACAAAAAGCTCCCTAATCCTTTTGTTAGAGGTTTAAAAGTTTTATTGTGTCGTTCTGCTAACG
Source organism: Anastatus disparis (assembly GCA_017163975.1). NCBI lineage: Eukaryota > Metazoa > Arthropoda > Insecta > Hymenoptera > Eupelmidae > Anastatus > Anastatus disparis. Next base: position 626,926 of record JAFFSR010000327.1, read on the forward strand.
CCAAGCCTTCTACTGTTTACACTGAGGCTGATTTAAAACCTTTTAAAGAATTGACATAATTTACGGTCTCATGTGGCAGTTTTTGCGTATCTTAACAATGTTCCTAATGTTCGTCCTAATACTGATAGTGTTTCTCCGTCTCTTTCAAATAATATATCTACTGGTCTTCGTAAAAGCAATATCTCTGTCGCCCACATTAATGTGAATAGGTTAAGCTATTACGTTAGTCTAATTGAGTCTTAATGCTTAGTCAAACAATATGATTTTCTTGCTTTGTCCGAGACCTTTCTATCCGCTCATGATGATGATGCAATTTTAACCCTTCCTGGGTACGCTTTTTTTAGAGTTGATAGAGTTGGCAAATAAGGTGGTGGCATACCGGCCTATATCAAAGAAGAATTTAAAGTTCAAGTTTTACATCATTCAATCCAGTCTTTAACAATGAACCGGAGTATTTATTGCTTGACATCAAGGTCTCTGACGAGAAAGTGCTTTTTGCTGTGGTTTATGCTAAACCTAAGGCAGCCTATTTAGTAGACCTTTTCAATGTTCTTTCGGATTTGAGCGGGAAATACAAGAATATGATTGTTACGGAGGATTTTAACATCAACTTGCTAATAAAAAATCATGCATCGACACTCCTTAGAACAAATATCGAAAACCTTTTTTTTTCACTTAGTTGCCTCGGAACCAACTCACTATATATTCTCCGAGAATTTTATTTCTTATACCTGGCTAAAATTGTTTGTCGTGGGAAACGGTGATTCAGTGTTTTCGTATTCTAAAAGTGATTCGCCTTTTATTGCTAGTCATAATTTAATTGAGTTGGAATATAGTATTCTTGGATTGAATAATTATCCAAAAAAATTCTTCACTCATAATCTTAAATCTATAAATGTTACTACACTTAATGATTGTCTTACAACATAATTAAACACTAAGCTGCATGAGACCCAGCTTACTTGTAATTATTTAAATAATCTTTATGGTTCATTTCAGTTCACTTTAGACGCTGTTAATTCTTTAGATGTTAATGTTCCTGTTGCTTGTCATAAACTTCACAACATTGTTGATTTTACTTCACGAACCATAATCTAAACCTTTGATAGATTTGCCCCGTCAAAGTTAATAACCATTCGTCCTGGTTACAAACCATGGATGTCCTATGATATCAGGTTGTTGATGAGGAAACGGGATCGAGCTTATCACTGGGCGACGAAAACTGGACGCGTTGAGGAGATTCAAAGGTGTAAGTCTCTGAAGAGTGATGTTTCGAAACAACTATTACGCTGCCACAGCAAAATTAAAACGCGACGATCTAATCTATAACATATTTTGTTAATTTGTTGCTAATTTGTTACACCAGAAACGATTTTGTTGGCACAGCCGTTTCCGTGGAACCATGTCTGTGTTAGCGTAAGTCTTACGCTAGAACGACCACTACCCTAATTTATTTTCTAATTCAGATATTTTGACGATTCGAACTGGATATTTTGTTGCTAATTTGTTGCTAAAAGATGGTATATCGTCATGTTTAAGAATATTAATATTTGACTGGATAATTAACACCATACCTTAAAAAAATTTTATAATTCACTAATTCAAAAGGTGGAATAAAAATTAATAAAGGATATTTTGTTGCTAAATTGTTGCTGACATTTCCGACCGGAAACGATTTTGTTACTCTAACCGTTTCCGAGAAACCATGACTGTGCTAGCGTAAGTTTTACGCTAGCACGACCACTGCTGTAACTCTTTTTCTAATTAAGATATTTCAACGATTCGAACGAGATATTATGTTGCTAATTTATTGCTCAATGATAGAATATCGCTGGATTTCGAAATATTAATATTTGACTGGATAACTAATACCAAACCTTGAAAAAATTTGATGGATTCACTAAATTGAATGGTGGAATAAAAATTAGAAAAGAATATTTTGTTGCTAATTTGTTGCTACCATTTCCGTCCGAAATCGATTCTGTTGCCACAGCCGTTTCCGAGAAACCATGGCTGTGCTAGCATAAGTCTTACGCTAGCATGACGAATACTGTAATTTTTTTTTAACTAAAATATTTTAACCATTTAAACTCAATATTTTGTTGCTAATTTGTTGCTCAAAGATGGTATATCACTGGATTTTAGAATATTAATATTTTGTTGCTAAATTATTGTTGACGGTTCCGACCGAAAACGATTTTGTTACTCCAGCCGTTTCCGAGAAACCATGGCTGTGCTAGCGTAAGTCTTACACCAGTACGGCAACTAATGTAACTTTTTTTGTGAATTAAGATATTTTAACGATTCAAACGGGATATTTTGTTGCTGAAAGATAGCATATCGCTGGATTTCAAAATATTAATATTTGACTAGATTACTAACATCATACCTTGAAAAGAATTTGATAATTCACTAAATTAGAGGGTGGAATAAAAATTAGTAAAGGATATTTTGTTTCTAATTTGTTGATAAACGATAATATATTGCAAGATTTAATAATATTAACTTATGAATTGTTAAGTCCTGGCTTTCACCACGACTAAATTAAAATGGATATATTTATTGAATTTTGTAGATTTATATGAAACTTGAATATTTGAATAAATTATCAAAGTTAATTATAATTATATTTGAAAGAATACGAAAGTATATGAAATCTAGTGGTGGTTTAACTCCAGCAATATTTTAATTGAGTGAGATCGTTCTCACTATTAAATGTATTGAAGTTAATTTATAAAGATTTTTTAAATGAGAATAAAAGTATATTTAATATTCTTACTTTTGTAGAATTAAGTAGATAAGGGCTGGCAATACTCAGAATTTATGAATAGGCACGATTGAAATAAGACTTGAGTCAATTGTATAAGTAACTTTTAAGGAATTTATTAGACACTTGTAAAATAATTAATATTGAATATGACAATAACTTTGTTTGACTTTGAATTTGAATTTGAATTTGAATTGAAGTTGCAGTGCCAGAATTACAGGATGTATGACTTGGTACCAACAATGATCCTGGGGTAGTGCCCGAATGATATTTGTTTCATTCGGCTTTTATACTTTAATTTATGTTTCGTAATGATTTTAGGATTCGTTTTACAATTTCAAAATACACGTTGTCGATTTAAACGACTTAATTTTATAATTTTGCTAACTAAAGAGTTTTATTGACAAATATTAAACTTTGAGTTTCTTTACTGTTTCGCTTTTTCTGTTTAGCTTGACAAATTCCTTTATTGTTTGATGACTGTTCAATTAGTTCATCAATATCATGTTAATAAAAAGATATTTTAAAAATTGTGAATTAAAAACTAATATAAAAGATACGTTGTGACGTAACAGAATAAATTACCGATACCGAGACTAGTGAAAATTTTAAATGTTAAGTAAATAATGAGGTACGAAGAAAATTAATGATCGATATTTTTCTGCATATTTTTTGCTAATATTTTTATCAATATTTTTGTTGCTTAAGCTATTTTCGAGGAACCATGGCTTCATTAGTGTAAATGTAACGTCAGTACGACCCCTAATGTAACTTTTTATCCAATTGAGAAATTTCATTAATTAAAACGGTATATTTCATTTGATATGTTACTCTTATAATTTTTTTTTGAATCCCGAAAAATTGGTATCTGATCTAACGAGTGATATAAAGCTCGGAAATATTTTTGGATTTTTTTGACTATTTTCTCTGGAACTTGAGAGGCATGCGCCGAGATAAGTGTAATATAGAATTATTACTTCGGTTTCTAATTTCAATAATGGTATTCTGCTAATAAAAAAGCTACATAGTTGCTAATTTTTTCATTTAAGTGGACTTCAAATGGACACTGCACCTGTACTTTTAGATATTGCCCATCTCTTGTTTTTTTTTTGCAAAATTTTAAGATATTATTTGCGGCTTGTAATATATACCATGAAGATTATGCGAGAGGAGGGTCCATACGTTTTCTGGCCACTCCTAGAAAAAGTATACCCCTTTTTTATTATTTTTGGTATAAATAGATAAAGGAAACATTTTTAAGGTCAACTGCACTGGTTCAGAGCGTGCGCCGGAATTTGTCTGGATATGGGAGTCTTCATAAGTTTAAGAAATTGGAGTGGCACATAGTGGGTAAAAAAAAACTTTTTTGACAGAAATCTGCCTAAAAGTCAATCCTTAATCAATTTCGATCCAACACGACTTGAAATTAAGGTTTTTAAAAATACTTTCAGGGTACATTGCTTAAATTAATGAACTCGTTCTTCTAACATTCGAAAAATAAGCCTGAACCCATAAGCCATGGACCCATAATCCCTGAACCCAAGAACTTGTAGGTAAACGCAAAAAACCTAAAGCGAATAACACTGGACCCATAAACCATTAACCCATAAACCATAAATTATAAGCCCATAAACTTATAAACTTTAAACCTATAAACTATAAACCCATAAATCATTGACCCATAAACCATGAACCTTTAAACCATAAAACCATAAACCCATCAACCATAAACTCATAAGCCATAAATCCATAAACCCATAAACCAAGAACCAACTAACCCATAAACTCATAAACCCATACCCTCATAAACCATAAACCAATAAACTACAAACCCATAAACCATAAACCCATCAACCATAAACCCTCAAACCATAAACCTATAAACCATAAACCCATAAACCATGATCCTATAAACCATAAACCCATAAACCTATAAACCATAAACCCATAAACCCATCAACCATGAACCCATCGACCATAAACCCATCAACTTTAAACCCATCAACCATAAACCCATCAACCTTAAACCCATGAACCCCTAATGAAGATCTAAGCCCATGAGCCCTAGACCTATAAACTCTGAACCCATACCCAAAAACCCATCAACCTTAAACCCATAAACCCCTAATGGAGATCTAAGCCCATGAGCCCTAGACCTAAAAACTCTGAACCCATAGGCCCAAAACCCATAAATCAAAACCCATGAACTTCGAACCCACAAATACTAAACTTCGTTGAAAATCAAAACATTATGATTTTTTATAATGAAAAATCGAAATGATGTTTTTCGTTAGAAAAATTTAAAACAGTATGTTTTTTGTTGGAAACATCGAAATGATAGTAATGAAAATAATAAAATTTAATTTGTTCCTACAAACGGTTTGATTCTATCCGAGCAAATAATTTTCTAATAGCATTTGAAAGTCATTCATTTTATACGTTACGTACTTTATACCCTTAGTACTAGCGTTACCCGATGTGCACTACATGGAGGTTGCTAAAAGGATTTTGCACATCATGTAGCCCTTAAAAGAGCTTGTGACGTCATAAACAGGTTTTAATAAATTACCACGAATAGGATGCACTTATTGTTAGTACTATACAAGTACTTTTATTCATCTACCGTTTAATCAGCGTTGAGAAAGAATCGTTCAATTTAATTTACTTTATTAAAATTATCTTCATTTAATTTATTAACAAGATATTATTTATTCACTCACGGTTAGGGAGCTGCTCTTTCGGCAAACTCTTTTACCATCTTTCGTGAATAAATAATATAATAAGTTATAATGATTTGGTTATTAAATTTAATTGGAACTTTATTGTTAAGCTGACGATACGCAAGTACTGGCTCACTCAATTCATCTTTGCCAGATCGCCGGGATGATCTCCCACCACCCGCTGTCCCACTCCTTATCGACGCTGTAAGGAGAAAGGGATATTATACATTATGATGTATACGTATTACATTTAATCATCGCTTGACTGTCAAGATTTGGGGCGTAGCTGTGCCCTTGTGAAAGCGCGTTCGCTACTTTTCTATATTCTCCCTCTCTTCGCTGATCAACACGATGCTTCTCTCTCCGCGAGAATCATATATGAGAGGTCTCAGGCTGTTTTTCCTTGTTTGAGCCTGGCTTTATAAAATCATATTTTGAGCTTCATCGGTCAGCTATGGAACACTTTTTTTCCTTGCAACCTGCAACTACTCACTAATGGATTTGAATTTACTAACATGTATTTCATTACATCAATATTCGTGTGCCATCTCTCATTCATTTGGCCGTGGAAGGACCTTGCTTCTCTGAAAACTATATTGCTTCCTTTTTGGAATTCTTCAGTATAATGACCAATCGGCAAATCGAACGTTTTTATGATATCTGCTTCAAGAATTAGAAGTTTATGTATAGATGGTGGTAACTTATACCATGAATAGAGTTGTATATGTCTTGCAAAGGTTTGCAGACAACACTCCTTAAATTTGAGAGTATCAATCATTTTTCCACAAGTTATCACTTGCAGAATATTATGGAACCTTACAATAAAATTTTCATCTAAGCCTGTTATTTTAGAAACTGCTTCAGCTTGACGCATAAATGTCCGAGCAACATTACCGGTATTTGTCGTTCCGTAACCCTGCCTAACTTTATCGACAGTTAATGAAAGTTCAGACTTTAAATCATTTTGGATTTACTGCTTTCTCTTTGTTTCTTGTCTTTTTCTTCAACTGTTCTCGCACAAAACTTTTTGAAAACTTGATTATATGAAAGTAATAGAAATTCCAATGTGCGGATCCACATATGCAGAGTGGATAAACCGAATTTATAGTGGGACTCATTGAAGGTAACTTTTTTATATAACTCAAGTCATTAGCATATTTAGATCCTACACCACATATATTGCAACACGAAGAAGCTTTCTGGTTAGTTAGGTAATTACATATCTTTCTATATAACATAGTACACTTCAAATCGAAATGTATATCAAATACAATCCCATGAATTGTAATAGAATAAGTTTCAACTTTATCCAACAAGTTAATATGATATTCATACTTCTTTTTTACCAGAGATTCTCGTTCTTTTGCAAAAACAAATTTAGTGATTTTACAGTAGTGTACTGATGAAGGTGTTTTATATGTCCAAATTATTTTATCTGCAGTTTCCAGTTGAAGAGGAACAAAAAAAATTTTTTTAAAAAAGCAGAATTAGAATTCTTATCATCATTTTTGTTATAAAATACATAATCACTACAACCTTCATCTTGAGAGTCTTCGTTCAAACTGTTATTGTCTCTGTCAATATTTTCATCATCATAATCGTCTTTTGACCACTTTAGTTTGTCATTTGATTGGAATGAACATCATCCATACCCCATTTCCCCTTCAATATTAATTTCTTACTATGGAGCTCTGTGAGCTCACTCTTCTTCAATTGTAATAAAATTCGTTTAACAGTGTGTCCAAGTAAAGATATAAAATTTACACTCGCTCCATTGACCGAAGTCTCAATATGTTCTCCATTAAAAGGATAACATTTATTCTTAACTTTTACGATATCATAATAAGATGGATATGAATTGTTTTTACTTATTATTTTATTATATTTCCGTAGCTTCAGATATTTTCTTTTCAACAACTTCAAATCGACAAACATCGCTAAAGTATTATTCATGAGTTCCTCATTTTCCTCGCCCGGATCTTCAGTGTCTGATTCATTTTCAGAAACCATTCCAGTATTTTTAATTGGTAGTAGGAGCTCCTTTCTTGTAAAAGATGAAGAAAGATCTTTGATTCGCCTCTTTTTAGTTTCTAAAGCTACTTCTTCATATGTTAGGAGAGGTCGACCTCTTTTAGCTGAACTAGAGCAACATTTAATCTCTAATAGTTCCGTATTTTCAATAGAAAACTTAACAACAAATGGGTTTATGGTTTTATGGTTTGAAGGTATATGGTTTATGGGTTTATAGTTTACGAGTATATCGTTTATGGGTTTATGGTCTATAGGTTTATGGTTTACGAGGTTTATGGTTTATGGGTTTAAGGGTTTATGGATTTATGGTTTATAGGCTTATGGTTTATGAGTTTAGTGTTATTCGCTTTAGGTATTATGCGTTTATCTACAAGTTCTTGGGTTCAGTGATCATGCGACCATGGCTTATGAGTTCAGGTTTATGTTTCAAATGTAAGAAGAACAAGTTTATTAATTTAAGCAATGTACCCCGAAAGTATTTTTAAAAACCTAAATTTCAAGTCGCGTTGGATCGAAATTAATTAAAAATTTAATTGTAAGCAAATTTTTGCCCGAAAAGTTTTTTTTTGCCCACTGTGTGCAACCACAATTTCTTAAACTTATGGAGACTCCCATATCCAGACAAAGTTCAGTGCACGCTCCGAACCAGTGTAGTTGACCTTAAAAATGTTTCCTTTATCTATTTACACCAAAAATGATTTTAAGAAAGGGAGATACTTTTTCTAGGGGGGGGGGCAGAAAACGTATAGACCCTACTCTTGAATGATCTTCATGGTATATACCACAAATTTCAATCACTTTCTCAAAATTTTGCAAAAAAAACGAGAGAGGGGCAATATCTAAAAGTACAGGTGCAGTGTCCATTTTAAATCCACTTAAATGGAAAAATTAGCAATTATGTGGCTTTTTTATTAGTAGAATACCATAATCGAAATTAAAAACCGTAGTAATAATTCTATATTACACTTATCTTGGCGTACGCGTCTCAAGTTCCAGAGAAAATAGTAAAGAAAATCCAAAAATATTTCCGAGCTTCATGTCACTCGTTGGATCAGATACTAATTTTTCGTGATTTAAAAGAAAAATTATAAGAGAAATATATGAGGCTGATTCCATTCAGATTCATGCCGGCCGTCACTGATCGAATTTTTTTTTTCTTCTAAGTAATAAAAATACCTTCTATTATGTATATAAAGATAAAATTTACCTCTTAGAACGCTAAAATTTTTTTTTTTACTTCAGCAATTTTAGTGTTAGATGTAAAAACGAAAATTCAAAAATTAAAAATAAACCTCTACTTTTAAATGACTATAGCTCCGTTAATTTTTAACCTTTTTGGGCGTTCTTTTAACGAGAGTGTGCGGAATTCTGTCTAGTTTTAAATGCAATCTCGATTTTTGTAATACAATTTGATCTCACTGAGTTATTTACAAAAAAAACGAAAAAAGCGATTTTTTTCAAACACGATTTTCTCAAAAACTATATATATATATTTTTTTTTAATTTTTATATGATTTTATACATAAAAAATACTAACTTTTAGGGTAGGTGAGAATATGCGATATTGCCTTTTTTTTAAACAGATTTTTAAACGTTTTTTTTATATTTTCGATTTTAAAACATTGATACCATGGCGCATCATACTATTTTTCCAACTTTACGTGTTCTTACAACTATTTTTACGCTTTTATTTATTAATATATCAAAAATATCAACAATAATCTTTAAAATAAACCCCGGATCGAATATTTTGATCAATTAGAACCAAAGTTATGACGATTTCAAGTTTAAAAAAAATGCTGAAACTTTAAATAAATATATTCACTTTGAATTTTGAATTTTGAATTTTGAATTTTGAATTTTGAATTTTGAATTTTGAATTTTGAATTTTGAATTTGAATTTTGAAAAGGTGAGTTTTTTAAATACTAAAATATATTATTTGGTCATTTCCAATGAACAAATAATATGCGATACAATTAAGAAAGAACACTAATGAATTGAGAACTAGTGTGAATAAAAAAATCCGAATTTGAATAAAACCTTTCAATTTACTTCTTGCCACTCATGTCTCGAAGTTTTGGCAGTGTAGATTTGGTTTCGTTCACTTTTCCAACAGTGAATCTTTTGAATACCTTTAATTTCTTTTGCATTTCCTAACCATTCCATTTTTTTGTCAGTCGAAAAACTTCTAACTCATCCTTGCGGATAACAAGAATGTTAATCGACGGAGTATATTTTGATACGTGAGTGGCGAAATTTTTAGCGTTTCTAATAAAATCTACACTCTTCTTGGACAGATTATGCGTGGTAGCATAATGTTTAACTAATCCACCAATACCATCACAAGCGCCTTTACCATGACCTGTTGCAGAAAAAAGCCATTTTCTGTTTACTTTTGAGTTTTGAAGCTCATAGAATTGATATCTGTTTTTAAAATGACTGGCAGCTCCATCGGAAATGGTTATGATTTCATCAAGATCTTGCGCAATATGTTTTTGTTTTAAGTTATCGATAATTAAATTTATAGCCATTTGGGCATGAGACGAATCATGTTTATTGTCGTCAGAGCCGGTGACATAACTGACTGTTTAATCACTTCCAAAATAGCATACTGACGTAAATATTTATATTTGGTTTTTACTCCAATGATAGCTTTGAATTTCATTTTGAAGCAGAACTGTCCAATTTTCTGCAAAATCGACATGAATAACTAATTGGAAGTCATTATTTTTCGCTAAAAGTTTAACCTCTTTAATTGCTATACGTTGAATTTCTTTGACCAACTTATGAGCTCTTTCAGTGAGAGCGCGCTCTCTTAACTCTATTAAGAAATTTTCAATTGTGCTAGTTTTATTCAGTAAATTTGATTTTTCTTAAACACCATAAAATATTTCTTCATATAAATCTTCTTCTGCCAAAGAAATTACTTGTAAATCAATAGAATCTCCAATGGGACATTCTTTACATTCTCTTAGTACACATTTCATATGATCTTTTGAACAAAAAAGTGAAGAACATATTTTCAATTCCAAATCTGCAATGTCTTGTTTATTCTCTTTTTTATAATTATTCGAAGTATCTAACATAAGTTTAAGATTCTCGCAGTAAACGCAAAGACATGAATCGGTGGGTGGATGTGGTATAACCCACTTCGGTCTTAAAGCGTAGAATGTTGATTTATCAATTTTTGTTTTCATTTCAGGATTTTCGTCTTTAAATAATTGATATATTTCTTTTATACTTCGCGTAAGAAAGCGTTTGACTTTTTTAGTTTTTATACCATTTTCTTTGATAGATACTGTGTCGCTTTTATTTGCACTTTGACGAGCAATTTTAAACAATTAAAATCATCGTTCAGATAATAATCCTTTACTTTCATTACAATTTCACTATCCAAAGAATGGCCACAATAGTTCTCAGACTGCTTGTAAATTTTTTTATTATTTACCAATGATCGTGCTTGATCAATCATATAAATAGTTACATTTGGTAAAACTGACAATAAATAATCTTGGGAAATATCACTTAGTATAATACTCAACAATCGCACTTTCTCAAGAAAATTTGAACAATTATCTAATGCAATAATATTCTCAAGCCATTTATCATTTGTTTTACATTCATTATTTTCATTCAATGCGGGCAAATCTGTTATATCGTAGACTTTCATCATTTTACTTGCTATTTATGAATCAAATGCATCGTTTATTTGTTTTCTTTCTCGGGGAGCATAAGATTCTCGCATCATTTAAAACTAGACAGAATTCGGCACACTTTCGTTAAAAGAACGCCCAAAAAGGTTAAAAATTGATGGAGCTATAGTCATTTAAAAGTAGAGGTTCATTTTCAATTTTTGAATTTTCGTTTTTGCATCTAACACTGAAATTGCTGTAGTAAAAAAAAAAAATTTTTGAGCGTTCTACGAGGTAAATTTTATCTTTATATACATAATAGAAGGTATTTTTATTACTTAGAAGAAAAAAAAATTCAATCAGTGACGGCCTGCATGAATCTGAATGGAATCAGCCATGAAATAAAATATACCGTTTTAATTAATGAAATATCTTAATTGGATAAAAAGTTACATTAGGGGTCGTACTGGCGTAACATTTACGCTAATAAAGCCATTGTTATATAATAAAATAATAGCTTGAGCAAAAAAAATATTGATAAAAATATCAGCAAAAAATACGCAGAAAAATATCGATCACTAATTTTCTTTCTATCTCATCATTTACTTAAGGACGTTGCCCCGTTAAATAAAATAATGACAGAAATTGCTGAAATTTGGAATTATGATAATTTAGTGTATTTTGAACTCACACGCGTTTTTTCGATACATCTTATAATACTAATAACTGAGAAATATAAGGAAAAAATAGGAGGTCTAACACGTAGTTATATGAGATTGCGTTTGAAATCATCAATAAAACCTCTTAGAAATGACACATTCAAACAATCTTTTGATGATAAATAACAAAATATTTGATGATTCAACCCTCAAAGTTTCAACGCATGTTATAAGGCTTTTTATTAAAATATTTAATAAAACATTGTCAAAATAATACATTTGAGATGAACTCGGCAACGACGTTTTCTGTAGTAGAAGAAAGAGAGAGAAAGAACGATATTCGGCGACACTTCCAAAATATAGGTTATATAACATTTTACATTCTAAATAATAATTTATCAACAAAAATGAAAGTATTTTGATTATTCTGAAATCATTTGATAGGGTAAGCGTTCATTTCATTATAAAAAATGTAGCATTTTTATTTATAAAAATTTATGAAGCATTACACATGAATTGGATATATTCAGTAATAGTGTAGAAATTCTATAGCCTATATTTAAATATCTTTACATTGTGCAGCAAAAAAAATATAACGAATAATGTTGCTAAGTTTTAGCTAAATGTCGATAATTTAGATTACTACTGAAAAATAATCATGACGGGGAAACGTCCTTAACATTCAAAATTTTCTCTAGCCTCGGTATCGGTAATTTATTCAAAAGTTAATATTATTAAATCTAGCAATATATTATCGTTTATCAACAAATTAGAAACAAAATATCCTCTACTCATTTTTATTCCACCCTTTAATTCAGTGAATTATCAAATTTTTTCAAGGTATGGTGTTAGTAATCTAGTCAAATATTAATATTTTGAAATCCAGCAATATGCTATCATTTAACAACAAATTAGCAACAAAATATCCCGTTCGAATCGTTAAAATATCTTAATTAGAAAAAAAGTTACTGCAGTGGTCGTACTAGCGTAAGACTTACGCTAGTACAGCCATGGTTTCTCGGAAACGGCTGGAGCAAGAAAGTCGTTCCTGGCGTAACAAATTAGCAACAAATTAGCAACAAAATATAGTATAGATTAGATCGTCGCAATTTAATGTTGATCTGCCAGCGTAATAAACGTTGTTTCGAATAGACTCGACACAGCGAAGATTGAGCATATCTCATCTGGGTTGAGTGCTGCTCTAAATGCCAAGTCTGAATGATCGACGTTGCAAAAATTGGGATTGACAAAGAAAGCTCTTCCTTCGCCTCTACAATATCTCTCTTCTAAAGCCTTGCTCTCTTATTACTCATCTGTGGCCAGGAATGGCTCACCACTTACTCAGGTGGAAGTAGATGAAATACTAGCGATCCCGTTGTTTACTTCTCTTCCAGTTTTTGATTTTCGCGAGATATATGCTCCTACAATTAGGAGACATGTTCTGCCAGCGTTGTCCAATTCCTCGAGGTACGATGGCATCAATGTTAAGATGCTGAAGTTGTTTTTGCCTTCCATCTTGGAATCTTCGACTTCTATCATAAATCATTCTATTGCCTGTACGTCTTTTTCTTCAAGTAGGAAGAGGGCTTTCATCTTGCCTTTAGCAAAGAATAGGTCTATTAATTCGCCCGATCAGACGCACCCTATAGCCAGGCTTTGCGAGCCTTCTAAAATTTTTGAAAGGGTTGTTCATGAGCAACTGCTCAACTTTCTCGAAACAAATAATCTTTTAAATGCTCATCAGTCCGGTTTTAGATCGAACCACAATACTCAAGTTGCTCTGCTTAATATCTTCCAACTTCGAATATGTTAGGTTGGCTGCAGATAGGAGAAAGGTCACTGCTCTGCTCTTATTTGATTTTTCCAAGGCATTCGACACCATCTTCATAGTCTTCTCCTACTCTAATTCAGACATCCCAACTGCTCTGATAGGGCTGTAAGGTGGTTTATCTTGTACTTACGTGGAAGAACGCAGTTGATCGAAGAACCACATGAGATGCCTCCGAGGATTTGGATGGGTCTTGACACAGATGTGCCACAGGGAAGTGTGCTGGGGCTATTGTTATTTTTCATTTTTATTAATGATATCCCTTAAGAGGCGGTCGTATAGTTCTGTCCTTGTCTAATCTAAATTTTCGTTATAATTACTAAACTAAATATTTTTATACAAAAGTAAGGGCGGAGCCCAATAGATTTAAGGATGAGCAGACGATTCTATTCTATGAAAAAATATAAAATTTTTATTAGTTTTCGAGTGAAGTCTGAAACGGAAAAAGTGTTAAATTTGATTGAAGTGCTTAACTCTTTTTCTGTTTCAGACTTCACTCGAAAACTTATGAAAATTTTATATTTTTTCATAGAATAGAATCGTCTGCTCATCCTTAAATCTATTGGGCTCCGCCCTTACTTTTGTATAAAAATATTTAATTTAGTCGTAGTAACGAAAATTTAGATTAGACAAGGACAGAACTATACGGCCTCCTCTTAAGTCTTGAGATTCACAAATCATATGCTGTTTGCAGATGACCTGCAGATTTATAAATCGTTTTTCCGGATGATGCTGTTAATGAGATTACTATCATCAATAGAGATATTGACGCCATTGTCAATTGGGTGGGGATCAATGGACCAAAGTTAAATTTTTTATTTGATAACTCATTTGGAAGTGTCGTATAAAAAAACTTTTTTTCATAGAAAAATGATATAAGACATACTTTTTTATTTGCTGATGCATTTTTTATTGAATCAAGATTTACTTTCTATCGTATTCTACAACATTGGGTCAGAATATGCTATTTCGCGTTATTTTCTTTTAATGAATTTTTTTAATTTTATTAAATTTTTTTTTAATTATAGAGTATTAAGACCATGTCCTCTTCTAAAAAAACTCAAGCTATCCTTCTAGTGAGTGAGCAGCATGTCTCTCGGCTAAATTTTTCAATTATTTTATCCGTAGTAGTTTGTGGTCAGAATATTACTTTTTCCAAAGAGGTTAAAAGTTTGGGGGTATGGATCGATCAAACATTTAACTGGGAGAGACTGGTTAATTCTATAGTTAGCAAAGTTCATGGGATTTTACATTCGCTTCAATTCTATAAGCATTCTCTGTCGAAAAAACTTAGAAAAGAGCTAGTCGAGTCTCTTCTTTTCTCACGTTTCGATTATGCTTGTGTTGTGTATAATGACCTGTATCAATACCAAAACCTTAAACTTCATAGGGCACTCAACGCATGTGTGAGGTTTGTCTATGGTAATATTCCATATCAAAATCGCGTGACTCCTCATAGATTGAGCCTTGTATAGCTATCAGTCGACAGAAGTGAGAAGTACTTTCTCATGACCTTGGCATATTCTATTGTTACCAATCGAATTTCGACATTCCTAGCTAATCGTTTTGTTAGAGCTAACGTTGATGCTTTTGTTCGTTTCTCGGGACGTAGACCACCTAGGGTTCTTTTATGCCCACCTGTGCGTACTAGTGCGCTTGAAAATACTTTTTTTCATTCAGCTACGAAACTCATCAATGATATCAACACTAAATTAACAGCTACTTTATCTTTCGAAGATGGTTCTGTTGCGAATTTTAAAAGGCACACATTCAGCTGGCTAATCGATGACAACCGTGGGTGTTGGCACAATGAGATGGCGACTCTTCAACAGCATAAATAGTATACAAACTTTCAAGAATACGAAACGCCATCTTGTTAGTCTACCGATAATGCTACCGATATAGTCTACTACTTTCTTTTGTTACTCTTAATTTTTTTTTATTACATATATTGTTAAATCTATGTATTTTTCTATTGTATTATGTAGTTGCATATCATGTATTTAATGTAACAAGTTGAGTCATACGGGATTTTACCCCATGACTAAATAAAATTTGTCAAATCAAATCAAATCTCACTCTCACCTGATTGAGAGACGCGATATCGCTAGCGCTAGGGGTGGGACTGTCCGGATAAAAATTACTCGAATAATTAATTCTTTTATTCGAAAGGTATCTGTAATCTGGATAGTGACTATTCGGATTTTTTATTTGAATAATCAGTATTCGAATAATGACTATTCGAATAATAAATAATCGAGTCTAATTGTTCAAATTTCAAAGAATTAACGGTACGCACATCCACACACCCGCACACACACACACACACACTGTCGTCCTATGCCATTTGAATAATCATAATCTCAAGCGCGCCATCTAACATTCTAAATGTATTACTTACATGAGACCAATTGAAAATTTATTTAAAGCACATTAATATTATTTAAATTCTAATTACATGTATAAGCAAATATACACGCATACCCGCACCAGCACCCGCACTCATGCCCGCATCCACATCTGCACCCGCATCTGCATCCACTTCCGCATCTGCACCCGCACCCTCATCCACATCTGCACCCGCACCCGCATTCGCACCCGCAACTGCATCCGCATCCACACCCGCACCGGCACTTGCACGCACGCACACACCCAGGCATACACGCGCACGCACGCACTCGCACACACACAATTGAATTATTCGATTAAAATTATTATCCGAATATTTTTCGATTATCCGAATACTTTTTGATTATTCGAATACTTTTTGATTATTTGAATACTTTTTGACTATCCGGATTATTTCATCACGGATAGTATTATCCGTTTATTCGAATAATTCGAATAGTAAAAAAATCCGAAAATAATCCCATCACTAGCTAGTGCAGTTTCTCTTCGTGGTGCACGCTTAAATTATACTTCAGTTATCTACTTAATGTTCTGCAGGTATTTAACATATGACTGACCACAAGGACCGCGGAGGCGTCGGGGTAAGCAACGGAAAAAAGACTTTATACAATGTACAATCATGCAAAATAAATTAAGTAAAGCACGTTTCAATAGAAAACAAAATTAATTTATTGAAAGAAAAAATGAATATAATAAGATAATATATAATTTAAGCGAGAATGAATTTGTACAATATGTATAATGTAATATACGCATCTAATGAGGAAAAAAGCAAAGGAAGGGCACGTCGCTAACTAAATAGCACCTACTTATGACATTGATGGTCTCATGCTATTGCATATGCTTATTATTTTATTTGATTATTTATTATTTTTGATCGTTTTAAATTTCAAATATTATGACTGATAGATGTTGTGTGGCTGATTTTTAATTTATAGGTTTGTTGCGTGTATTTTACTGTTTTTTGTATTAATCTGTGATATAACTTTTTCTTTGTGAATTACTTATTCAGTATTATTAGGTTTGGTGTTTGACTGTGATATCAACTGTGCAATATTTACATTTATATTTATATGTTGTGTAAAACTTTAAGAGCAATATTTATTTTTACGTTTGTGAATTGTATTACATGCTTTTGTATTTTGATACAAATAAAAATAATATCTATCTATCTCTGCCAATAGACATTCTCTAGGCTGGCTATCCACTGCGGGACGTAGAAATTATTTTTCTGTCACATTCTTATTTAAGATGTTCTCAATGCATTCAATCATTGCATTCATTCACACACACATTTCTTACTTGTATTCCAGGTACCTGTGGAACCAACCAATGAGAGCACTAAGGAATGATGTGAGGCCTCTGACCATACCTGTTGCTGTCACAGAATACCACCAAAGGTCATTCCTGGTAGCATCCTCACGTCTATGGAATGAGCTTCTTGCGACACTAAGAGCCTCATCCTCACTTACAGTCTTCAAATCATCTCCATACTCCTATTTTCTTTTCCGAGAGAATAAACCTCTACCGACAGATTAATTCTTTATTTTTTTTTGTTATTACATTCTGTTTTGTACTTTTCCATATTTTCATTTTGTGTTTGCATTTATTTTTACTGTTTCTTACTTAATATTTTTGTTATATGTTTATATGCTCTATATTGCATACTGTATCAATTTTGTACAACATAATGTACAGTAATAAATTTTATTATCTCTCTATCTATCTATCCTTTTTCTTTATAAAGAAGCGATCGTGCTATTAAAATTTTTCAACCGACTTCAAAAAAGGAAGAGGTTCTCAATTCAATTAATTTTTTTTTATTTTTGTTACCTTCAAACTTCATCGTTTCTAAACCAGTCTTAAAAAACCTTTTTTTATCTAATAGAGGATGTCTCCAGAAAGGTCCCATACGTGTCTTATGAGTACTGGGCTGATACAGAGTTAGTACTAGCAAATTATTTAAAGACAAGAAAAAATCCTCGAAAAAAAATTGCTATATACGTGCATAACTCTCAAATGGATTGCTCGATTTGCATGAAAATTATTTTTTTATGAAGAGAGGTGCGTCAAAAAAATATTTCATAAATATTTGAAAAAAAAAATTTTTAAGTAAACGAAGGAAGCGATAGATACCTAATGAAACGTTAAACTATTTATAAAAATATTTTTTATCATATTCATTTTAGGCTGGCGTTAAATATTTCATTATTATGTCTACTCATATTTGTTCCTTTAGTAAGGAGCTTCACTAAAAAGTAGAATATAAACAATTTTTTTTTACTTCTTTTTACTTTGTTATTTATTTATTTTTTTTATTTGATAACTCATTTGAAAGTGTCGTATGAATAAACTTTTTTTCATAAAAAAATTATATAAAACATACTTTTTTATTTGCTGATGCATTTTTTATTGAATCAAGATTTACTTTTTATTGTATTCTACAACTACATGGCTAATAAATTAGTTACCACTTATTTGTAGATATATGAAAAAGAATTGTTTCTTTATTTCTATTTTCCAGCAAAGTTGTTTTTTGCAAATTTTATTCTTATAAAAAAAAATATTATTATATTACTATTATCTTACTATTATATAATCGCTAATCCTTTTGCGATTTTTTTAAAAATTCGATAAGAACTATTTATAATTCCTGTATGCTTCCTATCGTGTTGAAGAGCTTTATCATTATATTCAATCGTTTTCTTTTGATTATTTTATATTTTTTTTACTTACAACTATTTGGCTAAATATTAATTACCAGTTAGTTATATATATACTAGGGGGCAAGCACGCAAATCCCCATCTCGCTACTATTATTCTAAAAAAATATTCAAAAATTTACAATTTATTGAATAAATTTTATTTAAAGGCTGATTCCATTCAGATTCATGCAGGCCATCACGGATCGAATTTTTTTTTGGCTGAAAATTCGCGAAGACCCCGAAATACGGCTTGAAAAAATTTTTTCGCGATGCTATAGTCTATTTTGTGTTAAATGTTAAAATGAAAGGTGAAAAAATGAAAATGAACCTCCATATTCAAAATGCTATCTCCGTCAATTTTTGACTTTTCAAGGCGTATTGTTTTTCAAATGTAAGGAATTTAGCCTACTTTTACATCACATTATCATTTCATAGATAAAAATTAATGCCGTCGAGCTATAAATGAAAAACAAAAAAAAACATTTTTCTCAAAATCTATCTCGATTTAAAATCTCGATTTTCTCAAATACTATATTTTTTTTTTCTTCAAATTTTAATATGTTTTTATACATTAAAAAAAAAACTAACTTTTAGGGTGGGTCAGAATATGCTATTTTGCGTTATTTTTTTTTAATGAATTTTTTTAATTTTATTCAATTTTTTTCAATTATGGAGTATTAAGACCATGTCCTCTTCCAATAATTGTGCTCTTTCACTAGTCGTTTACTTCTTAATTTATTAATATGCTGTTAGTGTTTAAAAAGACCTTCAAAATGAGCCATTGGTCAACTTTTTTGGTCGATTAGAACAAAAGTTATAGCAATTTCAAGTTTAAAAATATGTACAAAAAGAATAAATAAATTTTCATTAATTCAATTTAGATTTATGAATTTACATTTTCCCATTCATGCGATGAAGTTCTAGAAGTGAACACAAGATTTTGTTCAGCTTTCCAATAGTGAATTTTTTGTATTCCCTTGACTTCTTTTGCATTTTGTTGCCATTCAACTTTTTTTGTTTGTCGGAAAACTTCTAACTCTTCTTTGCTTAAGGGGAGACACAAGTGAAACTGTGTTTCTCAACAAAAAAATGACGTTTTTTATTTTTAATTTTTAACCCATTGTGAGACTAGTTCCATTTTAACTGCTGCTTGGTTTACTGGTTAACGAGGCAGCAGTTAAAATGGAACTAGTCTCACAGTTTTTAATATTTTAGGCTGAAAATTTTTTTATAGATTTTTCAGATGATTTTGAACAACATTACGCATGGATTACGTTGTAGGTGCTATGGGTTAAAAATTAAAAATAAAAAACGTCATTTTTTTGTTGAGAAACACAGTTTTACTTGTGTCTCCCCTTAAAAAGAGAATATTGATAGATGGAGTATAAAGTGAGACATGAGTTGCAAAATCCTGTACATTTCTTATAAATTCTGCACTTTGCTTGGACAAATTGTGCACTGTGGCATAATGTTTAACTATACCTCCTATTCCATCACATACACCTTTTCCATGTTCGGTTGCAGAAAATAACCATTTTCTTTTTTCTTTAGAATTTCGAAACTCATAAAATTGGTATCTATTTTTTAAATGACTGGCGGCTTCATCCGAAATTATTATGATTTCTTCTAATTCTTGCAGAATGTGTTTTTGCTTAACATTCTCTACAATAAAATTTATACAATTGAATTTGACCAATTTTTTAAGGCAATTTTGATATTTTCGAGCCACTTATCACATGTCTTACATTCAATGCTTCCACTCAATTCAGGTAAATCCGTTACATCAAAAAATTTCATAATTTTACTAGCTACTTGAGAATCGAATGCATCATTCATTTGCTTTCTCTTCCGAATGGCATACGATTTTCGCATCTTCACATTAACAGTTTCAGGCATCTTGATAGGTGAAACCTTCAAATTCAAATCATTTGCGGTTTCATTGAGTTCATGCACCACAATCTCGCTGTCATTTATTTCTTCTAAAGATTGTTGATTGCTTGAATTAGATGTGGGAGGTGTAGCATTCTTCACTTCTTCTAAAAATAACATCCAACGCAAACTCTATCTTCTTTGGATAACAAAATTTTAGGATACAAGCGCTGCAAAAATTCCGTTATTTGGCCCAATTCTCTGAATGGGTTTTTAGAGGAATCGTAGATAGCTTTCGTGTGCCTTTTTTTTAGTCCTTGCATTTTATCTTAGCCAATGATGCCATTGTAATTAACTCAAAATCTTTTATTAAAGCGAAAAAAAGATTATGAAAGTTAGACGATTTGTTATTCAATTCGATCTCTTCTTATGTACTGTGATGCGCTGTATTGCTAATGAGTACACTGAGACCGCGACTTCGCTACCTAGCGGCGGCATGCAAAAACTACTTTCAAATTGAATTTCACTCGCAGGCGCGAAATACAAATTGAATAAATAATAATTTATTTTTCTTTTTAAACATATTTTTAAACTTAAAATTGCTATAACTTTTGTTCTAAGGGACCAAAAAAGTTGACCAATGGCTCATTTTGAAGGTTTTTTTAAACACTAACAATATATTAATAAATTAAAAAGTAAACAAATAGTGAAAGAGCATAATTATTGGAAGAGGACATGGTCTTAATACTGTATATTTGAAAAAAATTGAATAAAATTAAAAAAATTCATTAAAGAAAAATAACGCAGAATAGCATATTCCGACCCACCCTAAGTGTTAGTTTTTTTATGTATAAAAACATTGAAATTTGAAGAAAAAAAATATAGTTTTTGAGAAAATTACGTTGAAAAATTTTTTTTTTTTTTTTTTTTGGTTTTTCATTAATAGCTCGACGGCATTCATTTTTATCTATGAAATAATAATGTAATGTGAAAGTGGGCTAAATTCCTCACATTTAAAAAAAAATACGCCTTGAAAAGTCGAAAATTGACGGAGATACAGCATTTTGAATATGGAGGTTCATTTTCATTTTTTCACCTTTTATTTTAACATTTAACACAAAATAGGCTATCGCATCGTGAACAAATTTTTTGAAGCCGTATTTCGGGGTCTCCACATCTTTTCTTGAGTATTAGAACACATTCACATAGTTTTCAGACAAAAAAAAAATTCGATCCGTGACGGCCTGCATGAATCTGAATGGAATTAGCCAGCTACATTTGTGCGGCCACCTGATCCCCACGGCCACTACTAGGGTTTCAAAGAAGTTAATAACACTTTTTATTGCCTCAGATTAAACGTTTCGAAAATTAAATTCAAAAGTTTGAATATCAATTAAAGTCCCTTGGGATTATACAAAAATAAAATATGAGGAAAAAATCATCATTCAGAAAATCTTTTTACGAGTGGCGACACTATCGAACTCCATTTTTTTCCTATTATTAAACTTTTTTCTGAAGTTTTGAACAAAATACTTTAAATCTAGAGGGCGTCATGATCGATTTTTATACTTTGGAAAATAAGGGACACCCTAATATTTATTGTTTATCCTATTTATATTTTATAAGGAAACCACGTAGTTATTTCTGTAATGTTTCAAAATTTGAAATAGCAGTCTTGCGATTCTGCAATTTTTAGGTTCGTACAATTTCAATCTGTTACCATCAGTTGCAGCTAGTCATACACTGCCGCCGAGCTACTTTTGCCCCCTTCGTCTAAAATCGACTTATATAAAAAGTTTTTCGCCATACCCTGCCCGAAAGCACAACTTTCGTCCCGGCACCGAAAAACAAAAGTTGTATTTTCGGCCCAGGTATGGCGAAATAGTATATTACACACCAAGGGAGGTAAAGTACTGGCGAGTCCATAGCACATATTTGCCACCCTCGCCTTCGGCTCGAGGTGGTAATTATATGTGCTATGGACTCGCCAGTACTTTACCTCCCTTGGTGTGTAATATACTATTATAACTCTGGAAAAAATAGTCGTAGCCTAAAAATACCAACAAGATTCGAAAGATTATTGGAAATTCTTTCAAAAACCATTTGTTTAATATGAAAAAAACATCTTTTTCGTATCTCTTATTCTTGTTTAAAAAGATTTTTTTTTTTTTAATTTGTTTTGACTTTATAAAAAAGTGTTCAATTTTAGTTCAAATCGTTACATTAATACAAAACTAAATAGATTTTAAAGCTTATATTTCGACGATATGAATGCAATGTTGAACGTCTCGATTCGACCTTTGAAACCGGAGTTATAAGATTTTATATTAAAAATAAGGCTTTTTTCGATGTATGAATATCTCTGAATTTAAGAGGAATAGAAGAATTTTTCAGAGAGAAAAAATGTTTCTTTTTGGTCAAATAATAATAATACATAATAAAAAATTCATTTCAGGAAAAAAATAATTTTTTTGTTGGAATGTAAAAAGATTTTGATATCTTTAAAATATTGAACAACGAGGGTAAAAAAGGCAAAAAAAAAATTTTTTTCCGAAATGAATTTTTTATTATATATTCTTATTATTTGACCAGAGATTAGTAGAGATTGCCAATGCCATGTTAATGAAACGTGCCGAATTCGATCATGACGATCCTTGTGGCGTTTCTGGAACTATACGCGCAAAGCCCCTCCACTTTTACACGCGCGTAGAGAAGCAAGCGAGAGGGGAGGAGACAAGCACACGAAACACACGACTTCCAGTGGCGTAGGCAAACTTACGGCAAACCCGCTTTAGCTTGTTTTCGAAGCGATACATTATAGCTTTCTTCTATGCGATTAACCGTTCCGAAAATTTTTTGATTGATTACATATTTTTATTTAAAACATAGATATATATTTTAATAATAATAATAATAATCATTAAAGTAATCAAGAAATAATAATAAATAAAATCTTTTGGGGGGCGATGAACATATGTAACTTTTTATCCTACTAGATTAACGTCAGCGGTAGCTGTGGGCACTAAGTTTTTACGCACCGCGCTCTCTAATTTTGCAAAGTTCAAACCCCATGTTCTACCTATTTTTTTTTTTTTTTTTTTTGTTTTATTTTTAGATATTATATATTTTTATAATCAATTTTTATAGCGGAAAAAATAAAATTAAAAATTTATTTAACATCTTAAATTCTATTTTATTTCAAAAATATAAAAAAATATAATTACAGATAGGGATGGGAAAAAGTTTTAATGTCAATTTTACATGGCTATAAAACTTATATTAATATAAAATAAAAACGAAGCTAGTTCTATAATTTTTTTCTATTAAATAAAAGATATTAAAGATTAAAAAAAAAGTTATTATAAATTATAGTTGTTTTTTTACCCTCACTCAATTGCGAATAATAAAACCTTTTTTGTTCCTTAAAAAAAGGACCTTTTCTTAATTTATGTAAACGTATGACATTTTTAACAAATTTAATAAAAATAGAAAATAAATATAAATAATTCTAATTTTATTTTAGATAAGTAAAATAATAAATTTACCTGAAAAAATAAATAATTTTACGAATTTAAATTTCATTAAAGCGCATTTTAAATAAAATTTACATTGAATATCAATAATATTTTTAAAAATTGGACTTTTTCTTTTTTTCTTTCTTTTATTAAATATATTTTTCTAATATTATCAATTATTATTTCCAAAACAATAACGAACATAATAACTTTCAGTTCTTACTAAACAAAATTTTGACTAAACTTTGAATGGTTCAATTATTTTTGTCCGTTAAAAAGTGACAGTTTCTAAAGTTATATAGAGGCATGATAACATTATTTTTAATTCACTTAATGAAAATTCAACATAAAATGTTGATAAACATCATTTTATTTTAGACACATAAAAGAATGAAGAAATGCTTTTATTAAAAGTATATCCTTTTTAATATCAGTAATATAGTAGTATAGTAGCAATTATCTTGATATAAGGTTTTAAATGTCTTTTATTGAATTAACTTAATAGAAATTTATAATGTCGATAATTTGATTTTGGAAAAATGAAACTTTACGAAACCTTGCAAATTTCAAGAAAGCGTGTTTTATATGAAAATGACTTTAAATTCTATTTTACTTTTTTTAAATTTACATAGAATTTTAACATTTCCAAAAATAAAAAAAAATATAGATTTTCATGTTTATTTTGTAATTATTACAATGGTTCAAACTTTGAACCATGAAAAGCATTTAAAATTTTTATTTAGTTTGACAATTAATTAGGAAAAAATTTTATCTATGTTGTTAATTTTTAAAAATAGTAGTTTATTTATTAAGTATATATATTTTTTTATTTTTTGACGTTTTATTATATCTTTTAAAGTATATTTTTACTGTTATTTGAGATGAATATAATAAGATGTGTGAAAACTTTATTTTTCATAAAAAATGTATTTAAATACAATATTCCAAAAAACAATAAACAAATTTATTATTAAAATAAAAAAAAATTTAATTATAAAAACGATGTGC
This sequence comes from Anastatus disparis, assembly GCA_017163975.1. NCBI lineage: Eukaryota > Metazoa > Arthropoda > Insecta > Hymenoptera > Eupelmidae > Anastatus > Anastatus disparis. Next base: position 652,070 of record JAFFSR010000327.1, read on the forward strand.
AGCATGCAACGTGTTTGTCCTTAAAATGCTCATTTTATTAATTTTGTTATTTAATAATGAAAACTGTTTAGATAATTAAAAAAAATTTAGTTTGGGGTGAGGAAGCGATAAAAATATGTAATTTGGTTTAAATAAAAAACGTACAATAGCTGTGTTGGCTAAGTTTTAGGATACATTGCAGCAATTAAAAATTTTTCCAAGTTGAAATCTTACGCTTTGCCTTTTTTTATAAAAAAAAATTAATATTATGCTTACAAATAAAATTTGTTACAATGCAATAAGAAAAATTTTTTACAAAAAATATTGACCTACAATACAGCCATTTAAAATAAAATAACTGTTAACTGTGCAAGCATTTTCTAAGCATGTGCTAATTAACGCTTTTTTAAATATAAAATTTTTTATTTAGATTTTCTGTTTTTCGCATCACTAGTATAAAAAATTAAAGCTTTTTTTAAATCCCCAAACGCAGTTTAATGCAGAATTCGGATACAAAAATAATTTCAATTAAAAAAATTTTTTTAAAAAGAAATATTAGCAATAAAAATTTTAAAAACGTTTTTTTTTTTAAATATAGATTATTTTCTTAATTTGAATGTAATGAAAATTTTTATTTGATATTTAGTCTTCTCTTTTTAAATTCTTCTTTACTTTATAGATCTATTTTATATAAGTAATTTGTAAAATTAATTATTCTGACAGATTTTCTTTTATAATCGTAGCCAAAGCTCATTTATTTTAATTTTTATGAAGTAATAATAACATTATTGTATTTTATATATTTTAAAGATAATACGTTTATAAATATAATATATTTATATAACGTTTATAAATATAATTTATAAATTTATGCATTACGTTTAAAAAGAATTAATAAAATATTAATTAAACTTCAAACATAAATAAATTAAAAATGTACTTAAAAAGTATATAATTTGAAAATTGTTTGAAACTATGAGAAACATGTTTGATAATAGAAAATGTTAAATGGAAAGTATTAAAACATAATAATGAAATAAAAATGTTTGAGACATTAATAATAAATGTAAAATATCATAAAATAAATAAATGTTCTTGAATAAAGTTCAAAATTTAGCAATTTTTAACGAAAGGGATAATATGTTTTGAATAAACATTATATAAAGTTTAAATTAAGTTTACAAAAATCTTACAAAAAGAATTAAGAAATTTAATTTGAATGAGAATTTTTCAAACGAACAAGGAGAAAAAGGTCCCTATCTTCGGAAAACAAATTTGGTTGAAACTACAAAATCTGATTTTTTATGAAAAAAAAATGAAATAAAAAAAGGTTTCAGATATAAAAATAAAGATATTTCATAAAAAATATAGTGAAAAGAAATGCTTATCGGAACTTGAATAGCCAAATAGAAAATGTGTGATAGATCAAAGAAAGTACTTAAATATATTAATTTAAGCTGTATTGCATAAAAAAAAACTTATGTGGTCCAAAAGTTACGAACGATCAAAATATACAAGTTTCTCTATTTCTATAGAGTAAAAAATTTATCATATATTATATGCTAAAATTATTAACAAATATGTAATAATTTTCAATTAAGCATAACTTTTTAACCGCATTGAGCTTTTTTGAGCTAATAAGGCTTAAATTAAAGTATTTAACTTTTACTTTTTTAATATTTAATACATTTTTCTGTAAGATTTTTAGTTGTCCAGTCATTCAAGTGCTTACAACAACTTCGTTTCATTATGTTATTGAAAAATGTGTATATCTTTGTCTCTGAAATCTATTCAAACAAAAGAAAAAATACGGGTTAATTTTTTTCATTACCAAATCATATCTTGTAGTTTTAACCAAATTTGTTTCTCGAAGGTGGAGATGATCTCTCCTTATAAGTAGGCTTTGATCATTAGTTATTTAAGTATGAAAAACATTTATACTCAAGATATAATTGCCTAATTAATTATTATAAGTACTTTAAATGAACTTTAAGTTTAAAATTTCAAAATTTTTTTTTGTTATTATATTTGTTAGCAAAAATTTGTAGTATTGGAAAAATTTCAAATTTAGTAAATGTTTAAGTGCAATATCAATGTAATTAACATTTTATTTAAAAAAATACAACAAAATAACGTTTACCACATATATTTAAAACTGTTTTAATAATAAAATTATCAATAAATTATTTTTTTTTTACATATCGTCGGCTTGGATTAAAATTTGGCTAAAAAAGTTTTGTATAAATTTTAAAATGAAAATTTCAATAAAAAAATCTATAAAGAATATAAATTTTTTGAATAATGAAATGTATAATTCCATCTAATGAGACAATTTCAATAATGAAGTACATATATTTGATGTAAATTTGACGAAAATTTTGTTTGTTTCAAAGCATACAAAGATTTTATGTTAATTTTCCGTACTCATGTGTTAAATTTTGATGTGATTTCCTATGAAAATATCTATCTCTAACGATATCCTATGAAAATATCAATCTCCTATGAAAATAATTTTCACAAATTACACAAAACAGTGCAATACTATCAAATATATTATTTTCAAATTTTATTGAATCATACTTGAAAAGTAAGTAAACAAATCCATCTTTAAAAAATGAAATGAATACATTTTATTTTTCAGTTAACTTTATAATATGATAAGAAGCTTTGAAGAAATGTAATGCATTCTTTTTAGTGAATTCTTTCAAATACCTACTTTTTGGATTTTCTTACGATATTTCTATCTAAATATACGATAATTTTTTTGCATCTGATTTTTTTTATATTTTCATCTAGTTCTATAACACGTAGCAAATTTATGAGCAGTATTATAATTAAATTATTTTTGTAATTATAAAAATGAAACAATTTTTTTAATAAATGTTTTTTTTAATACCAATGGTCTTTAGCGTGATTTTTATTTAGTGCGCTTTGATGAAGTTGACAACACTTTTTAAAAAATATGCCTCATCAAAGCACATTCCTTAATTCTTTTATTTATTCTTTTATTATTCTTTTATTCATATTAAGTTAAATTTTTGTTAAATTAATAAAAAATACAATAATAAAAATATTTAATTTACATAACCACAATAAACCATTTAAACATATAATAAACAATTTGAAATTGATTTTTCAAGATACATTTCATAATTCTTTAATATTTTTTAATTCGAGGAGATGTTTCCCTTTATCTGTCATTTTCAATATTTTTCTCATAGTTTCAAAGATTTAAAAATCATATACATTTTTTTAATAGTCAGATAGCTCCTCTATCAGTTATGATTTGTTTATTAAAAAGGCGGATATTCTTTTGAAACTTTAAATGGGTTTTTATTTTATATGTTATTACTGTAAATATTCAAATAGCGTCGCCGATTTCTTAAAGATAATCTCATTGAAAGTATGATCACTTTGGGTCTCTATAAACTGATAATTAATAAAATCAGTATTGTGTGTTTATTTAAAATTCATATAATTTCAGCTTAAAGAACCAGCTCTATATTATTAAAATACTAATTTCCATGACATCTTAAATTTTTTAAAGTAATTTTATTACAAGAAAAGTAATTAACAGAACGAGCAGTCTGATAAGATGTAAAATAGTTATTTTTCTAAAATAATTAATTTCTGTGTAACTTAAATTTTAAAACTGTTTACGTAATTTTGGAAAAATTGAGATTTTTCGTCTTTTCAATTTTGTAACTGTTAAAATAAAATGTTATTTTTTAAAAATTAATTAAAAATAATGTTATCATGCCCCTATATAACTTTAGAAATTGTCACTTTTTAACGGACAAAAATAATTGAGCCATTCATAGTTTAGTCAAAATTTTGTTTAGTAAGAACTGAAAATTATTATGTTCGTTAAAGAAAATTATTAATTTTTTTTGTTTTGGAAATAAAAATTGATAATATTATAAAAATTCATTTGATAAAAGAAAAAAGAAAAAGTCCAATTTTTAAAAATATTAATGATATTCAATGTAAATTTTATTTAAAATACGCTTTAATGAAATTTAAATTCGTAAAATTATTTTTTTTTCAGGTAAATTTATTATTTTACTTATCTAAAATAAAATTAGAATTATTTATATTTATTTTCTATTTTTATTAAATTTGTTAAAAATGTCATACGTTTACATAAATTTAGAAAAGGTCCTTTTTTTAAGGAACAAAAAAGGTTTTATTATTCGCAATTGAGTGAGGGTAAAAAAACAACTATAATTTATAATAATTTTTTTTTAATCTTTAATATCTTTTATTTAATAGAAAAAAATTATAGAACTAGCTTCGTTTTTATTTTATATTAATATAAGTTTTATAGCCATGTAAAATTGACATTAAAACTTTTTCCCATCCCTATCTGTAATTATATTTTTTAATATTTTTGAAATAAAATAGAATTTAAGATGTTAAATAAATTTTTAATTTTATTTTTTCGGCTATAAAAATTGATTATAAAAATATATAATATTTAAAAAAAAAAAAAAAAAAAAAAAACAAATAGGTAGAACATGGGGTTAGAACTTTGCAAAATTAGAGCGCGGTGCGTTAGAACTTAGTGACCACAGCTACCGCTGACGTTGATCTAATAGGATTAAAAGTTACATATGTTCATCGCCCCCTAAAAGATTTTATTTATTATTATTTGTTGATTACTTTAATGATGATTATTATTATTATTAAAATATATATCTATGTTTTAAATAAAAATATGTAATTAATCAAAAAATTTTCGGAACGGTTAATCGCATAGAAGAAAGCTATAATGTATCGCGGCGAAGACAAGCTAAAGCGGGTTTGTCGTAAGTTTGCCTACGCCACTGGAAGTCGCGTGTTTCGTGTGCTTGTCTCCTCCCCTCTCGCTTGTTTCTCTACGCGCGTGTAAAAGTGGAGGGGCTTTGCGCGTATAGTTCGGGCATTTGTCCATGTGGCGGCAGTAGTTTACATTGTATTTTAACGGGCACGCTCTCGCCTATGCTCATCGGCAATCTCTACTTATCTCTGATTTGACCAAGAATTTATTATATATTATTATTATTTGACAGAGGAACATTTTTTTCTCAGACAAAGTTTTCTATTCCTCTTAAATTCAGAGATATTCATACATCGAAAAAAGCCTTATTTTTAATACAACATCTTATAACTCCGGTTTAAAAGGTCGAATCAAGACGTTCAACATTACAATTTTATCGTCGAAATATAAGCTTTAAAATCTATTTAGTTGTGTATTAATGTAACGATTTGTACTAAAATTGAACACTATTTTATAAAGTCAAAACAAAGTTAAAAAAACAATCTTTTTAAACAAGAATAAGAGATACGAAAGAGATGTTTTTTTATATCAAACCAATGGTTTTTGAAAGAATTTTCAATAATCTTTCGAATCCCGTTAGAATTTTTCGGCTACGACCATTTTTTCCAGGGTTATAAAACTTTTTAGATAAGTCGATTTTAGGCGAAGGGGGGCAAAAGTAGCTCGGCGGCAGTGTATGTGTGGATTAGAATGAGAGTGTCATAAGTCACATTAAAAAAAAAAGTTCAGTTAGCGGTATATCTAGATATTTTTAACAATGAGAAGAGACATTTTCTAAAACATTGTGCCTTCTTTGCTTTTCTTTTTCAATATTAAAAACAAAGAAGGCATAACATTTAAGAAAATAAATTTATTCAATGCTAAAAATATCTCAATATATTTATCTTGGGCTTCCTCAGCCAATTTTCAACAATTGACTTAAAAACTTCCAGAGATCTTTAATTTGTATATCTTTACAAAATAACAGTTTTAGTTCAAAAAATAAAGAATTTAAAAGTTTGGTTGAGAAAATATTGGTAAAAATATTGGTAAAAATTCATATTTTTGTGAATTTTATGTAGGTAATTCAGTTCAACGTTCACTTAAATTTATCTTATCCAAATTTTAGCACTGAAGATATATAAATTAAAGATCTCTGGGAATTTGCGTTAAGTCATTGAGTTAAATATTAGCTGAGAAAGTTTGCGGCAAGCACCAAAATAAACAAAATCAAGACTTCGACTAATCAAAAAGGATTGTAAGCGTCAGATGAGGCTTTTTAAAATTATTCATGAACCAAAGTCATATATTTAATAAATATTTAAGATAAAAAAAAGTTTTATTAATTAATACTATAAAAAACTGGTGTGGCAGTCTTTTTGGGGCTGGCCAACAGAAGTGAAACTTCTTTACAAAATTATAGAACTCATAAATGTTTATTTAAGTTCTATCACTGTTTTATTTAATTTTAAAATAATTTTAAAACTAAATAATTATAAAATTAAATAAAACTAAATTAAAATAATTTAATTTATTTAAGGAATTAATTTTTTTTAATTTTAAATGAGATAGTGTATAAAATTTTTGTTAATAATATTTATTTTACAAAAATACAATTTAAAAAATGTAGGGAAGAGAGGGCTTCACCATAAAACATTATAGAGAAAGAAAGAAAAAGAGAAAACGAGTGCTAAATTGCTTTCTTTATTTATTCAGATCAGATTCAGGTATTTGTATTGCATATATAGTATACATGTATACATATACTATATCTGTGCGTTCGATATCAATTTAGTCCCGTGAATTGTTCTCTATACGTATTTAGTACCTTGATTTACATATAGAAGGCGCGGAGGCTCCTCCTATATATACATACACTTCCGTTTCATTACTTCCGTTGCATGTACCGTGATGAAATCAATTCACTCCCGTATAATTTTTTTTATACGTCCCTTATGGGAAGTGTATACCGTCGGTAAAGAAGTTTCACTTCAAAAATAAATATTATCATTTAATTTAAATTAAATTTTTTTCAGACTTAAACTCAAGCCTGATACTGTAATATATTTTGTTGGAAAATTAAAAATTTTTTGTCTTAGAGCATATACTACTGGAGGCAGCTCTGAATGCACCGTGCGCGTGGTTAGGTTGAGAAAGAGAAAGATATACTAAGGTTGATAGCTATCTCAGCTAGGAGTAGGGAACAAAACAAACCAATCACGTGCCGGAGAAAAAGAGATATCTGTCAACCTCAATATACCTTTCTCTTTCTCAATTTAACCACGCGCACAGCGCATTCAAAGCTGCCTCCAGTAGTATATGCTCTAATTTTTTTGTTTCCGAAATTCCTTTATTTGCGCGAGAATAACAAGAATAATAGAACTAAATCTGTTTTAAATAGTCATTTTCATCCAAAAGTTTAACTTTAAGCTTAGGAGCAGCAATCATAAGTATGAGAGATTGGTACTAAAAGTAACGCTTTTTAAAAAAGTATCTCTATTTTCTAAACTACGTATTTTTGAGTTTCCCGCCTACACTGAAAAAAAACAAGCGATTATTTCTGTTGATTCCAATGTAAATAACGCTTCAAGTTTCCAAAGCAATTATTGCTTGGGCTAAAAGCAATAATATCATGGCTTTGTTCCACATACTTTTCGGGATTGCGCGCAGTTACGAGCTATGGATTTCTGAATACAAAAGTCTACAGAGCTCTTGTGTTGTCTTCTTTACTGTCAAGCAAACATTGCTTGGGTTAGTAAGATAATAAAGCCTTATGCCGCTTTCCTGTGCTAACAAAGGACATTTCGTTTGGGTTCCTGTCAAGAATCGCCTTATTTGCAAAATCAATATCTATGCCAACAGTTATGACTCCATTCATTTTTGATCTTAAGTCAATTTAGAGCTGGGAAATTTCTTTCGTAAATCCAGTAATCTAGGTCTTGTTTTTAATAGTTATTATTCTGAAGAGAGTGCAGTTAGACACGATTTATATCAGCAAATAACTGAGTGTTATCATAAAGAACTTGAACTCTAAAGTTATTATGATTTTGATAAAATTTTTAAATGATTGTAATCTAGCATTGCAATTTCCATTTCATGTATTGTTTCTTACTATATTATGTACTATATTTTTTGTTTTGCTCTATTAATCTTTTAGGTTAGGGTAGGCCAAAATAAATAAATAAAAAAAACATAATGATAAAATTACATTTTTATGTAAAATTTGTGAGAAAAATATTAGAAGAATTTTTAATTTTAAAAGATAAACTTAGACATGCATGTAATAAAAATAATGTTATTTCATTTAACAATATTGTTATTTTTCAAAATAAAAAATTTTTTTATTCGAAAATATTGTTATTTTACAAAATTAAATAAAAATAAAAATATATTTGTAAAGACTATATTTCAGTATTTGATTTTGATTTTTATTCAACAAAATTTTAATTTAATCATTTAATTATTAAGGTTGAATTTGGCTTCTTTCAAAATGATATTTTCAACCCTTTGTTTTAAATAAAATCATAAAACTAATAATCATTTTATATAACCAGACTTCATGATGATTACAAGATAATAAGCTAATTGTAAAACAGATATTATTACCTATTTTTCATCTATTGCTAATCTTAAACTTATCGTGAGAGCGCGGCGATGTGACGGATTGAGCTCTTGCCTTCAACGCGGTGGGCATGGGTTCGAATCCTGGCCAGGTATCTCTGACTTTTTTCGGAAGAAAATTAGTGTACGTGCTATTTATATCGCGACTCTTAAAATCCGACCTCATTGGGTATCGGTTGAAGTAGCTGACCATTCATCGGTAGTCAAAGTTTTCGGTATGATGTGTTGGATGGTCTAGCCTCATGTAATGTGTAAAACAGGAACCAGGCTAGAATCTATCTGATATCATCATATAAAAAAAGTTGATTATATAGAGGACAATATCCCTGGTAGAAAGTTGAGCATATTTTCAGTATATCATCCCGTATTTTATGGGCAGTCGCGATCATATGCTTTTAGATATCGCGATAAACCTTCATTACTCTTAACGAATTATCGCGATGGCATCGGGAGAATATGGTTAATGTTGAATTATACTATATTCATAAACAGCATATTCCAAAGTGCGAGTGAGCACGCATGTGGGAACACAGTTAGTGAGAAAGAGAAAGACTGTTCACTCCTTGTTTCCTTTTCAGTTCCTAAACGGACAATCATACACTATAAAAAAATAGTGGGGAATCACGTCGTTGGTCGACGATTTCAATGCGACCATGCACCGTCGAGGTTATTTAATTTCGTTCAACGGCGACATTTTAACGTGCTTTACTTGATTTCACGTAAACTGAACACATGATTTTTAGGTTAAATCAGTTAAATGTCGTGCTTCAACGATGTTAAATAACATCGACGGTGCATGGTCACATTGAAATCGTCGACCAACGAAGTGATTTCTCACTATTTTTTTTATAGTGTATTCTCTCACACTAAGTTTCCATATGCACTCACTCACTCGCACTTCGCACTCACTAATTTTACATGGATATTTTATTCATAATCATACTGTGTATGTTCGCAAATAAATAAGTTATAGAATAAAGAACAGAAAATTTTAACGCTATTACAATAACAGTATATGTATCTTTAATAATTTTAAAGCTAAGTTAAGTCAATCTAACCTGCACATACAGTGATGAAGATAGATGTTTATAGAAGACGAAGCGTCGAGTGATGCGCGCGCAGCTAACATTCAGTATTCGCAACTATAGGATCTATTGTACGATTGTACAAACAAGCGCCATCGTGGGCAGCATGTATATATACAGATTCGCTTTCTATAAACGATTTTAATTGAAAATTATTTACAACTCATATGAATTGTAATAATGAATATTATAATATTTATAATTTATTTCAAATCAGAAGAGAAAAATTTTAATTATTTTAGTGATTATATTTTATATTAACTCTGTAGTCTTTAATATATTATCGTGTATTTATCGGTCACTGATCGCGACTGCGTAGCGACGAGATATAGCCAACAGTTAGTTATCCGAGCATATCTTATCCTTAATTTTCTACCAGGGATCCTCATACATTAACTTTAAAAAAAAAATAAATAAATAAAGCTTAAAATTAGCTATTACCAAGCTCACTACATGTATATATATATATATATATATATATATATATATATATATATATATATATATATGGATGATTCTCTATCAAATCATGCACAAAAAATAGATTTTTCTAAAACTTAAGGAATAAGTTCTAAAAGATGTCACAAGTATTTTTGAGATTTCTCAGATTATTAGAAAGTTACCAAGACTTCAAAGTTAGGATTTTTCATATTTTTCGCGATTTCATGTTTTCCATCTCTATTTTATTCATAGAAGATTAAATTATTCGTAAAAATGGTAAATTAATAAAAAATTCGTAAATTTTCTGAATTTTCAAGAAAAGTTAATTACAGGATCCAAAAATAATATGCTAATATCGAAAACAAATTTTAAAAATTGTAAAAAAGGACAAACTATCTAAGCTCTGGACTTAAAAAAATCCATGGTTTTAGTTTTAGATGCTAGAAATATGCTCCAATTAATCCGGTTATGGTACCTTTTGGGATGAAGCAGGAAAAAATTTTTTGTAACAAAGTTATATGTCAAAATCGCGATTTTTCGATATTTCATCAATTATCATACTATCTGAGGATACTTCATAATTATTATTAAACTTTATTCACTGTTTATTTATGAATTGTATATTTTCTTAATGTATTTACTTTCTTCAAATAATGAGCTTTGTGTTCTCTTTTTTTGATTTTGGATAGGGCTGTAAAAGCAAGAGTTCTGCAGTCGTACTCTATTGCGTAGAGATCCGTGTATAATTCATATCATACATTATTCAGTCTTAACGATAATTTTCCTATTTCGAAAAAAACTTCCCGCAGTTAATTTTTAAACGTAAAAGTAGAAATGTGTTGTTATGCCACGTGGCGCGCGTCAATCGGAAATAAGAAATAGGCAGTTTTTGCTTCAAACTCGGGATGGGTGATGTTCTTTACTCTAGCGTTGTCATGGCAGTCAAACTACGACCAGCTGGTGATGTAAACATGTATGAGTGCATTCATGAGTCTATCCGTGTGTATGAAATGATATCTCACCAAGTTAGAGTAAAACTTATGTGCATGAAATTGGAGAGAATTGAGCAGAGCCCCTCCTCTAATAGCAGCACTTCGTGCGTTGTTGCATGGTACTCAACATGTATGTGCTGATGCATCCATTCATAGGTCCGATTTTAATACGGCGATTTTCATAAAAAAAGATGAATATTGCAATCGAATATTTAAAATATCAAAAAATTATAATATTAAAGCATTTTTAAATAATAAATTGATAATTATAATTAATCATTTAACCTATACAAAATCTCTCATTAATACTCCTCGAAAAGTGAAATACCTCCTATTACTACTCACCACCTAACTTCCTTTCGCTACTCGCCACCTAACTCCCTTTTGCTACTCACTGCATACCCAAAGATAATCTATAAGTTTTTAGGTGGTTTTGTTGAAAAATTTATAAAATCGTTATTACTTTATATTAATTTTTATAAAACTGGAATGAATTTATGCACAAAGAAGCATATAAAATATGAAAGTTTCCGAGTCATCAAACAGGTTATTGCATTTATATACCGTTATACTACTCGCCTTTTATTAACTTAAAATATTAAGAAGAGGCCGAACGATCTGTCTTTGTATAATAGTATTTTTCATCATTTATGTAAACACCATTGGTTGTAACACGAAAAAAATGGCACTCCCTGCTAGATACTAGTATAATGGTTAAATTTTATAATAAGAACGAAATAATTTAATTATGTAGTTTTTTAATAATATGAGACCTACAAAAAAAGATAGGTTATATTTTAGATTTTTAGTAGGTCTCATATTATTCAAAAACCACGTGATAAAATTATTATATTCTTACTATAAAATGTATCTATTATACTAGTATCTAGCGAGGGCTGCCATTTTTTTAGTGTTATAGCGAATCGTGCTTATATAAATGATGAAAAACACTGTAAGACAAGGACAGATAGTTCGGCCTGCTCTTAAAATTCTATAAATTTAAATTATAGAAAATCTAATGTAAATAATCACTTACGTATATATCAGCAATAATTATATTTTTCCACTTTTTTGACTGTATTTAGTGCTCAACACAAACAGTCCTTTTTTTAACGTGTTCACTTACACGAAGTACGCTTTTTGAAGGAAAATCGATTTTTCTAGATTAATATTTTATTCCAATTAGTACTGCTCTCTTTTGCTCGGTAGAATGTCGCAATCGACGTAACAGTATTTAAATTAAACAAAAGTAATTTTTTTCAGCTATATTATTAATTTATTATTCTTGGAAACATAAATAATATGAATCGAGTAGTGAGGGGGTATCAAGTAGTAAGGAGGGTATTGATCCTAGTATTATTTTATAACGAAAATCGTTGATACATCACGAAAATATATGATTTATAAATAAAAAAACTGACGCATTAGTCCAGTAGTTCGGCGCACTCCAGGCAATTCGCAAAGTTAAACACGAATGGCCGTAGTTAGTACTTGGACGGGTGCTCACTCAAGGAACATTGCGCGCCGGCCGGATCTTGGCTCTGTGTGACGGTCGCTAAGGCATGCTAGCTACAAGACAATGTGAACGCAAGGTGTGGCAAATACGGTATAGGTATTCTTGTACAAAATTAATTTTTTCTCATACCCCGGCTAAAAACACGTCATTAATGATCGAACGCAAGCAGCAAAAATTTATGCTTTCAGGCCGGTGTAAACGCGTCGTGGCCGTTGGCACACTTCGACTTATTTTTCTGTTTTCGAGTCTCTTTCGTGCGTTTTAAGAGTGGGGAGTATACGCTTATCCTTTTCTGTTTACTGGTTATAAGCATCAACTGTCTCTCTCTTTCTTTCTTTCATGTATATTGTAGCCTATTCTTTTTAATTCATCGGCTACAAACATTTGCTTTCTCTCTCTCTCTTTATTTTATATGTATTATAATCTATCCTGTTCTAATCATCGGTTACAAACATCGACTCTCTCATATTTATCACAAAAAAGTTTATATTTTTTGTTATAAAAAGTTAGTATGTGTGATACGATTGATTGTGTAATTTTATTTTTTTATTTTTTAGAATTATATTTGTTTTCTATTTAGGAATTGAAGCGTATAGCTGCAAAAGTAGTTATCTCCAAAAAAATTTTTTTCAAGAAATAACATTTTCTGCTGAACTTATACTTAAAAGTCAGTGTATTTTGCAATACATCATATTTTTTTCATTCCATAAAAAAAGACTATACCTATATTTTGGTCCCATATGATTTTTTCATGATAAATTTTAATGTTCTGTATACGAAAATGCAATAAAAATGAATTCGGAAAAAATGGAGATAGCCACCTTTGCAGCTACACGCTTCAATTATAATCCATAGTGTATTATAATAAAAGTATAATAAGAGTGTATTATAATGATATATTGATGGTTTATTTAATGAATTATCATCAGTGAGAGAGTAGCAGACAAAGAGGAAACATGTTCTGCCGAGAGTAGCAGATGGTTTTTCGCGCTGTTTTTTCATTTGTTATGAATCATTAATAAGTCTAAGTTGTACATGTTTTTATCCCGATATGAGAAAAAATCGTATATGGGTAAATCCACCATAGTTTTAACTCTGCATGTGACTTTTTTAAAGCAATTTTTAAATAATTACTATTCTGTTACATTAAAACGCACATAACTGTATTTGGCTTTAAATTGTCCGTTTTGAATCTAAGAAATATACTCCACTTTTTCGCAAAGCTACATTGAACGGCACCGTCAAAATTTTCTAAAAAGTATAAAATTTTTAACGAAAAATCACGGTTTTTGCATAAATAGTATAAAAAGAAGTGAAATTTTTGAAGTCTTGATGAATTTTAGATCATGCCGTTCAAGTAATCTTTAAAAAAACTATAAAACTATTTTCCTAATTAAAAAACGAAAAATCTAAACCCAAGTAGAGTCATGTGCAGCATCGAAGAACTCAGTAAATACAATTTAAAATATGTATGTTGTCTTGAAATGAAAATCGCTATTATCAAATCTATTTGAAGTTGCACGTGACTCTACTTAGGTTTAAATTTTTTGTTTTTGAGTTGAGAAAGTAGTCTCACAGTTTTTTTGAATATTATTCAAACGGCATGATCTAAAATTCACCAAGATTTCAAAAAATTTACTTCTTTTTATACTATTTATGCAAAAACCGTGATTTTTTGTAAAAAATTTGATACTTTTAAGAAAATTTTGAAGGTGCCGTTCAATGTAGCTTTGCGAAAAAGTGGAGTATATTTTTTAGATTCAGAACGGACAATTCAAAGCCAAATACAGCTATGTGCGTTTTAATGTAACAGAATAGTAATTATTTAAAAATTGCTTAAAAAAAGTCACATGCAAAGTTAAAACTACGGTGGATTTACCCATATGCCACTTGGGATAAAAATGCGACACTGTAGGCCGGCATTTTAACTCTTTCGGCTTCGCCTCGAGAGCTAAATCCATGCCGGCCTAGAATGTCACATTTTTACCCCACGTAGCATAATATACTATTTTCCGATACCCGATCTTACATGAGATCTTACATGAGATCACATGCGCAAAAAAATTTTTTTTTTACACTTATAGCTGTAATTAATGTCAACGACATCAAATTTTAAATTTAATCTATAATTTAATTAATTTTTATATATTCTTATATTACGATTAAATGATTCTCACGCTAATTAGACCCTCTACATCTACAGAACAATCGTAATCTAAAGCATGCTATTATGGATTATGGTTTTAAACTATATTCGAGCATAATTATACTTAGCGATTAAATAATAATAAAAACAAACAAATTATTTACGAAGATTTATACGATAGTTGCAAGTAATAGTTAAGATACTAGTCACTACAATTATGCATATCGCCTTTTACACTCGAGAAGGCCATCACTTTTTAATGAGGTCTGGAGCGATGCTCAAGGTCAGTTCACTAATTAATAACAGTTTTTCCAACCAATAGGTAGTGTCGTTCTATGACGCACACTGCATCTGCTTTAGATTTACGGCATAACACGTCTTACCAATTGTTACATAATTTGCATGTCACCGTAAAAACAGTTGTAGCTTTATTTATATCTTAGAACATTATGACAAACTACCTTTAATGAACTGACAGTGAGTTACTACTTAATATCTTTTTTATATCATACTGATAAATTATTTTTACATATCATTTACAGTAGCATCATACAGATTTAAATAATATAGGTTTTCATAACTCAAAAATTATTGATTTTACTTTTATTTTAGAGCATTATCACTCTTATTGCTTTTTTTCCTAATTTAGTCGTGAATCTAACGTAATCTAAAAAATTTTAAAATCGTGCTCGAATATCATTTCAAACCATGATATATAATCATACTCATACAGAAGTTTTTTACTGATTGAAAGTAGCTAAAAAAGTAATTTGGTTTTTTTTAATAAAAATATATGTATCACAATTGTTTTCACTTGTAAATATCTATTTATTTTAACAAATGAGAAGCGAAAGCGTGTAAATTTATCCAAATTCAAAGAGCAAACCGAAAAAAATGAATAAAAACAATAGTATATTACATTACAAGAGACGAATATTGTTAGTTCCGTCTCGGCAGAGAGGTACTCCGCCCGACGAAATCAACAAGATTCTTCTTGTCTAATGTATACTCTTTTTCATATCAGCCTGCACGGAATGGGAATGTTTTCTAGATGCAGAAATATGAAGAAAGCCAAAATTTTAGAGGCCAACGCTTAATATTTCCCTAGTTACAGGCCAATGAAGAAAATCACTAAAAAAGTTACTAGATTTTCAAACGCTTATAGTTCCTCAGCATTATTAGCTAGAAGCTTAAACCTTTTTTTAAATGAAAGCTGAGCTTAAATCCTTTCGAAATAGCACCTATACCATCTCAAAATATTATTTTTTCCCAAAGCTAGAGCGTAATAAAGCTTGGACCTGAATTTTTTGTTTAAAACATTAATTTATAATAAAAGCTAAAATTGGGTTCAATCTTTATTATGCTATAACTTTGGGAAAAAATAATATTTCGATATGCTATAACTACTATTTCGAAAGGATTTGAGCTCAGCTTTTATTTAAAAAAAGGTTTAAGCTTCCAGCTAATAATTCTGAGAATCTATAAGCATTTGAAAATCTAGTAACTTTTTAAGTGATTTTCTTCGATGGCCTGTAACTAGGGAAATATTGAGCGTTGGCCTCTAAAATTTTGGCTTTCTTTATATTTCTGCATCCAGAAAACATTTCCAAAATTTGAGCAAAAACGGTGACCCGAAGGTGAAACACTCTCCTTGTGAGTAGGTGTTTTTATGGTACTCCGGTCACTCCGTGTGCTGAAAATTGTTATATTATTAACACAACAAACTAAACACGAAGGACTTTTTAACATCCGTAACATTTAGTCACGAGTGAATACGAGTGACGAAACGTTGACGGATGTTAAAAAGCCCGAAACAAAGAAGACGAACGAACGATAAAACGTGTGCGCGCGCATATATACGACAGCGTGTTGGATACCTTACAATTTCGCGATCACACATTCCTTCTCTCTCTCTTTTTCACTTCTTGACTCGTTGCCCGCTGCGACTTGTTGTGATAGATATACATGTCGCAACGTGTATAGTTGATGCGAAAGAGAAAGACTTCGCTCTGTTCTTACTTTTAAGTTTGTCTTTCTCTTTCGCATTGACTACGTTCTCATATGCGCTCACTCACATTCACTGTATATGACACTCGAAAACACGTGCAGGGACTTTGACTTTCTTCCATCCCTGTGTGCACGCCATCTAGTTAGCCGGCAAGGAAATTGGTGTTTTGGCAAAGGCATGCAGGGACGAAAAACGAATTTTCGGTAGAGATGGTATGAAAGATATCTTTTTTAGCTATTTTTGATTGGTACAGTTAGTCGAAAGCTGATCCTTAAATGGAAAGTGACGCCATTAAATACAATGCAAATTAAATGAAGTGGCCAAAATAAGAACTACTAACCCCGCACAAGATGCATTGGGTCTTATGGCTCCACTAAATTTATGGAATATGATGATGTTCTAGTATTTGAATACGTAGTTATGATATTAGTGTAATTAAATACATCAAGGGCATGGTAAAGCTTCCCCTACTGATAATATTTCTGATCCAAGTTTATAAATAAATTGTGCATTTAATCGGTTTTTTTCACTTTAATAAAAAAATTTGTAGGATTCAACTTGAGTTTGTGTAGATTTCTTGAGCAGACAACTAAAGAAATCTACCAAAATCTTATATTTAAAAAGTTATGTACAAATTATTTCAATTTATAGTATTTTGAGGTTAAGTTTGTCAACTTTTATATCTAATTTGCAATATAAGTTCATAAAAAATAGCCTCAAAGGATTTTTTATTTTAACTAAAATGATTGTATTAATGTAGCTAATGTCAAAATTTAAACAAACAAGCCGAAAAAAATAAAAAAATAAATATATTTTTTGGCAATTATTTATTGGTAAAATAGGTTTCTAGCTGATCCGTAAGCGGAAAGTGATGCCATAAAATATCTGAAAAAAACAGTTATTAACTGTTGTCTTTGTCTCAATCCCGACATTTTTTCACCGTCACCTACTGTAATAAACTGTTTAGTTTTCTTAATTTTTTTTCCATTAGGGTATTAAAAGAAAATTATTTTAGCCTATCCTCTACAAAAATTTTCATAAAAATTTCTATAGCCGTTTCTTCAGTTTTTTTCTATAGTATTTTTTTACATGTAACACTAAAGTTTATATCATAGACTCTTGTAAAGATTATACTGTATAATTTTCTAATAAGTTGAGAGCAGGTCGTATATTTCTGTCATTTTTTAATTGGAAAGAATTCTGAAAAAATGTATTATATTTGTCATACTGAATACAAAAGAAAGGGTAGTTTTTATTTTCTCATGAAATTCCAAACTCAAAGAGATAAAGTCAGTTGAGATCGGTGTGACGTCATGATCGCAATGTCATTATGACGTCACACCAATCACAAAATAAATAATTTTAGCAAAAAATAAAGAGAAAGCTGCATCTTGTATGACAAAAAATAATATTTTCTTTGATAAGAAATAATTCATTTTATTGCTTTGTTTCCAAGAAAATCTTGGAAAATTTTAAACAGATGTTAGGGTAGCAATACATTTTTTCAAGTTTTTTTTGAAAACGAAGCTATGAAATTTAATCTTTCTCATAAAAGAAATTTTGCTTTTCATTATACGAGATGTAGCTTTCTCTATATTTTTTGATAAAATTATTAGTTTTTATAAAAAATTCAATCTTTCAATAGAAAAGGACAGAGATATGTTATCTTCTCAGAAACTGTAAATTTTTTTGATAAAGTTAATGAAGCTTTTGTCTCATTTGCGATAATTACTAATTTTTGCAAAATAAAATAATTCTTTCATTGCAAAAGAATAAATTTTTATGACCTACTATCACAACTCATTTTAATTGCATGACTATATTTTACTATAACTTAAATATTTATTATAATTACATTTGTTAGACATTAAATTAACTTATCACATAATATTAACAACTGTTTTCTTATCCTCATAATTTAATTGATACACTATCTAATTCAAGGAATCATTAAAATTATAGCCAAGTATAGTGTAATAATTAAAATAAACTGAAATTCAACAAATATACTATGAAAATCTTAACAGCGAATGCAAAATTCATTGTTAACCCTTAATGGTCACACGGGGTGTACCATACCCCACGCGATTTTTGAACTGAAATACGAGTCCTCAAATTAATGAATTTGCGGCTTTTCACTACATCTACCATTAGTTCGAAGTTTCTACTTAAAGGCCAGGTAGGCATTATTTCGATCGGCCCCTCAGTACTTGTTCCGCAGCTGTTCAAAGTGAATTATAACTTCAAAATTGACCGAGTTATAGCAATTTTAGTGAAAAAGAGGATTTTTTCAGTTTTTTTTTCCAATAATTTTTTTATAATATTTAAAATTAATTATTATGAAACCTACGAGATTTGTTAAAGGAAGGTTCAAAATATATGCTGGAATTTTTTCGTTCCATCATATAGCTTTTCACTATTTTTTGTCTCGTCGCAAAGTTGCTGGGGTATGCCATACCCCGTGTGACCATTACGTGATTTTTAAGAGGTGTGACCATTAAGGGTTAATATTGTTTTCATACATGAATAATGTTAACTTATAACTTTGGAAATTACTTTATATTATTTCTAACGGCTATAAATTAACCAAAATAATATTTTAAAAAATATTCTAGTATGTACATTATGATTAAATTTAACAATAAATTTACACGAATATAAATAATTTATTTATGTAAATAAATTTACATAAATATTACATAAGATTTCACGTAAGGTCTTATGTGAGTTCTCACATGAGATCTCGTTTCGTTTTCAATTGTGAGAGCTAATGTCATTTTTTTCAGTAGGGAGATCTAATTAGCTTAATAAATACAAACATTCTTTCCGAAATTTCAAAATGCTCTAATTAAAACTACATTGAGAAAAATAAGTTTTTAGATTTTTTTTTATTTTGGCAATCACAAATAATTACCAAGGAAATTTTTGAGCAAATTCATCGAATAGTTGACGTAAAATACTAAAAAAATAAAACATGAATTTCTTCAAAATTTTCAAAATGCTCTAAAATTAAAACTGCGCTAAGAAAATTTGTTTTCCAAAGCTTGTTTTGTTCATACAGTAGCGAATAACTTGCACACAAATTTTGGAGCAAACACATCGAATGGTTTTCGTGAAATAAAAAAAAAAGTAAAATAAAAATTTTTTTTTTAATTTTCAAAATGTTCTAAAATTTAAAGTGCACTAAGGAAATCAGTTTTCATTTTTTTGGCAGTCGCGAATAATTTCAATGCAAATTTTTAAGCAAATTATTCGACTAGTTTACATAAATTACAAAAAAAAATTAAAAATCGGAATTTTTTCAAAAGTTTTATGCCCTTATTGTATATTTGAATCCCCTTGTTTTTTATTGTCAGCGTTTGCTGTCTATATATGATTTATGTTACGTGTTTGTCATGATTTTTGTGTATTATTGTCATTTGTAGTTCTTTCTCTTTGTCTTGTGTATGTATTTTGTGTATTTGGTTCTTGCTGTGTATCGTGCGTTTTGTGTGTGTGTTTATTTGTGTCGATCTCCTATGTGATTGTCGTTATCAAAATCCTCTAAACTCCTGAAGAAAGCAGATGTATCTTTCGTCAGTTGACCGCTTATCACACATCTAACATTTCTGTCGAAATGTTGACTTAATTTCGTGATTAATTCACTTTCTTCTTTTGTTCTTGAATTGTAATTCTTTAGCTAACCCTAACATATATGTTGCATAATCTACACGCGTCATTTTTCCGTTTTCAAAGAAAAGACCGTATTCTATTTTTCTTTGCAATTTTCTCTGTATATTTACGTTCCAATAACATTCTTGAAATAATCTTGAGAAATATTCACAATTTTTTATATTTATTTCGTTAATACAATACCATGATTGCGCATTACCCTGCAAAAATCGAATTTTTCTTTAAATTCTTAAAATGGGTCTAAAAAAACTACGCTAAGAAAACTAATTTCCAATAGCTTTCCGCCTAGTTAGACAAAAAAATAAATTGTATGCGAAATTTGAAGCAAATCCATCGAGTATTTTTCGAGATCTAATTGACGTACTGAATTCGTACACACACACATACATACAGACATTTTCTGGAAACCACTTTTTTCAATAAAGAAAGTAACTTAGCAGCGAATAACTTCACTGATAGACCTTTCAAAATTATGCTCTCTTTTATATAAAAATATTAAATTTGAGTGCTCGTCGGGTCATTTGTGTTTCCGCCAAGTGAGCGAAAATTTTTGGGTTTATTTATTTGCTCATGGCGAAAATTGAGTGCACGTTGCGTCAGGTTATGTATTTCTGAATAGCACAAAATTCTTTGCTTCTTTAGCTGTGCGTGGAAAAATTAAGTGCGCGCCGGGTAATTTGTGTTTCCGTTAAGTTTCAATTTATATTTGAAAAGGTGCGCGAAAATCTTCACGTTTATTCACTTGTGCGTGATAAGATAAATGCATGTATGTATAGTATATTTCGACACTAGTGCGTCAAAGTGGTTTTTTCTTCGTGTGAGGGTTTGCGCCTGAGCGAAGCAAGGCTGAAAAGGTCACACGAGGAAGAAATCACTTTCTTACTCAAGTATCGAACTATATTTTTTGACACGACATGTAGGAAGCTCTATTTTCGCATGTGTCACTTTGTGAATTGTGTGCGAAATCGATCTCCGCGCACGGAGTGTCAAATAATTTATATTCTAATAGGTGTGAAAAGTGCGCGAAAGGTATATTCTGTTATATTAGTGGTGATGCATTTCGGAAAGATAATTATATTAGAATAATAAAGTGAATGATGAGCAAATAAAACATTGATGTTGCAAAAATCCGGGATTCCTCGAGATGCATATTGCGGTGAAGAGAACTATATTTATAATCGGGCATACAACAAAGTGGCATGTAAGAAAACATGCCGCGTGGTCAGCCATGCATACATTACACGCCCCCTCCCAGAGGCGCTGGACCACGAACTTCTTCAAATCCTTCTGTATTGCGCAATCGCGAGAGCATGATAGACGCTCTGAGACTTGATTATCAAGGCTATATCCCTCCGAGAAGAACATACCTATTAGGACCTCATACTTTATCAGACAGAACGTCAACTGCTTTGTCACCGCAATCTAGAAAACGGCAATTGGAATGAGAAGCCGAAATTGAGAGAGCCAAGATATGACGGAAGGCAGTGGAAGAACGGGAACGCTTGGATCTAGACATTATAGATAAAATTATTAGCGCTACAGCTGAGGGAAAATCAGAAAGACCATTCGGAAGTAGAAAGCAATTTGGGGAGTCCTTTGAGAGATGTCCAAGCATGGGTGGATAATCAGCAAGGTACAGAGTCTCACGCGCAACTACGAGCATACCCGCAAGAGCTAGGGATCAATTATCCGACAATCCTAGCTATGAGAAAGGATAAGAATGACATGTCTATGCTAATAAACCAGTTAATAAGCAGACTCACGAAAAATAAATCACTACCAAGTTCTGACGGGAATGGTATGGAGCGGCTTCGCTTCAAAAGTGCGTACGAGATACCAACTCAAAAGATAATTATACTGAGTCTGAGAACCTCTTACGTCAACATGAATGTCTCAAGGGTGACGCACAGGGGACCGTCACAGCTCTAATGGTAACAGCTGCTAGCGCAAACAAGATAATTAATGTGCTTGAATTAAGATTTGGACATGCTGCGGTTATTTTAAAAGAAGTAGTTAACGATATTAAGACGCTACCAAAATTCGGAACTGGCAACACTGACATTACGGTGCTGGCAACTAAGGTACAAAATGGAGTAGCGGCAATGCAAGCACTGAACCCCGTGGGATACCTCCATAGTCCGGAACTGTGTGCTAAATTTATTTAAAAAATTCCGGCTCTAATGTTATTTTGTATAACCGCTTTAGTTTAAGCGCACCGAAAAACGAACCAAGACTTGACTTTATCAAGATTCCTACAAGAAGAAGCTAAAATGGCTTGCGAGGCTGGCAAGTCACAACTGCGTAACACACGCGCAGTGGTAACGTAGATCCTATTCCGAAGAAAACAAATGCAAGACCACCATGGCCAAAAGACTACTTAAGGCCAAACCTTAATTTATCAGAAACTGACGACTCGTGGGTTTTTTTTAAGCTGATGGACAGGTGCTTATATTGAACGAAGGAACTGCTAATTTTGTGAAAGCGATGACCATGCAATATAAGAATGTACAAAGTTTAAAAACCTTGGCGTGAATGCTAGATGGAACTAGGCTATAAGAAATAAGTGTGCTGCATTTGCCTAAGCGAAGGACACGCAACGTATACGTAAAATGGAGACATATTCCATCAGTATATGTTTGTCCAGTCATAATTCTCTGCTGTATAAGCATAGGGCTGATAAACAAGGAGAATCCTCATCATATCATACCACCGAAAACGATGTAGAATTATGACCATACAGCAGATCTAAAGTGCTACTCAAAGTGCTGCCAGTAATATTGACAGGTCCATCAAACAACCGCGTGAATACATACGCCCTTCTGGACGAGGGACCATACCATTGTTAGATGCAGATGTAGCAGAAGTACTCACATTAATAGGCTAACCAACAAGGTTGAGCCTAAAGGGCGTCGGTAAAATTGTGTTGGAAGACAAAACCAGCAAAATTGTGAATATCAAGATACAAGGGCTAGGAACCCCAGAATGTCATCTGAATAATAACGCAAACAATAACGCAACAAGATCTTGCATTATTCAAGGTGTATGAAACGGATGGCAAAGTTTTTTCATACGACAGAGCCGAACCCAAGGTGCTAATAAGACAAGATCATTGGCGCCTCATTTCGCCCTGTACGTTACACGAGACTAAAATGAATACAGTTGTTATATCACAAACCTACCTAGGACTAGTACACGGGCTTAACAATGGAGGACACAGTGTTAGGCACGAACGAGCGATGTCAACTCAATTAACAACAATAGATGAAGAGGAAGGTTTGTCCAGTGACCAATTGCTACATAATATTGTAAAAAGAAGTTTTCAAATAGATTACGGAACTAATATGCACGGCATAAACGCAGAACTACACAAAGCAATGAAAGAAAAAAAAGACGCTGACTTGAAACGTTTTTCAACGGGAAACTCAATGGTATGGAAGTTTAAACCCCCGGAATAAACATGCACATGGGCAGAAGTTGGAAAAGGCTCATTCGTAGCATTAAAACTGCACTCGAAATAACACTAAAAAGAACGGCACCAAAAGAGGATGTGCTCCAGACAGTGTTAGTTGGAACAGAGCATACGGTCAACTGCCGGCCACTAACTTATCCTTCCTCTGACCCTAGGGAGGAGGAAACGATTACTCCGAATCACTTTCTAATAGGATGCTCATTTGGTAATCCAATATGTCGGAAAAACAACGAAATAGAAGTGAGTACCAGGAAACAGTGGAAAATGACGCAAGCCCTAGCTGACAAGTTCCGGCGAAGGTAAATCCAGGAGTATCTACCAACGCTGACTCCAAGAACTAAATAGGTACAAGACACAGAGGGTCCCATAAAGGTTCACGATGTGGTAATGCTAGTGGACAACAATGCTCCGTGAAACACATGGTTGAGAGGCATTGTGGGAGAAATTTTTTCTGAAGCAAATAGCCGAATACACGTCGTGAAAATCAGAACAGCCAAAGGATACTTCGTACGACCCACTCACAAAATAATACGATTGATTACTAATGAATAGTACGGAACTTAGTCCCGTACAGGGGAAAGTATGTTAAGTAGTGTTGAATTCGTTAACACTACTCCGATAGAGGAAGTAGAGCGGAAAACAAAATAAACTGCTCACCGACACCAATGTGTCAGCCCTTCACTATGACCAAATGACTGCACCACATATATGGCAAGTAAGTCAGAGTGCAGAGGCAGTATGGATGCGAACTTCAACTCGAGAGCAGTAAAGGATAGGTGCTTCGACCAAGTTCGAAGGGTTCCCGAATGTCATGTGTCCCTGACGAGACAAGACACGGAGGGAATATTTGCATGTACTAAAGTGCACGAAGAAGTATGCAAAAACCTTTGGGTTTATTGATTTCTTTAGTTGTGCGTGGGAAAATTAGGTGTGCGTCGGATCATTTGTGTTTCCGTTAAGTGCGCAAAAATCATTGGGTTTATTTATTTGCCCGTGGCAAAAATTGAGTGCATGTCGCATCGGGTTATATTTTTCTAAATAGCACGAAATTCTTTACTTCTTTAGTTTTGCAAAGGAAATTTAAGAGCGCGTCGCGTAATTTGTGTTTCCGTTAAGTTCGCGAAAATCTTGACTTTTTAGTTTAGTTTGGGCATGGTGAATTTAAGTACAGGTTAAGTTTTAATATTTGAAAAGGTGCGCGAAATTCATCGCGTTCGTTTGCTTGTACGTGGTAAAATAAATGCGTGTAAGTACATTTGTATTCTAATAGGTGTGAAAAGTGCGCGAAAGGTGTGTTCTGTTATATCAGTGGTAATGCATTTCGGAAAGATAATTGTATTAGAATAATAAAGTAAATGACGAGCAAATAAAACATTGACAAGTCGATTGATAATTCTTTCTCACCCAAACAGTATCTGAAATTTGAAATAAATTTATTGGGTAGTTTTCAAAATCTAATTGGCTAAATAATAAAATTTTTTTTTAATTTTCAGAATGCTTAAAAATTGAAACTACGCTAGGCTAATCAGTTTTCAATAATTTTTGTCGTTTGCGTAGAGTAGGTGCTCGACGCAACCAGAATCGAGAGCATCACGTAGGTCATTATTATAAAAACAAAACAACAGAGGCCCCGATACCGAACCCTGTGGAATTCCTAGGTTGGTTGTCAGTCAACTCGATTCCTCATTTAAACGCGTGGAAATCGTTCGTTTTCTTCATGATATATAGGAGTTAATCTACAAGAGAGTGGATCTGGAAGGCTCCATGAATCTAAGCCTAGCAAGTAACTTAAAAGGAGAGATGCCTTACTGAAGTCAAAAAGCAAAAGTAACGTGACGAGTTTTTTGTCTAGACCCAAGTTTATGTAATCAGTTAATTTAAGAGTAACTGTCTGCGTCTAGTTGTACTTTCTGAAGGCAGTCTGCATTGGGTCAAGTAGTTTATTTGCAGTAATGTACTCGTGCAATTGGTCATGAGCGATCTTTTTAAGTACCTTTGAAACGAAACACAGAAAAGCAATAGGCCTGAAATCCTTAGGTGATTTGGGTGCAGAACACTTCTTCAATGGCACAATACGTGCCTGCTTCTAAAGGCCAGGGAAGACCCCCCGAGCAAAAAAGGAGTTGAACAGAGTTACAAGATGTTCACCAATGAACGGTAATACTTTAAGTATCACGCTTTGCGGAACGCCGTCTTCACTACGAGCCTGCGATAAGAAGTGAGAAACTGCAAGAATAACGTCGTTAACATTGATTGGTTTAAAACTAAAACCGTTTTCACTGCATTCAAAGAGAAACTTCTTGCGTTCCTTGCCATCATTATGCGGCGATACCAATACCCTAGCAAAGTGCACATCAAGCTCATCTGGAGTAAATCCATTCAGATCCGCTTGGGGTCCGGATCAGAGTCCTAGTTCTATCAACTCTTTCCAAACATTACTGTTTGCAAGAGCCTCAAATAGTCTGTTATGGTAGTATACACTTCTCGCGCGTTTCATCTGTTCGTCCACTGACTTGCGTAAAATTAAAAATTCCGAGAGATATTTATTGTCATTTGTCCGTTTGTATCGCCTATATGTGGCATCCCTCCTGGGCTATATTTGCGACAACTCTCCATCAATTCATGGTGGCTTCTTTTTTGTATATTTGAATATTTTTATTGGTGCTAAATTTTCAATAGCAGCAGTGAGATTATCGCAAATGCAGTCAATTGTAGACTCTGGATCCACTATACCAGTTATCAATTTGGACCAATCATAGCCATCTAATTTCTCTAATAATAATTTTTCACTAATATTCTTATAGTTTTGATACTTAATCGGTTTTTGCAGTAAACTGCATACATTGTAGGCTATAGAAACGTCAATTAAGTTGTGCCGACTATGAAAGTTCGCAGGTACGCTACGTGCGTCAAGTATGATGTCATTATCATCCATAAAAATCAGGTATATCCATGTGCGACATGAAGGAGTTATATGCTTGGCACCCTGCTGGACCAACTGAAGCGAAAGCTCAGCGGACAGCTTATTACCAAACTTCACATCACTGCTTACTCGCAGGAGATCGGCAGTCAAATCTCCCATTATAATTTTAAATGGAAAATCGAGAGTCAAAATTATTAACGTATCAACTAGATCAGAGTTTTTTATAAAACAAATGACAGGAAGACGGTGAATAATGGAAACTAACACAGATTCAGAGTAACCTGCTTTAACAGAACAAAAAATATAATCAGGCACTTCAGGCTTACCACTGGTAGTTATAGTTGTAGTATTCGAAAAAGCTAATATCTCACATTTCAGATTATCTGAAAGTAAAGGACAACCACTCCTCCATGAAAATTTCTATCCTATCTAAGAACTTTATACCCCGTAATCTGAATGACGTCGTCCGAGACAGTCAAACCCAGCCAGGTCTCAGCCACTCCAAACAGATCATAAGAACAGCCGCCACGTAGGAGCTCACGCACCTGTTCAATGTGAGCTCTTAAAGAAGTCACCTTCAAAAAGCTCGCTCACAGTCCACCCCTTTTCCCTTTTCGACACCCCGAGGAAATCTGGCTTAGTCATTGGCGAGAGAGATCATTATTATTTAACTGATTTTTAATAACAGGATATTCATCATTTGTGACTATCTTAATAACATTGTCAACCTTATTTAAGAATCTACTAATTACACAAGATTTGTCAGCAATGAAATTTTTATCTAAAATAACATTATTTGAACTACTTAAAATTTTATCTATATCATCTCTCGTAGCAAATATGTCTGCTCTTTCCCCTTTTTCTCGTCTTGCCAGAAATCTGCCACTTCTATGCCAAACAAAATTTATATCTTTATCCTTAGCATGTTTCTTTAGATCTTCGCAAAAAATATGAAAAATCTTAACTTTAAGGCCCTGGAGCTCCCTCAGTTAACTTCCTTATAATCTAAAAAATTTTTGGAAAATATCATTTGCGTTTCAGAAAAATCTATTTTTTTTGCACGATTGGTAGAGAATAGAACACACACACACACACACACACACACACACACACACACACACACATTATATATATATATATATATATATATATATATATATATATATATATATATATATATATATATATATATATATATATATATAAATATATATATTGGAGGTACCCCCTGTTCGCTCCGCTCACCGACCCCCGTAAATATATGGTTGTATTAAAAAGTGTTATTTTTTATATTGATAGTTATAAATAAAAAACAGAAGAAAAAACAAACATATAGTCTTGAGTTACGACTTTCTATACGACCTTTTATTTCAAACTGTAATTATAATTATAATAAATTGTATGTATTTATTTAATTTTATTTTATATATTCATTAAATTTTTAAATATAGTTTTTTTTCAATCAATGTTTTGCGTAAAATGTTGAGGTACCGTTAGGGCGCGTTAGATCTTTTGATTAGTGGCAACCTTCGCCAGTAGGTTAAACCACTTTGTGAATTGTACTTACTATTATATTCTTTTTTTTTTAATTTATAATAAATTTGTAGTATAATTATTTATTAATTTTTTTTTAATAATTATTTTTGTTTAAAATAGGTGTTAATTTTAAAATAATTATTGATATATAATAATGTTTATTTTAAGTTTCTTAAGATATTTTTTTAAAACTCCTGTTAAATATCTTTTTTATTAAATTTTATATTCTAAGATGTATATTAATAATTTTTTTTCTAAAATTTTCAAAGGTTTGTACTGAAAAAAATCACGACGCGCCGTTAGCGATACCGCAACATTATAAACCTATTTCATATATTTATTTGATGTATTTATAAATTCATTACAAATTTGAATATTGATTTTTGAAATTCCGTAAAAACAATTTATTATAATCGAATAACAAAGATTTAAACTGTAAGGTGGTGTGGAAACTCCTATATTGTCCAGGTGGGATCTGTTTTGAAATGGGTAGATTTGGATGTTTCATACATAGTCGCAAATTTTTTCTTGAATGTCTCCAAAATTATGTTACATATGATAATTTCGATATGCACCAGTTAAAAAAGTTGTGCTAAATTCGCTATTAAACAAATAGTGAAAAAATCTCAAAAAATACGATTTTTTTAATCCTATTTTTAATTATAACTCCTTATGTATAGATTTTAGAGAAAAATGTGAAAGAAAAATAAAGTTAGATGATAAAATTTTTCATCAAATATTGAATATTGTAATATAAAAAATTTCATTTTTTATATTAGAAAAACGACAACAATTGCGAAAAAACTGCACAAAAATTAATGTTTCGCTAAATGATTTTTTTAATTATTTGAATTCATCATATGGTTTTAATATTGGGCCACAGAAAACTTTTTGATATGATAAAACAGCCCAGCAAATTTCATTGGAATCGGTCTGTTAGTTGCTTCACAATAATTTAACAATTAAGCATCCCGTAAAAAAAATGCAAAAATTTCAAAACGTTATTGCAAATAAAATAAGGCTTTCAAATAGGTGCTGATTTTTTCACATACAGAAGATTATTAAAGCTTTCAAATGCACTTTAAAAAATTAAAATCGATTGATTAGGAAAGTATTGGAAATTTTTCAAAAAATATAGTTAAATTGATGATTATAGATAAATTGAATATCTTTTTTAATTTAAATTAAATGAAACTCAAAAACTTCTATTCGAAAATACTCTGAAAGACGCTCATTTTAAAAAAAAAGAAAAGTCAAATTCCGCTAAATAGTTTTTGAGTTATGACTCACCAAAGTTAACTTGTATTTACTATTAAACAATGAACAAAATAAAGTCAACTAAAGCTTTATTAGCTTTATTTGCCCAAGCACTTTTTAGGCAAAAGTTTTCAAAACATGCACTTTTTGGAAACATAAAAAATATCGTTTAAAATTACTCTGATTACTCGAAAAGTCGTTGAAAACGCAGTCACGTGATGGAGCAAGCTAATTGAAAAGTGAAATCAAGACTTAAAAACTACAGAGCGCTCTAAAAATGCGATTATCTCGGCTTTTAATGGTCCGATTTTGATCGTTTTTTTTTTTAAATCGATGTGTCGTAAGTCAAGGAGTTCAAATATTTTATGATAAATAATAAATTATGCGTATAATTTGTTATATTAACATAACTTGAAATCATAAGATAAAAAATTTGTATATTTTTAAACATTTATCCGTCTATTTTATATGAAGAGTGCTTAATTTCATGTAATTTTATATACTAAATGAGAACTTACTTGATATTAATTTTTAATATTTTTTAAACAAATCGAAAACTTGAATAATTGTAAAAAAATTTTTAAAAAGTTCAATAATTTTAAAATTATTATCATTTCAATCGTTAAGAAGGGGCCGAACTATCTGTCTTTGTCTAATAGCGTTTTTCATAATTTATGTAAGCACTATCCGGTATAACAAGAAAAAAATAGCAGCCCCCGCTAGATATTAGTATAATAAATAAATTTTGTAATAACAACCAAATTTTTTCACTGCGTAGTTTTTGAATAATTAGAGACCTACCAAAAAAAGATAGGTTATATTCTAGATTGCTAGTAGGTCTCTAATTAGTCAAAAACTATGCGGTAAAAAATTTGGTTGTTATTACAAAATTTACTAATTATACTAATATCTAGCGGGGGCTTCTATTTTTTTCTTGTTATACTGGATAGTGTTTACATAAATGATGAAAAACGCTATTAGACAAAGACAGATAGTTCGGCCCCTTCTTAATGTCTATAATAAACTAGATGAGAATTTCGTACTTTTGATTGATTTTTTAGACATTATTAATTTATTAATTAAAGAAGTTCTTCATATGAAAGTGAAAAATTTATTTGAAAATTAGGAGTTTTTAACGGATAATATAAAAGAAGTAATACTATGTGAAAAATAAATAAATTTATAATTATGTATAATAAATAAAAGAAAACATACTTATATAATTTAACATAACTTTTAATCAGGCTAGATCAAATCATTGCTTTTATTTTCGAAATATTTATCTTCGAATTTTATATTGTTTCCATTTAAAATGATTATTTCTTCAAATTACCGAATTATAGTGTAAAAAATAAATAAAGTGACCATCGTATGCTTGAGCATTTATTTTAGATTCACTTAGATATGGTTAATATTATAATGTATTTAAAAAAAATATGAATAAAAGATTCAGCTAAAGCTTGATTATAATGGAACTTTGACTTTGGCAAGAGTCAATTATTTCAACTCTCTTTATACAAATGTTTCATACATTTCAAACATTTTATATTAAAATATAAGGATTGTCTTAGACGATAATAGTTATAGTATATATCTGCCTTTGTTAAGAGAATGAACATCACATCAGCAAACATTACATTAAAATTCAACGTCATTTTAATTGAAAAGATAAGTATGAAAATATTACCAACATTATCAATATCATTGTACATTCTTTATATTATTATTAAAATTTTATATCAATATTATTATTTATAAAGATAAGTTCAAATACATTATTAAGAACTTAAAATTGACCTCACATATTAAATATTATTATTGAAATATCAATTTATTAGTATTAAAATTAATGAATTCCAGTATTATTTTATTTATTATGTATAATAAATAAAAGAAAACATACTTATATAATTTAACATAACTTTTAATCAGACTAGATCAAATCATTGTTTTCACTTTCGATATATTCATCATCAAATTCTATATTATTTTCATTTGAAATCATGATTTGTTCTTCTGTATCGTTTTCTTCGATTTCCTCCAAGCCTAGTTTAGTATTTATATCATCTATCTTAAATATTTTATTTTCCACAATTTTGCAATCATGGCCATGACAATCACAACAATAATCAGTGGATTTTAAACCGTGCTTAACATAACTACATGATTTTGTGCAATCTTTTAAGCAACTGCAGCTTATGCTTCTTAACAGTTGGTCTGGTAATAATGGTTCTATTGTTTGTATAGGTTCTAACTCATATTTTTCTAATTGCCAACCCCATTCCTTTGGATCTAAGTCGTTTCCGAGCCACTGTTGCACTTGATAGTAAACCGGCAAGCAATGTTGTGCCGCTGCCGATTCGGTGGGTAGAAGAATTAACATATGAAAATTCTTTTTAATGCAGCCTTTTTTAAAACATAGAAAATGTAGTTTACTTAATCCGATTTTATTGGCTTTTTCCATATAAATAGCTGAAATTATTTTAAAACCAATATTTATTATCATATGATTTGATCTAGTCTGATTAAAAGTTATGTTAAATTATATAAGTATGTTTTCTTTTATTTATTATACATAATAAATAAAATAATACTGGAATTCATTAATTTTAATACTAATAAATTGATATTTTAATAATAATATTTAATATGTGAGGTCAATTTTAAGTTCTTAATAATATATTTGAACTTATCTTTATAAATAATAATATTGATATAAAATTTCAATAATAATATAAAGAATGTACAATGATATTGATAATGTTGGTAATATTTTCATACTTATCTTTTCAATTAAAATGACGTTGAATTTTAATGTAATATTTGCTGATGTGATGTTTATTCTCTTGGCACAGGCAGATATATACTATAACTATTATCGTCTAAGACAATGCTTATATTTTAATATAAAATGTTTGAAATTATAATCAAGAGCTAAGTTGAATTCAACAAACGAAAAAGAATTATCAAAGAATTAGTTTCCCTTAGAAAATGGTACGTGGTCGGGATCAGTTTCGACCCAAGGAGGACTTAATTTGTTAAGTGAAGCTTCAATGTCGGAACTGTGTTATAAATTGCTTGTAGTATATTGTGGGGTTACTTTAACCCATTTATTTATAAAAATTTTACACTTGTTTCAGACATATTTTTGGCTGAACTAGAAGTTTATTGTACTGGCAAATTTTTTAAAACGATCTTTTTTTTGTTTAAAGGTTTTTATGGCAAGTGAGCAGTTTTTTTATGTTATTAAATCTGAAAGTTGTCGACTATATTTCTACTTTTTGTAAGAGCTACGTCTCATCCTTTTGACTTTATCGCAATCAGAATTCCACCATAGTACCGGATTGCGATTGACATTTTTATTTGAGTTACCTTTACAGTTTGTTTGAGAATTCGCATTTTTTATCACATTTGTAATAGTGTCTACAAAGAATTCGTACCTTTGACTAGCAGAAAGGTTTTCATAATCGGCAGTAAGTAAATTAAAATATTCATTTTCCATATTTTTACTAAATCTTTCCCAGTAAGTGCGAACTTTTTTTATCTTAAACGTTTTTTTTTCATATGAAAAGCTTTCTGTAGTATAGTCGACATATGGGCAAGTGATCAGATTCCATGGTTTCATCGCAAACCCTAAAAGAAACTAAGGCAGCAATGTTTGTGCTTGAAATAACAAAAGGTCTAAATTTGACTTATAGTTACGACGCTCGAAAATGTACGTGAAAGTATTTATATTGTGCATAGTTAAATTTTCATATTGCAAAGCATCATCTAGTTTTTCACCGTTATAATCGGTATTATCACAGTTCCACATAGTATTGTGAGCGTTAAAATCGCCTATTAGAAGGTAGTTAATGCAAAGATTAGTATTTTAAAAAATTTTGTCCCATAGAGTTTGCGAGAGATTGAGACAGGGAGTTCTATAATAAATTAGTAAATCAAAAGTGGAATTTATGTTAGTTAATCTAATACCGCACATTTCAATTGATTTATGAGGAATTGTAATATTATCCATGTTCACAAACGCTATATTTTTACGAATAAGCAAAAGTATGCCGCATTCCTTGCCGATGACTCTATCCTTTCTGTATATGTTAAAACCTGGGTAAGATATGTTATGTTCCGGAGTGATCCAGCTTTCGAGACAGGCAAAAACATCAATATCTTCAATGATCTTGGAGAGCTCGTTGACCCGTGGAATAACACTGCGCGTATTTCAAAAGAAAATTTTAAATTTTGCTTTATATATCATTCATGTTTTGAATTTGAGTATGTTTCGAAATGAAAGCACTATTTTTTCCCATCTTGTAAACTGGATTCTTCGTATTGAGAATCACTAGCATGAGTTTTTTAAGTTTCTGTCCTCTATAGATTGGCATACTTCAGTTAACATTTCAATTAGAGGTTGGAGGTCATTGATGTATCTAATGACAAATTCAGATATGTTGGTGTGACCGTAGCAGTCAAACAGAGAATGTACTAGTTGGCTGAAATCTATAGGGTATTTTTCTTTGTGTTCTGCCATATAGTCTTTAACTGAAGACAACTGTGTAGATATCTTGAATGCTGATTTCATGTATAGACTTTTTCCTGAGCTTTTTTTTAGTGCGCCTTATAGTTTTAGTAGAAAAGTCATTTAAGTGGGCATTTATAACACTTATAGAAGAGAGAGAGAGAAAGAGAGAGAGAGAGCAGGACTCATTTGTTGTTGAGGCAGGCCTTTTAAAGTTTGGTTTATTGAGATCATTATTATATATGGCTGATTCCATTTCAAATCGAACAGTCAGTATACACTCAAGTCACCAATTATTGCGCTAATGGAGTATGTTATTCTACCCTAAAAATAAGGGTATACGTATTTTTTTATGTTGCTGAAATATCAAAATTTTTGAAAATTGCATACAAAAACTAAATGTTAAAACTGAAAATGTTGAGAATAACTTTAGAGGGCTATCGTTTTACCAATTTTCAATGAATTTTGGTAAACCTTATTTTGTTTTATTATGTTTTAAGCCCTCTTTAATTCAGTGCAAGAAATTTCAAAAAAGACTAAAAAATGACTAAGATATGTGCATTT
The DNA here is from genome assembly GCA_017163975.1 of Anastatus disparis. Classification (NCBI taxonomy): domain Eukaryota; kingdom Metazoa; phylum Arthropoda; class Insecta; order Hymenoptera; family Eupelmidae; genus Anastatus; species Anastatus disparis. The sequence continues at coordinate 686,590 of JAFFSR010000327.1, forward strand.
TACCAAAAAATGCACTTTTTATGCACATGCATTTTTCTCGAAAAACCCATTTTTTTTTTTGCTAAAATTTTTTGTGCTCATAGAGGACCGAATTACCTATCTAATGGTACTTGGTTGATCCCGTATTTATTTGTTTGAAGCGAGAAAAAAAATTCACAAATTTTATTGGTGAAAAATTTTTGTATATACGTTCGAAAGTCTTAAGCAATGTTCATTCCAACGCTGTCGCATGCTTCGCTCATTATTTGTTTACCTTTATATGTATGTATATATCATCAATAGTGATATATATATATATATATATATATATATATATATATATATTAAAATTCGTAATATAAAAATAAATATTAAAAAATGGGAAATAATTCTATTCGTGTATATCTATATTATGTATGTTTCGATGTACAGACAATAGGAGGCTCATTCGCGGACAAATACCTCGCGTAACCGAAACAGTATATTAGAATTGTTATATACAAGCTAGTTATTCTTACGTCTGCTTTGAAAGGTACTTTTCGGACTTGTGAAAAAGTAAACAAAACTCTGCAATTACGATGTCCGAAATTCACTCTTCTACGAGAATTCGATGTCCCGATTTTTTTCAAATGCATAAGAAGGTAGTTTATAAAAGCAGAAATTCACGTTTTAGACCGTTGGAAGATTTGGCCATTAATTTGGCACAGCTTTATCCAGATTTAAAGATACTGCCCTCTACTAATGTATGCAAAAATTGCCATGAACGCATATCAAAAATGATTTTAAGTGATCTTGAATCTACATCTGAAAATGAAATCACTGAACTTTTTAGCGGAAAACATGATGATTTTATCCCCAAGACACCCGAACGAATACAGGAATTAAACGAGAGTATTAATACAATTTTACCTCAATGCGTCTCGCCGCTAAAAAGAAAAACTGCAATACCTAAAAATTTAACAGAAAATTACGTATCTAAAAAGAAAAAATCTTTAATTTCAGCTTTTTCTGCTACTGTCGGAAGTAAATTAGAAGACGCGTATGGCATTTCAGTTGAATCAATAGAATCGGACAAAAGTTCGACTGAAAACTATTGGAACGAATTTGTAGAAAATTTTAAATCGGCTTTAGAAAAATGTTCTTCTGTTTCGGAGAAAATAAAACTTCTAACTCTACTACCTTCAAAATTAAGCAAAATAAAAATTTGCTCACTATTCCCGAATATAAGCGAGTATACGATAAATAAATCAAGAAATCTCGTGAAAAATAAAGGAGTTTATTCGGAGCCAGATTCATATACCGGTCATCCTATTGATGAAAATACAAAAAATATCGCTATGGAATATTTTTTAAATGATGATTTTAATTGTAGTAGACAAAGTCCAAATAAATCTGATGTTGTTACTGTTAAAGTTAATAATACAAAAACTAAAAAAGTTAAACGGTTTCTTACTCGAAGCTTAAAAGAAACATATAGTCAATTAAGACAAGAAAATCCAAACTTACAAATAGGAAAATCGAAATTCTATAGTCTAAGACCAAGTTTCGTCTTAACAAGCCCTGTGAAGGAAACTTGTTTTTGTGTACATTGCGAAAATTTTGAACTGTTTCTTACAAGTTTAATTCGTTTTAGAGGCGATAATAATTCTGAATTAGATTTAATTCGTTCAGAAATAACTAACGCAATGTTGTGTTCTGAACCATCTGATTCGTGTTTCTTGCAAGAATGCAATTATTGCCCCGGTAGTGAGGGTATCACATTAAAATTGTTAAAACTGAAAGAAAATTGTGAAGATGAAATTACGTTTGCTTTGTGGGATAATGGTAATCTTATCAAACAAACAGTAAGCTTATCAGTTTTTAAAGAAAAATTTTCAATCTGCGCACTAAAAGCAAGTACTCACGTATACATAAAAAATATTCAACGTGAAGCTATAAAAAAAGAAAAAGAAGAAGGTAAAGCTGATCCTACTAAGTTAATTATCCACGTTGATTTTGCAGAAAATTGGTCTGTAATAAATAATTAAGCGTTTCAGGGAAATCATAGGGTAAATAACCATATTTCTATTTTTACTGCAGTCTGTTACCAAGGAGATATAACGCAAAGCTTTGCGATCGTTAGTGACGACAAAAAGCATGATACTGCATATGCGCTATTAGCAACAAATAAAATTATCGATCTTATGAAAAATGATTTAGTTACTAAAGTCACTATTATATCAGATGGAGCTGCAAGCCAATTTAAAAATCGTTTTCAGCTACATGAATTCAAACATTTTTCTTATCAAATGAAATGGTTATTTTCTGCGACTGGTCATGGGAAAAGAGCCGTTGATGGAATAGGTGGGCTTTTAAAGCATTATGCTACTTCACATAACTTAAAAAGAGTTCATGAAGAATCGATACAAAATGCTGACGATTTTATAAATTGGGTTCAAAAGTACACCAGTGCAATCAAAATCATATTATTACCAATAAATGAGATTGAAAAATTTAGAAAAGAAAAAAATATTGAATGGAGTACAGTTCCTAAATATAATGGGATTCAAAAAAGTCATATGTGGTTAAAACAATTTGGGGAATTGAAATCGCATATATTTGTTGGCAGAACAGCTATACATGCACTGACTAAAGTAAAAGACAAGAAAAAAAAAGTCAAACGTCGTAAGGCTACACTTAGAACTAAAAATAATAAGTGCAAAAATAAAAAAAGTAATTATTTATAATTATATTTTTGACGCATCCCAACAGTGAGAGGCAAGGGAAACTCACTTTAAAAAAGCACCCCGAAGGGAACAGAAACCTTCTATATCCACGTCGTTGTTCCTGGGTAATGCTAAAAGAAGGGTAGTGTTGAAATCTACATTGCTTAAAATTTCCGAACGTATATACAAAAATTTTTCACCAATAAAATTTGTGAATTTTTTTTCTCGCTTCAAACAAATAAGTACGGGATCAACCAAGTACCATTAGATAGGTAGTTTGGTCCTCTATGAGCACAAAAAATTTTAGCAAAAAAAAAATGGGTTTGTCGAGAAAAATGCATGTGCATAAAAAGTGCATTTTTTGGTAAAATGCACATATCTTAGTCATTTTTTAGTCTTTTTTGAAATTTCTTGCACTGAATTAAAGAGGGCTTAAAACATAATAAAACAAAATGAGGTTTACCAAAATTCATTGAAAATTGGTAAAACGATAGCCCTCTAAAGTTATTCTCAACATTTTCAGTTTTAACATTTAGTTTTTGTATGCAATTTTCAAAAGTGCATATCAGATGCAATTTTGATATTTCAGCAAAATAAAAAAATACATATACCCTTATTTTTAGGGTAGAATAACATACTCCATTAGCGCAGTAATTGGTGACTTGAGTGTATACTGACTGTTCGATTTGAAATGGAATCAGCCATATGTCGTCATTTGTAATTTCTTTTTCTTGGTTTTGAATAATTTCTGTGGGTACGAAAATATTTTGTACGTCTTGATTTTTAACTACAGTAATTTCGCTTCCATTAATAGTGTCCTTATTTCCTTGTGTCTTTTTTTCACTTATTTGTTTACATTTCGATGTTAAGTTTGTAGAAGGTAGAGTGTGAAAGTTCTCGGAATTTATTGTTGGAATGTTACTATTAATCGAGAATTCATTCAAGACCTTCGATTACAAGTGAAAAAATTATTTTTAGCAGCCGAAATGGCTCGAAGACTATTGTTCCAGCTTTAGTGTAAATCCAAATGTTACTTCTGGTAAAAAAAGCTACTCTACAGTAATAACTAAGGAAAGTTTTCCACGTCTGTCAAGTTGGCAGGACAACTTTGCCCTATCGAGATGGAAGCAAGCCTATAATTTGCCGCCTATTTGCCGCCAATCATCCGCGACTAGATGAGAGCGCGGTGGTGTAACGGATAGAGCTCTTGCCTTCAATGCGGTAAGCATGGATTCAAATCCTGATCAGGTACCTTTGATCTTTTTTTAAAATAAAATTAGTGTAAGTGCCTTTCATATCGCGACTCTTAAAAAATCCGACCTCATTGGATTAGTTAATTGTTGGTCACTAAAGTGGCTGACTATCCATCGCTAGTCAAAGTTTTCGGTATAATGAATCCAGGTTAGGCTCCTTTGATATCGCCACATGAAAAAGGTTAACTTATAGAGGACAATATTTTCATTTATTAACTTTAAAATGTAACGGTATTCTACCGTGTTTGAATCTTGCGCGCTTAGGTATCAAAATAGGATAGACGCTCAGTCATATATCTCGTCTAAGACGAGTAAAGAAGTGCGTATCTTGACGACCGGCATGTGAGAAAGAAGCTCGCCGGCCGCGAGGCGCTTCAGAGAGTTTCCGGCTACCGTTACGTTAGCATGAAACCTAAGCCGCGCTGTGCTCATTAGAGGATTTCGCCACGTGGTCGTATAATACGTTAGACTAACTTCGCAATTGATAGCACGAAACATTGTCTTTATTAAAAGTCGTGAGTTTATATCGACTTGCGTATTATATTATATTTGCAAGTTGCCACTCTCAGAAATTCTTTCTGTAGAGTTTTGCTTGACAGCTTTTCGCGCGTCTTAGCGGTCAGCCATTAAGTGCCAGCAAATACGTTGATCGGCGTGTATAAGATTCCACCGATCTACGTCCAGGCAACCACGTTGGCAGAGCTCAGCGGAATTCAAGGATCGGGAAGAGACATCTTCCACCGACCTAGTCTAGAGCATCTACGTATTGGTTACGTACAGGGGAGAAGCTACAGTAACGGGCGAGCGGCGTCTACGTGCACGTAGGTAATTAGTGTACGCTGGCCAGTGCGTTATTGTAAGTATAATTATACTGTGCGATATCCAAGTATCTCTTCTTTGAGAGATACTTGTTCAGATATATTGTAGCATCGGTTATATAACCGATCAGCGTCATAAGCGAGTTTGATTTAGTTCGCGACGCGCCCTCCCTTTGCTCACTCTCTCATAGACGCATACATTACATTTCATATATTATATTATTTCATACTCTATCTTTATTACATTTATATTTTTGTCTTATAATAAATTAATTTTCTTTTCTATTAAATCGTGCTTTCAATTAATTTATATTGCCTGACTATATATAACATAAAAATATATTTCCCGTTGCTTACTCCGACGCCTCCGCGGTCCTTGTGAGCAGTTATAAATTATTTAATTACGTAATATCATATATTTTAATATAACGTATTTTGGAACCTGCCTCACGAAGGAAAACTGCGCTACCGGCCACGCGTCTCTCGATTAGGTGAGAGAGAGAGAGAGAGAGAGAGACGCACAGCGACGAGTTGATAGAAAAATCTTCCGTCGCACATCAATCTAACATACTAACTAGCTTTACCGGAGTCTTTTGCTAGTTTGTCATAGTTAATATAAATTCTAGCAGCTCCGTATTCTAACAAAAATATATAGACTTAGTTAAAGTTAAATTGGAATTAAAAAATCTCATTTCTTTTGTAACGTGTAGTAAATTACCATTACAAAAAAAAAAAATTATCCGCGACTTCAAAAAATTTCCCGCGTAGTACTGGTAGTACTGCTAAGTTGACGTCAAGTTAGCAGGACACCCTCTATAAAATTATGAAAGCGTTGTCGTAAATACTTGTAATTAGGCTTATAATATGTTATTTACATTCTTTTAACTATTTAAAACGTTGAATGCATTCAGATTTTTTCTCAGTGACGCTTCATTCTTCGGAAAAAAATTATTAAAATTGAGCAAAAAATTCATTTTTGGTGACGCAGATAATTTTTTTTCTTAAAATTAAAAATTAAAGCATAATGATGACCTAAACACTTTTTGAAAAGTGCTCAAATTTCTTTATAATATGTTATTTTACTAAAAATAAAATTTTCTAATATAGTAAAGCGGGGTGATACGCTATACCTAAGGAAAAAAAATTGGAATAAAAAATAAACAAATAAGTGAAAGTAAACTTTTAACATTTGGTTTTGTAAAGGAGGCACTTATCTATTATATAAACAACATAAATACCATTTATTTGAATTTAGTTAATAGTTAAACAATCAAACAGACAAATGTAAAAAGTGCATCTTTTACATATGTGTGGGTAAGATGCCATCCGCATCGGGGTGAAATTCCACTAATCTGAATACAGCGAAAAACGATTTTTAAGTGCATATTCATCAATAAAAAATAAATATTTAGCATCCTGAAAAAATACATAACGAAATCACATTATTTTAACAAAATATACACACTTCGTGCATCCATTTCGAGCACCGAATAAAAAATAACATTTAATACTAACATACAGAAAATTGAAATTTAACATAGTTTTAAATAAAATACATAATAATATCTCGTAAATTTAACAAAATAAATGAGTTTTAATTTTTACACACAGGACAAATTCCAGTTCCACAGCATACTTCGTGTATCCACTTTAAACAAAGTCCACATTGAACCCAATCGCATTTTGACCCTTTTTATTATAACAACTTAATTTACAATATGCACAAATATCTTCAAAATCTTCTTCATCACCCGAAGAATCATGTAAAGAAACTAAAGATTCATTCTCCGATGTTTCGCTTTCAATCTCCTTTGTTTTTTTGTTTTTTTTACTATTTTTTTTGTGATATTATTTTTATATTTGTAACAATTTTTCTTTTAGGAACTTTTTTCTTCAGCTTTTTTCTTCAATTTTTTTATATTATCAGGTTCAATCAAAATTTTCGCATGCTGCTTTCGAGCAGATGGTCTGGGTTTTCATAACAGTGGTACTGGTCTAATTTCTTCAAAACTTACATCATGAGATAAAGTAGGTTCTTCTTCAGCTCCTATTGCGATATTTCATGCATGAGATATATTAGATACAGTGGATACATTAATATACGAGATAAACGGTCCTTAAAAATGAATCGCATAAGTCATAGAATTTTCTGTAGATACCTCAGCTGCGTCAGAAATAGCGAATGCACGATCTGGAATAATTTCTAGATTGAATGGAAAAATACCGCAAGCATTGAAACCACTTATTTCATTAGAAGTAGTTGCGGATCTTGACCAAGCGGTATTTAAAAGTTCGCCAAACTAATATCTTGCGACGCATCTACCAGGATGGTTGAAGATCCAATTATCTACGGTTGCTTTCCAAAAACATTTTAATGACTTCAAAAATGATCTATCTAATGGTTGTAAGTAAAAAGTTGTATGACTCGGTAAGCACAGTAATATAATATCATTTTCATTCAAAAAATCCATAATTTTTACGTCTGAACTATGTGAACTGTGACCATCCGAGATGATTATTGGGACCTTCATGAAGCAAAAAATGATTTTTTAACCAATTCAAAAAGATATATGTATTCGCATACGCCGACTTTTCATTCATTTTCACTTTTGAACCTGGTGGAAGTCTACCTTGAAATTTTGGTTTCAGATGTTTGCCTTTCATTAGACAGTATGGTAGTGAAAATTGACCTGTTGCATTACAACAAGCTATAACACTTATTGTTTCATATTTTTCTGTCGATGGTATAAAGTGTACATCTTTTAAACCTTTGGTGGCAATAACTTTTCTGGAATCGTTATTTAATTGTAAACCAGTCTCGTCCATATTGTATATATTTGCTGGTATTAAATTCAGTGAATAATTATCGTGAATTTCTATTAGTGATTTAAAATAATTATTAAATTCATTTCTGTTCATGCCTAAACTTCGTGCTCATAAAACTCCTTGAGTTTTTCTAACTGATAAACTTGGATGTCTCCTCATAAATGATTTTAGCCAATCGTAGTCTGACGATTTTTCAACTTACAAACTGCAGGATAAGATTTTTTGATGAAAAAAAATGAACACGTGTTTTTTCTTTTTGTCGAATACGCCCCCTGGACAAGGATATAGACATTTTTTTCAAAAATATGGTGAATAAAAGCCTTTATAAGAGCTTAAATAACCAAAGAACTAAGACTCTTACAAAAAAATGCATGAAGGATAAAATAAAGCACGAATTGAATGCTTTAATTTAAACTTTGTTGCATTAAAAAAGCTTTTCTTGTTCGAAAGTTATTCTTAATTAAATATTACCACGTATTTACTTAATATTTTTAGCATATAAAATATGATCAATTTTTCACGTTATTTCATTAACATATTTTAATCGCCTGTAACTTGCATACTAGTAAGTGATACTTTTTTTTTTCGTTTTTTCAAAAACATTTATCTTATAAGTTGGTAAAAACAAAAATATTTTATTTCAGATATTTAAAGATTTTTTTTTTCCCAAAAATAAAAAAACCTATGTAATATAAATTAAATATATAATTTTTGAAACTAATTGTGTATTTTGGTGATTTAATTTTTCATATCTAATCTTTATGAGGTACTGGTTAAAATAACTTTTTTAATGATTATTGATTCTCCATGTTTTTAATAAAAATTTTGTTTCTACAGAACTTTCTAAAGTTTACGTCTGAAATAATCCAGTTTTATCTTGATGATATTTTTGAATAAAAAACAATTGTTTACTAATCGAAAAAATTTTGTTTTAATTGAAGCATTTAATTCGTACTTCATTTTATCTTCTATGCATTTTTTTTGTAAGAGTCTTAGTTCTTTGGTTATTTAAGTTCTTATAAAGACTGATTCACCATATTTTTAAAAAAATGTCTATATCCTATGTCTATTGTCTAGGGGGTCTATTCGACGAAAAGAAAAAACACGGGTTCATTTTTTTTCATCAAAAACTCATATCCTGCAGTTTCAGCCAAATCCGTTTCCCGCTCTCCTTGTTAGTTAAATGCATGCTGAATGTTATTGCTTTCTCATAGAGAAAGCATTGTATCGATAAAAAAAAATTTTTTCTATTTTTTCATTAATTTGTACATATTTGAACTCGGTGAGTCGAAGAAAGTGGTTTCCAGAAAATGTCTGTGTGTGTGTGTGCGTGCGTGCGTGCGTGTTTGTGTGTGTGCGTATGCGTATGCGTATGCGTGTGCGTGTGCGGGTGTGTGTGTGTGTGTGTGTGTGTGTGTGTGTGTGTGTGTGTGTGTGTGTGTGTGTGTGTGTGTGTGTGTGTGTGTGTGTGTGTGTGTGTGTGTGTGTGTGTGTGTGGGTGCGTGCGTGCGTGCATGCGTGCGTGCGTGCGTGTGTGTGATTTCAGTTAGTAAATTGTATCTCCAGAACTACTGGATAGATTTGCTTCTAATTTTGCATGGAATTTAGTTTTTTGACTAACTTGCTGGGAAGCTATTGATAATTGATTCTTCTAGCGTAGTTTTTATTTTAGAGTTGTTTAAAAAAAATATTTGATTTTTCATTTTTTTGGTTTTTTTTGTTTACTACTCGATGAATTTGCTTCAAAATTTGCACGGAAATTATGGTCCGACCATTTCCAGTTACTTGTTCTGTAACTGGGAACTGGTGAAACTATTTACCATTTACTTAATCTGTAAATGGTAAATAGTTTGACAATTTATCATTTATTCACCCAGTAACTGGTAAATAATCCGACCATTTACCGTTTACTTGCTCTGTAAATGGTAAATGGTGCGAGTATTTTTAATTACGTCACCATTTCAAATGAAAAACCATTTCCACATTTACAACTCTGCTCGTTATATAACATTATTTCATAGGAATATCAGAAGATATATATATATATATATATATATATATATATATATATATATATAATACATATAACGTGTCGTAGAGGCCATGTGTGTGTACATGTTTGTACGGTTTGTATGTGTTTGTACATATGCGTATGTGTTTGTACATGATTGTACGTGTTTGTACGTCAATGTACGTGTTTGTACGTCTTTATACGTCTTTGTACGTGCGTGTACGTGTATGTACGTGTTTGTAGGTGTTTGCACATTAATGTACGTGTTTATACGTTGATGTACGTATTTGTCCATGTATGTATATGTGTGCGTACGTATTTGTACAAGTATTTACGTGTTTGTACGTGTTTTTACGTTAATGTACGGGTTTGTACGTGTATGTACGTGTTTGTACGTGTTTCTACGTTAATGTACGTTTTTGTACGTTAATATACGTATTCGTACGTGTGTGTATGTGTGTACACATGTTTGTACGTGTTTATACGTGTTTGTAAGTGTTTGTATGTGCGTGTACGTGTTTGCACGTTAATGTACGTGTTTGTGGGTGTATGCATGTGTGTGCACGTGTTTATACGTGTTTGTACTTTAATGTACGTGTTTGACCGTGTATGGATATCTGTGCAAGTCTTTGTACGTATTAATACGTGTGCGTACTTATTTGTACGTGTATTTACGTGTTTGTACGTGTTTTTACGTTAATGTACGTGTTTGTTCGTTGATGTACGTATTTCACGTGCACGTAAGTGTTTTCACGTGTTTTTTAAGTTAATGTACGTGTTTTTACGTGTTTGTACTTCTGTATACGCCTTTATACGTCTTTTTAAGTGTTTGTAAGTCTTCCTATGCCTTTGTACGTCTTTGTACGTCTTTGTACGTGTGTGTACGTGTATGTACGTGTTTGTAGGTGTTTTCACGTTAATGTACGTGTTTGTAGGTGTTTTCACGTTGATGTACATATTTGTGCGTGTATGCATGTGTGTGCACGTGATTGTACGTGTTGGTACGTTAATATACGTGTTTGTCCGTCTATGTATATGTGTGCACGTATTTGTACGTATTAATACGTATGCGTACGTATTTGTACGTGTACGTGTTTGTACGTGTTTTTACGTTAATGTACGTGTTAGAACGTTGATGTACGTGTTTTCACGTTTACATACGTGTTTTTACGTGTTTTTACATTAATGTACGTGTGTGTGCGTGTATGTACGTGTTTTTACGTTAATGTACGGGTTTGTACTTGTATGTACGTGTTCGTACGTGTTTCTACGTTAATGTACGTTTTTGTACGTTGATATACGTGTTAGTACGTGTGCGTATGTGTGTGCACGTGTTTGTACGTGTTTGTACGTGTTTGTAAATGTTTGTACGTGTTTGTAAGTGTTTGTACGTGCGCGTACATGTTTGCACGTTAATGTAGGTGTTTGTGCGTGTATGCATGTGTGTGCACAAGTTTGTATGTGTTCGTATTTGTATATACGGCTTTAAAAGTGTTTTTACGTGTGTCTACGTGTTTGTTCGTGTTTTTACATGTTTGCATGTGTTTTTACGTGTTCGTTCATGTTTATACGCGTATGTACGTAATGTACGTGTTCGTTCATGTTTGTACGTGCATGTGCGTTAATGTACGTGTTCATTCATGTTTGTACGTGTATGTACGTGTTTTTATGGGTTTGCACGTTAATGTAGGTGTTTGTGCGTGTATGCATGTGTGTGCCCGTGTTTGTACGTGTTTGTACTTATATGTACGTGTTTGTAAATGTTTATATGTGTTTGTAAGTGTTTGTTCGTGTTTTTACGAGTTTACACGTGTTTTTACATGTTCGCACGTGTTTGTACGTGTGTGTACGTGTTTGTATGTGTGTTCACATGTGTGTACGTGTCTGCACGTGTATGTGCGTGTTTGTACGTATGTACGCACCCGGTAAAGCACTAGTTAAATTAGTCATTAATTTCGTTCAGTGTTGTTAATAAGGAAATAGTTTTCCATTCAAAATGGTCAGGTTATTGACAATACTTGCACCAGTTACCACTTACAGAGCAAGTAACTGGTAAATGGTCTAAGCAGTTACCAGTTATAGTGCAAGTGATTGGCAAATAGTCTGACCATTCATCCTGATCCTGATGAAAACAAGCTATTACCCTGTAAAAGCTTGTTTTCGTCTGCAACAACCCTTGGGATTTTGTTAAACAAGCATTAGTGATGATTATCGTTAATAACTGGCAAGGAAATCGCGTTTCGTAAAATATAGGATTGCAAAAGTTTCCAGTTACATACCCAGTAAGTGGTAACTGGTTCGGTCATTTACCAGTTACTAGGCAGGTAACTTGACAATGGCCAGACCAATCTTAAGTTGCTGTGTAAGTAACTGCAAATATTTGCTGCCCAGACTACCGTTAATGAATTAGTGCCTACCAGTGTTAAAAATTACAATATACTAACCGTAGCGGAAAAAATAAAAACAAATGGGAATATTTGTAAATAAATGGAAAGAACTAAGAATAACTGGAAGCAACTGTTATAAACTTTTTAGTTCGACACAGAAATACCAGTTATTTTCAGCTGTTCCTTGTTATTTTTAGTTATTTCCAGTTATTCCCAGTTTTTTTTTTGTTTTTTTTTTGGTGGTTAAAAAACGGGTCAATCTGCTATCAAACCTACAGCGGCGTGGGCTGCGGCTGGAATACCCCAACCGCAGTGCGCGCCACTGGTGTGACGGGATTCTGACGCTGCGTCAGCTTGGAGGGAGAAAGTAACCTGGTAGGTTCCTATTCGCCCCCGAAGCTTCCATAGGCAGAGACCGTCTAAACCCCTTTTAACCTGGCCGCGGAAGAGAAACAAGAAAATGCCTCACTTACACGGGCAGGGATCCGTAACGTCCACCGTTCAGAGCCGCAGCGTGGGACTGGGTTAGCATCACTTCACGCTGTGGTCTTGTCCATTGTCGCTCGTCTCGTCCGTCCGTCCAGGCACTAGGCCGTGTCCATTTATACGTCTGAACATGCACACAATTGCCTGTCATCCTACCTTGCACTCCTTCATTCACACTTAGCTCGGGTACGTGGGGTCGCTGGGCCCAAGGACTTTTCAGTCCCCCTGCATGTTCGCACATCTTTATCCTCGCCTTTATCCATTCATTCAGTATGCCATTCACTTAGCTCGAATACGTGGGGTTGCTAGGCCCAAGGACTTTTCGGCCCCCCTGCGTATTTGCATATTTACGCACTCACTTTCATCCACACATTCAGTATACCATTCACTCAGCTCGGGTACGTGGGGTCGCTAGGCCCAAGGACTGTGCAGTCCCCCTGCGTGTGCAAACATCTCCATCCTCTCCTTTATCCACACACTCAATTCACCATTCACTTAGCTCGGGTACGTGGGGTCGCTGAGCCCAAGGACTTTTCAGTCCCCCTGCGTATTCACACATTTTCATCCATACTTTCATCCACACATCCAGTTTATCATTCATTCAGCTCGGGTACGTGGGGTTGCTAGGCTCATGGACTGTGTAGTCCCCCTGCGTATTCGAACATTACCACCCTCACTTCCATCCACACACTCCGTATACCATTCACTCAGCTCGGGTGCGTGGGGTCGCTAGGCCCAAGGACCGGTCAGTCCCCCTGCGTATTTAGATTTTTCTCATCCTCACCAGCATTCAATGCATCGTTCACTTAGCTCGGGTACGTGGGGTCGCTAGGCCCAAAGACTTTTGTCTCCCTGCGCATAGTTATTCCCAGTTTACTGGGCATTACTATTGCACAACTTCAAAAAGCTATTTTAACACAGTCATTTGTATGCTAACGTAATTTCGTAAGCAAGACAATAAAAGGTCTGTGAACGCATCCATACGATGCAATACGTACTGTTCGAAATGCTGGCGATATATATATATATATATATATATATATATATATATATATATATAAATTTTGCGAATACGGCATATGCAAACCCGAGAAGCATCTGGAACAAAGTCGATGAATTAGAAAAGTACATAAAAAAGATACTTTTGTGCCAGACGATTGTGAGGACTTTGATAATAACGGATTTTTCTTCTTTCAAAATCACCACTGTCAACTTCACTGTAATCATTCGAGTCATAAAGGCGGTTATTCGAGAGCAAACTTTTTATTTCTGGCAGGTAAGATGAAAATATTCAATGCTTTACTATGAATTTTATAAATTGAAATTATTTTCATTATTTAAATAAGATTAAAAGTATAATTTCTAAATAAATTAAAAGTATTATTTTTATTGTTAAAATATATTAAAATAAATTGCTCCGTTTTTAATAAAATTTATTATAATTAAAAATAGATTAAAAAATAAATAAGAGAAAATTTCATTTTCAATCAACTTATTATTTCTTAATGAAGAAAATAATATTTGTAATTCAATCTATTCTGAATATATATTCCAACCATATAAATTTTTATTATCATAGACGATCTTAGGCTCCTATTCATAGACCTAACTCAAGTACCAGTTGTTACTTGAACCTAATTATGTCTTTGTCTCTCCATGATAAGAATAAAAGACAGATGATACAACCGTTTCTTGATCTAATAACTACACTGGAAAAAAAATTTATGAGTAACGAAAAGAATTTTATCGCATCGAATATATTCTTTCGGGTGATCAGTGAAATATTTTTTTCATCAATATCATTTATTCCGTCAGTAAAAATAAAATTTTTAAATATCAATAAAATATATCTCAACATACATAAGATATTTCTTGAACTTAACAATATCTCACACTGGAAGTTATTAATCTTATTTTAAATTTATATATCGTAATGTCAAAATGAAAATCAACTTAAATAACTAAAATAAAATTTTTTTCCTTCAATAAAATATTTTTATGCATATAAAAAATATTGCGTATTAATTCATTTCTGCGTACCACATAGAAGTAACTATTCATTGAATAAATATTATTTTTCTTTAAAAATATATCTTAATTTTTCAAGCCTAAAAAATAATTTTTTGTAGAAGAATATATTATTTTGAAAACATGAAACATCATAATAATAATTTGTTACAAGTAAATTTAAAATATTAGTTCAAATGAATGTTTCAACAAATTTAAGTTTTTTTTCTGCAATATAAATTTCAATTTTTTTTAATTGCTGAAACTCTTTTGATTCAAAGAATTATTTTTTTATTTAAAGAAATATTTCAATAAAACAGTTAAATGTTGATTTTGATTAAAATTTATTTTTTGTAATTATGTTTATAAATAATTGTTGTGAAATTTTTTTTTTACTGAAATGTACGTTTTTAATCGAAATAATAATTTCTTCATTGAAATGAGAAAATTTTTGAAGTTTTTCAGTTATATTTTCTTCATTTTGAAAATTATTTTTTTTTTTTTCAATTCAAAATCCTCTTTTTAATATAAAAAAATTTAATAAATTACACCGCTTTTTTGCACCAACAAACATCCTAATGTTGAAAAGAGATAGGTTTATCGAAGTCATCAACTAATTTGTTTAATTTAAAAATCATGTATTTGGATTAAAAAATTATTTGATGTAAGATATTTTTTTCATTTTTATATAGAAATTATTTCAAATAAATATTACATTTTTTCAATAAAAAATATAACATTGTTTTTAAGAAAGTTTTACTGACTTCCAACACTATTTTGGAAGTAACTAATTTCTTCAAGTTAATAAAATATCTTTTTAAATTAGAAAATTTTTTTTTTAAATATAATATTGTATTGAAGAATATTTCAAGGTTTTTTTTTATTTAAAAAATTATTTCATTAATTTAAAAATAATTTTTTTTTGACTGAAATGAATTCATTTCTTTGCACCGCATTTATTCAATTCAAAAACAGCTTCTTTAAAGTTAAAATAACTTTTTACGCTGTGTAGTCACAAATTTTGCGTGGAATTCCGTGATGAAAGGAACGTTTTCATATACTAATTTAATATCATTTCAAAACAATGTATAATAACTATTTTTATGGTGAAAAATAAGGCTTCCTTTTTTTTTAAACATTCTGCAGTTAAAAATGTAATTTCATTTCTTAAATATAAAAGGACAAAGATGAGCGACCTGCTCTAGAATGAATTTAGAACAAACGCGCCTGTTTTTTTTAATATCTTACAAATAATACATGTTTTTGATTAACAATCATTGATTATTTTATTACTCACTAATGTCAAATTATTTTTTTCTTTTATGCTATATTATTGAAAAAATCAATAATTTATTAAAAAAATTATATCTTTTTATTACTATATAGTTTTTGAATATTACTAATTTTAAAATACATTTCATGACACAATATATAATAAAGTTGAGATTTTGATTCGAAAAGGACAAAAATAAATGACCTATTATAAAACAAAATTTTTAAGAGTTTGCTTTAGACCTATACTTTATCGATCAAATATAATTTAAAAATAAATTTCTTTTTTTTTCATATGAATAAATATCAGAATTGTTTGTAATTCCTAGCGGAAATATAAAATGTTTAAAAATGTTTAAAACTGTTCACAACTGTTTAAAACTGTTTATAAGTGCGAAATTCAGGACATTAAAAACAGTTATAAACAGTTTTAAACATTTTCAAACACTTTCAAAAAGTTTTGAAAATTTCGAAATGATTTCAAACGGTGTTTAATAGTTTTGAATTTTTTGTGTTTAAAAGTTATAGATTATTTTGAATATTAAA
This sequence comes from Anastatus disparis, assembly GCA_017163975.1. Taxonomy (NCBI): domain Eukaryota; kingdom Metazoa; phylum Arthropoda; class Insecta; order Hymenoptera; family Eupelmidae; genus Anastatus; species Anastatus disparis. Next base: position 702,880 of record JAFFSR010000327.1, read on the forward strand.
AATATTTCAAAACAATTTTAAATCAATATAAACTATTTTTTATCAACTTAAACAGTTCTAAATGGTTTTAAAAAGTTTTTAACACCTTTAAACATTTTTAAACAGTTTTAAAAAGTTTTGAAAATTTCGAAATGGTTTCAAACAATGTTTCATAATTTTGTGTTTGTAAAAATTTTCTTATATATATTAAAATTTATATAATATATATTTCGAAGTTTTGAATTTTTTCAAATTATTTGTCTTTATCAAATTACCTAAATTGCAATATTTCGAATTTGGAAAATCATACATTTGCAGCAGCAAATATACGCGGCAAATTACAAGCCTAATATCAAGTATTTACAACGCCTTCATAATTTTATAGAGGGTGTCCTGCTAACTTGACGTCAACTTAGCAGTACTACCAGTTTAAACCGGAAGGAAAATCGCGGCAAATTTTTTGAAGTCACGGATAATTAGCGGCAAATAGGCGGTAAATTAAAGGCTTGGTTCCATCTCGATAGGGCAAAGTTGTTCTGCCAACTTGACAGACGTGGAAAACTTTTCTTAGTTATTACTGTAGAGTAGCTTTTTTTACCAGAAGTAACGTTTTGATTTGCACTAGAGCCAGAAGAATGGTCTCTTCCGTGAGGAGCCATTTTGTCTGCTAAAAAATATTTTTTTACTCGTAAACAAAAGTCTGTATTCGCCGGTTAGCGTAATTTCAAAACACGAACACCGTCCGGACTCGACTAGAGTCGGAGCGAGAGTTGAAAATAAAGTAAAACAAATGATAAAAGAAAAAGATAACAGAATTTCCAAAGACAAGGAGTTGAATACTCTAACTGAACAATTAAAAATAAAACTTACTGCTAGAGATCATATATCTGTATAATTACAAGCTAACAAAATAAATCAAATTTGAAATATTTGAGGACTATTTGAGGTCAAAATTAACTGGTAAGAAATTGATATATTTGTTAAATAACAATGACAATGTACAAGTAGACAAGAATAAGAGAAATGAGGATGCTTTAAAAATTAGCGACATAATTATTAATAGAATCGATACTATTTATCACAATGAAATTCTTCATTTAAAAGATCCTAAAGAAATAATAACCAAATAAAAAGAAATTAAAAGACTTGAGCGTAGAGCCACGAGTATGTCAACTAGAAAAGAACTACTTGAACTAAGATACAAACCTAACAGGGAGTCATCAGCTGATTTCTTTGATAGGTTAGGAATTTTAAAAGCATACCTGATGCTGGAGTTATATCAGAAAAAGAAAAAAAAGATTATTTCATACAAGCAATTGTTGGGGCAGTTTCAGAAATTCTTATTACTGATTGTGTCTATAAAGAGACAACGTCTCACGAAATGAATTACAATCAACTAAGGAATCATCGTTTACAGGTGGATTTGATGAAGAATAGGAAGGAAGAAGGAGGAAACTCAGCCTTCTACTGCCTTTCAAACATCTACTAGAAAGATAATATGTAAAGGATATGGTATGGATGGGCATTTAGAGACGAAGTGCTCACATCCGGGCAAAAGTCTCTGCTAAAAATGCAGAACGCTAGGCAATCAAATTGCTGCTAACTGCCAAGGTGGTTATAATCCAATGAGCAGAGAGCTTTGAGTATCGCCCCCGAGCGAAAAAGGACGCTATGAACCGGCTGAAGAAGGAAAATCGAAAATCCATTGTTAAATTTTCTCTTACTATACGTAATGGAATGCATTGAAATTTTAAAGTTATTCACGAAATTTATTTCTCTATTGCGCTCGCCAAAAATAATTGAAGAAAATTTTAAAAAATAAAAAATTTAATACTACAGCTGTTTATTAAACTCTAAATACGGTTACTGATTTTTTGTTTAAAATTTAGTGAATTTTATGAAAAAAACATCTATTATACAATCATGTATGTAGAAAACATTGCGCTCGATAACAATTTCTGTTGAAAACAGTATAATTATTTTATTCATGATAAAATAACATTTTCACTTCTCGGTTGGTAATCAAAACTGCTACGGCCTACTCTTAAGAACGAAAATGCATCCACGATCTATAACTCTAAAAATAAGTTTGGTATGAACCTTAAAAGAAACAAGTTTTCTTCCCCTAGAAGAAGAACGTACGAAGGCAAACAATTAACTGGCGCTACTGTGGCTAAGTCCACTGAGGTCAAAGGTGAAGTCAGCTACAAAGGCCAGGAAAAATCACTCTAGGCGATAGCCGAAAATTAACCAAGTGATAAAACAAAATTAAATAATATTTTAGTTAAATTCATTGCGAACTTGGATGCTACCGAGCACTTGAGTAGCTCTACATTGTATTTTGACCAATTTAATAATAGTAAAAATTCGAAATTTAACTGTGCTAATAAACAAAGTAGTTTCACAACCTTAGGTTCGAGCGAATTGAATATAAATATACTAATTAGTAAAGAATATGTATTAGACAATATATTGTACACTGAAAATTCATCGGAAAATCTCTTGTCATTAAGATTTGTAAATCAGGGTCTAGAAATACGCTTAAATTACAAAATAATAGACATTCATAATCCAAAGGAAAAAAAGTTAGATTGTTCGAAAGTACAAATGTCCTTTCTGGACGTTTGTAAAGGGTTATTACAATAAGAGAAGCTGTAAGCACAATAATAGTAATTCGAATCAGCTTAATGAAAGGAGTTTGAGGAGAGATCAAAATGAAACTCAAGAACAATTCATTGAGAAAATTGTATAAGATACAGAGTTCGTGGAAACCTCTAGAAACAGAAAAATTCACAAAGTGGATGAATCTTATATTCAAAAAGATGATCAGGGCACTGGAAGAGTATATCAACATGAATCGTCTGATGAGAAAATGTCAGAAGATATGCTATGGAATGTCAAACTTGGTCATGTCTCAAGAACATATCTCTTAACTGTAGCTAAATTAAATAATAGTCTTTTGAATAATAAATTGCTGGCTGAAGATACTAGTATTTCAGAATGTAAAGCATGTCTAGAAGCGAATAGCTCTAGATTGCCATTCAGTATGAAAAGACTAAGGGCAGCGAAAACTGTAAGTGTGATTCATGCAGATACAATGAGTTCTATATCGCCAGCAGCACATCCAAATGGTTATAGATTTCTTCTATTACTTATTGATGACTGCACTAGAGCGGCATTGACCTTTTCGATGAGAACCAAAAATGAAGTGCCAAAATGTATAGAACCTTTTGTTGCCAGTATGCAAAATTTAATTGGAGCTGATGAAAAATTCTGTTGCTTCAGATGCGATAGAGACACAAAATTTACTGAACAAGAAACTGTAGATACACTGAAAAAGTTTGAAGCAGAATTGCAGTTAGCATGCCCCGACACACCGCAGCATAATAGTGTTGCAGAGAAGTTTAATCGAACCTTAGCATCGAAAATAAGAGTAATAATGTTGAATTCAGGATCACCTTCTTCCTATTGGGAATTAGTTGCAGTATATATTTATAATAGAACGCTGCACAAGTCAATTGATATAAATACACCATTGAGCAAGATATTCAGAAATAACTCAGATTATTTTAATCAGGTAAAAAGATTCGGCTGTTTATCTTTTGTGAAAATTCACAGGAGTACTGCTTCAAAGTTTTCACCGCAAGAAATGAAAGGGTTTTTAGTAGGATATTTGAAAACAAGATATGTGATATTGGTGCCAGACGAAAACAATTTGTACAAAAGTAAACATATTAGATTTGTAGAAAGTCTAACATATAGAGATGTGATGAACAAAACTAACACACAAGAACTGCTTTCTATAGAAAATGTGATGAATGAAAAAGAAAAAATAGGTTAGTAGAAATATTGAATTTTCGAAAAACAACTCAGATATTCCATTAGAGGAGGGACCGCGACTGAAAAGAAAAGTTGGTAGACCAAAAAAAAACGCAAATGTAATATTTTTTTTCAAGAGGAGGTCACGTATCTCCGTCCTTTTCTAATCAAAGAATTACTTTTTTTGCAATAACTAATAACTTTAGTAAAAAATAAAGAGATAGCCCCATCTCGTATTACAAAAAGCAGTATTTTCTTCGATGAGAAATAATTTATTTTATCTATTCACTTTCAAGAAAACCTTGAAAAACCAAATTGTTTACCATAACCTCTATGTTTCAAGTTTTTCAAGGTTTTTTTGAAAACGAAGCAATAAAATCAATTCTTTCTCATCAAAGAAAATATTGCTTTTTGTAATATATGAGATGGGGCTATCTCTTTATTTTTTGTTAAAGTTATTAGTTATTGCAAAAAACTCGATTCATTAATTAGAAAAGGACAGATGTATTCGACCTGCTCTTAAAGAATCATTTAGCAATGAATTTACAACTGAATATGATAGAGATCTTAGTGATATCAAATATCATGCCTTGTTCGCTAAGATTCAAGGAGACCCTCAAACCTTTAGAGAGGCTGTGATCTTGGTGGATGGAGTTCAATGGAGGGAAGCGATTAAAGCTGAATTATATGCATTGAGTAAAAAACATATACACTGAAAAAAAAAATGATATTTCTGCTTAATCAAACAGTTAGATGCTAATGTCTTCTCTAATGGGGCGTGTGAAGTCCCACAGACAAAGCTAACAGCTCTCTTTGTGGCACGTGCGCATTCACACTCACGAAGGAGTTTCGCTCTGTTAATGCAAAGTACTTCTCTTTTCCCACAGCGGCACTTCTATTCTCCCGTTGCAGGATTCTATGCGTACGAAACGTAAAGAGTGTGTTTTCGCTACAAAACGGCGAATCGACATTAACATTTATTTTTCAGTGTATACAACAGTAGAAAGAAACAAAATTACTACGACTCAACGAAAACTTAGCATTATCAGTTCTAGATGGGCATTCAAAAGGAAAACATCTGATGCGAATGACATCAAGTATAAAGCCAAATTCGTCACAAGAGGTTTTCAGAATAAGAATATCTACTAATTGAGAGAAACCAAGAGAATTCCTGGAAATAAAAATTACTCGAAAAGTAAATGAGAAAATAATTAGGCTAGATTAAATCAAATTTTTTTTTTTTTTTTAATAATAAACGGGCATTTTCTGCCCAATAGCAATTTACGTAAACAATTATAGACAATACAGTTGACGTATTATTTAACGTGGTGTCAGCCCACGGCAGAGACAGCGAAAAAGCGACCAGACGGGGAATCGATCCCGCGCCAACGGGAATACGAGTCACGCGCCTTAGCCACTACTCCACTGAACTCTACATAATTTATCAATAAAATGTTAAGAACTTTTGGATTTGATAAATGTGGACTAGTAAACACACTATTGAGACAAGAGAAAGTTTTAAACAGAGGAAGAAAGCAAAGAGAGGAAAATGAGTATACCAGGTCAGTCTGTGTCACCAATTTTGGCTTTTTTCATGTTTTTGCATCCAAAAAATATTTCCAAAATTTGAGCAAAATCGGTGACCTGAAGGTGAAATTGTCTCCTTGTAAGTTGCAATTAGCAGATATATTTACAAAAGCCTTGACATTTAAGTTGCATGACCAACTTTTAAAATTATGAATATGAGTGAAATCTAATTAACCTTTTCTGTTTACAGATACATCAGACGAAGATGACCTAGAGACTGAAAATAAAGATCTAGAAGAATCACGGGACTGAAGTTGACAAACCCCATCAAGTGAGAGGGAGTGTTAGAGGGAGCTACTTTATGAGCCTACTGATCCGGCAATTAATAAGACTTCGCCGGATTAAGTGCGCTCATCGAGTTGGTCAGTCGCTCCATGTCTCTCTACTAGACGAGTCAAGCATTTTATTTTCTGAATGTCTTGAGCATTCTTTAACAAAGGATTTTATAACTCTATAAAATAAAAGCACGCAACTTCACCCTAATTATACCTTTTAATTATTACCATGAGTATCTTTCTTTTTAATAATTATATAATGTTTCTAGTTATCATTTTTCTACAAGACGAAAATTTATGTTATTTTTACTTTCAAAAAAGATAAAAAATCATTTTTTCATATTTTATTAAAATTTTTTTTTATAATTTATTGCTTATCTGAATACACAGTAAAAAATATATAATTCTTGTTAACATTAATTAATACTTCTATTTATAATTAAATTGAATTTTTATAATATAAAAATGTAATATTAATACTACCCCGAAATTGGGGTAATATAACACGGAAACTTTTTTAATGAATTGTGACGTCTGCTTAGTGGCGAGAAATTCTTTAATGAGCCTAGATATTTCTATCTAATAGCTCGTGGTGTTTTAATAAATTATACTTTCTTGGTTAGCGATCTTTTTGAAAGTATAAACAAAAAAAATAAAAATAAATTTAAGGAATGCACTTGAAAATTCTCTTTGAGAATTTTCTGTCGAATCTCTCTTTTGTGGAAATTTGACGGAATGCCAGAGTTAGAAAATAATGAAATGCTATGCAAACAACTGCTCTTAATCGGCAACTGTTTACAATTATCGTTTACACAAACTGATTACAGTTGGTAAACGATAAGCATTAATTTGTTAGTAAAAATGAAAAGGATTAAGGAAACAAAATAAACTTTATATTATATTTTGACTTACTTTTATTTTCTGTGTGATGAGATGAGTGTAACAAAACAATAATTTAAACTTTTTAAACAAAATTGTTGAACGGTAATATTTATAAATTGTAAAGCAAAAATGAATTGTATATTTGAATAATTGTTTGAATTTGTAAAAAGTAGTGACTGACTGTCATATAAGGACTAGGCTTTTTATATCAGAAGGCCCAAGCTTGAACGAAAGCTGCCCCTCTTGATTGTATCATCTATTATTAATTAGTGGGGATTTTATTGATTTTATTTCGGTTTCTTTCTCTCTCATTCTTAAGAACGGTCAATACAATTAAAAAGAAAGTTAATAATATTTTCAATTGTTACATTTTTGCATTAAGATCGAATTCGATTCTTGCTGCAAAGTAATCTTTATCGATTGGACAGAAACATACGCATACGTACTCGCTTATATATATGGACATATTCATACTTTTCATAATCATTGCTATTTTTGTATTTAATTAAAATTGTATAGAATTTAGTTAAATTTATACTTATTATTACATTTTAAAATGTTTCATTCAAATTCAAACTTTAAAGAAGAGTTCATCAATAAATTTAATAAACTCATTCATCTTAAATAAATAAAATATTAATGTTTATAGAAAAAAAAATGTTTTTAAAAAAAAAAAGAATCAGAATAGGGGGGACGTTACAGAATTCCATACCAAAAAAATCTATTGATGATTTTTTTTTAAATTCTTGCACTAAATCATAGTTAAAGTGAATCACTAACATATACGATAGACATGATATTCAAAAAATACTTAGATTAAAAAACGCTGCCAAGCGCTTTCGTGCAATGCTTTCTCATAGAGCTCATTGAGTTTGAGTAATTTTATTTTATTTTTTTAAATATGATTTCAATCTAAAAAATGATTCATCAGCAATATTTCCCAATATCTCTTATAAATTCAATATTTAATTTACTCGTTAATACTATCATGTATCTGCTAAAATAAAAAAATTACATTATTTAATATTATATTAAAATTTTTATTGTAATTTTATTGGTTTTAAAAGACAATCATTTCGTTTCGAAAGTTTTTTTATTTTTCATGATTAGATTAAATTCTTTTTAAGCGTATACAATAAATGAGATTGTCATATCTAATTGGCTTAATGGATATAAAAATTTTTTTCAAAATTTTAAAATGCTGTAAAATTAAAACTACGTGGAAAAAAATTAGTTTTCAGAATTTTTTTCTATTTTGGCAATCACAAATAATTACTATGCAAATTTTCGAACAAATTCATCGAATAGAGTAGATGTGGATATTGCTATGGAGGTGCCAGTTACTGTGTTTTCATATAAAATTAGTAAACATAATTTTTTCTGAGTCCATAAATAATATTTGAATGCGTAATCAAATATTATAAGTATTATTTGATATGTTAGAAAATATATCTCGCAAAAAAATCTAAAATTATTAAATATTAGTTATTTGAAATTAAACTAAAATCTTGATAAATTTTGTAAAATCGCGATCACGTATGCATCCTAAATTTGACAATATTTTCTGTTTTTTATTTTTCTTATGTAAAATAATATCATTATCAAATAAAATAGATCTTTACCTACTGTATATTTTTTGGAAAATTCACTTAGCACATACAGTCATCCCTCCGAATAAGCGCATAGAAGCCCCCAAGGGGAAGAGGTTTTCCACGAATCGGGGTTCCCCCACCGCGCGTACATAGATCCTTTTTTCCTGATTTGCTGTCTCTTTTGCACATTTTAGGTTTAGTGCTTCTCAATAAGCGTATTGGCGATAGTCCCTTAAATTGCCGTACATTTATTGTTTTAACGGCTACTGTTTGAGAGCAGACACGTCTCATAAGTACAGAAACACTCGGTGTGTGTGTAAAAATGTCAGACTCGATTAAAAAAATCAAACGCGAAAATTCTTTTGTTCAAGCAGGTGCTAGTGATGCAAAAAAATGAAAGTGATTCCGTGAAAGTGAATGTTGAAGAACCTGTAGCAAAAAAACGCAATTCAAAACAATTTTCAGAATGATTTTCAAAATGAATTTCTAATAACAAAAGCTTACAATATTTTGTCAGAAAACATTTAATAAAAGTAAATAAACGTTATAATTAATAAAACTATAAATATTTATTATAAATATATTTATAAAAATTTTTAATAAAAATTTATGCTTCAATAAAAAATTTCGTTATTAATAATAAAAAATATTAAGATTTTATTTGAAATTTAACTTTTAAATCCTCTATGAGCGATTGCGCTTATTGAGAAGCAGTCCGCAAAAGTTTAGTGAGCTCGGACTTGGTAGTCGCAGTGGGGGCATGGCTCACGAGCAAACATAGGGGTATGCGCTTATTGCGGATGCGCTTATTCGGAGGGATGACTGTATTTAATATTTTTATTTTACACCTTAGTATTATGCGTCATTAAAATTACCAAATATGAATTACTGCGGCATACTTTTATTACTATAATACGTGGTTAACCTAACTCGACTTTTCGATCGAAATATGTAAAAGTGTCAAAATGAGCAGAGAAATCATAAAATATTGTAGCTAGTTTTAAGTTTGAATTGAGAGCAGGCCGGATTCGCTGTCCTTGTCTAATTGAGTTTTTCGTTATTTACTAAAGTATCAATCGATGTATCTGCAAATTGAAGGTTGAGCGCGATTGATATTATTATTATGAATATTCATGGATAAGAAAAAAAAAACTTTACCGCATTGTTTTTGAGAAAAGTAAGAAATGCTAAATTAAAAGGTTATGTTAATAATATTTTTGCGTTTCTTAATTTTCTCAAAAACAAAGCGGTGGCATTTTTTTTTTCTTTTGCATGATTATTTATAATAATGATATCTATTGTTCTCAACTTGCAGATACATCGATTGATACTTGAATAAATAACAAAAAACTCAATTGGACAAGCACGGTGAATCCAGTCTGCTCTTAAGGAATAATGAAAAAGAGTGCAGGGAAGAGAAAGTGCAAAAATCAAGTAAAACTTCAGTAGTAACTGGCATGCAGCATTAGATACATAGTCCAGGCGGGATCTGTTTTAGTTTGAATGTTTTATATATAGTCGCTGAATTTTGCTTAAATGTCTCCGAAATTATATTTAATGTGATGATTTCGATATGCGCGAGTTGAAAAAGTTGTGCTGGATTCACTATTAAACAAATAGTAAAAAAATTCAAAAATTAAGATTTTTTTCATTATTTTTTTATTTATAGTTTCTTAAATATACAATTTATAGAAAAATGTTAGAGAGAAAAATTAGGTGATAAAATTTTACATAAAATATTAAACTTTTAAAATAAAAAATTTCATTTTTTATGTTTTAAAAACGACCACAATTGAGAAAAAAACTGCCAAATAATTAATCTTTTGTTAAATGTTTTTTTTTAACTATTCAAAGAACCCCGGCTCGGAGTTTATGGAAATCTGGTTTTCGTCAAAATGTCTGAAATTGCAGTGTGTTGTATACTTTGGTATCCTGATTAAAAGTCTCGCTGGGCTTAAAGCCCAAAACTCAAGAGGTTCCGAGATAAACCGAAACAACCCCTAAAAACCACCTCTACCCAACCACAAGCAGGTTAACTTACCTAAACCTGGATAAAGCCAGTTTTATAACTCATTCCTCTTGTAATTTTCAGTTTCCACACCACGAGTGAGCTTACTCACCTAATTCCTAACACACCTGAACCCTAAAAACCATCCTCGTGAAACCACAGGTAGGCTAACCCACCTAACGCTGGTAACACCGAGTTTGATCGCTTTTTCCTCAGGTCGCATTATTGGTCAGTCTCACGAAGGAATTTTATGATTTGTGGGGTCGCTGATTCCAAATCCGAAGTTGGTTAACTTCCTTCATGTAAGGATGTACGAGTAGGTCATTCAAAGATTAGATCGAGATAAGCCGTTGAAAAATCAGAAAAAATCACGTGAGTATTTTTTAGCAGACTGAATACGATTTTGTAATTTTTTTTACTCAAACCGTTACTTCAAGGTCATTTTAAGGTCGTTTTGGAGTCTTTTAAGGTCAAACTTGAAAATAAGTCGGAAAAATTTGAAAAATATGATTTATATGTTTTTGAGATCGCTAAGAAAAAAACTTCAAATGAATTTCAATAATATTTTTTAGATTGGTAACTCAGATTATATCACTTTTTATGCTTGAAGTCCACTTTAAGGTTGCTTCATGGTCGTTTCAGGGTCTTTCAAGGGCAAACTTAAAAAACGATCGGAAAAATCTGAAAAAAATCTTGTTTCTTAGGCTGCTTATTTAGAATTTGAAGTCGGTTGCTTTCCATCAGGTCTGGATTAAGATAAGTTGACGGTCAAATTAAAGAAAATCACAAAAATATTCTTAAAGAAATTATTCATTTGGATAAATGAACCTACTTTACAGGATCTCCTGAAAGTAATTTCTAGCTCATAACACCTTAATAACCGTCAAGTTCGTGTTACACCAAATCGTGTTGCACCAAAATCACATTTAAACCTTTAAGAAGAATACAAACCTAAGTCTATTATTTTCGGAGTTACTAAACATCCAGCCTCCTACGCCCAATTTTCTAATGGACCCGTCATTAAGCCAAGGTTTTCGTAAAAGGCAGATGCCTGTCTGTAACACAGTCAAGTTTAAAAAAAAAAACTGCTAAGGCGCCTACTAAAAATTAATTTGAGTGAAAGCTATTCCAGAACCGCAATTGTTTAGCATTGGTTGCTAAGCTTAATTAAGAAAGTCGCTGATAGATTTTTGCAAGAGCTTTATTTGAAACTGATATAGCATAAACGGTATCCAAGAAACTTGTTTACTGTCAGATTTCTGGCGCTGGCATTAGCAATCTACAGAGTTCACCACATGGAGGTTGATAAGTCGGACTTAAACTCCTTCGTCTGTCATTCAGTATGTTGGAAATGCCATCTGTCATTTTGTTTTACTATCAAGCCTTGAAAGTCAATCATAATTAAAGTTAATATTTTCCAATCAGTTTCAATCAATTTAACCATTAATTTTTCTCTGTTTTTCAAATTTTCGGTTAGTTATTTGCAATGTCTTCTTCTTTAATAAAGATTTGTTCTGTAACCCACATCTCACCATTCTTGATCTTCAACCTCCACCATTATTTCATCTTCATTTCCATCAACGTTTGGATTACGATTGCCAGCATTTTGTATGTATTCCAGTAAAGCTCGACTAGGGTATCTAATTTGTTGTTGATGTCGAGCCCATCCTAAAAACCATAGCACACTGGCTACATGTGCACAACAACCTAATGTCCTTGCACCGGACATACAATTACAATAATAACCTAGTATTGGCCTATCTTCTAATTCCATGGCCGGCAATTCTTCATCATTTAATGCAAAGCTTATCTAGAGTTGATATCGAGTAACGTTTTTAAATCTTAAAAACATTCTAAAACGTGAAAATCCTGGCTCAAACCGATTTCTATCAAATTGAAAAATGTCAGTACGACCATGGTCTAAATAATCCTGTACATACGAAGGTGCTAGTTTAATCTGATGAACACCCAATATTATTCGTCGAAGAAAGCCGAGATCAAACAGAGGAAATTCTAGGATATCGGCTTGATTTATTTCCTGCCACATAGCATGTCATTTTGCCAAGTTCTTTGCTTCTATTCTAGCGTGCATGACATTAACAGAATCAATACAATCTGGAACTCGCTGTGCCAGTTGTACAGTTTTATCCAACATCATTTTTTATATGGCCATTTTGAGCTTCGACGACCCACCGCTCCATTGTAATACTACGAGCGAGGTTTGCCAATTCCGCTAGAAGTTGACTCTGATTTGTTTCAAGGAAAGGTGGCATTTTCACAATGTACCTCACATTTTCGAGAAACGGTACTACATCACGATAGCTGCGGTCAACAATGAAAATGTCTCCTTCTTGAAACCATACATTAATTTGATTGAAATCTCGTTCAAATTCATTTTTAAGGATTGATACATCATTATTTTTTGCATCAGCAAAGTATGGACCATGAATTTCTAAAATATAACGATCTGGTGTTACTACTAAGACTGATTTGACGAGGTCAAAGCCTTTGTGAACTGAATATGATTGGCATAATGCTCTATAGTTTTTAGTTTTTCAATGTAACAATATGTTCCATCGACAATGGCTATAGATTTGGGTTCTTCTGGTGTATCATTGTTCAAGGCATTGTAAAAAGGTGTTACATGCGTATGAATGAATTCTTGCCGAGTTATTGCTTTTAACCCAATGTTTGTTGGCATAAATCCTTTAAAAATTGATCTTCTAACTGCATTTATTATCGTATTTACTGCGTGTCTTCTTTCGAAATAAAAAATACTTTTCAAAAACTCATCAGAACAGTTATGACGCCATTCTAATAAAAATATAAATAGATGCTTTCTCGTGCTTTTACATGGAGATAAAAATCTCCTTCATTAACAGGATTGCAATGACTGTATAAATCAACGAACTGTGCTTTTGTCAAAGTAGTTAGATATTTAAAATTGGCATCAGATAGATAATCTGTTTCGAGCAAGGTTTCGTGATATCTCCCAGCCGCTTCTCTGAACTTGGAAAAAAATTTGCTAACTTCTAATACACTTAAAACCCAAGATCTATTAAGAGACCTCAACTCATTGTAATTATAATTAGGAAGAAATCCCGTATCATTTAGATAGTGTGAACACGTACGAGACTATTCGGGAATAAAGATATTTATATATATATATATATATATATATATATATATATATATATATATATATATATATATATATATATATGTGTGTGTGTGTACTCTTGCATCTATACTAAGATGTTGCATGGCAAGATTACAAAAAAAAAACAGAAATTAGTTGATTTTGGTTTTAATACATTCAAACGTGAATGATTTGGATCTTGCAACGCCTCTACATCCCGTTCAACTAATTCGACGCAATTAATACGAACACGAGCATTCGCATTTATTTCAGCTGCAGGATAATTTAATTCATGACGAAAGCGTAAAGTAATTTGAGTTTTATTTGCATCGATATTATCAAACGAATAGAACGTTGAGGATATAGATCATTATAGATGAAACATATTTGCCTATGAGCCATATTAAACGTTTTATTATAAGCTTATACTCAACCAAAATAAATTATCAATACTTAAAAATTGGTCCTAAAGAGGGTTTGAAAAAATAGAAGGAATAGTATCAGTGGTCCCGAAAGGTTAAGAAAGTAGCTGATGTATTCACTGATATATTGTCTACTAACTATTTATGCTATCTATCTTATTGTAGATTAGTGAGAGCAAAAGGAAGAAAGTATAAAAAATAGATGTATACGCACTAAATAATTACTTAAAAATAAAGTTTTATCTTAATATTATTAACTGGTATAGCTAGGGTATAGTAGAATTTTTGGGCCCCTGATACTAAATCTGAAGATGGTTGACCTCTTTTATGTCAGGTTCAAGGACACTTGAAAGTCAAATGAGAGAAATCATAAGAAAAACTGAAAAAATTACATACATATTTTTTTGGATCGACAAAGCAGAAAATATGTTTAAGGTCACCTGAATATTATTCAAGGGCATTTAAGGGTCAGTTGAAAGTCGAATCTAAAATAAACCGTCAGATATATCTTAAAAAATTCCCACAGATTTTTTAGGTAACTGATTCAGAATGTAGGTCTCCTTATAGGTATAAGGTCGAGGATAGAGAGGAAGAAGAAACTTCTACATGAAATAGTGAGACATAGCAAACATCAGATTTAAATTCAGTAATTCTAAAAATCTAAAGACAAGATTGATTAGAATTCATTGGAAAGTTTATTCTTAGCGTATCCGGAACCTTATACATGAATTTTTTCAGACAATTTGTCAAGCTCAACCTTTGAAGCAGTCAAGAAAATTAAAACCTTGGTATCGAAGTTATTAGGGCTTACGTAAAATCTTATATGCAGTCAGAAAAATTAAAATCCTGGTGTTGAAGTTATTGGGATTCATTTAAAGTTTTTTTCTTAGCGATCTCAAAAAGATATAAATCATATTTTTCAGATTTTTCCGAATAATTTTCAAGTTTAAACTTAAACGGCCCCGGAACGACCTTAAAATGACCTTAAAGTAACGGTTTGAGTAAAAAAAATTACAAAATCGTATTCAGCGATCTAAAAAACACTCACGTAATTTTTTTCTGATTTTTCAACAGCTTATCTCGATCCAATCTATGAATGACCTACTCGGATATCCTTACATGAAGAAAGTTAACCAACTTCGGATTCAGAATCAGTGACCACAAAAACCATAAAATACCGTAGTGAGACTGATTGCAAATTCGATCTGAGGAAAAAACGATTGAACTCTGTGTTACCAGCGTTAGGTGGGTTAGCCTACTTGTGGTTTCACGAAGGTGGTATTTAGGAATCAGGTGTTTTAGCAATTAGGTTAGTAAGCTCACTCGTGGTGTGGAAATTGAAAATTTTAAGAGAAATAAGTTATTAAACTGGCTGTATCCAGGGTTAAATAGGCTAGCCTGCTTGTAGTTTGTTAGAGGTGGTTTCTAGGGTCTATATAGATTTATCTCGGAACCTCTTGAGTTTTGGGCTTTGAGGCCAGCGAGACATTTTGATCGGAAGACCAAAATATACAACTGCAATATTAGATATTTTGATGAAAACCGGATTTCTATAAACTCCGTGCGGGGTTCTTTATCAATTAGTTGTTTCATAATAATTAAACAATCAAGCATCCAACAAAAAAATAAAAAAATTTCAAAACTTTATAGCAAAAAAAAATAAAACAAGCCAACAAAGAAAAAAGTTGTCGGTTCTGGGATGGAAACTATACTTATCTTTTGTATTTTTCCCGCTGAATCCGAATTCGGCGCCGAAAGTAAAACTGTCAAAAAACCATGTTTTTGTGGAAAAACATGAGAAGAAAAAATGAAAATTGTTTCCAGCACATCAAAAACACTATTTTTGTAATAGAAAAAGAGATTTGACCTATTTTTGAAGATAACCTCAAAAAAATACTCAAAAGTCAATTTGCACAAGAGCTAAATTGACTTAAGCTTGCGTATACGCTTGTCTTCGAACGACTTATGCAAAGGATTCCTACGTTTCTTTTTTTAATTAGGTTGTACTTCTCTTTTTAGCATCTAACAATAGTCCGCCATCATGTTTACGCTACATTTCCCTTGCCATCTACGTTCAAATTCCTTTATATTCCGATGAAATCTTTCACCATGCTCTCCACTGTAGTCACCTAGGACTGGTGGAAATTCATCAATGTGCGAATCGAGAAAGTGGAGTTTCAAATTCATTAGGCAACCTAATTTTTTTTAATTTTGTACCATAGTTTCTACGATGCTCTTGTAGTTCTCATCTTTATTGTCACCAAGAAATTTTGTTGCAACATCCTTAAAACTCACCCAGGCTGCAATCTCGGTATCGTTCATATTTTTGACGAATTCTTCGTCCCCGAACATTTTGCAAATTTAAGGTTTATCAAAGATACCTTCCTATAATTTAACCAGAATTATATTCGTAAAGATGGTTTCTAAGTATTTGAAGCATCGCCCTTCTTTATCGAGAGCTTTAACAAATTTTTTCATCAGCCCTAATTTAATATGTAAAGGCGGTAAAAAGATTTTGCTAGGATTGACAATAGGACGATTGATGACATTGCTGGAACCTGGAGTAAGTGATGGTCTCGCTGGCCGCACTTTTGTATTATAGTGTTTTGCTATATCTCGACTGTCAAGCATGCATAAATAGCATGGGTACGTGGTAAAACCTGATTGTTGACCTAGTATCATGGACAATATTTTCAGGACTCCGCAAATTAACCATTCATGTTCACTATACTTTATTTTATTTAAAACCTTTTCGATGTTACGGTATTCTTCTTTGAGTACAGTTGAATGAGCCAATAGTAACGGAGCATACTCGTTCGTCGCACTTTATTTACCCCAGTTACATTTGTCATGCAAGTGTGGAAGTCACTTTTACCTGATGGTTTTTTCCAAATAGCTGGTTTCAGAAACTTTATTTTATTTTTATTTTTAGTTTTATCGAATTTACGTAATATTTTGTAACATTCAGCACATATAATATGCGGAACCCAGGTTGAATTTTGCTAAGAAATTTCTACTGCAGAGCATGCATCATACGAATCTCTTATTCTTTCAGTTACATGCTTCTTATGTTTTTTCCACACATATTCCGTACAAATATAGCAGTAACTATCAAAATCACCTACACAGTCGTGATTAACTTGTTCGCAAGATTCCGAAGCAATCTCAATATTATTAGGTTTTAGTTTTAGTACCCATAGATTTATTGAAAAATCCGCACGCTAGAATTCCTGTTCCGATCGCAGGTGAGTCAGCCGTTCTAGGGGTGATAACCGTCGTATCGTCCCAGGCTTAAGTACGAGGGCTTTCCGACTTTGACGAGGACAATGACAACTCGTTGTCGAACACACTATGGCATCATTTTCACGTTCTAGGCAGCAGGATTAAAAGGACTACATTAAAAATCCAGTTAGTAAAAGTTTAAGTTACTCAGTAAGGGAAATAATGTACACGAGATAACACTACAAATGGGTGCAATTCGAATACAGTAACATCGAAAAGGCTTTAAATAAAATAAAGTATAGTGAGCATGAATGGTTAATTTGCGGAGACCTGAAAATATTGTCCATGATACTAGGTCAACAATCAGGTTTTACCAAGTACCCATGCTGTTGATGCATGTTTGACAGTCGAGATAGAGCAAAACACTATAATACAAAAGTGTGGCCAGCGAGACCATCACTTACTTCAGGTTCCAGCAATGTCATCAATCGTCCTATTGTCAATCCTAGCAAAATCCTTTTACCGTCTTTACATATTAAATTAGGGCTGATGAAAAAATTTGTTAAAGCTCTCGATAAAGAAGGGCGATGCTTCAAATACTTAGAAACCATCTTTACGAATATAATTCTGGTTAAATTTTAGGAAGGTATCTTTGATAAACCTTAAATTTGCAAAATGTTCGGGGACGAAGAATTCGTCAAAAATATGAACGATACCGAGATTGCAGCCTGGGTGAGTTTTAAAGATGTTGCAACAAATTTTCTTGGTAACAATAAAGATGAGAACTACAAGAGCATCGTAGAAACTATGGTACAAAATTAAAAAAAATTAGGTTGCCTAATGAATTTGAAACTCCACTTTCTTGATTCGCACATTGATGAATTTATACCAGTCCTAGGTGACTAAAGTGAAGAGCATGGTGAAAGATTTTATCGGAATATGAAGGAATTTGAACGTAGACGGCAAGGAAAATGTAGCGTAAACATGATAGCGGACTATTACTGGTTGCTAAAAAGAGAAGTACAACCTAATAAGAAAAAAAGGCGTAGGAATCCTTTGCATAAGTCGTTCGGAGACAAGCGTATACGAAAGCGTAAGTCAATTTAGCTCTTGTGCAAAGAGTATTTTTGAGTATTTTTTTGAGGTTATCTTCAAAAATAGTTGGTCGAATCTCTTTTTCCATTACAAATTCGGATTGAGCAGGCCAAAATGCATAAAAATAGTGTTTTTGATGTGCTGGAAACAATTTTCATTTTTTCTTCTCATGTATTTCCACAAAAATACGGGTTTTTGACAGTTTTTTGAGGTTATGTTCAAAATAGTCGGCCAACCTTTTACTTTTGACGCCGGATTCGCATTCAGCGGGAAAAAATACAGAAGAAAAGTATAGTCTCTATCCCAGAACTGAGAACTTTTTTTTTGTGGACCTGTGTAATGATTCAATTAGGTCCTGTTTTATTTACATATAGCAGACTAATAAAGCTTTCAAATACTGTTTGAAAAATTAAAATCAGTAAATTAGGAAAGTCTAAGGAATTTTTCAAAAAATATAGTTGAATTATTGTTTATAAACAAACTGAATATCTTTTTCAATTTTAAATTAAATGAAACCCAAATGCTTTTGTTTGAAAGTACATGAAAGACGCTCATTTAAAAAAAGAAAAGTCTAATTCCGTTTAATAGTTTTTGAGCTATAACGCCAAAGTTAACTTGTTTTCATTAATAAACAACAAACAATAGAAAGTCAATTAAAGCGTCATTAGCTTCATTTTTCCAAGCACTTTTTATTTACTTTATACTAATCACTAACTACAAATATAAACCTTGAAAACTCAAGAACGGTTCACTAAACGGCCGAACAATAGCGGAAACACCCCGCTAGCTGAATGCGCGAACAGGATGTGTAAATTATGAAATAAGTGCGGGGACAACCCGCTGGCGGAATGCGTGATTAATCGTAAAAGTTGGAGTGACCAATCGAAAAAGAGTGAGAACAGCCCGCTGGGTGAATGCATAAACAAGACGAGTAAATGGCGCGAACGGCCGAAATAAGCGCGGAAACAGCCCACTGGCTGACCAGCGAGTAAGGACAATGAATAATCAACGCGCACAACCTGATAAGAGAAACTCGCGGATGGTACCCATATTACACACGTATACACACTATGAATCACTAGCACTGAAACTCTGCTTGTTGCGACGTTGACGTCGTAAAGGATACTGACTCCCAAGCTAAGTCAATCTCTTTTTTATAGGTTCTCCCTTCCGTGCTGACGAAGAAAGCAAGAAATGTGCGAAAACTCGGAACGCTTCTCATCCGATCCACTGAAGCCACAGGTCCATCATGAAGATCTTAAGCAGAATTGTAGAGGGAGTCAGATATCCAAGTGGGTCAAAGACTTGAGAAACATTTGATAAAACTACGCGTTTGCTTAATGAGTGAATTGATAAACCTGACGGAATCACATCGAATCCGAGAGTATCAACCTTGGGTTTCTAAACCAATCCGAGAGCGCTAATTAGGTCTTCAGAATTTATTAGCTTGAGGTGATCCTCATGAGGTGTGGATAGCCAGATATGAGGGTTGAATGGATTGCCGCCCATTTACTCAATTCGAAACCTCCATTACGTAATAAATCAATGAGATCATCGTACAAGGCGGCAGCTGCAATTCCATCATCTGTTCCAGCAAATATATCATCGACATAAACTATATATATAATCGCGAGGGCAGCCCGCTGGGTAAATGCGTGAACGAGACGCGTAAAAGCCGCGGCTGGTAAAATATGTGCAAAAATAGCCCGCTGGCTGAATGCATAAACAAGACGAGTACATGGCGCGAGCGGCCGAAATAAGCGCGGAAACAG
Organism: Anastatus disparis; assembly: GCA_017163975.1. Lineage (NCBI taxonomy): Eukaryota > Metazoa > Arthropoda > Insecta > Hymenoptera > Eupelmidae > Anastatus > Anastatus disparis. The sequence continues at coordinate 722,672 of JAFFSR010000327.1, forward strand.
CCCACTGGCTGACTAGCGAGGAAGGACAACGAATAATCGACGCGCACAACCTGATAAGAGAAACTCGTGGATGGTACCAATATTACACACGTATACCCACTTTAAATCACTAGCACTGAAACTCTGCTTGATGCGACGTCGACGTCGTAAACGATTATGACTCTCAAGCTAAGTCAAGCTCTTTTTTATAGATTCCTCCTCCCGTGCTGACGAAGAAAGCAAGATGCGCGCGAAAACTCGGGAAGTCACCTGGATTCATTTGACATTTCTCCAAACAAAGTAGTTTAATCATTTGTTACAAATTTTAAGAAAAATTGTTCAAATCCATAAATTTTTAATAAATTTTAGAAGTCAGTTATATCTTACTTTGGTCCGCTTTATGAGTTAATAAAGTGGCCATTACAGTTGGAGTACCCTTATGGAAAAAATTTTTGGATATAATTGTAAATAACTGTTAATAACTGTAAATAAATGTAAATAACTGTAAATAACTGTAAAAAAGTGTTAAAAAATGTGGGAATTGAGACATAAATAACAGTTATTTACAATTATTAACTGTTATTTACACTTATTAACTGTTATCAGTGCCGGATTAACTATGGATAGAGCTCTAGGCAAATTTTGGTGGGGACCTATGTAAGGACAGTATGTAAACAACTATTAAATTTTATATAATATAAGTAATAAAATTAACTACAAATTCAGTAACAAAAACTCTCTTTTTTATTTTTATTTTAGTTAAATAAATTATTACATTTTAAGACAAGAGATATTAGTAAGAAGTACTGACAAGTTTTTAAAAGTATGTAATCTACAAAATTACTTTACGTGATTTCTTTTCTGCGAAATCATTTATTATGTCATTGAAAGAAATTTTTCTTAAGAGATCACTTTCAATGCTCATCAGGGATAAATCATTTAAACGATCTTGACGCATTGAAGACCTTAATCGAGTCAAAACTAATTTTAATTTTGAAAACGCTCTCTCTGCAGTGCAGTTTGTTGTCATCAGCACAAGATAGATTTTTAATAAATTGTAGACATTTGGAAAAACACTTTTTAAATCTTTATCAATGATCAATTTAAACATTTTTAATTCTGTACATATTTTTTCATTATTGTCTACAATATCATCAGCGAAATCTTGAAAAAAATGTTTAAATTGCACAAGTTCTTCAACTAAGATGTCTTCCAAATCAATCTCATATAATTTTAATAATTTGTCTGTGTGCTTTTTATTTCTTGACTAGTGAGACTTTTGAAATCCCTTAAAAATCTAAAATACTCTTCTGCTTTCTCATAAGCAATGATTCTTTGGTTTAACGACATGACGATTGCATCTATCACAGAAACATAGCATTCAATTCGAAATTTTTCCGAGCCTATAAGTTGAACCTCTTCACTTCGTCCATAATCTAAAGGATCTTTTCTTACGTTGTGTCTACGCATTCGTTTTCGACTCTGATCAAAATCAATATTATTAGATGTCTTTTTATCTAAAGACTCGTAATATTCATAATTGTCTCTCATCGACTGAATACTAGATCTTAAAGATTTTAAAAGCGCGATAGATGTACAAACGTCTGAATTGTAACTTTGTAATTTGAGACTAGTTATATTTACTTTACTTAATATATCATTCCAAAAAAAATGTAAATATTAGTTTCTAATTTTGTTAAAAATGTATGAAGGCCTTTTGATTCAAAATTATCTTCTGCCAATTCTTCCAATAAGTCTTTATATACTTCAAGTCCTTTAAATAGCGATTGAACAGCCTCTGCTCGAGAACTCCATCGCGTTGTACTCACTCTTTTTGGTACTGCTGCATGAAAGTTAAAAATCGCTCGATCGGTTCATTATTTTCGATGTATCGAACAGTCAAACAAAGTTGATCTTTATGTCCTACATCCGTTGTTGAATCAACGGAAATCGAGTAATATTTAGATTTCTTAATATGTTTTATTATTGTATTAAGCAAACGATCATTCATGATTTCAATTAATTCATTATAAATAGTACTTGATAATTAACTTTACCCTTATTACAGTGGCTATATTTGAGAATATAAGATTTTGAAAAATCGTCTTGAGTAGCAAGTAATTCAATAGCCCCAAGAAAATTTCCATTGTTAGATACTCCTATAGTTTCATTTTCTCCCCTAAAAGGCAAATTTCTTTCGGCTAAAAATATTATCACACTGATTACTCTTTCAAGCACTTTTTTCCAATAAGTTATTTCATCTCCTATTTGTTTTTTTACATTAATATCAATTCGTCCGCGAATTGATGCTCGCATAGTGAAATCATACACAGCTTTGACATGACTTTGAGATCTTTCATGTTCATCCAAGCGAATATACGCATTTTTCCAATCACAAAAACCGTCCTGCGTGAATTGCGATTGTGTTGGACTAAGAAGCTTGCAATGAAAACAATATAGTTTTCCAGTATTTGGAGAAAAACATAGCCACGATCGTTTAATAGATTCTCCATTTTTAAAGTTTCTCTCAAACATAGACACCTTACATTTTCGCTTCACCTTACTTCCATCTTTTTGTACAAATGATTTTAATTCTATTATTTCAGCATTATTATTTTGTACTTTATAGCTACCTGTAGAGACCCAATAATCTACGTTTATACATAAATTGCTAGACCACTTGGAAATATCGAATTCATTATTTATATTTTTCGCACCATAAGAAACATCGTTTTCTTCCTGACTAATAATTTCATTCGTTGAACTATTCGTGTTGGTATCTTTTTGATCATTAATTAAGATATTTTTTTCTTGAAACGTATTGCCCTTAAAATATATTACATACATTAAATTGAAAATTTAAAATATATAAAATATTAATATAAAAAACTTTTGCTTATCTGATAGAGAATGTCTGCAGGTAGGTCCCATGCGTGTCCTATAATTATTAAGCCAACATTTGGTTTGTATGACCCAATTATCAAATTCAGAAAAAACCGGATGTTCTGTTTTCTCATTTACCTCCCTTATACTTCGCCTTCTCTCTCTCTCTCTCTCTCTCTCTCTCTCCCTCTCCCTCCCTCTCTCTCTCTCTCTCTCTCCCTCTTCCTCTCCCTCCCTGTCTCTCTCTCTCTCTCTCTCTCCCTCTCCTTATTATTATATCAATATTCTAACCTCCATGCCGTCTACTGGTATCAGCATCAATGGTGAGACAATCGGTTTTGAGTCATCTGTTCGTAATCTGGGTGTGTATCTTGACAGCAAGCTGAACTGGAAGGAGCATATCACACATGTGTGTAACAGGTCGTTCTCTCTCCTCTATCGACTCAATTTCTTTAGACGGAGCACTACTTTTGCTCTACGTAAGCACCTTATTCGTACACTGCTGTTTCCGATTCTTGACTATTGTTGTCTTGTGTTTACTGACCTTTCCACTGAACTCGACCTTAGGCTTCAGAGGGTTATCAACGCTGGTATTCGTTACATCTATGGTGTAGGTAGGCGTGAGCACATCTCTCCTTATAGGCTCTCTCTGGGTTGGTTATCTACTGCAGGTAGAAGGAACTACTTTGCCTCTACTTTTCTTTTCAAAATGTTTTTATCATGCTCACCTTCATATCTATTTTCTAGATATCAGTGGAACCGGCCTGTTAGGGCTCTGAGGGGGGATGTGAGGCCATTGACCATTCCTCATTCTTCCACCGAATACCATCAACGCTCATTCACTGTTTCATCCTCGCGACTATGGAATAAACTTCCATCGTCGCTTAGGACTTCATCTTCACTCTCATCTTTCAAGTTGACCTCTCATGCGCACTTCCTCTCCCAAGAGTTTGGACCTCTGCTCCCAGCTTAAAATTTTCTTTGCTTTTTGTTTTGATTTTTATTTTGTTTGTATTTTTTATTTTTGTAGTTTATTATTACTATTTTTATTTGTATTTTATTTTTTATTTTTATTCTATTGTTTAATCTTTTGTAAACTTTATTTTGTTGTACAACATACTGTACATAAATAAATTAATTATCTATCTATCTATCTATCTATCTCCCTCTCCCTCCCTGTCTCTCTCTCTCTCTCCCTCTCTCTCTCTCCCTCTCTCTCTCTCTCTCTCTCTCTCTCTCTCTCTCTCTCTCTCTCTCTCTCTCTCTCTCTCTCTCTCTCTCTCTCTCTCTCTCTCTCTCTCTCTCTCTCTCTCTCTCTCTCTCTCTCTCTCTCTCTCTCTCTCTCTCTCTCTCTCTCTCTCTCTCTCTCTCTCTCTCTCTCTCTCTCTCTCTCTCTCTCTCTCTCTCTCTCTTACCTGAGCTTAAGTATTTAGCACACATAACGACACTGTGCTGTTGAGCCTTATAACTTTCCTGCTATGTATTGCTTGGTGGTGTACTAATGCATGCGTCATGAATTAATAATGAAAGTTTAATCAACGAAGATAGACGCTTATAGAAGCGTACTCTTAAATGGGAAATTTCTGCCAAAAATGAGTTACCCAGCTACTGAGGGCGCCACTAGACCCCATGTATTTTTATATCTATATATATCAAATTTTTCATATGTATAGATATACAAACAATGTTAAAGTGTTACCCAGCGTATCGGACGAAAAATTTAACCCAGAAGTACGCTTCTATAAACGTCTATCTTCGTTGGTTTAATGTAATTAGTGGGTCTACCTATATTTGCGTTTTTAGTAAGGGGATTCACTAGAAGATAGAAAATAAAAATTTTTTAACAAAAACAAACAATTTAAAAAATTTTTAATAAATAAAAGCGACTTTAAAAGTATCGAATAAAAACAAAATTTTTTACAAAAAATAAGATTTTAAAAACATTGCACTAAAAAATGACAAATAAAAAATTTTTAACAAAAAAAAAACCGACTTCAAAAAATGCACTGAAAAGTAACAAATAATTTATTATCTTTAGAAATCACGCAAATAATTGGTAAAATACAATTTTAGAAGTCGGCGTCTAATTCTAAATCTGTGGTGCGTAAGCAGAACGACTTAGTCCATTTTTTCAAAAATAACGTTCACATTCATTGTTCAAAAATAACGTTTACATTTATTGTTAAAAAATAACGTTTACATTCATTGAGGAATTAGACACCGATTTCTAAAATTGTATTTTACCAATTATTTGTATGATTTCTAAAGATAATAAATTATTTGTTACTTTTCAGTGCATTTCTTGAAGTCGGTTTTTTTTTTTGTTAAAAATTTTTTTGTACAAATGATTTCAATTCTATTATTTAAGCGTTATTATTTTGTACTTTACAGCTACCTGTAGAGATCCAATAATCTACGTTTATACATGAATTGCTAGGCCACTTGGAAATATCGAATTCATTATTTATATTTTTCGCACCATAAAAAACATCGTTTTCTTCCTGACTAATAATTTCATTCGTTGAACTATTCGTGTTGGTATCTTTTTGATCATTAATTAAGATATTTTTTTCTTGAAACGTATTGCCCTTAAAATATATTACATACATTAAATTAAAAATTCAAAATATATAAAATATTAATAATCTTGAATTACAAAAATTCTATTTAGGAGAAAAAAAATTTTTAAATAATGTAGGATTATTTACTTACATTTGGCTTAGAATGCTCATTTTTAATTGTGGCGGGAAATCTCGTCAGATTGTTTGTATTTGTTTCAGTATTTTTTTCGTAAAAAATATTTTTTTCTTGAATCGGATGATCCTTAAAATTTTTATGTTCAATTGTAATATAAAATAAATAATATATCAGGAAATCTACATGAAAAAAAAATATAGGTTCGAAATTTATTTACATTTGACTCGGAATTCTCATTTGCAAAAGTGGTAAGAAGATTTGTTGTAGAGAAAAAAATCTGTCAATTTATGAGTCTTTGATAGTAATATTTCATCTTTTCGCTGTACTTCTTTTTTCTCTTTCAATTTTTCAAACCCTGATTTGTACATTCGTTTTCCCTTATGTCGATCATTTGATCGATCATTCATTTTTATTAGATACTATTTTACTATACCTGATAAAGGGAAATAGTATTCAATTTCTGAAATTTAAACTGACTATAGCACGTGCCAAAATAGGAAATTGTACGAAAATGAAATTATAGAAAATGATTTAAAAAGCTTCTTACGTTACCTTGTAAAAAATAACTCGATCATGAAAGGTTAACTTTACTTAAGTATTCTTGTTTGTTTAGTTTTTTATAATTATAATCTTCTTACATATATAAAATGCATAATTATTATCACTAAGACTGTTAATTGGAAAACCTAATTGAAATCTTACAGCTCACAACAATCTTAAGTTTTTATATCAGAACTCAATACCAGACAAAATATATTTTCTGCTGCAGAAATTTATTTTCTATGCCATATACAACAAATGAATAGCTGACCCAGTCGATACGTCACCTGAAGTCGGTAAGTTAGTTAAGCAACCTTTAATATACCCGCTAATTCAAATTACACCTAAAAATCATTGCATGGATTGTTTAATGTACTTACTTTTATATTTTCGTTATAAAAAGTTTGTATTCTATTGCCACAAAAATTTCTGTCATTATTTAATTTAACTAATAACTTATTTAATTATTATTTAATTTACAAAATATATAATAATATTTAATAAATTGTCTAATTATTTTTCTTATAAGCTTAAATTAGTAGTAAAAAAATAAATGATGTTTCAATTATACTGGTTAAAAATTATATATCTTTTAATTAAGTACTAAAATTTTTTTCACTGGTGGGGGCCTATTTTGGTGGGGGCCCATAGGCCAGTGCCTAGTATGCCTAGTCTATAATCCGGCACTGACTGTTACTTACACTTATTTACAGTTATTTATATTTATTTGCAGTTATTTACATTTATTCACTTTTTATACAATTATTTACAGTTATTTATGATTATTTATAGTTTTTTACAATTATTTGCAGTTATTTACATTTTTGAAAATATTCACGAATTTATTCAATAATTTTATATATAGGCGAAAATTTTTTTAAATGTGAATAACTGTAAATAATTGTAAAAAACTATAGAAAATTGTAAATAATTGTAAATAATTATAAATAACTGTAAATAACTGTAAAATACTGTAAATAACTGTAAATAACTATAAATAATTATAAATAATTATAACATTAAATTATTTACTAATTCAAAAATTTTTGAAAATGTAAATAACTGTAAATAATTATGAATGATTGTAAATAATTATAAAAAACCGTAAATAATTGTCAATAATTGTAAATAATTGTAAATAATTGTAAATAACTGTAAATAACAGTTAATAACTGTAAATAACTGTAAATAATAGTAATTAATAGTAAATAATAGTAAATAACTGTAAATAACTATTATTTATGTCTCAATTCTGACATTGTTTAACAGTTATTTACAATAATTTACTATTATTTATAGTTTTTCACATAAATTATTTCCATATGGGTAGGAATAAAATTATTTTACATTTTTTCAATTTTTAACAATTTTTAAAGTGTCTAATTTGTTTTAACAATATTAAAAATTAATATCCCGTAAGTTCTCATTTAGTAGATAAGTAACGTCAGATTGAGCACTTTTCATGTCAAATAGATGAATAAATTAAAAAAAAAAAACAAATTTTTTAATTCGTGATTTCAAGTTATGTGAACTCTACTAAAAAATTTCAGGTGAGAAATCACCTGATTTCTCAGGTGATTTATCATGCCAAAATCTCATGTGACGATTTTTTTGGTTTTTACACGTTTCAAACCATGCTCAGTCAATTGCGAACTGTTTTTGAAAATTTTTCAAAAATTGAACTTAGAAAATTTTTTGTAAAATGAGTCATAATTTTTTCTAAGACCAAATTTTAAAAAAATTTTCTAAGTTCAAATTTTTCAAAAATTTTCAAAAAATAGTTCGCAATTGACTAAGTATACTTTGAAACGTGTAAAAACCAAAAAAATCGTCACATGAGATTTTGGCATGATAAATCACCTGAGAAATCAGGTGATTTCTCACCTGAGATCTTTTAGTAGGGAATATAACAAATTAGACGCATAATTGATTATTTATTATGAAATATTTGAATTCCTTGACTTCCGATACATCGATTTAAAAAAAAAGATCAAACGATAATCGCATTTTTAGAGCACGCTGTAGTTTTCAAGTCTTGATTTCACTTTTCAATCAGCTTGCTCCATCATGAGACCTCTGCGTTCTGAACGTTTTTTTGAGAGATCAGAATAATTTAAATCGATGTTTTTTATGAGTTTTCAAAGGGCGCATGTTTTGAAAACTTTTGCTTAAGTGCTTAGACAAATAAAGCTAATGACGCTTCAATTGACTTTCTATTGTTTGTTGTTTATTAATGAAAACAAGTCAACTTTGGCGAGTTATAGCTCAAAAACTATTAAGCGGAATTTGACTTTTTTTTTATAAATGAGCGTCTTTCAGAGTACTTTCAAACAAAAGCATTTGGATTTCATTTAATATAAAATTGAAAAAGATATTCAATTTGTTTGTAAGCAAAAATTTAACTATATTTTTTGAAAAATTCCTTAGACTTTCCTAATTAAGATATCAGGCCTGAGTTTAAGCCTAAAGAAAAATGAAATTTAAATGTAGTCATAATTTTTTTTTTCAATAATATTAACTAATAAAACTTTTTTTACCTCAAATATATATTAAATACAAGATTTTGACCCAAGAATAGTTTTCAAAAACCTCATCCGAAGCTTAAAATTCTTTTGATTAGTTTAAGAATGGATTTTTTAAATTTTGGCATTGACCGCAGACTTTCTCAGCCAATTTTTAATCAATTGACCTCAAAATTTCCAAAGATCTTCAGTTTATATATCTATACAAAATAACAGTTTTAGTTTAAAAAAAAAAAAAAGTTTAAAGTTTGGTTTAGAAAAAGTTAATAATAATAATATATATTTTTGTGAATTTCATTCAAGTAATTCAATTCAACATACACTCAAAACTTATCTTATTAAAATTCCACAATTGTTATTTTCTGAAGATATATAAACTGAAGATCTTTGGAAATTTTGAGGTCAGTTGATTGAAAATTGGCTGAGAAACTCTGCGGTAAGTACCAAAATTTAACAAATCCATTCTTCGACTAATCAAAAAAATTTTAAGCATTGAATGAGGTTTTTTAAAATTATTCTTGGGTCAAAGTCTTGCATTTAATATATATTTAAGGTCAAAAGAAGTTTCATTAATTAATATCATTAGAAAAAAAAAAAATATAACTACCTTAAAATTTGATTTTTTTCAGGCCTAAACTCAATCCTGATGTCTTAACAGATTTTAATTTTTCAAAATGCATTCGAAAGCTTTAATAGTCTGCTATATGTAAAAAAATCAGCAGCTATCTGAAAGCATTATTTTATTCGAAATTTTTGTATTTTTTTGCGGGGTGCCCAATTGTTAAACTATTGTGAAGCAACTAACAGACCGATTCTAATGAAATTTGCTGGGTTGTTTTATCATATTAAAAAGTTTACTGTGGCCACATATTAGAAAAAAATCATTTAACAAAAGATTAATTATTTGGCAGTTTTTTTTTTTTATTGTCGTCGTTTTTACAACATAAAAAATGAAATTTTTAATTTTAAAAGTGCAATATATTATGTAAAATTTTATCACCCATCTTTTTTTTCTCTTACATTTTTCTGTAAAATGTATATTTAAGGAGCTATAAATAAAAAAGGATGAAAAAAATCGTATTTTTTGAATTTTTTTCACTATTTGTTTAATAGTGAATTTAGCACTACTTTTTCGACTGGTGCAGATCGAAATTATCATATGCAACATACTTTCGGAGACATTCAAGCAAAAATTAGCGACTACATACAAAACATCTAAATCTACGCATTTTAAAACAAATCCGGCCTGGACTAACACGGCTGCTAAGAAAATCAGTTTTCAAAAGTTTTCCTTCTTTTGGCAGTTGCAAGTAATTTCCATGCAAATTTTTAAGCAAATTCTTCGAGTAGTTTATGTAAAATACCAAAAAATTGAAAAAGTGAAATTTTTTAAAAATTCTTAAAATAGCTAAAATTAAAACTATGCTAAGAAAAACAATTTTCAATAGCTTTCCCACCAGTTAGACAAAAAAATAAATTGTATGCAAAATATGAAGTAAATCCATGGAGTAGTTTTCGAGATCTAGCTGGCGTAACAAATACATACACACACAGACACATACAGACATTTTCTGGAAACCACTTTTTTCGACTCCTTGTGTCCAAATATATACAAATTAATGAAAAAATAGAAAAAAAATTTTTTTATCGATACATTGCTTTTTCTATGAGAAAGCAAAAAGGATACATTTTTAGAAAGTGTTAATACTAGGCCCAGTCTCCCCTACTTATAAGAATACAAGTCAAATTTAATAAAAGACATAAATTACTTGTAAAAATAACAGTATGATACATAGTTAATACTCATATCGAGACTGTTTCATAAAATTATATATCAGATAAAAATCTTAAAGTCTAAATGACTTTAATTATAATCATGAATAGTATTTATAGTCGATTCATAATAAAATAGAAACTGATCGTATTAAGTGATATAGAAAATTTCACAATTTTTTTAATTGGCATTCACTAGTTATCACGTTGTAAAAGTAAAACAATATAAAACATGTAAAACAATATAAAACATGTTTTAATTTAAAAAGTCAGAAAACAGCTCTTCTTCTCAAATGTGAGGTTCAGAAATATTAATGTTTGAATCAGTCATAAGCAGACGGTTATTTCTCTAAATTCAAGATTTGATTTCCAAGAGTCCAAACATTGAACAAAGCCTATTGCATACACTCTTGAATAGTATTGTTTTAAACTTGGAAATTTAATCAGTAAAGTGAAATCGTGTATTAATATTTGTGAAAAAAGTATGTTTTGAACATTTTCCGTTGAAAAATTGTTGTTGGTTTTGAGTTAAAAAAATTTTGGTAGTTGAGTTAAGAAGAATGTATAACTTTTAAGTTAATTCTAAATACATCAGATCTATTGACAAGAAATCTTATTTCCTTAAGCACAGTAAATATTATATACATTAAGTAACTGGAATACTTTATGTAATGTCATATTTTATTTACTCGGGTTAATAAATTTAATTATTTGAAAAAATGAAGTAATTAAGAAAATTCATAGTAAATTTTGGAAATCCATTCAGATGAAAATAATTTTTTGAAATAATAATTAAAATCAGTTCTGTTGCCAAAATTTAAAATTTGTCAAAGGATATCAAAATTAATAAATAATTTTATTAAATTACTTAATAACATGAAAATATATTATTTAATTGATTACTCAACCATAATTCAACTTAAAATAAAAAGAATGCAGATGTCATCTAACCAATTCAATTATTCGTTTACAGCATCGAAAAATTTTAAAAATCCTGACATGAAAATGTCTAAAATAATATTTAAAAAAGCCATTCGATTTGAAATTATGTGAAGAACTTAAGATATTAAACTATTAAATAATGGTATAATTCATTTTTTTTTCAACATTAATACCTTTATGTGTTGAAAATAAAGGTGAATGAATGAGGTAATCAATTTATTTAGGATTGATAATAATTGAGAAAAGAGTAAATAATTGTGAATAACTATGAATAACTAAATATAACTATGAATAACTAAATAATTAAAAGTAAATTATATTTTTTAGGCTTCAAATTTGTTATAAAATATAAATAGATCAAAGTAGGTATATTTGTAAATAATTTAACTGTAGGTAAATTTTATATTTCTTTACAATTATTAATGCCATTTAATTACTTTTCTTTCATTTTTAGAATTATGAATATCAAATTAATTAGAATGTTAAATATTAGAATAAAATAATACTTGTAATATTTTATTTTTCACAAATATTGCTACATCATACAATATTTATTTGTAATACTCAAAGACAAAATAAATTTTATATTTTCAATTTATTTTAATTATTGTATGTGTTATTTATTAACAAATATTAGTTAAATTTTGTATCATAATGTTTACTTTTTATAAATAAATTTAAAAAATATGAGAGATAAATATTACAAACCTGTTTTACAAAAGTTTTTGAAATTCAATATTAATGGTTGTTAAAAATTAGACATGATTAGAAAAAATAATTGATTGATGATGTAGATTTTAATTTTGTGTTACGAATTTCAAAATCATTGGAATTGCGATATAAGATAATCACATTCGACACAACTCAAATCGCAATTTTCAAGACAATTGCAGCGAATTGATAGTGCAAGAAATACCTTGAATGGGCGAATAATGTTAATAATACATGCAAAAAATATTCTTAATTGCAAATTATATGCAATATTTTTTCAATATTTTTATTTTATTTCTGCATTATTTCTATTTTTATTAATTATTAATAGGGTCTAACATAGAAAAAAGAACAAGTACAAACATTAGGTAAAACAAGTACAACTTAAGTAACGATTGTTACTCAAACCTCGATAATGAATTCGAATCTGAGGCTCAAATTTATTTCTTTTTTTTTTTTTTTCTCCTTTCATTGGTTAGGCCGAATTCCGACATGTACCCATTACCATTCCTCTATGGATCGTCGCATCAAAATTAGGTTGAACATAAATAACCAGGAACCCGCAAGAGGTCACAGCAACCGTTCTAAAGAGGGAATCCTCTATTCTCTCCTTAACATCATAGGCATCATTCCGAACGTATCACCATGAAAGCCGTGCGGAATTCCAGTCCACAACATGAATATCTGATTGATTCCGTTCCCCGATCCCAACATATCCCCCACACGCCAATAGGAAGGAACAACAAGGAAAGAAAGGAACGGACCACTCTGAAGTCAAAAGGAAGGAAGATCCCATCAACAATCAATGATTAACTTAAGACTAAATAAACACCGAATTTAGATGTCAATGCCTCCCTCGATACAAAAGGAGACAATATATAAACCAATATTACCGGGAGATCTATTGCACAATTCAAATACATTCTCACCCATCCTCACATTCAGAACATCCAGTCCATTTAAAAAATTCAATCTCTTAGTAGAGAATCTGTTACATTCCCAAATAAGATGATTCACTTCGTGCACATTTTCACCACATTCACACGTAGGATCTATTAAAAAACCCTTGTCAAACAAATGATTACGAGCCTTGGTATGATGAGACATGATACGATTCACCATACATATGGCCTTTCTATCAGCAATTATCCCAGAAAACCAAGGAACAAAAGAAAAACTATCATAATACTTTTTATATCTGACTCTCTTTAATCACCCCCCACATCCCCACCCGACCCCGGTTCCTAAAAAGAGGAAAAAGCGCCGAGAAACTCACGAAATCCACATTAATATTATCCTTGATCAGAGCATCCCTAGCCAGGCGATCCGCCATAACATTACCGAATCTACCAGAATGCCCAGGAATCCAATATAAATCCACGTGAATGTCTCTCTCCCTTAATGCCTGACAGATTTTACGAGCCTCGCCTATCCAGGGATAAACATCCGCTGACAGACCCAAACCCTGAAACGATTCAATCAAACTTCGACAATCCGAAAAAATCAGATTGGATGGGGATAGATTGTCCCTGATAAAAATTAAGGCCTGTAAAACCGCATAAGCCTCACAACAGAAAACAGAGCAGTAATCGCTGAGTCTAGTCTTAATCGAATATCTAGGGTGAAGCACAAAGGTGCCCGCCCCGCAAGGACCATCCTTTGCTTTAGCGCCATCTGTAAAAATCAATCTGAAACCATTAAAATTCTTAATGATAAACTCGCGAAATGAGAAAGGAGCATTGGCAGGATCATTGTTGATCTCTTCTCCGACATTTCTGTGAGCAATGTTCTCGAGGAACCATGCTTGATATGGAACCTCAAAAATAGGTAGCTTATTACTAATGATTAAATTAAAAGGTTCATCCCTCAGCTGGCACCAAAGATGGTACAGGAACGGGAAACTCCTCAGCAATCTAGATCGGTTATTACGTTTATCAAAAAAATAATAGATACGTGAGAACTTAGGGATGAGAGGAGAAATTCGCGATCTAGAAACTCTAAGGATCATTCTCTGACCCAATAGCACCCTCCTGGTATACAGATCTGGAACACCCGCCAAATGGTGCAAAACATTGATGGGAGTGGTTCTAATACAACCGATGCATCTTCTTAGAGCTGTGTTCTGAAAGACGTCCAACTTCTTTAAGAGTCGGGGTTCTGCCTGAGCGAACAAAGAGCATCCCCAATCCAATCGAGGTCCAACAATAGTCTTATAGAACTGTAACATGATTTGGGGGTGTACTCCCCTGCTAAAATTCCCAACAGCAGACAACATAGATATTCCTTATCTGGTGGAAGAGTGGAGACCATTGATGTGCTTGCTCCAATTAAGGCCTGCGTCCCAGTCAATACCCAAATATCTGAAATGTTCCAGGTTTCGGAGAGACATGTTGCCGATCCTCAAAGTGATGGTGTTGGGCAAAATGAGACCCGACTCATCAAAAACAAGAAAACTAAACTTAGGGATTGATATCTTGAGCTTAAGTGAATGGAAAAAATCCTCAATGGGAACAAAGCCCTGCTGCAGAGAAAAAAGGACATTCTCAATCTCAGAATGACTAGAGTATATTAAAATATCATCCGCAAAACCGAGCATTTCTACCCCCCCCCCCTCCCAAAACACCCGCTATACCAGAGATATACAAATTGAACAAAATTGGACTAAGAATGCAGCCCTGGGGTAAGCCCTTATTAGTAACCCCGCCGGCGAATTTATTACCCTCAAAAAAGCCCGAGACGGATCTATCATTAATAAGATTGATTACAAAGTTGACTATTTTCCTGGGGATTTTCAGTGTCACCATGATATCGACAAGTTGAACCAAATCTACCGAATCATAAGCGCCCTCCAGATCAATTCCTAGTATGCCCAGCTTTTCCCTCCTAAGTCTAGAAAGGAAAATATCCGATTAAAACGTAGCGAGACATTCTTGGCAAGAACGATCTCTACGGAAACCGAAGAAATTCCGTAGTAAAATGGAATTAACCTCACACCACCAAAGTAATCTATCATTCAAAACCCTCTCGAGTATCTTGAGGAGTGTGGCAGCCAGTGATATAGGTCTAAAACCCGAATTACCCTTAGGTATGAAACATACAGCAAACTCACTCCAAGCCTTGGGGAACAAATTTCCATCCAGAAAAGCATTGAACAGGGCGGTGAGCCATACCACAGAGGCATGGGGCAGATGTTTGATAACTTCGTATGTAATGCCGTCCAAACCCGGGGCTGATTTAGTTTTGGACTTATTAATAGCGTTCTGAACCTCCGTATAAAGCAACGGGTCAGAGAGGGAACCATCCTCAATCTGAGCGTAATCAAAATCAGGCACCGATTCATAATCATAATGATTAGAAATTTTTTTGAATGCCTCATTTAAAAGAGGTATGTTTTTGGGGTCATTTGTATCACGAGAAGAGATCGAGTTTAAATAAAATCTGTTTTTGAATCTCTTAATGAAGTGAAAGCTGAAAAGAAGAGGCTTGGACGGATCCAAAGAAGATAAAAAACCGGAAAAAGATTCCTTTTTAGTCTTTCTAATAACTCTACGAGCCCTATTCTTAGCCTCCGAGAAGCTCTTCAAATTAAGTGGATTAGGATCCCTCATAAAAGTCCTCATCTTCTCTCTTCCATCCTTGACCGCATTCTTACATTCTTCATTCCACCAAATAGAAGCAGCCGCATTATTATTGCTTCGAGCATTTCCACCAGGAGACGATATCGCACCCGCCTCCACAAGAGAGTCGTATATGGCCTCAGTGAAACGACCATAATCTCGCAGAGGATCTCCAGAAACATCACCAATCAACTCTATACGAGTCTCCATACCCTTAGCAAATTCATGCCAATTGACTTCTGACAATCGAAAACGTTTCATATCATTGCGAATCGGTTGACGAGCCTGAGATATACGTATAAATATGGGAAAGTGATCGCTTCCCATAGAGTCCCTCCCAATTGACCACGTTGTCTGGTCCAGAACATCCCCTGAGCACAACGCTAAATCAGGGCAACTGCCCCTGAGGGCCACCCTGGTGGGGGATCCATCGTTAAGGATAAAAGTTTCACAATTGCTGTTCATAGCGCTTAGCAAATTGACTCCCAACGAATTACTGAAAGCACTGCCCCAAACTGGATTCTGGGCATTTAAATCCCCCATCAAAAAGAATCTAGAAAAAGACGAGTAGAGAGATAAAACCTCTTTAAAAGAGTCAACAGTGAGGCAGTTATCGGGAGGATTATAAGCAAAAAATATATGATACTCATGGTCATCCAAGAGAAAGCTCACAAAGATATACTCCAATCCATAAACGGCCACAGGTAAAGAAATTCTTGTGTATGAAATGTTGCTCCTAATAAACAACATCACTCCTCCACCAGATTGTTTGTGGTAATTGTCTCTGTCCACTCGGATAGAGTTATAGCCCCTGAATGAAAAATTGTAACTAGAATTTAATTTAGTTTCTAAAAGACAAAGAATATCATATTTTGGAAGAATCCCAGTAAGCTCCGCCCATTTATTTCCCATCCCATTACAATTCCAGCAACCAACATTTATGAAAGTCATCATGAAGGGTGCTGATAGATATACAAATTAGAAATTAAATATTACTACTATCCTTGATAATCCCATGGTTCCTCCCACCATTCTTCCTTTTCCGTTGTGCCCTTTCATTCATATCTTCCCGAGAGGGAGAGTCAGTGTCATCGTTCTCCAATTCATCGTCACTTATACCGGTGCCGCTGAGTCCCTCCATCCCGTTATCAGCCGATAAATCGGGATCACGGACCTTTTTCGGGCTCTGTTTTTTTCTCTTCTTATCTCTTCTACACAATCCAGAACCAGGCTTAACCGGTCTACCAGGGTCCTTTATACTTTCAGTGACACTGAAGGTTCCATTATTAGTTGTACTATTGAGGATCTCCGGCTCATTAAGTGCTTCATTCGCATGACAGACATCCATTAGAGGGAAGGCCCTCTCCCCCTTTTCGTTACGGGGCAAACCCTGTTGTAATTCACCAGGTTGCTTCTGACTCAATATTTCGTGTGCCGTAGATCTTATGCGTATTTCCTTTTCCGCCTTACCATCTATATAAGGATTCAAGACGTCGGGAGTACAGTCCGAGGACCCCTTTGATCTATTTCTATAGCCCTGCTGGACTATAAAGAGAGCCTGGATCCTGCCAACACCCTGAAGAGACATCAGAAGGTTGATCTCCCTGTTAAACTCAAAGAAAACGCACACCTTGCTGTTGGCTCCATGTTCACTGCTGCCACAGTTGCAGCATTTCTGAGCGTTGTGACAAGGACCATTATGGCCCCCACCGCAGTTTCCACATCTTATTGAATTATTACATGTATTTGTTCCGTGCCCAAATCTTTGGCATCTATAACAGCAAAGCACCGCAGAAACAAATCTGTACACCTTGTAAAACACAAAGAACAAAGAAACAAATTGAGGAAGCTCCTCTCTATAGAAGATTTTAATCTTATCCGTTTTAATAGTTTTTGGGCCGATATTGGTTCCAATCGTTTTATTGATTCTTTCAGCCCTGACAGCCTTTGGTCCATAGGTGTCGCATAATCCCGTAAGGATATCGTCTTCGGAAAGGTTGGAGGGAACGTCATATAAAATACCAACCTGGAACAGGTTTTGGTCAGGAATGAATGCGTGCTAGCCCTCATCAACAGCAGAAACTCCTTCAACAAACGCATTAGCTTCACCAAAAGAGGAGAAGGTTAACGAGAACTTCTTAGGTCCGGCTCTATTAAGGCTCAGGGGCTTAATTCCGGCTTTAAAAAGCCTTTGCCCAATGTTCGTTAAGTGGAAGTTACCAAGATTTTTCTCTCTGTCTGAGTCAAATCCATAGACCACAAATGGAGCCTGAGATCTTTCATCATATCTGTTGTTCATTTGCCTTTCAAAGGACTGTACATTGAAGTCATCTTCGCCATTTTCGTCCCTACTGTTAGGGATCATCGTTGAGCCTCCATCAGGTCGAGCTTCAGATCCAATGTGCATCCGAGGGTGAACAGTCAGGGCGCTGCGGCGGCCATCCTGAGAAGAAGCCACACTAGGGAAACCCTGGAAGTCAGGAGACCCTCGATCGCGATCTACCGTCATCTGAGTAGGCCCGGCTCCACAGTCAGAGACACCCATTATCTATCAAAAATAAACAAAAAAATCAGCTAATAAATAAATGATATAAAAGGAAAGGCAGTATTGCAAATCCCCAAGCACCCGGCAAATAATAATCCCCCAAAAAGAAACCGTAAAAAGAACGTGTCGCGAGCAAATGCAGGAGGAGACAGACGCTATTCTCCTCTTAATAAGTTAAGAAAAAAGAGAAAAAAAAACTGGCAAGGGAAACCCAGAGCATATGAAATTCTAAATGAAAATTATATATCAAAAAGGTTATTTTATATCATTTAAGCCAAGTTATGTCAAAAACAGAAAGAAACCCATGTCAGAAAAAGACAAGGTTCTCAGTAAAAAAAGAAATATATTTCTTGATTTTTTTGAATTTGATATATCAAATTCCCAATAGACATCAAAAGCATACACAGGCGGACAAACACAACACGCACACAAATGCAACAGATCTCCCAGAAATGTAAAACAAATTGTTAAAAAAAAATTGTTTAAGACAGATCAAAATTCCAAAAAAAAAACAATATGGTTATACAAAACCTGACCGTCACAAAGGGAAGGACACAAGGTGATTGGATGGAAGCGGTAGTTGGTGTAATGGATGTATGAGGATATATAAAAATTATCCACTAATGCTGATGTTAAGAAAATTTCTGTGATGTATATTATCTTTCCTTGAGGTGAACAACCGCCATAAAGCTTCACAGCAGTCTCCCCAATCCTGTAGCACTCCCAGTCGAAAGTCTTCCCTTCTTTTCTTTTAAAACTGCAAAATTACGCAGAGTCATAAAATAAAAATGGCGGATAATGAGTCCAGTTTATTGAACAGTCTTATAATAGACAATGGCGATGTAGCAAATGGCGCCCCCTATAATGGTGCGTAAAGTATTTTCCTTTTCTCTTTTATCCTTTTTCCTCTTGATTATAAATTATTTTAACTGCAAAAACTTACAGTATCGTTATTAAGATTGTCCAAAGTCTATTGTATCTACAAAAGGTAACACAATCAAATATATATGTGTAAGATTATAACAATATTGGTGTCGAGTCTTATAAATAGACAATGGCAATGTGGCATATGGTGCCCTCTATAAAGGTGTATCTATTATTTTCTTTTTCTCTTTATCCCTTTTCCTCTTGATTATAAATTATTTTAACTGCAAAATATTACAGTATCGTTAATAAGAATGTCCAAAGTCTATTTTACCTACAAAAGGCACCACAATCAAATATATGTGTGTAAAATTATAACAATATTGGTTTCGAGTCTTATGAATAGACAATGGCAATGTAGCATATGGCGCCCCCTATAATGGCGCGTCTATTATTTTCTTTTTCCTTTGATCCCTTTTCTACTTGATTATAAATTATTTTAACTGCAAAATATTACAGTATCGTTATTAGAAATGTCCAAAGTCTATTATAACTACAAAAGGCGCCACAATCAAACAATAACAAAATTGGTGTCGTAGATATATCTCGTTCGTAAATTTTAGCTTTAATCACATGTAACACTATAATTTAGTCCTGGTAGAGTTCACTTCAGAAAAAATATAGAATGTATGTGTCTATAGCAATAACGGTGCCAAAAACTGAATGGGTGGAAAAACTAAAAGATATATTCACGTTTGCGTAGCTAGGTAGAGAGAGCGTCTATATGTACGTGCGGTTGGTGCTCGATGAAATGATTGAGGTTGGCGCTCGATAAAGGAATGGTAAAGTGGCGACCTCTATATGGACGCTATCGTGGCGTGAGAAAGGTAAAATGGAGACGATAAAACTTGAAGGAAAGCGTACAAAAGAGACGCTAAGCGGCCATCTTGTAAAATCGGCCCAACTTAGGAATTAGTCTTTTCCGATAAGGGAAAGAACAAAACCCCACTTTATATCAAGTAAAGTCACGAAATTTGCAAGTTCTTATTCTCTCATCCTCCAATTCTCACTTTTTGCTTTTGATTTCCCTTTTTCCTTATCAAAATCAAGCGACGACAAAGCCACCGCACGCACTAAACTCCCGAAATGAAGCCGCACAAACACAGTAAAAAACTCTACGTTGCTAAGATGATTTTCAGTCCTCTTTTTCCTTTCTTAATTTTCCTCCAATAAACACAGGTTCAAAAAGCGTTGTAAAAAAAATTTTTGTGTGAGAAAATGGCGCACTCTATACGCGAGAGATATAATCTACACAGACTGCTACAAAAGAGGCGTGAGCGGTTCAGGCGCTCGAACAAGACTCAAAAATTTATTTCTTATGATAAGAAAAAAACTACTTGAGTTACGTCAAAGAAGATAGACGCTTATAGAAGGACACTTTTGGGTTAAATTTTTCGTCCGAAACGCTGGGTAACACTTTAACATTGTTTGTATATCTATTAGGAAGTTTCACTATAAAGCTCAGTGCAGATGGCGCCAGGGCCAATAAGCGACTAACCAATGAAATTTCTTCGCTTCAAAATATTTTCACACCAATACTATGATGTGCATACGGTTGTGTAAACACGTAGGTGTGAGTATTGATGTAGAAGCGGGAGTTCAAAAATATGAATGAAGAATATGAAAATAATCATTTTCATTTTACAATTAATCAATTGAAAGATGAATTGCGTAAAAGAGGTGCTCGCCTAAGTGGTAGAAAGGCAGAGCTTATTGGAAGGTTAACATAAGAGATGTTGTAATATTTTTTTGGTTATTTATACATAAAAAAACAACTGTTAGAAAAATTATTATTATTTTAAAACGTGATTTTATTATTTATATAGATTGAAAAATTATGACAAAAAAATATGCTTTTGACATAACCCATCAAACGGCATTGGTCGAAATTCCGGTCTTTTTATTGCTTCGAGCCACACTTTTTTTCTAAGTAGATTACTTGGAAACTTAAATTTAACTACATTCTTGCAATTTATCACACAACAAGTTTTCATAATATTTATTTATCTAAATATCGATTATGAAATGATAAACACTAAAGGTTGTTTACTCTGAAATTCGAGTCACTCACATATGAGCTCACATACATGATTTCACACGCTTGTTTATAAATATGTGTTAGTGCGAAATCATTCGAAAAAAAAATTCTTATTAGCTAGTCGCTTATTGACCCTGGCGCCATCTGCGCTGAGCTTTACAGTGAAACTTCCTAATACATATGGAAAATTTGATATATATAGATTTAAAAATACATGGGATCTAGTGGCGCCCTCAGTAGCTGGGTAACTCATTTTTGGCAGAAATTTCCCATTTAAGAGTACGCTTCTATAAGCGTATATTCGTTGGTTACGTTTATGAATTAGAACCTGAAAAACTTTTAGCGCTGCTACTACTCCTCAAGTATCGATAGGTTCAAAAAGTTAGCATCCAGAATTATTTTATTTTTCATTCACATTAGAAAAATCATTACTCAACCCTATTGAAAATAATCACGTGATTTTTTATGTGAAATTTTCACCAAAAATTTTTACATGATTTTTTTTTTAATTTGTCGCATAATTTTTTTAGGTGATTATTTTAGGTAATTTGATGATGGAATTCCAATTGAAATTCATTGTGATTTTGGAAATCCAACGTAAATTTATAGATATTTTTAAGCGATGGAAATAATATTTCTTTTAAATTAAATTTATTTATGTTTTTCGTTGCAACCTATAAAAATATCTCTGTTGACTGAATAGAATAGAACGTGAGAAAGCAGGCCAAATGATTGTTGTTTTAGACGAAATGAAACTGTTAGTTTATAAGCTCTAAACTCTTTTATTATTTTCGTGCGCGTAGATACAAAGCGGAGTAGCCCTCTGACGGTTAATTACCAGTACTATTATGTATATTCATATTCGATGACTAACCGCTAGGGGGCTGCGACGCTTTTCATGTGTTGACTTTCTTATGGCGACCCCGTTTAAAAAATCCAATTGAAATTTTATGGAAATCCATTATGGAATTTCAGTTGGGATTCCAATGAGATTTATACTTGTGAATGATTTTGGTTTTTCCCACTAATTCAGAAGGTGAAAAGTTCTTTACGCCCACCAACATTAATTACTGTAAAACTAAACAAGAAAAGCGTACTTTTTTCTTGCGAATTCAAAGAGCGAAAAGTTCTTTACGCCCGCCAACATCAATTATACTAAAAATAAGCGGGAGAAAAAAGTACTTTTCTCCCGCAAATTCAATTTCTCTTAACCGATTCACTGGTATTGTATCATATATGTACAAAATATTTTCGTCCCAATACTGGTAATGTATCATATATGTACAAATTAGATTTTTGTCTGATTTTGACAGCGGTTTGAATCCAAACTTTGTATAATAGGCCAAATATTGTGCATTTTCGTCAAAAAAAATGGTCTACCAGTATTGGGACGAAAGCTAAATAAAGCCGTACCAGTGAATCGGTTAAATTAAGCGGAAGAAGCGTACTTTTTACCACGTTTTTATTAACTTCTCTTCGTGTGTGTCTGTCTGTTCGGGTGGAATTTCGTAATCGATTTTAAACTAACTCCCCGGTGAGCTAGAGACTTGAAATTTCAAACATAGTTGAGATTTCGATGACAACGCAATATTATAAAAAAAATTTATATATTTCTACCGATTTATATATTAATATCTTCGAAAATTTTTAAAATTCTTCATTTGATATATTAATATATTGATATATTCAATATTATATTTCTGCATGCATTGTTGGATAATACAATCAAATTTATATATTTCTACCGATTTATATATCGATATATTTAATTATATGCGGAGATGTTTGCAAAATTGAAAATTTGAAGATTTTATATATATTTTATATATTTTATATTATACTTTCAACATTGGTGTCTAAAAATCTTTGAAAATTTTTAAAATTCTTTAACTTGTCATATATAATAATTAGACATAAATTACAGCATTTTACATTGTTTTTATCAGTTTTAACATTAAATTTTATCGATTTTATGGTCGATCAATGCATAAAATATCATATTTTAGTAGGATTTCCCATGGCGTAAAGAACTTTTCGCCCTCTGAATTCACAAGAAAAAAGTACGCTTCTCCCGCTTATTTTTAGAGTAGTTAATGTTGGCGGGTGTAAAGAACTTTTCTCCCTCTGAATTAGTGGGAAAAAGCAAAATCATTCACAAGTGTAAATCTCATTAGAATTCCAATTAGACTTTTTGAACGGGGAAGCGAACTCGCACAACAAGAATAAAAGAGTTTATAGCTTATAAATTGACAGTTTCATTAGGTCTAAAACGACGATTATTCGGCCTGCTTTCTCACGTTCAATGAATAGAGATATTTTTATAGGTCGCAATGAAAAACATGAATAAATTTAATTTTAAAACAATATTATTTTAATCTTTTTAAAATATACATAAATTTACGTTGAATTTCTAAAATCACAATGAATTTCAATTGGAATTCGATCATCAAATTACCTAAAAAAATCACCTAAAAAATCATGTGACAAATTAAAACAAAAATCATGTAAAAATTTTAGGTGAAAATTTGACATGAAAAAATTACATAATTATTTTCAATAGGAAATCGATTATAAATGACGTCATTAACAATCTTTTTTTTTATTCCATTACAATTATTAGCCTAGGCACGTTTTTATATAGAAAAATGATGATTGAACTTGGGTGCTAATGCTAAAACACCCAAATAAAATTAGCTATTTTTTCATTATATTAATATACAGTTTTTTATCTCCCAAATCATAATTTTTTTAAATATGACGGAGAGGCAAAGACACAGAGGCGGAGAGAAGAGACAGAGAGACGGAAAAACGAAAACGGAGAGACGAAGACGAAGAGACGAAAACGGAGAGATCGATATAAAGAGACAAAGACGAAGAAAAGCAGTCGTAGAAACAGAGACGGAGAGCCATAGATGGAGGGACGGAGA
The DNA here is from genome assembly GCA_017163975.1 of Anastatus disparis. Lineage (NCBI taxonomy): Eukaryota > Metazoa > Arthropoda > Insecta > Hymenoptera > Eupelmidae > Anastatus > Anastatus disparis. The sequence continues at coordinate 746,770 of JAFFSR010000327.1, forward strand.
CGGAGAGTATGTGTATGTATTTATGTGACAATAATGCAAAAGATATTCACGGAAAACAAAGTCTCAATTTTTTACTTTAATATAATAAAATAATAATAATATATATTAGTAGTAATGTAATTACGGAGACAGAGAAACGGAGACGGAGAAACGGAAATGGAGAGATGGAGACAGACAGATGAAGATGGAGAAAAGGAGACGGAGAGACGGTGATACAGAGATGGAAACGGAGAGATAGAGAGACGGAGACGGAGAGACAATAACGGAGAGACGATAACGGATATTGTGTATGTGTGTATGTGTGTATGTGTATAAGAGTAAGTGTATGTGAATGGATATGTGTATATGTGTGTATGTGTGTATGTGTATGTATATGTGTATGTGTATGTTAAAGGTGCACCTGTATTTGGGAATGTATGTATGTGACAATAATGCAAAAGATATTGATGTAAAAAAAAAAGTCTTGATTTTTTACTTTAATATAATAGTAGTAATAGTAATATTTAAATTGATTATTTTATTAAGTACATATTCTTTCAACAGCAAAGACAAATTTCCTCTCTTAGAATGGGTCTAATCTAAATATATTTTCGAATAGCATGATAATACGATTTGATTTCAAGAGATATATAAGTACCAATTCTATAAGTTTATGATTCCAAACTGGTAAGGATAATTAATTCAAAGTTTAATTAAATTTAAGTTGTTAATTCATAATATATTCATCGATGCATACATTTTAATTCTAATTTATTAAAATCCTATCCTATATTATATTAAAGTAAAACCACATTGTTTCCGTTTCTCCGGTTCTCCAGTTCTCCGCATTTGTTAAATGTGTCTAATCTTTTGGTAATGAGAGTAGCAATTTTTATTGGGCCCTATATAATTAGTCCTCATTAGTCATAAGCATCTTTTTGGGCCATATTTTTTTGGGTCTTATATTTTTTTGGGCCCAATATTTTTTTTGGACTTATATTTTTTTGGATCTCCTTTTCTTGGATTACTATTTTCTTTGGGCCTCATTTTTTTGGGCCTCTTATTTTTTTTAAACTTTTTTTTTGGGTTAATATTTTTTTAATCTTATATTTATTTTGGGCGCAATATTCTTTTTATTATTATATTTTCTTGATCTCTATATTTTTTGGGCCCAATATTTGTCTGATTCTTTTATTTTTTCTATTCTTATTTTACTTGAGCTCTATATTATTTCGATTCTTATATATTCTCTGGCTCTATATTTTTTGGGCCCAATATTGTTTTGAAATTTATATTTTCATGGGTTCAGCAAGTTTTCTGAAAGATTTTAGAAATATTTCATGAAATATTGTAAGAAACCTTTTATAAAAGGTTGCATAGAGGTTTCCAGCAAAATTTAGAAAACATTTTATGGAATATTGCAAGGAACCTTTCATGAAAGGTTGCAGCAAGGTTTTTGCAAGATTTAAAATATATTTCATGAAATTTCGCAAGAAACCTTTCATGAAAGATTGCAGCGAAGTTTCTGTAAGATTTTAGAAACATTTCATGAAATATTGCAAGAAAACTTTCACGAAAGGTTGCAGCGAGGTTTCCAGCACGATTTAAAAATTATTTCATGGAATATTGCAAGGAACCTTTCATGAAAGGTTGCAGCGAGGTTTCTGCAAGATTTTAGAAATATTTAATGAAATATTGCAAGAAACCTTTCATAAAAGGTTGCAGCGAGGTTTCTGTAAGATTTTAGAAACATTTCATGAAATATTGCAAGAAAACTTTCACGAAAGGTTGCAGCGAGGTTTCTGCAAGATTTTAGAAACATTTCATGAAATATTAGACGAAAACTTTCACGACATGTTACAGCGAGGTTTTCAGCAAAATTTATAAAACATTTCATGAAATATTGCAAGAAATCTTTCATGAAAGGTTGCAGCGAGGTTTCTGCAAGATTTTAGAAACAATTCATGAAATATTGCAAGAAAACTTTCATGACATGTTTCAGCGAGGTTTCCAGCAAGATTTAGAAAACATTTCATAGAATATTGCAAGAAACCTTTCATGAAAGGTTGCATCGAGGTTTCTGAAAGATTTTAGAAATATTTCATGAAATATTGTAAGAAACCTTTTATAAAAGGTTGCATAGAGGTTTCCAGCAAAATTTAGAAAACATTTTATGGAATATTGCAAGGAACCTTTCATGAAAGGTTGCAGCAAGGTTTTTGCAAGATTTAAAATATATTTCATGAAATTTTGCAAGAAACCTTTCATGAAAGATTGCAGCGAAGTTTCTGTAAGATTTTAGAAACATTTCATGAAATATTGCAAGAAAACTTTCACGAAAGGTTGCAGCGAGGTTTCCAGCACGATTTAGAAATTATTTCATGGAATATTGCAAGGAACCTTTCATGAAAGGTTGCAGCGAGGTTTCTGCAAGATTTTAGAAATATTTAATGAAATATTGCAAGAAACCTTTCATAAAAGGTTGCAGCGAGGTTTCTGTAAGATTTTAGAAACATTTCATGAAATATTGCAAGAAAACTTTCACGAAAGGTTGCAGCGAGGTTTCTGCAAGATTTTAGAAACATTTCATGAAATATTAGACGAAAACTTTCACGACATGTTACAGCGAGGTTTTCAGCAAAATTTATAAAACATTTCATGAAATATTGCAAGAAATCTTTCATGAAAGGTTGCAGCGAGGTTTCTGCAAGATTTTAGAAACAATTCATGAAATATTGCAAGAAAACTTTCATGACATGTTTCAGCGAGGTTTCCAGCAAGATTTAGAAAACATTTCATAGAATATTGCAAGAAACCTTTCATGAAAGGTTGCATCGAGGTTTCTGAAAGATTTTAGAAATATTTCATGAAATATTGTAAGAAACCTTTTATAAAAGGTTGCATAGAGGTTTCCAGCAAAATTTAGAAAACATTTTATGGAATATTGCAAGGAACCTTTCATGAAAGGTTGCAGCAAGGTTTTTGCAAGATTTAAAATATATTTCATGAAATTTCGCAAGAAACCTTTCATGAAAGATTGCAGCGAAGTTTCTGTAAGATTTTAGAAACATTTCATGAAATATTGCAAGAAAACTTTCACGAAAGGTTGCAGCGAGGTTTCCAGCACGATTTAGAAATTATTTCATAGAATATTGCAAGGAACCTTTCATGAAAGGTTGCAGCGAGGTTTCTGCAAGATTTTAGAAATATTTAATGAAATATTGCAAGAAACCTTTCATAAAAGGTTGCAGCGAGGTTTCTGTAAGATTTTAGAAACATTTCATGAAATATTGCAAGAAAACTTTCACGAAAGGTTGCAGCGAGGTTTCTGCAAGATTTTAGAAACATTTCATGAAATATTAGACGAAAACTTTCACGACATGTTACAGCGAGGTTTTCAGCAAAATTTAGAAAACATTTCATGGAATATTGCAAGGAACCTTTCATGGAAGGTTGCAGCAAGTTTTCTGCAAGATTTTAGAAATATTTCATGAAATATTGCAAGAAACCTTTCATGAAAGGTTGCAGCGCGGTTTCTATAAGACTTTAAAAACATTTCATAAAATATTGCAAGAAAACTTTTATTACATGTTTCAGCGAGATTTCCAGCAAGATTTAGACAACATTTTGATGGAATATTGCATCGAACTTTCTATGAAAGATTGCAGCGAGCTTTTTGCAAGATTTTAGAAACATTTTATAAAATATTGCAAGAAACCTTTCACGAAAGGTTGCAGCGAGGTTTCTACAAGATTCTAAAAACATTTCATGAAATATTGCAAGAAACCTTTCACGAAAGGTTTCAGCGAGTTTTCCAGCAAGATTTGGGGAACTTTTCATGGAATATTGCAAGAAACTTTTCATGAATGATTGCAGCGAGGTTCCTGCAAGATTTTAGAAACATTTTATGAAATATTGCAAGAAACCTTCCATGAAAGGTTTCAGTGAGGTTCCTAGCAAGATTTGGGAAACATTTTACGAAATATCGCAAGAGACCTTTGATGAAAGGTTGCAGCAAGGTTCGTGCATGATTTTAGAAACATTTTACGAAATATTGCAAGATACCTTTTATAAAAGGTTTCAACGAGGTTTCCAGCAAAATTTGATGAATATTTTATAAAATATTACGAGGTATCTTTTGTTAAAAGTTGCAGTAAGATTTCTGCAAGGTTTTTGACAAGATTTCTAAGATATCATAAATAATATTGCTATGTACATTTTGCCAATGGTTATTACCATATTTCTGGCAATCTTTATAAAAATATTCCAGAAAAGCGTTTCACAAAAAGTATCAGCAAAGTTTCATGAATAATTTCAAAATGAAATTGCAGCAAACCTTTCATAAACAGTTTCAGCAATAATTCCGCAAGTTTTTATAAAAGATTCTAAGAGCAGTCCAGATTCACTGTTCTTGCCTTATATTTGGTTTCCTGTTATTTACTCAAGTATTTATTGCTGTAGTTGTATTGTAAACGGGAAGTTGAGCGCAATGAGTATGCTATTATTATAAATATTTATGCGTAGGGTAAAAAAATCCATCGAATTGTTATTGAAAAAAATAAAGAACGCATAAATATTAGAAACAAAACCTTTGATTTCAATATTCTCTACTTTTCTCAAAAACAATGCTGAGGAATTTTTTCTTCTTGTGCACAAATATTGATAATAATACTATTGCGCTTAAGAAGGGGCCGAACTATCTGTCTTTGTCTAATAGCGTTTTTCATCATTTATGTAAACACTATCCGGTAAAACAAGAAAAAAATAGCAGCCCCCGCTAGATATTAGTATAATAAATAAATTTTGTAATAACAACCAAATTTTTTCACTGCGTAGTTTTTGAATAATTAGAGACCTACCAAAAAAAGATAGGTTATATTCTAGATTGCTAGTAGGTCTCTAATTAGTCAAAAACTATGCGGTAAAAAATTTGGTTGTTATTACAAAATTTTCTAATTATACTAATATCTAGCGGGGGCTGCTATTTTTTTCTTGTTATACCGGATAGTGTTTACATAAATGATGAAAAACGCTATTAGACAAAGACAGATAGTTCGGCCCCTTCTTAACTAGTAATTTATGGATACAACGATTGATACTTAAGCAAATAAGAAAAACTTTATCACACAAGGACAGAAAATCCTGCCTACTATTAAATATTACTGCAGCAAGCTTTTGGCAAGATTTGAGAAATATTTTACAAAATATTGCAGGAAACCATACGGAAAGGTATGAGCGTTGTTCGCGACAAAATTTGCGAAAAATTTCATGAAATATTACGAGAAACCTTTTATGAAAGATTGCTGCGAGGTTTTCATGAAAGGTTGCTGCGATGTTTTTAGAAATATTTCAACCGGGTTCTAGCGCGGACATATAAATGTTGCTGCAATATCTCATAAAAGGTGTCTATGAGGTTTTCTGCAAGGTTACGGCGAGGTTTTTTGAAAGATTGCTTCGAGGTTTTTAGAAATATTTCAACCGGGTTCTAGCACGGACATATAAATGTTGCTACAATCTTTCATGAAAGGTTGCTGCGAAGTTTCGAAACTTTCATGAGACCTTGCAGCAACCTTGCGGCAATCTTTCATGCTGTGTGGGATATTTCTCTAGGCCTTATATTTTTTTTGACCTCCTTTTTTTCGATTCCTATTTTTTTGGACCTCATTTTGTAGGGCCTCTTATTTTTTTAAACTTTTTTTTCAGGTTTATATTTTTTTAATCTTATATTTTTTTGGGCGCAATATTTTTTTATTTTTATATTTTCTTGGTCTCTATATTTTTTGGGCGCAATATTTGTCTGATTCTTTTATTTTTTTGATTCTTATTTTACTTGAGCTCTACATTTTTTCGATTTTTATATATTCTCTGGCACTATATTTTTTGGGCCCAACACTCTTTCTAAATTTATATTTTCTTGGGTTCTATAATTTTTTTGGGTCCTATGTTTCATTTAGCTTTATATTTTTCTGGACCTTATATTTTTTAGGCTCTACATTTTTTGAGTCTTATTTTTTTTGGGCCTCATTTTTTTCGGCCTCTTATTTCTTGGCTTTCATATCTTTTTAGTCCTATATTTCTCTAGGCCTTATATTTTTTTGGACCTTCTTTTTTTCGATTCCTATTTTCTTTGGACCTCATTTTCTTGGGCCTCATTTTTTTAAAACTTTTTTTTCAGGTTTATATTTTTTTTAATCTTATATTTTTTTGGGCGCAATATTTTTTTATTATTATATTTTTTGGGTTTTTATATTTTTTGGGCCCAATATTTGTCTGATTCTTTCATTTGCTTGATTCTTATTTTACTTGAGCTCTATATTTTTTCGGTTCTTATATATTCTCTGGCTCTATATTTTTTGGGCCCAAGATTTATTTGAAATTTATATTTTCATGGGTTCTATAATTTTTTTGGGTCCTATTTTTTATTTAGCTTTATATTTTTCTGGACCTCATATTTTTTAGGCTCTACATTTTTTTTAGTCTTATTTTCTTTGGGCCTCATTTTTTTCGGCCTCTTATTTCTTGGCTTCCATATCTTTTTTAGTCCTATATTTCTCTAGGCCTTATATTTTTTTGGACCTTCTTTTTTCCGATTCCCATTTTCTTTAGGCCTCATTTTTTTGGACCTTTTATTTTATCAATACTTTTTTTTAGGTTTATATTTTTTTTAATCTTACATTTTTTTGGGCGCAATATTTTTTTATTATTATATTTTCTTTGTCTCTTTTTTTGGGCCCAATATTTGTCTGATTCTTTTATTTTTTTTATTCTCATTTTACTTGAGCTCTATATTTTTTTGATCCTTATATTTTCTTGAGCTCTATATTTTTTTGGGCCCAATATTACTTTGAATCTTAAATTTTTTTTATTATTGTGTATTTTTGGCTCTATATTTTTTTGAGCCTAATATTTTTTTGATTCTTATATTTACTTTGGCTCTATATTTTGGGCTCTAAATTCTGCCATAATAAACTAAATTCAACTGAATTTTCAATAATGTTCATATGGTTTCCATGTCGTACAATTGGTCATGTTTGCCTGAAATCTCCTGATACAATTACAGTTTTGAAAAAGACGATCAACTGCTTCAAAAGCAAATTTTTAAGTCATGGATATTTTATCCCAAATAATTATTTGTGTTCCCTTTGTTTGCCTTCTGCAGAATTAGGCTTAACATTACAAGTTATACCATCTGTTATATTTAAAAGAACCTTGTATCTCTCTATCCTTTTCTAATCGAAAAATGTAGGTTTTTAGAAAAACTAGTAGTTATTACTAGAAATCAATAGTTGTTCGCAACTTGTGCAGTAAAAAACAATATTTTTTTAATGAGAACAAATTAATTCTCTAGCCTCACTTATGATTTCGTAAGTATGTTAAACTTTTTTTTGAAAACAAAGCATCAAAATTAATTTGTCCTTATCAGGAAAAATATTGCTTTTTACTGTACAAGTTGCGGATAACTTTTAATTTTTATCAATAAGCGTTAGTTTTTCCAAAAACCTACATTTTCCAATTAGAAGAGGATAGTGAGATCCAGCGTCCTCTTAACGGTAGTTTAAATTTTGTATGCACGGTTTTTCTATCGACTCATGAATTCGCTGCAATAGCTGTCCAAGCTAAACATAAATAATGTATGGTATGATATTTAAAATAAACTATTAAAACGTTAAATAAATAACTTTTTCCACTTCCACCTGGTCCCTCTATAAAAATATATTTTTCTTTACTTTGGTTGTTTAAACTTTATAAAGTAGAGTTGAATATTTGCTTTTGTTTATCATTTAAAGAATTTATTTTCATTTCTCATAATATTATTATTATGATTTAATTAATTGTTTGATTACTATCTTCTTCTATAAATGTGCTTATGTTAGGTAAATTAAAATCGTTTAAAGAAAATCCATTGACTTTTAAATTATTTTTAATAACAATCAATGCAAGATTTTCACCTATATTTTTTTCGTATTTAGGATGGTGTAACTTATCTTTATATTTTTTATATAAATCTCGTGCATTTATAGGATTATGAAAAACGCAAATGAAAGCAAATAATTCAGAAAGAATATAAAGGAATTCTGTTTAAGATGCTTCTTCCAAACATTTATCCCATTCTTCATCTTCATTAATTAATTGTTTTGCCTTAGCTGCCTCATAAAACGAATTGTACATCACATCATCAACAGTACGCCAAGCTTCAAAAGATGTGGCTCCTTTAACATGTAATAGTAATAACCTAATAAAATAACGTTCTCTATCTTTCGGACTTACTAAGTACATTCTACGAAGTATTGGTTTTTTTTTCTCTTATTCCACTTTTTCAGTTTTTCATCAAATGTATAAAAATCTGGTATTTCTGAATACAAGTAATTTCGTACTTCAAAATCTTCTCTACTCAATTCAAAATATGTTGTTAATGTTGTTCCTACATTTTTTTGCATGATCATTTCTTCTTTTCCTTTTTTTGGAAAATTTTCAGTACATTATTTCTTATTTTTATCTACACACGGACAATTGATATTTTGCATACCACAGGGACCGCGAATCATAAACTGTGTAACAATACTATATAATTTTGGATAAATATCTCTATTTGGGATTTCTGCACTTATTATTTTATTATTATTTTATTAACTTTTTTGGGAATATCAAATTTATCATTTTTATCCAAGAGTAAGTTGTTACTAACATATGCATATGCGGTAATCCTCGTTTTTGAAATTCAATTACATAACTATATGCAATACATTTTCCTAATATTCCCTTTTTTACTACTAAATTTTTGAATTCTTCTACTCCTTGATAAAATACTTTTGTTGTAATATCAGGTCTATCTATTGCATTTTCATAAATTTCCAAGTTTTCAGTTATTTCTTTCCAATGTGGGTGAAAGGTCATAGTTACAAAAAGGTCAGGTTTACCACGATAATTTAGAAGTGTCATTGAGTCAATGTAATTTTGTTTTAAAAATCGTGGACTTAAGGGTTAATGTCTCTTATCAAGATATCTAAATGTTTTAATAATGTTAAATTTATATTAAACTTATTCCATTCAATCGTTGCCATTTTATTATCTAAAATATATAATTGTCCATATTTACAGTCTTCATCTTTATCAGGATGTAACGCATATACATTATGGTAAATTTGTCCACATATTCTAATAACTTGTGGTCCTTTACCCGTCAATGTATCAAAATTGGCACCAAAATTTGTGGAGCATCATTCTACAACCTAACATTTCGTCGAAAATCAATAATTTCTCCCGTTAATTCAGTTGCTAAAAACTTTAATTGTTATGGGTAAGGAGGATTTTCTAACAATTCTACTTCACCTTACGATAACAATTGAAGAAATCGTTACTTTTAGTATATTCGAAAGCAAAATGTTTCGCATCACAATAATCACATATATTTGTCATGGAACCAATGTTATTTTCAGATATGAGATTTTCATCGGGATATATATTTACTTTACTTTATTGGATGGCTATGGGACACGAGAAGTTGTGTCAACCGGTATGCCACAATGCAGGGATAAATATTTGCTATACAACCAATCAGTTTCGAATTAATTTTTTCAGTTAATATTTTTTCATTTAATTTCTTTAAATTTTTTTCTACTTTGCCCTTTATTTTTTATCAATAACTTTGTTCAATACAATATTATGATTGTTATTATAATTGTTATTATTGTAATTTTCAATATAATTATTGCCTTCAATTTTTAATCGTTTACACTTAATAAATAAGTAGCAAAAAATACCTCGCTCCTAACGTCGCTCGGTTGAATTTTCATATATTGTATTATTATGTATAAATTAGCCAATTTTAAAATAGAATAGAATTGCCGCAACTTATGAATTTTGATATTCTACTTTTGTACTAAACTAAATTTTTATATTTTTATAAAAAAGATTAATTAAAGTTACAATGTGCATAAAAATTGTTTAAATACAAATTATATCATGATGAATTAAGAATTTGTTCTATTAAATTGCATTAGAATCAATGAAAAAATATAATAGGAATTCATTCTTTTTAATCACGTGTTTCAATCACGAACCATGAAAAAATCGAAAACGGTATTTGACGTTTACTAGAACTAACGACTGGACGGAGAAAGGAAAGTATTGTTAAAATAGGTTCTAAATCAAGTATATCTAATTTATGTACTAAGGTACTTAAAAAAAGAGTGGCGACATAATTTCAAGTAGTAATATAGCTTGAATTTTAGGGACCAATGTTGGTACTATTATCAACGAAGATAGACGCTTATAGAAGCGTACTTTAAATGGGCGGACAGGGGCTCAAAATCTAAAGCTTATGTCCTCCAGCCACGTGGTGGCGCTACTAAAATGCCATGTATTTCTATATCTATATATACCGATGTTTTCATATATATAGATATACACGTAATGTTAAATGTCCTCCAAAAGCTGGGCCCCCAAAGTTAACCCAGAAGTACGCTTCTATAAGCGTCTATCTTCGTTGCTATTATATTATGAAGTAAGAGCGTAAATTTGCGATGCTTAGTGTCTTTTTTTGGAACTAAGACTAATATTTCACCTACTTGATTCAAGGGCAATATTTCGCAGGAAATGTAATTATTAACCTCTTTTTGGGCGGCTTTCCCTGTTACTAAAATTATAAATTATTGAATATAGAATTATTTACATAATATATAACACTTTAAAATTACTAATAATTAATATTTTAATTCGTTATATTAAAGGAATGAAATGACACATGTTTATCTTCCATATTCCGTTTTAAAATAGTTACTTTTGAGTTTTAAATTAATTATTAGTAATTTAAAATTTATATATATATTATATAATTTACATTATATTTATCAACTGTTGAAAATTGTTACAAAATTTAATGGGTTTTACGTTGATAGGTATTAATTATATTGGAGTTTTTCGCTCCTAACGTCGCTTGGTTAAATTTTCTTTTATTATATTATTATGTATAAATAACTAATTAAATAAGAATTAATTAATTTAAGTTAATTTTGAGTACTAAATAAAATTAAAAATAATTTGATGAAACATAATATAAAAATATATGTACACATGTGCTTAAAGTAAAAAAGCGTATAATTTATTTCATCAAGTGACTATTTCTCAATCTACTTTCATAAGAAAAACAAAGATAGTACGATATTTGATATAAATAAACTGAGAATTAAGAACTGAGTAACAACTATAATTTCCAGACCTTAATATATGACCATAAAGGGTATCCTGGGTTAAGATAGGCGAAATGCCCCCAATTTTTTTTTCGCTTTAAAATAAGATAAAAGCATTTGTTTAGGCACAAAATGAAGAATTAGGGTGGTCTGCGGATCTAAATAATTTTTCCCCTAGCTAGGGACCCTAAAAACCCCATTTTTCACGTTTTATTTTATATCTCGCGTTCTAATTAACGAAACGACTTGAAAATTTATATGAGAATAGTTCATCTCACTACTTTTAAGTATATTTTTTTGCTAAGTAATCAGAGGTCAACATAACCTCAAAAAACATCATTCAATATTTAAAATGCAATTTTGACCATATAGATAGATTGGAACAGCAATTATTTTTATTTTATCTTATAGAGCGGAAAAAAATACAAATTTTTTATATTTTCGTCGATTTGATTCTACTGGTGCGCCATGTTGAAAAATGAGAAAAACCATTTTTCGCTGATTTAAGCACTAAAATACAGCATTTTGTTTTTTGTTCTTGCGACCTAATAACTGAAAACAACTCTTCACAACATATTATGTGATTATATTTTAGTGAAATTTTTTCTTTTAATTCAGAACCCAACGTAACCTAAAAAAAAATTACTCGCTCTTCAAAATGCGATTTTAATCACTTAGATGAGCCGGAGCACAAAATTCAATTTACTTATCTTGAAAATACAGAATTATCAATATTGGGTTATTGTTCAGAAAAGAACAGCAGAGAATGATATATTTTATTGCAAAGTATCTGTGTGAATTTTTGCAGATTTTTCCGTGAGGTGCGCCACCTTCAAAAACTCGAAAAACCCTATTTTTGACCATTTTTAGCGATTTTGCGGTCATTCAAAGAGCGCCAAAAGCAAAAATCAGCCTAACTTTGATTTAAAATGATTTAATTATATCAGTCAGATTCGACAAGATTCACCGGTGCAACCTCTTAATATAAAAATGTCGATTTTTTTTACAATAAAAAAAACGCGCAATTATGTTTTTAGTATTTTTGGAAAGAGGAAACAATGCACTATCCATATAAAAAAGCTCGTTTAAAAATAGAAAAAATAATTGTTAGTTACTTTCAGTAGTCAATCATAACAATGGTTTCAGTTCCTTATTCCAGCAAATCTTAATATTTATTTCGTTGATGTGTGACAGCCCTAATATTCTCTTTTTTCATATCAAAAAATTCTGAAGGTATTTATATCAGAGTGAAAAAAAACTTATGAGAGAAAAATAAAAATATCATTGTAAATCTTTGTAATAAAATTGTTATCTAGCTTCTGTATTGAACTGGGATATATGATTCTCTGCTATCGATTTATATAATCTGACTGATATAATTAAATCATTTTAAATCAAAGTTGGGCTGATTTTTGCTTTTTGCGCTCTTTGAATGACCGCAAAATCGCTAAAAACGGCCAAAAATAGGATTTTTCGAGTTTTTGAAGGTGGCGCACCTCACGGAAAACTCTGCAGAAATTCACACAGATACTTTGCAATAAAATATATCATTCTCTGCTGTTCTCTTCTGAACAATAACCCAATATTGATAATTCTGTATTTTCAAGATAAGTAAATTGAATTTTGTGCTCCGGCTCATCTAACAAGGAGAGTATCACATGTACGGGTCACAGCCCACACAGCATGAAATATTGCAGTGAAACTTTCACTGAAATATTGTGCTGAAATATTAGCACAAGATTGCAGCAATCTTGTCTTAACATTGCTAAGAGGTTTCACGAAACATTTCAGTGTGATATTGCTGCAAACCTGCTTCAAGGTTACAGAAAATAATTCAAGCAATATTGCAAGGAACCTTTCATGAAAGATTGCAGCAAGGTTTCTGCAAGGTTTTATAAAACATTTCATGAAATATTGCAAGAAACCTTTCATGAAAGGTTACAGCGAGGTTTCTGCAAGATTTTAGAAACAATTCATGAAATATTGCAAGAAAACTTTCATGACATGTTTCAGCGAGGTTTCCAGCAAGATTTAGAAAACATTTCATAGAATATTGCAAGAAACCTTTCATGAAAGGTTGCAGCGAGGTTTCTGTAAGATTTTAGAAACATTTCATGAAATATTGCAAGAAAACTTTCACGAAAGGTTGCAGCAAGGTTTCTGCAAGATTTTAGAAACATTTCATGAAATATTGGACAAAAACTTTCACGACATGTTTCAACGAGGTTTTCAGCAAAATTTAGAAAATATTTCATGAAATATTGCAAGGAACCTTTCATGGAAGGTTGCAGCAAGTTTTCTGCAAGATTTTAGAAATATTTCATGAAATATTGCAAGAAACCTTTCATGAAAGGTTGCAGCGAGGTTTCTGCAAGATTCTAAAAACATTTCATGAAATATTGCAAGAAACCTTTCACGAAAGGTTTTAGCGAGTTTTCCAGCAAGATTTGGGTAACTTTTTATGGAATATTGCAAGAAACCTTTCATGAAAGATTGCAGCGAGGTTCCTGCAAGATTTTAGAAACATTTTATGAAATATTACAAGAAACCTTTTATGAAAGGTTTCAGTGAGGTTCCTAGCAAGATTTGGGGAACATTTTACGATATATCGCAAGAGACCTTTGATGAAAGGTTGCAGCAAGGTTCGTGCAAGATTTTAGAAACATTTTACGAAATATTGCAAGATACCTTTTATGAAAGGTTTCAACGATGTTTCCAGCGAAATTCGATGAATATTTTATGGAATATTACGAGGTATCTTATGTTAAAAGTTGCAGTAAGATTTCTGCAAGGTTTTTGACAAGATTTCTAAGATATCACAAAAAATATTGCTATGTACATTTCGCCAATGGTTATTACCATATTTTTGGCAATCTTTATAAAATATTCCAGAAAAGCGTTTCACAAAAAGTATTAGCAAAGTTTCATGAATAATTTCAAAATGAAATTGCAAAAAACCTTTAATAAACAGTTTCAGCAATAATTCCGCAAGTTTTTATAAATGATTCTAAGAGCAGTCCAGATTCGCTGTTCTTGTCTTATATTCGGTTTCCTGTTATCTACTCAAATATTTATTGCTGTAGTTGTATTGTAAACGGGAAGTTGAGCGCAATAAGTATGCTATTATTATAAATATTTATGCATAGGGTAAAAAAATCCATCGAATTGTTATTGAAAAAAGTGAAGAACGCATAAATATTAGAAACAAAACCTTTTATTTCAATATTCTCTACTTTTCTCAAAAACGATGCTGAGGAATTTTTTCTTTTTGTGCACAAATATTGATAATAATACTATTGCGCTCAACTAGTAATTTATAGATACAACGATTGATACTTAAGCAAATAAGAAAAACTTTATTACACAAGGATAGAAAATCCTGCCTACTATTAAATATTACTGCAGCAAGCTTTTGGCAAGATTTAAGAAATATTTTACAAAATATTGCAGGAAACCATACGGAAAGGTATGAACGTTGTTCGCGGCAAAGTTTGGGAAAAATTTCATGAAATATTACGAGAAACCTTTCATGAAAGATTGCTGCAAGGTTTCTTGAAATGTTGCTCCAGGGTTTTCATGAAAGGCTGCTGCGAGGTTTTTAGAAATATTTCAACCGGGTTCTAGCGCGGACATATAAATGTTGCTGCATTATCTCATAAAAGGTTGCTACGAGGTTTTCTGCAAGGTTACGGCGAGATTTTCTGAAAAATTGCTGTGTGGTTGCTTGAAATGTTTTTGCTATTTTTCCCGCAAGATTCCTGTGAGGTTTCTTGAAATGTTTCTGTTACATTTCCTGAAAGATTGCTGCGAGGTTTCCTGCAAAGTTGCGTCGATGTGTTCTAAAAGATTGCTGCAAGGTTTCTTGAAATGTTTCTGTTACATTTCCTGAAATATTGCTGTGAGGTTTTCATGAAAGGTTGCTGCAAAGTTTTCTGAAAGATTGCTGCGAGGTTTTTAGAAATATTTCAACCGGGTTCTAGCGCGGACATATAAATGTTGCTGCAATCTTTCATGAAAGGTTGCTGCGAAGTTTCGAAACTTTCATGAAACCTTGCAGCAACCTTGCAGCAATCTTTCATGCTGTGTGGGAGATTTGTCTGAAACTGTGAGAAATAGTTGATCTTACTTAAAAAACATGTTTCCTAAAAGTATAGAGTCTAACGCTCAATATTTCGCTAGTTACAGGTAATTAAAGAAAATCACTAAAAAAGTTACTAGATTTTCAAACACTTACAGATCTTTAGCATTGATAGCTAGAAGCTTGAAACTTATTTTAAATAAAAGCTGAGCTTAAATCCTTTCAAAAAAGCACCTGCAGTATGTCAAAATATGATTTTTTCCCAAAGTTATAGCGTAATAAAAATTTGACCTTAATTTTCCTGTTTGAACATTAATAAAAATATAGCTAAAATAAAAGCTAAAATTCGGTCCAATATTTGTTACGATATAACTTTGGGAAAAAATAATATTTTGACATACTGCAAGTGCTTTTTTGAAAGGATTTGAGCTCAACTTTCATTTAAAATAAGTTTCAAGCTTCTAGCTATTAATGCTAAAGAACTGTAAGTGTTTGAAAATCTAGTAACTTTTTTAGTGATTTTCTTTAATTACCTGTAACTAGCGAAATATTGAGCGTTAGACTCTATACTTTTAGGAAAGATGTTTTTTAGGTAAGATCAACTATTTCTCACAGTCTCAGACAAATCTGTGACCCGCACATGTGATACTCTCCTTGTAAGTGATTAAAATCGCATTTTGAAGAGCGAGTAATTTTTTTTTAGGTTACGTTGGGCTCTGAATTAAAAGAAAAAAATTCCACTTAAATATAATCACATAATATGTTGTGAAGAGTTGTTTTCAGTTATTAGGTCGCAAGAACAAAAAACAAAATGCTGTATTTTAGTGCTTAAATCAGCGAAAAATGGTTTTTCTCATTTTTCAACATGGCGCACCAGTAGAATCAAATCGACGAAAATATAAAAAAATTGTATTTTTTTCCGCTCTATAAGATAAAATAAAAATAATTGCTGTTCCAATCTATCTATATGGTCAAAATTGCATTTTAAATATTGAATGATGTTTTTTGAGGTTATGTTGACCTCTGATTACTTAGCAAAAAAATATACTTAAAAGTAGTGAGATGAACTATTCTCATATAAATTTTCAAGTCGTTTCGTTAATTAGAACGCGAGATATAAAATAAAACGTGAAAAATGGGGTTTTTAGGGTCCCTAGCTAGGGGAAAAATTATTTAGATCCGCAGACCACCCTAATTCTTCATTTTGTGCCTAAACAAATGCTTTTATTCTATTTTGAAGCGAAAAAAAAATTGGGGGCATTTCGCCTATCTTAACCCAGGATACCCTTTGAATTATGAAATTAATTTTTACGTGAAACATGCTTAAAAAAAATTCTGTGTTTATTTCTAATAAAAATATCTTCACAAATGTATTTTATATACATGAAATACGAAATTTAAATTAAAAAATCATAAGATTAAAATACACATTTTTGGTTAATTTTAAATTTGAATAATTCAGAATAATGAAATAACTATTTGCAATTACTTAACGATCCTTTTTGCATTTAATATAAAATTTTAATGAGATACAAATATTACAAAGTATATGTATCACAAGTAAGGTTTGCATATCATAAATATTATAATTTTTAGAAAATTCTTGATATTAATAAATTAATAATTTAAATAATTAAATATTTTTTCATTGATGACAAGTAACCTTTCAAATATAGTTAAAATAATACTGTAAATGTCAATTAAATAACATTTTTATCAAAATAAATTTCAACGCTATAATTATTAAAATAAACATTTTTATTTAACTACAATCAATTGTAATAATTATTTTTTAAATATATATATTAAAAAAATAATAATTTTATTTGATGAACAGTTATATAAATATTATGACTAAATTCATTAAATTGAAATTTTATTCAGTTATCATTCAGAGAATAAAGTATTTAAATTAGTTTTCATGAAAATATATTATTCAAAAAGTTACTTTTTAACAATTTTTTATAAATAACATACATTTAACCTTAATTACATTTTAATTTGTACACGTGTTAATATTTAAATAATTTGTCATTACATAAAAATTGTTAACAATTAAATATATTAAAATTACATTTTAATATATTAAAATTATATTTACCTTAATTAAATTTCCATTTGTATACACGTGTTTGTATTTAAATGAATTGTCATTTAAATAAAAATTGTTAACAATTAAATATATTGAAATTCATTTCATTAAAGCAATAATATTTTTAATTAGAGAAACATATGAATTTTTAAAATACATCAAATTACCTCATTTGAAAAATTATCATTACATGATATAAAAATTTTTTTTTAAATATCGTTTGAACTTAATTTTTATCAAATACACTTTAAGAAAAATATTTATTTGATATTAAATTTTTTTTAATAGTCAATTATAAAGATAGGAAAATATATGAAATATAAATAATTTTTTCTTATTATGTCTATAATTATGAATTTATATTTATGAACTGTCTAGATAGAAGTGAAATTTTCCCTAAAAAAGTAAACATTTCAAAAGAAAATTTACTTATTATTTGCGAAACACTTATTATAAATGCGGAAAAAAATAATATTCTGTAATATCACTCTAAAATTTGTATTAAATATGATCATTGAAAGTACAATTATTTTATTTTGTTGAATTTTTTGTCAAAGTTTGATTATATTTCACTATGAGAAGATATAAAAATTAACTGTCATATTTAACTGATGTATTATATTCATAGAGTTTCAGAGATTTTTATTTTTCTGCTTATCCAGTTGGTGTGAAATGTCCCACATATATATGTGTATGTATATATATATATATACACATATATATGTGGGACATTTCACACCAACTGGATGAGCAAAAAAATAAAAATCTCTGAAACTCTATGAATATAATACATCAGTTAAATATGACAGTTAATTTTTATATCTTCTATATATATATGTATATATTTAATCATTAAAAAGTTTGTTGTAAAAAGAACTAAATGAAAATTATTTTAAGTTATTTCTAATAATTGTATTCTTCAATTTATTTACAGTTATTTACGGATATTTGCAGTATCCTTTGCAGTATCCTTCCTTAAAAAAAAGATACATTTGGCGAGTCCTCGTTTTATAATTTATTTGATTGGATGTCTCTGATCACGTGATGTATAAATGTTGTGTAGAATCTAGGATTGTATTTTAATTTAAAAAACAAGAAAATCTCAACGCACATATTCATCATAGTTCATGACTGAAGCGCGTAACTATGTTTAAAGCGCTACCGCGCGCGCCTAACCTATTCGTCCCGAAATTATTTACGTGTGTCATTGCCTAAAGAAAAAAACACATCGTACGCCATTGCAGAGATTAAAATCCTTTTTATTTGGCTATCAATATGATAGTTTTAAATAATTTTGGTGTTGTCGCTGTTTGTTGCAAACTGCGAGCAAGAAGAGAGAAGTAGATGAGCGCGCCACGCGCTAATCGTCGTGTTCTCTCGACCGATTGATTTTCAAGCGTGACAACTTTTCTGCAAAGGATTTAAACGATTTTGTGCAACAGTTTTTTTAGACTAATCAAAGTAAATGTAAGTTAATATTTCAAGTTAATAACCTAGAATCAAATTTATCTGTTAATTAAAACCTTCATTGTGATAATTTAATTTTTTATTGCACATTTTTGTTTATTTTAAATTAAAAAACTATTTTTTCAAATATTTAAATTATTGAGTAACACTTAATGAAAAGCATCATTGTTTTGTAGGAAAGTGTTTTGCAAAAATATGAAATTAATAAAACTAGGTGGGATTCTATATTTGCTGGACCATCACCTGATTTCACTCCACGACCAAGAAAAATAGTAAAACAAGAATCTTTGAACAAATTTCTTGTTTCAGATGTATCTAAACACAGAACTTTTGACAAACCAGACCCTTTGAAAAATGAATCAAAGTGGAATAGTCGATAAAAAAAATATAAAAAACCTAGGTATGTACTTTTTATAAAGTAAATTTTTTTTATTTAATTATAGCCTGATCTTGAGATTAACAATAATATGTGCATTAATTGGAATTTGTATTATTAATAATAATTATAATAAATTATAAAATCTTAAAATATTTTTTATTTTTATTTGACTACGATATTGAATTTGATAATTTTATATGATCATTTTGTTAGAGTTAATGGTAAATTTAAAGAAAAATTAAAAGCAAAAGCTTTGGAAGAAAAAGCAAAACGAAAAGAAGAGCTCTAAGAAATAAAAGAACGCAAAAAAGAAGAAAAAATAAAACAGGCTGCTTTAACTGCTTTTCTTAAAAAGTGGAATAAGCCTCGTGAAGATTTAGAATGTGAAGATCTTAAGCCTCTGCTACCAGAAATTTCATTCAAATCTACTTTCCTCAATGAAAACTTTGGCGAATTTGCAATGATTTTAGAATTTTTAAAATTTTTCTATGATGAAATTGAAGTTAAAACTTGGTTTTCAAATGGTTTTAGTCTTGAATCTTTAGAAAAAGCTATGACAGAAAAGGAGGTTACAGGTCTATTAAATGATTTAATTCAACTACTTCTCGCCAATATTTTCAAATATCAAGCTGAAGAAGAAGATGAAATTCACGCAGGTGCATCTGAAACAGCTTGAGATAATATTGCTGATCAAAAAGCATCATCTATGGCAGAAGCTGTAAAGTTAGCAACAATGGTATCAACTTGGTGTCAAACTCATCAAGGATGTCAATTAATAGAACTTGCATTAGGTTACTATTCAATGAGTGAAATATTGCGGTAACATCTTTTAAGTTCTGGAGGACGTAGAAATGAAGTAGCTTCTAAGTGGAGATATTCTGAAAGAGGTAAACCCTTTTTAAATAAACATTAAAATTAATAGCTTTTTATTTACTATGATAAATAAAAAAATAATTTTTTACAGGTGGATATACAAATCAAGATGATCCTGCTCTTTTACTTGGGATAGAAGAACCACGTATTTTACGAGCACTTAGTCATCGTAATATGTGTGAATTTGACCTTGAAGATCGATTAACTGTAATAATTTGTTTGATGAACCAATTATTAACATTTGCTTCTATTCGTGATATTATTGATGAAAGATATGAAAAACTTTTCCAATTATATGATTAGTATATTATAATTTTTTGTTTTTTATTGTTTAAAATAATTTTAATTATTGTTGAAGACTTACCTGATTATAATGTATTATTTATATTATTTATCTCCAACCTAACGCTTTTTTATTGTTATTTAAAGTTTTCAACATTTTCTTATAATCATTTGTTTATTCACAGTATTATTCTACTTTTAAAAAATAATTTTCATACAAGGTGATAAAATATTTTACCATAAGATATATATATATATATATATATATATATATATATATATATGTTGCATATCACAAGAAAATTTCAACATCAAAATTAATTCTCTAATGTAAAGAATAAAAAATTAAATTAATAGAATTTTGAAATTTTGATATGGTAATACTTTTTATAAACAACTTTTTAATAACTTTGAATAATGGTAGATTTTTTAAATAACTTGTGGAATTGAATGCTAATTAAATTTAATTTTAACATAAAGATAATTGAGGGGCTGGAAACGAAAAGGGCACATAGCGCCGATCGCGCGTATAAGTATTGTCCAACTATACTAAATTTCAAAGTTGTTCATAATTAAATTTTTATGATTTAAATTTATAAAGAATATAATTTCGCAACTTTTTTATGTTGGAACCATGTTAAAATATTTTTTAATTTTTCAGTTACTAGCCAAAAACACGATTTTTTTAAATTTATTATTTCAATGTTTTTTTCACTTCAACTCGTCGCGGTTTTTTTTCTATTGAATATTTAGCCTTGAAAATTTTTTTACATATTCTGCAATATCTTCCGCAAGTTTTAGTCAAAGAACGAGGTCTTAATATTTATTTATTTACAAATGGCGAATTTTTAAACAAATAAGCCATGTAATCATGAACTGTTATTTTCAAAGAAAAAAGTTGAGTGACGAACTTTTGAAAATGGCAAATCTGCTAACACAGTATTAAAATATAATAGTTTAAGAAGTTTTTTGGAAAGTTTTAGATCTTTAACTATTATAGTTATTAAGAGGAGGTCACGTATCTCTGTCTTTTTCTAATAAAAAAATTGAGTTTTTTACAGAAAATAATAACTTTAGCAAAAAATGGAGAGAAAGCCGCATCTCGTATCAAAAAAAGCAATATTTTCTTTGATAAGAAAGAATTAATTTTATTGCTTTGTTTTCAAGAAAACCTTGAAAAACTTAAATCATAGAGGTTAGGGCGGACAATTTGGTTTTTCAAGGTTTTCTTGAGAACGAAGCAATAAAATTAATTTTTTCTTATCAAAGAAAACATTGCTTTTTTCGATACAAGGTGCGGCTTTCTCTTCATTTTTTGCTAAAGTTATTAGTTTTTGTAAAAAAATCATTTCTTTGATTAGAAAAGGACAGAGATACGCGACCTCCTCTTAAATGAGAGCATTTTTAGATTTACAATGTCTTGCGCGCAGATCGCGGAGTCAGGTGAAGAATCGTGGGGCAACAGACAGCTGACTCCGCGGTCTGCGCGCAAGACATTGTAAATCTAAAAATGCTCTCATTTAATAACTATAATAGTTAAAGATCTAAAACTTTCCAAAAAACTTCTTAAACTATTATATTTTAATACTGTGTTAGCAGATTTGCCATTTTCAAAAGTTCGTCACTCAACTTTTGTCTTTGAAAATAACAGTTCATGATTACATGGCTTATTTGTTTAAAAATTCGCCATTTGTAAATAAATAAATATTAAGACCTCGTTCTTTGACTAAAACTTGCGGAAGATATTGCAGAATATGTAAAAAAATTTTCAAGGCTAAATATTCAATAGAAAAAAAACCGCGACGAGTTGAAGTGAAAAAAACATTGAAATAATAAATTAAAAAAAATCGTGTTTTTGGCTAGTAACTGAAAAATTAAAAAATATTTTAACATGATTCCAACATAAAAAGGTTGCGAAATTATATTCTTTATGAATTTAAATCATAAAAATTTAATTATGAACAACTTTGAAATTTAGTATAGTTGGACAATACTTATACGCGCGATCGGCGCTATGTGCCCTTTTCGTTTCCAGCCCCTCAATTATTCAAGTTAGAAATGTGTTTAATAAAATAATATATGACTATTTATAAGTTATCACTTAATAATAATTTTTTAAACTTTTTATTCATAGTTAAAAATGATATTAAATATATGATTATCATTTTAATAGTTTTTATAAAATTTTATGTAAATTTTATAAGTATATATTATTTAAGGAGATGTAAAATGGACTCTAACTTATTGCGCCGATAAATATTGATTATATTTCCATTGTATTTCAAAATTTTGAATAAAGAGATGCATTAACATATAATATGTATCACGAAGATTATTCAGTTAAATTTTTAAATAAATATATTCATCACCCGCCTAGAAATGCTAGCAGCTGGTAATGGCGCCCCTGTGGCAGCCACTATTGGCCCCTTGGTGGCGGTAGGGCAACCACGGCTGGTCCACAGTAGCGCCACTATTCTATTTATAGGCGGGTAGTTATTAAAAAGTTTGGGTTCCAATATTATTTACTAATTTTTTTCTATTTGGAATCAGAAATCTGAATATCTTGAAAACTAATGATTAGAATAATTTTAAATTTTAAATAAAAAATCATCATGGTACATACAATACATTTCTTTTATGGAAATTCAGCAATAGAATGGAAAGACAGTTAAATATGACAGTTAATTTTTATATCTTCTTATAGTGAAATATAATCAAACTTCGACAACAAATTCAACATAATGAAATAATTGTACTTTCAATGATCATATTCAATTCAAATTTTAGAGTGATATTACAGAATATTATTTTTTTCCGCATTTATAATAAGTGTTTCGCAAATAATAAGTAAATTTTCTTTTGAAATGTTTACTTTTTTAGGGGAAATTTTACTTCTATCTAGACAGTTCATAAATATAAATTGATAATTATAGACATAATTAGAAAAATTTATTCATATTTCATATATTTTCCTATCTTTATAATTGATTATTAAAAAAAATTTGATATCAAAAAATAATTTTTTTAAATTGTATTTCATAAAATTTATGTTCAAACAATATTAAAAAAAATATTTTTATATCATGTAATGATAATTTTTTAAATGAGGTAATTTGATTTATTTTAAAAATTAATATGTTTCTCTTATTAAAAATATATTATTGCTTTAATGAAATGAATTTTAATATATTTAATTGTTAACAATTTTTATATAAATGACAATTCATTTAAATACAAACACGTGTACAAATGAAAATGTAATTAAGGTAAATATAATTTTAATATATTAAAATGTAATTTCAATATATTAAAATGTAATTTCAATATATTAAAATGTAATTTTAATATATTAAAATGTAATTTTAATATATTTAATTGTTAACAATTTTTATATAAATGACAATTCGTTTAAATACTAACACGTGTACAAATGAAAATGTAATTAAGGTTAAATGTATGTTATTTTTAAAAAATCGTTAACAAGTAACTTTTTAAATAATGTCTCCATTCTTGATTTTCTTCTCAAACATAGATAGCTTACATTTTCGAATAGAAATTCCATCTTTTTGTTCGTAAGAATTGGAATCTATAATCTTAGAATTATTATTTTGAATTCTTATACTTCTTACTATCACCCAATTATCTTTAAATTTTTTGCTCATATTTTCAAGCCATTGCGAAATATTGCAGTCATAAGACACTTCATCTTCTTTCTCTTCACCACATTGAATTTTTTGCCAAATATTTGAATTCACTTCTTCAGTTTCAGAACTATTTAAATTTTCAATGTCTTTTTTATGGCTAGAATCATCTTCTATAATATCGATCTCAGAATTGATTTTATCAAAATCTATATTGATATTAAATTTTGTTTCATTCTCCGCAATAGTTCCATCTTTTGACGTATTAACCTTAAAATTTAAAGCTGTTCAATATAAGATTTTTAATTAAATTCTAAAATATGTCAATAAAATATAATTAAGCTATATTTTTTAAATAGTTATTTGAATCCTAATTTTTATAAAACTCAATTATGAAGTTTAAGAAGGGGCCGAACTATCTGTCTTTGTCTAATAGCGTTTTTCATCATTTATGTAAACACTATCCGGTATAACAAGAAAAAAATAGCAGCCCCCGCTAGATATTAGTATAATAAGTAAATTTTGTAATAACAAACAAATTTTTTTACTGCGTAGTTTTTGAATAATTAGAGACCTACCAAAAAAAGATAGGTTATATTCTAGATGGCTAGTAGGTCTCTAATTAGTCAAAAACTATGCGGTAAAAAATTTGATTGTTATTACAAAATTTACTAATTATACTAATATCTAGCGGGGGCTGCTATTTTTTTCTTGTTATAAAGAATAGTGTTTACATAAATAATGAAAAACGCTATTAGACAGAGACAGATAGTTCGGCCTCTTCTTAAACTACAAATAAAGAAGGCATATGTAGTAGAAATATGTAAAATTTTAATCTTAATTTAAATAAAATATTCAATCCAATAAAAATGAAATCTTATTCATTACTGATACATATTTTTATAAATATTAAGTTTCTATTTTTTAGTGAATATGATTCATAAATATGAAAATACTGCTTTAACTTACATGCACAACATCATTTTTTTGTTTCAACTGCTGTTGATGTTGAAGGAATTGATAAATTTTCTGCATCAGTAATGCAATCATTATGGAAAAAATGCGTTAATCTATATGTTTTGGATAAAAGTTTCTCATCCTTCTTTTGTTTTTCTTTTTTCTCTTTAATTTTTTCGCAACCGGACTTGTAATTACGTGGTGCTTTATGTCGATCACTCATATTTCTGTATTAATATTTATTTTCATCAGTCAGATGTTTAGTAATTATAAAAATTACTTTCACATATAAAATAAAGTGATATTCATGAGCAGGTTGTTTTAAAGTTTGTTATTGTAGAACTTACCTTACGCGGAAGTTATTTTTGTAAATTTTTGCGTTATATTTTCTAGGATTTTTGTTCCTATTATATAGATAAAATTTTGAATTTCAAACTATTTGAAATATTTAATAGTAATCTAAAATGTCGATAAAAAAGATAAAGGACTCTTGCAATCCCTATGAAATCAGTCTTTACAGAAAATGATTGTCAATGCCATGCTTTTTAATCAGAAAGCTACCACATCGATAGATTACCATGAGTCGATAAAACAGTAAAAATGTTCTCATTTTCAAGCGCGAATTTCAAATAGAGGGTTTTCATAATCATTCATTATTTCGTGTCATTTTTTACTCATTCTACGATATTTAAGACAAAAGTAATATATCTTTTGAAAAAAAATTTGTCGTTGATTTGTGGGGGCCTTTCCATTGTGGGGGCCCATAGGCAGCGCCTAGTCTGCCTATGCATTAATCCGGCACTGGGTCTGATCCCGATTACTGTATCATTAAGATGATCTCCTAGGAAATAAATCCATTGTTAATTAAAATTATTACCATTTTCGTTTCTATGAATGCATATACATATTTCAATCATTCCTGTATCCAATGCGATTTTTTTTATTATTAAAATTATATTGTTTCATCGAATTTAAGCCAAAACAAAAAAAAATTATTTTGTAGGTATTACTGTGTTTGCGAGAACCTTTCGTCATATTACTGTCACCCCAATTACTGTGCCCTGTTCATAAGTCCGTGATTCCGATTATTTATTGGCATTCCATTTTTAACTATTTCTACAGCTTTGCACATAACTTCTTTACTATAAATAACACGTTTTTTTACATTTCTATCCATTTTTGTGTATTACCTACAAAAACAAGATTATTATATTTAATGTTTTATTTTGTTAAATATATACTTACAACATACATAAACATTAAAATCTTTACGAACAACGAGTATTACAGGTCGATATTGTTATATAAACACAACAATAAAAGTAAGGTTAACAAGTCGCGCGCGGGAGCACAGAAATATGGTCAAGTTTTGAAATCATGCCGTATTACTGGACTTTGAATAAAAAAAAATAAAAAAAGGTTTTTAAAATTATTTTTTTGTGTTTATTATAAAATTTAACTATTTTATTAAAATATGCTTCATTTTATAATACGTAAATGTATTTTTAAAAGTAATTAATTATCTTGAAAGATTGTGCCTATCCTTAAGGTTTTCCTTAAGAAATCCGCAATAAGTGCTGAGAAATCAATAGAATTATTTAAAAAATTTTTTTTACGAAAAATTAATTGATATCCCTGTTAAAAAAGTTCGTACTGATTCGGTACTGATTTCACATTGAAATCAGGACTTGGTTAACATTGAATCAGTGTAAAATACAAACATAAAATTTACACAAAATCAGTACTGCGCATGTCCTGAAAATGGTTCCATAACACAACACAAATAAGGTACAAAATTTGAGCCTAAGCCTAATCGATATTGAATCAGTGTGAAATCAGTACTGAATTCGGGAAAGAATATTCGTATACGAAATAAGAGAATGAATTCAGTACGAAATCAGTACGTAATTAGTACACCATTTCAACAAAATTCGTACGAATTGTTTTCGAAATACGTGACTTTTCATTTCCTAATCAGTATTAAGAGCATGATAAAGCTGCGTGCCTTCTAATAATATTTCCAATCCTAACTTACGAATAAACGATGCGTTTAATCGAGTTTTTTTCACTACAAAGAAAAAATTTGTAAGATTAAACTCTAGTGCGGACAACTCAAGAAATCCACTAAAATACTACACATAAAAAGTTACACTACAAACTTTCAATTTATCGTATTTTAAGGTTAGGTTTATTGAGTTTTATATCTAATTTCCAATCCAAGCTTATAAAAAAATAACAAGTCTAAATGATTTTTTATTTTAACAAAAATTATTGTATTAAGAGGCGGTCGTAACCAAATCGGTGACTTAGTTCGGTGCTTGTAATAAATGCTTATAATAATTTATTCATTTATTAATATGATAAAAATATATTCATTTCCTCTAGTCATGTATATAAAGAATAATTTAAAATAGTTAAAGCCACAAAAATATACAAAATATTGTTATAAAGCGAAAAATGCCACCTAACAATCGACAGGACAGTTTTTTGCATGCGGCATATGTCAAGTCAGTTTGATATTTGTAATAAATGCTTATAATAATTAATTTACTTATTCATATGGTAAAAATATAGTCGTTTCCTCTAGTCATGTATATAAAGAATAATTTGAAATAGTTTAAGCCATAAAAATATACAAAATATTATCGTAAAGCGAAAAATGCTGACTTGATATATACCACAAGTCACCGATTTGGTTCCGACCGCCTCTTAACATAGCTTAAGTGCGGACAAGTTATTATATTTGTTTAATTTATGAATTGGAAAAGATATTAATAAAATAAGAAAAGCAAAACTCGATTGTTGCAGCTCCGACATCCCGTTAAATCAATATACTGAATTTGAAAAAGAATATTCTTATACGAAATCACAGAATCGACTCAGTACAAAATCAGGACGTAATCAGTGCACAATTTTAACAAAATTCGTACGAAATGTTTTGGAAATACGTGACCTTTCAGTTTCTAATCAGTGCCAAATCAGTACTGAATTCAGGAAATAATATTAGTATACGAAATGAGAGAATCGACTCAGTACGAAATCAGTATGAAATCAGTACATACCCCGTTGACAAAATCCAATTGGATTTCCAATTGGAAATTCATAATGGAATTCCAATGAGAATTTTAGAAATTCAACGTAAATTTATCGACATTTTTAAGCGATTGAAATATTTTTTTATATAAAATTTTATTTATGTTTTCGTTGCGACTTATAAAAATATCTCTGTTCATTGAGTAAAATAGAACGTGAGAAAGCAGGCCGAATGATCGTCGTTTTAGACCAAATGAAACTACCAGACTACCAGCTTCTAAGTTCTAAACTCTTTTATTTTTTTTTGTGCGCATTTGCTTGCCATAAAAGAGTCAATAGATAGAAAGCGTGCTAACCACCTGGTGATCAATCATTAGTACTATTATATAAATGTGTATATTTATATTCGATGATTAGCCGCCAGGGGGCTACAACGCTATCTATCTATTGACTTTCTTATGGCAAGCAAATGCGCACAAAAAAAATTTAAGAGTTTAGAACTTATAAGCTGGTAGTCTGGTAGTTTTATTTGGTCTAAAACGACGATCATTCGGCCTGCTTTCTCACATTTTATTTTACTCAATGAACAGAGATATTTTTATAAGTCGCAATGAAAACATAAATAAAATTTTATATAAAAAAATATTTTAATCGCTTAAAAATGTCCATAAATTTACGTTGGATTTCTAAAATTCTCATTGGAATTCCATTATGAATTTCCAATTGGAATTGATTGGAATTCCAACATGGACTTCCAACAAAATCCAGTTGGAATTCCAATTAGAAATTCCAATTGGAAATTTGTTTTGGAAATACGTGGCTTTTCAGTTCCTAACCGGTGTTAAATCAGTACTGATTTCGAAAAAAATAATTCGTACGAATTTTGTTAAAATTGTGTACTGATTACATCCTGATTTCGTACTGATTCGATTCTGTCATTTCGTATACGAATATTCTTTTTCGAATTCAGTACTGATTTAACACTGATTAGGAACTGAAAAGCCACGTATTCCCAAAACAATTCGTACGAATTTTGTTAAAATTGTGTACAGATTACGTACAGATTTCGTACCGAGTCGATTCTCTCATTTCGTATACGAATATTATTTTCAAAAACGTTTAGCTAAAAATATTAGTTAAAAAAATAACTAAAATATAGCTAAAAATACAGCTATATTCAACTGGAATATAGCTATATTTATATGAATTTTTTAGGTAAAAATCCAGTTATTTTTTAGGTAAAAATCTAGTTAATATTTTCAGTAGCTTACAACAGCTGAAAATATAACTGTATTTTCAGCTATATTATCAGCTATATTTTTAGATATATTTTTAGGTACATTTTCAGCCAACTTTACAGCTATTAATATATAAAATTTTTCTTTTTTTTTATTCCACATCTGGTAAATTATTGTCATTTACATATCTAATATGACTAAAAATTACAAGATACAAAATGAATCTCAACATTTTCAATATTTTTATAGCAGCAAAGTTGGCTGAAAACGTACCTAAAAATATATATAAAAATATAGCTGATAATATAGCTGAAAATACAGTTATATTTTCAGCTGTTGTAAGCTACTGAAAATATTAACTAGATTTTTACCTAAAAAATAACTGGATTTTTACCTAAAAAATCCATATAAATATAGCTATATTCCAGTTGAATATAGCTGTATTTTTAGCTATATTTTAGTTATTTTTTTAACTAATACTTTTAACTAAACGTTTTTGACGGGGCTGATTTGGCACTGATTAGGAACTAAAAGGTCACGTATTTTGAAAATAATTCGTACGAATTTTGTTAAAATTGTGTACTGATTACGTACTGAGTTGATTCTTTCATTTCGTATACGAATATTCTTTCCTGAATTCAGTGCTGATTTCACACTGATTCAATATTGATTAGGCACGAATTTTGTACATTATTTGTGTTGCGTTATGGAACCATTTTCAGGACATGCGCAGTACTGATTTTATGTAAATTTTATGTTGATTTTACACCGATTCAATGTTAACCAAGTCCTGATTTCAATGTGAAATCAGTACTGAATCTGTACGAACTTTTTTAACAGGGATGATATAGAATTAATTTTTGCAAATTAAAGATTGAACTTTCGACTTTATTATGACATTTTTTTCCTTCAATTTTTTTGTAAAATTTTATTTATAAAAACAATTCAATATAAGAACACAGTGTTTGGGACAGGCTCAGTAATCGGGAATCAGACCCTATATTTGGAAGGTTTCTTGTCATCAATGAAAAAATATTTAATTTTTTAAATTAATAATCTATTAATATCAAGAATTTTCTAAAAATTATAATATTTATGATATGCAAACCTTATTTGTGATACATACACTTTGTATTATTTGTACCTCATTAAAATTTTATATTAGATGCAAAAAAGATTGTTAAGTAATTGCAAATAGTTATTTTATTATTCTGAAATAATGTAATGTCAGCAATTAATAATTTAAGCACCTTTTTTTTTAAAAAAATTTTTTTTACTTAGTTTTAGCTTTAAGAAAATATTTTAAGTATAAAGCGTACAGAAATTTCTCACAGATAATAAATCGATGCGTAGTCGTTCTATTATCTTTTTCTTTCCTTTTCTCTCTTATAGAATAACGCTTACGCATCTATTTTTACCTTGTATCTAGTTGTTACCCTGGTAGAAAATGAAACGCTTTTTCTACCATTTTATGGCCATTTCTTTAAAGTGAAGAGCAGAAAATGGGAATGTTTTATGGCCATTATTTGAACTAATATGAAACGTTTTTTTCAACCTCCATAGTGCTAAAAAATGCTAATAAAATGTTGAGTCTGATCCACTATTATTTGAATATAGATAGTTAACAGTAGAGTCTATCAAATTGTGCTCTAATTGATTACTATTAAGAATCATTTAAGGTTTTTTCTTGAAAGTTATCATTAATCATTAATAGAATCACTTTTGTTAATATATTCGCGCGTATATTTTGAGTTTTGATCGGATTGTTAGAGGTTATTTTTAAACGATTAATAAAATTTTCCATTTATTATTTTAAAAAACGATATTTTTATACTCGTTTCGTACTGCGTTTCATATTTTTATTTTAATAAAATTTAATATTATTTTTATTTTTATAAATTCCAATAAAAATAAACATTGACGAAGGAATGTGAATAACTACTAATCTATATTTTCTCGCCACGTGGCAAAAGTGAGGTTATGATTTTACCTATGATCTGAAAAATTAAGGACTCATTACTAAAAAGTTATATAACTAGTCAAAAAAAGTTGTCCACAGTTTACCTAATTTTTAGATAGCTGTTACTGATTTTTTCTCTCCGTTTACTTAAAATGCGTATTTTTTTGGCTAAATACAAAAATTTTTAACAACATTTTTATATTAGCATTTTTTGCCTATAAGATGCTAACCAATATACCAAAAAATTTGAGCTCTGCAGATTCAGCAAAAAATTGCCATTTATTCGCCAATATTGACATGACAAAATATTACTATTGACAATGGTCATAAATTGTTGTTTACGCCATTTTTAATGTTCAAATTTCTACCAAGGTATTTTCTCTTGAGAATCTATAACTACTACATGAGAACATAAATAAATTTGTACGTTTGTTTTTAAGATTAGAGATACCTTAAGAGAATGTAACAACTAAAAATTTGTTAATGATAAGGGAACGTGAGTAAGAGATAAAGAAAAAGAAAAGAGCATGAAAAACATGATAAATCATGTTTCTTTTTCTTTAAAATTATTTTAAATTAAAATTTATTAATAATTTTCTTATTAAAATGTTTTTCCTAGAATTTAATCATAGTATTAAGAAAGACAAAAGATGGAATAATAATAATAATAAATATCACCTTTTAAATTTAACTAATTTTTATAAGCATCCATCTCTTGTCTTTATATAATGTTTTTAGATAATTGATTTTATGCGCTTAATCCGTTAAATGGATTATAG
Source organism: Anastatus disparis (assembly GCA_017163975.1). NCBI lineage: Eukaryota > Metazoa > Arthropoda > Insecta > Hymenoptera > Eupelmidae > Anastatus > Anastatus disparis. The sequence goes on from JAFFSR010000327.1 coordinate 778,717, forward strand.
TAAATTTAAGAAAATAAATTTTAAGGAGGAATTAGTATTAAGTGTGTTAATATATCCCACATAGCATGGAATATTTCAAAAAAAGATTACATGAAATATTTCAGTAAAAAATTAAATTAGCGATGAACAAATATTTCTTCGAAATATTACAGTTTAAGAATATGAAATAATTCATTGAAATATTTCTGTAATATTGCTGCAACATTTCATGTTTTATTCCAAAAAAATTTCTGAATCCAACACTGAAATATTTGAGAAATATTACTGAATTATTTCTTGAAATGTTTCACATTAATATTTTACCAATCTTTCAAGAAACATTGCATGAAATATTCCTGTAATATTGAAGGAATATTTCATGTTTTATTCCTAACAATTTTTGAATCCAACACTGAAATATTTGAAAAATATTACTAAATTATTTCTTGAAATGTTTCATATTAATATTTCACCAATCTTTTAAAAAACATTGCATGAAATATTCCTGTAATATTAAAGGAATATTTCATGTTTTATTCCAAACAATTTTTGAATCCAACACTGAAATATTTAAGAAAGATTACTAAATTATTTCTTGAAATGTTTTACATTAATATTTCACCAATCTTTCAAGAAACATTGCATGAAATATTCCTGTAATATTAAAGGAATATTTCATGTTTTATTCCAAACATTTTTTGAATCCAACACTGAAATATTTGAGAAAGGTTACTAGATTATTTCTTGAAATGTTTCAGATCAATATTTCGCCAATCTTTCAAGAAACATTGCATGAAATATTCCTGTAATATTTAAGAAATATTTCATGTTTTATTCCAAACTATTTTTGAATCCAACACTGAAATATTTGAGAAATATTACTAAATTATTTCTTGAAATGTTTCAAATCAATATTTCGCAAATCTTTCAAGAAACATTTCATGAAATATTTCTGTAATATTGAAGGAACATTTCATGTTTTATTTCAAAAAATTTTTGAATCCAACACGGAAATATTTGAGAAAGGTTACTAGATTATTTCTTGAAATGTTTACGATCAATATTTCGCAAATCTTTCAAGAAACATTGCATGAAATATTCCTGTGATATTGAAGGAATATTTCACGTTTTATTCCAAACAATTTTTGAATCCAACACTGAAATATTTGAGAAAAATTACTAGATTATTTATTGAAATGTTTCACATTAATATTTCACCAATCTTTCAAGAAACATTGCATGAAATATTCCTCTAATATTGAAGGAATATTTCATGTTTTATTCCAAACAATTTTTGAATCCAACACTGAAATATTTGAGAAAGGTTACTAGATTATTTCTTGAAATGTTTACGATCCATATTTCGCCAATCTTTCAAGAAACATTGCATGAAATATTCCTGTAATATTGAAGGAATATTTCATGTTTTATTCCAAACTATTTTTGAATCCAATACTGAAATATTTGAGAAAAATTACTAGATTATTTATTGAAATGTTTCACATTAATATTTCACCAATCTTTCAAGAAACATTGCATGAAATATTCCTCTAATATTGAAGGAATATTTCATGTTTTATTCCAAACAATTTTTGAATCCAACACTGAAATATTTGAGAAAGGTTACTAGATTATTTCTTGAAATGTTTACGATCAATATTTCGCAAATCTTTCAAGAAACATTGCATGAAATATTCCTGTAATATTGAAGGAATATTTCATGTTTTATTCCAAACTATTTTTGAATCCAACACTGAAATACTTGAGAAAGTTTACTAGATTATTTCTTGAAATGTTTCAGATCAATATTTCGCCAATCTTTCAAGAAACATTGTATGAAATATTCCTGTAATATTGAAGGAATATTTCATGTTTTATTCCAAACTATTTTTAGATCTAACACCGAAATATTCGAGAAATATTACTAAATTATTTCTTGAAATGTTTCAAATCAATATTTCGCAAATCTTTCAAGAAACATTTCATGAAATATTTCTGTAATATTGAAGGAACATTTCATGTTTTATTTCGAAAAATTTTTCAATCCAACACTAAAATATTCAAAAAATATTGTTACATTATTTCTTGAAATGTTTCAAATTAATATTTCACAAATCTTTCAAAAAACATTTCATGAAATATTCCTGTAATATTAAAGGAACATTTCAGGTTTTATTTCAAAAAATTTTTGAATCTGACCCTGAAATATTCAAGAAATATTGTTACATTATTTCTTGAAATGTTTCAAATCAATATTTCGCAAATCTTTCAAGAAACATTTCATGAAATATTTCTGTTATATTTAAAAAAACATTTCATGAAGTATTTAAAAAAATGTATGAACATAACACTGAAATATCGAAGAAATATTGCTGCACTATTTCTTAAAATATTTCAAATCAATAATGCGCAAATTTTTCAAGAAATATTTCATGAAATATTTCTGTTATATTTAAAAAACATTTCATGAAGTATTTGAAAAAATGTATGAACATAACACTGAAATATCGAAGAAATATTGCTGCACTATTTCTTAAAATATTTCAAATCAATAAAGCGCAAATTTTTCAAAAAATATTTCATGAAATATTTCTGTCAAATTCCAGAAATATTTCATGGAGTATTCCGAAAAATTTATGAATATAACAGTGAAATATTGGCGAAATATTGTTTAAATATTTGTAGTTCTCTCGCGTTTGTAGCAATTCTTCCATCTTGCCAGCAGGTGGCTACTTGATTATATTTTCATGTGATCGTAAATGTGGTTGGCAAACTCTCGCAAGTGGTGGGACGCTCTCTCGTTTAGTATATAAGACCGAAAATTCTTGATACAAATAAATAAGCGCTTAAATTATAAATAACAAATAAATGTATAAGTATCTAATATGGTTTGAGATGCAACTCTTACAAAATCAAAAATAATATCTGATAGAATTTTTCATCAATATTACAAATCAGTATTTCATGAAAGATTTCAAAAATATTTCCGAAAGGGTTAATAATCCTCTATGAATACTTTAGTTAAACTGATGGGCAATCTTTCAACAATATAACATATCAATATTACATGAAAGATTTCTGAAATATTTCCGAAACATTTTTTGAGAGATTCATAATTTTTTATGAATCCTTCAATAACATATTTTAGCAATCTTTCAACAATGTTACAAAGCAATATTTCATGAAAGATTTTAGAAATATTTCAGAAACATTTCTTGAAAGATTCATAATCTTTTATTAATCCTTTAATAAAATATTTCTGCAATCTTTCAACAATGTTACAAAGCAATATTTCATGAAAGATTTTAGAAATATTTCAGAAACCTTTCTTGAAAGATTCATAATCTTTTATGAATCCTTTAATAAAATATTTCTGCAATCTTTCAACAATCTTACAAATCAACATTTCATGAAAGATTTCAGAAATATTTCAGAAAAATTTCTTGAAAGATTCATAATCTCACATGAATCTTGCGGTCAAATATTGCTACAATCTTTCAACAATATTACAAATTAATATTTTACAAAATAATGAAAGAATGTTACAGAAACATTACATGAAATATTTCAAATCAATCTTCTAGGACATATCAATATTTCAGAAATATTTCTTATCAATATTTCTGTTTTATTCCGAATCTTTCAATGAAATATTTCAGAAATATTTCAGAAATATTTCATGCTATGTGGGATCTTAAATAATTTTTATATATCAAAATTTCACTTAACCAGAGTTTAATTTTACTAACAAGTTTTACATCTTATTTTAATTAATACTTATGTTTTATATTTAAGAAATTTGCTGTACATTACCCCCTATCATCAATTTTAACCTTTGATTATTTTTATATTATTTTCACTTTTGTTTTAGATCTTTTAAAAATTATAAAAATCCCAAGCTATAGCATACTTTTTATACATTTTATAATTAAAAAATAGATGTTTACTGATGTGTTAAGATTTTTAAGCGTAGTGCCCGTTTTTTTTTTTACTTTTTCTCATATCTGCACGCATCTTTGTACAAACTGAAATATTTAATAATTTTCTTTCTTCTGAAATATTTAATAATTTTAATAATTCTTATACATTCCCTTTTTATAAGAAAAATCACTTATTTTAATCCAATAAATTTTAAATATTTCAGTTTACTTGATATTTGCTTGTTATATTTTAAATTTTAACATTTATTTTTATTTTTGTTTAAACCCTAATTTAATTTTAATCCTTTATTGTTTTCATTTTATTAGAATAAATTTTTATTAGAATAAAGAATAAAATACAATTTATTTAGTACGTAAGATTCAAAAAAGAAATGTAAGGGACAGAGAAAAGATAAGGGAGGAGCCAATGAGAATTTTTCCCGGCCTAATCTCTGTTCTCTTTCTCTGTCTTGCCTATGCATCCTTAAGGAAAGGCCATGGGAAAATGATAGATAATTTTCAAGCAATTCAGAGTATATAAACTCCTGAATAATAACAAAAAGTAACTCAGCTCTCAACTAGTTCATGGTCGGATAGCCTCACAGCTAATCGACTGCAGACCTTGAGTTACACTCAAGTGTTTTAAAGTCCTTACCTTTTTATAATATTCTAAGTACCTTTCGGACTTAGAATATTTTCATTCAAACTTTCTTTTCAAAGTTTTTATAAGTCCTCGAGACTTTATTTTATTTTTCAAAATTTTATAAGTCTTTGAGACTTTACGTTTTTCAAATTTTTTATAAGTCTTTGAGACTTTACGTTTTCAAAACTTAAACTTAAATAAGTTTTTAAGACTTTATTTAAATTTTCTCTTTGAAAATTTCAATTATTTTTCAAGGCTTTTTGGATTGTTGTAATAAGGCACCAAAAGTTAATAAAAAGTAAGTAAAACTAAAAGATAGTTTTTACCTTTACTTAAACTGCTCTTTTTCTATCTTCCCCGAAAGCTAGATGCACGAAACCATAGATGAGAACCGGTTGGCTAAGTGCAGAAGCTCAAGGAGAATTAACTCTAATAGGGATTTTGAGTAAGCAGAGCCGTACTGCTTACAGCTTAAGGTGGTTCGTGCGACTAACGTGTTTTTTCAAGATATTCTTGAAATTGTAGGTATAGTTCAATGAAGGCAATGTGAATATCATATTAAAATTTCAGAACATTTCATCGTTTCGTTTTTGATTAATCGATGTTCAAAGTTTTACAAATTACATTGGAAGTATATCTATATATATTGGAATTTTTACATTTCGTAGCTGTTAATCGCAATATCTCATAAACTAAATTCAAATTGTAATTGAAAATTTAAACATATATAAAGGAACTAATAATAAACATTTTCCAACAAGATTCACGTAAATTCATCGTTTTATTAAAGAGATAAAGTGTTTTGAACATGTAATTATTAGATAAACGATGCATATTTCGTTCACATTTACGTTGCTGCGCATGCGCAACTGGATCATGTGAGCGCTATCTCTTTCTCTCACAGCTAGCTTTCTCTCTCTTACCGCACAAACCACCTTAAGAGTGCTGAAAGCCATTCGTCTTAACGACAGGTTAGGCAAATAACGAATTAATAATTGTAACTTGCCATTACAATATTCAAATTTAAAATTAACCAAAAATGTGTATTTTAATCTTATGGTTTTTTTATTTAAATTTCGTATTTCATATATATAAAATACATTTGTGAAAATATTTTTATTAGAAATAAACACAACATTTTTTTTAAGCATGTTTCACGTAAAAATTAATTTCATAACTCAAATTCATGGTCATATATTAAGGTCTGGAAATTATAGTTGTTACTCAGTTCCCAGTTCTCAGTTTATTTATATCAATATCTTTGTTTTTCTTATGGAAGAGTGAGAAATAGTCACTTGATGAAATAAATTATACGCTTTTTTATTTTAAGCACATGTGTATACATATATTTTTATATTATGTTTCATCAAATTATTTTCTATTTTATTTAGTACTCAAAATTGACTTAAATTAATTAATTCTTAATTACTTAAAATTAGTCATAATTATATATCTTCAATATAATTAATACCTATTAACGTAAAACCCATTAAATTGTGTAACAATTTTCAACAGTTGATAAATATAATGTAAATCATATAATATATTGTAAGGGTGGGTTTTATTTGGGAGATTATAAATATGTATAATAAGAAATGATAGTTGGTTTATAAACCCCAAATCCTGCGATTCCCCAGCCTACAAAAATAATAATAATGATATAATATGGGAATTAAATACTCTACCTTTAATATACCAACCAATTATAAGATCACGTTAAGAAATAAATTAATAAACGTCTAAATATAAAGAGTAAAATCCACTGAATCAACTTTAAATAATTTAATTAAAAGAGTTTAAGTTAAGCCATAGACAAATCCCTTATAAAAAAAGTTCTTTAGATAAATCTAGGTTAAGTTAAAATAAAAATAAACTATTGAATTTACTTATAATATGCTAAATAAAAAAACAATTAGTAGTTTAAACTGTTAGCAATAATAATAATTTGACTCTATTTAATACTATAAAAATTGAACAACGGGTACAACACGTGCTCAATATATATTTTAGGTTATGTAAGGGTGGGGGCTCGAACAGCAGTGCGTATCCCAGATTACGCAATCTTCCTGTTGGTGGTGCTAGTGTCGAATGTCCTCTTATTCTTTCTCTCTGACCTTCAATAGGCGTTTCGTGGGAGTGAGGCTATATACTTTGTAGTAATTTAATATATATGCTTTCTATATATATCCAGAAATTCAATTACTATGACTTTTAATTTCAAAGTAATTAGGTATTTTAATTATTTAACTTTAATACTCTGTTATCTTCACACATTTAATAAAAGAAAATTTTATAAATCAAAGAAAAGTTATACAAGAAAAACAGTTCCAAAGAATTTTGCAAATAAACTATTAATTATTAAATTTTCATTAAATTAGAATCTACTAGAGGTACTGCTTGTACCCGGGTTTCGTAATACCCGGGTAGACCCGGGCACCAAATATGGGTAATATTCGAACTGAAATCCGGGTTCGGACAATACCCGGACTAAAACTCGTATTCAAATGATACCCGGATTAAAACCCGGGTAATAAAAATAACCGGGTAATTTAAAGTCCGGGTACCCGCTTTTTTAAGTTATACTAATTAAATTTAGATTTTTATATTATTTATAAACACAACTTATTTTATTTTCTATTTACTTTTATTTTTAAGCAATAAATATTCATTTAGAAAAACTTAGTGTGCGAACATTTAAATTATTTAATAACCCAATTGTTGAAAATATACACACTCATAATAGGTGTCGCCACCTATTGAGAATATTTTAGTAGACAGTTGAAGAGAATCAAGTTGCGTCTCGTCGTCGTTCAGTTCAGTTCAAGTCCTTCTGTTAAAGCCAGAACTTGTATTTCGTTATTGTATAGAGAGATCATTTAATTTAATTATTTTGTATGAATTAAATAAAGACTTTTCATTTAATATAAATTGTGCTCTGCATTTATTAATTATTTAACAGGTTATGAGCCCAGAGTGCTTTTAACTGCGCGTTTTATTTAATAAAATTAAGAAAGGGATTTGTGTAGTTTGGAACGTGCGTCAGTCTGTTTAGTGAATTGTTGTATTGTTCTTTATCCCCTGGTGAAAGCGTCAGAGATGGCGAGTCATGGAACGAAAAGACAGAACAAAGGACAGCTGAGGGAGAAAAAGGAGAAAGAAAGAAAAAGAAAAAGGAGTTGACTCCGGGTAAGAATTTGTCTTTATTCTCTCTCAATTCTATAAGACAGTAATGGCGTCGCATGCATGCTTATAGAAAGAGAGAAAAGGACAGAGAATAGATAGCGTCGTGCGCTAGTCTATAGAGAGAGAGTGAGAGAGAAATAAAATGAGTCGCCATGTTGGGTAAAATGACGCAATGTGTTTGAGTATGACAGATTCATGCGTGCACGAGAAAAATTATTTTTTTATGCTTTGTGTGTGTATGTATCTAGAACGAGAGAAAAGACCATGCACGCACAAAATAAAATTGATAGACTGAATAAACGACAATACGAAGTGAAGAAGGTTTTTATGTATGTGTATGTGTGTATATGTGTATATATATATATATATATATATATGTGTGTGTATGTGTGTATATATATATGTATGTATAGTGGATGCACGCGCGAGGTCTGAACAGTATTATGACGGTATAGACAGAAATAAATAAAAACCGGTTAAAAAAAATAATATTTGCAAAAAGTGCCGCTTGAATTTGGTTAAATTTCGCTATAATTAAAAATGAATGTAAAAACGGACGCGTTTTTATGTTGAAATACTAAGTATAATTGCTTGAAGAAAGAAAGGCATTGGCCTGACTTCTAAAAATTGAAATATAATAATGCACACAAACAGGGCGGCCATAGGCCCAAGTCGAGTTGATGAAAAGACATCGACGCCGTGTACAATAAAAAGATCGTGAAGACGTACGCGCGCAATTAGAAAAAGATAGAAAGATGGTGACTGCTAAAAGGCGAGAATAAACTCGCAGGTATATACATATACATTTGTACGTATAACATGGTTATAGCATAAAGAAAAGAGACAGTATATAAGTGTGATCGTATACGTATAGGAGCGTGCGCGTCGTCGCGATAAAAATGACAGATTAAGAAAGAGACAGAATTAGTGAAGCAAAACGAACTAAATCAAAGCGGACAAAAATAAAGTTTACGTAAATGTATACAAAAGACCGATTAAAAAAAAAGATAGAAACCCTAACAGCACAAATCGTTTCAAAAACGTTTTAAAAACGTTTTCTGGTAAACTTATATGCGTTTATAAATTTCGACAAAAATATGTATTTAAAACGTTTTTAAAACGTTAAATATGTCCGCATATTTTAGATTCTCAAGAGTAATGTAACGTTTATGGAACGTTTAAGAAACGTTTAGAAAACGTTTTCTCGGTGAAAAAATACGTTGGCTTAAATTTCCAAACGTTTCTAAAACGTTTTTTAAACGTTTTATTTTATTATTCTAAAAAATTATTATATAGAGAAAAAAATTTTACCAAATAAAACGTTTTTTAAACGTTAAGGAAACGTTTGGATATTTGAGCTTGCGTAAATTTTCATCGAGAAAACGTTTTCTAAACGTTTCTTAAACGTTCCATAAACGTTACATTACTCTTGAGAATCTAAAATATGCGGACATATTTTACGTTTTAAAAACGTTTTGAATATGTATTTTTGTCGAAATTCACAAACGTATATAAGTTTACCGAAAAACGTTTCAAAAACGTTTTTGAAACGTTTTTGTGTTGTTAGGGAAAGAACGACTTTAAGAAAAATATATTTAAGAATATTGAATTAATTGAAATTATCATTATACAGAGGAAAGAAGTTTATTGCAACTTCACAAAACATCCTCATGAGAATATGTATATGACAGTTGTTGAAGGCAGCATCGTATTCAAAATTATGACAAATTGAATACAAATTAAGTAATGAATAATGATTATTTCAAATTAAAAAAATTTTATTTTATTAAGCTTGAACGTACGTATATAAAAATATTTTTTAATAAATATATCCATGGTTTTAAAAATAATATTGATCGATCATAGTTGCGGCTTTCACATACATAATAATACTTGTGTTCAGTATATTGTGTATGGGAATAATAGCACATATGTATAATTATAAATATAAAAATATACATAAATAACTGGCAAATTTGATTGATTTAACATTGCTTGTGTTCGGCATGTTAGATTGATTCTCTTAAATTGTCATAAATATGAATGACCTAATATTGCTTGTGTTCGGCATACTAGGTTGATTCACTTTATTTTGATAGATATATTGAGCTTGAAGGGCTTGTGTTCGGTCTATTAAGCTCATAATATATATATATATATATAATTAACTCTAACGTAAATTTTCTAGTTTTGCTTGTGTTCGGCAAAATTATATGAATTTTATTTATATTGGTTTACTATTCCTTTATAGTTGACAAGTACGTTATGAGTAAAGAATTTGACCTGGTGATAAGGACAGTCACAGAGATGAAGACAGAGTGAAGACAGATTATATATGCCCTATTGTACGACAGGTAGCCACACTATGACTGATAAGAAAGAGAGAAAAGACAGAATTAACGACAGCAATGAGACTGAGAAGACGGGAGGGGCTATATAACGAGACAGAACAGAAAGTAGAATAAAGTGACGGTTTTGAAGACGGCTCTGTGAAAACTGTAGTTAAAGTAACTGCAGGAGGTCAAATAGCGACAGTTAAGGAAAGACAAAAACAAATCAAAGGTTTGACAGCAAAATTGAATGATGTATTGGAAAAATATGTATACAACGGAAAAACAGATGAAAACAAGAACGAAGACGGAGCTAAAGACAGAGAAGAGACAGATAAGCATTACAATACGACTGAGACGGCAGAAATAAAGACGGAGACAGAAAACAGAATCAATGAAATGACTGAAGCAAAATTGGCAGACCTATCTGACAAATTGGACAAGGTAATGGATAAACTCAATACAGTTAAGGCAGAAATGGCAAAGAGCAAGAGAGGCGAAGAAAAGAAGAATAGAGCAGAAAGGAGATGACGATTTGATGGCTTTGATGGTGAAGGAGAGAAGCGCCATGTGGGTCTTTGACGGACAGGCTCTGAACGCAATAAGGGAGAAATTTGAACAGGGAAAGGAGGATTACTACAGGTAACGAGTCAGAAAGAACAGATAAATCTAAAGACAGCAAAACGACATATAAGGTAAACAATGATTTTGAAAATTATACACTTAACGCAGAAGGTTCCGAGAACTCGACAGTCTTGGACGAATACTTAGGACTGGTAAATAAATTGAAAATATCGCGTTTAATACAAATAAAGGTTGATAAAAGACTTAATAAAGAAAATGACAGTATTTTAGATGTTTTTAAACAATTGAAAGAAATTATTAAAACCGGACTAACTAGAAAAGACGGACCAGTAAAACGCTATTATAAATTAACGACTCAAATCACATTTGAAAACTTTGGATTATTTTATGTCTGAATTAAGTTCGCTGGACTTATTGTATGTTATAGATAGTACTATTGTAGCAAATGAAAGTTCGTGACATTTTAATAAATAGAATAGATAAAGACTATCATGCTAGAGTTATGAAAATTGAAGATTTAGTTGAATTGTTGAACAGAATTATAGAAATTAAAGGGAAATAATTAAATTGAAGCGAGGTAAATGTAACTTCATCTAGTATTAAAAAAAAAAAAAAAAAATACAACATACAGTATAATCCAGCGAAAGAAAAGGCAGTTAATTTTATAGACAGATTTGAAGAAATAGTAAGAAGTTATAATAACATGCCAAAAGTTAAATCGTTGCCTAAAGAAAACGAAAGAGATCTCTTTTATAATGCTATCATAAGCAAAGTACATCAAGTAGAAAGAATATATTTTATGACAGAAATTGTAATGGAGAAAGGGTTATCTTATGATAAACTAAAGTTACTTATTATACAGGTTGAAAGACATCAAACGACAGTTATGACGGCCATATGAAAGGCGATACAGAAAGTGAGACGTTTTGAATGCGACAGCTATGGAAACTGTGCCAGTGACTGCCCACGACAGGGAAATAGCATAAAAAAGTGTTTTTTTTGTCAGAGATTTACTCGTGACCATGTGATCTCAACATGTCCAAAGCGTCAGGGACACTCGAGACAGAAAGACAGAAAAAGGTATGAATCAAAATATTATAATAATAAAAGTAAAGAAAGTACAGGTCGGACAGCATTCACAAATAAGATAGCTAATCTAATTAATAATGTCAATCAAAAACGAGCAAAATCTGTCAATAAAAGGAGACAAGAAAATTATGTAAAATATAACAGAGGAAAATATAAAAAATGAGGCAGTTTTAACCAATTAGAATCTAGAAACAAGAAGACTAATGAACCGAGTGCTGACAGTGGTGCGACAGAACGTTTGACAAATTCAAAATTGATTTTGAGGACATTTATTGAACAACTAGACGGAATCCAATGCGCAAATAAAGACTGCAGCGTAAATCTTAAATCTAAGGAAGAAGGAAGCGTGCAAACAAATACGACTGATGGAAAATTTATTATTTTAGACAGAGTAATCTGCATGGAAAACTTAAATGAAAATTTTTCATCCTTACCAATATATAATCAGCCATATTGTTTGACTGAATTTGAATCAGAAGCGACAGAAAATAATTAAAAACAAAGACAAGTTCTAGTATATGTAACGACAAGTAGAATGAATGAAGAACAGAATATTGAAGAAAATAATCAATTTAATGAAAAGCAAGAAAATCAGACAGTCAAAGAAGAAAAATATTTAGATTGCAGACAGAAATATTTATAAATCACATGAGATTAAAGTCAGTGAAGAATCTCAATGTGAGATTGAAAATACAAAAGCGACGGAGAAAATAAATATAAACAACTACGCTATGTTGTGGAATTTTCGAATGGGTCATTCATAAGTTGATTATTTAAGAAAATTACAATTAAAATTTCCTAATATCAAAACTTTAAAACAAGCTGTATTTGATGATACGTTGAAAGACTGTGAAGTGTGTATGATTGCAAAGTTTAACAAATTGCCATTTAAGACAGTCAAGCATTGAACAATTGAACCTTTGCAAATAATGAATTTAGACACAATGGGTTTTATGTAAACTATACGAAAGCAGAGATGTACGATTCAACAAAAAATTAGTCTACAAGGACAGATATGCAGCAACTGATATACAAGACTGGAAACAAATTGATGAAAAGATAAAGATACATGGTTTGTGAATTTTGTATTAGAAGACAGAGAAAATGAAACACTAATCCAAAAACCGGAGGGAGAGAAAGTCTAAAAATCAGTTAGACGACCAAGAAACGAAAATAATAAGACTGATAAAAAGTAACAAGGATTGGAGGGAGAGAAAATAAAATTAGTAGAACGACCGACAAAAGTTAAGAAAAATAGTGAATATGAAGTGCAAGAATCGGAGGGAGAGAAAACAAAACGACAGATTGAATTATAAATGGAAACACAAACAAGTACAGAAAATAAGATAAATGAAGAAACTTATGTTTTATTAGCAGAAATAAATAATGACCTGAGTACAAACTTGGAAGCCATGAAGTCAAAAGATAAACAAAAAACAAAAAAAAAAAAAATGGACCAAAACTATTATTGAAGAACTAGAATGTATATATAAGAATAATGTATGAAACTTAGTTGACAGTTCAATAGTAATGAATGACAGAAAAAGATCAAACATTATACATTCAAGATGGGTATTTAAAAGAAAGAAGACAGTAAAATAAGATATAAAGCGAGACTAGTAATTCGTAGTTTTAAAGACAGCAATGAGTATGACATGCAAGAAACATATGCACCGGATTCACGATTATATTTAATCAGATCTATACTGGCAATGGCAAACAAATTGGATTTAAAAATATGTCAGATGGACGTGAAGGCAGCTTTTGTAAATGGATATTGAAACAATGAGATATATATGGAAATACCTGAAGGGATTACTGCTTATGAAAGGATCAAACAAAACAAGATGTGTGTATTGGAAAATGCTTTATACGATCTGAAAGTCAGTTTAAAATGTTGGAATGAAAGACTTAAAAAGACAGTAAAGAAATGTGGACTTAGATCATTCAACAATGAGTCTTGTCTATTTACTCAGCAAGAAAAAAACGGATTTCTTATCTTGATTTAGTGTGCAGATGACATTCTGCTAGTTTGTAACAAATGTAAAGAAAAAAATTTTAAATGACAGAAACTGGTGAGACTAAAAGTTCTTTAGGCTCAGAAATAAAATAAGACAGAAAAAAAGGATACTGAGCATTAAGCAAGAACAATAAATAAACAAAATGCTAAAGAAGTTTAGTTTGGATCAATCACTCGCCTAACGAACACCTATGGTAATCAATCAGGTAGCCAATAAGAAGAAAAGACAGCGTGAAAAAAAAAGGAGAAACCAATGCAAGCAGGCCAGAAATTGCATATAAGGTAAATACTCTATGCAGACACCAAATCAACTTTACTGAAAAATGACTGGTAGAAGATTGAAAGAGTATTTGAATAATTAAGAAGAACAAAAGACTTTGAACTTAGATATAAAGGACAGAACGACTGTTTACAAGGATTTTCAGATGCAAGTTTTGACGACTGCAAAAATTCTCTTACGACCAGTAGCTATGTGATCAAGTTTTTCGAAGACACAACATCCTGAAGAACTCACAGACAGAAATATGTTTCTATAAACGAATGCGCTCAAGAATTGATATCCTTATATCAAATTTTAAAAGATTGTTAAAACAAGAATTAGCACCAATTCTATTATGGTGTGATAACAAGGCAGCAGAAGCAAGCGTTAAGACTGGAGGTGAAAACAAATTAAGACATATGACCGAAATAAAAGAACATTATGTAAAGGAATGTGTAACTAGAGGTTTAATTAATGTCAGTTGAATTTCCTCTAAAAGTCAGATAACTGATGTATTCACAAAACCTTTGTCATTTGAATTACATGAACGACTGACCAAACAAATATTTAACGACTGATAACATTGACTGATTATATTTCTGATGTGTATTTTAGTTAAGTTATTAACAAACTTTTTCTCTATATTACAGGAACTAAATGAACGATCAGAACAGAAACAATAAAAACGAGAGATATGCTACAACTCCTTTAATTAAAATATGTATGAGTGTGGGAGGGAGTGTTGAAAATATACACACTCATACTAGGTGTCGCCACCTATTGAGAATATTTTAGTAGACAGTTGAAGAGAATCAAGTTGCGTCTCGTCGTCGTTCAGTTCAGTTCAAGTCCGTCTGTTAAAGCCAGAACTTGTATTTCGTTATTGTATAGAGAGATCATTTAATTTAATTATTTTGTATGGATTAAATAAAGACTTTTCATTTAATATAAATTGTGCTCTGCATTTATTAATTATTTAACACCAATGTAACAAAATAAAATTAATTTTATATTCAAATAAAATATATATACAGTATAACTAGCAAATGTATTGTTTAAAGTGTGATATAGTATAATAATTTGCTACACGAATAGAATTTAACTTTGTAAATAAAGAGAAATATAAGTATTATTATTGTATAAGCGATATAATGGTCAATGATGAATAAGCCGTTATTCGTTTAACATTCAACGTGTCGATACCGAATACAAATTTTATTATCCGTCCAAGATAATTAAAATTTCTAATTTAATAATGAGCGAAAAAAAAGAAGTTGGGTATGGCAATTTGCTGAAAGAAAAGGCGAAATTGCATATTGTTTATTATGTGATACTGAGAATAAGGAAATTAGTTGTGCAGGCGGAAGCACTAGTGCTTTGGGTCGACATTTGCGGACTATTCATAGAAAAAGTAGAAATTTTGAAGAATCTCCTATCAGAAAAAGATTGCGGTAAGTGTATGTTATGATAATTTTAGCTTACAATACAATTCAAACTATAATAAAATATTTAATTTAATAAAATTTTAATTGATATATGTTGATTTACAGTTTTATATTGTTATAAAAAGTTAAACAGTGAAAATCGATTTTTAATTTCAATTATATTAATTAAAAAATTTTTGTTATTTGCTTAAAAATTTTTTTTGTAGTTTATTCAAAACATGTGAATAAATATTTTTTCGTTAAACTTTTTTATAGTTTTAATACATTTGTGGAATAATCACTAATTATATTTACATTGAAATTATGTTTTTGCTGGTAATTTGTTTCACAATTAATTTGACTGATTTATATTTGACTGATTTATCAATATTTATATCATTATTGTATTTTTTAATTTCAATCAAATACAATGTAAGGAAAATTATTTATTTCATCATGTTTACTTTTTTAAATACGTGTAATAATGATAATTTCATCAAACTATTAATGTAGGACGACTAAAGCAAATATATTTTATTAAAATCAAAATACTAGTGAATATGGTTTGTTTATAAATTCGTAATTTATAATTTATGCTTTTAATATTTTCATAACATTCTTTCGTTTTATACATACACATATATATATAATTAATTAAATAATATTTTTTTATAAATATAACATAGTATGCATATACTATATGATTTTTCTCTTTAGCTTTGAATCAGATAATGAAAGTATTGACGAAAATAATGTAAACAATACGGAAAATGACAGCGAACAAACATCGAATTTAGATGATATATCGATGGAACCAACTACATCAAGTACGAATCGTCAACATATTCGAAGACGTAAAAAAACAGAAAAAAGTCGTGTATGTAACGCACAGAGAACTGAAGAAATACATCAAGCATTGGCAAAGACGATTGCTTTAAATCAAATGCCACTATCTTTCTGCAGTAGCTCTGGGTTTTTACAATTTATGAAAATCGTAGAGCCTAATTATAAGCCTTGCAGAGAGGAAGCTATTAAAAAAAGGTTGATATTTTTAACTCAAAGCTTAAGAGAGAAAATAATGAAAGAATTAGGTAAGTTGAACTTAATTTAAAAGCACGTATTTTATTTTCGAGACTAAAATAGTTTATTGTAAAGATATAAAAAGTAGATACAATATTTTTTATTCTAGATTTTTATTTGTAATTCATTTCTTTGTTTTTTTAATTCATAAAACTATTTTCATTCATTAAAAATTAATTATTTTGTTTTCTTTGCAGAAAGTTCTGAAACTGTTTCATGTACCTCAGACCTTTGGACATCTCGAGGTGAGGATTCATATATCACTTTATCAGCTCATGTAATTAGCAATGACTAGGAGGTTCGATCATACACACTTTAAGATATAAAGATTTGGAACATGAAAATATTTTGGAAAGACCAGTTATCAGATCACACGTAAAAAATATGCTTGCTCAAAATGATCTTGTTACTCAAGAGAAAAAAGAAGTATCTGATTATGGAGAAAAAAAAGAAAGTGCATTACAATTTTTATACAATGAATCAGCTAGTGAAAATGAAAACGATGCACTGACACAATTTGATAATTATCTAGCTGAACCTCAAATTCGTTTTAATTTAAATCCATATGAGTGGTGGAAGTTACGTGAAAAAAAATATCCTATTCTGGCAAAATTAGCGAAAAAATATCTAGCGATCCCAGCTACTTCTGTCAGTTCAGAGCGCTGTTTTTCTACTGCAGGAAATATTGTTTCGATAAAAAGAAGTTGTTTGTTAGCGGAAAATGTAAATATGTTGATATTTTTGTACTAAAATAGAAAGTATTTCGACAACTGAATAATTAAAAAAAAATAATAGAAGTTATTATTGTATTTATTATTATCATTTTTGTTATAGTATTATTATTGTTATTATTACTTCAAGTAATAAAGAAATTACAATGAATATAATGGATTTAAATTTGTTAGGTATAATTCAATTGAATGAAATACTTTATTCAGAAGCTAATTTTTTATAACTACAAATAAATACCACCTGCCTACCCGGGTATTAAAAAAAAACCGGTCTTAAAACCCGGTTTTGAAACCTGTTTTCACTTTTACCCGGGTAGACCGGGTACCCGAGTACCCGGGTAATCGAGAGCTCTAGAATCTACACCAATAAACTTTTTAATGACTCTAGAATCTTAACAATAAATCGGGAATGAATTAGCATTTTATAAATTAAATAAGATCAGAGCCTAATTGGTGGCGCTAGTATCGAGTTTCATCATATAACCTCACTGAGTCTCACTACTATCTCACCTCTGAATTTTAATATGTAACTTTATACCAAGAGAGATTTATATATATATATATATATATATATATATATATAATTTTATTATCGATAAGAATATTTTTCTTTAAATATTCAAATAAAAGAAAATCCCGTAATTAACTTTGATGTTTAATATTAATAGGTTTAAGGTTTAGTCATATAGTAAAGAATAACTCAAGGAAATAAACCACTATTAACTTTTCACTTTTCTTTTCACTTTTTAATAAAAATAAAGAAATATTAAACACTACTCATCAATATATAATACGCTTTAAATTAACACAATTTTTCTTTAATTTGAAGGTTAAGTAACCACGTGGCTATTATTATAGCTGGCCATGGTTCTTCGATATACACTCCTCTTTTGTTCACTTTTCACAAAAAAAAAATTCTATTATAGTTACTTTTCCGCTAATTTTCTTTTCTTTTTAAATTAATAATAAATCAATAATTTTTTTTTCTTTTTGCGAGAGAGAGAGAACACAAAAAAAACTTATTTATTTAATTAAATTATACCTTAGGTCGCCATTGTGTACTTTAGCCAAATCCATTTCCATATCCAAAATAAAAAAAATAGTTATTCTACAGAAGAAGTGTAACAGTCCCTTCAAAAATAACCGGCAAATACTAAAACGTCCTCAGGGAAATGGCTATCCACTAGGCGGTGATGGCACACGTGAACAATAAAGGAAATTACTTGTTACGCCCTCTACGCGCGTGATTTAATTGAATATTAATGATATGTTAGATGCTAATAATTATTGAAATTTCTATTTCTTATAAACATTAAATTTTTAATTAGTTACTTTATTAAGTTGTCCAAATAATTTTCATGTCATCAATATTTACCTAATTTACGCTATTACAAATCTTTATTATAAATAAAAAAAAATATTCTTTAAAGTACAGTAGCGCCACTTGTAAAATTAAAAGAAAACACTGTAAAAAGAAATTTATTTAACTTTATGTTCGAAGCTTATTAGTATGCGAGCGCCCTCTACATATATATGCCTACACTATTCTATATTTAATTATTAATTTCCCCTTTTTTATGATATAACTCAGTTTTTTATCTAACTAATCTCTTTTTACCATACGCGTCTATCCTACTTTATCGACTTCGCTTATTACATCATTCTGTTTCTATCTATCTCTCTCTCTTTCTGCGTAAGTAGCGACACACATGTTTTTTTCTGCTCTTGCTTTTTCTCCTCTTAATAACTTTTTTTTTCACTCTGCTGAATGAAAATTTTTTTCAGAAAGTCGACCTCTGGGAGTCCTGAAGCCTTGGCTATATTTTTCTTGCAAATTGCAACTGCATTTTTTGAACTCTGGTTGATTTTCTGATCCTGAAGCATAGATTGTCACACTACTATTTGTTATTTGCTGCTGTTGCTGTTCTATCTTTTTTTACTGGGATTTTTTTTGGAATTGCTGCTCTGCTTGGTGCTCTGTGGAGTGTGGTTAGTGTCTCTGTGTGGTCATAGAGTTTCAAATGCATTAAATGCAATTGTTTTTGTTTATTACATCCTAACCTAAAATTTACTTGGTGCTGGCTTGCTTCATTCAATACATGCGCAATTTTGATATCAGTGGCTCCATCTCTTGGTTGCCTTGCACACTAAATTTGTAACTTGATTGGTAAATGACTGTGGAGTCTCATATTTAAGGTGCTTTTCCACTTGTCATTATTATATGTTATTAACTACATGAAATTCAGATCTGTATTATTATGCTGTTTCTCCACTTACTGGAAATTATTCACTAAGTTACTAACGGACCAACAACTTCATAGCATACATGTTATGCTGCTACTCCACTAGCATATTTAATATTACATCACTACTGTTGCTTTAAGCGCTACAATTTGTCTTCCTGGATTTCTTGAATTTTGATAGTTCAATCTATTTATTTAAATGGATATGAAGCAATTTAATGATATTCTTACTACGATACTTGAGAAGATGGGTAAGCTGGATAAACTGGACTCAATGGAATCTTCTGTTTTCAATGTGAGCAGTCTGCTTACTGTGCTATCTCATAAATTTTCTGTTCTTGAGTCGAGAGTTAGTGCACTTTCTACTGCATTTGACAAGCGAATTACTGAGAATGAAGCCAAACTTGACCGGGTCTGTCGCGAACATGGAGAGCTGAAGGCGAGAGTTGAGAGTGTGCTTGCTACTACTACCAATACAATAATATCTGGAATAGACTCTGCTATTAATATGCATCATCTTAGAACTTTATCACAGCGATGTAATGCTTTGAAAGCACAGCCGCTTCGTATTGAAAGGGCTTCTTATTTGGTACTGGGTGGTCTTGTGCCATCGGAATTTTCTAATCTTAAGGCAGGTGTATCTGCTATCTTTTCTACTTTGGATGCTAGTTTCTCAATTGAGGATATTGCTTCTGTTCGGCCACTAAAACGTTCGGTTTCTGACTCTTTCACCTCAACTTCTTTTACTACTGCTGTTATTTATGCTGGTACATCACCTGAAGTTATTTCCCCATCTACACGGCAGCATGATCGACGCTTCTCAACTATGCCACTGCTTGTAACAATGAAGAGTCCTGCACTTGCACGTGGGGTCATAACTGCTAAGATTAAGACTAGGAGACTTCATACTTCTCAGGTTGATGAGAATCTTATTTCTGGAGCTAAATGCGTCACTGCTCTTTCGCCTTCGTTAATCAACATCAACGAATTCCTTCCTCCCTCACTACATACATATAGGACTGCTCGAGACAAGGCACATGAGTGCATTGAATCAGCCAAACTATTATATTACTATGACAGACTATCGGGTATTACGAACTCACGACAGATCTGGAGAGAGCTCAAGAACCTTGGTATGTGCTCTACTGATAATAACTCGCGACATTCATTTTCTATAAATGAGCTTAATCGATACTTTGGTGGGATTGCGTTTGATCCACTTGCCCCTTCTGTTTCTGAGTATGTGAATAATATTAATGTAGATGAGCCTTATAAGCTTTTATTCAGGTTTAATGAGGTTACTTTGGAGGAGGTTAGGATGGCAATATGTCATTCTACTTCTCAGGCTAGGGGGTTTGATGCGGTCCCACAGTCTATTGTCTATGAGGCATTTCCAGTTATTGGGCCCTTGCTATGTCGTATTTTTAATAATTTGTTTCGTGAGTGTGTGTTTCCCTCATGTTGGAAGATCTCATTGATTACCACAATCAACAAGGTCTCTTCTCCGCGCACTATGGATGATATACGACCTATTTCCTCGTTGTCATTCATGTCCAAGGTTCATGAGCGTCTCGTCCATCAGCAACTTTATTACTACTTGTCCACCAGACATCTGTTGGATTAGAATCCAACAGATGTCTGGTGGACAAGTAGTAATAAAGTTGCTGATGGACGAGACTGGGTTTAGAACTGGACATAGTACTCAAACAGCTTTGCTCAAACTAACAGAAGATATTAGACTCAACATGGACAGACGTTATGTAACTATGCTTCTTTTATTTGATTTTAGCAAGGCATTTGACACTGTATGCCATGTCACTCTGCTTCGGAAATTAACTTCTCTCGATGTCTCGCACACTGTTGTCAGATGGTTTGCCTCTTACTTATCTGATAGACAGCAGTCTGTTGTTGACTCTGATGGTAATGCGTCTGACTTTGTCACTCTGAATACAGGAGTACCCCAGGGTTCTGTGCTTGGACCACTTTTATTCTCCATTTATATTAATGACGTTGCTGCCAACTTTCACTCCGGTGTACAGCATTTGATATATGCCAACGACTTGCAGGTCTATGTGCATTTTCCGATTTCTGAACTTGGCGCTTATACTAATCTTATGAGTGATCATGCTGTCCTCATTTCAAATTGGGCCTCTGATAACCATCTGGAATTGAATGTTGAGAAAACTAAGGCAATAATTATTGGCTCCTATTTCTATATTTATATGCTGTCCTCATTACCTGTAACTCGCGTTCAGTTGAACGGTGATAATATTAGATTTGAGTCCTCTGTTCGTAGCCTGGGTGTTTGGTAAGCTTAACTGGAGAGAGCACGTTACACAAGTTTGTAATAGGTCATTTTCTCTGCTTTACAGACTAAACTTCTTTAGAAAGAGCACCACGTTTTCTCTTCGTATACATCTTATAAAAACACTGCTGTTTCCACTCCTGGATTACTGCTGTCTGGTTTACTGTGACCTCTCGGCTAAGCTTGACCTTAGACTTTAGAGGATCATTAACTCTGGTATACGTTACATCTTCGGTGTAGGTAGGCGTGAGCACATCTCCGCTTATAAATTCTCATTAGGCTGGTTATCCACTGCGGGTAGGAGAAACTATTTTTCTTCTACGTTTCTGTATAAGATGTTCTTATCTTGTACTCCATCTTATTTGTATTCTATGTATCAGTGGAGCCGGCCGGTGAGGTCCTTGAGGAGTGATAGGAAACCTTTGACCATTCCTTTTTCATTCACTGAGTATCGCTTACGATCGTTCCTGGTCACTTCCTCGCGGCTATGGAATGATCTTTCTGCGACTTCAAGCAACTCATCCTCGCTCACGACATTCAAGACATCCTCATTTGCACACTACCTTGCCTTAGAGAGTGGACCTCTGCTTCATGCTAATTTATAAAACTGTTTTATATTGTATTAATTTTATTGCCGTAAAGTTTATTTTATTGTTATATCTGATTGATTACTGTTTTTTTTTACTGTTTATTATTATTATTATACTTTATATTAATTTTATTAATTCTAATATATTACTGTCAGTAATTGTACAACATAATGTACATATAATAAATTTGGTTATCTATCTATCTTTTTATCTCTTAACTAAACTCTGCGTGAGCGCCACAATAGCATGTTCGTGCGAGCACGTGTTCATTATTTCTACGCCGTTGAAACCTCTCTGCTGCCTTCTAGACGTGGTATAACCATCTTCTGCTAGCAGGTATCGGTCGTTCTACTTGCTGATTTTGTGTTCATAGTGAGTGTGTGTGTGCATAGTTGTTTCTTCGTCAGTATCGTCAGCCGGTAGTCTAACATACATGGCTACTTAGCAATAGGCCATATGATCAGCTGTGTACATCCAGGGCTCAGCACCGAAAACAAAAACACAACAGAATTATTTCTCTGTTGGTTTTTCTTTACGGTGGCCTTGGCTGCTCTCACGAATGTGGTGATTATGATTTTATGAATTCACACGCTCGGGGAATCATGTATGATTTTTCTTTTAATAGCTTTTTAATAGAGAATTATTTTAAATAAATAAAACAGAAAAAAATTATTGTGGCGTAAAAATACCACGTCACAATATATATATATATATATATATATATATATATATATATTACGTTAAAGGAATGGTTTCGGGACGGGGTTTTTTCCCACCGAGTATACATAATAAATAACCCACGAAATTTCAAAAATATACTAAAGAAATAATCGTAAATCAACCTTAATCGCAGATATAGATATAGAAATCATATGGCAACTTCCAGGACATGTCCTGGAAGTTGGAAATGTCCTAAAAAGACGCCCTTAAAAATCAGGAATGCCCCGAAACGGTATACTTCGATGTAGATATAAAAATATATATATATATATATATATATATATATATATATATATATATATATATCAGTTTTAAATTACTAATAATTAATTTAAAACTCAAAAGTAACTATTTTAAAACGGAATACGGAAGATAAACATGTATCGTTTTATTCCTTAAATATCACGAATTAAAATATTAATTACCCTGGTAGAAATTTGAACATTAAAAATGGTGTAAACAACAATTTATGACCATTGTCAATAGTAATATTTTGTCATGTCAATATTGGCGAATAAATGGCAATTTTTTGCTGAATCTGCAGAGCTCAAATTTTTTGGTATATTGGTTAGCATCTTATAGGCAAAAAATGCTAATATAAAAATGTTCAAAATTTTTGTATTTAGCCAAAAAAAATACGCATTTTAAGTAAACGGAGAGAAAAAATCAGTAACAGCTATCTAAAAATTAGGTAAACTGTGGACAACTTTTTTTGACTAGTTATATAACTTTTTAGTAAATGAGTCCTTAATTTTTCAGATCATAGGTAAAATCATAACCTCACTTTTGCCACGTGGCGAGAAAATATAGATTAGTATTTATTCACATTCCTTCGTCAATGTTTATTTTTATTGGAATTTATAAAAATAAAAATAATATTAAATTTTATTAAAATAAAAATATGAAACGCAGTACGAAACGAGTATAAAAATATCGTTTTTTAAAATAATAAATGGAAAATTTTATTGATTGTTTAAAAATAACCTCTAACAATCCGATCACAACTCAAAATATACGCGCGAATATATTAACAAAAGTGATTCTATTAATGATTAATGATAACTTTCAAGAAAAAACCTTAAATGATTCTTAATAGTAATCAATTAGAGCACAATTTGATAGACTCTACTGTTAACTATCTATATTCAAATAATAGTGGATCAGACTCAACATTTTATTAGAATTTTTTAGCACTATGAAGGTTGAAAAAAACGTTTCATATTAGTTCAAATAATGGCCATAAAACATTCCCATTTTCTGCTCTTCACTTTAAAGAAATGGCCATAAAATGGTAGAAAAAGCGTTTCATTTTCTACCAGGGTATTAGTAATTTTAAAGTGTTATATATTATGTAAATAATTCTATATTTAATAATTTTTAATTTTAGTAACAGGAAAAGCCACCCGAAAGAGATTAATAATTACATTTTCTGCGAGATATTGCCCTTGAATCGAGTAGGTGAAATATCAGTCTTAGTACCAAAAAAAAAACACTAAGCATCGAAAATTTATGCTCTTACTTCATAATATAATAGTACCAATATTGGTCCGTAAAATTCAAGCTATAGTACTAATTGAAATTATATCGCCACTCTTTTTTTAAGTACCTTAGTACATAAATTAGATATACTTGATTTAAAACCTATTTTAACAATACTTTCCTTTCTCTGTGCAGTTGTTAGTTCTAGTAAACGTCAAATACTGTTTCCGATTATTTCATGGTTCATGATTGAAACACGTGATTAAAAAGAATGAATTCTTATTATATTTTTTCATTGATTCTAATGCAATTTAGTAGAACAAATTCCTAATTCATCATGATATAATTTGTATTTAAACTATTTTTATGCACATTGTAACTTTAATTAATCTTTTTTATAAAAATATAAAAATTTAATTTAGTGCAAAACTACAATATCAAAATTCATAAGTTGCGGCAATTCAATTTTATTTTAAAATTGGCTAATTTATACATAATAATATAATATATGAAAATTCAACCGAGCAACGTTAGGAGCGAGGTATTTTTTGCTAGTTGTAAAAATTATAGTGTAAGGTGTTAAGTCCTGGCTTTACACCAGAACGGAATTAATGATTGATTATGTTGTTGTAGTTATGAGGAAAATATGTTTTATTATAATATTAAATAAAAAAATAAAGTTTGATTTTAAAATGTTTAGTTTTAAAGTTAAGTCTAGTGGTAGAAAAGCTCTACCAATTTTAATTGATATGAATCGTTCTTACGATTAAATATACTCGAATTGAAAGAAATATAGATCAAAATATAATTGTAAGAATCTTACCTTGATTCAGCTAAGTAGATACAGGCGAACAGTAAATAAGTACACTTGATTTAATATTTTAACTATAGAGATTTCATTTGTTACTTTTATAATAAACTGAGTATAGTGCGATTTAATATATTGCGCGAATAATTGTATAATTTTATAGTGCAAGAAATATAGTTGTAATAATTGTATCTTTTGAAGTGCTTGTAGAACTTCTTTGATAAAGTGCTTTAAAAAAGTGTCTGCTTTACAGTGCGCCTTTATCCTGACTTGATCTGTCTTTATATATTGATGATCCCTGCCTTGTTTTAGGATAATTGTTTTATAATTTGAATTTTGAATTGATGTCAATCGATGGAGCAATGCTTATCATGCATTTTGACTCTTATTGAATGATATGGTTAATTAATGTGGTAAGTCTGGTTCATGTAGTCTTCATAATTGAAATAATTTTGTTGATTCTGAAAATCGCATTGCACTTCGTTTCTTAACAAATGACTTACTTTTACAATGTGCTTGCTAACGTAAATTAGCTGATTGATCAATAACTGCGTATTTTTGAAATGATAAATTTTAAAATAAAAGATACATCGTGACGTAACAAAGGAATAGTTTTTAGAATTATTAGTCGCGTCGTACGCCTACATATATACCTCTGTATTTAAAAATATAGAAATATATAGAAATATATTTATAATGAAAAAATTTATAGATTTAATGATCTAAGTGAAAGATAAATAATTTATTCATGCTATAGACATTAATGAGATCTTACACTTATTATTGATGTATAATATTCTACATTTATATAACAATTGTATTTTTTTAGTAATGTTAAATTATATGGTACTAACATTGAGTTATCAATTTTTATTTTTTGTACATTAAGAGGCGGCCGTATCATTCTGTCCTTGTCTAATCTAAACTTTCGTTATTATAAATAAATAAAATATTTTCATAGAAAAGTAAGACAACCGCCCAATAGAGCAAAAGACAAGCAAACGATTCTTTTCTATGAAAAAATATGAAATTTTTATTATTTTTCGAGTGAAGTCTGAAACGGAAAAACAGCTCAATCAACTCAATCAAGTTCGATTGTTTTTCCGTTTCAGACTTCACTCGAAAAATAATAAAAATTTCATATTTTTTTATAGAAAAGAATCGTTTGCTTGTCTTTTGCTCTATTGGGCGGTTGTCTTACTTTTCTATGAAAATATTTTATTTATTTATAATAACGAAAGTTTAGATTACACAAGGACAGAATGATGCGGCCTTCTTAATTTTTTTATTTTTTTGATTTACTATTTTTTCTTTTGTATTTTGAGAAACCATTATCTTTAAAAATAGTTAAATTACAAAACGTTTTCGAACAAATTTTTAAAAATTTAGTATTTCTTGAATCATAACAAAGTGTCTAAGGACCATGTGTTCCATGTAACATATATTTTAACATAAATAAATCTTTCTTGACGTAAATAAAATAAAATATTGGGGCTTGGCGAGCAGAGCGAGCAGGGGGTATCCCCCCTAGTATATATATATATATATGCATTCAATCGTATGCACACTAATATTCATATTTACGCATATTACTATGCACATAATAAATTACTGTCTGTCTATTTGTAACGTATATTGTATGGTGTTTTCTTTCTCATAATTAATTATTTTTTTTATGAGCGTATACGTAATAATTATATATATATATATATATACCGACGTGCTGTCTTCTTGCTAGCTAGTCTTTAAGTTTGTACACGTATATTAGTTATTTTAACACTTTGGACAGGAGTCACTTGATTCTGTCGAAAGATATTTGTAGTGAGAGAGGATAGAATAGTCTTTGAGTCAGAGAACAGTCAGGGACTGTACTATTCCTCTCTCACTACAAATAATCCGAGACACATCAAGTGACTCTTGGCCATGGTGCATAAACAATTTTTCGGCTTTGATGTCCGTATCAGGGCTTTCATCGTATAAAAAATTTTATAAACTTGAAAAATTATTGATTACTTTGACTATAAAAAATTGCAAAAATTATATTCACTTAGCAACTATTTATTAAATATATAAAAAATAACATAAACTTGAAAAATTATATAAGTAAAATTGTAAGTGAGAAAAATTATACATAAGTTCATTTATTTTACTATTCTAATCACCATCACTTTCACTATCAATTGTGTAATTTTTATTTTTAATTAATAACATGAACATGATAAAAAAGTAAAATAAAATTTTCATCTATAGAACAGCGGGCACTAAGAGCGAATGATTTCTGTTGTTACTGCTGCTGCTATCGGACGATCGATACATATTTATTTTGAGATTTATTTTCAAAGATATGTGACTCATTAGTTGATAAGAATGAGAGCCTTGTTTTTTTTTCTTTTTCTTTATCGTTGCTGCAGTCATTAATATGTGTGGCGCTTGCACATCTGCGTAGAGGGGAAATTCTAGCATTATCCTTTCTTTTTCTTTCTGTGGTACTTTTTCTGTAGCTTGAATGTTTGGGGCTTGGATTATTTCGACCTTTTCACGATGATTATGGCGGAGGAGGAATGATTATAGCTGAGGAGGAATTGATTATAGTCAAGCAGCGATTGATTATAGTCGAGGAGCGGTTCTCCGACGGAATCAATCCTTTTACATGTTACATGACAGCGTGCTCTAATACATTGAGGCTCGGTTACGGACACCCAAGCCGAAAACATGTATTTACTCGCACCATACTTTAGACGCTGTCGTTCTGTCTATTTGTCTTTCTCGTATGCACGCGCACTTCTTCTCCATTCGACATATGCCTTTCCTTCTCTCACTCTCGGCCATTTCTCGGGCATTTTTGTGCGCGTTCCTGTCTTTCGATTTCTCGGAACTGAAAATCACGCCATGCACGCACATATATGAACTTGTAGAAACGCGTCCGTTTCTATGCATTTCATTCTGTAAACTTTCAATGTTCTCAAAACATTTTATCAAGAGTCGGCCACATCGCTCCGTCCCTGTCCAATCCAAATCCTCGTTTTTCTTTTTCTAACTGCCCGTCTTTATACTAGTACTTTGCCTCAGTCGTTAAATTCCATTGTTTGACTAATTTTCAATCTATCGCGTGCCGGTCATCACACGAAAGATTTTCACTCGCGTTAATGATTGTTAATACAAAAAAAGCACACACTTTTTCTTGCGTTTTTACAATTTAATTGGATTATCTTATAATATCTGTTGTTGTACAATCTTCCATCTCTATGCTTATAGATATATATCTTTGCGGCCTTGATTCATAAATCTCTTATGAATATTTTTATTCTATCGCGAGCCGGTCATTACTCGCCACTCGAAATTTTGAAAATTCACTCGCATCCCTAATTTCTGGCACTAAGAAACATATTTTCCTTCTCACCTTCTTTTGTACTGCGATCACTTTTCTGTCGTTGTGCCTGCTCTAGTGCATTAGTTTTTTCCTTTGTTGCGAAAGGGAGATAGAAATATTCTGCTGTTCAGGCACAAACAAAAAAAAGTTTCCTTTCTTTTAACAATACTCGCAAAAGTCACCACAGGTTTTAAAAGCTTTTAATTATAAATTATTTACGCGCAGATTAAGTGAGCTGGCGCCCATAGCCTTTTAAATATGTAATAAATGAATAATTACAGTGTACCCTTTAATTAAATGTAATTATAATAAATACTTTATTTACTAACAAGGAGAGTATTTGACTACCGGGGAACGGATTTGGCTGAAACTGCAGAATATGATTCCTTGATGAAAAAAAATGAACCCATGTTTTTTCTTTTGTGCTAATAGACCCTATAGACGGAGATATAGACATTTATTCGAAAATATAGAGAAAAGAAGCGTTTATTAAAACTTTAATAACTATGCAACTAAAACTTTTACAGAAAAATTCATAGAAAATAGAAGAATGTTCAAGTTAAAAGCTTTAATTTGAGCTTTGTTGCATCAAAAAAGCTTTTGTAGTTTAAAAGATTTTTCAATGCAACATAGCTTAAATTAAAGTTTTTACCTTGTACTTTCTTCTATTCTTTATACATTTTTCTGTAAGAGTTTTAGTTGTTTAGTTATTCAAGTTCTTATAAACGCTTTTTTTTCTATATTTTCGAAGAAATGTCTATATTTCCGTCTATAGGGCCTATTAACACTAAAGAAAAAACACGGGGTAATTTTTTTCATCAAAGAATCATATCCTGCCGTTTCAGCCAAATCTGTTTTCCAGAGGTCAAATACTCTCCTTGTAAGTACAAAGTTTAATTTTATATAAAAACGCATCTCTCTCGTCTAGCGACATCCATGGACTGACATCGGAGAGTCGCCATCCGTATCACGCTGTAATAGGTGGCACTACCTTACTAAATATACCGCGTTGAGCGTGCATATATTTAACACTTTTGCAATTTCGGTACAGTTCTGATGCAATTTGTCTGAATTTTAAGGGTCTGCTTTGGACCTAATTTACTGATCGAAAATAGCTAAAAAAGATATTTCGTTTTTTTGATGGAAATAAATATTGGAATTGTTTGTACTTGTATATATAAATTAATTTCAAACAAATGAGAAGCAGAAGCGTGTAAAGGATCTAGCCTATTAAAAGGATCAAAATTGCCCCCACCTGAAACTGAAAAAATAAAAATGCTATCTTTTTCTACATTAAAAAATACACCCGCACAAAAAAATTTTTAGCTCTTTTTAATGAATCATAACCTCAAAATTAATTAAAACATGTTTTTTCATTTTTTGGCGATATCTCGG
This sequence comes from Anastatus disparis, assembly GCA_017163975.1. NCBI lineage: Eukaryota > Metazoa > Arthropoda > Insecta > Hymenoptera > Eupelmidae > Anastatus > Anastatus disparis. The sequence goes on from JAFFSR010000327.1 coordinate 808,870, forward strand.
CTTTTTTTTCTATATTTTCGAAGAAATGTCTATATTTCCGTCTATAGGGCCTATTAACACTAAAGAAAAAACACGGGGTAATTTTTTTCATCAAAGAATCATATCCTGCCGTTTCAGCCAAATCTGTTTTCAAGAGGTCAAATACTCTCCTTGTAAGTACAAAGTTTAATTTTATATAAAAACGCATCTCTCTCGTCTAGCGACATCCATGGACTGACATCGGAGAGTCGCCATCCGTATCATGCTGTAATAGGTGGCACTACCTTACTAAATATACCGCGTTGAGCGTGCATATATTTAACACTTTTGCAATTTCGGTACAGTTCTGATGCAATTTGTCTGAATTTTAAGGGTCTGCTTTGGACCTAATTTACTGATCGAAAATAGCTAAAAAAGATATTTCGTTTTTTTGATGGAAATAAATATTGGAATTGTTTGTACTTGTATATATCAATTAATTTCAAACAAATGAGAAGCAGAAGCGTGTAAAGGATCTAGCCTATTAAAAGGATCAAAATTGCCCCCACCTGAAACTGAAAAAATAAAAATGCTATCTTTTTCTACATTAAAAAATACACCCGCACAAAAAAATTTTTAGCTCTTTTCAATGAATCATAACCTCAAAATTAATTAAAACATGTTTTTTCATTTTTTGGCGATATCTCGGCTTCTAGTGGACAAAAAATACGTTTTCTTTTAATTTTAGGTTTTCGAAAGCCCTTGACGTTGATAAAAAATAGTTTTAGCGCAAAATTCAATTTTTATGAACATTTGAAATTTTTAAAGTTCAATTAAAAAAACTAAGACAACAGAAATAACCAAAAGAAAATATGTGGTTTTCTAACCAAAAAACTATAACCATGAATTATTTCAGATTTTCAGAAATGGTGCAATGGCCTACAGAAGCAAAAAACCACTTTTAGTTCGATTTTTGGGCATTTTTACCTACCTTCCATACACTGAATGTGATTATAGTATCTCACATACCCTGGAATTATTTCCTATACATAATCATTTCAAATTAGGTGAAAAAACCTTCAATTTCAGCCTTGAAAAAGTCTGATGGATGCTCTAAAACCGAAGGTATGCTAATTCACAGTTACAAAACTGAAGTATCAAATCAGTGAATAGTTAATATGATGCGTTGACAGTATTAAATTTAAATAAGCATGATTTAATCCATTTATTTATCTGAATTATCCCATATATCAAAAATATACCCATGCTTTGCACACTGTAATCATTCACGGAAAGAACACTATTATTGGAAAATATAAATCTTTGCTTGTGACATCGAAAAAATTTGGTTAGCAAAACCAAAGTCAGTAATTGAGCAGATTTTGTTATGATTACCAAAACTTTGGTTACTATAGTATTAAGAGTCGGCCGTATACCTTGGTCCTTGTCTAATTTAAATTTTCGTTATAATTAATAAATTAAATATGTATATACAAATGTAGGGGCTGAACGCTGTAGAGCAAAAAACGAGCAAAGGATTCTATTCTATGAAAAAGTATAAAATTTTCATTATTTTCTGAGTATAGTCCGAAACGGAAAAAACAGTTGAACTTAATTTCATTTTTTCTGTTTCGGACTATACTCAGAAAATAATAAAAATTTTATACTTTTTCATAGAATAGAATCCTTTGCTCGTTTTTTGCTCTACAATGCTCAGCCCCTACATTTGTATATACATATTTAATTTATTAATTATAACAAAAATTTAGATTAGACGAAAACCGCTATACGGCCGACTCTTAAGAAATCTCGTATAATAATTTACTTTGTTCAAAACAAAATATTTGATAACTACATCCGAATATTTTATTACTGCAGCCAAATTTTAATAAATAATAACTTCGGGTGTGCCAACAAAAGTAATTCTTCCCGTGTTAATTTACGTACTGTAGGTGCGAGTTTGTAATACAACAGCACATTCTAAGCCTTTATTAATAAATATTTGATAAAAATTTTTGTTACCCGATTAAAGGAAATTTTATCTAAGAGCAAAAATGAAACGCTTTATGTTGTGAAACATTGAGTTTTCCATCGTCAAAAAGTTTTTCTAGGTTTTTTCCTTATACAATAATTTCACCAGTTTCTCTCAAATATTATCCTTTGTGCGAAAAATCGCAATTAAAAATTGTCCTTACTTTTTAGTACGCAATTAAGTAAATTCATTTTGGTTATGCTTTTGTAACGGTCTGGGAAATTAGGAAAGGATTTTGGAATGCCGGACGCTTCAGCGAACTAAGGTGGGAAGTTGCCAAATTATAACACAGAATAAATATATATAAATAACAGATCGTATATTCTTATAATTGTATTTACTTTTTACTTTAATTTAATCTAAAGTAATAGTTTCTTGATCTGCACTAATCTGAAACAATAGAAATGAACAATTGTTCTTAGTTTACATTAATACGTAATATCGGCTAAAAATATATTTGCATTATAAATGAATAAATAACAGTGAGTACGCATGCGCAAGATACAGTAAAATTACATTACAGACTTTAACTAGACTCAGTACACGGTTTATTCGGTTTGTGACAACCTTGGGGATCAGGAGGTTTCACTAATTTAGACAAAATATATAAGCGGTAATTAATTAACTGATAAAAAAATAGAAGCTTTATTTAGAAATTTGCACAGTAATCGCACGCGCGATTAAAATGGACGCCAGCCACGTGTAGCGCACGCAACGCCGCTTACACTAGCTAAGGAACTATCGGCACGATGAAAAGCAGATAGTAATAAAAACACACGCAAAAAGGGCACGAGCACACAAAAAAAAAGTTATAATGGCACGAAGAGAAAATACGCAATAGGACGCGCATGCGATCGCCCGGCACACACGTCGCAAAATAAAGCAATAAATTATGTTATTTTATGTAGCACTTGGGCACTCGCAATAACACGAGGCTTGATTTTAAGCAAAATAAAAGAAATTATAATTTAGTGAAGTTATCTATTCTCACATACACTATATACGGTAATCGTAATGCACAACAAAAAGTACTACGTAATATCGCAAGTCGAAACGCTCTTTACTACTCGTAGTGGATCTATACTGGACACCGGCGACAGAAGGAATGATGCAATGCCTCTCCTTCTTGTCTCTGCTCAGCTTCATCTCTCGTGCTATATGCTGCGCGCGCCGCAAGAGAGAGACAAACGATCCTAAACGGACCCAAGCTCAGCTACTCGAGTCAAGCTGCTGCTATTTATATGAGTGCACAGTATACGTGCTATAGGTATTCGCACGTGTATGCCAACTATCTTGGGTTATAGTATTAAATATTTGACTCGCGTGGTCTGCTTTCCGTCTTGTCAGCAGTTAGCTGCTCCATTCTGTCGTCTATATGCGCCACAAACACACCCAAAAGTAATATGGCCAATCTGCCATGTTACAGGTTTTTCGTATATGATTAAATCAAGTAATAGCCAGTACGCATGCGCAGGATTGGAAGTGTAATAAATCTAGTTGCTCCCTACCTACGAGCAATCCCGTGTCACAAGGTGCAATTGTCGGTTATAGAAATAGGCCAGTCTTACCAGTGATGTGCAATCACGTGACCAGTAATTCAAACCTAGTTCAGTATTACATGGAAATCTTTATTAAGGATGATATACACCTATGAGCAGTCCTATGGAACGTATAACAGGCGTAAGGATATACATCACTATGTAGTCTCGTGCAATCACGTGGTCTACGCAGCAATCGGACAAGATGGAAGTCTAGGTTGTTTCATGCATGAGCAATCCCATGTATCATGACCCAACGGTTTACTTACACTGTACTTCTAACACTGAAACTACGTGCAATCACGTAGTTGTAGACTTAGCTTAACAGTTTCCCTCAGGAGTCGGTCTTAATCATAATCCTCTACCAGCACAAGCAATCCCCTAGTGAGAGACGATCCTGATCACTAGTATCCTTTTCTTATATACCTACGTGCAATCACGTAAAATATATCCGGAAAAGATACCTTGAGACCACGGAGCATGATTGACTGACTCCGAGCTACTACACAGCTTATATACTGGTTGGTTCTCAATTCCAATGATGTTTCAAGAAATAGAAACGTAATTGAGCCTACCACTAACTAGTATCTACATATATCTTATAGTCTACGGTGACAGACTGGAGTTATATAATTATAAAGTACATTTCACGGAATATTTGATTATTCATAATCATCTACGATGATGTATGATCGCTGATTTAAGAAGTGGACAAGGTTGAGGAACTTAAAACATCAATCGCACATCACTGTAGATGGTGTACAAATGTTTCGAGAATATACAGAAGATGGATTTTACAACTGGGTTGGTTTTATGAAAAATCTGCTTTTACGATTTATGATTCAAAAACGAGTAGCGCTACGCAACGGCTTAGCAGCGGTGCATAATAGAAAATAGAAAAAAATTATTTCATAATGAGATTTAAAAATTTCATAAATAAACATTTCAAAAATAAAAAATAAAAATCGTCATTTTTTATTGAAACCCATAAAGAATTAATTTCTGTGAATAACTATTAATAACTATGTATAAATATGAAAAAATGTGTAAAACTGCTAATAACTGTTAATAAATGTGAAAAATTGTAAATATCTGTAAAAAAGTGTTAATAACTATAATTCATTGTAACTAATTAAATAACTATAAACAATAAATAATTATAAATGAGTATAAATAATAATAAATTATTCATCAATTCTAAAATTTTGGAAAATGTGAGTAACTGTTAATAAATGTGTATAAAAGTGTATAAATGTGAGTAACTATGAATAACTATTAATAATCATTACTTTCAGTTAATCATTGTTATTTAGCGTTCATAACTATTATTTACTATTATTAACTACTATTAACTATTGTTAGCTGTTTTTTTACTATTATTAATGTCTGAATTACGTTAGTTTATTATAGTTATTCACAGTTTTACACAACTTCCCACAAAAATTTTCATATGGGAAAACAAGATTTTACCTTTACCCCCTGTTAATATTAAATTATCATTACTAGGAAATTGTTAACAATATTTTTTACAGGTACTTACCAAATACAGCAGGCTATTTCTTATGTAGCAGAAATGCTGGATGAAAATGATGAGATACATTTACAATATTGCAAAGAAAAAAATAATATAATCAAGATACAAGTTCGCTCCCGGCACATAAGCAGCAAAACTTACAATTTTTATATTGAGTATAAACTGGACTCGATTGGTTATAGCAGTATTCTGCAATATTGTTGTAAATGTACGAATAGTTTAAGAACAATCGGTTTCTGCTCACATGTAGCAGCCTTAATATATTTTATGGTCGATACATTTCTAAAAAAATAAGACCAGCTGCAAAATTAAGCAAAATTTTTGAAACCAAAGGTTTTGTACCAGTTATCGAGGTAGATAGTGATGATGACTAAACAATAACTATGCAATAAAAGAAAAATTTTTTTTAATTTCTTGAAAAACATTCTTGTTTATTAATTTCTATATCAATCAAACTACGATTATAAGATTTTATACTTTATAGGTGTTAGTGTACAAACGAAATAAAATAAAATTTCATTAGTAATTAAATTCATTTTTCCAGAATTTTTGAAAATACATTCCCAAAAATGATTAATTATTCATTCTTGAAAATTGATAATACTATCTTTATGGAATTTTTTAATTTTATTTTAATAATTAGATTTATGTAAATTAATCAAAGATATTAGAAAAAAAAAATCTTATTTGATTGTTCAAAAGTGAAAGTAAGAGTATTTATTTTGTTCACTTATTACTTTATGAACAATTATTTCAATTTCACATTATTCTACTACAGTATCATTCTTCTTAAAAAAATTAAATATATTAATATATATTGATAAATGATTCATTTTTTTAAAATTGTAAAAAAATTCGATTACAAAATAATAAATTAAACAATGAAACATTTTCCAATATTAGGATTCACAAAAAGTAGTTCCAGATATCGCTATTAATGCATTTAATCTTTGATCCTGATGATCCTACTAAACACAACCTAAGTATCTTCCGATTCAATCGAAAATAGATTCAATAAGAAAACCAAATTATGCTTACTTGAATTTAATACTGCAAATGCATACTATTAACGATTCACTAATTTAACACATCAATTTTGTAACTGTAAATGAACATACCTTCGGTTTTAGAGCAGCCATCAGACTTTTTCAAGGCTGAAATTGAAGGTTTTTTCACCCAATTTTACATAATTATGTATAGGGAATGATTCCGGGGTATGTGAGATACTATAATCACATTCAGTGTACGAAATTTCAAGAGCAAGCGGAAAAAAATCAAGTTACTACCGTAGATTTCAACTTACGTTTGAACGGTACAACGTACGTGATTTTCATTCTTGGAATGGTTTTATTTATTTGAAATGAATGGCGCCCTATTGAAAATATCGAGATGGATATCCACGTGGATGATCCCCGTGTATATCCATCTGGATGAACATAGATTCCACATGGATTCAAATGGAAATCTGCTTGGATGATCCACGTGATATACATATCCATGGGAATCATCCACGTGGATTTTCCAGATAAAATAACGCAGATTTTGAAGTAGGCAAATTTGTTGTTAATAATGAAAGATATTTTTGATTAAAAATATTTTTCATTATGAACAACAAATTCACCTACTTTAAAATTTACGTTATTTTATCTAAATTTGTTGGTAATAATGAAAGATACCCCGTTAAAAGAATCCAATTGGATATCCAATTAGAATTTTAGAAATCCAACGTAAATTAATTGATACTTCTTAAGTAACTAAAAATTTTTTTAAAATGAAATTTTTTTATGTTTTTCATTACGACTTATAAAAATATCTTTGTTAATTAAATTAAAAAAGAACGTGAGAAAGCAGACCGAATGATCGTCATTCTAGACCGAATGAAACTGCCAGTTTATAAGCTCTAAAATCCGAGCTAAACTCTTTTATTCTTTTGCGCATTCGCTTGCCATAAGAAAGTCAATAGATAGAAAGCGTGGTAACCCCCTGGCGGCTTATCATCGAATACGAATATATACATTTATATAATAGTACTGATAATTAACGGCCAGAGGGCTGCCTCGCTTTCTATCTATTGACTTTTTTATGGCAAGCGAATGCGCACGAAAAGAATAAAAGAGTTTAGAGCTTATAAACTGGCAGTTTCATTTGATCTAGAATGACGATCATTCGGTCTGCTTTCTCACGTTCTTTTTTTATTTAATTAACAAAGATATTTTTATAAGTCGAAATGAAAAACATAAAAAAATTTTATTTTAAAAAAATATTTAGTTGCTTAAGAAGTATCAATTAATTTACGTTGGGTTTCTAAAATTCTAATTGGAAATCCAATTGGATCTTTTTAACGGGGTATCTATCATTGTTAACAACAAATTTAGATGAAATAACGTAGATTTTGGAGTAGGTGAATTTGTTGTTCACAATGAAATATATTTTGTATCAAAAATATCTTTCATCATTAACAACAAGTTTACGTATTTCAAAATTTACGTTTTTTTATCTAGAAAATCCACGTGAATGATCCCATGGATATCCACGTGGATCATCCACGCAGATTTTCATTTGAATCCACGTGGAATCCATGTTCACCCACATGGATATCTACGAGGATCATCCACGTGGATATCCATCTGAATATTTTCAATAGGGTGAAAAAGTCTCATCACAAAGAAAATCGATAAATAAAAAGCAAAATTATTATTTTATAGGAAGGATGTGTAATTTTCGCATGAAGTTGGCAACATGGTGGCAGTTAGCTGAGCTATACTCACACAGAGCGCTGAAAAATAATAATTTTGCTTCTTATCGATTTTCTTTAATATTAGACTTTTCTGACATTCATTTTTAATAAATGAAACCATTCTAAGAATGAAATTCACGTACGTTGTACCGTTCAAACGTAAGTCGATATCTACGGCAGTGACTTGATTTTTTTCCGCTTGCTCTTGAAATTTCAACAAATTTACAAGCTTCTACTTTTTATTTGTTTGAAATAGATTGATATTTACAAGTACCAACAATTCTAATGTTTATTCTTATCAAAAAAACGAAATATCTTTTTTAGCTATTTTCGATCGGTAAAGTAGGTCCAAAGCAGACTCTTAAGATAATTGCGTTAAGTCATAGACCGCCTACTTCTGATTTCTATTATATTTCTGATGCAGGGTGATTGTGTAAGGTGCTATGCAGCAGACTTAGAAGGAGCACTAAATATACTAGCGCATGCAGCAGAATTACATGGAGACTGCATTACCTCCCGGCCTCCCGTATAAAAGGTACTGTGTCGCAGGAAGTAACAGTCTTATGCAAACGCAAATACATTAAAGAGACACTTATAACACATAGATGGCTGCAAGGTTGCTGCAAGGTTTCATGAAATTTTTAAAACCTTGCAGCGACCTTTCATGAAAGATTGCGGCAACCTTTATATGTCCGTGCTAGAACCTGGTTGAAATATTTCTAAAAACTTTGCTGAAACCTTGCAGGAAATCTTTTAAAAACTTTGCAGGGAATCTTGTGGAAATCTTGCAGAGAACGTTGCAGAAACATTTCGAGAAACCCCGCTGAAACCTTTCAGGAAAGGCTCCAGCAACCTTTCTACATCCACGCTAGAACCTGGTTGAAATATTTCCAAAAACCTCGCTGAAACTTTGCAGGAAATCTTGCAGGAACATTGCAATAAACCTTGCAGCAAACTTGCAGAAAACATTGCAAGAACCTTTTAAGAAACATCTTTGTTGAAAATAATGACGTCTTTTTAAGACGTCTTTGAAAGACATTTTCAAAGACGTCTTTGGTCGGGTCTGAGATTGGAATGAAATAAGACGTCATTCTTTTAATGTTTAGGAAAGATAATAAACAAATGACGTCTTTTGTATAATTTAATAATTTTAAAGACGTATTATTTCAATAAAAATTCATAGTTAAAGACGTCATTTTTAGAAAATTTGTTAATGTTTTTAAACAAATGACACTATATTCTTTGAATTTTAAAATTTAATTATTACGTCTTTCTGCTACGACGCCTTGTTGAAAATAATGACGTTTGTTTAAGACGTCTTTGAATGACGTCTTCAAAGTCGTCTTGGACGTGTTTCACATTGGAACAATAAGACGTTATTTTCTCCAAATTTAGAAAAAAATAACGTCATTTTTCATGAATTATGTCATTGAAAAATGTCTTTACATGATATTCAGTTGCCATTTAAGAGCATGACGAAGCTGTCCGCCTTCTAATAATATTTCCAATCTTAACTTATGAATAAACGATGCGTTTAATTGAGTTTTTTTGCTATAGAGAAAAAATTTGTAAGATTAAACTCTAGTGCGGACAACTCAAGAAAACCACCAAAATATTATACATACAAAGTTATAATAAAAACTTTCAATATATCGTATTTCAAGGTTAGGTTTGTCGAGTTTGATATCTAATTTCCAATCCAAGCTCATAAAAAAATAACAAGTCCAAATGATTTTTTATTTTAACAAAAATTATTGTACTAATATAACTTTAGTGCGGACAAGTCATTATATTTGTTTAATTTAAGAATTTAAAAAGATATCGATAAAATAAAAAAAGCAAAACTCGATTGCTGCAGCTCCGACATCCCGTTAAAGGAAAAAACAAAAACGAGGTAAGGCTGATTCCATTTCAAATCGAACAGTCAGTATACACTCAAGTGACCAAATTACTGCGCTAATGGAGTATGTTATTCTACCCTAAAAATAAGGGTATACGTATTTTTTTATTTTGCTGAAATATCAAAATTGCATCAGATATGCACTTTTGAAAATTGCATACAAAAACTAAATGTTAAAACTGAAAATGTTGAGAATAACTTTAGAGGGCTATCGTTTTACCAATTTTCAATGAATTTTGGAAAACCTTATTTTGTTTTATTATGTTTAGAGCCCTCTTTAATTCAGTGCAAGAAATTTCAAAAACGACTAAAAAATGACTAAGATATGTGCATTTTACCAAAAAATGCACTTTTTATGCACATGCATTTTTCTCGAAAGACCCATTTTTTTTTTTGCTGAAATTTTTTGTGCTTATAGAGGACCAAATTACCTATCTAATGGTACTGGGTTGATCCCGTACTTATTTGTTTGAAGCGAGAAAAAAAATTCACAAATTTTATTGGTGAAAAATTTTTGTATATACGTTCGGAAATTTTAAGCAATGTAGATTCAAACACTATCCTTTTTTTAGCATTACCCAGGAACAACGACGTGGACGTAGAAGGTTTCTGTTCCCTTCGGGGTGCTTTTTTAAAGTGAGTTCCCCTTGCCTCTCACTGTTGGGATGCGTCAAATATAATTATAAATAATTACTTTTTTTTATTTTTGCACTTATTATTTTTAGTTCTAAGTGTAGCCTTACGACGTTTGACTTTTTTTTCTTGTCTTTCACTTTAGTCAGTGCGTGTATAGCTGTTCTGCCAACAAATATATGCGATTTCAATTCCCCAAGTTGTTTTAACCACATATGACTTTTTTGAATCCCATTATATTTAGGAACTGTACTCCATTCAATATTTTTTTCTTTTCTAAATTTTTCAATCTCATTTATTGGTATTAATATGATTTTGATTGCACTGGTGTACTTTTAAACCCAATTTATAAAATCGTTAGCATTTTGTATCGATTCTTTGTGAACTCTTTTTAAGTTATGTGAAATAGCATAATGCTTTAGAAGCCCACCTATTCCATCAACGGCTCCTTTCCCATGACCAGTCGCAGAAAATAACGATTTCATTTGATAAGAAAAATGTTTGAATTCATGTAGCTGAAAACGATTTTTAAATTGGCTTGCAGCTCCATCTGATATAATAGTGACTTTAGTAACTAAATCATTTTTCATAAGATCGATAATTTTATTTATTGCTAATAGCGCATATGCAGTATCATGCTTTTTGTCGTCACTAACGATCGCAAAGCTTTGCGTTATCTCTCCTTGGTAACAGACTGCAGTACAAATAGAAATTTGGTTATTTACCCAATGATTTCCCTGAACCGCTTTATTATTTATTACAGACCAATTTTCTGCAGAATCAACGTGGATAATTAACTTAGTAGGATCAGCTTTACCTTCTTCTTTTTCTTTTTTTATAGCTTCACGTTGAATATTTTTTATGTATACGTGAGTACTTGCTTTTAGTGCGCAGATTGAAAATTTTTCTTTGAAAACTGATAAGCTTACTGTTTGTTTGATAAGATTACCATCATCCCACAAAGCAAACGTAATTTCATCTTCACAATTTGCTTTCAGTTTTAACAATTTTAATGTGATACCCTCACTACCGGGGCAATAATTGCATTCTTGCAAGAAACATGAATCAGATGGTTCATAACACAACATTGCGTTAGTTATTTCTGAACGAATTAAATCTAATTCAGAATTATTATCGCCTCTAAAATGAATCAAACTTGTAAGAAACAGTTCGAAATTTTCGCAATGTACACAAAGACAAGTTTCCTTCACAGGGCTTGTTAAGACGAAACTTGGTCTTAGACTATAGAATTTCGATTTTCCTATTTGTAAGTTTGGATTTTCTTGTCTTAATTGACTATATGTTTCTTTTAAGCTTCGAGTAAGAAACCATTTAACTTTTTTAGTTTTTGTATTATTAACTTTAACAGTAACAACATCAGATTTATTTGGACTTTGTCTACTACAATTAAAATCATCATTTAAAAAATATTCCATAGCGATATTTTCTGTATTCTCATCAATAGGATGACCAGTATATGAATCTGGCTTCGAATAAACTCCTTTATTTTTCACGAGATTTCTTGATTTATTTATCATATACTCGCTTATATTCGGGAATAGTGAGCAAATTTTTATTTTGCTTAATTTTGAAGGTAGTAGAGTTAGAAGTTTTATTTTCTCCGAAACAGAAGAACATTTTTTCAAAGCCGATTTAAAATTTTCTACAAATTCGTTCCAATAGTTTTCAGTCGAACTTTTGTCCGATTCTATTGATTCAACTGAAATGCCATACGCATCTTCTAATTTACTTCCGGCAGTAGCAGAAAAAGCTGAAATTAAAGATTTTTTCTTTTTAGATACGTAATTTTCTGTTAAATTTTTAGGTATTGCAGTTTTTCTTCTTAGCGGCGAGACGCATTGAGGTAAAATTGTATTAATACTCTCGTTTAATTTCTCGTTTAATTCGTTCGGGTGTCTTGGGGATAAAATCATCATGTATTCCGCTAAAAAGTTCAGTGATTTCATTTTCAGATGTAGATTCAAGATCACTTAAAATCATTTTTGATATGCGTTCATGGCAATTTTTGCATACATTAGTAGAGGGCAGTATCTTTAAATCTGGATAAAGTTGTGCCGAATTAATGGCCAAATCTTCCAACGGTCTAAAACGTAAATTTCTGCTTTTATAAACTACCTTCTTATGCATTTGAAAAAAATCGGGGCATCGAATTCTTGTAGAAGAGTGAATTTCGGACATCGTAATTGCAGAGTTTTGTTTACTTTTTCACAAGTCCGAAAAGTACCTTTCAAAGCAGATGTAAGAATAACTAGCTTGTATATAACAATTCTAATATGCTGTTTTGGTTACGCAAGGTACACTGAGAAAAAAATTTAGTTGGATTAAGTAAGGCTTAATTGAATCAATGAAATCCCTTAGGTGCGGGCGGCACATAAAATATTTTGTTACATTAATACAAATATTTTAATTTAGTCAAATAAATATTTCATTTTTTAAAATAAATATTTGATTCTACTAAACATCACAAATATTTTATTTATTTATTTATTTATTTTTACTGTATAGCAGGCCATGCCTATTACAGTTGCCGATTAGGTAGGGCCATTTACATAGTTTCTTAACAAAATATAATACATGACTTCCGCAGATACATACAAGAATGATGAATAGATTACGAATACAGTATCATTTATATCAGTATACGTTGAATTACAATAGTTTGTATAGTTATAGGTACATATTAATTGGTAAATAATAATTAAGATAAATAAGTAGGTAATAGTTAAAATAAACAGGTAGATAGTAATTAAATAGTTAGTGAATTTAATGCAAACAGTATAAATATAGAGGTGTGAAATCTCAGCATATTCTCATCCATGCTATTTAATGTAACAATATATTTACTCAGACAATATAAAGGAACGTGTTGTCAGACATGTTTTGATGAAATAGAAAACCGATTGTATATCTTGTGCGTTATCGGCTTTTAGAATGTTCAAAATATTGTTCTCTGTAATAAATTTGTTTCTGCATACTTCGTATTGAGGACATAATTTGAGAATATGTTCTAGTGTTTCTTGTTGATTCAAGTTACAAACTAAACATGGTTCTAGTTCTAGAATTTTGTAGGATATATTTTTCATCTTGAATAGTAAAGTGTGTAGACCTGACATTCTGCTTTGCGCGAGTGCTTTGATTTGAGCTATAGGTAAAGGCAATTGTAAATAAGGTTCACATCTTGATTCATCGGTATTCTTGATCAGTTTGTACATAGGGTTATATCTCGAGTTTTGTACTCTGTAATTGTCTTTTTCAGTTATTGATTTTGAGTACTTTGTCAATATTTGTGGTATAGCTGCCTTGCTTCTGCTCGATTCTATATCTCTTATAAGGGAGCTCGCTCCCAACGAATTTAGGGCCACTTTTAAGTTGCTATACCAATTATATTTGTCCGTTTTCATGTTCTTTGCATCAAGATCCTTTAGAAGATTGTAACATTTTTTTGGATATCTGTTATCTGACATGTTTAATAGCTTTATCCAATAATTTAGTGTCCTTTGAAGTATCCTCGTGCTTAATGGTGTGGAACCAGTTTCTACTCTTATCATATATTCTGGAGTACATTTTGTAAGCCCAAGGAGCATCTTGAAGAAATTAGCTTGCAGTTTATCAGCGACATCTTTATGACGAAGGCCCCATATGCCTGACGCGTATAAGAATGTAGAGCTCACTATTGCATCGAATAATTTTATTCGAGTACTCCATGCAGTTACTTTACCTGATATAAGTAGTTGCCACACAGAACTCATGGCCATTCTAGCTTTGCTTAAAAAGCTTTCAGCAGCAACTCCAAATAAGCCTGATCTAGTAAAAGGCACTCCTAAGTACGTATAAGTTGTTACGTATTCAATGGTCTGATTCATGTATTTAATTTTTCGCAGTTTCTTTTGTCTACCACCTTTACTGACTACCAAAATTGTAGTTTTGTTTGAGTTTACTTCGAGGTTGTTTAATTTACAGTAATGGAAGAGTGTGTCCATTTTTTCTTGTAAGTCAATGACGTTGTTGGATAGCAGTATCAAGTCATCTGCAAATAGTAATATTTCCATTTTATCTTCAATATCTCGATGACCATTCTCTTTAAAGAAAGAAGCCATATCGTGTATAAGTATAGAGAACATGGTTGGGCTAAGAGAGTCTCCTTGTAGGACGCCTTGCGTTACGTCAATTTCTTCTGATTTTACGCCATTGTTTACAACTCTCATAGTTGCTTTTTCATACAAATCTTTTAAAACTCTAATATACTTAGTGCTTATGCCTGCTTGATACAATTTTTCCCACATTATGTTATGTGATACAGAGTCAAATGCCCGTTTAAAATCAATAAATGCAACATAGAGTTTGCCGCCAGCTTTAGATAAATTCAATGCAATTTTGGCGTTGAGAGAGAATATGTTGTCTTCACAAGAGCGATTTTTTCTAAAGCCGCATTGGGCTTCTGGTAGAATTGCGTTGCTCTCACACCAATCACTAAATCTCATGGCTATAATGCTTGTGAAGATCTTAGTTAGAGTATTAGCTAACGCTATACCTCGATAGTTCATTGGATCCATTGTATCCCCTTTTTTATACAAAAGAATTATTTCTGATTGGCACCAATCTTTGGGGACTTGTCCTGTATCCAATATTGTGTTGAATAGTCTCGTTATCGATGACAGGTAGGATACTGGTAAATTTTTGTAAAATTCGTTGCTGATGGCATCAGGTCCCGGTGATTTGTTGTTACCAGTTCTGCTTATAGCTTTTAAGACTTCAGTCAACTCTATTGCTCTATCAAAAAATGGGTGCGTTGCTTCGAAATAAAGAGTATTATCTATAATTCTTTGTGGGAATATCTTCTCATAGAATACTTTCCATTCTTCTATTGGAATTGGACATAAGACTGTTTTACTTACTCTTAGTTTTTTTACAGCATTCCAGAACATTTTTGGATTACGCGCATCCGATAGATGTTTACGAATTTCAAAATAATAATCTTTTTTGGTTGAATTGATAAAATTTATATATTCTTTCCTAGATGAGAGAAATTGTGTTCTATCTGAAGTTTGTTGAGTTGATATCTATTTCTTGTGATTGTGCTTGACCATTTTCCTTTTCTCATAACATATTTTATTGAACCAGGGCTTATTTCTTTTTTTATTCGACGTGTTTACTTTAATACTTTTATTCATATCAGAATGGATTGCCGCTTCTTTGATGTTTGTTTTTATTGTCTTGTTGAGGGTCTCTATGTCATCGAGTTCTGGTAGTGTCATTTCATCGAGCAGTGAGTGATAGTTTTCGCCTTTATGTGTGTTCCATCTTAGTACGTGTATTACATCCTCACGAACCTCTCTCGTGACTATACTAGAAGTATGTTTCAGGTTTAGACAAACTCTGATTGGAAGATGATCTGATTCACCTGTACATAGTATATCGAAATCACTAATTAGCCATAGATGCTCCCAATTCATCCATATCATGTCCAACGTTGAACATCCTCTTTCGCTTAAAAAAGTTATTTCGCCTTTATAGTCAGATCGAGTGCGACCGTTTAGTACTGCGAGTCCTAGTTCTTCGAAAGTATCCACCAATCGTTGTCCATTTAAATTTGGGTGCTCATCCATAGTACTTCTTAGACACGTCAAATTGGTGTCTTTTGTTAGCTCGGCATCAAGTTGGTTGAGTTGACCAATACGTGCGTTGAAGTCGCCTCCTATAATTATAGGTAAATCAATACTTTCCGCTCTTAGTTCAGTAATTTCCTCTGATAATAACTCAAGTCTATTTACAAAAAAATTGTTGCGAATATAAACGTTAATTATGATTAAATCGAGGTTGTTAATCGTACATTTAAATGAGACCCAATTTTCGTTGCAATTTAAAAAAGAGATAGATTTTACTATTTCTTTATTATACAAAATTAGCGAGCCGCCACTTGCTCTGCCTGTCGATTTTTCTTTTATAGCTAAACCTAGTTTAGTTTCAAATTTTTCAAATAATGTAGGAAGAGTCAGATTGTTTTTGTATACCCATGTTTCGTTTAAACAAATAATAGCGTTAGATAAAATGTAAGTGCACAGATCGTCGCGTGGCATATTAAAAAGATTTTTTATTCCGTGTATATTCCAAAAACAAAGACTTATATCGTTAGTATCACTAGAAGTTATATTATCGCTGCGTTTATTAAGTACATTTGTGTGATTAAAGTCTGTTAGGTTAAAACAATGAGCAGATACGATTTATACAGAAACACTTTATTTAACATACAAAGAGATTCTAATTTACTTAATACAGAATAAAGCTCTTTTACAATATTACAGAGATCTTTACTCTTCAAGTATCGCAACGGAAATGAGCGCGAACATGCCACGAGGCAGGAGCAATAATGTAGCGCGTTAACAAAACTTACATGAGTATAATACATCAGGAGTATAATACAGAGGCGCTAAATACGAATATTGATTATCCTATTACTAACACTCCCCCTCAATATGAGTATGTATACAACTTAAACTAATTATGTCTCTCCTTGCTTGAAAACTATGAATCCCAAATTTGATAGGCAACTTCTATATCAATTTAATGAATGCGCAAATCAAACCTTGCAGATATGGCCATAACCATTCTTAAAGAACTTAATCGGGCAACAGGTGCAAAAGTCTCTTTATAGTCTATATTTGGTCTCTGAGAGAATCCTTGAGCGACAACGCGTGCCTTTCTTTTAATCAATTCTCCATTTGGACCGAATTTATTTGTTAATACTGTTCGACAACCAATAACGTTGTGGCTCTTGGGCCTTTCAACAACATCCCAAACATCGTTTTCAATTAAGCCTGATATTTCTACAAGAATAGCATCCTTCCACTCGAGACCGGTTGATCCATTAATTGCAAGATTGAACTTTCGATCTGAGCATATGCTCTCCCCTTGTCGTCAAATTTACTTAAGAATTTGACATCCCGAGCAACTACTATCTTGTGCTCATTCTTTAACCATATTCTGTAGGCTTTCGACGTTTCAGAGTAACCTACAAACTTTCCTTGAAGTCCTCTCGGTGAAAATTTATCTTTGTTTGGAGTTTTGTCCAAGATGACAACATCAGTGCCGAACACTCTTAAATGTTTTAAGTTAACCTTCCTGCCAGTCCACTCTTCAAAAGGAATTTTTAAATTTAATGCCTTGGTAGGGCATCGATTACGTATATAATTTGACATAAAATAGATTTCACCCCAACGAGTACAGTCATCTGTAAATACAACGAAGTATTTAGCTCCTCCTTGAGATGCAGCCCTGCTTGGTCCCCATACGTCAGCATGAACAATTTCAAGCTTGTTGTTTGACAGCTGTTCTCTCTTAGGAAAGGGTTGTACCGTAATTTTTCCTTGCAGACACGTTGAGCAGCTTGTTGAAGATGGGGTTTGAATAGGCTTATCTACGTGTATCAGTCCACGTTGAATCAGAGTGTACATATCCTTATAGTTGAGATGGCCTAACCTATAATGCCACAAAACTAAATCAGAATACTTATTCGTTAATACGTTATTACATTGTTCAGTGATTGGGCATATGTAATATAAATCACCCATTCTCTTTGCTAATAACTTCACATTACCACCTTTGTCAATAACAGACGCTTTAGTCTTACTAAAAACAACATCATGATCGGTGTCAGTGATTTTTGAAACAGACATTAAATTATATCGCAAATCAGGTACATATAACGTATTATTCAAACTAATTTGTCTATTTTCAGATCCGTTCGAACTTACAAACTTTACTGTACCTTTAGCATTAACTTCTGTAGATACATCATTTGCTAAATTTACTCTATCATTATAAGTATCAAAAATCTCAACAAATTGATTTTTATCTTTACATAAATGAGTGGTACAACCACTATCAAGACACCACATATCAGTATTTACCTGTTCAGTATGCATTGCATATGAATTTTGATCGTATATTACCAAGAATACATCCTCAGACATCAAACCATGATATTTCTGCTCATTTATTTTTGTTGGACATTGAGCTCCTTTGTGGCCTGACTTCTTGCATCGGTAACACTTAAATTTAAACGGTTTGTTGTTATTGCTTTGAGAATTTCCAGCACCTAAGTTGTAACGTTGATTCCAATTTCCAGTATTACTTAAACTTGGTCCTCCTTTATACATGCCTTGAATGTTGCTTCTGTATTTGGCCGCTAATGCGCCAGACGTATTTACACTTTCTCGACTTTGCTGACGTGATTCACTTTCTTCAATTATTTTAATTTTCAAAGTCTCGGGTTCTGGCAACTCGTCGCGCGTTTCTATAGCACAGCGAAAATTTTCGTATGACGGCGGTAAACTATATAACAACATGATAGCTAATAGGTCCTTGTTAATACTTATATTCATCGACGTGAGTTTATCAACAGCTTCAAAAAATTTCATTATGTGTTGTCGTACATCGCCATCTTCTTTTAACTTATGCAGCATTAAATGCTTAAGAAGCGTAGCTTTACGGGCAGGGCCCTTTGATGCATACTCTTTTTTCAGCTTTTCCCAGACTTCCTGCGATGTATCACAGCCTCGCACATTTTGCAGTTCGGAGGGACTTATCGATAAAATTAAATCTGACTTGGCCTTTAGGTCGTTTTGTACCCAAATCAATTGCGCAGCAGTCGGTTCAGTCTCTCCTGACTTTGCGCTCGGCTTAACAATCGTACCTGCTACGTAACCCCATTCATCATGCTTTATTAACAAAGCCTGCACTTGAATACACCACGTGTCGTAGTTGTCTTTAGTTAATAGTTCTATTCTTGTAGAATTTACAATGTTCGTCATTTTACTTAGCTAAATACAAGAAACAAAAAAAAACTTTTTCTTCTTTCACTTGTACACAAGTTAACCTCAAAAAAAAATTTGAGCACGTGGTCTGTGCGACAATTATTTTTTTTTTTTTTTTTTTATTTTACGACAGCACCTGGGCCCATAACCCTTGTTAGGTTAAAACAATGAGCAGATACGATTTATACAGAAACACTTTATTTAACATACAAAGAGATTCTAATTTACTTAATACAGAATAAAGCTCTTTTACAATATTACAGAGATCTTTACTCTTCAAGTATCGCAACGGAAGTGAGCGCGAACATGCCACGAGGCAGGAGCAATAATGTAGCGCGTTAACAAAACTTACATGAGTATAATACATCAGGAGTATAATACAGAGGCGCTAAATACGAATATTGATTATCCTATTACTAACAAAGTCTACTATATTTACAGGCGAAGTATCGAGTTTTATATTTATATTTATACAACTAGAATCATTATTATCGTTAATACTAGCTACCAGGCGTTCGGTAGTTGGCGTGTATTCATGCGCGTGCGTTGGTATAGTTTCTGCTTCAGCGAGATCAAACGAGTAGCTTACCTTGTCGAGACTGGATTTATTCGTAATTTTTAGGTTATTTAAAATACTTAGTGCACAGCTGTTATCATATAATGCATATTTATGTTTTTTTCTTTTATTATATTGTTTAGTGTTGTTGAGAACGAAAATTTTGCACTAGTCCTTGTCCGTATATCCATTTATACTGTTTACCGTCGATCGTGATTTTATGGAAACCTAAAGTTACTTCATGGCCTTCTTGTCTTGCTTTGTCCGCAGCATTCATAACTTGTTGCTGTGTTTCGCGTTCTATAGGTGTTCTATCGCTGTTGATGTAGATGTCGCTACTTTTTAGCTTAGATTTATTTTTCATTACGTTAATTTTGCCTGTAAGGTTACTCATTTTTACTAAATGTAAATCATCATTGTTTTTGCCAATTCTAACTACTTCCTCGATTTCGTCGTGTACTTCTAGTTTGTTTTGTAGGAATACTTTAACATTATTGAGCGCGTTTATTTCGTCAGTTTTAAGACCTTTGAGAATGAAGTTGTTGCGGCGTTCTGCTCTTTCTTTTTTTTCTTCTTTCAATTCTAGCTTTACAATTCTCTCTGTTAGCATTTTCTTCTCAATTTCCCATTCCTCCTCTTTTTCAGCAATATTTTTTTTAATGTCTTTTATTTCATCGAGTGCTTGTTGTAGTACATCGTATTTCTTAGAGATTTCAGCGACGTTCGAAGTTAAATTGTCAATTTTCTCCATTAAAGTATTGAAAACGTCTGTATCTTTCTCTTTCTCTTTTCCATTACTTCTAAGATTTACCTTGTTGTTTGTCTGTTTATTAAACAATTCTTTTACAGTTGGTTCTTGAGGAAACGTATTTTTACCCATGTTGCTCGATCTAACTATAGAGGGCAGCCGTTGTCAAACCTTTTTGTAATCGTAGTTAACCTCAACTTTCGCTTGGAAATTCTAATTGTCTTTAGTTCATATAAAAAGAAAGCACCAAGAGTCAAAATAACGCCCACACTTATTCGGCGGCACCGATATTGTGATTTTATAATAAATGCGCCACTTTTAATATGCAGAAACCACGCTTTTGACGCAAAAATTTACAGAGCTCGGGCACATGCGACTCGACACCACGCGCGATCAACCAAAAACATCACAAATATTGGTTGAATAAAATTAATTTATTGTTTTAAAAAAATTTGTTATTAATTCAAATGCATATTTGTTTTTCTAATTGCTTATTTCATTACATCAATATGCATATAGTAACTGAATCAAATAATATTTTGTATTTTCAAATAAATATTTGATTTACTAAATGTCGCGAAGATTGATTCAATAAAATTAATTCATTGTTTTTATAAAAAATTTTATCAATTAAAATGCCCATTTGTTTTTCTAATTGATTATTTCATTACATTAATATACATATTGGAATTAAATCAAATAATATTTTGTATTTTCAATTAAATATTTGACTTATTAAATGTCGCGAAGATTGATTCAATAAAATTAATTCATTGTTTTAACAAAAAAAATTATCAATTAAAATGTCCATTTGTTTTTCTAATTAATTATTTCATCATAATAATGCTATATTGAAATTAAATTAGTTCAATATTTTATATTTTCAAATAAAAGTTTAATTTATTGAATATTGCAAAAATTGATTTAATAAAATTAATTCATTGTCTTAACAAAAAATTTTATTAATATAAAGACATTGATAAATTATTCGGTTTCACAAATAAAATATTTCTTCAAAGTAAAGAAATATTTAATTAATTCCATTTATAGATATTTTAATCGAACAAATACTGTCTTTAATCAACAGTATTTGCTTTCAGTGATTAATATTTATTTATTAACATCAATGAATTGATGACTCTCATTAAAGGACAGGTGAATATAATTACATTTATTTATATGGTAAAGAATAACAATTATTAACATGCTAACATTAGTATGCTTTATACAGTGATCGCACGCGCAGTAAATCTAACATAAATTTCGTTCGCATTACAATTTACGTATTATCTTGGATTTTTAACTTCCTTATATATCAACTTGGAGGCCCTCTTACCGCTTGCGAGATCGAAAATTAACGACGCCACCAAGCGGTAGTATCATCAAACCATCGAACTAAATGATTTTGTTAAAACAATAAATGTTTCTTTTAGATCAAATATGTGTTATTTGAATGAAATAAATTATGTAGTTGAATCAAATAGTGGATTTACTTGATTTTGACAAGTATTTAATCAGATTTCTCTGTAATTTTTATTAACTTTAGTACATATTTTGCTAAGTTATTCACTTAGCAAGACACGTATTTAAAACATGAGTTTGTTTGAGTATAAAGGATGATAACTTATACAAAAAAATATTTTTCAATAATATTAAATATTAATTTTGACATTATATTTCATTCGATTTAGTAAATATGTTATTAAATAATAATTGATTGTTTTAATAAATATTTCATTAAGATAATCAAATAATTATTTAATCGATCTGATAAAGAAATTAATTAATACAACAAAATATTTAATTGGAACATAAATAATAAAATATTTAATTGTTAAAAATAATAATTAATTCAATTAACCACCGATTTCATAGACGCAATATAATTAAATAATAAAAGTAATAAAATAATTTTATAGAACAAAATAAATCACATATTTGAATCAATTAAAAATTTAATTAATTTAATGCATCCAATTAATTATAATATAGCAATGAAATTATTTGATTAAAAGACAATGAGATATTTCATAAAATCAATCATATATTTCATAAAGAGAAAAAACGCATTTATCAAAGCAACTAAATATTGAATTAAAATGATTAGGTATTTCATTGACCAGTGAAATAATTTAATATAAGTCATACAATATTTAATTGAAACAATGAAATATCTCTTTGTTACTATTCAAAATTTATTGAAAGAATAAAACAATAATCTTGAAATTATTAAATATTTCATTAATATAATTAAATATATTATTGAACAGTAAAGTAATTTAATAGAGGTGATATAATAATTAATTAAATCAATGTAATATATTTTTCTTTTAATCAAAATTTGATAAAAATAATAGAATAAATACGTTAGAATAATAATAAAATAAATATATTTGGTTTAATAAATATTTCATTAAGATAATCAAATATATTATTAAACATTAAAGTAATTTAATGGAAGTGTTAATATAAAATATAATTAAATCAGTGAAATATATTCTTGATTCAAAAACAATTTGATAGAAATAATAAAATAAATATATTTGGTTTAATAAATATTTCATTAAGATAATCAAATATATTATTGTACATTAAAGTAATTTAATGGAAGTGTTAATATAAAATATAATTAAATCAGTGAAATATATTCTTGTTTCAATAACAACTTGATAGAAATAATAGAATAAATATATCCGGTTTAATAAATATATCTTCGAAAAAAATTTAATATCTGATTTTACGTTGCACCTTTCTTGACTTTAAAAAAATAATTTATTGGTTTTCTTTTTGTAAATTCATTGTAATTGGATTTGTTGATTTTAAGGAACCTATTTCTTTAAATTAATTGTAATTTTTATTGAAATGCTGATCAAATTTTATGTGTTATATACAACAAAATATTTTTTTTATACAATCACATATATTATTAATTAAATGACAATGTTATTAACTTAGTGAAGCATTTATTTACAATATAAGCTTCTTTAACTTAATCGGATGACCGTTAATTCAAGCAAATATTATATTGATGATTGATCAATATTTTTTTATTGTTATTAAAGATTTTGTTAATTTTACAAACGATTTACTAAAATAAATATTTAATTACTGTAACAAAATATATAGATAATTTACAAACATATTCTATTGTTACTAATAAATATTTTATAAAATTTTATCAGCTGCCTTAATGAAATTGATTTGATTAAATCAATCGAATAATTTAACCAAAACAATAAATTTTTCTTTATTTTAAAAAAATATTTATTTTTTTTTAACTTGGGTATTAATTTTTTTTATCCCAACTAAATATTTCAGTGATTTAATAACCTTGCATATTACTTCAATCAAAATTAATTTTTATCAACAAAATATTTAATAACTAAATTTATTTCATTGACTCAACTAAATTTTTTTCTCAGTGTATTTGTCCGCGAATGAGCCTCCTATTGTCTGTACATCGAAACATACATAATATAGATATACACGAAGAGAATTATTATTTTCCATTTTTTAATATTTATTTTTATATTACGAATTTTATATATATATATATATATATATATATATCACTATTGATGATATATACATACATACAAAGGTAAACAAATAATGAGCGAAGCATGCGACAGCGTTGGAATGAACATTGCTTAAGACTTTCGAACGTATATACAAAAATTTTTCACCAATAAAATTTGTGAATTTTTTTTCTCGCTTCAAACAAATAAGTACGGGATCAACCCAGTACCATTAGATAGGTAATTTGGTCCTCTATGAGCACAAAAAATTTCAGCAAAAAAAAAATGGGTTTTTCGAGAAAAATGCAAGTGCATAAAAAGTGCATTTTTTGGTAAAATGCACATATCTTAGTCATTTTTTAGTCTTTTTTGAAATTTCTTGCACTGAATTAAAGAGGGCTTAAAACATAATAAAACAAAATAAGGTTTACCAAAATTCATTGAAAATTGGTAAAACGATAGCCCTCTAAAGTTATTCTCAACATTTTCAGTTTTAACATTTAGTTTTTGTATGCAATTTTCAAAAGTGCATATCTGATGCAATTTTGATATTTCAGCAAAATAAAAAAATGCGTATACCCTTATTTTTAGGGTAGAATAACATACTCCATTAGCGCAGTAATTGGTGACTTGAGTGTATACTGACTGTTCGATTTGAAATGGAATCAGCCGTAAATCTCGTAGTTTCAACTCTTCGAAAAACGAAGAGCATTTGCGTTTAAACTGAGAGCATTCTGACCTTATATATCTGCGTTTTTGAAATTTGTATGAGGGATCGCAAATCTTAAAAAATTGCCACCTAGTAACTTACAGTCGAATTGATGGTCGATTGCGTCAATTTAATTTTTACTTCATACAAATTTCAAAGATGCAGATATATAAGGCCAGAGTGCTTTCACAAGGAGAGTGTTTCACTTTCGGGTCACCGATTTTGCTCAAATTTTGGGAATGTTTTCTGGATACAGAAATATGAAGAAAGTCAAAATTTTAGAGGCCACCGCTCAATATTTCCTTAGTAACAGGCAATTGAAAAATATCACTAAAAAGTTACTAGATTATTAAACGCATATAATTCTCTATTGAAAATAATAACGTCTTTCTAAGACATCTTTAAAAGACATCTTTGAAAGACGTCTTTGGTCGTGTCTTAGATTGGAAAAAAAAGACGTCATTTTTCCAATGTTTACAAATTTATTTAACAAATGACGTCTTTTTACTATTTCAAAGACGTATTTTTTTTTTAAATGATGTCTTTTCCTACGAATTTTTATTAAAAAAATATGTCTTTGAAATTATAAAAAGATGTCATTTGTTAAATAGCTTTTCTAAAATTGGAAAAATGACGTCTTTTTTGTTCCAATCTAACAAGGAGAGTGTTTCACCTTCGGGTCACCGTTTTTGCTCAAATTTAGGGAATGTTTCCTGGATGCAGAAATATGAAGATAGCCAAAATTTTAGAGGCCGACGCTCAATATTTCCCTAGTTATAGGTCATGGAAGAAAATCGCTAGAAAAGTTTCTAGATTTTCAAACGCTTATAGTTCCTCAGCATCAGTAGCTAGAAGCTTTAACCTTATTTTAATTGAAAGCTAAGCTAAAATCCTTTCGAAATAGTAGTTATAGCATATCGAAACATTATTTTTTCCCAAAGTTATAACGTAATAAAGATCGAACCCAATTTTAGCTTTTATTATTAATTAATGTTTTAAACAAAAATTTCCATCGACAAAAAGTGCCTTAAATCGAGTGTGCAAGATTTGATGACAGACAGACAGACGGACGTGAAAGCAAGCATAAAAGCGTGTAACAAAAAAGACGTCATTTTTCCAATGTTTAGAAAAGCTATTTAATAAATGACGTCTTTTTATTTTTTCAAGGACGTACTTTTATTAAATGACGTCTTTTTTGTTCCAATCTAAGACACGACCAAAGACGTCTTCAATGACGTCTTAGAAAGACATCATTATTTTCAACTGGGTTCTTTACCATTCATAGCTAGAAGCTTATACCTTTCTTTAAATGAGAGGTGAGCTCAAATCTTATCGAAATAACACCAATAGCATCTCAAAATATTATTATTTTCCAAAGTTATAGCGTAATAAAGATTAGGCCTGAATTTTCTTTTTAAAACATTAATTAATAATAAAAACTGAAATTGGGTCCAATCTTGATTACGCTCTAACTTTAGGAAAAAATAATATTTTGTGATGCTATAGGTGCAATTTCGAAAGGATTCGAGCTCAGCTTTCATTTAAAAAAAGGTATAAGTTTCTAGCTAACAATGATGAGATACTATAAGCGTTTAAAAATCTAGTGGCTTTTTTAGTAATTTTCTTTAATGGCCTGTAACTAGGGAAATATTGAGCGTTGACCTCTAAAATTTTGGCTTTTTTTATGTTTCTGCATCCAGAAAACATTCCCGAAATTTGAGCAAAATCAGCGACCTGGAAGTGAAACACTCTCCTTGTCAGTTTAAACGCAAATGCTCTTCGTTTTTCGAAGAGTTAAAACTACGTTGAAACAAAAACGAGGTTTACCTCGTTTTTATTTTTTTCTTTCAATGGAAAAACAATATCATGTAAAGACATTTTTCAATGACATAATTCATGAAAAATGACGTTATTTTTTTCTAAATTTGGAGAAAATGGCGTCTAAAAAGCCTTTTTTTAATATCTATATCACCGTAGAAATACGTCTTTTGATGATACGATTCAGGAAGAAAGACATTATCTGTTTATAAAAATTTTTTAGAAAATAACGTCTTATTGTTCCAATGTTAAGCACGTCCAAGACGTCTTTAAGGGGAATCCTCATACTGACATAGGGTTCTACCTTATCTACATTTAAATTATGAATTTTAATAAAAATTTAACTATTCATGACTGAAATTCGTAGGAGAGGCACATTCTTAACATGCCAAAGAATTTATTGCAACGTTAAAAGACAATATAAAGGTAAAAATAAAGGCGAAAACTGCTTAATACGATTAACTTTTCAATGTAGTTATGAATAATCGTATTATGCAGTTTTTGTCTTCATTTTCACTTTTATTCTGTTTTTTGACGTTGCAATCAATTCTTTAGAATATTAAGAATGTGCCTCTCCTATGAATTTTAGTAAAAAATAGTTAAATTTTTATTAAAATGCATAATTTAAATGTAGATAAGGTAGATCTCTGTGCTGGTATGAGGACACCCCTTTTAAAGACGTTATTCGAAGACGTCTTCAATAAATATCATTATTTTCAACAGGGCGTCGTAGCAGGAAGACGTATTAATTGAATTTTTAGATTCAAGGGATATAACGTCATTTGTTTAAAAACATTAACAAATTTTGTAAAAATGACGTCTTTAACTATAAATTTTTATTAAAAAAGTACGTTTTTAAAATTATTAAATTATACAAAAGACGTCATTTGTTTATTATCTTTCCTAAACATTGAAAAAATGACGCCTTATTTTGTTCCAATCTAAGACACGAACAAAGACGTCTTCAAAGACGTCTTAAAAAGACGTCATTATTTTCAATAGGGATCCCTAGCGAAAATTTAACATGTTTAAAAATGTTTAAAACTGCTCAAAACTTTTTAAAACAGTTTATAAGTGTGAAATTTGGGACATTTAAAACAGTTATAAACTGTTTTAAACATTTTTTAAGAGTTTCAAAAAGTTTTGGAAAGTTCGAAATAATTTCAAACAGTGTTTAATAGTTTTTAATTTTTTATGTTCGAAAGTTATAAATTATTTTAAATATTCAAAATATTTCAAAACAATTTTAAATCAATACAAATTTTTTTTTTTATTAACTTAAACAGTTTTGAACTTTTTTAAACACTTTTAAACAATTTCAAACAGTTTTGAACAATTTTAAACAGTTTTAAAAAATTTGAAATGATTTCAAAAAGTGTTTCATGATTTTGTGTTTGTGAAAATTTTTTTAAATATATTAAAATTTATATAATATATACGAGAAAATGTTCACTTTAGTTTCAAATTATTCTGTATTATTCAAAACTGTTTAAAATTATTTAAAACGGTTTATAACTGTTTTAAATGTCCCAAATTTCACACTTATAAACTGTTTTGAGCAGTTTTAAACACTTTTAAACATTTTTAAACAGTTTTGAATAATTCTAAATTATATAAAACAGTAATGCACATTTTATAATTCCACTAGGGATCGCAGAAATATTACAGGAAATCTGACAGTACCTTGCAGGAAATCTTGTAGAAACTTTACAAGAAACCTCGCAGCAACCTTTATATGTCCGCGCTAGAATCTGGTTGAAATATTTTTAAAAATTTTACTGAAACCTTGCAGAGAATCTTAAAGAAATTTTGCAGGAAACCTCGCAGCAACCTTGTAGGAAACATCGCAAGAACTTTTAAAGAAACCTTACAGGAACATTGTAAGAAACCTCGCAGAAACCTTGAAGGAAATCTTTCAAAAACTTTGTAAGAAACCTCACTGCAACTTTGCAGGAATCCTCGCTGAAAATTTGCAATAATTTTTGCAGCTGCCTTGCACGAAATCTTGCAGTAACCATGCTGGAAATTTTGATAAAGTCTCGCTGAGAACTCTCATGAATCGTTGTGAAAATTTTACTGAATACCTGGCGAACAATCTTTTGGGAAATCTAGCAATAATCTTTTCAGTATACTCGCTAATGCTTTTGAAAAATCTTACGTAAATCTTTTATGAAATATTACAGAGATGGACTAATTAAGAGGCAGTCGGAACCATTCGCCACTTGGTGGCGCAGCAAGTGAGATCAAAATTAAAAAATATTTTTTATGTAACGATTTATAATTTACTGAGACAATAATATACTTCTAATTTTATTAATGACTCTAGCCATATATATGTAGAATAATTATTGATATTAATCTAGTTTGAAAAGTATAAAATATTGTTATAAAGCGAAAATTGCAGCGCGAGGTAGAGCCGGCGTGAGCATATGTTTTCATCATTCTTTAGTATTAATTTCTCTGTCGCACTAAAGAAAAACATACATTTTTACATGGGCTCAATCATGCGCAGCATTTTTAGCTTTACAGAAATATTTTAGACTTTTCGAACAAGATTAGCATGAACAATTATTCTACATGTATATGGCTAGAGTTATTAATAACATTAGAAGTATATTATTATCTTAGTGAATTGTAAATCTGTGTATAAAAAATATTTTATATTCCTCTCCCTCCGGCAGCGACACCAAGCAGCAAATGAAAAATTAATCATATATTAATAGAGAAATGCAGTGCGAGATAAAGCCAATGCGAGTATATGTATCTATCATTCTTAAGTATTACTTTCCCTGTTACACTAAAGAAAAATACACATGTCTTTACATCAGCTATACCAAGCGCAGCATTTTTCGCTTTGCAACAATATTTTAGACTTTTCAAAGAATATTAGCATCAATGATTACCTTACATATATATAACTAGAGTTATTGACAACAATATATGAATACTATTGTCTCAGTAAATTATAAGTCTCTATATGAAAATTATTTTATATTTTTCTCTCCTCTGCAGCCCACCAAGCGGCGAATGATTTCGACCGCCCCTTGAATTCTTTAAAATTTCTTGCACTTAGACATACTTTTGAAACGGTTTGTGTTGTAGTTCATATTAACGGCATGTCGTAGTACCTTCCCCCCCTCCTGATAATATTTTCATAGTTTATGAATAAATAATGTGTCAAATCAAGTTCTAATACTACAGTAAGAAAATTTACAAGATTAATCCTGAGTACGGACAACTCAAGGGATTCACTAAAACTT
Source organism: Anastatus disparis (assembly GCA_017163975.1). Taxonomy (NCBI): domain Eukaryota; kingdom Metazoa; phylum Arthropoda; class Insecta; order Hymenoptera; family Eupelmidae; genus Anastatus; species Anastatus disparis. Next base: position 838,645 of record JAFFSR010000327.1, read on the forward strand.
TAAGCACAACAAGTTATAAGCAAACTTTCGATGTATAGTATTTCAAAGTTAGGTTTACCGAGAGCAATATCTGATTTTTATTCAAAGTTAAAAAAAAATAACAAGTTTAATGGACTTTTTATTAAAAAAAAAATTATAGTATTAACATAGTTTGAGTGCGGACAAGTTATTATATTTGTTTAAATTATGAATTTAAAAAGATATCAATAAAATAAAAATAGCAAAAATCGATTCCAACGACTCCGACATCTCGTTAATAAATAAAGTTTGCTACAAGGATTTAATTATAAAATTTATGATAGCAACATTTCCAGTTCATTGTAGTTTCTATTGCAATTAATCTTTAGAATTTATGAAAGTGCACATCGAATTTCTTACTGTTGTAAAATCAATGTGTTAGCATACCAATAACGTGTTCTTATATTTCAACATAGACATCTGTAAAATATCTAATAAACATTACGCAATGTTTTTTTTAATGTTTCTGAAAGTTTACCGAAAACATTGCAAGAATTTTTCATGAAATGTTCTTGTGATGTTTCCAAATCAGTAAGTAAGTAATTATTTTAAAATTTTCCGTACGCTTGATACTACGAAATGATAATTTGATTGTGTTAATTTCTTTATTTATTAATTTTTTAACGCTATTAAAATTAATATGTGCAGTATTTTGGAAATTCAATCGAATGCCTTTAATTTTACAGCATTTGAAAGTATATTTCCACATGATAAAATCCCTTTAAAGGCATAAAACTTTGGGCCATCGCTCAGGTATTCTGAGATATAAGAACCATCTTCATAAGAAGACAGTTCATCGGTCATTTGCCCTAAGAAATTACCTGTTTCGGGTGTATATTCACCTTGCGTATCGGTTGTGACGAAAATACATGAATCTGTATCGCAATATAATAAACGCTTCCCTAGTTTTTCTAAGTACGAGTATAAAACAAGGCGCGCTTGAGCAGTGGTATCAGCGGCGATTACTACATTAGTATGGCTTGCACTTTTTATAGCGTTATCTTTAAATACCCAATTGACGCATAAAACATTTTCATTAATAAGAAGTAATCCTGTTACTTCTTTATCTTTAGCCATAATAATATTTAAAAGTTCTTGTCTCCTTTTGACAAATTCGGTGTGAGGTAAATTATCGCGTTGACCAAATTTACCCCAAAACGAATTTAAGCAGAGCTTTGCCACTGCTCGCAGCCCTGAATTTTTCTCGATTTTATTGTAATCGAGAGAAATTCCTTTCTTTGTTTTATATTCATTTATGTAATTAGTTTTTGATAGGTCGTCTTTACATTCAGACGGCCAACCACTCGCTTTCTGTTTAATTTTAAGAAAACAGTCGATGTAGTCTTTAAAAAGACCGCCATCGCCGTTTTCATCTATTTGTGTAATTTTTTTTGCGCGAGATATTTTTGAAAAATTTGAATATGTTCCATATGACACCCATTTTCAGGTATATCATTTAGGTCAATTCCAACTTCTTTTAAAATATCAAGTGCACATTTTTTTTGAAAAGCACGTCGTGAATCGATCGTGCTTTTCAAATTTTTTAGAAAATTAGTATTTTTTGGGTCGGATAGCAACAATAAATATGCCAATCCCACCGCTATTGCTCGTGGCAAACAAAGATTATCATCATTTTCTATTGTAATGATAGAGCGCTTTCTTTTAGCGGCTTCTTTGTTTAAGAGCATGTCGTATATCTCTATCCTTTTCTAACAAAAAAATTTATTTTTCTGCAAAACCTAATAATTGTAGCAAAAAATAAGAAGAAAGCCCCATCTCGTATAATAAAAAGCAATATTTTCTTTATTGAGAAAAAATTATTTTTATCGCTTCGTTTTTAGAAAAACTTTGAAAAACTGAATTGTCCATCCTATCCTCTATTTTTTAAGTTTTTCAAGGTTTTCTTCAAAATGAATTGATAAAAATAATTTTTCCTCATCAAAGAAAATATTGCCTTTTATGATACAAGATGGGGCTATCTCCTTATTTTTTGCTACAATTATTAATTTTTGTAAAAAAATCAATTCTTTAATTAGAAAAGGACAGATATACTCGACCTCCTCTTAAGGGTTTACCTAAATTTCTAGCCCCGCCTTGAATTCCTTTTACTAAAGTAATATCAAGAATTAAATTATTATTGATGTTAAATTTTGCATTGCTTTGAGCAATTTAAAAATTAACATCAAATAATTCTTTGGGGCGAAAATCTCTTACGTATTTTAAACGTATCCAACCGGGTCCACAAGTAAATTCATCGCTCGTAATATACGCCGTAATATAATCGAAGGGATTTTCGGTTAAATCTATAATAAATGCGTGTATTTCTGCAATCGCTTCTTGCAGCCATACTAAAGGGTTGGTATTTGGTGGGGGTGTTTCAATACGTATAGTAGTTAGGGGCTCGCCACGCACGCCGTAACGTTGCGAATTCCCATCCGGTTGTCGAGAAATTACAGCAAACTTTTGCGCATTTCTACCACCATCTACCTGATTATATAAATTAACCTCATTTTCTCTATTATTCACACATGAACAATATTCAAATTCAATATCACTGTCATTCATCACACTATCACCTAATATCGCTTCATTACTTAAAAACGGTGATTCTTCATTACCATCATTCATACTCTCATCACTTTCTGATATATTTATATTTTTTTCGGAATTTATAACTTAACATTCACTCTCGCTACTTGTATCGCTAATACTATCGTCGCTCTCCGGTATTATTATGTTCTTTATAATTATTTTTTTATTATTTTATATATATATATATATATATATATATATATATATATATATATATATATTATCTATAATCTACTATCGCTATCGTTAATACTCTCATCGGTCTCGGGTATTATTATATTTTTTCTAATTATATTATTCTCAATATATCTATCGCTATCGCTTATATAATTAACATCTGCTTCGTTGTTGTTGCCGTCATCGTCGCTTTGACTCGAATATACTTGTCTCAACAATTCTAGGGCGTTAACTATATAAAAATAAAAAGAGACAAAAATAAATATTTTCATGTCAACTTATTTTTATTATTTTTATTATTTTTAATTTGTAAAATAACGCCTTTTCTTAAAATAAAGCTAAAAATTAATAAAAGAAAAAAGAATTTACGTAGAAAAGTTAATATACAAACGTAAATGTTTGCGTTGAATATACTACTTTTGATACCTTTAAGAGTCGCCCGTATCGTTCTGTCCTTGTCTAATCTAAATTTCCGTTATAATAAATTAAATATTTATATACAAATGTAAGAGATAAGAGCTGTAGAGTAAAAAACGAGCAAACGATTCTATTTTATGAAAAAATGTGAAATTTCCAATATTTTTTAAATAAGGTATGAAACGAAAAACAGTCAAATTCAACTTAATTTTTCGTTTCATACTTTACTTGAAAAGTGATGGAAATTTCATATTTTTTCATAAAATAGAATCGTTTGCTCGTTTTTTACTCTACAGCTCTTATCTCTTACATTTGTATATAAATATTTAATTTATTATAACGGAAATTTAGATTAGACAAGGACAGAACGATACGGGCAATTCTTAAGAAGATGTAAAATGGATACTACACATTTACTCATAAATATCGACTATCTCTTCATCTTATTGCAAAATTTTCAGCAAAGAAATTAGCTTGTAGTGTGTACCACAAAGATTATTTAGTTGAATTTTTTTCATAGAAAATTACGGTCCCAATATTGTTTATTCAAAGTTTTCGATTTTGTACCAGAAATCTGAATATCTTAAAACTAATGAATGAATTCATTTTAAAATTTAATTAAATAATCATCATAGAACATACCACGAGCTAATGCATTTCTTTTCTGAAAATTCAACAATAAATGGAAATAAAGTTAATATTTATAGGTATGGGTGTAGTGTCCGTTCTACATCTCCTTAAAGTATATACATATCTCTCTCTCTTTTGTAACGGGCGCGTTTTGCTGGATGCACGGTCGCCAGGTAATTTTAATAATAAATTACCAAAATATAGATTAAAGTTACATTTATAAGTTCTTGACATGCATTAGTCACATAATCCATACAGCAGACAGAATTAAAACACCAGCATCGACGATCTCTTCTAGATGCTTTACTATTAGAGATGCGATAACTGATATTTTAATCATCATGTAAGGCTATATAATCGACGACTTCCATTAGATGCTTTACTATTGGAAGTGCGATATCATATCCTTATTTTAGATACAATTTATGTTGGTACAACAATCGACGACATTCACTGGATGCTTTACCATTGAATGTGCGATAATATGTACTTTCACGATAAGATGTTTTTTGATTGCTATTATCTGAAAATAAGTTTAAATTAATAAATTTAAAATCATTTTATATCTTTTAATTTTTTAACTTCATTTAATAAAATATATCTTTTTATAAAAATTACAAATGAAATGAGAACGTTAAATTAGTCTAATTTCTACATGCTCTCGTGCCGAGAGTCAGATCAAGAATCCGATAAAATACATCTTAGATGTTACATGATCGAACATCTAAGAGAGAATGAGAGAGCTTGGATGAATTCACGCTCTTTTATATTATTTCATAAACCTTCTATGAAGTTCTATTTCTCACTAAAGAATTATACATTAGGAAATAGAATGTTCGATAAAATTCATTTAATATATTTGCAAAAGAAACCTTTAATTATGATAAATATATTTGCAAAAGAAACATTCTATTTCCTTTACATTTCAAAAAACTATTTTTAATAATCTATTTTATTATTTATCATCTAGAAAAGCTAATTTTTTATATTTTAATTCCTATCTTCAAATTTTAACATATACATATTATAGAAATTGGATGTTCTATTTATGTATAAACAATTATTTTAAAAAAATTACATCTACTATATTTTATTATTAATAATCAAATATTGATAATACTTTTTCATTAACAGAAATAGAACATTCCATTTCTATATTCATTTTACTATCTCTGTATATATACATTTTGACTTATCTTCGTTATCGGCCTCAGTAGGTAACTATGAAGTCCTACTTATACCTTTAACGTAATTTAGACTTATTATTACAGAAAATCATTCTGTGTCTTAAATAATGTTCATTTATTTATGAAACATTCATATTCAATTTAATAATTCTAAATAGAATTGATATGAGCCGTTTCACTTTCATTCAGTTATATCCCGTACTTTTTCTCTCATATTCCTACGCCGTTTATGAATGTAAATTTAAGTAGATGTACGCTACCGCTGTTTTTTATTCTATCATACGCTTAATAACCATAATCTATACACTAAATGAATTTTAAATTATTATAAAATCTTCAAATTTTTTTTTACATAAAACATACTATTTATAAAAATTATACAAAGATTTTATATAAAATACGTCATATAAAATTTGAAATATATTACAATAAAAATAATATTTAAAATGTTTAAATTATATTAAAAGAAATCTAAAAAATGTATTTTAAATTTACATGACCGTATAGATTTATATGAAATCTTTGTGTTAATTTTTAGGGTTCAGACACCCCACGAAAACATTCGGATACCCGTAGCAATAAAGCTCGTAATTCGTGTAAAGGGAGTTGAAGCGCGTGGTTTTCGTCGTTATTTTTTAGAGTTTCTAATAACCATCTACGTTCGCGCGCACGTGGTGCCCATTGAATGCTTTTCCAATGTTCAGAAATTGCAACACTTAGTTCCTCGCTATTGATTATATCTTAAAAATATTTTTTGTTATTTAAAAAAAAAACTAAATATTATAAATAAAATGATTTAAAAAAAAAACTTACGATTGTTGACATCGTTGTCCGCACAGCTGTTTTGGTTGAAGCGAGTGGGTACCAGGTTGCCTTGCTCGCTCACTTAGTCAGTCTGGTCGAATGGATTGTGGTGCGGTCGATAATAGAAATCGTTGAGTACTCGCGATCTATCCGCAGCTGAAGATGATTCGTCGTTTGGTACTATAAACTGATGATCACGAATTGGCGAAGGATCATGTGGTAGTGGTGCAACATCAAATGGTACGTTGAACCGAATTTCATCTTGTTGTTGTTGTTATTGGTTTTCTTCTTCTTCTTCTAACACATTTTCTGCTATAGCTGCTCTCTTCCACACTTTCTTCACTATGTTCCTCCACACTATCTTCTTCAGAATCTTCCCGCAAAAGGGCGAAAAAAGCTAAAAAAAAATCACAAATTTATTAGATAACTTTTAAAAACACAAACACTTATTCACTTTTTTTTTAATCACTTTTTATGACATACCTTTGGCTTCATTCAGGCCTGTTATTACTTCTACAAACAGGGGTGAATTACGTAACCCACGATTCACAATAACCGTCCCCGCTATTAAAGATGCGTGCATCGAAGAATAAAATTTGCTCCGATACAAAGACCTAATGTCACGCGCCGTGAGATTGGTAAGAAGTCGTCGTAATTCACGACGCAAACCGTTAATCGACATCACGCGCAATGTCAACCGTCTTCTCGTTAATTGCTCGCCCACGAGCGGCGTACGGTTACGATTATTTACAACTGAATCTGTAGCAACTACACTGCTACGTAAATTAGACCACTCTTGACGCGACGACATTTTTAAATCTGAAATTTTAAGGAATACTTAAAAAGAAAATAACTTAAAAAATTTCTCGAAGATGAGAAAGAACCTTTCAATACGATAATTGAAACGTAAATGAAAATCTTTCTGTTTCATTTTCTACAGAATACCCACGTTTGTTTTTTAATAAAAAAAATACGTTGGTGGGGTCAAAAAGGAAATGTGACATTTTCACATGGGTGAAAATTTAGCACGTTTTTTTAAAACATCTGTGCTCTGTATGGGTTAATTTTATATATACACCAAACTCCTAAAGAGCCTAAGTGCAATAAAAAACGGGTTCGGCCCCGAAGTAAAAACTAATAAATACAATGCGAAACGTGGGTGAAAATAGTTGTAAAATGCAATAGAAAGAAGGTTATAGAAGAGAAAGATCTTCTCAGTGGGACAAATCCTAATAGTTATTATATCTATGACATTTACAATACTCAATACTTTCCTAAAAATAGAAAATGAAATCCCTACTTTTTTATTTTTAAAGAGCGTTTTCTTGAGTGGAGCTATGGGTGTGTAGAAAAATTTTGGTATCCCCTTCTTCTTTTCTTATTTACATAAATTTTGTGTATGTGTGCGTATAGTAGTAGGTGGGGCTATGAATTTAAAAAGCCTGGATGAATAAATTTTTTACAGATTAGTTGACAAAACACTTGCGGTGAAACATAGTCATTTACATAATAGTGTTAAAGTTAGAATGGCTCAAATGCAAGTAGAGTTACAATCCGCGGCACGTTGTCGAGTTTATGAGGGTAAACAGGTAGATGGGACATTAAGACTACCCAACATTATTTTAGCTACCTGTTACGCTTTAAATGTCTCCAATACAAAAAGGATCATTGTGGGATTTGATCGGGCACAAGAGTCAAACGACAGTGGTGTGTTCAAATACGATGTTGTGTTGAAATTTGTCAATGCTGGTAGCGGTATAAAAGGAACTCAACGTGAATTAGTTATGGATGTCAATGCTTGGAACGACTTGCAGGAAAAATTTGATTTAATATCCACCTACTTCAACGATGATTATCAATATTACGAAAAATATAATGGACAGAGTGTTGTTACTATGGGTAATTATGAACTTTTCTTCACAACATCGTATGGTTCAAAGTCTGTGACGATTGAGCGGCGACCATCTTTCGGAAAAATTACAGACCTCTCATCTCAGAGCACGGATATTAACCAGCAAAATAAAAAAGGAAAAATGTACTTACCTACTATTGTAATGCAGCTCGTCACTTTTGAAGGCGTTAAAACTGTCAGTAAATGTATCAACGCACAAATAGCTCGTCTCGAGGAACATACAAAAAATATAGATTCGTGTGCAACATTTTTAAAGGAATACACGCGTGATATTATTTATCAACGAGTATCATCAGAGACAGCACGAAGAAATATGTTGGATAATTTAAGTGAATTTAAAAATTTTTTAAATAACTCTGTTATAGAATTGTTATATCGTAAATTAAAAGAAGATTTACCTAGTGATTTTACAGCCAAATATTATAATATAGTTTTTGAAGAAATGTTAGCATTTCTGATAATACCTATTGCTGAACAAATTCGAAAAGAAATGTTTCCAAATATTGAGATATAAATATTTAAAAAATTTTTTCAATCCATATAAATTTTTCTAAAAATTATAAAAAAAACTTATTCTAACATTAAAATTTGAAAAAAATTGTAAAGATAAAAAAATAAAAATTTAAAAACATTTATTGTAATAATGCGCCGTTATAAAAATGTAATTACATATAATTTTATATACATACGTATATGTGTGTGTATTATTACCGAATCAGTATATTGTAAAATACATTGCGTACAAATATTAATGTAAATAATTATGTTAGTAGTTTATTGCGTTTAAGCGCTAGTACACGATTTAAGTTCAACCATTTTTGATGCACTCCAATTTATAAATTGGCTGAAATTACAGTAGACTTGACATCTACAATATTTTTAAAAGATGCGTAAATGAAAGTATAATGGCACTTTCAAATACGCGTTTTTAAAAGTATTGCAGTTATCAAAACTACAGTAATTTTCTCCAATTTGCAAAATGGCGGGTGTTAAAAATGCTTGATTATAAATCACGTACTAGCGGGTCGACGGAGCATATGAAGACATTATCTGTAAAAACAAATGTAATAAAATTTTTTGAATGGTTGCGTAACGTCGAGAAATGAATTAAATTAATAACTCATTAAGAGGCGGTCGGAACCAAATCGGTGACTTGCGGTATATATCAAGTCAGCATTTTTCGCTTTACGATAATATTTTGTATATTTTTATGTCTTAAACTATTTCAAATTATTCTTTATATACATGACTAGAGGAAATGACTATATTTTTACCATATGAATAAGTAAATAAATTATTATAAGCATTTATTACAAATATCAAACTGACTTGACATATACCGCATGCAAAAAACTGTCGTGTCGATTGTTAGGTGGCATTTTTCGCTTTATAACAATATTTTGTATATTTTTGTAGCTTTAACTATTTTAAATTATTCTTTATATACATGACTAGAGGAAATGACTATATTTTTACCATATTAATAAATGAATAAATTATCATAAGCATTTATTACAAGCACCGAACTAAGTCATCGATTTGGTTCCGACCGCCTCTTAATCCCCGCTACACACGCGTAAATTCTTTTTCATCCCAGGCGGACGCATTCGGGTTTTTACGTGCAGAGCGTCCTCAATTGATAAATAGGTTAGATGCACGCTAGGAGCTCCTAGGCTGCAATAGCAGTCATTACTGCCTAGGAGTATAAAGCTCCTGGGTTGCATTGAGTTCATTAAAGCCCAGCAGCAACTTTTCTCTATCGTATTTTGACTTAAATCAAAAACAAAAGAATCAATAGTGCAAAACTGCAAGTTCAGTTGTATTCGCTATTCAAGCTACAGCTTGTGCTACAGAATTTTATTACTTTAAAAAATGGATATTTATAAAAAAAAATATTCTAAACTTGCAATAATATTGTTGACCATAAATAATTTTAATAATGTTACTTTTATTATTTATTGTTGATGTTATTATTTCTTTTTAATTTTATTATTTTTTGTCTATTATTTATTGTTAATTTTTTTATTCAATATAAAAAATTAATAAATTCTAATAAAAAAGAATACCATATAATTTTATTATATAATATAAAATTATTTAAAAAAAAAACATCTGCACCTAAAAACCCTCATGCGTCCTTGCCTGGGATGAAAAATTTTTTAAGCACCCTGGGCGAGCCTTGCGCGATGACGGCCTTCGGACGATATTTACATCGTGAGATAAAGCCTCGGCCGCTCGCTTCGCTCGCGCGCCTCGGCTTTATTATCCCACGATGTAAATATCGTCCTCAGGTCGTAATCGCGCAAGGCTCGCCCAAGGTACATAAATAACTATTACGCAGCGTCGCGCTTTAGTGGGTTGTTGTCGAGTTTGACCACGTGTTACTTACGCGGGGCGAGAGTCTAATTTGGTCATTGAAATGTGGGGACCTATATCGAGTCCTTTCCGCGTCGCGATTTTAATTTTTTATTTAAATTGAGTATTAAATTTTTATACCCCTAGCCAAGCAAAGCAACATGTCTCTATCGCTCTGCTTGGGGTCTGATGAGGACGGTCCTCAAAGTCGGGGTCGCGTTATATTTAAAAAGAGAAATATATGATATATATATATATATATATATATATATATATATATATATATATATATATATTAATGAAAGATAGATAGATATTATATATAAAAAATTAAATTAAAAAAAATATTATAATAAGATAGAAATTTGTTTATTATTTGGATGATCAAAAATAAGAATAAAAGGTTTTGATTTTAATTTTGAATTTAATGAAAAAAAGATAAATTTTACTTACTTTCAAAAAAAGGGTAGGGAAAGAAATGTATAGAGAGTTGCTTTTGACTTGTAGTGAACTGAGAGTTGCTGTTGATTTAAAGTTCCTGAAGAGAGTAGAGAGCGTGTTTATGAGACACGCTCAAAGGCGCACTGAAGATTATGGCCCTAGTTGGGGATTATATACCCTGGAATTGGGGCGTTGACTAACCACCCCCGCTTGGGTAGTTTTCCAAAATTTTAAATTTTCCTATTGGTCAATTCTGTTTGCTGTCTGTCACTTGGCTGTCCTAGTGTCTATTTTCTTCTTTCTTTCTCTTTTCTCTACCTTTCTCTCTTTCTACTTTTCTTTCTCTCTCTTTTGAAAGTAAGCTACATAAATTGTCTTAAATCTAATTGTTATTAAAAATATAACGAATTACGCATATAAAAAAGATAAAACTAGAAACTAGAGTTTTAATTTATAATATTTTTTCAACTAATATCTATAATAAAATAAGCTAGGTTAAATAAATCTAATAATTAGTAAATTAAATTATTTATTTGCAAAAGTGAAAACAAAAGAATAATATGAAATAGATATTAATTAAATAAACATTATCAATTAATATTAAATTAATATATATATATATATATATATAAAGTAGAATTACGCATAAAAATAGACGTTAACGCAAGTTTAACAATAAAAAGGGTTTAATAAAAGAGGTAAAATTAATACTAATATTATTAACTTTTCAATAATTAAAATTAAAGTTTTAAATTAATATAAGTGAAATGAATGTTAAAGAAAATAAAGAAAATAAAGAAAAATAGAGAGATGCTTCACACACAAAAAAAGACGCTTGGTAATAAAAAGGACGCTTAACGTATAAAAATTATAATTAATTGAAAATTTTGGTTTTGTTGTTTTTTTTTGTTTTGTTTTTTTTTTGTTCAACGCTTTTGAAAAACTTAATTTCTAAATTTTATTTAACAAATAAATTTAAAATAATGGAAACGCAATATTATAATTTCAAGCGTGGTGTAGGCTTGATGCATACGCAATTTTTTATTATTAAACATTGTTTTTAAATACTATTTAAAACTGTTATATGTATATATATATATATATATATATTAGTTTTTTAAGAAAGAAAAAGAATAGAAGTTTATAAAAATTTTACATAAAAAAGAATTAGTTATTTTTTTATATGAATAATTTCATATCTATATCATATTTTTGAAACAAAGGGATACTCTTTCTAAAACTTTTTAGGTATGATCTTTAATGTTGTTTTTTTATAATAACAATTTGTTTTTATATTTATTTGTTTTTAATGTCTATTAATTTTTAAATATTTTATTTATAGAAGAAAAGAAATTATTTATTATAATAAAATTTGTGTGTTGATATATAAAAAAAAAGAATACATTATGAGTAAATTATTATTAACAAAATTTATTAATTTGCAAAAGAATATTATGAGTTTCTTAGGTAATTATGAGTATATTTTTCCTTGGCGCCTAACTTAATGAGTTTCTGTCTCGGTGTTCTAATTGATAACGGTAAAATTTTTCAGGCAGTTTCAATATACACGAAAATACGTGTGAATTTCTACATAATATTTTTCAGGTACCCAAGATTAGAGTATCCCTTAACGATTGTTTACACAGCTGAAGTATTTTACTTTATTTTATTTAAAAGGTACAATAATTACTTGTCTCAAAAGAAAATGAGTTCACACCGAAACATATACAGATCGGACAAAATAATAATGGAAAAATAATGATTTAAAAATAATTAACAGAAAAATAAAGTGTTGGTCTTATAGGAAAACACATTGAAAGTATTTTAAAAAAAGAAATTTTCGTGAAAAGATATTAATTTGAATTTTTTTGTTTAAAAGAAGTCGGCAAAATTGCCCGACGTTACAGTTGTGTCAATAAATTCCGTAAAAAAACATGTCTTTTTTTTTTCTTTAATATACCTGCACTTATACCTTCCCACACAGCATGAAAGAATTTTGAAATAATTTCATGAAATATTACAAGTAATAATACGTTGAAAACATTTAAAAAGAACTTAAAAAGATAACTATATTCTTTTGAAAAGAATTTATGAAATAATACACAGGAAAGATTACAAAATCTTTACAAAAATATTACCAAAAAGGAAACGAAAGTTAAGGCATGAAATATTACACGAATCCTTACTGAAAGGACTTTGAAAAGACTTCTTGAAAGGAAACAAGAAAGAACTCAGAAATCTTCCAACGATTAAAATCAGAAAATAATTTAGAAAGATTTTTGGAATGATCTAAGTTATTCTTTCACCGAATAATTTCAAGATTCTTCCAAAAAGCTTTTATGAAATAATTCATGTAATATTTTGGTAAAGTCTCAAGAAATCATACATGAAATAATTTTGAAATCTTTTTGAAATCTTTCATGAAATAACTTATGATGAGAATAAAAGTTATTACATGAATCCTTACTGAAAGGACTTTGAAAAGACTTCTTGAAAGGAAACAAAAAATAACTCAGAAATCTTTCGAAGGTTTCAGTCGTAAAATAATTTAGAAAGATTTTTGGAATAATTTAAGTTATTCTTTCACCGAATAATTTCAAGATTATTCCAAAAAGCTTTTATGAAATAATTTATGTAATATTTTGGTAAAGTCTCAAGAAAACATACATGAAATAATTTGGAAATCTTTTTGAAATATTTCATGAAATAACTTATGACGAGAATAAAAGTTATTACATGAATCCTTACTGAATGGACTTTGAAAGGACTTTATGAAAGAAAACGTGAAATATAACAGAATCATTTAGAAATATTTTCGGGATTAGTTTATAATTTATCCGCTTGATGGCGGTATCTCTTATTCTCGCAAGCGGTAAGAGTGCTTCCCGTTTCATATATATGGAAAATAAGAATCTTAAATGGAAACTATAAATTGTTATGCGTGCAATGTCTGTGTTATGATAACTTCGATCTTAACCGCTGTAAAACTATGCGTAATCCTATGAATAATTATAACATCAGATCCTTTATATATATATATATATATATATATATATATATATATATATATATATATATATATATATATATATATATATGTGTGTGTGTGTGTGTGTGTGTGTGTGTGTGTGTGTGTGTGTGTGTGTGTGTGTTAATTCTAAATTGATTCTTAAATAATACAGGAAAGAATAAAATTTCTAGAACTTTACACGTCTCTCAACTAAAGATAGATGAAAAGATTAATGCATTATTACTAAAAGAATTCATGGATCCTTACAGAAATCTTTCATTGAAAGGATTCTGTAATAATTCTATGTCCGAGGTATATTTCTTTCAGAAATAATACAATGAAATATTTTTAAAATATTTTATATCATTCTTACAGAATACTTTCAATGAAAGATGTATGAAAAGATTTACGAATTATTACCAAAAGAATTCATGGATCCTTACAGAATTCTTTCATTGAAAGGATTCTGTAATAATTCTATGTCCGAGGTATATTCCTTTTAGAAATAATACAATGAAATATTTTAAAAATATTTCATATTATTCTTACAGAATCCTTTCAATGGAAGATGTATGAAAAGATTTACGAATTATTACCAAAAGAATTCATGGATCCTTACAGAATTCTTCCACTGAAAGGATTTTGAAATGTCTTGTGAATTCTTTATGAAATATTTTTATGTATTATTTTTAAAAGAATAATACCTCGGACATAGAATTATTTCAGAATCCTTTCAGTGAAATATTTCTGAAAGATTGTAGTTCTTTCATGAATATTTTCAGAATCCTTTCAAAGTCCTTTCATGCTGTATGGGCTTTTCCCTCTTTATCATAATTATTAATTTTAATTTAAAATTAATTTATATGAATAATTTTTATTACATCATTTTTAAATTAATTATTTTTAAAATTTTGACATAAATTTTCATAATATTGCATGCAACAATTACAGCTAATACATAGCGGTATTAGCGCCGCGGAGCACGCGCATCAGCTGATGTAGGGCGCGTGCTCCCGCGTGCTTATTAGCGGTCATAACATAGCTAGTAGCTAATTTAGCGTTAGATCGAGCGATACATGCTTATCAGCTGTGAAAGTACACACGCACTCAAATCAGCTGACATAGCGCGTGTGTATTTACAGCGGCCGCGCGCGTCCCGGGGCCCTCCCGCGCGGTAAATAGCTAGCATAGCTTAAAAATTGTTATTGTGGATACATATTTTCTTTTTAAAATCGTCATCAACTTAGTAAGAATACATCGATTCTAGCGTACACACGCAAATGAGATATTATCGACAAATACTATGGACGTTAGATTTCACCATTCTTTTACAGCTTTATGTGCCGGTCCGACCGGAGCTGGTAAAACTAATTTTATAAAAAGATTTATAAATTATCTCGATAGAATGTGTGACGTAAAATTCGATAGATTAATGTTTTATTACGGTGAATGGCAAGAAACTTATAAGCAATTTAAGCCACCATATGGACGAATAGAATTTTTCGAAGGGTTGCCAGATCCTGTAGATTATTCGAGCGATACTACGTGTAAAAAACTTATGATTATTGACGATCTTATGCGTGAAGGCTCAAACGATACAATCACCGATCTATTCACAAAGGGCAGTCATCATAAAAACATAAGCGTCATTTTTATAACGCAGAATCTTTTTCACAGGGGTCAAAGAGATATATCGTTAAATGCTAGCTACCTAATACTCTTTAAAAATCCTCGTGACCGAGCACAAATCTTGCATTTAGCTCGACAAATTTATCCTGAAGATTCAAAATTTATTCAAGAGATATACTTTGACGCCACTAAAAAAGGATTTTCGTATTTGTTAATAGATTTAAAACAAGATACGCCCGATGATTTTCGTTTCCGCGCATGTATTTTTCCAGATGATTCACACTATTATGTGTACATACCTAAGAAAAAGCGTCGTTATTTTTATAAATACTTCAGTTTATAAATCGAGATGGCTGCGATAGCATCATCTAATCAAGCGAGCCCCACTAATACTTCAAAAAAGGAATGAGACGCTCTTGTACGCGTTGCAAATAAAAATCTCATAAGGTGCATATGTGAGTGTGCTCTAAATACATTAAAGGGTAGTATTATTTTAAAAAATAAAAATAAAAAACAGCTGTCGAAACATTAAAATATTTTAAGAAAACTCGCTGACAAAGCCGTGATAAGTGTAAAGGATAAAAAAATAAAAAATAACAGTGCGCGAAAGTATAAACAAACTTCTTTTTGGAAAAAGAAAAAGCGTCTAATATTACAAAACGGAGGTGGTTTTTTACCGTTATTGATCACTCTTTTACTGGATTTGCTTACGTCTGCTATTTTTAAAAAATAATATAAACACCCGCTTTTTCACTACTTTAAAAAAAAAACTAAAATAAATCAGAAAAGAAACAGATTCATAAACATAAGTGTTTTAAGTGCTTTAAGTGGTTGTATGTTAAGACGGAATGTGAACTAAAAACCATAAGTGTATACAGGATACATAAAAACTTTTTAACGTTAACCATTTCCTGTACTTTTATAGTATAATGTAAACATCTGGTCGTTTACAAATGAAACATCTTGAAAAATAATACATTAAAATAAATATGACAGAAACAGATTAAAAAACATAAGTGTTTTAAGTGTTTTAAGTTTTTCAAGTGTTTTAAGTGGATGGACATAATGTGAACGAAAAATCATAAGTGTATACATGAAACGTAACGTCTTTTTTATCGTTACCCATTTCCTGTACTTTTATAGTATAATACGAACATCTGTTTGTTTAAAAATAAAAACATCTTGAAAGAATAGTAAATTTATTTAAATAAAAACTAAAATAAACTTAATTGAAACAGATTGAAAAACATATGTGTTTTAAGTGTTTTAAGTGTTTAAAGTGGGTGGCTGTTGAGAAAGAATGTGAACGAAAAACATAAGTGCATACAGGAAACATAAAAACTTTTTAACGTCCCCCATTTCCTGTACTTTTACAGTATAATATATACATCTGTTCGTTTAAAAACATCTTGAAATATCACTAAATTTTTAAATAAAAACTAAAATAAATATAAAAGAAACAGATTGAAAAAAACATGTGTTTTAAGTGTTTTAAATGTATTTGAAGTGGAAGGCTTTTAAGACAGAATGTGAACGAAAAAGTAGACACACACACAGGAAACATAATTTTTGAAAGACACAAGATATTGTAAATTAGTAAAAACATTTTTTTACTTTTATTTATTATATATGACAAATTTTCGCTTGCTGTGAAATAACCTTTTTTTTCTAAATAGTGACGCTATTTCACATAATGGAACGTGCTCGGAAAATGGTTATAGTTCTACAAGACAGTTTGGATTATGTTGACGAAGTGCAGACTAACGCACGAGATGGTCAAGAAAGTAAAAAAGGCTTAAAACATTTGGAAACACTTAAAAGCATCCAGACACCAGGAGATGAATTTTCACGTCTCGATGAAGAAATGAGCAATGTTTTAACATCTGACGATTTTCCAGACGATCGTGAAAAATGGAAAAACTTTTTACAATTGTTACAGAGATATTTATTTTTCATAAAAAATACTAGAGTGAAAGCAGATGATTTCCCGAACATAACTTTCACGAAAAACGATGCTCAAATGTCTGATTCGTCTATTTTAGCTCACGTCCCAAAAACATATATAGATAAAGCAACTCAATTGATAAGTTATTTAAAAACTCACTTATCCGATCGTTTATCTTGGAATAAAAACGGAATCGTTACTGTAGATGGTAATGTCATAAATAATTCAAGTATCATAGATCTGGTTAATGATGCATTAAGAAATAGAAAAAGTTTTAACGCTATCGGTAGAGCACATTTTGCAAATATTTTACGCGCATCTAACGCGCCACGCGCAATCATAGAAAATAAATATTACTGGAAAGTCGAATCAGTTGAATCTGTTTCAAGAGATAACGTGACACGACAAACAGCGCCTTTACCAAGCAGCTCCGATAGAGAAATAGAAAGTTCGAATGGTCGTAAAGCAAAAAAACGTAAAATATCATCTCGCACAAAGGAAAAAGTGAAAGAAAAAAGTAAAATATTACAAAACAATTTAATTACCCCGCAGCAACAACAGCAAAAGGGTTGCTTTTCTATGAATTTATAACAGAGCAATGAGTAAAAAGTATGAAAAACAATATTTTAACCTAGCTCACGAAGCTGGCTTTTCTGGTGCACGAAAACTTTTGCGTTTAAATAAAAGTGACTCGCCTAAACGTATTTTAGAATGGTTGAGTAATCAAGATGCATATACCCTTCATAAACCAATAAGAAAAAAATTTCCTCGCCTACATTATAATGTACACATGATAGATGCAGTTTGGGAATTAGACCTAGTCGATATACAAACTTTAAAAAATTATAATGATGGGTACTCGTACTTATTAGTAGCTATAGATGTATCTAGTAAATTTGCTTTTGTTCAACCCATGAAGGATAAAACCGCTCAGGCGGTCGTAAAAGCTTTCATTGAAATTTTGTCCCGAGCAAAGGGTCGAATACCCGTATTCTTACAAACTGACCGTGGTAAAGAATTTATAGGTAGTGCTTTTCAAAAATTTTTAAAAACCAAAGGTATCCTATTCGGTATTGCTCCTTCTCCAGATGTTAAGGCTGCTGTTATTGAGCACTTTAACAGAACTTTAAAAGAACGTTTATGGCGATATTTTACATACGGAAATTCATACAGATACATAGATATATTACAGGACCTTGTACGAAGTTATAATCATACACCCCATAGTAGTATAAAAATGATACCGGCTTCTGTTACTATATACAATGCAATACAAGAGCGTGAAAATTCGGAACATTTATGGAAACGCAATGATGGAAAAAACCGAAAAGCACGTGGATTAAAACCTGCTAAATACAAGGTTGGTGACTTTGTGCGTATCAGTCGCGCAAAGCATGTTTTTGAAAAAGGTTATGTTCAAGGTTGGAGTGAAGAAATTTTCAAAATTTCACGAGTTTCTAAACGTCAAGATATTTACACATACGAATTAATTGATCAAGCAGAAGAAAAAATTCAAGGGTTTTTTATACCGAAGAATTGACTTTAGTAGGTAAAAATCGTATGAAAACAAAAACTTATAAAATTGAACGTGTTATACGTTCTAGGGGTCGAGGCAAGAAAAAAGAAGTCCTTGTAAAGTGGATAGGATACCCCGAGAAATTTAATTCGTGGATTCTCGAATCCGAGCTCGTTGCAATATGAGTACTTACGAATTTTATCTTGTGCTACCCAGTAACAGTAGCATGAGATATTTTCCCGATAATACAACTACTGGTTTTACCACGCAACTACCTCATGAAATGCGGCTTCACGGTGACTGGTGTGTTGGTCTTGCAGAGATTCATATACCCTGTACTATTCCACATTTTTCACATAAAACTAAAGAAACAAAATTGAATTTTTTCTACACTGAAAATGATTTAAAAAAAAAACAAAAAAAAAACAACTACCAAACTATATGCAATCGATCTACACGAAATACCGTACGGTAATTATGAAAATGTAGAATAATTAGTTTAAAGTATAAATAATATTAGCTCTAACATGCGTAATCATTTAAATTTTACACGCTCTTCCAAAGCTTTTGGATATTATGAACTTAAAACTGTGTGTGATACGAACTGCGGGTCAACGCATTATTTAACAATAAGTGAAAAAATTGGTAAAATATTAGGATACGATCCAGGTATAATGAGCACCATAAAATCAGAAGATGAAAACTCTGAAACGAAAACAACAACAACAGTAACACCAAGATTCTCTTATATGCGATTTATAATAGATAATAATGGAGGGTCTATAACAGATAGCAGACCGGCATGCTTGGCGCGTGCTATACCTGAGCAGTTATTTGTCTACTCGGACGTTTGTGAACCTTTTACAGTAGGGGACACACAAGCCTCATTACTTAGAATTGTTTCTTCAGACAATGCTAATTACAAATTCGGAACTACAATAGTAAAAAATTTTGCGCCTATTAAATATATACCACTGATGAAAAATGCATTTAACAATATCGTTATTGATATAAGAGACGCACACGGTAGTCCTATAGCATTCGAGTATGGAACTCTCACATTGACACTTCATTTTAAGCGTATTCTTTAAATGTAAGTGTAAAATGAGTCATTATATAGCATACTACGAAAATCAAATCGGTAGCGGAAACGGTGTACGCAACGTTTTCGCCGGTTCGCGCTGGCAGCGCGGTTCGTGTCTTGGAAGTTTTTTTTCAGGTCTGGCCAGAACTATTTTACCTTTAGTATCGAAAGGGTTAAGAGCAGTTGGTAAAGAAGCTCTGCGTGGTGGAATAAGAGTACTTGAAGATATAGGCGATAATATTAGTTTCAAAGAATCTATAAAAAATGTAAAATGAATGCAAAACCAGATGCTTTGCAGGCTGAATGTAATAAGGGTCTAGTAGAACGTTGTAAACATACTTACGCTGGTAAAATAGTTGATCTATTCGGTCGCCTGCATTGTGATTTATTGAACCAAGATCGTCATCTTTTAAATGGCGTAGAAATAAGATTACGATTCGTAAGATCGAAAGACGCTTTTTGTCTTATGGACTCAACGAATGACGCAAATTTCAGTATTAACATCGTTGAGGCTACGCTTCTCGTAAGACGTGTAAAAATAAGCCCCAATATTCTATTAGCCCATGCTAATGCACTTTCAAAAACAACGGCTAAATATTCCTTGACAAGAGTAGAAGTAAAATCTATAACCATCCCTGCTGGTATTTTAGGTGATACACTTCACAATGTTATATTAGGACAAATACCTAAACGAATAATTTTAGGTTTTGTAGATAACACAGGCCAACAAAATTTGACTTATTTTTGGAAACTAAAACTCTAATATACATTTCCGAAGGTTTTTGGTGCGCCGAATCTGAATCTGGGCTTAACATTGCTCTATCACGTCCAGTTTTCGAGATATCCTAACCTAAAAGTTCAATAAACACTGTTTTTCTACTTTTTTATGTTTTGAAACGTGGTAATCAAAGGTATTTTCTAAAAATGTAATAGGTGCATCTAAAAGTAGCACTCGTACTATTTATAATCAATTTTTAATTGTCCTAATATCTTTTTATTTCACTGAGATATCGTAATTTGTAATGTGTGTCTCGCCAATATTTCCAGATACCGAGCAAACAGTCAGCTGTGCTATAGCACGATATTTTATATAAAGTAGAATCAGTACCCTACAACAACCTTATATAAATGTAGTCCTGGCCAAATTGACTTAGTTTTTGTATGTAATTTATTTCGGCGTCCTAAGCAAATGTCTTCCTTTGCACAAAGTTAAAAAATGCTCGGGTTCTGAAATAAATTTACGTAACCCCTACAAATGGCCATTATTAAATTACAAGCAGACTAACCAACCTCACATGCTAGATCCTATATATTTTAGAGGTCGCTAAAATAGAACCTACTATTAAAATATTAAAATTGAAAATGGTGGATCCAATATGGCCACAGGTGACTGCTATATTAACCCTTTTCTATCTGAATTTTCATTTCTTGATAAATCGTTCTGATAACTATTTTAGGATGATTAGTGTTCATTAATAAGCAATTTTTATTCCAAATAAATATTTAGGAATATATATTTAATATCCATTTGATCCAAACATGCAATATTTTTTATTGGTTTTAAATGACCATGATACATAATTCAAGAAGTTTAATGTAAATGGTGAATTATCGAGAGTCACAAATTTCAAGTTATGATATCTCAGTGAAAAAAAAAGATATTAGGACAATTAAAAATTGATTATAAATAGTATGAGTGCTACTTTTAGACGCATCTATTAAATTTTTGGAAAAACCTTTGATTATCACGTTTCGTAACATCAAAAAAGTAGAAAAACAACGTTTATCGAACTTTTAGGTTAGGATATCTCGAAAATTCGACGTGATAGAGCAATTATGAGCCCAGATTTTGATTGAACGCACCAAAAACCTTCAGGAAAATATATTAGAGTTTCAGTTTCCTGACCCACGTTGACCTTTGTAATCGAGCATTTAACAAGGATCGTACATTAAACCCATTTAATTTTGAACATTTTATCATAAATTTTTTGTCTTTATATATCGACGGTGTAACCGTTCCGAGTAGACCGTTACAACCTATTTTTACTGGTAATAATAAGCTTTACGTTGACGCTTATCATACGATTTTCTCTGGAACTGGCATACACTTTGCGAATGAACGATAAACTGTATAATTCACTCGGAATACGATAATGTATTAGAGATTGACTCTTCAAGACAAGTTATAGTTGACTTTAACTCATAAATTTAAAAATAGAATCTCTATAAATAAATGTTTTTAAAAAGAGGGGGGGAAAGGGTGGAGCTTAGAGAATAAAAAGACGAGTAGCGACTTAATTTTTTCAAAAGTCAATTTTGTCTGATTAAACGCAGTAGTTTGAAAAAAATTAGTTTACTTACGTGTGCTATACATTTTTAAAACAAAAATGGAGTCAATTATAGATATTCAACCTATTTTCGATAAAGAGTACAAAATTATACCTAAAGAAGTTGCCGTAATGTCTCTTTAAGGAGACGCGTATTCACATTGGATTATAAAGCCACCTCACGAATTCTCACAGCTTAATAGTTATTTACAACGGGCAAATAACTCGTTAACGAAGTTTGTGCACGATATAGAATGGTTTCAAGGTGATACAACGCTTAAACATGTGCAGGAAAATTTAAAAGCCTTTATGAAAAGTGCTTCTCATATATATGTTTCCGGTCGACCCAAAGTCGATTTTTTAACGGACATTTTAGGACGAAAAGTAATTAATTTAGATGATTATGAAGTGCCCAGTTTCGCAATGATGAATTCTAAATATAAAGATGAAATTTTAACCTCGTGCGTTTATCATAAAACAAAATCGTGTTTCTGGGTAAACTGTGCAGTGCATAAAGCAGCTTTGTTAAAAAAATGGCTCAACGATCTGAAAATAAAATTCAGAGATTCCATTACAAAAGAAGTTAAAGAAAATAATAAACTACGCACTTTGAACTTTAACAAAGATGAGGATGAAGGTGAAATTCTTGAAATTTTGGAAATATATGCGTGTAAATATCGTAAAAATAATCCAGTATGCGATGACAGCGATGAGGAAAACAATTCAACATCATCTTCATCGACAGTATTAAGTACGTTATCGAATTATCTTGCTAAAGATCCCGAAGAAAACAAAGAAAATGAACCATCAAATATAAAAGATAAAGAAGAAGATAGTCAAAATAATACAACTGTTGGATTGAGCCATATCAGAGAATCACCAAGTAAGAAAGATGAATACATGTCAAATATTACAGGCGATTCAACACCTTCCAACACTAACAGTAGGGGTAGTACCAGCAGATCGAATCCCGCGAATATTGACGAGACCGACAGCATTAGTAATTAATACAGATGAAAGTTATCGGTCTGGAACTCATTGCACTGAAAAACTTAGAGAGTTGCATTCACTCCCTATGGGCGTAAATCCAACTCTCAGTAGGGGAGTAGAGGGGTAGGAGTTACATTAACGCTGCCTTGGAGAGTAGAAGATACTCCCTAACTTTTAAAGTCTGATTCACTTGCGATTCACGATGTAAACACAAGTATTTTAGGTTAGAAAATTATGCAAGATGTAAGTTTACGAGCGAAATTTGTATCTAATGTATTTACAAAACTATATTGAGAAATAATTGTAAAAAGTAACCTACAAACAAGCAATATATTGATTGTTTATAGGTTGTTATTCTTAATATAAGCTCCTGAAATTTAAGGTTAGGATTTTTTAATCACGCAAAATTTTGTGTGGTATAATTTAATTAATAGTCTTAAATAAAGATTCTACTTGTACTGTTACGTCATGTAAACTTTTCTAAGCTAAAATAATTGAGCTCACATCGTTAATTTCAAGTAAATCATACTTTAAAAGTTGGGGAGTATCTCCTACTCTTCAAGGCAGCGTTACTCTGACTTCTACCCCTCTACTCCCCTACTGAGAGTTGGATTTACGCCGATAGGGAGTGAATGCAACTCTCCAAGTCTTTCAGTGTGGGTAGCATTATACATAGACAAAGAAGGTATAGGAACTTTTTTCGACAGTTACGGCCAACCACCTCAATCACCGTATTTTCGAAGCGCTTTAAAGAGGAATTGCAGAAAATATACCTGGAATACCAAATGTTTACAACAACCAGAGTCTACAGTTTGCGGTAATTACAGTGTTGTGTTTTTACATTATATGTGTCAATTCAATTCATTATACAGAGTTTTTGTATATTGTTTACTAATAATTTACAAGAAAACGACATAATAATTTTATACTATTTTAATAAATTAGTTAAAAAAAATAAAAAAAAACATTATTCGATGTAACAAATTAACTCATGTTTTAAATAAAAATATCATAGGCGGTAGTTACTGTATTCAATCTTGTACGACGAAACTGTATATATATTTTGAAAAGTTACTTTCAAACATAACCAGTAAATTGTATACAATAAATACCAGATGTAAGCATAAACTTTTTTCTCCCACCATCTTTTTACCATTATTATATATATTTCAATATTCGAATCTTTCTTAAAAAATTTTCTTCTCATTATACTTTCATCTGTAGCCGAGTCAACATCTTAGTAATTTTAAATTTCTTCTCCAAATTTTTCTAAAAAATCATCGAAAATGGAAAATTTTAGACAAACAATGGTAAGTTATTTTTCTTTTTTATTGTAAATAAAATTTATAATTAAAATTTAATTTTTGTTTTCTTTTTTTCAGGTACGAAGACGCGTAATGCGCTTACAACGTAGGAAGCTACAGTCGAAAAATTTAGTCGAAGAAATTTAGGACATTGATAATGCTTTCTGGGTATGTATGTTTTACTTTAAAATATTTTTAAATTTTAAATCATTTTTAAAATATTTATTTTTTTTTCAGAAAATATATTCTGACCAGGATCATCAGCCTAGGCTTCGGGTAAAAACACCCGGAGAAATCAACGCGACATATAACCTAGAGGTATAATTTTATTTTTATTAATTATATTAATGATATCTTTTTTAATTATTATATTCCTTTTTTCTTTTTTCAGCCAATCACACCAGGCATACGCATCCATACAATTATACCTGTGACACCGTTGATAGAAACTGTAAGTATTTTGACATACATGTTATGAAATAATATTTTAAAATCATTTCTTAAATATATTTTTCTTTTCTTTGATTTCAGATCACAGCAAACCGCTTACTAAAATTTTATAAAGAAGTCGTTGACAACAGTGATGACGGAATCAACAAGCCCTTTTCTGTAAGCTTTGTTTTTTTTAATTGCCTATCATCATCATAAAATAATTAAATATTTATTAAAAATTTTTTTCATTTTAGGCTGAAGCTCTGGATGAGGAGAAATCCAGATTTAATAACTTAAAAAAATTCAGCAGAAGATTTATTCAAAGACTAAATGCATAAAACATGTAATATTTTGTTTTCAATATATATATATTAAAATTATTTATTCTGTTTTTATTTTACCCTGTATCATACCCATCCTAACCTTTTTCATCCACTTCACACTACGACCCACCAAAATTCATTCAATTTAATTTTATATTAAAATTTTTCCATATACATTCTTTTATATTATTTAAAATTTTTTAAAATTTTTTAACATAATTTTCTCATAAATTTTCTTAAACATTTTTCATATTTTATCTTTTTTCTAAAACTTTTTATTAATATTTAAAACTTTTAACTAAATTTTTCTAAAGTAAATTCATATAATTCGATGTAAGCTATAACGCCAAGAGGGGGTAACCAGTACTCTTCGCTGCTGTCCACAAAGCCCAAGGCTTACGGGCTGTACGGTAAGTAAGAGAGCGATGTCTATACGCCGACGGATGCTATAGCGCCAAGAGGGGTAAGTATACATCTCTCCGTTGCTCTCTTCAACACTCACAGGCCCCTGTACGGTAAGTTAGAGAGGGGGCGTCTACAACTCGATGTGAGCTATAGCGCCGAGAGGGGAAAGAAATCTCTTCATCGCTCTCCTAAGTCCCGAAACCCATATCCATCTTGCCCGGTAGAGGGGGAACCTTCATGTCTATAACGCGCGAGGGAAAGGCGTCGAGAGAGACCGAAAATTTTTTTGGCGCCGTCTGGGTGCGCTATAGCACAGTTCTCTCTACTACGGCTCTCTTCCAAGTATTTGCTACAATAATTAATTATAATAATTTTTTCATAGGCAAATGATAGAGATGTACAACCAGATCATAATTAATCATCTTAATTATCAATTGTAATGAAAAAGGCTTTTACGCCTTTAAGTGCTGCCGCCTTTTGGTAGCTAAGGTGAGCGACCGCTGCATCGATCTGTCATTCCGAGTTATCAACCGGACCAGACTACCTAAGTAGAGAGATTTTAGAATAAATATAGAGTTTGTGTAATAAAAGTATTTCGTGTCTATTAATTTATCCTTACCATAATATATATTCCGACAGGTTATGGTCCCAGGGTACGCTTTCCTGCGCGAGTGAAATCTCGAACAATAAAAAGTGAGTGATAAAGTGAGTGACAAAATTAGAGGACTGAAATGCAGCTAATTTGTCTAGAGAACAAAGCAGAGAATTTACATTAAACGGTAAGGTATAAAACTTGATTTATATTGCTGGCATAAAGAAAACGAAGAGTGAAAATAAAATTTGCGCAAATACGTTAGAGTTGAATGTTCAATAAAATTGAGTATTTAACCTTCAGGCAGCCGGCATGACCCCTTTCGGGGTCATCTGATATTGGCCACTTATCAAGAAGTCATACTTTGTAAAAAATTTCCATACTAAACTTTCAAAAATATCTAGTGATAAGTGGCCAACATCAGATGATCCCGGAAGGGGCCACCCCGGCCGCCTGAAGGTTAATATATGAAACAAAAAAAAGAATATTAAAATTCGACTATTAAAATGTGAAAAAATAAAAAATTGAAAGTTCTTAAATCTAAGGTTTGTCAGAACAACGAATTGAATAATTTATAGGAGTGTGAATTATTTTAAAAGTAAAATGGATACTTATATGTACATTTAGATCAAACTAAATAATTTAGAGTTAATTAAATTATTAAAACGACGAGTAATTTAAAAATAAAAATATATACACATATATACTTGAATATTCATAGATAATGAAATAAAGAGTTCATAGAGTACATTAAAATTGAGAGTGAATCAATTTACGAAAAGTTATAAACAGTATTAAAATTAAAAATTTACTAATTTATTAGTGATTGCAAAATAAAAATTTAAGAGTTGATCAAACTATAAAAAGTTATGCATAATTTTAAAATAAAAATATATATCTATGTGTATACAGAATATTAACTAAATTGTTAAGAGTTATGTATACATATATATGAATATTAAAATAAAGAGTTCATAGTTTAGAGCAAGTAAAAGAAAGAATATTTTCGAGAAAATAAAAATGTGTCGTAGAAAAAAAAAATTGTCGTTGCAACGAAGAACATACAAGTTCAAACACGCGCCTATGGCAGCGCGCACTATAAGGTATTGTGACGTCATACATAGGATTTTATGCCTTAAATGCTAATTCTGCATCGACTTAGACGAAAAAGGTACAATTATTACATAAATTATAGAATATGACGCTCTTAATATACACTCCGCAACAAAATTATCGCAAAAAAATTTTTCATCGAAAAATTGCCATTTTCCAAATGTTTGTAACTCGGTCAATTTTCATCGTATTGAGATGATTTTATTTTGATTTGTAGGGAATTGTGTGTACTTTTAGGAAAAAATGATGTCCAATAGCTGCGAGATAATGCCACATTGCTACGTCTTAATCAGGCCTACCAACTTTTTTTTCTTAAAAAACGCAATAGTTTGCACGTTTGCCTGGATAACCAAAAATTTTTTTAAAAAAAATCACAAATACCATCTCAAAGTACATTTTCCAACGAGTATTTTAAAACAAATCGCCCGTTTACGATTTTTTTTGATCGAGTTATGCCATTTCAAAGACATTTTATTGTGGCCCTGGAAAGGGCCGATTGTGTGAACCGTTTCTTACATTAGGGACCCCGCGGCTCGTCACTTCCGCAGTATTTTTTGATTCCAAGCCCTATGCGCCTGAGACCTTTAATACCGTGTATTGCTACCTCGCTGACGAATAACTTCTCCTAAACGTTCTTGCATATTAATGCACGCTCTTATTGAATCTTGAGGTATCTCGTGCCAAATTTCATTAAGAATTCTCTCAAGCTCTTGGAGGTTAGCAGGAGGTCTCTCTAAGTTACGTAATCGCCTGCCCATCATGTCCCACACATGCTCTATAAGACTGAGGTCTGGGCTATTAGCAGGATGAGGCAATACCTCTACGTTGTTTTCTTCCAAGTAAGTACGAGTTACCCTTGCAGTATGGGGACGTGCATTATCCTGCATCAAGATGAAATTACGGCCCATTTGCCAACGCATTCGAACAATGTGAGGGCGTAAAACTTTGTTTATGTAACGTCCCGTTATTAATCCTGGGGGTGGGGTAATCACTAAGTCTGATCGATGGTTCATTGATATTCTACCCCATACCATAACAGATCCTCCACCAAATGCTCGAGTTGGATCAACATGATTTGGTGTGAAACGTTCTCATCTACGGCGCCAAATTCGAATCCTAGCATCGTTTCCGTAAAGACAAAATCAAGATTCATCTGTAAAAAACACATGTCTCCACTCTCTAGGTGTCCAGTGTCGATAATTACGGGCGTAATTTAGACGAGCTCGTCGGTAAACTGCTGATAAATTAGGCACTCTAGCACGAATTCGTAATCTCAAACCCCTTTCGTGAAGGCGTCTCCTTATCGTCTGAGCGCTAATTCGTCTGGCTGGTAAAGCATTATTCCCAATTCAACCTGCCTTGGATTGCGCAGAGTTTCATTAACAATGTGGCGATCCTCTCGATTCGTAGTAGTCCTATGTCGACCTTGACCAGGCCTCCGGCGATAAGAACCTGTTTCTTCATACCGACTAAAAACACGAGACACCGTTGAGCGATGAATCCCCATTCTTCTGGATATATTGCTTTGACTCAGTCCCGCTTCTAGCAGGGCAACAATTTGAACAGATTGGATTTCAGTAAGCCGAGGCATTTTAATTAAGAATATGTTATTATAATTTTTAGTTCCTATGTACTTTATGTATAATAAAATTAATGTTAAATGATATTTCACTTTCACTTTTGGCCAGTATGCCGCCTTAAACTTCCACTTTATTTTTGTTAAATTGATTTGTTGGTAGAGTTGATAATTTTACAGTAAGTGTGAAGATGCAATGTTAAATGTACCGAAAACGTAGTGGTGTAATTTTATATAAAGTTACACTTTTCATGGGTTAATTTAAAAAAAAAAATAACGAATATCAATGTGGTTTCTTTGTTTATGGGGGTTTAGGATAGTTCCTGGGCACGAATTTTTTAAAATGTAACCTGATAATTTCGCAAGAACATTTAGGAGAAGTTATTCGTCAGCGAGGTGGCAATACACGGTATTAAAAGTCTCGGGCGCATAGGGTTTGGAGTCAAAAAATACCGCGGAAGTGACGATCCGCGGGGTCCCTAATGTAAGAAACGGTTCACACAATCGGCCCTTTTTAGGGCCACAATAAGGCGCAAGTCCGACCAACAACCTCCTCGCGGTACGCATCGGGTAATGCTGATGTTAGCGGTATTTAGCTAAAACATGGGGATATCTTTAAAATGGCATAACTCAGTCAAAAAAAATCGTAGACGGTCGATTTTTTTTAAATACTCGTTGCAAAATGTACTTTAAGATGGTATTTGCGATTTTTTGAAAAAAAAAATTTTTGGTAATCCAGGCAAACGTGCAAACTATTACGTTTTTTAAGAAAAAAAAGTTGGTAGGCCTGATTAAGACGTAGCAATGCGGCATTATCTTGCAGCTATTGGACATCATTTTTTCCTAAAAGTACACATAATTCCCTACAAAACTAAAAAAAAATCATCTTAATACGATGAAAATTGACCGAGTTACAAGATTTGGAAAATATCAATTTTCCGATGAAAAATTTTGTTGCGATAATTTTGTTGCGGAGTGTATTTTGCTTAGTAACTTTCAAAAACCTTCCATTTGGTCAATACAAGTCAAAAGCAATTACCCAAAGTTCCTTGCTCTCTCGCTTGCCTCGACAAAATGGCCGATTTTTGCGGTTAGAGTGCCTTCTGTGCACCCAACGAATTCTCGAAGGAATACGTGTTGTAAGTACGAGTAAGCTGAGCTAGACCGTACACAGAGACGTCGTGCTCTGTAAGCTCGGGTCCGTACGCATCAGCTTACTTAAAAGTTTTATTGTTTATGAGTTCATCCTGAAAAGGAAGAAAAAGGGGAATGAGGTATGTGATTTACTAGGCCTCATGCATCATCTGATGCGCGAATATATTTAAATAATCTTCGCGAGTATAATTTATTCTTGCAACAGCGTAAAGACTCCAAGCTGCGCTTTACCAGCTTCACGCCTCTGCAAGAATTGTACTTTTAGGCTTTAGCCTTTTCACGTGAATTTAATTTGAATAATGTAGTAAATTCAATAACTACACACCACACTTCAATACACTTTTTTAGTTTACTAGCAATAATCAATTTATCGCAGTTTAACTATTTGTAATATGTTATTCACTCACTCACAGTTAGAAAGTTGCTCTTTCAGCAAACTTCTTCACCATCTTCTGTAAGCGAATAACAAACGAAAAGAACACTGACTCGGCGATTAAATTTTACTTTGATCTCTATTTCTGAAGAGATGATACACGAGTCTTGCACACTCAATTCTTCTTCGCCAGATCGCCGGGATTACCTCCCACCGCTCGCAATCCCACTCATTATCGACGCTGTAAGGAGAAAGGGATCTTATTTTACATACGTTTCTATACATCGCATTAAATATCTACACGTGTGTCTCCGCGCGCTTAGGTATATGTTGCACACATGGGCGTTTACCTGCGCGCTCGGGACTTTTCTATATCCCCTCCTACAGTTAATCAATGCGATGATTCTCTCTTCGGGGAATCTTTTATGAGAGGTCTCAATGCCCCCTGAAATGAAGTGGCTTTTATTCTAAATGCACTTCATTTCTGATTAAAGTAAAATCATTTTGATTCTCTATTTAAGAGAAAAGCATCGCACTGATTTTTTTTTATTTATTTTACTAATCTAACACATGCTTACAATTCATCTATGTATTTTAGGTATTCTGAACTTTTAAATTTTACCTTTTCTTTTGAAATTTCACTTTTAACAATTTATAGAGTTTTAAATTTTAACGCTTTGTATTTGCTTTAATGTGCATAATCTCGCGTGATACAGCATGTGCCCTCCAAATAAAACTTTTCGCTCATACTTGTAATGCTTAAGGTGCTTAGCTCTTAAAGTATATTCGATTTTATTTCTTATTATATATTTAGTATACAAGTGATGTGCGAAAAATTTTATTTCACGACATCACAGACAATTTATACATTAATGCTTTTAAATTATTATAATATCTACATGACTCTATTTTAAAATTTTTTCTTTTACATTTATAATATTCATTTTCAATCATTTTTATGACATACCTTTTAACAAATTTCTGCCTTTTACGTAGCCAGACATCAAAATTTGGTTCTGGGTCAGCCAGAACTTCAGAATTTGACGGTATTTCCATTCGTTGAAGACGTTGTGTGTATAATGTGTTCTCTTCGCAGTACGTTAGTTTTAATTTTTTCTTCTCTTTATCGTAGCACATTGAGTAAACCTTCCTGTCTATTTTCGGTTTAATCGTTATAAGTTCGACTGTGTCCTGCAGTTCATCTAGTCTCATCTTTTTTTGTGATGCTTCAGACCCTTCTGTGATTGTTTCAGTTGTTGCTGTTACATCCGCATAATCACGGATGTACGAAAAATCATTTTTCATCTTAATTTTTTTTTGTAAATTGTTATACATATAAATGTGCGTACGTATATATAATTATATATACGCATATACATTATGCATGCATATAAACATATTTATTTGCAGTTCTCTCCCTAAATAACATTAATAAATACATATAAGTAGATAAATAAATGAATCTTTTAGTAATAAGGAATATACTGTATTAAAAAATAAATTTAATTTCTTGTAATAGTCTTAAGAGAAAAGCAGTAAGTTCGCGCGCCGTATACGCTACCTCAGCATTTTTAGGCGTGATAAGAAGATATCTTCTGTCACCGAATGTGAGATTCTAAAGAGTTTCTCACGGCCGAACTGACCAATGGGACTCTATTAAATTTTGACAAACTTGCATTTTATTTCTAGATTTGTACCTTTCTTGCAGAGAAAAATAATTTTAATAAGTCAGTCCGCAGTTAGACCTCGCAAGGGTAACACCTTTTTCGACTTGCACATAAATCAAGTGTAAAATCGTAACAATAAAAACTTGTAACTCGCGCTTTATTTCCTTCTTAAATTTAATTACAAGCGAAATAACTTAATTTAGTCGCGCGCTTATTTTAACAAGTCAGCCCAATAAAAACGCGATTTTTATACAACTTACTGCTAGGGGAAAAAGTGTGTTAATAAAAAGAATATTTCCTATTTTATTTTCAAATAAAAATAAATAAAAATACTAACGAGGTTTCTTCCGATTTATTATTGTAAATCTGCGCGATTCACTTATCAATAGCTTGTACAACATTTGTAATAAAATAAAATAAATATCATTTACAAAAATATACAAAAATAATCTCTGCGAACATAAGTGCCATTAATCCAGTTCCTAAATAATTAACAAACGGGCAACCAGAGAGGAGCACTGCGCCCTTCAGTGTAAAGTTTATTAAGTAGATAAACTCCTTTGCTTTCGACCACGCAGCCAGCAGTTAAGACAAGGTAAGCGATTAAGCTCCTCTATCCCGCAGTCTTTTAAAAACCAAAAAAATATTTAACAATACCAACAAGAAATATCCCAAACAAACACATGTCCGAGTAAACCTATTTAAGGTGACCGGACATAACAAATGGTGACAGCGACGGTGGGATATTTCTTGTCAAATAACTAATAAACACTAACAAATTTTTTTTTATTACTGCTTTTTATACTAATTAATTACACTCGAAATGCTCTCTATCACAGGGAAACGCTAAATAATATTAGACAAAATACTTGTTTTAGATGAGCTTAGAGTAAAGATTTTTCGATCTGTAAACTTATTTATAAGTTGATAAATCAAAAATAAAATCTAATAACGCCTTTCTTATTTGAAATACATTGTTCAAAACGTTCTCTATCGCAGGGAAACGCTAGGTAACTAGACAAAATACTTGCTTTAGATGAACGTAGAACTAATATTTTCAATTCTTGATTTGTTTATAAATTAATTACTCGAAAACCAAATATTCGAAGCGCTCTCTATCACAGGGAAACGCAAGACAAAATACTTGTCTTAGATGAGCGCAGAACCAGTGTTTAAGATATTAATTTATTTATAAATCAATAATTTGGAAAAGGATGAATAAAGAAAAATAAAGAATACTAAATAAATTGTTCAAAACGTTCTCTATCGCAGGGAAACGCTAGATAACTAGACAAAATACTTGCTTTAGATGAGCATAGAACATTTATTTCAATTCTTATTTATTTATACATAAATTAACAAACAAATCAATAAATCTAACATTAAGTAAAAGTAAATACTTTACTTTTTCCTGTTTCTATAACTAACATTTTTCTGAAGTAACAAACTCTACCTTACAAATAGCTAAAATAAAAACTCAGTCAATCAGCTTATCTAACGCAAGGCGTAAGATTAAACTAACGCTTATACATTTACTTTTAATTTTTCCTTTGCTACTTTTTTTCTTATGTTAATATGAAGTGAACCATTTTTATTTTTTTTTGCAAATATAATTCTGCACTAAATAAGTTAAAAATTACTGTTTTTTTTTCGTTGTTTTTTTTTTTTTTTTTTTTTTTTTTTGTTTTCTGTTTCTCTTCTTTTTTTTTTTTTCTCTCTCTCTCTCTCTGACAGGGTTTACAGTTCTCGAGCCTCACGGCATAAAGCTCGTAAATTATTTTTTCATGCTTAACAGCATTTAAAAATTTCTGGTGGAGAGTAAAGAAAGAATTTTTTTTTTAATCATAACGTTTTATTTCTTGAGGGTCTTGTAGGTCTTGAGCCTCACGGCATAAGACTTGCAATTCGCCGTTTGTGCTTAACAGCACGAAGGGCTCAACCTGAAGAAAATAAAAAGGGAAGAAACAAGTTGACCCTATATCTGAAAGTTTATTTTCAATTTTGGGCTTGTATCTATTGAGCCTCACGGCATATAGTGCTAGTTCTCTTTTATCGCTTAACAGCGGCAAAAGACTTGGAAAGAGAAAAGAGACAATTAGGTGTTGGAGCAACTTTTTCTAATAAATATTTTTTTCTTTCTTTCTTCTTCTTTTTCTTTTCTTCCTCTCTTCAAATAATTTTTTTTTTTTCTTTTTGGTTTTGTTTTTTTTTTTTCTTTTTTCTGCTTTCCCCTTTATTTCTCCAGTAAATGACAGATAATAAAAGGAGAGGCCTTGGCCCTAAGATAAGGCAAACAGCAGATAAGCTAAGTCTGCAAGGAGAGGCCAGAGCGCGGTTTATAGGGTGGGTCAAAGAAAACGACATTGATCTAGAGCCACAATTTCTACTACCGAGAAAGAAAATCGGCCCAAAAAGAGGTCTAGTCGTTAACCCATACGTAATCGACACGCCAGCTAAATATTTAATAACTCCCCCCCGGATACAACAACCGCAACAGCAGCGCGTTGTAATCGATTTGAGTCTCGAAGAACTACAACCCGCACCAGCTCCGCTATCGCCCTTGCAAGTTGACCAAGCCGGTCAACATATGCAGTCGGAAAATAATCTAATTACTATCGATTAAAAAAATCTTCTTATATCGCGTTTCCTTTCTTCTATAAGGAGCATTTTATTTAAAATTTCTTTTTCTTCTCCTTTTTCTCAAAATTAACCTAAGAAATTAATCTTTATATATATAAATAACAATTTATAATAATAATTGCACAAGCGATAGTCTATTTTTTTTTAAATAGCCTAGATTTTAAATATCTTATAAAATGGCTACCGGAGGAATTAACGACAAAGATTTGCCGCTCACCGAAGAGGAGTTAAGACTATATGCTAACAACTTAAAAGAACGCGAACAAAGAATTAAGGATTTAGAACAAGCGCTAGGGAATCGTGAGAAGGAAGTCCTAAGTGAGGCAGAACGGTTAAAGCAGGACGCGATGGACTCGTTAAATGTAGAAAAGGAACGCGTTCAAATGCTTGAAAAGGAACTCGAAAAAGAAAGAAAACGACGCGAAAATCTTGAAATTACCATATCAGACACTGCCTCTAGTGTATCAAATTTTCCCTTAGCACAAGCTAATAAAATAGATTTGGGATCTCAAAATAAAACGAATTTGAGGTTAGAGCCAATAGACGAAACCGAGGAGTCGACAGAGGACGTGCTAACGCAATTAGCAAAAATGCGCCGTGACATAGATCGAATGCGTGCAACTCGCTCAACGTCTCCCGTACCGCAAGCACAGCAGACATTACCACCAGACCCAGCATCAAGACCTCATAATAACCTAGCAGAACCACAGAATTCCTAGACTGTGCCACCAAGCATTTACATAAAGGAGGCCTTGAACAGCATACCAAAATTTGACGGAACAAACTTAATACCTTTTGTCAGAGCATGCAAACGCGCAACTCAAATAGTTCCTCAGCACCTTGAGAGAGAGTTAATAAAGTTAGTGAAAAATAAACTCGAAGACAAAGCGTATATCGCGTTCGAGCACAATAATTTCGGAACATTGGACGAATTCGTCGATAGACTAAAATCCGTTTTTGCCCCCACAGAAACTCTAAACAATCTAAGAGGTAAACTTGATCAAATTTATAAGGGAAGAAACGAGTCACTGCTTAATTTTATTACACGAATCGTTGACCTTAAAGAAGCTATTATCGATCGAAAACGTTTCGATATCAGCAATGAATTAACTCGTGACGAACTTTCTGAAATCGAAGGAGATATAATCGAAGGATTTCGAGACGGCTTACCGCCGGAATTTAGGCAAAGGCTTAAAAACCCAGCAAACTTAACTCTGAACGAAGTATTCGACGACGCAATCGCGGTAGATAAGCAGATTGATAGGGACAACTTGAAGCATGGATATAAGATCAACGAAAGAAATAAAAATCTTTATGAAAACAGACGAGATATGAACGAAGCAACAGCTGCAAAACCGGATGTGCCACGAGCAACCACATCTAATCAGGGGAGATACAACCAGACTAACAACCAATCAAGTGACAGAAACAAAAGTCATAATAACAATTACCAGATAAAAATATGTGCCTATTGCAAAAACAGAGGTCATGTAAAGGAAGAGTGCCGTAAATTAAAATGGGTCAAAGAGAATCAACAAAAAAACGAGACGAACGCTCCAGCGAAGGGCGCTCCTGGAGCGGCAACCGAGAAAACGCGTCCAGTGAACGCGATTGTAACAGAACTTACATCTACACCGTCAACTTAGAAGAAACAACGCCAATCGTCATCGTGGAATCCCCGCAATTTCTACATAATTTCGTTGAAGCTATGGTTGATTCAGGTGCGCAGCCCAATATAGCCAAAATAGGCATTTTTAACGGAGACGTAATGGTTAACGAATCAAACCGACCATTGTTAAGAGGAATATCGGGAACCGATATACCTTCGATTGGTACATGCGTCATTGACATATATGGATCCCCAACAGAGATCATTATAGTCGCCAATGATTGTCCGATGAAAACAGAAGCAATTATAGGTTCAAACTTCTGTGAGCAGCACGGTGCAAGCCTCGATTTCTATCGAAAGGCACTAATTTTCGAGGACAAAACCTTGCCTTTCGTAAATTTAAAAGACGTTAAAAGAATACCTGCTCTAGCAACCGCAACTGTACGTTTCCCGTTGAATAACCCAGAAGATGAATATGGCTATATTAGGAAAATAAAATTTAACGAAAAAGGCATAGTGGCAGGAAACATCATGGCAATCAACGACCAAGGCTACGTTGACATAGAGGTATTCAATACCAATATCTTTGATATCGACCTAAAAATAACACCGCTAACTCTAGAACCAACACAGAAATATTATCAGCATCGTAACGAGAAAATTTTTATAGACAAAGATAGCACTCTCTTCATGGATATAGAAGATATAAAAGAAGTTAACGTCACGAACCAAGCGCCTTCTCTTATTTCTATGCAGGCCAATGTAGATGATACGAGGTCAGCCGATGAACTAATCAATGACTTAATTACTTTCGAATATGGTGAAGAATACGATCGAGTCTTTCAGAGACGCTACTCAGACAGTACTATTTGCTCATCTTCCGAAGAAGACCTTCAAATTCAAGAAAATATAATTCCTAAATCTAAGGTTCCTGTGCAGATGTTACCCAATTCTGCAACGTCATGCGTTGAGTCCGAAAATGCTTCGCGCGACACGGTAGACGATGACGCTCCGAACTCTATCGCAAATTTAATCGAATCCCCCGGCCGAAATCCAAAACCATCGTACGCAAAGCCCGAAAACGCCCCGCGCAACACGGTAAGCGACGATGACAATGTGCGACATAGCACCTACAAGACTTATGCTAAGCCCGAAAAAGCTCCGCGCAACACGGTAAGCACAAGTCTAACAAAAGGGGAAATTGAAATATCAGATAACGAAAGCACAGAAACCACTGAAGAAGATATAATGATTCGAGATTTCCTTCCAGGTGCAAATTTGCTGGACTATATCGAAATAAATCAGGTGAATCAACCAATAGAAACTTATGTAAATTACTCTGATATAGAACCATGCATCAACAGAACTATCTTAGACATAAATACTGTCACTGAATTCTACGTCAAGCCATATAAAAAGGATAATCGAAGTTCAAAACACAAAAATTTTGAGCGAATATACAATGCTAATGTCAAAAACAGAACAGAATGTATATTAAACGACATACCTAAAAACCATATAGCGGAAGAAAACGAAGCAAGGCTGCAGAAGCTCATTGAAAAAACTGCTGATGTTTTTCATTTGAAAGGAGAACCCCTTTCTGCCACTAACATAATCGAACATAAAATCGAAACCTACGACGAAGAACCAGTGAACGTAAGACAGTATTCAATACCTCAAAAATTGCAAGAAGTTGTTTACGAGCAAATAAGTAAATTGTTAGAATCAGATATAGTCGAAAGAAGTGAATCGCCTTTTAACAGTCCTCTCTGGGTTGTCAAAAAGAAAGACGATATTGAAGGGAAGCCACAGTGGAGAGTTGTAGTCGATTTCCGAAAATTAAATGAAAAAATCAAGCCATATCCACATCCAATCCCATATATTACGCATTTAGTCGAGCAGCTCGGCGGGGCTCGCTATTTTATCGTCGTGGATATGTATTCAGGTTTCCATCAGGTGATGATTAGAGAAGAAGACCGAGAGAAAACAGCCTTTTCTACTCCTTATGGTCACTTTCACTTCAAAAGAATGCCTTTCGGAATTCGAACAGCGGCAAGTACTTTTCAAGAATTAACCAATAAAATATTAGGGCATAAACCGTTAGATCTAAGCTCGAAAGGAAAAGGAAAGCTAGGATATATTGATGACGTCATACTATTTGCGGAAAATCTAAACGATCTAGACGAATTATTTCTGGAATTCACAGAGACTTTAAGGAAATCTAACCTAAAATTAAATCCCTTAAGAGCAGGCCGGATTCGCTGTCCTTGTCTAATTGAAATTTTTGTTATTTACTCAAGTGTTAATCGGTGTATCTGCAAATTGAAGGTTAAGCGCAATAGATATTATTATTACAAATATTTATGCACAAGAAGAAAAAAATCTACCGATTTGTTTTTGAGAAAAGTAAGGAACGCAAAAATATTATAAACATAAACTTTTACTTCGGTGTTCCTTACTTTTCTCAAAAACAAAGCGGTAGAATTTTTTTTTCTTGTGCATAGATGTTCATAATAATAATATCTATTGCGCTTAACCTTTAATTTGAAGATACACCGATTAATACTTGAGTAAATAACAAACAACTCAATTGTTACTCGGTCGGTATCAGGATCTACTCCGGCCTGCCGTTAAAGTGCCAATTTTACGAAACATCAGTGACATTTCTTGGTCACGAGATTAGTCATAAAGGCATGAGACCAGACCCAAATAAGACCCAAGCTGTCGAAAAATTCCCTCGTCCACGAAATGTCAAGGGAATACGCCAATTTCTTGGTCTGTGCGGATATTATCGACGTTTCATCCCAAATTTTGCAACGATCGCAAAGC
Source organism: Anastatus disparis (assembly GCA_017163975.1). Lineage (NCBI taxonomy): Eukaryota > Metazoa > Arthropoda > Insecta > Hymenoptera > Eupelmidae > Anastatus > Anastatus disparis. Next base: position 877,697 of record JAFFSR010000327.1, read on the forward strand.
CATTGACAAACCTTTTGAAGAAAGCAGTAGCTTTCAATTGGTCAGATGAACAGGAAATAGCTTTTGAGACGCTCAAAAACTGCCTAATTAATGAACCAATTTTGCAACATCCAAACTTCGAAGAGGAATTCTTCGTAACAACAGACGCCTTAGACTACGCAGTCGGTGGTGTCCTATCTCAAAAGAAGGAAAATTCAGATTTACCTGTAGCTTACGCAAGCCGATTGCTTACAAAAACCGAGATGAATTATAGCACTATCAAAAAGGAACTACTCGCAATGCGATTTTGCGGCGATCAATTCGACTATTGTCTGATTGGCCGACATTTCATCTTTATAACTGACCACCAACCTCTCGTTTGGCTGCACAAAATAAAGGACTGTACATCTAAATTAAAAAAATGGTATTTTGAATTAAGAGACAAATTTGACTTTGCAATCAGATATCTTCCAGGAAAAATTAATTTCGTCGCCGACGCGCTATCACGTAACCCTCCGGATAACGAAGTGCAAAATATACGCGAATCGGAAACTAAAGAAATCGTTAAGATAACTTCCGAGGAAAATACGTGTAAACCGGTCTATAAAATAAACGCTTTAGAGTCAATCGCAACCGAGACACTGTTTAAAAAGAATGACTTCCTAGCAGTAAGAAACAGTAAGGACAGTTTTTATTTATGCCAAAGCAAACAGTACATTAAATCAAATAATAAAGTAATATCTATACGATGGTTAACGCGTCAAGACGGAGACGAACATATATATTCTTTTGACTATGACGATAAGATACCCTTCGACAGCATACTAACAAGCGTAAAATTGACTAAAATCGAGCAAGACAGATATCAACTGCCAGCCGACGAACTGTCACGGACGCTAGACATCCTTAAGGAATCTTTAGAAGCCACAGCAAATAAACCACCCGAAGACGCTCACGTGACTGACGATGCTATGAATGAAAATATAAATATTTCCGAGGATCATCAATCGCTCAGGGACGAATTACATTCAAATCCGTCCAGGGCGAATGAAGCTCCTCTATCTGTTGAGTATGAGATAGGTCGAGACGAATCAAATCGACCTCGACCATCACGAAATATAATCGAAACGAGAGATAACTTTCTCATGACAAAAGACAATCTGACCTATTTCATAACACAAAAAAATCAACCTCTCGACTCAGGAGCACTTTTTCTGCAACAAGAACAAAGACTTTCGCCCCTGCAAGATATTGTCCTTGCAAGAGCAAAAGTCATTGAAAATGACAAAAAGATTCTGATAGCTTTGCCAGTTAAAGAAAATCTGCATATACAAACAGATAGAGGAATTTTCAAGGATGCTATTTTTTCACTGCTAGACGTATGCCAAACAACATCTCTGTTATCCTTGAGAATTTCAAAAACAGAACAGATAGACGATATCACGTGGAGTGAAATTGTCGATCTGTTGAAGGATATATTTTCAGATTCTCAAACTAAGATGATAATCTGTAAAGACTTGATACAAATACCAGAAGTAGATCTGCGTGAACAAATTATACGCGAAATTCACGAATCACCAATAAACGGTCATAAAGGTATAACAAAGACATATAACCGAGTTAGACAACACTATTTTTGGCCAAATATGAAAGCGGGAATCCAAAATTTTGTCAACGCTTGTCGCACTTGTCAACTAAATAAACTAGTTAGAAATAAGGTTAGGCAACCTATGGTGTTAACAGACACACCGGGTTCTAGCTTCGAAAAAATTTCGTTAGATATCGTAGGTCCATTGGACAGGACTAGAAATGGGAACATGTACATTTTGACGATGCAAGATTTGCTATCAAAATTTTGTATAGCTGTCCCTTTAGATTCCACTACGTCAACGGCAATTGCCGATGCTTTTCTAAAACGATTTGTTTTTATTCATGGGTCACCAAGGATAGTCCTGACGGATCAAGGTGCAAATTTTATCAGTTCATTAATGAAAAACGTCGCGAAAATGTGTAAAATTAAAACATGTACTACCACCGCATTTCACCCTCAATCCAATGGATCTATTGAGCGAATGCATCACTCGTTAAAGGAATGGTTAATGAACTATGTATCAAATATACGACAATGGGATGAATGGTGTGAATGTGCGACATTTTCCTACAATACCAGCGTTCATGAAGGGACGAAGCTCACCCCATACGAATGCGTATATGGGAAGATAGCTCGCGTTCCATCAGCGAGGGCGGTATTGGGGGAAAATACTACCGATACTTATTATGACTATTTGACTAGATTAAGATCAAAATTGTTAGAAATACACGAATTAGCTAAAGAAAATCTAAATAACGCAAAAAAGACGTTCCAAGGAATATTACGATAGGAAGTTAAACCCGTGTAATTTTAAGGTTAATGATCACGTAATGCTATTAATAGAACCTAGAAAAGGAAAGTTTCAACCGCAGTATACCGGGCCACATAGAATTCTTGAGATATTAGAAAATGGTAGAAATATTAAAATTTCTTTTAAAAATACTACGAAAATTGTACACCCAAATAAATTGCGCTTAACGAAACTAAGATCTGAAAGCTCGATCGATAATGATCAGAACTCTACATTTGACTAAAGATTTCTTAAAGTGAATACGCATAACGATAATTAACGTAAATCTGCGTATTATTTATTTTTTATCATTCGATTTCTTTGCTTTGTGATACGTGTGCATATCCAAATTTTTCTTTTCTTTGGATGTAATAACGAATAAAGAAACTTAAGCAAGTTGGTGAATTCACTTTACCTAATCACGCATCTTTAAAAATTTATCTTAGTAATTGGGTAAAAATGCTTATAACCTCAATCAACTGTAACTACGCAACATAATAACCATACCTGTATCAGCATAATGAGTCTACGAATAATCTTAAGTTATTTTTTTTGTTATAGGAGGATGAACTGCAAATTAATGTTCTTTTTGTACACTTATATTCGAGTCGCCGTCACTTTTACGACATATGAATGCGGATCTGCCACCCCAACATAACGACTATAGCACTTACAGAAGTCGGAGACTGCGTGCTATCCGACGCAGCACCTGCTGAAGAAGAAATATACCTCCAGCTGCTACAACATACTCAATATTTCAAGGTCCGAGCTTACCAATGTAGAATAAAGGTAGAGCAGGAAATTACGTATTGCGGTATGCATTCGCACAACTCAAAAGTAAAAGGAGGCTCTACCACATTCATGGAGTTGGCAACGAGAGAAGCATGCGAAGATCTCGTTAGATATGGCCAATATAAATATGGACGCTCCGTAATAAATAATCTATTGGTGAACGCGACCAATAGAAGGACTGTCACAGTCGCCGGAAGATTGGATGCAAACGGATATTGTGAGGGTGCAACTTACAATGATAATGGATATGAATACGAAAAGGTAGTCGTAACTGCGAAGCTGGAGATCAAAACAACAGACTACGAGGTCACCGTACCCTATTGAAAAAGATCACGTGAATAATTTACGTAAATTTTTCACGTGATTTTTGTTTCATTTCATCACGTGAATTATTCACGTCAATTATTCACATGAATTTTATATTTTTAATATAAGAAGTATTTCAATAAATATAATCTCTCAAATCAAAAGCATTTCAATTAATATGATTTTGTAAATTAAAAGTATTCAAATTAATATGATTTTTCAAATAAAATATGAGTCACTAGAAAAAAATTTGTGTTTCATTTCATTACGTGAATTATTTACGTAAATTATTCACGTAAATTATTTGCGTGAATTATTCACGTGAATAATTTACGTAATGAAATGAAACACAAATTTTTTTCTAGTGATTCATATTTTATTTGAAAAATCATATTAATTGTATCACTTTTTGTAAACTTTTACAAATAAACACATATCTGTCAATCTAATTGAAATACTTTTGATTTGAGAGATTACATTTATTGAAATACTTCTTATATAAAAAATATAAAATTCACGTGAATAATTTACGTGAATAATTCACGTGAATAATTCACGTGATGAAATGAAACAAAAATCACATGAAAAATTTACGTAAATTATTCACGTGATCTTTTTCAATAGGGTAGATAAAAAAAAGAATATGGTGATCCTAAGCACCGGAACTCGATGCAGCTACACCAGCGGCAGATGCATTGATGAGGAAGAAAGCTGCATTTTCTGGACTCCAGTAATGGGATCCACATGTAAGTTCGATGAATTCACCATCCTATATGAAGGTATAGGGACACGTATGGTTGATAACAATTCGAACGCTCCTGTTATCTACTTTGGTAATTCAACTGGGAAGATAAATTTTGGTCTAACCAAAACTGGAGAAGAAATGCTATGTGGATATAAATTAATTAAAACGGATCAAACAGAACTATTCATTTTGGAAACCACAAGAGGCAAATCATTCACCACCCGAAAAAGCTTGGAGGTACCAGATATCATCCTTACTACATATTTTAACGCAAAAATAATGAATCTCGGAAGACATCTCGATAAACAACTAGGATCACTATATCGTGACATAGTCCTGCACCGATGTATATTGGAGAAGCAAATCATAGAAAATGCTCTACCTCTGGCGTTCTCAAATCCAGACCTTTTTGCCATGAAAGTTATGAAGAAGCAAGGTTATTTAGCCATAGCAGCAGGAGAAGTCGCCCACATAATTCAATGTGTACCACGATCCTGCAAAATAAAAAAAACAGAACAATGCTACTACGAAGTACCAGTGACTTGCGATGACGAAGCGTACTTCGCCAAACCTATCAGCAAGGTGCTAGCACAAATAGGAACGATTAGAGATTGCAACACACTTATACCAAGTATCTTCAAAATCAGCGAGAAATGGTTTAAGATTCACCTTACAGCAACGGAGGTAAACCTACCACAAACCCTAAAACCATTTGTCCAACCGACCTGGAAACACGCCAGCATCTCAGAAGTTTTGGAAAATGGAATATACACACCGGAAGACCTGCAAAATCTACGCGAACATTCGATCTTTCCAGCCGAAAAGCCTGCAATGCTAGAAGCAATAGCGAGACGGCTTAACGACAGAGAAGCAAGGACGCGCTCTGTAAAGTTTAACAACCTGTTGACGCCAGAAGAAATGGAAACAATGATGGAATCCACACTTAACAAAATGTGGAATGGGTTTCAAAAATTTGGCCAAATCTCGGCAGGAATATTAATGATTATCCTGTTATGCCAAGTAATCAAACTAATCTTCGACACCATAATCCGCGGATACACTCTATACACGGTATATGGATGGAGTACAAGACTCCTGGGAGCCATTTTCGGCTCGATAACACATTTGCTTACGAGCCTGGCTAAGCCCGAACGTACAGAGAAGGATAAAACATCAGAACACGGAACAGCCACTGGGTCAACGGAATCATTGAATCCGCCAAGAAGAGGACTCAGCAGATCTAACTCTATGCCACCATCAAGAAAAACCATCCGAGACATCGAGCTCAAACTGTTGGGAACCCCAAAGCAAAACAATTAAAATCTTATTGCTTTGTTTTCACGGTGGGGGTGTTACATCCGCATAATCACGGATGTACGAAAAATCATTTTTCATCTTAATTTTTTTTTGTAAATTGTTATACATATAAATGTGCGTACGTATATATAATTATATATACGCATATACATTATGCATGCATATAAACATATTTATTTGCAGTTCTCTCCTAAATAACATTAATAAATACATATAAGTAGATAAATAAATGAATCTTTTAGTAATAAGGAATATACTGTATTAAAAAATAAATTTAATTTCTTGTAATAGTCTTAAGAGAAAAGCAGTAAGTTCGCGCGCCGTATACGCTACCTCAGCATTTTTAGGCGTGATAAGAAGATATCTTCTGTCACCGAATGTGAGATTCTAAAGAGTTTCTCACGGCCGAACTGACCAATGGGACTCTATTAAATTTTGACAAACTTGCATTTTATTTCTAGATTTGTACCTTTCTTGCAGAGAAAAATAATTTTAATAAGTCAGTCCGCAGTTAGACCTCGCAAGGGTAACACCTTTTTCGACTTGCACATAAATCAAGTGTAAAATCGTAACAATAAAAACTTGTAACTCGCGCTTTATTTCCTTCTTAAATTTAATTACAAGCGAAATAACTTAATTTAGTCGCGCGCTTATTTTAACAAGTCAGCCCAATAAAAACGCGATTTTTATACAACTTACTGCTAGGGGAAAAAGTGTGTTAATAAAAAGAATATTTCCTATTTTATTTTCAAATAAAAATAAATAAAAATACTAACGAGGTTTCTTCCGATTTATTATTGTAAATCTGCGCGATTCACTTATCAATAGCTTGTACAACATTTGTAATAAAATAAAATAAATATCATTTACAAAAATATACAAAAATAATCTCTGCGAACATAAGTGCCATTAATCCAGTTCCTAAATAATTAACAAACGGGCAACCAGAGAGGAGCACTGCGCCCTTCAATGTAAAGTTTATTAAGTAGATAAACTCCTTTGCTTTCGACCACGCAGCCAGCAGTTAAGACAAGGTAAGCGATTAAGCTCCTCTATCCCGCAGTCTTTTAAAAACCAAAAAAATATTTAACAATACCAACAAGAAATATCCCAAACAAACATATGTCCGAGTAAACCTATTTAAGGTGACCGGACATAACAGTTGCTATCTTTGATTTATTTCTTGCCTGTGTTGCTATTCCTGCGCGTGCTACTTTGAATCTATTTAATGTTGAATTCCATGTAGATGAGGTTTCTATTTTTTCCTCATAGTTAATACTCCTGTTTAGTGATTCGTCCCACATAATATGTAAGTTCTTATTTTTTAACAATTCTTCGTCAACTTGTGTTTCTACATGTCTACATTTTACGTATAAATCTGGGCTCGTTGCAGCATGCCTGAACTTTTCCAGATGAGTTTTAAAATTAATTTTCTTTTTTACGGGTATGGATTCACTCTATACATTTTGCTATTTACAATGAACTATAAATTAAGATTTTTTCTTCTAGATTAATTATATTACGTTCTTTTTATGCACTACACTTACTTATTTTAGATTATTAACTATTTAATTCTTCACTATGACTAGTTTACTTTTGGTTTTTGAATTTCATTAGACTAATATTTCTTAGAATTTTCAGTATAACTTTGTCTTTCGACTGATATTACGTGTCTGCGAAGACCCTTGTTTTGATTTATGATAATACCTTGTATTTCATCATACCTTTCTATTAATTGTTTGTGTGTGTTGTTATTTATCATATTTGTTTTAGTTTTCACTCTTATTTTTACCTTATACAAATTTTAACTTTCGAAAAATTGTTTGAGGTTGTCCAAGTGGAATTTTCCTCTCTCTTCATTTTTCTCATTTATTAGCAAATATGTATCATTTGCTATTTTATTTTTTACAATGTATGGCCCTTCGTGAATTTGAAAAAATTTAGCAATTCTGTTATTTTCAGTGTCAGAAACATTTAACGCTTTTATTAATACTTTCCCACATAGCACAAAAGATTCGGGAAGCTTCCATCGAAAGATTCGAGAAAGATTCCAATGTAAGCTTCTAGCAAGCTTCCCGGAAGCTAAATGAAAGTTTCGAGAAGCTTCCATTAGAATCTTTCATGTAAGCTTTACGTAAGGTTCAGGGAAACTTATATGTAATATTCCATGAGGGCTAAATGGAACATTACAAAATAGCTTCCAGTAAGCTTTCAAAAAGATTACATGCAATATTACAGAAACGTTATTTGGAAGATTGCAATATATCTTGCAGGAAGCTTCCAGTAATATTTTGTGGAAGATTCCATTCAAACTTTCTGCAGCTTTCAACGGAATGTTACAGGAAGAATATTTCAATGTTCACGGGAGGTTACCAGTAACTTGTCCGGAAGATTCCCTATAAGCTTCCCGAAAGCTAGATGAAAGTTTCGGGAAGTTTCCATTGGAATCTTTCATGTAAGCCTTACAGAAGATTCAGAGAAGCTAACATGTAATACTCCACGAGGGCTAAATAAAACATTACAAAATAGCTTCCAGTAAGCTTTCTGAAAGATTACATGCAATATTATACCCACACAGCATAAAAGAATTTCGAAATAATTTCATGAAATATTACAAGTAATAATACGTTGAAAAAATTTAAAAAGGACTTAAAAAGATAACCATATTCTTTTGAAAAGAATTTATGAAATAATACACAGAAAGATTACAAAGTCTTTACAAAAATAATACCAAGAAGGAAATGAAAGTTAAAATATGAAATATTACACGAATCCTTTCTAAAAGGACTTTGAAATGACTTCTTGAAAGGAAACAAGAAATAACTCAGAAATCTTCCAAAGATTCTAGTCATGAAATAATTTAGAAAGATTTTCGAAATAATCTAAGGTATTCTTTCAACGAATCATTTCAAGATACTTACAAAAAGCTTTTATGTAATAATTCCAAGCAAGGTTTTGGTAATATTTCAAGTAATCTTACATGAAATAATTTTAAAACCTTTTGAAATAATTCATGAAAGAACTTATCATGACGATAAAAGTTATTACATGAATCCTTACTGAAAGGACTTTGAGAGAACTTCTTGAAAGGAAACAAGAAATAACTCAGAAATCTTCCAAAGATTGTAGTCATGAAATAATTTAGAAAGATTATCAAAATAATCTAAGGTATTCTTTCAACGAATCATTTCAAGATACTTACAAAAAGCTTTTATGTAATAATTCCAAGCAAGGTTTTGGTAATATTTCAAGTAATCTTACATGAAATAATTTTAAAACCTTTTGAAATAATTCATGAAAGAACTTATCATGACGATAAAAGTTATTACATGAATCCTTACTGAAAGGACTTTGAGAGAACTTCTTGAAAGGAAACAAGAAATAACTCAGAAATCTTCCAACGATTAAAATCAGAAAATAATTTAGAAAGATTTTCGGAATGATCTAAGGTATTCTTTCAACGAATCATTTCAAGATACTTACAAAAGCTTTTATGTAATAATTCCAAGCAAGGTTTTGGTAATATTTCAAGTAATTTTACGTGAAATAATTTTAAAACCTTTTAAAATAATTCATGAAAGAACTTATCATGACGATAAAAGTTATTACATGAATCCTTACTGAAAGGACTTTGAGAGAACTTCTTGAAAGGAAACAAGAAATAACTCAGAAATCTTCCAAAGATTGTAGTCATGAAATAATTTAGAAAGATTATCAAAATAATCTAAGGTATTCTTTCAACGAATCATTTCAATATACTTACAAAAAGCTTTTATGTAATAATTCCAAGCAAGGTTTTGGTAAAATCTCAAGTAATCTTACATGAAATAATTTTAAAACCTTTTTGAAATAATTCATGAAAGAACTTATCATGACGATAAAAGTTATTACATGAATCCTTACTGAAAGGACTTTGAGAGAACTTCTTGAAAGGAAACAAGAAATAACTCAGAAATCTTCCAACGATTAAAATCAGAAAATAATTTAGAAAGATTTTCGGAATGATCTAAGGTATTCTTTCAACGAATCATTTCAAGATACTTACAAAAAGCTTTTATGTAATAATTCCAAGCAAGGTTTTGGTAATATTTCAAGTAATTTTACGTGAAATAATTTTAAAACCTTTTTGAAATAATTCATGAAAGAACTTATCATGACGATAAAAGTTATTACATGAATCCTTACTGAAAGGACTTTGAGAGAACTTCTTGAAAGGAAACAAGAAATAACTCAGAAATCTTCCAAAGATTGTAGTCATGAAATAATTTAGAAAGATTTTTTAAATAATCTAAGGTATTCTTTCAACGAATCATTTCAAGATACTTACAAAAAGCTTTTATGTAATAATTCCAAGCAAGGTTTTGGTAATATTTCAAGTAATCTTACATGAAATAATTTTAAAACCTTTTTGAAATAATTCATGAAAGAACTTATCATGACGATAAAAGTTATTACATGAATCCTTACTGAAAGGACTTTGAGAGAACTTCTTGAAAGGAAACAAGAAAGAACTCAGAAATCTTCCAACGATTAAAATCAGAAAATAATTTAGAAAGATTTTCGGAATGATCTAAGGTATTCTTTCACCGAATCATTTCAAGATTCATTCAAAAAGCTTTCATGAAATAATTCATGCAATATTTTGGTAAAGTCTCAAGAAATCTTACATGAAATAATTTTGAAATCTTTTTGAAATATTTCATGAAATAACTTATGATGAGAATAAAAGTTATTAAATAAATCCTTACTGAAAGGACTTTGAAAAGACTTCTTGAAAGGAAACAAGAAAGAACTCAGAAATCTTCTAACGATTAAAATCAGAAAATAATTTAGAAAGATTTTCGGAATGATCTAAGGTATTCTTTCACCGAATCATTTCAAAATTCATTCAAAAAGCTTTCATGAAATAATTCATGCAATATTTTGGTAAAGTCTCAAGAAATCTTACATGAAATAATTTTGAAATCTTTTTGAAATATTTCATGAAATAACTTATGATAAGAATAAAAGTTATTACATGAATCCTTACTGAAAGGACTTTGAAAGGACTTTATGAAAGAAAACGTGAAAGATAACAGAATCATTTAGAAATATTTTCGGGATTAGTTTATAATTTATCCGCTTGATGGCGGTATCTCTTACTCTCGCAAGCGGTAAGAGTGCTTCCCGTTTCATATATAAGGAAAATAAGAATCTTAAATGGAAACTATAAATTGTTATGCGTGCGATGTCTGTGTTATGATAACTTCGATTTTAACCGCTGTAAAACTATTCGTAATCCTATGAATAATTATATCATCATATATCCGTTATATATATGTATGTGTGTGTGTATGTGTGTGTGTGTGTGTGTGTGTATTGATTTTAAATTGATTCTTAAATAATACAGGAAAGAATAAAATTTCTAGAACTTTACACGTCTCTCAACTAAAGATGGATGAAAAGATTAATGCATTATTACTAAAAGAATTCATGGATCCTTACAGAATTCTTTCATTGAAAGGATTCTGTAATAATTCTATGTCCGAGGTATATTTCTTTCAGAAATAATACAATGAAATATTTTTAAAATATTTTATATCATTCTTACAGAATACTTTCAATGAAAGATGTATGAAAAGATTTAAGAATTATTACCAAAAGAATTCATGGATCCTTACAGAATTCTTTTATTGAAAGGATTCTGTAATAATTCTATGTCCGAGGTATATTCCTTTTAGAAATAATACAATGAAATATTTTAAAAATATTTCATATTATTCTTACAGAATCCTTTCAATGGAAGGTGTATGAAAAGATTTACGAATTATTACCAAAAGAATTCATGGATCCTTACAGAATTCTTTCATTGAAAGGATTCTGTAATAATTCTATGTCCGAGGTATATTCCTTTTAGAAATAATACAATGAAATATTTTAAAAATATTTCATATTATTCTTACAGAATCCTTTCAATGGAAGATGTATGAAAAGATTTACGAATTATTACCAAAAGAATTCATGGATCCTTACAGAATTCTTCCATTGAAAGGATTTTGAAATGACTTGTGAATTCTTTATGAAATATTTTTATGTATTATTTTTAAAAGAATAATACCTCGGACATAGAATTATTTCAGAATCCTTTCAGTGAAATATTTCTGAAAGATTGTAGTCCTTTTATGAATCCTTTCAGAATCCTTTCAAAGTCCTTTCATGCTGTATGGGTAGAAACGTTATTCGGAAGATTATATTATATCTTGCAGAAAGCTACCAGTAATATTTTATGCAAGATTCCATTCAAACTTTCTGCAGTCTTCCGTGGAATGTTATAGCGAAAATATTTTATTGTTTACGAAAGGTTACCAGTAACTTATCAGGAAGATTTCCTGTAAGCTTTTCGGAAGCTAAATAAAAGTTTCGGGAAGTTTCCATTGGAATCTTTTATGTGAGCCTTGCAGAAGGTTCAGGGAAGCTTACATGTAATATTCCATGAGAGCCAAATAGAATATTACAAGATAGCTTCCAGTAAGCTTCCGAAAAGTTAAATCCGAATGTTATTTGGAAGATTACTTTACATTTTGCAGGAAGCTTGCAGTAACATTTTGCGGAAAATTCTATTCAAACTTTTTGCAGCCTTTCACAGAATATTACAGGAAGGATATATTAATGTTCACGGAAAGTTATTGCAAAGTTTCAGAAAAAAAATACATTAGTTTGTAGTAAATATCATGAAAATTATTCAATTGAATTTTCAAATAAATCTATTCCTTTGTTTATAGGAATTTTGTATTCCTGGTACAAAGGGTGTGTTCCGAAATTGCTGACAGTACTGGCCAGTAACCCAAGTGGCAACCGCGCAATAAATTTTAGCGATTTATTTAAATCAACGAATTTAATTAAAATATTTAATTCATAAAATTTAATTGCATAATCATATATTATGATTGAAAAACGTTTTGAATATGTATTTTTGTCGAAATTTACAAACGTATATAAGTTTACCGAAAAACGTTTCAAAAACGTTTTTGAAACGTTTTTGTGTTGTTAGGGTATATCCTTAAATTTTAGAATTATATTTTCATCAAATAATCCTTTGATTCTTTCGAAAGCTTTTTGCTGTCTTTCTGTCCATGTATATGGGACGTTCTTTCTTAATAATGATATTAATGGCAATATTTCGTTTGCATATCTTTTCGCAAATTTCGTGTAGAAATTTACAAAGCCTAAAAATGCTTGGAATTGTTTACGGTTTTTTGATTCTCTAAATTCTTTTATTGATTTTATTTTCTCAGTATCAGGTAATATGCCTTCTGCTGAGATGACCCAGAAATTCGATTCTGTTTTTACAAAAATTAGATTTTTTGAAATTAAATTTTATATTGGTGCTTTTGTGCTTCTATAAATAATTTTTCTAAATGACTTAACGGCATGTCGGAGCTGCAGCAATCGAGTTTTGCTTTTTTTATTTTATCAATATCTTTTTAAATTCTTAAATTAAACAAATATAATGACTTGTCCGCACTGAAGCTATATTTATACAATAATTTTTGTTAAAATAAAAAATCATTTGGACTTGTTATTTTTTTATGAGCTTGGATTGGAGATTAGATATCAAACTCGACAAACCTAACCTTAAAATACGTCATATTGAAAGTTTTTATTATAACTTTGTATGTATAATATTTTGGTGGATTTCTTGAGTTGTCCGCACTAGAGTTTAATCTTACAAATTTTTTCTTTGTAGCAAAGAAACTCAATTAAACGCATCGTTTATTCATAAGTTATGATTGGAAATATTATTAGAAGGCGGACAGCTTCGTCATGCTCTTAAGTGATCGTTAAATGTTTCTGATTTAATATGTAAGTCGTCAACGAAAGCTAGTAGAAAATCTTGCATGTTATTTATTATTACATCAAGAACTCTTAGCAGCGCTGCGCTGCTGGTTTTAATACTGAAAGCAGCAACATTAAATTCATGGACCTTAATCATACCCTAAGATACAACCCTATTGAAAATAATGACGTCTTTGGACGTGTCTAGATTTGGAACAAAAAAAGACGTCTTTAAAAGATGTCTTTTTTATCAAGATTTTAAAAAGGAGGTACTTAAGCTAAAGTGTATATACTTGAAGTACGTAATTGAAGTATGTATACTGATTTTCAACTGTGAATAAATCCGCAAAATTATAACCTCATATACCTGCATCTCTGAAATTTGGATAAGGGATTGCAAAGTTAAGAAAAACGGCACCTCACATTTAAAAATGTAACTACTGAAAAAATTATTCGAATCGACTATTAATTCTGTCTTTGACTGTTAGGTGGCGTTTTTAGTAATACGCGAACTCCAACGAAAATTTTAGTGACGCGGGTATATAAGGTTATAACATTTCCAGTTTGTTCGCTCAAGCTTTTCGGTCTGCAGAGAGCTGATGCTTATTTTGTTTCTATATCTTTCTTTAGGAAGATACCCTATTAAAAATAATAACGGCTTTTCAAGGTGTCTTTTGTTGTATTGGGATTTGTAAATACACATCCAATGACATCTTTCAAAGATGTCTTTATATACACTTTAACATAAATACGTTCTTTTTTAAAACATTTTAGTAGGTATTATTTTTAAAATCTTGATAAAAAAGACGTCTTCAAAAGACGTCTTTTTTTGTTCCAAATCCAGACACGTCCAAAGACGTCTTTAAAAGACATCATTATTTTCAATAGGAAATCCTTTATTAAGTTCGTTACTATTAAATATATAATGTTAATTTTTTGCCCATTGAATTCTGTACATATCTTTATTTGTAGTTTAATTCTTTTAGACTTAGTGCTCGTTGCTGTTTTTATATATTTTCCTGTTATAGGTAATCGAGGACAATTTTCTAGTGTTCGAAGATTATTATAATACAAATTTTCTGATATGCATGTAACCTCGCTTCCTGTATCTATAAGGGGTCGTACCCAAATGCCGTTGACAATTTTTTCGATATTTCGACCCCCCAGTCCCCTTTCCGTGACATGTGTAAACTATCAAAGTACCCTCCCCCTGTAACGTAAACTAACTTTTTTATTTTTTATTAAACTTTTAAAAAAAATTTTAATTATATTAATTACTTTTTAAATATTGAACATATTTTTATGTTTTTTATTTTATTAAAATAGCATTTTCACAAAACAACAGAATTCTAAACATTGCATATAATAAATATTTATAAAATATTAAATATATTAATCGTCGATAAACTTTTTCACTTCAATTTTATCGAAAAAGATCATAAAACTATGAACCTTTTAAAATACGTTATAAAAATAGAACACGATTCAACAGGCACAAATATAAATACTGCAATCAGCTTGGAAATTTTTCGTTTGTTTTGACAGCTCACTCGCTACGGCTTATGCTTTGCACCGTATGGCAGCGCCCTCGTACATGCAAAATAAAGTAATATAATGTGTTTTAGTGGACAGACTGCGGAACTGCTTGACTTTGCAATTTTCGGATGAAAAATCTGCTCCAAATTGCTAATATTATGCAATGATCTTTTTGATAAAAAAAAAATAGCCAACGTAGGAGTAAATAAGTAACCCCCCCTCCCATAGCGTTACTTTTCGTAGATTTTGATCGACCCCTCCCCCCCAAAAAACTGTCAACGGCATTTGGGTACGACCCCTAAGTGCCTGTATTATTTTTCCATTTAGTTTTATTTCTATTTCAGGATATGTTGTTATTGATGTGTTATTTTCAATCTCTGTTGACTCTTGTATAGTACTGATTTTGCATTTAGGTGGTATTGGGGTATTTTTATCAGTTTGTCTGTTATCCCTTCTCTTGATTTTTCAGATACAACCTTATTTAGTTTTCCTGTTTTTTCTTTGTGGTGCTGTCTTCGTCTAGTATTTCTAGCATTCTTTTATTTTGTTCTTTTATAATTTTAGGATCGACTGGGTGCTTTAGATTTTCTTGTTGACCATGTTTTCTATTGGATCTTTCAATTACTCTTGTTGCGTTTATTTGATCATATTTGTTATAAGGTTTTTTGTAATCCTGTTTCTGATTATAATTTGTGTGGCTCCTATTTCTATAATTTATATTTGATCTGTTAGCTTGTTCTTTGTTTTCATTATTCTCCTGTTTTTTATCAATTTGCGTGTTAGTTTCTGGCTATTGTTGGTGACCATAGCTTTGATTATTTCTTTGTTTAAATTTATTCTTCTCTGTTGTAAATTTATCGTCATTGTCATAATCAGCTAATATTCTTAATAGTGTTGCTTTATCTTTTATCTGCGAAAATTGGGAGGCTTGTCTTATACTTCTGTTAAACTGATTCGCTATTTTTTCTACTATCTCATCATCAGTGTAATTTAAATTTAATTCTTTGGCATATCCAAATACCTGTGTAGAATAAGATACCCTTGACATCCTGTTTCCTTCATAATATTGGCCAAATTCAACCTTTCTTATTGATGTTCGTTGTATATCTTTATTCCAGAATCTTTCTATGAATAATTCTTTAAATTCGTTAAATGTGTGGACATCGTCCTGGTGTATGTACCACCATGCGTTAGCTTCTTTTTGTAGTACAGTTTGAAGAATCTGTAATTTCTTTTCATTTTCTAATTTCTTCAATGCTATATATTTATCCAATTCACTTAAAAATTTTATCGGCCTTTCGCCTTCCAGTCCTTCGAATTTTGGTAATGGGATTTTTATTTTGGGTCGTGTATGTTCATTCGTTTTATTCGGTATGCTATTACTATTTATTTATTCTTAAACTTGATTTATTTTCATATCCTGTTCATCAGCAATGTCATCTATTCTTTTAATTAATTTGTCATGAACTTCTTTAATGTGTGTATCATTTAGTATATCTTGTTTTAGATCATTCAATTCTCTATTGAGTTGTTCATTTTTTCTTTTTAATTCTTCTTTTTCATTCTTTAAGCTTTCTTCTTGTTTTTCTATGCTATATCGTAGATACTTATTCTCATTTCGCACTTCTATTAATGCATCTGTCAACACATCTAGCTGATCTTTAATCGTATAATCTTTCATTATTTCTTTATCCAACTCTATATTTATTAATTTGTCCCAAGCAGCTGAATTATTCATTTTATGTTCCATTGTTTTGTTCTGCTGGAATAAAGTTTTCAATTCTGTTGAAACTACCTGCATCCATTCTTATAGTTTTATAGGAATAGTTATACTCTCTTGATGTTCTTGAATCTCTTGCATTATGACATCTGATCTACGTTTTTTTGGCATTTTATCTATTCATTATTTACGCAACTCGAGCAAATATTAAGAGAGAAATTTTAAAATAAATAAATTTAATCACAGTAATAAAAAAAAAAAATTTAGTATTCTCAATAATATGTACTTTTGTTTTATCTTTAAATATTTCAAACTATTAATTTCTATTTGTATAAATTCAATTTTTAAATTTAAATTTTCTCTCTATATTAGATATTTTAATCGTTGAGATTACAATTCAAAACATTTATCGCTTATAATCATTTCATACAATTGTTTATTTGTTTATTTAAATTGTCTGTATTGTTTATCCATAGTTAATGTTCAACACGTCAAATCGGTTATTGTATATAAATCTATTTACCACATCAACTCAGTCAGTGTTATTTCAAATTTATTTTAATTCAAAATAACTTAAATAAAAAATTATTATATCATTTTAACATTATAATTATGTGTGTTAACCTTCTTATTCTATTCAAAATTTTAATTTGAGTGTCACTGATGAAGTTGAGTGTCACTGTTCGATTTTATTTCAATCTCAGTTTTAATTTTGCTTAGTAACTTTCAAAAACCTTCCATTTGGTCAAAACAAGTCAAAAGCAATTACCCAAAGTTCCTTGCTCTCTTGCTTGCCTCGACAAAATGGCCGATTTTTGCGGTTGCAACGCGTTCTTAGAGTGCTTTCTGTGCACCCAACGAATTCTCGAAGGAATACGTGTTGTAAGTACGAGTAAGCTGAGCTAGACCGTACACCACAGAGACGTCTTGCTCTGTAAGCTCGAGTCCGTACGCAACAGCTTACTCAAAAGTTTTATTGCTGATGAGTTCGTCCTGAAAAGGAAGAAAAAGGGGAATAAGGCATGTGATTTACTAGGCCTCATGCATCATCTGATACGTGAATATATTTAAATAATCTTTGCGAGTATAATTTATTCTTACAATAGCGTAAAGACTCCAAGTTGTGCTTTACCAGCTTCAAGCCTCTGCAAGAATTGTACTTTTAGGCTTTAGCCTTTTCACGTGAATTTAATTTGAATAATGTAGTAAATTCAATAACTACACACCACACTTCAATACACGTTTTTAGTTCACTAGCAATAATCAATTTATCGCGGTTTAACTATTTGTAATATGTTATTCACTCACTTACAGTTAGGAAGCTGCTCTTTCGGCAAACTTCTTCACCATCTTCTGTAAGCGAATAACAAACGAAAAGAACACTGACTCGGCGATTAAATTTTACTTTGATCTCTATTTCTGAAGAGATGATACACGAGTCTTGCACACTCAATTCTTCTTCGCCAGATCGCCGGGATTACCTCCCACCGCTCGCAATCCCACTCATTATCGACACTGTAAGGAGAAAGGGATCTTATTTTACATACGTTTCTATACATCGCATTAAATATCTACACGTGTGTCTCCGCGCGCTTAGGTATATGTTGCACACATGGGCGTTTACCTGCGCGCACGGAAAGCGCGCTCGGGACTTTTCTATATCCCCTCTTACGGTTAATTAATGCGATGATTCTCTCTTCGTAAAAATAATTTATCAGAGGTCTCAGTATATACATATACCGCCTTTTCCTTTTGACGGTTGCTCGATTTCCGAGAAACTTGTTCGAACTAGAGATTTAGTTTATTTTTCATGAACAGAAAATGTTTCTCGATAAATTTTTTGAGTATACGAATTCCATAGAATTGGAAATAAAAGTCAAACGACTTAAAATAAAATAATAATCTATTTTTAAGAGTTTAATTAATTAAACAAGAGTTTATTTATTAAACAATCAAAAGTTAACGTATTAATTAAAATAAAATTACAATATGAAATATACAAATATTTAGAATAAAAATACAGTACGTATAATAAAAATTAGAAATAAAGAGTAATTCTTTAGAGCAAAAATACAAGAGTTATAATTAAGAATAAATTCTTATAAGAAAAATTATGTGCACACAAAATGAAACGAATTCAAAATTTTAAGATTTCACAATGTAAATTTAAAAGTGGTTTTATGGATTATTAAATAAAACAAAAATCCTATGTGATTTTATTCAAAAAGACAAATTTTCTCTCTACGCAAATATTATTATTTCTATGCATGCTAATAATACGTATAGAATATATTTCGGGGTTGACTGTTAAACGAAACTTGCGGTTCAGTGTAGTTTATCAGTTGACTAGGGAAATTTTTGTTCTTTGTAAGTGTCCCATGTGTGTGCGTGATCGGACAATTTCATTGAGGTGCGTGAAACTGTCCGGTGAGGCATGGTGTGCACGCTCGTAGTGGCACTGCAGAAAAACAGGATTTCTCGTTTCAAGCTTTAGTTAGCCGCGGTGCGATGACTGTAGCTTAGAAGCAAGAACCAATTTTTTTTACCTGGTTACTAGAGAAAGAGTCATCTTAAAATTTAGAGATAATTAAATTAAATTTTTTAGATTTTTTATTTTAAAATTAGAGAACATGTATTTTAAATTTTAGAAAAAAAAGTGTGGCAGTCGTGGGACTGGCCGACAGAAGTGATAACTTTAATTGTTGTAGGTTGAAATTATTGTGCATAAAATTTTTTTTTTAATGTACTGTTACTTAAATATTATTATTATAAATATAGTGATCTTAAAAAATATTAAGACTCAAAGAAGATTTCTGATAAATAGTTAGAAATCAATATTAAATATAAATTTTTAGTTATTTACAAAACAACATTTAATTAAAATAATTAACATTCATGAATATTAACACTTGGTTCATCTACATTCTCACTATCATCATTAGATTCTATAAGAGTAATAATTGATTTATGGTAGCAATAATAAGAAATACAATGTTTACATTGTATATTATCTAAGAATCTTGCAAAAATTGCAGTCGGCTCTAACGAAAAATGGGGCATTTGAAAAGCGGCCACGAAAACTAGCACATTTGGCTATTTAGTCATCGCAAGGTATCGCTAACATGTACTATTGTTCAAGGGACAGTGTTGAGATGTGCTACTTTTCGTGGGACAATTTGAATTACTCTTAGCGGCAAAGGGTGCAAATTGTGCTACTCCTCGCCGCAAAAGTGAATCGTGCTATAGTAGTTTTCGACTGAATTGAAATGTGTTTCGTTAGAGGCGACGATTATATATATATATATATATATATATATATATATATATATATATATATATATATATATATATATATATATATATCTTTCTCTTACCGATATTGTTTGACACCACAGGGTAAATACAATCGCTGCACTGTACTCACTGAGTCTATTTGAATGATTTTTCTTTTTTCAACTCGAGTAAATATTTTCAACTTATTTATTTGCAATAATCAAAATTTCATAATTAGCAATTTTTAATCCAATGTAAGAGCTTATCTACGAAGTTTAACAAATTTGAATGAAAGAAATCGGATGATTTTTCATGAAATGAAATAAATAATTATTCGACATATAATTTATGTAAAAATTGACCGATTTTTGCACATGAAAATTCGCGGTGAAGCTCTCGAAGTAAGAAATGCAAATATTTAATGATAAATCTTTTATTTTATATTGCAAATTATTTGAAAATTTTGGTTAACTATTGTCACGTCCCTTTAAATTGCTAATTTTTCTTTTAAAAATTTTTGTTTTAATAAATTAAATTTTAAGAATTAATTTTAATTTCTTTTTCTTTTTACGCCTATATGCCCTTCTACATCCGAAGGTGTCAAAAGGGTTATAATTTTCAATTAGGATAAAATAGATATAATTACAGGAATATATTTAGCAAAAGAAATTTAAAACAATGTTTATTTCCGCAACCGTAATTTTAAGATAAGTCGTTTACTATAGGTATACCTGACGCATGATTCATGCCAAACATTGTATACAAACGATAATAGATATACACGGTGGGCCATTTTAATCTTCGTACTCCATTTTCTCCGAACCTACTGTAGCTACAAAAAAAATGTCCAGAGCAAAATTGACCGTGACAGAAGGGGCCAATCAACTGCGCCCTTGGTTTTGACCTTGAGGTCCAATTTCAAGGTCATTTCAAGGTCAAGACCATTTTTTTAAATAGAAATACCTATTTTTGACTGCGGATTTGAAAAAACCGAAAAATTCTAAGATAAGTTTGTCCTAGGTCAAAATTGATTTGGTGACCTTTTCAAGGACAAAAATCGAGGTCAAATGTCTAAAAACCGATTAAATGCCCTTTTTCTGCATTATCTTGGTTTGCTGATAAATGCAAATGATCTAAGTAGTGTTAAATGGTCATCTTAGTTCCAAGGTAAAAGGATCTTGACCATCTTGACCTTAAGGTCAAATTTCAAGGTCATTTTAAGATCAATAATGTTTTTTCGGTAATAGAAATTCCTATTTTAGACTACGAATTTAAAAATATTAGTTAATTTTTTTATCTAAGATTATTCTAGGGGAAAGTTGATTTTATGACCTTGTAATAGTCCAAAATCAAGGTCAAATATTGAAAAATTTATCGAATGCTCTTTATCTGAATTACACTGGTTTCCTAAGACTTTTGGTGTATCGGTATGAAAGAAAAGTTCAGAAAAAATTTGTGCATGACGAAGGGGGCCTCGGCCTATTTTTGACACTGCAGTTAGAAAAAGTGACACTCAAAGTAATATTTTAAGTTTGTTATGTCGTGAATGGATCTGAATGTATTTTTCCAAAGTAAATGTATCTTTAAAACCATTAATTATTTCCTTGATTGAAGCAAATTGATTCTAAATTTAACTGGCAATATTACTTAATTTGAACAAATCTATATTCTATTCAAAGAAACAAAAAATAATATCAAAAGAATCATTTCTTAACGGCATTCTTAAATTAAACAAATGTAATGACTTGTCCGCACTAAAATTATATTAGTACAATAATTTTTGTTAAAATAAAAAATCATTTGGACTTGTTATTTTTTTATGAGCTTGGATTGGAAATTAGATATTAAACTCGACAAACCTAACCTTAAAATACGATATATTGAAAGTTTTTATTATAACTTTGTATGTATAATATTTTGGTGGTTTTCTTGAGTTGTCCGCACTAGAGTTTAATCTTACAAATTTTTTCTTTACAGCAAAAAAACTCAATTAAACGCATCGTTTATTCATAAGTTAAGATTGGAAATATTATTAGAAGGCGGACAGCTTCGTCATACTCTTAAATTTAAAAATATTTATTTTTATTGAATAAATACATTTTTACATCAAAACATGGATATGCTAAATCAACAGAATCATCTCTTAAATTGACAAAATGATTTAATCTGTTGTGTAGTGAAATAGGAATTAAGTTAAAATATTTTTATTTAAGATGCTTATATTTTTTTTGAACAAATGTTTCTTTTAAGTTTCATATTTACTTAGTTGCTATATAATAAAATAAATATGTTTAGTATTTTTAATAGCTGCAGCCCTTCGCCAGATTTTGAAAGAGAATAACTTTCTTTAAAATATAATATAATAAACGTAAAACTTTTCATGTGTTGAAAGCAATACAGTTCTTTCTCTATAACAGAGCAAAAAATTGGAAAGAGACAAAAAAAAAGGGTTTCTTATTTTTTCCAACACTAATTTCTTTCGAAAATTTATGAACAAGCAATTAACCATATTTTCGCACTCTGCGAGACATATGGATTTTATTGACTTGTTTGTAAGTTTTCTGAAAGTTGAAGAGTGGAAAAAGGATCCGCCTACTCAATAAGTCTCTACCAATAAAAATAAAATATAATAATAATTTTCTAAAATAGTGGGATAACTGGCCAAGGGATGCAGCGTCTCAAAAACAAAATTTTTAGATAGATACCTTTAGCTTCTCAAATAGAGAAGATACTTGTAGATTCTCAAATAGAGAATAACATAAGACATAGCACTCAAATAGAGTGAACATACGCATTTTGTAATACTGTTTTAATCTTTGTAATATTTATATAATTAGTATAGACATAAAAACATTGTAATTTTATAGTTAATTATTAAAAATAGTGAAATTAAATAATTATATTTATTTATTTCAAATACCAAATAAAAAATAAAACATCAAAAACAGTTACTTCGGATTAAGTTTCGAAGTAACCATAAAGTGTAGAAATATACCTACACTTTTTTCCATGGTCCTTCGACAGCCGGATTAAATCAGTGATAAAATAATTTAATTACAAGTGCCAATAGCAATTGTTCATGTGTGTTGTGACTCATTCGTAACAAATAGTTACACAGTTCTGTGATACGTGTTATCAAATAATAATAACAAGTGAGATCCTGAATTCAAGACCTCGTCCACAAATATTTCTACATAATCACCACGCATCAAATATTTTGGCTTGGAAAATAATAGAGGCGATAATAAGAATCAAGGATTAAGGCTGGGACAAGTAAGGCGATCTTGCAGAATTACATCGCATTCATCAAAGCTCGCATCAATAAGGTAAGCTCGTTGATTTAAGAATTGCTTTTTTTTCCATTTCTATTCCCTTACCACCTTGCGCAACTATGACAAACGAAAAAGAACTCGGAGATTTAACCCGTAAACGTGGTGTAATTAAAGCACAATTAACAAATTTTAGAAAATTTCTTGAAGATTATAAATTGCAAGCGCCCAATCTTGTTAAACTTAGCCTTCGCTTAGAAAAATTTAAATCTACGTGTCAACATTCGAGGCAATCCAAGAAAAAATAGAAACGTTAGACACGGAAAATAACGGTTCACAAATAACAGAACGCTTTAAAATTCAAGATGATTATCTTGATCTTCTCGCGGAAGCCGAAAATTTAGTGTTAGCTGTCCCTTCGCGACGTGAACCAATAATAATTGCCAATACATCGGGATCGTTTCAAAATGAAAATAGAAATACGGAAAATCCCGATAGTAATAACATGAAAAAAGAAGAGTCAGACTACCTGAAGCTTCTTTACCTACCTTCGACGGTCGGTACGAAGAATGGCTCTCATTCAAAGATTCTTTTACCGCTATAATTGATCGGCAAGATGACCTTAGTAATGTAGAAAAATTACAATACTTGAAAGCGTCGTTAAAAGGCGAAGCTGCTAAGAAAATAAAAACGATGAGTATCACGAGTGATAACTATCAACGCGCGTGGGACTTATTAAAAAAATCATATGCGGATAATCGATTAATTATCTCTAGGCATCTTAGTTTAATATTACGACTGCCCGTGCAGGAACGCGAAACCGCGGAGGGTTTACGGAAACTTGCAGACGACACGCAACAGCACGTTGAATCCTTGGCTACCCTTGGCGTTAATGTTAGTCCGGAAATCCTCGTGCAAAATTTAGAGGAAAATCTTCATAAAAAGACCGCCGAGAAATGGGAGGAGTCACTAAGACATGGTGTTTTTCCCCATCTCGACGATATGATAAATTTCTTATACGCTACTGCAGCTCGACTATCAAAACGCGGAGAAGAAAAAGAAGATCGGCAATACGATTCGAAAAACCATAATGATAAAAATTCTCAGTCAAAAAATAAATACGCCAAGAATGGCAAAAAGCAAGCATTTATTTCGAATTCTAAATATAAATGCCCGCTTTGCAACGATCAACAGCATCCAATATACCGCTGTAAAAAGTTCTTAAATTTATCAGTTGCAAAACGATTGCAAATAGCAAAGGATAATAAACTGTGCTTAACATGTTTGCATTCCCACGGCGAAGGGGAATGTCGATTAAAAAAATGCTTTGTGTGCGAAAATCCGCAGAACTTCCTTCTGCACGAACATACGTCGGTGAAAAATAATACATGACAATTAAGCACAGTAAATCAAACCTTTTCTTCGGCAGCATCATGCACGCCTAATCAGCTGATGACAAGTGCCGTAATAAATATTGGCAATGAGCAAAAATATATAAAATGTCGAGCCTTACTCGATACCTGCTCAACAGATAATTTTATAACTGAAAGGTTAGTCGATAGGCTGAATTTGCCGAAGGAAAGGTGCCGTATACCTGTCGAAGCATTGAATGGTATGTCAACGTTTACCAAATACATAGTAACAGCTACCATTCAATCGACGCAAAATGTATATAGTAAGAAACTTAAGTTTCTTACTATACCGACAATATCGGACGCTGCTCCAAGCGAAGCAGTAAAAAGGGAAAATATCCCTATTCCAGCAAATATTAAGCTGGCTGATCCAGAATTTTTTAAGCCTGCACCCGTTGATATTTTATTAGGGTCAGGACCCACCCTATCTACATTTTGTATTGGACAAATAAATCTTGCAAGTGACAATATGGACTTGTACTTACAAAAAACAAGATTAGGCTGGATTGTGGGTGGAAGTATCAGTAATAAAAAGGCAACAAATAGATCAATGTGTAATTATACACAATTACACTTTGATATTGAAAAATTCTGGAAAATAGAAAATGACACTGCAATAAATCATCAATCAACGGAAGAGTTACAGTGTGAAAAACATTTTGTCGATAACGTGTCGCGAAATAAAGATGGAAGATATGTAGTCGCTCTTCCATTCAAAAACGACTGTAGCCCAATAGGCGAATCGCGAAATCAAGCAATAAAGCGCTTGTATTCGTTGATAAATAAATTCAAGAAAAATATAACTTTTCAGGAAAAATATTCTGAAGTTATAAATGAATATATAAAACTTGGGCATATGCCGGAAATTTCTAATACGATTGAAGAGGGATTTTATCTCCCTCATCATGCCGTCATAAAAGAGTCAAGCTCTACTACTAAATTACGCGTAGTATTTGATGGCTCTGCAAAATCAAGCACAGGGACATCATTAAATGAAACTCTTATGGTCGGCCCGACAATCCAAGACGATATATTTTCGCTACTTCTTCGCTTTAGGTTACATAATTACGTAATGTCAGCCGATATAGAAAAAATGTATCGACAAATTTTAATACGTGAAGAAGACCGAAAATATCAAAGAATTCTGTGGCAGCAAGAAGGTGAAATAAAAACCTTCCAACTAAATACAGTTACATTCGGATTAGCGCCAGCCCCTTTTCTTGCTATACGGTGTCTATGGCAATTAGCTGCTGACGAGGGCCATAAATTCCCTTTGGCTGCTGAAATTTTGAAAAGAGACTTATATGTCGACAATTTACTAACGGGTGCTGAAACAATAGAGAAAGCGCGGGAAATTCGAAGACAGATTACCGAATTATTAAAATTAGGAAAATTCAATTTACGACAATGGGCTGCTAACGATTTAAAAATTTTGCAGGACTTAAATAAAGAACAGATCGATGCGAATTTTCAATTTGAAGCAGAACAACCATTAAAAACTCTTGGCATTTCCTGGATTGCAAAAAATGATTGCATTTCTTATAAAGTCAATTTCGAAAAGACATTTGCCGCTAGATCGAAAAGGTCAATATTATCGGAAATAGCAAAAATTTTCGATCCACTCGGTCTAGTAGGTCCAATTATTCTATATGCAAAAATTATTATGCAAGAAATTTGGAAAGAAAATCTTAATTGGGATGAGTCAGTGTCAAGCTGCATATATGCAAAATGGTTGGAATTCTGTACGCAACTTTCTTTAATAAACAATATTATATTCGAAAGAAAGGTACTGCTTTCGCATTCACGGTCAATACAGCTACACGGCTTTTGTGATGCTAGCTCTAAAGGATATGGGGCATGCATCTATTTACGATCTTATAATACGAATAATAAAATACAAAGTTAATTACTTTGCGCAAAATCGCGTGTAGCACCAATAAAAACTATATCAATTCCAAGATTGGAGTTATGCGCTGCGGTATTACTTGTTAACTTATACAA
The DNA here is from genome assembly GCA_017163975.1 of Anastatus disparis. Lineage (NCBI taxonomy): Eukaryota > Metazoa > Arthropoda > Insecta > Hymenoptera > Eupelmidae > Anastatus > Anastatus disparis. The sequence goes on from JAFFSR010000327.1 coordinate 904,243, forward strand.
ACAAGTAATAAATACTTTGAGTATTTCACATAATAAAATAATATTTTGGTCGGATTCAACTATAACATTACATTGGATCAAGGCGTCACCGCATGTTTTAAAAACATTCGTTGCCAATCGTATAAGTGAAATACAAAGCATTAATGAGCCTCATGAATGGAGACATGTGCGTTCTAATGATAATCCCGCAGATGCACTGTCTCGAGGACAGCTCCCTTCTGAGTTTATGGCCAATAAAATATGGACAAAGGGACCAGAGTGGCTCATCAATGACGAAATGCACTGGCCGCAAGTAAATATACCTAGCTTGAACGAAGAGATGCCAGAAATGCGCAAAGGCACTTGTCTCTCGGTTCATAAGAAAACAAAAATAAAAGGAAGCAACGCTGTTATTGACAGAATATTTCAAAGGTTCTCTTCATTCACAAAATTAAAAAGATTGGTAGCACTAATTTTGTATTTAAGGAAGGATAAAATATATTCTGGATCTTTGAAGTGTCAAGATTTAATAAATTGTGAGAAAATAATTATAAAATATATTCAAAACATTTATTTTGAAAAGGAAAAATCAGAACTTTTAAATGGCGGTGAAATAAAAAAGACGAGTAAATTACTCACTCTATCGCCCTCAGAGTTTTATTGAAAAAACCTCATTTTTTACGGTTTTTTTGCGGTTTTTCGAGTCTAGAAAAAACAAATCATGAGATACGGTTAATTGGACTTCAAAATCGAATTCTACGGGAAAAAATACACGGGAAACCATACCTTCAAATTTTTTTAACGCGATTCTAGTCCTCTGTATGGGGCTGAAAAGATGAGGAAATCGGTAAAAGTCGAAATTTTGCCTAAAATGGATTTAAACAATATTAAAATTTAATCATGCGTCTTTTGAAGAGTCGATAAACATTGGAAATACTATCCTGGGGGTTTTTCAGATTGCTGATCATGAATTTGAAGTCAGATTGTGTAAAAACTACTTCTAGAGGGCGGTGACAAGAACTGTATATGGTAAATTTATCGATTTTTTAAAAATTTTACGTCTGAAATACTAATTTTAGAGTCTTTCACAGCATTGACTGTAAATTCAAGATATTAACTTAGCCTATTGTGTACGTTAAACTTAACATTTTGTCTATGTTTGTCTCTCTCTCTCTCTCTCTCTCTCTCTTCCGATGTGTTTTTTTTAAATTGGCTTACGCTTACGTACACGTTTCTCTTCGAATGACCGATGTAGTGGATTTCTGACACGTTTTTGTCCTTTTTCGCAGCTGTTTCTCTTTTTATCATCCAGCAGTAATCTGCTAACATGTTGATACCCCAGTTTCCTTGAAATCTACGTTCAAACTCCTTTAAATCTTGGTGAAATCGTTCACCATGCTCTTCACTAAAGTCTCCGTTATTTTCAGGAAACTGATCAACGTGTGAATCAAGAAAATGAAGTTTTAAGTTCATTAGACAATCCAATTTTTCAAAATTACGTACCATTCTTTTCACAATAGCTTTATAATTCGTGTCTTTGGCATTACCCAAAAATTTCGTCGATACCTCTTTAAAACTTAACCATGCTGCCTTTTCAACATCAGTCATGCTTTGTTCAAAGTTTTCGTCTCTAAATAAAGTTCGGATTTCAGGACCATCAAAAATACCTTCATTTAATTTAGCATCAGATTTATGGGGAAATACTTTGCTTATATATTGGAAGCATTGACCGTCCTTGTCCAAAGCTTTAACTAATTGCTTTATCAATCCAAGCTTTATATGCAGAGGCGGTATCAAAATTTTCGAAGGATTAACGAGTGGATCTTTTATAACATTCTGTTTTCCAGGTTCAAACGATTCTCTTGATGGCCAAATTTTCTTTTTATAGTGTTTTTCTCTATCTCTGCTATCAAACATGCATAAATAACATGGGTACTTCGTAAATCCAGATTGTTGTCCAAGTATCATAGATAAAATCTTTAAATCGCCACATATTTGCCATTTATGTTCTCTATATTTTATTTTCGTTAAAAGTAGTTCAAGATTGGAATACTCTTCTTTAAGTACTGTTGAATGTGCTAATGGTATAGGAGCATATTTATTTGTGATATTGAGGAGTACTGCTTTAAGGCTGCGCTTTGATGAATCAATGAATAGTCGCCAATTTTCAGGTTTGTATATGTTGGGTTTCAATTCATCAATAAGACCTTTCACGTCCGTGCAATAAACTATATTAGAATCATTCTTGAAATAATTTCTAAAGCGCTCTTCTCGATTACGATATGCACATACTTTAGTACCCTTTGTCAACATATTTCGTCTCTTAAACTCTGAAGCCATAAACTCTGATTGTTCCTTAGATAAATCACTCTTTCTAAATAAATCGTTCAGACTTTTTTGATCAAACTTTTCAACAGTTCGTTCTTCACCCTTAGGAATATACTCTTCATCACTATCCAGAGAATGTTCTTCAGGTGAACTTAGATCTTCTTCATTTGATGAGCTTCCGTCTGCGGCAATCAGATTTTCAGTTGTTTCATCTGTCGAGTTTTCATCTACATTTAGATTCCCTAAGCCTGTTGTAAAACTATCTCTCGAATCTTTATTTTCAAAAATATCTATAAAATTCTTGGATGGAAATTCTATACAAGAAGTATTAGGATATACTATTCCTTTTTTCTGTATCTTGTCTAAACCTTGTATCTTTGTTAAACAAAAATAGCAATCATTTTCATCTTTTGGTTCCTTCCACTTTGTAGGTATAGTAAATTTTAATTTGGACCTAGCCTGACTGGTGTTGTATCGATTCATCATGGCATAACATGAAGCACATATATAATGAGGAACCCAAATTTTATCCTGTTGAGAAATCTCAATATCAAAACATTTTTGATAGATAAAATTAATATTATCTGTGATTTTTCTTTTGTTTCGTTGTCCAATATATTCTGAACATACATAACAGAAATTATCTTGAGATCCATTACACGTATGGTTAAAACTGTTATTGGATGTACCAGCGCAGTTTAAAAAAGGTTGAAAATTTGAATTAGCCATATTGTTGAATTAAACCCCACACACTAGGAATCCTGTTCCGATCGCAGGTGAGTCCGCCGTCCTAGGGGTGATAACTCTCATACCTCCCCAGGCCTAAGTATGAGAGCTTTCCGACTTTGACGAGGACAATGTCAACTCGTCGTCGGACACACTACGGCATCATTCTCACATCCTAGTGCTCCCCTGCAGGACAGCGCACCTTCGCTGGGTTCGTTACTGCAAAGTATTGAGTACACCGAATCATTCTACACATCCCATTTTCAGGGCAGTTGTCATCGTGACCAATACTTCGCAGCAGCAGGTTTTTTTAGGTACCCTTATAGAGTACTGATATATATATATATATATATATATATATATATATATATATATATATATAGCTTTGGAAAAAGATCATAAGTCCCATTCGTTTATAAACAATGCTTTAAGATCAATGACAGTGTACAACAGTGATTAACTGAACGGAGCTTTAAAATGAAACCGAATTCATTTCTAAACAACAGTACCCAGTTTTACAACAGAATAAGTATAAATAAAAAATTGACAGATCAAATTGTCTCTGACACAAACACACCAAATGAAGAAGATCTAAGTTCACCTGAAGAACATTCTCTGGATAGTGATGAAGAGTATATTCCTAAGGGTGAAGAACGAACTGTTGAAAAGTTTGATCAAAAAAGTCTGAACGATTTATTTAGAAAGAGTGATTTATCTAAGGAACAATCAAAGTTTATGGCTTCAGAGTTTAAGAGACGAAATATGTTGACAAAGGGTACTAAAGTATGTGCATATCGTAATCGAGAAGAGCGCTTTAGAAATTATTTCAAGAATGATTCTAATATGGTTTATTGCACGGACGTGAAAGGTCTTATTGATGAATTGAAACCCAACATATACAAACCTGAAAATTGGCGACTATTCATTGATTCATCAAAGCGCAGCCTTAAAGCAGTACTCCTCAATATCACAAATAAATATGCTCCTATACCATTAGCACATTCAACAGTACTTAAAGAAGAGTATTCCAATCTTGAACTACTTTTAACGAAAATAAAATATAGAGAACATAAATGGCAAATATGTGGCGATTTAAAGATTTTATCTATGATACTTGGACAACAATCTGGATTTACGAAGTACCCATGTTATTTATGCATGTTTGATAGCAGAGATAGAGAAAAACACTATAAAAAGAAAATTTGGCCATCAAGAGAATCGTTTGAACCTGGAAAACAGAATGTTATAAAAGATCCACTCGTTAATCCTTCGAAAATTTTGATACCGCCTCTGCATATAAAGCTTGGATTGATAAAGCAATTAGTTAAAGCTTTGGACAAGGACGGTCAATGCTTCCAATATATAAGCAAAGTATTTCCCCATAAATCTGATGCTAAATTAAATGAAGGTATTTTTGATGGTCCTGAAATCCGAACTTTATTTAGAGACGAAAACTTTGAACAAAGCATGACTGATGTTGAAAAGGCAGCATGGTTAAGTTTTAAAGAGGTATCGACGAAATTTTTGGGTAATGCCAAAGACACGAATTATAAAGCTATTGTGAAAAGAATGGTACGTAATTTTGAAAAATTGGATTGTCTAATGAACTTAAAACTTCATTTTCTTGATTCACACGTTGATAGTTTCCTGAAAATAACGGAGACTTTAGTGAAGAGCATGGTGAACGATTTCACCAAGATTTAAAGGAGTTTGAACGTAGATTTCAAGGAAACTGGGGTATCAACATGTTAGCAGATTACTGCTGGATGATAAAAAGAGAAACAGCTGCGAAAAAGGACAAAAACGTGTCAGAAATCCACTACATCGGTCATTCGAAGAGAAACGTGTACGTAAGCGTAAGCCAATTTAAAAAAAACATCGGAAGAGAGAGAGAGAGAGAGAGAGAGAGAGAGACAAACATAGACAAAATGTTAAGTTTAACGTACACAATAGGCTAAGTTAATATCTTGAATTTACAGTCAATGCTGTGAAAGACTCTAAAATTAGTATTTCAGACGTAAAATTTTTAAAAAATCGATAAATTTACCATATACAGTTCTTGTCACCGCCCTCTAGAAGTAGTTTTTACACAATCTGACTTCAAATTCATGATCAGCAATCTGAAAAACCCCCAGGATAGTATTTCCAATGTTTATCGACTCTTCAAAAGACGCATGATTAAATTTTAATATTGTTTAAATCCATTTTAGGCAAAATTTCGACTTTTACCGATTTCCTCATCTTTTCAGCCCCATACAGAGGACTAGAATCGCGTTAAAAAAATTTGAAGGTATGGTTTCCCGTGTATTTTTTCCCGTAGAATTCGATTTTGAAGTCCAATTAACCGTATCTCATGATTTGTTTTTTCTAGACTCGAAAAACCGCAAAAAAACCGTAAAAAATGAGGTTTTTTCAATAAAACTCTGAGAAAAGGTAGGAAAACCCTATATTTTTATTACAGATTCGGATTCAGCGTCGAAAAATACATGGGAATATGTATGTTCGGTCAAAAGTTCAGACATTTTTTTTCATTTTGTGGGCCTGTGTAATTGAAGAATACCATACAAATAATTATCACGCCGGTACGCAAAGTACGTTATGTGCGTTAAGGCAAAAATTCTGGTTAGTGGACGGACGCAATCAAGTTCGCAAAATAATTCGAAAGTGTGTGCGCTGCTTTCGTGCAAATCCACCAACAATAGAATATTTGATGGGCAATCTGCCCAGTGTTAGAGTTACACAAGAAGAGGTATTCTGTAATATCGGCATTGACTATTGTGGCCCATTCTTCATAAAGGAGAAAAAACATCGAAATACAAAAAGAATTAAAGCATACGTTGCAGTTTTTGTATGCTTGGTTGTAAAGGCTGTACATCTTGAAGTAGTCTCAGATTCATCGCGAAATAAATTGGCATTTTATACCTCCGTTATCTCCCCATTTCGGCGGGTTATGGGAGGCTACTGTAAAATTATTTAAACATCATATAAAACGCGTAATAACAGATACCTTATTTACGTTCGAAGAGTTCAACACGTTTGTCATAGAAGTGGAAGCGATCCTTAATTCACGCCCTCTCACTCCATTATCCTCTGACCCTAATGATCCCACAGTCCTTACTCCAGGTCACTTTATAAAATGCAATTCATTAACGAGCCTACCTGAAGAAAATTTTACCAGTACTCCATCGAATCATTTATCAAGATGGCAACATATTCAAAAGGTACGCCAACATTTTTGGAGTCGTTGGTATAAAGAGTACATCAATGAATTAAATATTCGCCATAAGTGGACTACTGGAAATCATTCGATAAATGAAAATTCGATTGTCTTATTGAAGGAAGACAATCTTCCATCAATGCAATGGGCATTAGCTCGAGTAATCAAGGTTCATCCAGGAGAAGATGGTATTATACGAGCAGTTACAGTAAAAACTGCAAAGGGTGAATTCAAACGCAGTGTAAAGAAGATGGCATTGTTACCAATTGAAGATAATTATAAAGACTTTAAAAAATCATGTTAAAATAATAAGTTGATCGCATCCTCTCAACGGGGGGAGTATGTTGTGTAGTGAAATAGGAATTAAGTTAAAATATTTTTATTTAAGATGCTTATATTTTTTTTGAACAAATGTTTCTTTTAAGTTTCATATTTACTTAGTTGCTATATAATAAAATAAATATGTTTAGTATTTTTAATAGCTGCAGCCCTTCGCCAGATTTTGAAAGAGAATAACTTTCTTTAAAATATAATATAATAAACGTAAAACTTTTCATGTGTTGAAAGCAATACAGTGCTTTCTCTATAACAGAGCAAAAAATTGGAAAGAGACAAAAAAAAAGGGTTTCTTATTTTTTCCAACACTAATTTCTTTCGAAAATTTATGAACAAGCAATTAACCATATTTTCGCACTCTGCGAGACATATGGATTTTATTGACTTGTTTGTAAGTTTTCTGAAAGTTGAAGAGTGGAAAAAGGATCCGCCTACTTAATAAGTCTCTACCAATAAAAATAAAATATAATAATAATTTTCTAAAATAGTGGGATAACTGGCCAAGGGATGCAGCGTCTCAAAAACAAAATTTTTAGATAGATACCTTTAGCTTCTCAAATAGAGAAGATACTTGCAGATTCTCAAATAGAGAATAACATAAGACATAGCACTCAAATAGAGTGAACATACGCATTTTGTAATACTGTTTTAATCTTTGTAATATTTATATAATTAGTATAGACATAAAAACATTGTAATTTTATAGTTAATTATTAAAAATAGTGAAATTAAATAATTATATTTATTTATTTCAAACACCAAATAAAAAATAAAACATCAAAAACAGTTACTTCGGATTAAGTTTCGAAGTAACCATAAAGTGTAGAAATATACCTACACTTTTTTCCATAATCAAAGCCTTGAAACCTAAAGATCCCAAGTTCCATTCCAGTATGGAGAATTTTTTTTCTATTTGAATAAATCTAAAAATATTATAATATATTTTTCTTTAATTGAAATAATTGTAGTTTGTGTTTTAATATCGAGTATTATTTGAAAACAGTTATTTTTAAAATGTCATAATAAAATTATCATAATGAAATAAAAATTTCTTAAAAGAATTAATTAATATAAAATAACTAGATGATATTATTATTTGATTTAAATTATTAATTAAAAGTTGTACTGCAGTATATTTAGTTAACAGATGTACTACAGTCACTATTAAATTGATTGTATTATATCGAGTGATTATTTAATGAGTTTATAAAAATCTTCTTTGTTTTCTTTAATTAAAAATATTATTTTATTAAACATTTATTCAAAATATAAAACAATTTTGTTCATTGAAATTCGAAACCAAAAGAAAAATTATACTAAAATATTTTTATTTTATTTGTTGATAAAGGTTTCTTATATTATATATAAAAAATTCAATAATTTATTTCATTTATTAATCATTTATTTGGATTAGATAAATTTTTTTTAATAAAAAAATTATAATTTTGCCATATTCAAAAATTTTAGATGATATCTACTAAATAAAGAATTTATTTGATTCCATTAAGAGGAGGTCGAGTATATCTGTCCTTTTCTAATCAAAGAATTGATTTTTTCACAAAAATTAATAATTGTAGCAAAAAATAAGAAGAAAGCCCTATCTCGTATAATAAAAAGCAAGATTCTCTTTTATGTATGAGTATTTGAAAAATCACAGAGTGGGCAAAGAGTAAGATGAATATTCAAAATAATTAAAGAGCATGCAAAGAATACAATGAGTATTAAGAAAAATTATTGAATATTCAAAAGATTAAGGAGTACGTAAATTTTAGATAGAGTATTCATTTGAAAAATCGATGTTTCAAGTTCTTTTTTTTAATATATATATATATATATATATATGTGTGTGTGTGTGTGTGTGTGTGTGTGTGTGTGTGTGTGTGTGTGTGTGTGTGTGTGTGTGTGTGTGTGTGTGTGTGTGTGTGTGTGTGTGTGTGTGTGTGTGTGTGTGTGTGTGTGTGTGTGTGTGTGTGTGTGTTAAAAGAAAGAACTTAAAACATCGATTTTTTGAATTTTGTATATATAATAAAAATGCAATTAATTATTTACAAAATTACGAAATTAATAAAGAAAATAAATAAGTTTTTTGATAAAGGACTCAGCTGAGTGAGATATTCAAAGGGTCGTCAAATGTATGGGTCGATGGATTGATCGATTAATACGTTTAAAGAGGAAAATGTTGATTGGTTCGTTGATGGACCGTTGGATTTATGAAATGATAGGTCAATAAGTTGATAAATAGTTGAGTTGAATATAAATCTATGTTATTTTGGGTTGTTATATTTATGAATTAATCGGTCGATGGGTTGATAAATCAATGGGTTGATGGGTGGATACATGAATCTATCGATAGCTTGATCGGTCGATGAGTCAATAGGTTGATAATAATCAATCATTAATTAATTAATAATAATTAATTATTAAATTGTGAAATAAGGTAAGAAATTATTTTAAGTAACATTTCAATTTTTTTAAAATTAAATGTTATTATAAAAAAATTTTACTCAAAATAAGTAATTATTAATTTTAAATAAAATAAATCCAGCTATTAGTTCGCTTAGAATATAGTGAATAAAAAGGAAATTTAAATTATAAGCTGATACATTAATATTTTGTATATTACTGGTTACATTTCATATACATATTTTATGTAATATTCTAAAATAATTAAAATAATAGTAATAATTAATTTTCTACATTATAAATATCAAATTAAATAGAAAATAATTGATGAATCGACCATTTTAGTTAGCAAAATTTCTATTAGGGCTATTTTTAAATTATAAAATACACAGATATATAAAAATGCATTTTTATATATTTAATAAAGTAGTTTAGTCCAATAAAAACACATATCTTTTTATGATTACAATTTTTTATAGTTTTCACTATTACTTTATTTATTTTATATAATTATTTACCGACATATTACCGGTTGAACACGATAAGATGTATTTTTAAATTTTGATAAGGTATTTAATATTGCTTATACCAAACATAATAGCATAATAAGTAACTTTTTTTTATGCACGGTAGCAAAATCTATTAACTATTCGTAGCTTAAATTTAACTATTTCTAAATATAGGTATCTTTTACGTGAAATTTTAAACAAAAAATGTTGCGATTTATTTTATTTAAAAATAAATACTTTTCAGAAAATAAAATCAGAAATTTAACTATTAAAAATAATGTTTGGCAAAAAATAAATTGTATATTACACGTCATTCCCAACAAAAAATATTCTTATTACCAAAAGTTAATTACTAGTGAAAAATGGATTTAAAAGTTGATCTATGCAAGGGATAAAGTTGAATTTAAACAGTTGAGAAAAATAAAATATTGGCAAAATGAAAAAATATAACCTTTAGAATTACATTTTTACAAAAATATTATAAAAACCAGTTATTTGTCCTCACTAGATTGAAATATAATAATATTTCATAAAGTTGACGAAAAATTTTATTGTCCCCTGTTGAGAAAAAGTCGGGAAAAGTTTTACCTACGAAAATTTCATAAATTGATATAAGTACATCAACAATTTTTTTATAGGCACATTTTTTTAAAAAACTATATTTCTCTTATTAAATAAATTTTTTTTTAATTATATCTTTGTTATAATTAATAAATTTTACGTAAACGTAACTAATATTGATAAAGAGATGGGTTGTTAGATAAAGACTCAGAATTCAGCGTTATATTAATAAGATCTATTACGATCTGTTCTATTTATCAAACATGATATAAAATGACTTATCGTCGAAATCAATAAAATAATAAAATCAATATTATTACTAAAATTCTATTTGTACTCTTGCGTACTCTTGAATACTCATTGGTACTCTTGCATACTTTTCAATATTCATTCGTATTCTACAAATACTCATTCTTACTCTTGCATACTCATACTAGATAATGTAGTTATTCATTTAATTAATTACAAACATATATTTATAGTAAATCATATTATTAACCATTACATTCAAAATGATAAAAAGATAATATAATGACATATAGATGGCACTATTTTATTAAAAGTAATATAAAATTTCATAAGTGTAGTGCCACCCCTACTAAAAAATCTCAGGTGAGAAATCACCTGATTTCTCAGGTGATTTATCATGCCAAAATCTCATGTGACGATTTTTTTGGTTTTTACACGTTTTAAAGCATACTTAGTCAATTGCGAATTATTTTTGAAAATTTTTGAAAAATTGAACTTAGAAAATTTTTTGTAAAATGAGTCATAATTTTTTCTAAGACCAAATTTTTAAAAAATTTTCTAAGTTCCAATTTTTCAAAAATTTTCAAAAATAGTTCGCAATTGACTAAGTATGCTTTGAAACGTGTAAAAACCAAAAAAATCGTCACATGAGATTTTGGCATGATAAATCACCTGAGAAATCAGGTGATTTCTCACCTGAGATTTTTTAGTAGGGGTGGCACTACACTTATGAAATTTTATATTACTTTTAATAAAATAGTGCCATCTATATGTCATTATATTATCTTTTTATCATTTTGAATGTAATGGTTAATAATATGATTTACTATAAATATATGTTTGTAATTAATTAAATGAATAACTACATTATCTACACGGAAAAACTTTTGCACCTAAAATACGTTCAAATGTTGCATATAAATTCACATCTACTATTATTGAAATAATTTTAATATCATTCTTGAAAAAAGATTAAAATCAAATTGAGATGATGTTTCCCTCAGAAGAAATGAAATTGGAAACCAGTCATCTATGCATTCAATATATACTCAATATGTATGTTGACTACATTCGAGACAGTCGAACAGCCTTTGTATTCAGACTTGATCGGGATTTAGCTTCAACTCGAACGGAAAAAGTTAACAGTAGTGCGGACAACCGAGCGCGTGTTTTGAAAAGAGGTAGGGGAAAAAGAAAAAGAGGGAGTAACCAAAATACATTCTTATTATGATGGTAAAATAGTAATTTTTAAAAAAATTAATAAATGTTACGATTTTAATATAATTTGTGAGTTTAAAACTATTAAAAAAGTATTTCAACTCCAAATCTAATTATTTTAAACAACTAGGGGGCAGATGAGCATGTATCATTTCATGTCGATGATATTTTGAAGTAGGTTTGGTCGAGTGCGCAGCGTTAACGCTTTTCCTTTTGAGTGTGCAAGTTCAACTCTTGGTCAGGATCACTTTTTTTTTTTAATTTTTTTTTATTGTTTTAAAATTTTTTATTAATTTTTTTATTTACATTTTTTTTCTTATAATATTAAAATCTAATTTTTCACGAGTATATTAGGTATACTCGTTTTTTCAATGAATATTTTTAAAAATAAATTATTTCTTAGACGCTATGATGAAAAATATTAATAAATAAATAATAATAATGTTTATTTTATAATACTATAGTTTAATTTATTCATAATGTAATTTGTAAAATTTACATAATAAATAAATTAGACTATAATATTACTTTATTTATGTTAGAATGTATATTACATATTAATATATATCTTAAGACAAAATTTAACATTAAGTATTATAAACCTAACTATTATTCATTTATTAATATTTTTAATTATTACATCTAAGGAATAATTTATTTTTAAAAATATTCATTGAAAAAATAAGTCTACTTAAAATATAAAAAATTTTTTTCTATTATTATTGAGTAATACTATATAAATACATTTAGAGAAATATTGATGGTTTATTTGATCTATGACATAGTTAGACCTTCTCTAAGGGTACTACAAAAATTTTACATTTAAATTTTGTTATTTATATTTTTTTGAGCTGTGTAAAGTAAAAAAATTTGATCCTGAAAATTCAATAAATTTTTGGTAGATCTCTTGATGTCCGTTAAAGTGATCATTGAGCTGTTAAAATTTTAAATAAATAAAAGGTACAATTTTTAATTTTTTTTTAACTTTCACTATAAATTACACTTTATTATATTAAATGCATATATACTACACGTATTTATAATTATATATAAAAGCTTACCTTTAAAAAGGCATATGGTGGTCAAGTACGCTTATCCTGGTAGAAAATTTGTCTAGTTTTATCGAGGCCTCGATTATTTAACATACAAAACTAGACAGATCTAGAGTAAATTTCTACCAGGGTAGCGATTATTTTAATTAATGATTTTAACTTTTTATCTTTTTTCAATAATTCGTTTCGTATTCAATACTTCATATTTTAGACTATTATTTTTATTAAATAAAATCATAATTTTTAACCAAAAAGGAGATTTTATCGACTACCTTAGAAAAAAATAAAAGTTTAAAACTAATTTGTTTTTACGAATTGAATTTATATAATGGTTTTAGAGAATTTCTTAAATACATTGGTCATATAAAACTATGAAACTTTGATATTAAAATGCCAATGAAATCATTGAACAGATGGCAAATATTAAATGCATTATTTAAATTTGTAATATAATAATTTGTTTTATCCAATTTCATTTCGAATGGTTTAATAGAATTTGATAGTATAGTACCGGGCAATAATTCTAGATAGGTTATCAAATTTTTGTTCCGACTTTGAAAAAGCGTATCTTTTTCAATTTTTATCCTAGAAAAATTAAAAAAAGCATTTTAAAGTATTCTTTAAATGCTTTCTTTTTAGCTTACTTACATTTTTTTAACAATATTTAAAAAAAAATAATCGCTTTGGTAATTTTGAAATTTTTTTCATTTTTGCATTTTTCTTCAATCAGCTGTAGTTTTTTAAATAATTGAGCTAGAAAAAATTTGAAAAAGATTTGAAAAGGGCTAAAAAATGCTATTTGCAGCTATTTTTATAAAAATTTTTAAATTATATTTTGTCAAGTTTTAAGCATATAAAGTTATCGATCTAATACTTTTGCAGTTGTAAAAAACACTTCAATAGCAAGTAAAAATAATCGCTGGTGCAAAACTTTTGATTTCTATGATATAATTTTTGCAAAATAAATCTTTTTGTTATTTCATACTTTATTATGTTTTATTATTAATAATGAATAGTTATAATTTCCTACTAAAATTAAATCACTACTTCACCAGCGATTATTTTCTACTTGCTATTGAAGTGTTTTTTACAACTGCAACTGTTTTTTTTATTCAATCTCTGTAACCAAGCACCTAAATGCTGTAAAAAGCTTACCTTAAAGGTATATGGTGGTCAAGTATGCTAAGCGATTTATTTTGATTAATGATTTTAACCATTTTGATGTCTTTAACATATTATAAAATATTTTTAGTAAAAAAATCAAACAATGATATTAGAATTTCATGAAATAATGAAACAAATGTCAAGTATTTTATTTCTATAATTGAATTTTGCATGCGTTCACAGAATTAATCTATTTATTTAGTATTTGAAACTATCAAATCTTTACATTAGAATTTCATGAAATCACGAAGCAAATGTCAATTATATAATACAGATGATAAAACTATGGCACCTTATACTATAAATTTTTGCAAAAAATTAAAAATAATTTTTTTCTTTATAAATAAACGTTTAATCTCACTAACTGCATTACTTTTTGTCATCATTTCTTCTATCATTTATTTAAAAGTGTTCTGAAATTTTTTTAATTCTATTAAATATTTACAAAATTACTTGCCAGGCCCGTGTATAAAATTTTTTTAAATTTTTATTTAGTTAAAAAAAATTGTAATTATAAAAATATTGTTCAATTTTAAAATTGTAATTTTCTAATTTCATTATTTTACGTAATATGGTGTTTTGTATTCAGTATTTTTTAGGAGCGTATTTTATCTTAGTACAATTTCATATTACCTATATCTTACATCTATTATAATTTCTGGTTCAAATGTTAAAAACATACATTCATTAGACATTTCACCAATAAAATATTTATACACGGGTTTGGCAAGTAATTTTGTAAATATTTAATAAGATTAAAAAAATTTCAGAACACTTTTAAATAAATGATAGAAGAAATGATGACAAAAAGTAATGCAGTTAGTGAGATTAAACGCTTATTTATAAATAAACAAATTCGAAAAATTTTTTGCTAAAATTTATAGTATAAGATGTCATAGTTTTATCATCCGTATTATATAATTGACATTTGCTCCGTGATTTCATTAAATTCTAATGTGAAGATTTGATGGTTTCAAATACTAAATAAATAGATTAATTCTGTGAACGCATGCAAAATTCAATTATAAAATAAAATACTTGACATTTGTTTCATTATTTCATGAAATTCTAATATCATTGTTTGATTTTTTTTACTAAAAATATTTTATAATATGTTAAAGACATCAAAATGGTGAAAATCATTAATCAAAATAAATCGCTTAGCATACTTGACCACCATATACCTTTTTAAAGGTAAGCTTTTATGTAATAATAAATACGTGTCGTATATATGCATTTAATATAATAAAGTGTAATTTATAATGAAAGTTCAAAAAAAAAATGAAAAATTGTACCTTTTATTTATTTGAAATTTTAACAGCATAATGATTACTTTAACGGACATCAAGAAATCTATCAAAAATTTATTGAATTTTTAGGATCAAATTTTTTACTTTACACAGCTCAAAAAATATAAATAACAAAATTTAAATGGAAAATTTTTGTAGTACTTTTAGAGAAGGTCTAACTATGTCATAGATCAAATAAACCATCAATATTTCTCTAAATGTATTTATATAGTATTATAGTATAATAAAAAAAATTTTTTTTATGTTTTAAGTAGACTTATGTTTTCAATGAATATTTTTTAAAAATAAATTATTCCTTAGATATAATAATTAAAAATATTAATAAATGAATAATAGTTAGGTTTATATTGCTTAATGTTAAATTCTGTCTCAAGATATAAATTAATATGTAATATACATTCTAACATAAATAAATTAATATTATAGTCTAATTTATTTATTATGCAAATTTTACAAATTACATTATTAATAAATTAAACTATAGTATTATAAAATAAACATTATTATTATTTATTTATTAATATTTTTCATCATTACGTCTAAGAAATAATTTATTTTTAAAAAATATTCATTGAAAAAACGAGTATACTTAATAAACTCGTGAAGAATTAGATTTTAATAGTATAAGAAAAAAAATGTAAATAAAAAAATTAATAAAAAATTTTAAAACAATAAAAAAAATTAAAAAAAAAAGTGATCCTGACCTAGAGTTGAACTTGCACACTCCAAAGGAAAAGCGTAAACGTTGCGCACTCGACCAAACCTACTTCAAAATATCATTGACATGAAATGATACATGCTCATCTGCCCCTAGTTGTTTAAAATAATTAGATTTGGAGTTGAAAATCTTTTTTATTAGTTTTAAAAACTCACAAATTATATTACAATCTTAACATTCATTAATTTTTTTTAAATTACTATTTTACCATCATAATAAGAATGTATTTTGGTTACTCCCTCTTTTTCTTTTTCCCCTACCTCCTTTCAAAACACGCGCTCGGTTACTGTTAGCTCATTCAGTTCGAGTTGAAGCTAAATCCCGATCAAGTCTGAATACAAAGGCTATTCGACTGTCTCGAATGTAGTCAACGTACATACTTGATCATTTTTTGCAAACTAAATAGATAATATATTTACATCATAACTATTGAGTGTAAAAATATGTCAATAATGAAAGTATTAGTAAGTCTTTAGCGCATTCAAATCGGTTTCAAGTTTTTTTGAGCACAAATCAATTGCAAAAGTTTTTCCGTGTACAGCCAAAGGACATTGATGCATATAGAACCGCGTAAAACAAAAATTATTATTTAATTAAATTATATAATTAAAATTAATAAATTATAGAAATAAATTATTAATCTATTGGCTCATTGCATAATTATTGGAAATAATTATGGCAGCATTTTAAACCATAAAGAAGAGGGGCTGCCAAGTATGTTTATGGTTATTTTTTTACAAATAAAGCTGGCTTTATTTGAATTAAATATTTTATTGTATAAAATAAGAGATTAATAATTTATGAAAAAATATTTCAGTTTTGCTTTTATATACTTGTCTATGTTCTGAGTGATTTCATAACTTTCTCTTGTTTGATTCTTTAATTATCATTCCCTTAATGAAAGTTTAAATTCATTTTTAGGAGATGAAAAACAAACTCATACTTGTCTTATTTTATACTTTCGCAGAAAGTAAGTTTTGAAATGAAATGTACTTGTCAATCCACAAATTAATATATACTTCTCTATCTTCTGATTTTTTTATAATACATTAAATTAATATTCATTTTTAAAATATGGATTTTTTTAAGTTAATTTTGAAGATCATGGAAAAGTAATCACAAATAAATATTGAAGTGATTCAACTTGATTCTTATAGTAGTTAAGAAGAAAACAATTTTAATGATTTTTTTTTCCTTCTTTAACGTCGCTATATTTATATAAAATTTTATATACAAACTTATAAACATGTTTTTAAATATTTTCTTTAATAAAAATTTACAGATCCTATTAATAAAATCTATGAAAACCTTTATTATTTCATAAATAATATTATAAAAAAGTTAAGGGGGTGTAAAACAGAACATTACACCTGTACATATACATATGGACTATTTTTTCATTTTATTGCAAAAGAAAAAGAAATGCATTAGCTTGTAATATGCACCACAAAAGATTATTCAATCAAATATTTAAATGAATCCATTCACCAGTTATTGAAAATTTTTAATTTCTGATACAAAATTGAAAAATTTTAATATTTAATTTTGGAACCCAAAGTTCTCAATAACTAATGAATGGATTTATTGATAAATTTAACTAAATAATTTTCATGATATATGCTACAAGCTAATGATTTTCTTTTTCTAAAATTAAACAATAATATGAAAAGATATTCAATAATCATGAGTATATGTGTAGTGTCCGCTTATCATTGCTTTGATGAAAGTTTAGATTCATTTTTAGGAGATGAAAAACAAACTCATACTTGTCTTATTTCATACTTTCGCAGAAAGTAAGTTTTGAAATGAAATGTACTTGTCAATCCACAAATTAATATATATTTGTCTATCTTCTGATTTTTTTATTATACATTAAATTAATATTCATTTTTAAAATATGGATTTTTTTAAGTTAATTTTGAAGATCATGGAAAAGTAATCGAATCATAAATAAATATTGAAGTGATTCAACTTGATTCTTATAGTAGTTAAGAAGGGGCCGAACTATCTGTCTTTGTCTAATAGCGTTTTTCATCATTTATGTAAACACTATCCGGTATAACAAGAAAAAAATAGCAGCTCCCGCTAGATATTAGTATAATTAGTAAATTTTGTAATAACCAAATTTTTTACCGCATAGTTTTTAACTAATTAGAGACCTACTAGCAATCTAGAATATAATCTATCTTTTTTTGGTAGGTCTCTAATTATTCAAAAACTACGCAGTGAAAAAATTTGGTTGTTACACTGCAAATTCATGTGTGTTAATTCACACACTGATAGTGAGTAATTTTACACGTTTCAGTGTGTAAATTCTATTATGTGTGTAAAAAAACGCACTTATGTGCGTAAAAGTATCAGTATACACATTTTATGTGTAATTTTACACACATGATCAGTTTAGTGTGAAAATTTACACACATAAATGCGTAAATCTACACATCTATGTGTTTAAAATTTATATTTGTACATCAATACATTTACTGTGATTCATTTTTATTTTACATTAGTAAAGTAGATAAATTTTCAGGTAATTACAGTACAACATTAATAATTTTTAATCAAAGTTTTTTTAAAAATATATATTTTAATATTAAATTGTATTAGAACTACAATATTCATTATTTCAAATTTTATATAGTCTTTTATTTTAATTGCCTTAAGAAGGGGCCGAACTATCTGTCTTTGTCTAATAGCGTTTTTCATCATTTATATAAACACTATTCGGTATAACAAGAAAAAAATAGCAGCCCCCGCTAGATATTAGTATAATAAGTAAATTTTGTAATAAAAATCAAATTGTTTACCGCATAGTTTTTGACTAATTAGAGACCTACTAGCAATCTAGAATATAACCTATCTTTTTTTGGTAGGTCTCTAATTATTCAAAAACTACGCAGTAAAAAAATTTGTTTCATATTACAAAATTTACTTATTATACTAATATCTAGCGGGGGCTGCTATTTTTTCTTGTTATAAAGGATAGTGTTTATATAAATAATGAAAAACGCTATTAGACAGAGACAAATAGTTCGGCCCCTTCTTAAGTACACTGAGAAAAAAATTTAGTTGGATTAAGTAAGGCTTAATTGAATCAATGAAATCCCTTAGGTGCGGGCGGCACATAAAATATTTTGTTACATTAATACAAATATTTTAATTGAATCAAATAAATATTTCATTTTTTTAAATAAATATTTGATTCTACTAAACATCACAAATATTGGTTAAAAATAATATTTTGTATTTTCAAATAAATATTTGACTTACTAAATGTCGCGAAGATTGATTCAATAAAATTAATTCATTGTTTTTATAAAAAATTTTATCAATTATAATGCCCATTTGTTTTTCTAATTGATTATTTCATTACATTAATATACATATTGAAATTAAATCAAATAATATTTTGTATTTTCAATTAAATATTTGACTTATTAAATGTCGCGAAGATTGATTCAATAAAATTAATTCATTGTTTTAATAAAAAAAATTATCAATTAAAATGTCCATTTGTTTTTCTAATTAATTATTTCATCATATTAATGTTATATTGAAATTAAATTAGTTCAATATTTTATATTTTCAAATGAAAGTTTAATTTATTGAATATTTTAAATTTAATAAAATTTTAAGATTTAATAAAGTTAATTCATTGTCTTAACAAAAAATTGATTAATTATTCGGTTATCTCAAATAAAATATTCCTTCAAAGTAAAGAAATATTTAATTAATTCGATTTATAGATATTTTAATCGAACAAATACTGTCTTTAATCAACAGTATTTGCTTTCAGTGATTTACATTTATTTATTAACATCAATGAATTGATGACTCATTAAAGGACAGGTGAATATGATTCCATTTATTTATATGGTAAAGAATAACAATTATTAACATACTAACATTAGTATGCTTTATACAGTGATCGCACACGCAGTAAATCTAACATAAATTTCGCTCGCATTACAATTTACGTATTATCTTGGATTTTTAACTTCCTTATATATCAACTTAGAAGCCCTCTTACCGCTTATGAGATCGAAAATTAACGACGCCACCAAGCGGTTGTATCGTCAAACCATCGAACTAAATGATTTTGTTAAAACAATAAATGTTTCTTTTAGTTCAAATATGTGTTATTTGAATGAAATAAATTATGTAGATGAATCAAATAGTAGATTTACTTGATTTTAACAAGTATTTAATCAGATTTCTCTGTAATTTTTATTAACTTTAGTACATATTTTGCTAAGTTATTCACTTAGCAAGACACGTATTTTAAACATGAGTTTGTTTGAGTATAAAGGATGATAACTTATACAAAAAAATATTTTTCAAGAATATTAAATATTAATTTTAACATTATATTTCATTTGATTTAGTAAATATGTTATTAAATAATAACTGCTTGTTTCAATAAATATTTCATTAAGATAATCAAATAATTATTTAATCGATCTGATAAAGAAATTAATTAATACAACAAAATATTTAATTGGGGCATAAATAATAAAATATTTAATTGTTAAAAATAATAATTAATTCAATTAATCACTAATTTCATAGACGCAATATAATTAAATAATAAAAGTAATAAAATAATTTTATAGAACAAGATAAATCAAATATTTGAATCAATTAAAAATTTAATTAATTTAATGAATCCAATTAATTATAATATAGCAATCAAATTATTTGACCAAAAGACAATGAGATATTTCATAGAATCAATCATATATTTCATAAAGAGAAAAAACACATTCATCAAAGCAACTAAATATTGAATTAAAATGATTAGGTATTTCATTGGCCAGTGAAATAATTTAATATAAGTCATACAATATTTATTTAAAACAATGAAATATCTTTTTGTTATTATTCAAAATTTATTGAAAGAATAAAACAATAATTTTGACATTATTTAAATATTTCATTAATATAATTAAATATATTATTGAACAGTAAAGTAATTTAATAAAGGTGATATAATAATTAATTAAATCAATGTAATATATTCTTCTTTTAATCAAAATTTGATAAAAATAATAGAATAAATACGTTAGAATTAGTAAACATTTTATTAAGATAATTAAATATATTATTAAACATCAAAGTAATTTTATGGAAATGTTAATATAATATTTAATTGAATCAATGAAATATATTCTTGTTTCAATAATAACTTGATAGAAATAATAGGATAAATATATTTGGTTTAATAAATATTTCATTAAGATAATCAAATATATTATTAAACATTAAAGTAATTCAATAGAAGTATTAATACAATATTTAATTAAATCAGTGACATATATTCTTGATTCAATAACAATTTGATAGAAATAATAAAATAAATATATTTGGTTTAATAAATATTTCATTAAAATAATCTAATAGATTATTGAACATTGAAGTAATTTAATGGAAGTGTTAATATAATATTTAATTAAATCAGTGAATTATATTTTTGTTTCAATAACAACTTGATAGAAATAATAGAATAAATATATTCGGTTTAATAAATATTTCTTTAAAAAAAATTTAATATCTAATTTTACGTTGCACCTTTCTTGACTTTAAAAAAATAATTTATTGGTTTTCTTTTTTTAAATTCATTGAAATCGGATTTATTGATTTTAAGGAACCTATTTCTTTCAATCAATTGCAATTTTCATTGAAATGCTGATCAAATTTTATGTATTATATACAACAAAATATTTTTTTTTATACAATCACATATATTATTAATTAAATGACAATGTTATTAACTTAATGAAGCATTTATTTACAATATAAGCTTCTTTAACTTAATCGGATGACCGTTAATTCAAGCAAATATTATATTGATGATTGACCAATATTTTTTTATTGTTATAAAAGATTTTGTAAATTTAACAAACGATTTACTAAAATAAATATTTAATTACTGTAACAAAATATATAGATAATTTACAAACATATTCTATTGTTACAAATAAATATTTTATAAAATTTTATCAGCTGCCTTAATGAAATTGATTTGATTAAATCAATCAAATAATTTAACCGAAACAATAAATTTTTCTTTATTTTAAAAAAATATTTATTTTTTTTAACTTAGGTATCAATTTTTTTTTATCCCAGCTAAATATTTCAGTGATTTAATAACCTTGCATATTACTTCAATCAAAATTAATTTTTATCAACAAAATATTTAATAACTAAATTTATTTCATTGACTCGACTAAATTTTTTTCTCAGTGTAATTGATGATAATATTTTATTATTTAATAAGAAGTTTAATTAAAATTTTTCATATGAAAAAAAATAATTTTATTGAATCGAATGCATCTATTAAATTAATAATATAAAATTCAGTAATCAATATTAACCTTATCAAATAAATTATTTAATAATAAATTTTTCATACATGTTTATTTTTTTGTAAAAAAATAATTGTTTATTTGATAAAAAATTGTTTAATTATACAAGAAAAATTATTCTACTGATCTTTATTTTTTTTATTTAGTATTAATTACTCATGATTATTATTATTTATTTCATTTAAATTTAGAAGTGTTTAAAAATAATGAAATTTTTATATTAATAAAACATAAATATAAGAAATTATCATGATCGCAATAAGCATTCCGTAGCGTAATAGGTAGCGTCGATGCCTCGCATCCCGTAGATCGTGAGTTCGCGCCCGAGTCAGGTCGAAAATTTTTTAAGCGTTTTTATAGGTGATATTATTTAAATAGGTTAATTCTTGAAGTAATTGCACATTAAAATTAAAAAATTTCAATACAAAAAATTGTAATGCCCGTAAATATAATTTTTAATTTTTAATGTATTTCAATCTATTGCACGTTTTATACGTTTGATTTTACACGTTTACGTGTGTTAAATTAAACATCTAAAATGAGTTGTGGATTTAACACACAAAAAAGTGTGTAAAAATGGCGACAGCCGAATTACACACGTAAGTGTGTTAAAATAACACACTTAAATTTGCAGTGTATTACAAAATTTACTTATTATACTAATATCTAGCGGGGGCTGCTATTTTTTTCTTGTTATACCGGATAGTGTTTACATAAATTATGAAAAACGCTATTAGACAAAGACAGATAGTTCGGCCCCTTCTTAAGAAGAAAACAATTTTAATGATTTTTTTTCCTTCTTTAACGTCGCTATATTTATATTATTTGTAATGCTAATCAGTGACAAATCGCGTAAATGTGTTTGTGAACAAAGCAGATGTAACGTACAGTGGTGCTTCTATCTATCGGCTGCCGAGAGCGGGATTCGAACTCAGAACCCCAAGACTACAAAATCTAACGCTTTACACTGCAAATTTAAGTGTGTTAAAATAACACACTTACGTGTGTAATTCGGCTGTCGCCAATTTTACACACTTTTTTGTGTGTTAAATCCTCAACACATTTTAGATGTTTGATTTGACACCCGTAAACGTGTAAATTTAAACGTATAATGTGTGTAAATGATTGAAATACATTAAAAATTAAAAATTAATTTATGGGGATTTCATTTTTTTGTGTCAAAATTTATCTATTTTAATAAGCAATTATTTCGAGAATCAAACTAATAAAACTATATCACCTAAAAAAACGTTTAAAAATTTTTTACCTTACTGGGGCGCGAACCCACGACCTACGGGTTACGAGGCATTAACGCTACCTATTACGCTACGGAACGCTTCTTATGGGTCGAGATAATTTTATATATTTATAGTTTATTACTATAAACATTTTATTATTTTTAAACGCTTATAAATTTAATTAAACAAATAATTAAATAATGATGAGTAATTAATATTAATTAAGAAAAAATAAAGATCGGTAAAATAATTTTCTTGTACAAAAAAAAAAGTAATTTTTTCATACGAGTAAATAATTTTTTATCAAAACATCTAATTCCTTATTTTATTGAAAATTTAATTTTTTATTAATTAAAAAATTATTTAAAAAAAAATTGTATATGGATAATTTATTGTTAAATAATTTATTTGGTGAGGTTAAGAATATCCAACTCACTGATATATATATTTATTAATTGATTAGTCAATCTAATAACCAATTTAATAGATGCATTCGGTTCAATAAAATTATTTTTTTCATATGAAGCATTTTAATTAAGCTTCTTATATAATAAATAATTATAATTAATTACTTGAGGTAATTAAAATAGAAGACTACATTTAATTTGAAATAATAAATATTGTAGTTCTTAATACAATTTAATATTAAAGTATATACTTTTAGAAAAACTTTAATTAAAAATAAAAATAAAGCACAATATATATGTTAATGTACAAACATAAATTTTAAACACATAGATGTGTAGATTTATGCATTTATGTGTGTAAACTTTCACATTAACTAGATCATGCGTGTAAAAATACACATAAAATGTGTGTACTGATATTTTTACGCACATAAGTGCGTTATTTTACACACATAATAGAATTTACACACTAAAACGTGTAAAACTACACACTATCAGTGTGTGAATTAACACACATAAATTTGCAGTGTACCGACTGAGCTACTCACCGGCTCTAATTTCGATTTTAATAGATATTTTTAAATTTTAATAAGTGAGTAAATCTTTGAAACTTTTAACTAAGGAAATTATTTTAAAAATGTTATTGCAGCTCTCCTAAAGACAATCCTTCTTACTTGTTTATACTTAAAACGAATCGAGGGAAAGTAATACTCCTTATTTTTAAGAAAAACATTATCGTTTAATTTACTGTACCAATATATTAAACGAGATATAAAATTTATTTTCGAGTAATTAATTTTATACGTTTTGTGTAGTTAATTTCATTAGAAAAAATTTATTTTAAAACAGCATTTATCAATTTTTTAATTTGAAATCGATAAATATTTAGGTGCAAATGATAGAAAAATAATAACACAAAGTTTCCTTTTTTTGTTTGAATGCAATTCATTGTGTAATAAAAACAAAATATATAATGCATAAAGTACTTAATGAAATGATAAAAATAAATACATAAAGATAAATACATAAATTAAATTGTGATGTAAAATGAGTAATTGTCAGCACGCAAACTCTGTTGAATAGTAATTCTTATAAGCAAACTGATATTTAAAGTTATTTTTCTTTTTTCCGTATAAAACATTAATCGTCGAAAAATTTGATCTCAAAGTAACAATCTAATATCAAAATATTCCGAAAAGTGTTAAAAATCAATTTTTAACCGACTTCAAAAAGGAGGAGGTTCTCAATTCGACTGAATTTTTTTTTTTTTTTTTTTTATGTCTGTTACCTCATAACTCCGTCATTTCTTGGCCGATTCGAAAAAACTTTTTCTTATCTGATAGAGAATGTCTGCAGGAAGGTCCCATACGTGTCCTATAATTATTGGGCCAATATTCGGTTGGTATGACCCAATTATCAAATTAAGAAAACTGGGAGTTTTGTTTTCTCTCTCTCTCTCTCTCTCTCTCTCTCTCTCTCCCTCTTCCTCCCACTCTCTCTCTCTCTCTTTTACCTGAGCTTGAATATGTATACATGCACACATAACGACACTGTGCTGTTGAGCCTTCTTTCTTTCCTGCTATATATTGCTTGGTGGTGTACTAATGCATGCGTTATGAATTAATAATGAAAGTTTAATGTAATTAGTGGGTCTACCTATATTTGCGTTTTTAGTAAGGGGATTCACTAGAAGATAGAAAATAAAAATTTTTTAACAAAAAGCAAAACCGACTTCAAAAAAATGCACTAAAAAGTTACAAATAATTTTTGATCTTCAATAATTATACGCATACTACGCATCTAACTCAACACATGTGAGTAGTATATAGACAGGTATAGCGAGACGTAAACAATGACGTCACTCGCTATACCCATCTATGTGTACATAAACAACCCATTAAGATAACGACGTTTACATAAACAACCCATTAAGATAACGAAGTTTACATAAACAACCATTAAGATATCAATTTTTATATAATAAATAAGATAACACTTTGATTACATAAACATTTCAATTAAGATAAGATAACACTTTGATTACATAAACAATAAATTAAGATAATGTCTTATTTATTCAAATAAATAATTAAGATATGATAATGACTTATTTATTTAAACAAACAATTAAGATAAGATAATGACTTATTTAAACAACCATTTTAGGTAACTTTGTATTTACACACACGTATACATGCGCACACACACGCGCACACACACACACACACACACACACACACACACACACACACACACACACACACACACACAATGGATACATTCAAGGTAAAAAATAGAGGTTTCTACGTTTTTTTTATTGCTGGTCCTGAAAAGGACCGATTATGGTAAGTATATTGTTTATATTTTTTTATATCCCTGAGTTTTTGGGAATGAATATGTATTCATTGAATATTTAGTGTGAAATTGTATTTTTTTAGATTTTTCATCTTTGAGCAGAGATTTTCTCTCCTCCTTGGTTCCATCTGAATCCAAGTAAGATAGTTGTTTTAGTGTTCCTTTTACCTGACCCATTGTTCATCTCTGGCGTACTCTATGAATAATGAAATGGAAATAAAAGTCTTTACACAGTGTAAGTGTATTTATACTAAATATGTTATGATTGAAAATGGAAAAAGTGGAGGGGATAAAATAAAAAATTTTTGTTAAGTATTTTGTAATTTTATTAATGTATAATTTCTTGTAATACAAATATGATTAAATAATAATCGAATATTTTAATTATTCATTGTTTAAGTATTCATTATATTTTTTTAATAATACAGGTTCGATAACGGATTTCATTCTTTTAATTCTCATTCCAAATCTCTCTCTGTCACGACCTATTTGTTCCCACTCACCACGACGCGCACTTTGACTTGCATAAGTCCATACATACATAACTTTAATAGCTGGTTTACCTTCCTTAAAATGTACACGCTTCATTTTTTATTATATTTACCTCACAATTTACATTAAGGTTCATACATTAAAGCATACAAGTCGTTGTAGATGTGTGGTAAAGTATACGCATTAATTTCTAAAATTACAATATCCAACGTAGATTTATCTAAATCTTTATCGTCAAGCATTTTTGTTAAAACAAATGTTGTTACCTCGTGAATTTTTACATTATAATATCGATTAAAACTAGCAAATGTTTTCAATGTAAATGACTTTATATCTTCCTCACCATCTTTCTAGAACTGGTCCTTAAGGTATTCTTGGATGTAGTCGATAATCCTATTGACTTTTCCAGCACGACGTTCCAATTGCACCAGATGCTCATCTATACAAGGTACTGCGAGCTTAAGACCATCAAATGACACTTTTTGCAAACAGGTTGAAGGTGTTTGGTACATAGATTTCCTTTTTTGTTAGGTGATTCACTTTGCTCTTCCTCATCTACTGGTTGAACATGTACTGGTGGTTGGAATACTGCTCTCTCCTCGAGCACTATGGTTTTTGTATGGTATGATGTCGTAAATAAAAGATCGTGGTTCTCTAAATAAAGTTTTGATGGATTTCCGTACTCAGTTTTGAATATGTAGTTTTCTTGAAAATAAGCGTTGATCAAGTCAAAATGATTTTTCAATAGCCTCCAGGCATTGATATCAAAATTAACCCATTTGGATGAAGAATTTGTCGATATTTTTACACAAGGTTTGTAATAACCACCGTCGTATTGTAAACCAACAGCTACACGTTTGGTCTGTGACTTGTTGAGAGAATACGTTGTCGACAAGAGCATGCTATCTAGAAGAAGCATGCCATACTCTTTAAAACGGTTATTGTCACGGCAGTTTTCACTCGTTGATTGTGCCATATTTGATTATTATTATTATGGATAACTTGAGAGAGAAATAAAACTGTCGACTTACGTATAACCGAGTCTTACTTGAACTGTGTCTGAACTGGAACTGATCTGACTTGAGGTCTCGCTTGTGCTTTATATCCATAATCCCTACCAAGTTCAAAAGCATGTAGGGGGAAAGTATGTATCGTTTGATATGCTTTTTCCAAGAATATCATGTTTATGTTAAAAGATAATATATAAAAGGTTCAACAGTTGGGTACTGTTTTCTTAGAATAAAATATTATGGTTCCTTGAAATCAAGTTATAGCGGTTATATTTCATCATTTCCTGTTAAGATACGTATTTAATCACATCCTGTCCAAAATAAAATATTCTGATATCGCGTAATATTATATTCCCTTGATATACCGTATGTGTCGTCTACATCTTTTGTTGTGATATTTAGTTCAGTTATATTGTTATTTCGCAACATCCTGTCAAGAATAAAAGATTCAAATGTCACATATTATTCCGTAGTATGTAATATTATACTTCGTTGATAAACAAAATATAACGATCACATTATATCATTCCCTGTAAAGTCGTATTTTATCATAACTTGACAAAAATATTGGTACCCTTTGTCGGTTCAATAGAGATTTATATTTCATCATAAACTGATAAATAAAAGATTCCATTCTCAACTTTGATTGCGTAATATGTGATATATTTCAAGAATATGTACCGTACATCAGATATATTTTATCATTTCCTTTTGTTATTAAAATATTAAATTTCTGCATTAAATCAGTTCAAATAAATAAAATTATATTATAAAAAGATAGTATAACGGAATTTCATAGAATAAATATATATTTTATCTGTTAAATGATAAGTTAAATAATTTAAAATAATAATACTAATGTGGAAGGGATAAGGTGTAGGTGAATAAATATTACGAAGAAAGAATGTAAATTTGATTAACATTTATTGAATATAAATTTCATGTTACAATAATAGATTTAATATTATATTCTCGAAGTACATGTTTGATTACAAAAGCTAAAACCTAATGAACGTTCGTTACTAAAAGCTTTTACAGATTTTTTACGCTTAATTTTATTCTTTATTAGTTTATTATAAAATTTTATAACTAAATCATCGTTCTTTTTGGAATCTCTTGAAAACTTACTGCAAAACGTACGTAAATTATGAAAATAAGACATATGGTATAAAAACATAATACAATATTGACCGCAAACTTGCGAATCGTAGCTTTGCATTCGTTGTTTGTTCCATTCGTATCGCGCACAATTTCTTTTGAGTCTATCAAGATGATGTGATGAGAACGGTGGCAATCCGTAGCTGTCAAAGTAGGTTCCGTAGCCATTTTTATTTATGTATATAGCAATCCAATGAGATCCACCTTTTGTATGGTCATCAACGTTTGCAACTATAGCTGCTGGAAGTTCGAGAATATTCGGAATCCGATCTGCTGCATATACTCCTACAGTTCTAGCGTTGACTGCAGCAAGTGCTTTGATTATTTGACGAGTATTCATTATTCGTCGTCATCATCTTCATCTGCTTCTGAATTGCTATCTTTCGATGCCTTGACGGAGTCTGTTGGTGATGCTGGACAATCAACTTCATCCACACCTCCATCGGCAACTGCTCGAGCTAACCTGCGTGCTCTTACGCGCTCAAGAAGTGCGTCGCTTAACTTCAATGGACTGTCGTTGAGGTTGTCGGATGTCATACACAATGATAGTTTCGTATGCAACCACTTTCTCAGAATATATGCCTGATTGAGGGCACATACAGCTCTTTTATACTTATCTTTTGTACTGTGAGTGACACATGAAAATCCATCCTTATGATATCTTGTAAAGAGTTCATTGAATGATGGTGAGTATATTTCTAGATTGATGATTTCTCGTGACATGGATGCTTCTAGATACGTTGCTTTTTCGTAACCTCTAGTATAGATTTTTGCAGCTACTTTTGCAATGTTGTATAAATTGAGTAACAGTTGACCGATGGAAACGTCCCCTTTTATCCATTGAATACCATGATGATGATTTATCACAAATTCGTTGCTCCGTTTTACTCCTGATGGTAATTCAGAGAAATCATGTGGTGATTTTACTATCCAATGGGAAAAAACTCTAGTTTTTAAACTAAGTACTGCCACTTCCTTTGGAAAAAATTTATTGTTCCGGTCTTTTAGACCTTGAATATCAATGACGAAATCCATGACTTTACTTTTGACCACTTTCACTGTACAGAATGAGACTCCGGAAAGAGACTGATGATCAACGCAGTTCATCAATGATCTTTTATACTAATCACCCCCATCTGTGATTCTACTCCCACTCCTTTAGCTTAAGCATTAAAATCCGTTATAATATTACGACTTGAATCTATTTCCAGAACGTTATCGTATTCTGCGTAAATGATGCAATTTATTGTTTGTTCCAAGGCCTGATCAAATTTCACTTCTACTCTTACACTACCACGTTTGATAAGATTCCAGTGTAAAGCAGAATTTGAAGAAAGATCGGGTGTCAGATCAAATGCAAACAAACAAAAACCTCTAGAATAATCTATTCGGCTGAGACAAAGGGACTCATTAGAGAAATGTATACCAGTCCCTGAAAATAAAGTGTGATAAGCTTCAACAAATTGTGGATTATCACCTGTAAATTTTGGCTGTAACGGCTTACTCGGTACTTGTACTCCGTCAATGTAGAGCGAAAGGTAATTAATGGAAAAATGTTGAAAGTTGAATGGATTGAATTGTCTATTTCCATTAAATGCTCTGTTATCGACGAATCCTATTATAATTCTTTTTGGTAGCTGGCCTAAAATTATGTTATCCAAAGTATCACCATGTATACCTCTGTGCATGGTAAATGATTTTACTTCAACTCGAGTAATAGGATATTTTGCGGTTGCTTTTGTTAAAGCATTGGCATGGGCGAGTAATATTCCTGGGCTAATTTTTACACGACGTATCATCAAAGAGGCTTCTTTTATACTAACACTAAAAGTATCATTTTCAGAAGCATCCATAAGACAAAATGCATCTTTACTTCGAACAAGTCGTACTCTTAGTTCAACACCATTCAATAAAAATTTATTTTGATTGAAAACGTCACAATGTAAATGACCTATTAAATCTATTGTTTTTGAATTTTCCGTATAATAAGATCGGTTTAATAGTCCATGATTAGCTTCAGCAGCAGCGCGGCCCACGTTTGGTAAAGCTTCCATTTTTCCGAAAGTATCGAGATACCACAGAGATGTTGTTAGATGTGAATTCATTGCAGAGCTTGAGTAATTTAATAATGTTTCGATATAGGCCCTGTATGGGTAAGCATTGTTTGGTGGTGAGACGAGTTTTTGATTAAAGAATACATCAATTTGATTAAACAGTGAATGAAGAAAATTATTAACAGGGCCTACTTTACTATTCTCAGCGGGAATATCCGATATAATTTGTACACGCACATTTAGCATTGTGTGTGCTAGATCGATGTAATCTTCACCTCCAGGTATTACAAATTCAATTGGTCCATCATCGGTAATACCCATACCATTTAACGAGTACTTGTTTATTTCGACCACGGCCTTGGCTACGTATTACACGCTCAATCTTAAACTTTTCTGTTTCATCTAAACGTTTTTTTCCAACTTTAACCAACTCTTCGGGATAGAAAAATCCATCAATTTTTTCCCCATTCAAATCTGACAACTCGTACGTGTAAAGCTGTTGCCGTCTGGATATACGAGAAATTTTAAAAATTTCTTCACTGTAATTTTTCTCATATCCTTTCTCGAAGGTGCCTTTTGTACGACTGATGCGAACATAAGAACCCACCGAGTATATAGGCGCGTGAGATGGTTTTCTTTGACTAAGAGCTCTTTTCTGTAAATTCATTCTTGCTTTAGAAGCGTTATAAATTGTCACTTCTGCTGGTATCATTCTAATTCCACTGTGTAAAGTATGATTGTATGCTTTCACTATGTTTTGTATGACATCTATGTATCTATGAGTATTCTTATGCGTAAAATATGGAAACATACGTTCTTTGAGTGTACGATTTAAACGCTCTACTACAGCTGCCTTGACATCGGGGTTTCATACTGTACGAAATTTCATATCTCGTTTTTTCAAATAATCTTGAAAATTTGCTCCTGTGAATTCTTTTCCCTTGTCCGATTGAACGGAGATAGGAACTCGAGTGTTTGATCTCTTGAGAATTTTGTCAAATGCATCGGCAACACTGGATGCACTTTTATCGCGAAGAATTTCTACCCAAGCATACTTGCTAAGCACATCTATAACAACAAGTAAGTAACAATATCCGTCGTTATATTCTTTGAAAGATTGCATATCGCATAAGTCTATTTCCCAACAATCATCAATATTTGTTACATTATATCTTAATCTTGGGAATTTTCGACGAACCGGTTTGTGCAACGTATAAACGTCTTGATTACTCAACCATTCATAAATTTTAGTCTTTTCGCGCTTGTTTCGCGCAACATTTACGCGAATTAAATTACGCGCACCAGCATACCCGGCCTCGTGTGAAGTATCATAATATATGTTTTTTAAAGACATTTTTTAGAAGCTAAAACTTTTCCACTTTTTCTTAGTTGAACCTTTTTTATTTCTAGTAGTAGTATTGTATTCGTATTGAGACTGTAAATCTTTTTCCAAATCTTCTAAGGTAGTTGAATTTTTCTGCTTGCGATTTCTATTATATGGTTTATTAGGTTGTAATAGTTTATAGGAATGCAATATATCTGTATTACCAATGAGCTTTGCTGGTGTTTCTGATAAGGATAAAAATCTTGTAATTTGTGTTCTACCAGGAGGAGCAGGAACGGAATCTGTCTTTTTTCTTCGTACAATGTCGTTAACTAATTCTATAATATTCGAATTTGGAATAACACTGCCCTCTACTGTAACTTGACCTGTATTATCCCATTTCATGAGGTTTCCCGCAGCGTTTTTTTTCCAATGGTTAAGTAACAGACGTGCGCCCCTCTTATAAATCTTCGGAACATTTTCGATAATAATTTCATCCGTGAGTGGCGTTGCTAGCATTGCATCCGTCTCTTCGACTTCATGTTCCGTATCATTTACGTTTTCGTGTCGTTCTACATTTTTGAAATGAAGATATTTTTGGAGGATTTGCATGTATTTTTGATATTTTTCGCGTTCATCTGTAATACTTTTGGAAAAAAGGATATCGTGCAACTCGGCATCTAAACGTGACAAGTTGTCACCCTTGGTTTGGACAGTGTGCTCTATTTCAGAATTCTCGTGCTTTTGTTTCGTTGAACGTAAACCTCTTTCGTATTCATCTTCAGGTATTATGACCATTTTGCGCGTGCACTCCATCACGTTTAGAAGTTAATTTAACCAAATATTTTTGATACCAAAGCCCCTACGATTGGTGCCAATAGCAACGGTAAAAAACTTCCTCCGTTTTGAATGATGACACGTTTTTTTTTTATGCCAATTAGTACTAGTCTTACAATTTGTGCTCTTCCTAGCTTTTTTCGTTACTAGTTTTCGCAACACGTGTTTGTATTTTTTTTGTCGTTCTTTTTGTGAATGTTTTAATTTTACGGTACCGTGTAACACGTTCAGGGCACATTCACATATACACTTGATTAAATTTTTATCAGACGTTCGAAGTAAGGCCACTCGTTGATGACTGTCAGAATGACAAAGTGCGTTTAAAATTGCGATACACTTTTTACTGAAGTTTAGCGGTAAACAACTACATTGACCTCCGATCTGATTAACTTTCTTCTTTCCACGTTTCTTCGATGTTACCGCAGCCATAGCTATATCAGTACTGATGGTGATTCTTTCAGAGTTTCTTTTTTTATATTTTTTATATTCTTAGCGAAATTTCGAATGATACTTTGGTAAATATGCGTATTGTGTTTTATCGTCCGGAAATATGCATGTGCGAAATCGGTATTCTTCCTTTGTACTCTGTTTCAAGTCCAAGAAAAGATACCCGTGTGGCACATGTGTGCTATCTAAATAGGCTTCTTGCAAAAATTTCGGATCCTCAGGGTAAACTTGTCGTGCAAGATATTGAATTTGAGCGCGATCTCGTGGATTTTTAAAAATAACGATATAATTAGCATTTAATGAAATATCTCTTTGACCAGTACCTTTGTGAAAAAGATTTTGAGTGATGAAAATAACGCTAATATTTTTATGATGACTACCTTTTGTAAACAAATCCAGAATAATATTGTTGGAAGATTCACGCATCAAGTCATCTATTATTATTAATTTTTTCTTTTCATTGTCGTTAGAATAGTCCGAGGGTTGGGGTAATCCTTCGCGAAATTCTATAGGTTGGTGAGATGGTGTTTTTAATTCGTTTTGATATGTTTCTTGCCACTCTGCGTAATAAAATAAAATCCTATCAAATGCTACATCGCAAACATTAGATAGGTTCGCGAGAAATCGTTTAACGAATACTGTTTTACCACAACCCGTAGGTCCACTGACGATACATGTGAATGGATGTTTGAACCGTGTATCCATCTTGCAAGTTCCGTTAATACTGTCTGCTTCACACCTAAGGTTGATATATTTAACGTGGGCGGTCGGCGGCGGCGGCGGCGGCGCGGCGCGGTCGAGACACGCGCGAATATTAGCTAATTTAGCGCGCGCGCGTCTCGTAATTAGCTTATTACAGCGGTCGAGACACGCGCGAATATTAGCTATTTTTTCGCACGTGTCTCGTAATTAGCTTATCAACATGTACCAAGACAAGAGCTATATTATAAGTTAATTTCACGTACCAATCATAAATAAGACGTATTCGATCAATTTGTACTTTTATGTATAAGAGTTTAATGTTACGTTTTTAAGCAATAGCTGTAGGTCTAGGAATACGGGGATAAAATCAAGATAAAACCATTTTTCAATTTAATTTATTTTATTGAATTTTTTTATAACCAAAAGGTAACGAAAATTTTTCAGATATATAACGACGCTTTTTTAATACAACACAGCAAGTTTTTGTTTCTTTTTTTGTTACAACTTCATGCGTTTTAGTTCGCCTAATTGCGCTAAATCGAAGTTTAATTTTTTTACAAGGTTGATTCATACGAACATACTCATCATCGTCACTCTCATCATCATCAACATCATCATTATTTACGTTATCATTCAATTTAAACGCATCGTCAATTAAATTTTGTATACTTGTGAAATTAATTTTACGCCCGTTTGAGAAATTTAACGCGATTCCTTTGACTTTACAACATTCAACTCTTTCACCATTGGGTAAAATGACACGGTAAGCATAAAATTTCGGGCCTCCTGATATGAAACTTTCAATATAAGAGTTATCACCGTAACATCTAAGCTCATCCGTCATATCACCGAGTTTTGTACCTATAAATGGATTATATTCGTTTGTATCTGCTTCACGAGATGTAAATATACAAGAATCGGTATCGTAATAAAGTACTCGTGTACCTAATTTTTCTAAATGCTCATACAGCTTTAATCGAGCTTGAGCCGTTGTATAAGCAGCGATAACAACACTTGTATGACCTCTTGGTACTACAGCTTCTTCTATGTACTGCCAGTTAACGTATAAAATTTCATTATTTACGGGTAAAATCTCAAAGACCTCTTTTTCCGGACATGTTAATAGTTTTAAGAGCTCCTCGCGTGACTTTATGATCTCTGTTTGTTTCAAATTACTTCTTTGACCAAACTTACCCCAAAATGAATTCAAACATAATTTAGCTACTGCGCGTAGTCCAGCATTTTTTTCAATTTTCTCTTCATTCAGCCGTATACCCTCATCTATTTCATATTGATTTATGTACGCATTTTTTGTCTCTACATCCTTACACCACCCTGGCCAACCATTCGCTTCTTGTTTGATTTTTAAAAATGTATTGACGTATTCTGCAAAAAGTCCTCCAGTACCCGAGCTTTGATCGTAACGTGTCATTTTGTACTGCCAAATTGTAAAAATTTCCGTGATTTTGTACCCAAGTTGAACAGCTTTTCGTAATTCATCGACTACCCATGTTCCACTGAATTCTCTGTCTTTTATATTTTCGTGCTTGCAATCGTGTTGGCGTTTTTCTTTGCAACAAGAACGACAAAGTGCAAAAAGCAAACGACCATGCATTTTCACCGGTAATAAAGGTAAGTACAAATCTCGGGGAGGCAGAACCTTACATTTGACCAAACCTTCAACACCTAATAAATTATTATTATCACCATTTGTGAGTTCGTCGCATTCTCGACCAACCAAGATGCGAGGGTGGCCAATAGGAAATTGACCTCTCTTACAAACATAAGGATAAAGGGAACATATATCTGTATACTTAATCTTCTCACCGTTGGTAATATTATATTGTGTAACTATATTTTCTGTCCTACCACCGAAAAAAGCATCACGAGGGCTTAAACTAATTTGATTAATTAATGGATGATTGGTTACATATTGCTTTATTTCAAAATTTTCAGCCTTGATTTTTTTCGAAATCGCATTCCCACATTTCACGTACATCGTATCCGTGAGACTTCATTTTTTCAATTTTTTGACGGGTAGCATCGTAAACCTCGTTGAAAGATCGTCCATAAGCCATTAATTTGTCACGATTTTTAGTAAAGCATTTAGGGCAACCATGCGTATAACAACCTTGGAATTCAAATACAACACCTTTTGTTTCTGATGTTGAAGGCTCACATGGTGGTAAGAAACCATCTACGATGAATCTTTCAGGTAGCACAAATTCTCGCGCCCTTCCAGCATGAATGATGGATTTTCCAAGATCTCGTTCGCATTGAACCAACCATTGTAAGGCTTTTTGCGAATGTCTATCTGCCAAACGATATCCAGCTGTAGGAATTATACCTATTGTATTTTCACGTAAAAACTTTTTCCTAAAAACCACAGAACATGCTGAAGCTATAGTAGTGGCTTCTGTAAACAGGCACGTATCGCCACATTCGATAAATATTTTACGAAATGCTGTACAAGCGAGCCTTAAAATTTCAACATCCATTCTGCAATATTCTACTATTTCACGTTGAAAATCAAATTCATATGTATCTCGATTTTCGTTGTACCATTTAATAAAACTTTCTCGCTCGTTAGTTGACATGGAATCCGGTGAGTAATACCCTGCTTCCGGTAAGGGACCAATATAATTTTGATTGTCTAAAGTATTGAACAAGTGTGGAAAATAACCTTTTTACTACAAGGTGGTAGTGCAAAAGTTTCTGGAAGAGCGCTTAATTTCATTTGGAAATAATTCAAGCTGTCAATAAATTTTGTACGTCCGCACTGTAACATTATGATATTTTGTCCGTTTAATATTATTGTAGGAATTTGTCTTGTTTTCTCCACAATTTCTTTGAGAATAAATTGACCATCAAACCCCTTTGAATTATGTGCTATACAAATGATTTGTTCAAATTGAGATTTTTCACGTATCGTCAAATCCAGTAAAGCTTTGACTGGATTATCACGGAATACGTATTCTCGAATACCACATGTCGTACAAAGGTTATCGATACTCTGTAATACTATACAATCGTCGCAAGCTTGTTGTACGACACAGAGATTTGGTATGTGTACTTTAATAGTAGGATGATCGAGATACGGGGAATCTTGACGCGTTCAAAGTCATAAAAAATGAATAAATTCTTTTTTTTTACTGTTGCACTGGCATTAGATAAAGAGTTTCGCTTCGGTCGTATAGGTTGAATGTTGCATAATTCGTTAATATTATGATTTTTATGACATGCATTGCACCAATTTGTTCCACATGTGTGCTTAGGTCCATATACATTATAACGTTTCTTACACTTATTACAAATTTTCAAAACCTCACAAATATTTTTGTTATTTTTCTTGTATGTACCATTCTTTTTATGATTATCATAGCAATTTTGACCATAAAATTTTCGATTGCATTGATTACACAATATCACATTTACATTCTCAGACACGCATGGTGGTTTTACAAAACACGCTGAACAACGCGCAGAACAATTATGCTCGTTGATATATCGATAAGATTTATTACAATTGTCGCAAAAAAATCTATTACGCGAAGCACCTATCAAATTTAAAATAGTATTATAATGACATGTTACATTATCATATAAAAGATTTATTACACCCGATAATTGCGTATCTAGTTGTCTACGACCGTTAAAAAACGTAGGATCTCCATTTCCAAAAGACGAAGTATCGTATACTACAATTGCTATACCCCGTTCCGCATAATAATTTTGAAATATTTGAATTTCCCGTACCCCACATCCTGTAGCTGGAATTATTATATTAGTTTTATTTATAAGATCACGCGCACGGTCTCGCTGTAAAGCCCGTCTATGATCGCGAATATGATTCCAAATTTCACGTGTTTCGCCGCATACAGATTTTTTTAATTCAATAAAAGCCTCACCAACAACTAAAGCTCTTGGAAGACACATATTATCATCGTTTTGAATTGAAACAATAGATTTTTGATTTAATATATTAACAGTCATCTTTTGTCTTCCACGATAACCTTTACCAGCTGGTACATTTACAAACAAGATAGATACAATAAAACTTTCATCTATATGAAAATCTTCGTTACTTTGGGTCAACCCACTAATTAATCCCCATAAATCATTATAGTTGAAGTTATTAAGGGGCCGAAATGATAGACCACCAGGCCCATGTGCGAAATTTGTACTTCGTATACTTACTCCTATCCTGTCGTTTACGCGTGCTAATGAAATAATATATTCATAAATATCACGGATCGCCATTTCTAACCAAACGATAGGATTTATGTTTTCTGGGGGTGCATTTATTTTTAAGTTTAATTGCCTACCATTTATTTGATATCTAACAACGTGTCGTTCAAAATCTTCAAATATAGTGAATCTTTCTCCAGGGGGTCTTATAGTATAAATATCATCATCATTTGCTTCTTCAACTTCTCGTCCCGCTTCTTCTTCGTCTTCTTCTTCTACATTCATGGCTGGTAGAATTTCTCCATTATTTTCATTACCCTCATTTTCATTACCTCTATCACCATCGCCCCCACCACCTACTT
Organism: Anastatus disparis; assembly: GCA_017163975.1. NCBI lineage: Eukaryota > Metazoa > Arthropoda > Insecta > Hymenoptera > Eupelmidae > Anastatus > Anastatus disparis. The sequence continues at coordinate 942,952 of JAFFSR010000327.1, forward strand.
GTATAGGCTGAGATTCTTGTAAATATGATGATAAATCAGCATCATAGTCCATGCTTTCAGGATCATTCGATTCCCCATTGTTTTCAACATCGTTGATGCTAGACCCATCATCTACTGGTACCATTTGAGACTCTTGTGATGATAAATCACCATCATATTCTAAGGTTTCAGCATCGCTTGTATACATGGACGATGATGATGAGGAATCAGGATATACAGAGGTTGAAGAATCATAAGAATACTCATTAGCTGTAAAAGATTTCAAAAATTTTTATTTTTATTTAATATATACAAAAAATATAATATTTACAAAATTTATAATATTTATTCTTCCGGATGACCAGAAAAGCTTTCTGATATTCGTGTTAATAAGTTACACAAATCATTTTCTGTATAAAGCACAGAATTAGGATCTAAAGCTAAATCATATAGCCATCTTAATTCTTGAGCTCGTTTAACGTACATGATTCGCTGTACTTCTACGTTCAAGAAACTCGGAAGCCTATCAAAGAGTTCGCTGCTCCTCCGGATAACTTTTGAAATAATAAATATATAAATTTTTAAACTATTTTATTATATATAATTATAAAAAAATATGATATACTTACGCTCATTAATTTGTTGATCCCGGTGATCATTTTGATTGAACTGATGCCACGTCATTCGTGTACGATCTACTTGGTGGTAAAACTGCTCATTACGTGGTTGTCCTCTCCAAAATGCATCGTACAATATATCTCTTCTTATTTGCCAGTATTCAATGTCATTAGGATTCTCACTATTTCGAGCATGAGTGGAAATTGTATCTTCGATACGCCACCACATAGAATTTCTAGTTATAACAAAATTTCGCAAATATTCATCGTATTCACGCTCTCTTCTACGATGGGCATCTTGTTCTTCTTTGACTACTTCTTCAATATCATCATTTTCTTCTTCTTCTTCTTCTTCTTCTTGTGCCTCAGCATTTCTAGCGTTGATAGCATCGCGCAACTGATTATCAGCTGATGCTACTTCGTTAATAGCATCAGCGCCTTCTTCTCTTATGGCATCAAGAATTTCTTGCGGGATATCATTTGATTCCTTATCATTATTTTCTTGAACGAATTGTTCCTCGTTTTCTTGAGGTACAATATTTCCACCATCATTTGCTTCATTATTTTGGATTGTATCGGATTGATCATCCTCATCGTCAGATATATCCGACACATAGGGTGATGTTACGTTTGATGGTGTAACATAATACGCTCCAGAAGAAGAGCTCCCAGTCTCTGAAAGATCTGGCGATGTTCGTACTGGTGATACATTCGATTCGCTGTCCGTATCGCGTAAAAGAAGCGCTAAAGCTATATAAAATCATAATTAAATTAGTACAAAATTTCGACTATCATATTCAAAAAATTCTTATTGAAGTAGATAGCGAATATTAACAAATATAATATGTACTAATATTTATTAATATATTAATAATTCAAAATGTGTTATATTTTTTGATTATGTATTATCATCCATTTAAATATAATTCTGTATTACCCTATTGAGAAAAAATAAAATTTATTCTTGTACAAATTTGTTATAAAAAAATAATTTTTAATATATTACAGAAATCATTTATTACAAGTCTTATTCAATATCCATATCGAATACTATATTATTAGCAATATCGACTAAAAAAACAAAAATTATAATTAAAATACTCGTCGTATAATCATGTTTATCTTATGAGACATACATAAACTACAATTTTTAAAATTCATGAATTTAGTAAAAACAATAAATTTTACATTGATATTCGTTTCACGGGTACTCAAATAATATATGTACAAAAATTCACTATGATGTCTTTATTATTATATTAGATATTCGTTTATGTATTGATTTATCGTTCCGCTAATCCTACCGATGTGATTTTTGAAACATATATTCAACGCATCATTAAAAATCCGATAGTATTATAAAAATTAATTTATATTGATAATTGATAGATTTTAAAAAATGTAATTTTGAGATTAGTCATCATACACAACACATAGTACAGACAACTGTGTTTATTTTTTAATGAGTCATACATAAATTACAGTTTTTAAAAATCGTCAATTTTGGAAAAACAAGAAATTTTACAATACCGTTCCAATCCTTGCTAACCAATTAATATATGTACCAAAATTATCCACAATATCTTTATTAGATCGATAGATATTCGATCATGTATCGATTTTTAATCTATTGATCCTAGAGAGATGATTTTTTATGCATATATTATTTTTTCTGCAGGGTATCGAATGGTGTTGTAAAATTTCTTGTTTTTCTAAAATTCACGATTTTTAAAATTTGTAATTTATGTATGACTCATTAGATAAAATAAGCAGAGATATATGCTCCATGTGTTGCGTACGATGACTCATTCGGAAATTACAATTTTTAAAATCTATCAATTATTAATAAAAATTAATTTTTATATTGCCATTCGGATTTTGATATTTCAATAAGTATATGTTCCAAAAATCACCTAACCACGATCAATATAACAAGAATCGATACATAATCGATTAACTATCGATCCAAGAATAATATCAGGGTGATTTTTGGTACCAATATTATTTGAATAGTAAGGAATCGAATGAAATCGTGAAATTTCATATTTTATCAAAATTTGTGATTTTTAAAAATTGTAATTTGTGTATGACTCATTAGATAAGATAAGTAACTCTGTATGCTCTATTCTCTTAATAATACCTACAGGTGTACAGTAACATTAAATTATTTTTATAAACCAATTTTATTATAAAATAAATTTTTACAAACTAAATGTATAAACTTCAATTTATTTATTTATTATAATAATAAATATTTGACATTTCGAAAAAAATTTTATTTGAAAATGTTTTAATTCTTAAATTTGGTCTATATCATGAAATAATAATAAGTGGTCAAAATCGTAAAGAAGCATTCTTAAATTTGGTCTATATCATGAAATAATAAGTGGTCAAAATCGTAAAGAAGTTTTGGCATTTACATAAGCAAAAAACGTAAGAGTGTAAGAGAGTGGCTTTTTACCATGCTGTATGGTTCTGAGAATCATATAGATTATTTTAATTCTGATTTCTGTTTTTATTCACTATTCGTAACAAAATGTTATGAGTATTGAATAAAAATTTGAAATAATTTTTAAATATATTAAAAGTTAATTTATAAAAATATGTACAGAAAGGAATTTCAAATAAACACCTTTTTTTGTTTATTAAAATATCAAATATTAATAAATATTAATATATAAAAATGAATTTTCATAATTTTTAAATTAATTTTTTTCAGAAAAATTAATTATTAAAATTAATTATTAAAAAATTAGTTATTAGAAATTAATAATTAATAAAAATAAAGACTTACCTTGTCTTTCTTCGAAGGAAATTATAATTTCATATAATACAGGTAATTGCTCCCATCCTCGTCGTTTTATAAATTCAACAGCTGCTTGATGAGCTGCATAACAACTACGGAATAAACTCCGATATAATTTTGCTATTTTCCGCGGTCCATAAAAACTCAAAAGAAACCGTATTTCTCTTTTTAGTTCAAAGCACGATAATCTTTTAATGCGTTGTCGCCATCGAAGATTACATCGCTTTGATATAGAATGATACCGGTATTTCAGTTGACGCGATAAGCGAAAAACTATATCACGTAAATCCTTCTCTTCTTGATTCAACATCATTATTCGCATGATGACGACTGATGATAAATTATTGAAGGGTTTCTGTTTTATACCCTCTTTTTTAAATGAATTGTGGTGGGGAACAAATTATTAATATTAAACTTTATAGTGATATTATTAATTTTAGTACTATCTAAAAATTTAAATTTTTTTCTAAGAAATATTAATAATTTTTAAGATATCTTTTTATAAATATCCTGTCGGAGTTTGTATTGTGAATTTTGCTCGTTGAAAAAAAATATCTTCTTTCATAGGATCAAAAATATCTTTATCAAAAAATAATATTGGAGGGTACATTAATTGTTATCAATCTTCTTCTTCGTTAAAATTTATATTTCTTCTAAGAAATCTAATTATTTTTGAAAAAATAATTTTTATCATATGAAGAATATTTTTATAAACAGCCTGTCGGTGTTTCAATTCAAAGTTTTTGGTTGCCGGAAAGGATATCTTCTTTCTCGGGTTCAAGACATGAAAAAAAATATCTTTATTAAATAAAGAATATTTTTATTCACCACCTATATTAAACCATTAATTCTTAGAAGATGAAATTTCGTTGGAGAAATATAAGATATTTTTTAACTAATCTGTTGATGAAAAATATCTTTTCGCTCTCTCCAACGTATGTCACTCAAAGAAAAAAAAGAGATCTACTTACAATAGATAAGAGTATTAAAACATGATGTTGAATTTATACCATCCTGTTTATAACAAAAAGATTTTTGAGAACAATCACCGATGCTCAATTTAGACAGTTGTTAGCCGGAGGGCCATCGAGTAAGATGGCTCTAAGACTAAAATACAAGGATCTGTTAATACGCGAGCAGGCTAACGCTGAGAAGTGTTTGAAAAAAATAAATATTTTAAAAAAAGAAATAAAAAAGTATAAAAAGCTTGTAAAAAATCAACATAAACTAAAAAATAAAATAAATAAAATAGAAAACAGTATAATTGAAGGTAACAACTTAATCGCTGAAGATGTTTCACCTCTTTTACGTAGAGGTGAAGAGTGTGTCATCTGCAGCAATCAGTTTTTCGTGGCGACTAGACGCAATAAATGGCTAATGTGTGTACATTGTCAGAGATTCCGCTGCGTTGCATGCAGACATTCTTCATGTCCATGCATCGAGCGTATGGAATCTCCTGCCTCTCCACTCATAGACGTAGTGAACTAAAAAAGTGATAAAAATACTTTTAGTATAAAATAGTGTGAGTATAAAATAGTGTTAGTGTATAAGTGTATTTTTTTTACTGTATTCAACGTATTTTAATAAGGAACATCGCCAGCTGTTCACCACAGGAAATAAAAAGGTAAGTGACATTTTTTTTGTATTTTTCTAAACTTATATATATATATATATATATATATATATATATATATATATATATATATATATATATATATATATATATATAGATATATATATACACATATATATCTAATATTAAGATACGAAAGTGACTTATTTAAATAAACAATTTAGATACGAGACTTATTTATTTAAACAATTTAGATACGAGACTTATTTATTTAAACAATTTAGATACGAGACTTATTTATTTAAACAAACAATTAAGATACGACAATGACTTATTTATTTAAACAAACATTTATTATTCACATAAATAAATAAACATTCAATTTATCGGATTGCTAATATAAACAAAGCAATATAATAATAATAATTGAGTGTATATATATATACATATATGCTTTGTTTATATTATCAATCCGATAAATTGAATGTTTATTTATTTATGTGAATAATAATTGTTTGTTTAAATAAATAAGTCATTATCGTATCTTAATTGTTTGTTTAAATAAATAAGTCATTATCGTATCTTAATTGATTGTTTAAATAAATAAGTCATTATCGTATCTTAATGGGTTATTTATGTAAACATCTTATGTAAACATAGACAGGTATAGCGGATGACGTCATTGTTTACGTCTCGCTATACCTGTCTATATACTACTCATGTGTAGCAAACATTTTATAGATTATCTAATCATCTGTAAACAGCACCAACAAATTATATTTTTTTGTGAATTAAATTTTTTTAGTCAAATATTGGAGTAAATAATTCTGCATTATTTCCGAGTACTTTATTGAACTTGTATAAAAAATTCGTGAAAAATATTGAAAAATATATTGATTAACATTACGTTTCTGCTTGCAAAAAGAAAAATGTTTCAGTACGAAACGAAAAGAGACGCTACTTGTTGTTTTGCGATGAATGCTGCTGATTTTTTAACAAACAATTAATACGTTACAGTCCTTGAATTTTTTTGTTGTATATATTTGTAAATAAAGTTAATATTTTGTAGCATGAAAATATATAATACATGAAAGTATAAATTCAAAAAAAATCTACAATCGCATAAAATTTTTCAACTGAATATTGATTTACATTGTGGATAATAAACAACTATAGCGTAATTAAATAAATCATTTTATTAGCTTTTAATAATTTACAAATAAAAAAAGTATTTTTACAATAGTTACTTATTGTAGTTAAAAAATATTTACAATAATAACTTTAATACTTCCTGTAATCTCTGTTTTTTATCTTCTGTTAAACGATATTCATGATAAGGTTTCCCATCTATTGTTGAAAGTTGTTCTAATCTTTTGTCATAATCATGCCATTTTGCTGTTTCTTGAAATTGTTCTAAATTTTCTGATACAAATGCAAATGTAGGTATAGTATAAGAATAAGTTCTTGCATCACACGCACTTTTGCTACTAAAACCTTTGGTTACTCTTTTTATTGCAAACACCCTAATATCTTCTGGAAGATTTTTATTTATACTATCTTTACATGGATTTTCAGCTAAAAGAAAGTCAATTTATTACATTTTGAAATATAATTTAAATGATTGAATTCAAATACGAGTTGAAAAATATTTTTTAATAAATTAATTTTTTTTCTAAATAATTGTGTGTTATACTTACTCTGTAACCATTGAATAAAATAATAATCAAAAAATGTTGTAAAACGCCCTTTTTTAAATTTAAAATCCCTTTGTTTTAATATCTGATCCATGCCTGCTAGTAAAACACTGCGTACAAGTTCATCAAGAAGTGCTTCCTCTACATTATTTTTTAAAGTAACTAATAAATAAATATAACCAACAAAAATAAATAAATAAAAAATAATATAACCAAAAATATGTCATCATCACATATATATATATTAGTTATATACGTAACTTGGGAGTACGAAGGATGAATACAGGCGAGACTAAAGTGTTCGCGCGCCCTCGACCAACTGCTACTCAAGCGACAAGCACTTTAGTCAAGCCTGGATTCAGAATCCTTCGTACTCCCAAGTTACGTAGATAAGTTTATGTCGTTGGTAGGCCGTATGAGGAACTATAAAAATGATTTTTTAAAATTAATGATATATGTTTTATTAAAAAAAAGTAAATAATGTCATTATTTACTTATTTATTTTACTTATTAACTGTTTAACTTTGAAAATTTGTTTAAACAAAACATTCTGTAAAGTTAAGATTTTATATGAATTTGTATGAGCATTGACATATCTAACGACATTCTTTTGTTTTCACTAACCTACGAATCGATGTCACTCGCGTCATATACGGCCATGCTGTGCGATATCTCGATCTGTCAATACTCCCTTAGGGAGTATAGAGCTGTTAATACTCCCTTAGGGAGTATTGACAGAGAGAATATCGTCGAGATATTAGCATGAACGTATGCAATGCCTATACAAATTTAGCGAGGTCTATAGGTATTCCACCGAATACGGCCTACGACGACATAAATATATATATATATATATATATATATATATATATAATCGAAGCGATCGAGTCGAGATATCGAAAAAACCGGAAGTGAGATCTGAAGACAAAAAAAAAAAATCAAAAACTCATCCAAAATATTTATATTATTCAATATCTTCAAAATGAAATAATCTTTTAAAACGAAACTTTTAAAATTATACACTAATTAAAAAATACTTTGGAATTTTACTTAAAAGTCCTGTATGAAGGATATACATTTTTTATAAGAACAAATCTAATATTTCGAATACTCATATCAATGTATAATGGAACGCGGTCGCTTGTCAGGCTTTTATACATTCAAACTCATACTTGTCTTCGGAGCGCTCCCGCGCTCCTTGATACATCCTTTAACCTAACTTGAAAGTATTATAACGAGACTACTAATAGGCTATAATAACTTTACGCATCAATATCTTATAAGTCAATAGACCGAAAAAAATCTTATTTTGCCAAAATTAGTAACCAGCAACGACCTATGCGATCATTTAAAAGATAGTCCGTAGATGTTTACTTATATGTTTTGGACTAGCAACTATGATTTATTAATTAGTTATTAACAAATTAGTGCAAAAAACGCGTTTTTTTTTGTTTATTGCTAATAAAACGAAAACTATTTGACGAATCATTATGGTGTCAATGGGAAAGTTGTAGAGAATTAAATTATCAACAAAACGAGAGGTGAAACGACACGATCGGTTTATTATAACCGAAGAAAATTCGGAAAAACCGGACAATTTTTCATTTTTAAAAAAAATTCATAACTCTGTTGTTTATGAATATTAAGAGCTGAAATTTGGCACAGTAGTAGATAGTTATACCTACTTTTAACATGCGAAAGGCAGGTACTATCGAATAATTAGTTTCTGCGCAATTGCAATTTTTTTTTTCGGTATTCTTCTCTTCTTTATATTACCGATTGAGAACGTCGTACATACATTTTTAAAACGGTTTTGAAAACTAGAAACAATATACTATTAAACGTATATTCTAAGTTTTCATTAAAATTGTGTAAAAAGGGTGAAATATGCACTCGAACATCGACGTAAACGGTCGAGCGCGCGGTACACAGCAAAAAGTGGAGATGGAGGAGAAAGGATATATTATATAACTCCGAAATCTGAAAATACCTTTAGATTTCATTATTCGTGAAATCTGAATAGGATATCAGATTCCTCGGTAAAAAATACCCTAATAAAAAAAACACTTTAATATAAGTGCATTAATCGCCAAGAACAAGCCAGTTAAAAGCAGGTATATCTATACATATCCTTTCTCCTCCATCCCCACTTTTTGCTGTGTACCGCGCGCTCTACCGTTTACGTCGATGTTCGAGTGCATATTTCACTCTTTTTACACAAACTAATTATCCGGTAGTACCTGCCTTTGGCATGTTAAAAGTAGATATAATTATCTACTACTGTGCCGAATTCCAGCTCTTAATATTCATAAACAACAGAGTTATGAATTTTTTTTTTAAATGAAAAATTTTCCAGTTTTTCCGGATTTTCTTCGGTTCTAATAAACCGATCGGGTCCTTTGACCTCTCGTATTGTTGATAATTTAATTCTCTACAACTTTCCCATTGACACCATAATGATTCGTCAAATAGTTTTCGTTTTATTAGCAATAAACAAAAAAAAACGCGTTTTTTGCACTAATTTGTTAATAACTAATTAATAAATCATAGTTGCTAGTCCAAAACATATAAGTAAACATCTACGGACTATCTTTTAAATGATCGCATAGGTCGTTGCTGGTTACTAATTTTGGCAGAACAATACCCTATTTTGACTGGCCTAATATGCGAACACTGCAAAGTGCCTATCAACGCCTATAATCTTTTATTAAGGGGATGTAAAATACCGACATTACAGTTTTCCAAGTTATTGGTTCTTAATCAAAGATTTTTAAAAATATCTCTATATTACAGTCTTCCATTTCTACTAATAAAGAGCCTAATATAGAGATATTTCTGAAAATTTTTGAATAAAGATAAAATATTTGGAAAACTGTAATGTCGGTAACTATGTAGAAATCATATACCCTATTACATCCCCTTAACGGCAGGCCGGAGTAGAACCTGATACCGACCGAGTAACAATTGAGTTGTTTGTTATTTACTCAAGTGTTAATCGGTGTATCTTCAAAATAAAGGTTGATCGCAATAGATATTATTATTATGAATATCTATGCACAAGAAAAAAAAAATCTATCGATTTGTTTTTGAGAAAAGTAAGGAACGCCGAAGTAAAAGATTATGTTTATAATATTTTCGCGTTCCTTACTTTTCTCAAAAACAAAGCGATAGATTTTTTTTTTCTTGTGCATGAATATTTGTAATAATAATATCTATTGCGCTTAACCTTCAATTTGCAGATACACCGATTAATACTTGAGTAAATAACAAAAATGCCAATTAGACAAGGACAGCGAATCCAGCCTGCTCTTAAGGGGACGTGAAACGGACACTACACCTGTACTCATGAATTTGGCCTATTTTTTCATCATATTGCAAAACTTGAGGAAAAGAAATGCTTTAGTTTGTAGTATTTACCATGAAGATTATTCAGTTAAATTTTCAAATAAATTCATTCATTAGTTTTTCGGAAATTTGGGTTCCAATATTACATATTAAAATTTTTAGATTTTGTACAAGAAATCTAAAATTCTGAGAAACTAATGAATGAATTGATTTAAAAATTTAACTGAATAATCTTCATGGTACGTACTACAAGCTAAAGCATTTATTTTTTTTAAATTTTGCAATAAAATAAAAAGATAGTAAATATTTATGAGTACAGGTGTAGTATCCATTTTACATCTCCTTAAAATAATTTTCTGTATTAAAACCATCATATCACAATGAATTTGAAAACAGGTGAAAAAAAAATTATTTTACAGTTGAATAAAAATACCTTTAAAATTGTGTAATATTTTTGTACCATCATTTTCCGAAATTTGTTTAAAATTTTTGCAAAGGCGAAAATATTTTTTTTTTGATACCTTGAAAAATTATGAGTATTGGAGTCAATAGTTTTTCAATATAGGGTGTATTTAAGTTAAAACAACTGTACCTTATACGGACATCTTAAACGCAAATGATTGTTGTGGCTCACTAAATCGATATTTTCAGACGTGTAATGTTTCATTTTAAAGCTAAAAGAACGAACTTTAAAATGAGATGTCATGTGTTTCATTACGACCAATATTTACAAAATGCGCACAGATTTACGTAAATGTTGTTAATGAACTTATCTTATTATTCCTCGTAATTATTTCATTTTGAACCTGGAGACAAGTTTAATTGAACTTTTTATTGATTCTATATTTTAACTAATTATTATAATTAATTTATAGTTTCAATATATAAAAGAATAATTATTAATAATTGCACAAATTTTAAAAGTAATAATAAAAATTGTTATCTCGATTTTTTTTTTACTTTTCTTTGTTTTTCATGCAAAAAAAAGTTTTTCATTAATACATATATTTTTATTTTCTTTCTAAAATTAAATTACTAAGATTTTTATGTAAGGAATATTTCCTAAATATAATAGAAAAATTGATATAAAAATTGCTTTTTAATTGGAACTATTTTTATTTTTTATTTCATTATAAAATATTAATATATATCGCAAAAATTATGATATAACAGGATAAAATTTATGGAAGAAAGATGAAAAAATGTTTATTTTCGTTTAAAATATATTTTTATTAAATATTAATTTTTTTTTTTTGCGATTGGCTCGCTTTCGTTCTTTTCTTTACATTCGATATTTTTCATAATAAAATAATGTTTCCGCATGGAAAAGAAAAAATTTTAAATATTTAAAAACGATTCTTATTATTACTTGCAAAATATTTGTCATTATTGATAACTAAAATTTTTTGGGATAAAATAGAAAGGAGTATTAATAATACTTACAATATAAATTAAACGTGTCCCCATATTTAAAATCGAGTAAGTGCTAGAAATGATAACTTTAATCTATATTACATATGAGAACCTGTTGCTGAAATTCAATGTTTATTTAAATCCAAATTTAAATTTTCTGATTACCCTTTGTTTATCGATTTTTTCTGTGTCATTTTAAAAATATTTCTTACACGAAAATCTTAGTATTATAATTTTAGAAAGAAAATAATATATTTATTGATGATAAATTTTTTTTGCATGAAAAACGAAGGAAAGTAAAAAAAAATCGAGATAACAATTTTTATTATTACTTTAAAAATTTTTGCAATCATTAAAAATTATTTTTTTATTTATTGAAACTATAAATTAATTATAATATTGGCTATAATTTTTGCGCTACCTATTTTTTGAATTATAATATAATTTGTTTTTTTTTTCTTATGTACATATAAATGGGTAAAAACCCGTAGATAAATAAAATAAATAAATAAAAATTAATTAAAATATAGAATCAATAAAAAATTTTAATTAAACTTGTCTCCAAATGAAATAATTACGAGGAACAATAAGGGAGTATTCATTAACAACATTTACGTAAATCCGCGCGCATTTCGTGAATATTGGTCGTATTGAAACACATGACATCTCATTTTAAAGTTCGTTCTTTTAGCTTTAAAATGAAACATTACACGTCTGAAAATATCGATTTAGTGAGCCACAACAATCATTTGCGGTGTCCGTATAAGGTGCAGTTGTTTTAACTTAAATACACCCTATTTCGAAAAACTATTTGCTCCAATATTCATAATTTTTTAAGGTACCCCAGATAAAAAAGAAACATCAAAATCGGTCCATTATTTACGAAGATACGGTTAATTTTTACGAATTTTATTGGAACGGGGTCCTTTGTTAACTTTCCTCACGCGCAAAGATAAGCATCCCCACCAGGGTTGGTTTAGCGTTAATGTACGATCACAGTTCATGACTGTAACAGCGCCACCCCGACTTGATTTTTAACTAACACACGAGTTCGAAATTAAAATTCGGATACTTTTATTGTAATTTAATATTGCAAAATAAAATATTTCTTTGATTTTTCCTAATACATATCTTTATTTGTTGAAAAAAATTTATTTTTCATTAATATAACGTTAAAATGATTTGGATTTAAATTTCGAACTCGAGTGTTAGTTAAAAATCAAGTCGCGGTGGCGCTGTTACTCGCTGTTACAGTCATGAACTGTGATCGTACATTCTGATCCCCACTACGACTCCCACCTTAACGTTATTATTTGTATTTTATTATTATTTTAGTTTTAATAATAAAGAGTCGCATTTTTAAAAATGTAATCATAGATTTTTAGAATATAAGTCTTCAACTAAAGAATGCCGCTTCATTCGTTTCTTAATTGTTATAAACAAAGTGGCTATGATTTAAAAAAAAAAAATCTTTTTTCGGCTCCTATTGGCCTTAGAGAGTTCTTTTTATTTTAAATCTTCGTTTCGAACGCTGGCTATAAGAATATTGAAATAGGAAATTCGTAAAAGTTATAAATAAAGCTCGAGCTTCATTTATTAAAAAAAAACACCCTCTTTTTTAAAACGTTATAAAAAATATTGCAATTCAATTTTCTTATTTGATTTTAATGGAATATGAAAATTTGAACCTTCATGAAGAGTTTAAGCCTTTATGCAACTGAATATATTCAGCCTCAAAAAAATTATAGCAATAAACATTATGCGTGTTGGAATAAATAACAGGGAATATCTAAGAAACAAATTAACCAATTTGCTATTACAACCTCTCTTTCTGTTTGTATTCATGAAGGCTTCCTTTTAAAAATTTAAAAATAATAAAAAAATTATTTTTGCTATAAATAATTGATATGCAGGTAATGGCCATTTTTTATGGTTTTTTGGCTTTTTTGCAATAACTAATTGACGAAAATAATCGCGATAGTACTTAAATTGTAGGTTTTTTTATTCTATAATACTTTCATTAATAACTTTTTTTTCTAAAATGCATAGGCTGCTTCAGAGAATTAAAAAAGCTATTCCGGTCAACTTTACAGCCTCCTGGAGTATTTTCTACCGTTTTTTTTGTTACATTTTATATAGGGTATGATTTTCTATCGCCCTTAACAACTTCATATAGGTTTCATTAAGCCCTGTATTAATGTCTAAAATAGCCTTTTTTTTGCTCTATTAATTGAACAATCCTCTTACAATTAAATTTTATTTAATATTTATATTTAATTAAATTTAATAATAACAATTAAAAAAATGATGGATCAATTCTGTATCAGGATAAGACTGTTTTCATAGCTTTAAATGAAACATCATGGCGGAATAGCGCGAAGTTTCAAAATTTAAAATTTGACTATTCACAGCTATTGTTTGAAAAATTATAACCATATAATTAATCATTTAAGCTAATTAAGTAGTGCTTGAAAATTATTTATGAAATATAACAAACACAAAAATCCCTTTTTAAAACAAGACTTGTAATAGAAAAACAAACATAGAAATACGCGCGAAGCGCATATGAAATTTTCTATTATTTTAAAGTTTTTTCAATTATTAAAAAAATTGAAAAAATGATTTTTAACAATTTCGCGACCCATAAAAAATTAGTATTTTATCTGTACTTTAATTTACATTTTTGTTTGTTAGTCTACGGCCTATAGAACCTGAGATATTTCTGTTTGTAAAATTATTTCTTTTCAAAATTTTTTCGTACATTTTAACTGTGTATGTGCATATATATGTATGCCTGGATTCGTCGGAGCAGAAGCGTACAATACGAATACGCGTAGATTTAAAAAAACACTACACTTGTTTACTAAAAACATTCTACTGCGCCGACTCTGTGTGTATTTATATATTAGAAAATTTTTAGTTTATTCATGCGGATGTTTACAGAGAAAGGATATCTTTCGCGCAAGAGTGTAGCAAACGTCTTCCTGTTCTTTGTCCCGGTTGAAAATAAACACATAGTTTTATTACATGATTTTATCATATGGTTTTATTATGTGGTTTTATCATATGGTTTTATTACATGTTTTTTGGTTTCAATTTATCATATGATGAAAGTATATGATAAAATCATATAATATAACCCTATGATGAAATCGTATAGTGAAACTATATGGTGAAGACACAATAAAACCATATTCACGGAGAGAAGAAACAGTTAACAGCTACTCAAAAAATTTGGAATCATTACTAACTTTGTTTGGCAATAATTAAAGGTAAAGGAATAAATACAAATCTATAATTTAGCGCCACGCGATAAAAGTAAGGTTATGATTTTACAAATGATCTGAGAAAACTAAGGACTGATTAATAAAGAGTTAGATAGCTAGTCATAAAAAGTTGAATGAAGAATCAAACTGAGAATTATTGTCTGCAGTCTGCCTATAGGCAAACTACAGACAATAATTCTCAGTTTAACTCATTTAACTTTTTATGACTAGCTACCTAACTCTTCAGTAATCAGAGGGGCTATTCAAGTAGTGATACACATGTATGTATTACGCAAATTCTATGCGCGCGCAGACTTTTTATTCTCTTGCCGACAACTATCGTCGCGATACATACATACATATCGTTACTTGAATATCCCCTCAGTCCTTAGTTTTCTCAGATCATTTGTAAAATCGTAACCTTACTTTTGTCGCGTGGCGCAAAAATATAGATTAGTATTTATTCCCATTCCTTTAATTATTGCCGAACAAAGTTAGTAATGATTCCAAATGTTTTGAGTAGCTGTTAACTGCTTTTTCTCTCCGTGTGTATGGTTTTATTTTGTCTTCACCATATAGTTTCACTATACGATTTCATCATAGGGTTATATTCTATGATTTTATCATATACTTTCATCATATGATAAATTGATACCAAAAAACATGTAATAAAACCATATGATAAAACCACATAATAAAACCATATGATAAAATCATGTAATAAAACTATGTGTTTTTTTTCAACCGGGGTGAAATTTATATTAATTACGATATTAGACATTAGATTTGTTCATTGAAACTTTTAAAGTTCAAGTGTGTGGATATTTCTTTGGTTTAGATAATATTGACATTTATTTTTAATTATTATAAATAGAAGTGCGATTTTGGACGCTTATATGCGCGTGTGTGTATATATAGATTTTAAGTGTGTAAATATAGATTTTAGGTGTGTAAATATAGATTTTAGGTGTGTAAATATAGATTGTAAGTGTGTAAATATTTAAAGATTTTAGTGCATTTTTATCCTTGTAAAATGCGTGTAAAATATTTTATATTTTTATTATTTTATAAATATTTATGCATCTAAAAATATTTATATTTAAATTCTTTGTTATTTTTGAATTAAAAAGATCCTCCAGTACTTGAAGCTTCAGCTTCAAATGCACGAAAATCTACTAATCTAAAAGGTAGACAGGGAGGAAGGAAAGCAGTAGAATATTTTCATGAAGGCCGAGCCTATAAAGTCAGTACAACAAATAAAAAAGATCCAAATATCAAGTAAGAGAAGTTTGATATTAGTTGTATACAATCTTAGTAATACGGTTTTTAATTATTCGCGTTGCACGGGAGTGAGACGCGGAGATTTTGAGACGCGGAAGTACATTTTTTAAGAAGATCACTGCTTCTATTCTCAGAAGACTACTCCTGCTTGAGACGGGTCTTCTACTTGAGCAATGAATAAAAATAGGGATGTTGCGTGATTTTTCAAACAAATTTCATAATATAAGCTGCACATACATTTATTTCGCAAATATTTTTATGCAATATAAGCAAGAAATAAAGAAATTATTGTAATATATGGAATTGCCCAGCGCGATCCGGGAAAACCCAAACTTGTCCTACTGCAAAGTCACTATAGGAGATCTCCACTATAGGGCCGTACAGTAGGCTATTAACATGGGATCTATAGGGATTAACTAATGAATTTCAATTGAACAAAAAACAAATTTATTTGATAAAAATAAACTTTGTTACATAGCCAAGTGTAAAAAATTTTTATTTTAATACTTAATAAAACATTTTTTATATACATTTTTTTATATATATTTTTTAATATTTTTTATTTATATCAAGTTGGCGCGAGATCGGTTCCCCGTCTGATCGCTTTTTCATTGACTCTGTCGTGGGTTGACACCACGTTAAACAATATGTCAGTTGTGTATTATCTTATATGTATATGTGTAACAATCCAGGTATTAATGGGACTTGCCCCGTTTTAAATAATAATAATAATAATATACGTAAAAGTAAAATAGTACAAGTTAAGTGATTCAAAGGTATAGCTTTAAGATCTCAACAAACAACTGATAACTGATAGAGATTGGGACATTATTATTAACGAAAAAATTCGAAAAGAGTTCCATAACCTTAACCCTCCGTGGGCAATATGAAATTTTGATACACTGTGGGTACTATGGATTTTAAAAGTTCTATTTAAATAAAATTTATATATTTTATTAGCTTACATATTTGAGTAGTATTCCTTAGTGAATACATCTTACTAATTTTATATTGATTACTTATGAAAAAAATAACATATGATTTATTTTAATTATATTAATACTGACTGTACAATTTATTTTTATATTTTATTATTCAATATATTATTACAATTTAGACTTCCGCGATTGTAAGCTTTCCTATCAGCTATTAATAAAAATGAAAAAAAGGATAATCTTATCTCACATGCGATCTCATATGAGATTTTGGCACGAGAACTCATATGAGATCTCATTTATATTTTACATTTTCAACCCTACTAAAAAATATATATGAGATCTCATATATATTTTCTATTTTCAACCCTACAAAGAAATATATATGAGATCTCATATGAGATCTCACATGCGATCTCATATGAGTTCTCGCATGAGATTACACATTACAATCTCATATGAGATCTCATATGAGATCTCGTATGAGTTCTCATATATACTTTATATTAACAACCCCTACTGAAATATCTATATGAGATCTCATATAGATTTTTCAGTCGGGGTTGAAAATATAAAGTATATATGAGATCTCATACGAGATCTCATATGAGATCTCATTTATATTTCTTAGTAGGTTTGAAAATAGAAAATATATATGAGATCTCATACGGGATCTCATATGAGATCTGATATGAGATTGCATATGAGATCTCATATATATTTTTTAGTGGGGTTGAAAATGTAAAATATAAATGAGATCTCATATATATTTTTCAGTAGGGATATCACTTATTAAACCGCTATTTTGCATAAGAAAATATTTTTTATTTTTGTTTACTTTGAAAATAATTTCTTTCAATTACAAGAATATTTAAACTACAATATTTTTAGATTTCTTTTTAATAATTGTTTTAAATTAATATTAACTTTTTTTATATTATAAAAAATCTGGTATTGATTTTAAGATTATTGCATTTATATTTCGACTCTTTCCAAAAAAATAAACTTTTGCTTTCTCATAGAGAAAGCATTGTATCGGTAAAAAAAATTTTTTTCTATTTTTTCATTAATTTGTACATATTTGAACTCAGTGAGTCGAAAAAAGTGGTTTCCAGAAAATGTCTGTATGTATGTGTGTGTGTGTGTGTGTGTGTGTGTGTGTGTGTGTGGATGTATGAATTCAGTTAGTAAGCTGTATCTCGAGAGCTACTCGATGGATTTGCTTCTAATTTTGCATGGAATTTAGTTTTGTGATTAACTTGCTGGGAAGCTATTGATAATTTGGTTCTTCCACCGTAGTTTTCATTTTAAAGTTTTTTTAAAAAATAAAAAAAAAATTCGATTTTTCGTTTTTTGGTTTTTTTTTGTTTACTACTCGATGAATTTGCTTCAAAATTTGCATGGAATTTATTTCTGATTGCCCGGATAAAATAAATTTTTAAAAACTGATTTTCTTAGCTCAGTTTTAATTTTAGAGCATTTTGAAATTTTTGAAAAAAATGTTTCTATTTATTAAGCCAATAAAATCTTAAAAACTACTCGATGGATTTACTTCAAATTTTCCATACAATTCAATTTTTTGATGAACTGGTGCGGAAGCTATTGGGAATTGGTTTTCTTAGCGCAGTTTTTTTTTTAGAATCATTTTAAGAATTTTTAAAAAATTTCGATTTTTCATTTTTTTTGTATTTTACGTAAACTACTCGGAGAATTTGTTCGAAAATTTGTATGGAACTTTATTTCGACTGCCAAAATTATTAAAAATTTTGTAAACTAATTTTCTTAGCGCACTTTTAATTTTAGAGCATTTTTAAAATTTTTAAAAATTTTTATTTTTAATTTTTTTTTATTTTACGAAAACCATTCGATTGATTTGCTCCAAAATTTGTATGCAATTAATTCGCTACTATCTGAAGAAAACAAGCTTTGGAATACTAATTTTCTCAGCGCAGTTTTAATTTTAGAACACTTTGAAAATTTTCAAAAAAAATTTTATTTTTCATTTATTTTCTTTTTTGCGTTAACCATACTATAAATTTTCTCCAAAATTTTCATACAATTAATTCGCTATTGTCTGAAAAAAATTAGCTTTTGGAAACTAATTTTCTTAGAGTGGTTACAATTTTAGAGAATTTTAAAGATTTAAAAAAAAATTTTGATTCTTCTTTTCTTATTTTTTTTTATTCTTCGTAAAGTACTCGATAGATTTGTTCTAAAAATTACAGGGAAATTATTTGCGACTGCCAAAAGAAGGGAAATTTTCAAAAATTGATTTTCATAGCGTAGTTTTAATTTTAGAGCATTTTTAAAATTTTTAAAAAGAAATTTTGAAAAGAAAATGTTATTTATTTAACCAGTTAGATCTCGAAAATTACTCGATGGATTTGCTTCAAATTTTGCATACCATCTATATTTTTGTATAACTAGGTGGGAAGCTATAGAAAATTTGTATTCATAGTGTATTTTTTTTATTATAGAGCCATTTTAAGAATTTGAAAAAATTTTCGATTTTTAATTTTTTTTTTGTATTTTACGTAAATTAATTGATGAGTTTGCTTTGAGATTTCCATGGGAATAATTTGCATCTGCCAAAAAAAGGATAACTTTTATAAACCGATCTTTTTAGCGTAGTTTTCTTTTTAGAAAATTTTAAAAATTTTCTTAAAAATTTTCATATTTCAGTATTTTTCCATTTTACGTAAAGTACTTGATAGAATTACTCTAAAATTTGTATACAAGTTATTTGCTACTGTCTTTATAAACCAAGTTTTAAATAAATAATTTTATTAGCGTAGCTTTTTGATCACTTCTTTTGTTTTCTGAGTTACTCTTGAAAATTTATAATAGTACTACTGAATTTAATTACCGTTACTAAAATTGACTACTTGGATTTACCAAGCTTAGTCGTGATAAAAAGATATCCACAAGATAACAAAAATAATAAATTCGAACCTATGTATAAGGCTAGCTAAAGTCAACAAAATTAAACACTTTAAAAGCTAACATTTAACCCAAACAAAATGTTGAAAAGGCAATCAACTAGCATATATATTCAAAATTTATAAAGTACAAAATGAATAAATATTTATGATGGACAATTTTTTTATATTAAAATCACATTTAAATAAATATAAAAAAATAATGAAACTCAAAGAGCTCTATGAGAAAGCATTCCGCCAAAGCACTTGGCAGCGTTTTTTAAATTGACTAGGGGGCATGCCCCCTGCGCGCAAGCGCGCCAACCCCCATCTTGCTTTTATAATTTAAAAAAAATATCCAAGAATTTGTAATTTTGAAAGAAATATGTAGAATTATAATTGTAATAATCTTACTATGATTCAGATAAGTAGATACAGGCAGACAGTGAATAAGTACACTTGATTCAATAATTCAATTATAGAGATTTTATTTGATACTTTTATAATGAACTGAATATAATGATAGTTTTATATTCGACAGTTTTATAATTAACTAAAATGGAAGACAGTAATAGATATTTGAAACATTTATGGATTAAGAATAAAAAATTTGGAAAACTGTAATGTCGGTGTTGTTTTACAAAATTAAATAAAAATTAAATTTAATTTATAAAGACTATATTTAAGTGTTAGATATTGATTTTGACTTAACAAAATTTAAATCTTATCATTTGATTATTAAACTTCAATTTAGCTTTTTCAAAATGATATTTTCAACCCTATACTTTAAATAAAATCGTAAAATTGATAATTATTTATATGATTAAACTTCACGATGATTACAGGATAGTTAGCTAATTGTAAAAATATATTGTAACCTATTTTTCATCTATTATAAATCTTAAACTTATATGTTATCATATATCGTTATATGCAAAACTTAAAATTAGCTGTTACCAAGTTGACTACAAGCTTGAAATCAGCTAATTTTCAGTTATTTTAAAGTTCAAATATAGCTTAATTTAGTTATTTCCTAGCTAATTACATGCTTAAATCCAGCTAAATTTAACGCTGTAATATAGTTCTAAAAATGAGGGGCACATTTCTAACGATAACAGCGATAACAGCGGTGATATACTTTCAATAATATAGAGACGTATAATATAAATAGATCTAAAATGCAGCTAAAATTCAGTTAAAAACAAATCAATATTTACCTGAAATTGCCTAAAATTACTATAAATTTTAGATAACTGTTAGCTAAATTTCAGCTAATTTCCAACTAAATTTTGTATGAATTTAGCTAATTTTAACATTAAATTTAGCTAACTTTTGATTTAATGTAACTAACTTTTGATTTAATGTAACTAACTTTTGATTGATTGTAGCTAACTTTTGATTGAATGTAGCTAACTTTTGATTGAATGTAGCTAACTTTTGATTGAATGTAGCTAAACTTTTGATTGAATGTAGCTAACTTTAATTTAATTTTATCTGACTTCAGCTAACTTTAAGCTAACTTTTAGCTACCTTTTAGCTAATTTTTAACTAACTTTTAGCGAAATTTCAGTTAGATTCTAGCTAAATTCTAGCTAACCAAGGACAAATCGAATTCTTACACACAGCGGCAACGACGACGGCGGAATCTGTTTATAATATAGAGAGATATAGCTAGCTTTTAGCTAAATTACAGCTAAATATATCTAAATTTTAGCCAACTTTTAGCTGATTTTCAGCTAACTTTTAGCTAACTTCTAACTAACTTATACGTGACTTTTTGCTGACTTTTAGCTTGCTTTCAGCTAAATTCATCAAAATTTTTGCTGACTTTTAACTGATTTTAGCTGAATTTTAGCTGAATTTCAGCTGAATTTCAGCTAAATTTAGGAGCCAAAAATGAGCGGCGTATTTCAGACGGCGACAGCGGCGACAGCGGCGATATATTTTTAATAGTATAGAGAGATAAAATGCTTTACTAGGTATATAGAGTTGATTTTTTATTCTTCAAATAAAAATCATGATTTCTTTATTCATATAACCAAATAATAAAAGCTTTTTGAAATTATACTTCTTCAATAATAACTAATATTTCCTTCATTTAAATGTTATTTATTAAGCTAAAAAAAGAACGTTTATTGAATCGTTCTTTTACATAAAAAATATCTTTTATTATCGAAAAGAAATAACTTACTGAAATCATTTAATGATTAGTTAAATTCAACTAATTACATTTAATATAATTAGAAATTAATTAGAAATTAAATTTAATTAAAAATACTTTGTACATTTAAAACTTTTAAATTTGGTATAATAATTTTTAATAATCTTTGATTACTTTTGATTTTTATTTAATAATTAATTTACAATGAACATATAATTTCTTCATTCACAAACATTTGAGCATCGATTTTAAGAATTTTATTGCTTTTAACCTCTTCCCAGAAAAGTTAGGAAATGTTTCTATGGATTTAATAATTGATGATTAAGAGCATGACGAAGCTGTCCACCTTATAATAATATTTCCAATCTTAACTTATGAATAGACGATGCGTTTAATTGAGTTTCTTTGCTACAAAGAAAAAATTTGTAAGATTAAACTCTAATGCGGACAACTCAAGAAATCCACCAAAATATTATACACACAAAGTTATAATAAAAACTTTCAATATGTCGTATTTTAAGGTTAGGTTTGTCGAGTTTCCCTGTTGAAAATAATGACGTCTTTCCAGTACGTCTTTGAAAGATGTCTTTGAATACGTCTTTGAAGACGTCTTTGAATACGTCTTTAAAGACGTCTTTGGTCGTGTCTTAGATTGGAACAAAATAAGACGTCATTTTTTTAATGTTTCGGAAATGTAGTAACCAAATGACGTCTTTTTTAAAAGTAAAATAATTTCAAAGACGTATTTTTCCAATAAATACTCATAGTCAAAGACATAAATTTTCAAAAAAAAATTCTTTTTTTAAAACGAATGACGTCCTCCCTGTTGAAAATAATGACGTCTTTCTAAGACGTCTTTGAAAGACATCTTTAAAAGACGTCTCTGAAGACGTCTTTGGTCGTGTCTAAGATTGGAACCAAAAAAGACGTCATTTTTCCAATGTTTAGAAAATTCAACAAATAACGTCTTTTTATTATTTCAAAGACCTATTTTTTTTAATAAAAATGACGTCTTTTCTTACGAATTTTTATTTAAAAAATACGTTTTTGAAATTATAAAAAGACGTATTTTTATTAAAAAAAATACGTCATTAAAAATGTAAAATGACGTTATTCGTTAAATAGCTTTTCTAAACATTGGAAAAATGACATCTTTTTTGTTCCAATTTCAGACACAACTAAAGACGTCTTTCAAAGACGCCTTTTCCCCGAATTTAGGAAAAAAAAAAAGTCATTTTTCATGAATTATGTCATTGAAAAATGATTTTACATGATAATCATTTTCCATTTAAAGGAAAAAACAACAAAAACAAGGTAAACCTCGTAGTTTCAACTCTTCGAAAAACGAAGAGCATTTGCGATTAAGCTGAGATCATTCTGGCTTTATATATCTGCGTCTTTGAAATTTGTATAAGGGATCGCAAAACTTGAAAATCGCCACCTAGTGACTTACAGTCGAATTGATGGTTGCGCTTGCGTCAATTTTATTTTAACTCACCAGGTGGCGATTTTCAAGTTTTGCGATCCCTTATACAAATCTCAAAGCGCAGATATATAAGGCCAGAACGCTCTCAGTTCAATCGCATATGCTCTTCGTTTTTCGAAGAGTTGAAACTACGAGGTTTACCTCGTTTTTGTTGTTTATTCCTTTAAATGGAAAATGATTATCATGTAAAGTCATTTTTCAATGAAATAATTCATGAAAAATAACGTTTTTTTCCTAAATTTGTAGAAAATGACGTCTTTAAAAGACGTCTTTAGTTGTGTCTGAAATTAGAACAAAAAATATGTCATTTTTCCAATGTTTAGAAAAGCTATTTAACAAATAACGTCATTTTACATTTTCAAAGACGTATTTTTTAAATAAAAATTCGTAAGAAAAGACGTCATTTTTATTAAAAAAATACGTCTTTGAAATAATAAAAAGACGTCATTTGTTGAATTTTCTAAACATTGGAAAAATGACGTCTTTTTTGGTTCCAATGTAAGACACGACCAAAGACGTCTTCAAAGACGTCTTTCAAAGACGTCATTATTTTCAACAGGGAGGACGTCATTCGTTTTAAAAAAAGAATTTTTTTTTGAAAATTTATGTCTTTGACTATGAGTATTTATTGGAAAAATACGTCTTTGAAATTATTTTACTTTTAAAAAACACGTCATTTGGTTACTATATTTCCGGAACATTAAAAAAATGACGTCTTATTTTGTTCCAATCTAAGACACGACCAAAGACGTCTTCAAAGACGTATTCAAAGACGTCTTCAAAGACATCTTTCAAAGACGTACTGGAAAGACGTCATTATTTTCAAGAGGGTTGATATCTTATTTGCAATCCAAGCTCATAAAAAAATAACAAGTCCAAATGATTTTTTATTTTAACAAAAATTATTGTATAAATATAGCTTTAGTGCGGACAAGTCATTATATTTGTTTAATTTAAGAATTTAAAAAGATATTGATAAAATAAAAAAAGCAAAACTCGATTGCTGCGGCTCCGACCCTGGTAGACTTTGAAACATTTTAAATGGACTCGAAACTAGGAAATAGGAATTAAAAATGGGCAAAAATGTTTATATTTTAAATAAAAGAAAATTATCAAAGAATTAACCAATTCTTATGTCAAAAAAATATTGTGACGATTACTCTGTCGGGATGTGAAAAGATCGTGATTAACGTATATTTCTAACCTATAAAAAGTGATAATTTGTTTATTTAAGTCGAAAATTTGCAGTTTGACATATTAAAAATAAGTTTATAAATGTTTTTTCTATTTAAACAAATTTTAAAAAGTAATAATTAAGTATTACGTAGTATTAGAATTAAATAAAACTAGTGCTAAATAAGTTCAAAGGTATGGTTAAAATATCTAAAGATGACATGCAAACATTGTTTCTAAAACTATTTCATTAAATATTCACTTTACAACTGCTTCAAATATATGGAGATAGTTTTTTCTTAACAAATGTGATACGCACCGCACTATGAGAAGTGATGCCTTTGCTTCATAAACATGGAAATTATACATAATGTGTAAAACTTTCTGCACAAACACAATTCGGTATCAACGAATATGATGCGCACGGCACTGTAAAAAGCGATGCCTTTGCTTCATAAACACGGAAACCATATATGTGTACTGCTTTCTTCGTATGGCAAGCATGTGATATACCGAAAGACTTACTGCACGTTTAAACACAATTCGGTATTTATTGTGCTTGTTTCAAAAATATCGTATATGCATGTCTCTTTGCGTCTTTTTTGTTGTTACTTGTCTCTTCACCGTATTTAGAGGTTATAATAGAGCACAGGAGATTAATATTATTTCGCAGGTTATTTTAATATTGTCTCAAACTTATTTTATTTCTAGCCAAGTTTAATGGTGAATTAATACCTTTTAACTATCTAAGAATTTGCAATCCAGTAAATGCCGGTAAAGTGGGAAAAAAGCGTTACATCGATAGCTAAGAACTGGGAATTAAAACAAGCTTGTTTCTAGCATATGCGCAGTTTAAATGACTAAGAAATAGCTTGGAAATGGAATCAGATTCTACCAGGGGACATGCCGTTAAGTTGATAAATGACAATTTTTAAAATATATGCTTCTTTGATCCTAATAAATATTTTATTCATTTATGAGTAATTTAATTTAAATTGAACAAGTATCATTTATGAAAGCGCTTTTTTATATAAGACAACATTTGCGATTTTCGTTTGGATTAATATTAATTTCTTTCATTTCAAATAGCATTAAGAGCATGCATATGCTCTACTATACCAGCCGGTATAGCAGAGTGTAGGCCGAATTTTTTGAATCGAAGAATTAACTTTGTAAAAAAACCAATCATCAGAATGAATTTTCCTTTTACAGTTCACTCTATTGTGAAACAATAAAGGGCGGAAAATAGAAAAACTTCAGAAAAATAGTGAATTTTTCGAAAATAGAGATAATAGTATAGCAGAGCGTAGGCCGAATTTCTAGAATCAAAGAATTAACTTTGTAAAAAAACTAATCATCAGAATGAATTTTTCTTTCGTAGGTCACTCTATTTTGAGATAATAAAGGGCGAAAAATAGAAAAACCTCAGGAATTCGGAAAAAAATTATTTTTCTCAAAATAATATGATAATTATTTTCATATTATTTTGAGAAAAAAAATTTTTTTTTGTCATGACAACATTAAACATTCTATTATGATAATTATTTTCATATTGTTTTGAGAAAAATAATTTTTTTTCGAATTCCTGAGGTTTTTCTATTTTCCACCCTTTATTATCTCGAATTAGAATGACCTACGAAAGGAAAATTCATTCTGATTATTAGTTTTTTTACAAAGTTAATTCTTCGATTCAAAAAATTCGGCCTACGCTCTGCTATACTATTATCTCTGTTTTCGAAAAATTCATTATTTTTCTGAAGTTTTTCTATTTTCCGCCCTTTATTGTTTCACAATAGAGTGAACTGTAAAAGGAAAATTCATTCTGATGATAGGTTTTTTTACAAAGTTAATTCTTCGATTCTAGAAATTCGGCCTACGCTCTGTTATACCGGCCAGTATAGTAAAGCGTATATTTTTATTAAATAATTAATTGGGTCCTTGCATGAAAAAATGCATTATATCCATCAGGTAGAATATGAAAAAATAAAAGACCCGTATTTTTTTGTTTTTTAAAATATGATGAATTGCAAAAGTTATAGCCAGTAGAAATTAATACAATTTTGATATATATAGATATAGCGCCAATGTATATGACGTCACGATTGCTAAAACAATCGTGAAGTCACACAATTTCAACTACCTCTATCTCTTTGAGTTTTCATTTTTATGGTATAAGAAAAAATACGTGTCTTTTATTTTTTCTTTTTCTAAATAACGGATATAATGGATTCAAAAAAAATTTTTCATGCAAAGACCCAATTGTCAATATATAATTGTTCAATTTAAAAAAAATTTTGCATCGCTTCTAAGTAAGCTTTATTGATTATGTACTTACTTTTTAAAGAAATAGATAACTCAAAATTAATAAGAAACCTTTACAGTTTAAAAGATTTTTTTTTTTTAAAATGAAGATAATGATTTTTTTTAATGAGAAAAATATTCTAGTAGAAATGTGAACACCAAAAATGGTGTATACAAATATTTCTGAGAATTATTAAGAGGAGGTGGAGTATATCCATCCTTTTCTAATCAGAGAATTGATTTTTTCACAAAAATTAATAATTGTAGCAAAAAATAAGAAGAAAGCCCCATCTCGTATAATAAAAAGCAACATTTTCTTTTATGAGGAAAAATTATTTTTATCGCTTTGTTTTTAAGAAAACCTTGAAAAACTGAATTGTCCATCCTAACCTCTATTTTTTAAGTTTTTCAAGGTTTTCTTCAAAACTAATCGATGAAAATAATTTTTCCTCATCAAAGAAAATCTAGCTTTTGATTATACAAGATGGGGCTATCTCCTTATTTTTTGCTAAAATTATTAGTTTTTGCAAAAAAATTCATTCTTTGATTAGAAAAGGACAGAGATATACGACCTGCTCTTAATAGTTATATTTTGTCATGTTAATATTGGCTAATGAATAGTCCATTTTTGCCGAATCTACAAAATTAAAATTTTTGGTATAGACAAACGTTGATAGAAATATATTGGTATTTTAAGTACTTATTAATTTTTGAACATATAAATTTAATACATCTTTTCATTCATATTTTATATATAAACATATTTTTTGCATTCATTAAACATATTTTATATTTATAGTGTTTTTTCTGTTTCTAAGATTCACATTGAAATCCTCGAAAATTTTCGTAACATGTTAGTGGTATGAAGGTAAAAAAAATAAACATTATATATTGGTTAAAATGATAGCAAAAAAAAAATTCCCATTTTCAGTTCTTCATTTCAAAGCAATGGTCATAAAATATTTAAAAAATCTTTTTAATTACCAGGTTATAGTGTAAAGTTTTAAGAGATATGCATTTTTGATCCTTAAGAGAATTTATTTTATTTCAAAGTCTTTTTTTTAATATAAACAAATGTAATCTATTAAACTATAATTTCGCTATACTATACTATAATAACTATAATTTTTTTAATTTATAATTATATATATACTATTTCTTATATTCGCATCTATACGAAGATTCTTCCTTTTCAATAATAAAATGTTTTTTCATGCGAAATTATAGTTTAATAGATTACATTTGTTTATATTAAAAAAAAGACTTTGAAATAAAAAAAAATTCTCTTCAGAATCAAAAATGCATATCTCATAAAATTTTACACTATAACCTGGTAATTAAAAACATTTTTTAAATATTTTTATGTTACTATCAATAATGGCCTTGATTCATACACTGAAAAATAAGTGGAAAAGAAGCACTACCATCGGTAACGAAACTATACTTTTTTCGTT
Organism: Anastatus disparis; assembly: GCA_017163975.1. NCBI lineage: Eukaryota > Metazoa > Arthropoda > Insecta > Hymenoptera > Eupelmidae > Anastatus > Anastatus disparis. Next base: position 971,354 of record JAFFSR010000327.1, read on the forward strand.
TCGTGCGCACAGAGTGCCACTGCGGGAAAACAGTGGTGCCACTGTGGGACGAGAGGAGTACTTCGAACGAAATCTCACGTGAGTTGGAATACACATGCACAACAAAAAGAGCTGTTAGCTTCGACAGTGGGGCGTCACGTTCCCCACGAGAGAAAGCATTAGCATTCTTACGGTTTCGTGGAGCAGAAGTACTTCGAGGGACTCGTGGACTACTACTTATTTTTCAGTGTACTATATATAGTATAAATCAAGGCCATTATTGATAGTAATATTGTTATGCTAATATTCGCTAAAAGTGGGCATTTTAATTATTTCGAAATATTTTAACCTTTCTTAATTTACACCTTACGTTTTAATTATAAAATATATTTAATAAATAAAAAAAAATGAAACCAGTACCATATTGTAAATGTAATCGTCAATTAAAAATAAATACTGTAATAATAACTAAAAATGGTTAAGAATATTAAGTATTGATAATGAATTTTTTTTTATGTGTATGAAATAAATTTTTTTCAATTTTTTATAATTTTAGGTTTTATCGTTAAAATAAACAGCATGAATTCTCCTTCTAATGAGATTTAATTGTGGGTATTTTTTTTGTATCTTTTATAGAATTTTAATCTCCAAAAATACGCATATATTAGCCTTTTTTTAGCATTATAAAGTTAAAAAAACGCCATAAATTAAAATTTTCAACTCTTTATTTTAAAACAATGATCATAAAATGGTTATGTTTTCAATTTCCATCAGGGAAGTTTATCGAAATTGTTAAATGATTTCTGAAATTTAAAAATCATTTTTAAATATTGAAAAAATATTCAATATAAAATAATTTGTTTATTTTTATTTCACAACTATTTGCAAGCAATTTGCAATTTTTTGAAGTTGAAATTTCAACATACACTTATAAAATGTTTAATAAACTTTTAGCCTCTTAAAAATTAATTTGTTTAAACTCATAAAATAATTTTATAAGTATAAAGATTTATTTTTTTTACAATAAAAATACTTATTTTACTTCAATCAAAAAATAATTCAAGCTTATGAGAGATATATTTCTTAGATTCTAAAAAATATTTTATTTATTTTGCTCTCAAATTTCTTCAGTTATTATATATAAATATCGTTTATTATACAAAGTAATTAATTCTTTTATTTTAAAGAATAATAAATAAAAAATATAAAAATTTTTATTTAATAATTGATTGTGAGCCAACATATAATTTTTTTAGCGAGAAAAATCACATCAAGTATTAGCCTCTTCCGAAAACAATACTTTTATACGTATAAAGATTAATTTTTTCATCTTTCGATTAAAATAGTGATATCTTTACTGTCATAAAAAATAGTTGAAGCATTTTTGAATAATATATCTTCAATGAAAAAAATTTTTATTCATTTGAATTTCATATTCCATAAGTTAAAGAAACATCATTTTTTAAACATTTTTTCTAGATATAAAGTATTTACAATCATTTAAAAGTATTACTTATTAAATTTATGAAATAATTTGTTTAATTTTAAAATGATTTCTCTTAATCGAAAGAATATTTATTGAAAATTATTGTGATTTTTTATCAATAATTATTTATAATAACCAAAGTTTTATATTAAAATTTCAAAATTATTTTTAAGGAAGTTTTATTCATCTTTAAATTACTTACCGAAAAATGGAATCAATTTAAATTGATAAAATAATTTAGAGATTGAAAGATTAATTTTTTCATAGTAATATTAGTGAAAGCTTTTTAAAGATATGTTTTTTTAATCATAATAAGTATTCTTTGTTTTTAAAGATTATTTTGTAGTTTATTAAACCGCTTTTTGCATAAAAAACATTTTACTAGGGAAAAAATAGACTCATATAATGCTTAATTTAAGCGTGTAGCTGCAAAGGTGGCTATCTCCATTTTTTCCGAATTCATTTTTATTGCATTTTCGTATACAGAACATTAAAATTTATCATGAAAAAATCATATGGGACCAAAATATAGGTATAGTCTTTTTTTATGAAATGAAAAAAATATGGTGTATTGCAAAATACACTGACTTTTAAGTATAAGTACAGCAGAAAATGTTATTTCTTGAAAAAAATTTTTTGGAGATAACTACCCTGTTAAAAAAGTCCAGGTGGATTTCCACGTGGAAAATCCACGTGGAATTCCACGTGGATTTTCAGTCTGATTTACTTGGATTTTCAGGGTGATTTACTTGGATTTTCAGGGTGAAAATCAGGGTGGAATTCCAGGTAGATTTTCAGGGTGAAAATCAGGTTGGAATTTTAAGGGGATTTTCAGTCTGAATTACTTGGATTTTCATAGTGAAAATCCACTCTGATTTTGAGTCTGAAAATCCACTCTGATTTTCATAGTGAAAATCCACTCTGATTTTCGTAGTGAAAATCCACTCTGATTTTCATAGTGAAAATCCACTCTGATTTTCATAGTGAAAATCCACTCTGATTTTCATAGTGAAAATCCACTTTGATTTTCAGTCTGAAAATCCACCCTGATTTTCATAGTGAAAATCCACTCTGATTTTCAGTCTGAAAATCCACCCTGATTTTCATAGTGAAAATCCACTCTGATTTTCAGTCTGAAAATCCACCCTGATTGTGGATATATTTAAGCATTCAAAAAAATATTTTTATCAAATTAAATTTATTTATGTTTTTCATTGCAACCACAAAAATATCTCTGCTCACTTAATAGAATAGAACGTGAGAAAGTAGGCCGAATGATCGTCGTTTTAGACAAAATTAAACTGTTAGTTTATAAGCTCTAAAGTCTTTTATTCTTTTCATGCGCGTTGGCTTGCCATAAGAAAGTCAATACATAAAAAGCGTGGTAGCCCCCTAGTGGTTAGTTATTGAATATGAATATACACATGTATATAATAGTACTGATGATTAACCGTTAGGGGGATGCTCCGCTTTCTACCTATTGACTTTCTTATGGCAAGCGAACGCGCACGAAAAGAATAAAAGACTTTAGAGCTTATAAACTAACAGTTTAATTTTGTCTAAAACGACGATCATTCGCCCTACTTTCTCACGTTCTATTCTATTAAGTGAACAGAGATATTTTTGTGGTTGCAAATAAAAACATAAATAAATTTAATTTTATAAAAATATTTTTTTGATTGCTTAAAAATATCCACAATCAGAGTGGATTTTCACTATGAAAATCAGAGTGGATTTTCACTATGAAAATCAGAGTGGATTTTCAGACTGAAAATCAGAGTGGATTTTCACTATGAAAATCAGAGTGTATTTTTAGACTCAAAATCAGAGTGGTATTTCACTATGAAAATCCAAGTAATTCAGACTGAAAATCCCCTTAAAATTCCAACCTGATTTTCACCCTGAAAATCTACCTGGAATTCCACCCTGATTTTCACCCTGAAAATCCAAGTAAATCACCCTGAAAATCCAAGTAAATCAGACTGAAAATCCACGTGGAATTCCACGTGGATTTTCCACGTGGAAATCCACCTGGACTTTTTTAACAGGGTACTTTTGCAGCTATACGCTTTAATTAATTTAAAAAATTATTTTTTATAATTCAAAGAATATTTTATGTAAAATATTCTTTAATTTATAATTAATAATTATTTACTATCAATACCAAATTTTTTCACTTCAACATTTTAATATTGTTTTTAAGAAAGTTTTATTAATCTTCAAGATTTCCCAATAAAATTTATTATTTTTAAAATTATTAAATTTTTTTTTTTTTACTTATGAAAATATTTTTTTTTTATTAATATTGTTACGAGTGCCGTATAGTAGCAAATATAGAAAAAATGCAAGAGTGCAGTTTATAGAATATGAAGCAACAAAAGAAATAAAAATGCATCGGTGGGAATGGCTCAACGTTTGGGCGCTTGTCTGTTGTGCAAGAGGCCTGAGGTTTGAGATACGTCGCAGACGCTTTCTTGCCTTTTTTATATATTATATTATTCGCTTAATAAAAAAATAAAATTTTTAACAATGTATACAATAGTAAAATATTTTCAGTTATACTTTTTGAATATAGAAAAGAATTATTTCAAAGATTATTGTTATTAATTAAAAGAAAAGTTATTTATTAAGGCGACTTCGGACTTTAGGTTAGGTTTTATTTTTGAGTTTACAAATTACTCTTTCAATATGTAAAACTTTTCAGATTTTTTAATTTTCCTCCATTCTACGGATTATAATAAATGGTGGAAAATTAAAAAATCCAAAAAATTTTAGAAACTCAAAGAGTAATTTGTAAACTACAAAATAAAATTCAACCGAACTTCCGTAATCGCCTTAACGGGATGTCGTAGTTGTTGGAATCGAGTTTTGCTTTTTTTATCTTACTGATATCTTTTTAAATTCACTATTTGGGCAAATATAATGACTTGTCCGCGCTAAAACTATATTAATACAATAATTTTTGTTAAATTAAAAATTCAATTTAGCTTCATATTTTTTTATGAACTTTGAATGAAAATTAGATATCAAGCTCGATAAACCTAACCTCAAAATAGTATATATCGAAAGTTTGTTTATAACTTTTTATGCATATTATTTTGATAAATTTCTTGACTTGTCCGCGCTAAGGATTAATCTTACGAATTTTCTTACTGAAGTGAAAGATTTTGATTAGACGCACTGTTTACTCATGAACTTTGAATAAAAATATTATTAGGAGGAGCAGAACTACGATATCCTCTTAAACCGCTTTTTACCATTGAAAACATTTTATTAGCATAAACAAGTATGCATATATAAATCATGTTTTCCCTGGTAGAAATTAAAACGTTTTTTTACCATTTTATGACCAGTAGAAATGGATAGATAGATAGATAGATAGATAGATAGATAGATAGATGGATGGATGGATGGATGGATGGATGGATGGATGGATGGATGGATGGATGGATGGATGGATGGATGGATGGATGGATGGATGGATGGATGGATGGATGGATGGATGGATGGATGGATGGATGGATGGATGGATGGATGGATGGATGGATGGATGGATGGATGGATGGATGGATGGATGGATGGATGGATGGATGGATGGATGGATGGATGGATGGATGGATGGATGGATGGATGGATGGATGGATGGATGGATGGATGGATGGATGGATGGATGGATGGATGGATGGATGGATGGATGGATGGATGGATGGATGGATGGATGGATGGATGGATGGATGGATGGATGGATGGATGGATGGATGGATGGATGGATGGATGGATGGATGGATGGATGGATGGATGGATGGATGGATGGATGGATGGATGGATGGATGGATGGATGGATGGATGGATGGATGGATGGATGGATGGATGGATGGATGGATGGATGGATGGATGGATGGATGGATGGATGGATAGATAGATAGATATTATTATTTTTATGAAAATACAAAAAGCGTGTAATAAAATTTATAAATATAAAAATGAATTTGCAAATAAAGTTTTACACAGTGTATAAATATTAATGTAATCAGTTAATCTCTATACCTAATAATACTGAATACCTCCTCAAAGCTGACTTGAACCTGTTAAGCAATGGAAAATTTTTTATATAAAATGGAAAAGACTTTTTTACCATTTTATGAAGAAATGTATTATTTTTAATTGATAAAATGCATTTACAAATATAAAGATTCATTTTTAATAAAAGTAATGATTTTTTCATATCAAAATAATTAAATGTTTTCAAAGATATGCTTTTTCAATACTAAAAAGTATTATTTTCATTTTAAATAATTTTTTATTAATTTAAATAATGCAATTTATTTTACCGTTTTTTGCATTCAACTTTTTATTATAAGAAAGAAATAAATCTATTGAAATCATCAAATGTTTCATTTAATTTAATAATAATTTTTTAGAATTGTAAATGTATATTTATTAAAAGATATTTATCTATTAAGTAATAATTATTTTCTAACAACATAAAATCATTTTACTACAAATATTTTGTGAGTGATTTTCACGAAATTTTTTTTTCGTTTTAGCCCGTCGCACAAAAAATGAAATTCTTTTAATTTTTAAAATTTTGTTTTATATACGTACATTTTTTCTTTGCATCTAAATAATATTTTACTAATTATTATTACAAAACAAATTTCTTTTATGATAAGAAGTATTTTATTGATTTGTAAATTATTTTCTTTGAAAATAAATACATTTTATCTATTTCTTCGATTGAAAAACACCATCTTTGATTTAAACAAATTTTTAAGTCTAATAGTTATAATAATAAAGTTTAAGTGCATATATTGTAGAAAAACAGTCAGCAAAGCCACCTACAATTTGTCGGGGGTAATATTTGAAATAAAATTTTACTTCCTTTAAAATTTTCAAAGACTAATTTTTAATTTTAATGAATAAGAAACTATAGCTGATAGGAAACCTACTTTAATAATGTCATGACATTATCGTTTTCAATTTGAAATTCCATTTGATATGAATATATCATTATTTCCATTGTGAGATGTTAATATTATTTTAATGTAAAACATTTATAATAAATTTTTGTTATAAATTAAATCTTAATATGACATTGATATAATAGCAATCTTACTGAAAAAGTTTTGGCATAGCCTACATATTTCAGGTTTTATAATAATTTATAAATATTGATATTTATGACAAAATTAACTATTATATTTTTTAATTAAAAACTCATTTTTATTAATTAATATTTTTTTTGTTATATTTAATATTTCATATTATTAATTTTTTATAAACTTCTTATGTATTTTTTGCATTATTCTACAAGTGGATATTTGATTTATAATTATTACATAAATTTATTACCTTTTTTTTTTTAAATTAATGAAATTATTTACATGAACATGAAAAGCCTTTTCTTACAATTGTATTCATGGTTTTTAATTTGTAATTATGGTGTACAGCAGTGATTCGGACTATGTAGATTTTAATCGTAATACTACTCACACGATGCTCGCACGATTGAAATAGATATTACTCGCATCAATTCGAACGTCTAAGGTGAATGTCCCGATATATGACTATCTTAAGAAATGGATCGCCCAATAGATTGTCCATGTTAATTCTTACTTTTATCCCTGACTATCTTGTATAATTGTCAAGGTAGTTATTTATCAGGACATTTTTTTACTGCAAGGAACATGAATATAAACAGTCCAAGATAATTTTCGGCACTTGGTGCTATTGCAGTTCAGAGAGATGAACAACTATAGTTAATAATATTAATGATCTAAATTTATCAATTGAATTAAATTTTAAATGTAATATATAAATTTGAATATTATATATAAAATTATATATTATATATAAAATATATTAAATTTATTTATAATTATTGTTTTATACACTCATTTATTTTATCTATAAATTCGTATATTTCAGATATTTGGAGTGTATTGGTAATATTTCCAATGGCAAAAAATGCAAAGCTCGAGCCACATTTAAAAATGGTGTTTATGATACCGCAAAAACAAACCACTTATGTTCACCAAATAACTTAGTGAACGAAGAAGCTGATTTTTTTATATTTTTAAAAAACCAGGCTACAGCGGGGTTGGGTGATCCTAAAGATTGCTACAGGTTAACTGCTGCTCGTTTTCCTAGTGCCGCTATACGGCATCCATATACTGAGTCTCTTGCCAGAAAAATTAGACGCTGGTGCTCACAATCAAGAGACTATAAAAATACAAATATTAAAGTCAAAAATATCGATCAATTTGTTAATCTAATGAAAGAGCATCCAGAAATATTAGATTATGCAATTAATTATAACGAAAATAAAAAATATTATTCATTAAAATATGAACTTATATTAATTAATGATCAAAAACACATAATTTTATATAATGAAGAATTCATACAAAGAATTCGAGATTCAAAAAAATTGTATGTAGATGGAACATTTGCAGTTGTTCCAAAAATAAAAGGTTTTACGCAATTATTAACCATAATGTGCGAAAAATTTTCATTCGTTAGTAAAAATTTTATTTTATCGTAAACATACTATTAAAAATTTATTTAATCGTATATTTGTATTGTAGGCCATCCTTGCATTTTATGTATTAATGACTACAAAGAAAAAAGAAGATTATATGAAAATTTTTGAATTTATTAAAAATAAAGTACCTTCCTTAAAACCGGCTTGGTTCATGTCTGACTTTGAAAAAGCTATGCGGAACGGGGCAAAAACTGTTTTTAAAGAAATAAAAATTAGAGGCTGCCATTTCCACTATTGTCAGGTAAAGTTTGAAAAATAAAATAATAAAAATAATAAATAAGTTTTTAATATATTACCTTAAGAGGCGGTCGGGACCAAATCGGTGACTTAGTTCAATGCTTACAATAAATGCTTATAATGATTTATTTATTCATTTGCATGGCAAAAATATAGTTATTTTATCTAACCATGTATATAAAGAATAATTTGAAACAGTTTTAGTAACAAAATAGTACATTATGATACATTTGACCCAAGTGGCACTATATTACACGGCACGAATTATCGCCCGAGCGAAGCGAGGGTGATATCGTGTCGTGTAATAAAGTTCTACTTAGGTCACGAGTATCGTATACTATTTTGTAGCACGTGGGACATAAATCCGCCAAATTAAATCTGTACTCTTAAAAATCAGTAATAAAAAAACTATGTACTGCACAAATGATGATTCGAAAAATAAAAGCGAAAACTATAAAAAACCAAATACTAGGCATCCTGTGAATAATAAATCAAAAATAAAAATAAAAACTATAAATGAACTAAAACTAAACACTTCATGAATGATAAATCGAAAAAGAAAAAAAAAAGTATAATTTCAAAAATATACTTAAAATGTGTAAAAATTAATTATTATCAATATCATTGATATTGTTTGTTGAATCATCTATTAACTGCAATGAGATCAAAATCCCGAAATTTTCGGAATTTTGAACTCATTGTGGTGGTTCTTGTTTCAAAAATATTTATTTTTGATTAGAATTAAAATTTTGATACTTCACATGTTACGCTATTATTAACTCTAGTTTTACCCGTACTTACTCATAATTGTTATTTAATTTGAAAAATGTTAATAGAAAAGAGTTTTAATATACTACAGCTCATTGTTATTTATGAAAATACTTTAAAAAATAATCTACATATCAAATTATTTTTTATTATACTTACGTTACCTATAAGTAAATTCATTATTATACTGTGTAAAAAAGTGCCACCTAGGTAACGGAAGAGCGTCACCTAAATGTGGATGTAGGTCCCGCAGTACTATAAAAATATAAAATATTGTCATAAAGCGAAAAATGCCATCTAACAGTCGATGCGGCTGTTATTTGCATGCAATAGATTTCAATTTAGCATTTTTCGCTTCATGACAATATTTAATATTTTTTTTTTGTTGTAACCGTTTCAAATTATTCATTATGATTATGGTTAGAGGAAATGACTATATTTTTGCCGTGCAAATGAATAAATAAATCATTATAAGCATTATAGTAAGCACTGAACTAAGTCACCAATTTGGTTCCGACCGCCTCTTAATGGCATGTCGGAGTTCTCTCCCTCTTAATAATATTTTCATTCAAAGTTTATGAATAAACGAGGCGTCAAATCAAGCAAACTTTTAATGTACACTTGGCGGAAAGGATATTTTTCCGAATGTTAACCTCAAATGGCAACATTGCATATTTTACCACAGGCATAAGACAATTTCCAATTGTAGAGCAAATTTCACATCATTGTTACTCATTACTTAATGACATAATTTTAGTAAACAAACAATATTACTTTCTTTTTTCATGATCCGAATTATTATTTTATTAAATAAAATTTTTATTTCTTAGTTCAATAATCACATAGAATCTAATATTGTGAATTTAAATTATATAGGCAATAATATTTAAGTTGTTATCATTTGAATTTTGCATGAATAACCTATAAGAAACAACAAAATAATCATGATGCGAAACTCAATGCATAATTCGAAGTTTTCTTATGTCTGTGGTAAAATATGCAGCGCTGCCATTTGAGGTACACATTCGGAAAAATATCCTTTCCGCCAAGTGTACAGTATTTTGAGGTTAAGTTTATCGAGCTTGATATCTAATTTTCATTCAAAGTTCATGAAAAAATAACAAGCTTAACTGAATTTTTATTTTAACAAAAATTATTGTATCCACTTAGCTTTAGCGCAGACAAATTGTTATATTTTTTTAAATAATGAATTTAAATAGATATCTATAAAATAAAGCAAGAATCGTTTCCAACAACTCCGACATCCTATTAAGGCGACTTCGGAATTTAGGTTAGGTTTTATTTTTTAGTTTACAAATCATGCTTTTAATACATGAAATTTTTTGGATTTTTTAATTTTCCACCATTTTTTGATACCCACAGAATGGTGGAAAACTTACAAATCCAAGAAATTTTACGAACTTAAAGCGTAATTTGTAAACTACGAAATGAAAATTTAGCCTAACCTCCGTAGTCGCCTTAACTTTTAACTATAATCTTACAAAGACTGATTGATTAAATACATTTATGCGCTGCTTAAAATTAATATTGTATTTCAGGCTTCATTCAGAAATGCGATAGCTAAAAATGCTGCCATAAAAAAAATAAAATTGAAAATAATGAAAAACATCAAATGCTTTTAAAATTTATGGCACTGGCGTATTTGCCATCTCACCAAATTGAAGATGCCTTCAATTTTATTGATGAAGAGTGCCGGAGATTGCATGGCGATTATTTTAATGCCTTCATAGAGTATTTTAAATCAGAATAGCTACAAATTGTAAAACCAACAGGATTTAGTATTTATAGATTGAAAAACACCACAAACAACTTTTTGGAATCCTACCACAAGGAGTTAAAAAAAAATATTAAACATAAGCCAACGGGAGAAAATTTTCTAAGTAATTTCTTTTACATTGAAACTATAAATAAAAAATTTTAAGTAATAATTTTAAAATTAAATATTTGTATAGGAAAATTAAAAGAAGTTCAAGTAGATTCAACATTAAAATTAAATTCTTTGGAAATAACTTCAGATGTCAATACGAATAGAAAAAATAAAGGCAATCAAGAGAAAATAAGGGAGTTGTCCCAGTTGAAAATAAACACATAGTTTTATTACATGATTTTATCATATGGCCCCAGCAGAAAAAAATGTCCCAATTCTTCTAAAAATTTTCAAAACGTCTCAATTTTTTTCAGTTTGTTTCAGTTTGTCTCGTTTTTTTCAGATTCTTGCAATAACTTTTAGAATGAGTTAAAATGTTTTATTTAAGTATTTGGACAAAACACTCAGAGTATTTCAGTTTGTTTCATTTTCTCTCATTTCTTTCTGAACAAATAACGATAGAAACCGAAAGAAACTTAAACAAACAGAAATAATCTGAAAAAAAATGAAAGAAAATGAAATAAACAGAAACTAAATGAAAAAAAGTGAAAGAAATTGAAACAATTTGAGAGAAATCAAAACAGATTAAGATAACTGAAATAAACTAAAAATTTCATAATATTACTGATTTCTTTTTTCGTCAGTTAGAAAATGAAAGAAAATGAAACATACTGAAAATTTCCGATAATTCCTGAAACAGTTTAAAATGTACTATTTGTTTCGTCCCAATTTTCACAAGAACTTTCCGTTCATTTCAGTTTCTTTCAGAAATTTTCAATTACTCTCGTTTATTTTTTCCGCTGGGGGGTTTTATTATGTGGTTTTATCATATGGTTTTATTACATGTTTTTTGGTTTCAATTTATCATATGATGAAAGTATATGATAAAATCATATAATATAACCCTATGATGAAATCGTATAGTAAAACTATATGGTGAAGACAAAATAAAACCATATTCACGGAGAGAAGAAACAGTTAACAGCTACTCAAAAAATTTGGAATCATTACTAACTTTGTTCGGCAATAATTAAAGGTAAAGGACAAAATATAAATCTATAATTTAGCGCCACGCGATAAAAGTAAGGTTATGATTTTACAAATGATCTGAGAAAACTAAGGACTGATTATTAAAGAGTTAGATAGCTAGTCATAAAAAGTTAAATGAAGAGTCAAACTGAGAATTATTGTCTGCAGTCTGCCCATGGGCAAAATACAGACACTAATTCTCAGTTTGACTCTTCATTTAACTTTTTATGACTAGCTACCTAACTCTTTAGTAATCAGAGGGGCTATTCAAGTAGTGATACACCGTATCACTTTCTTATGTAGTTTCCGGTTTAGATCTCTTGTTTGTAACAGCCAATAAAAAACGCAGAACGAGGTTTCCAGTCCCTTTCTAGATGGTCCCTAGAATAGAATATAAAATATTTTTTATACATGGATTTACAATTTATTAAGACAATAATATACTTCTAATGTTGTCAATAACTCTTGCCATGTATATGTAGAATAATTATCGATGCTAATCTTATTTGAAAAGTCTAAAATATTTTTGTAAAGCGAAAAATGCTGCGCGTAATAGAGCCGATGTAAACATGTGTATTTTTCTTTAGTGCGACATAGAAAGCAATACTAAAGAATGATGATTACATATGCTCACGCCGGCTCTATCTCACCCCACACAGCATGAAAGAATTTCGAAATAATTTCATGAAATATTACAAGTAATAATACGTTGAAAAAATTTAAAAAGGACTTAAAAAGATAACCATATTCTTTTGAAAAGAATTTATGAAATAATACACAGAAAGATTACAAAGTCTTTACAAAAATAATACCAAGAAGGAAATGAAAGTTAAAATATGAAATATTACACGAATCCTTTCTAAAAGGACTTTGAAATGACTTCTTGAAAGGAAACAAGAAATAACTCAGAAATCTTCCAAAGATTCTAGTCATGAAATAATTTAGAAAGATTTTCGAAATAATCTAAGGTATTCTTTCTACGAATCATTTCAAGATACTTACAAAAAGCTTTTATGTAATAATTCCAAGCAAGGTTTTGGTAATATTTCAAGTAATCTTACATGAAATAATTTTAAAACCTTTTTGAAATAATTCATGAAAGAACTTATCATGACGATAAAAGTTATTACATGAATCCTTACTGAAAGGACTTTGAGAGAACTTCTTGAAAGGAAACAAGAAATAGCTCAGAAATCTTCCAAAGATTGTAGTCATGAAATAATTTAGAAAGATTTTTAAATAATCTAAGGTATTCTTTCAACGAATCATTTCAAGATACTTACAAAAAGCTTTTATGTAATAATTCCAAGCAAGGTTTTGGTAATATTTCAAGTAATCTTACATGAAATAATTTTAAAACCTTTTTGAAATAATTCATGAAAGAACTTATCATGACGATAAAAGTTATTACATGAATCCTTACTGAAAGGACTTTGAGAGAACTTCTTGAAAGGAAACAAGAAATAACTCAAAAATCTTCCAAAGATTCTAGTCATGAAATAATTTAGAAAGATTTTCGAAATAATCTAAGGTATTCTTTCAACGAATCATTTCAAGATACTTACAAAAAGTTTTTATGTAATAATTCCAAGCAAGGTTTTAGTAATATTTCAAGTAATCTTACATGAAATAATATTAAAACCTTTTGAAATAATTCATGAAAGAACTTATCATGACGATAAAAGTTATTACATGAATCCTTACTGAAAGGACTTTGAGAGAACTTCTTGAAAGGAAACAAGAAATAACTCAGAAATCTTCCAACGATTAAAATCAGAAAATAATTTAGAAAGATTTTCGGAATGATCTAAGGTATTCTTTCACCGGATCATTTCAAGATTCATTCAAAAAGCTTTTATGAAATAATTCATGTAATATTTTGGTAAAGTCTCAAGAAATCATACATGAAATAATTTTAAAACCTTTTTGAAATAATTCATTAAAGAACTTATCATGACGATAAAAGTTATTACATGAATCCTTACTGAAAGGACTTTAAGAAAACTTCTTGAAAGGAAACAAGAAATAACTCAGAAATCTTCCAAAGATTCCAGTCATAAAATAATTTAGAAAGATTATCAAAATGATCTAAGGTATTCTTTCAACGAATCATTTCAAGATACTTACAAAAAGCTTTTATGTAATAATTCCAAGCAAGGTTTTGGTAATATTTCAAGTAATCTTACATGAAATAATTTTAAAACCTTTTTGAAATAATTCATGAAAGAACTTATCATGACGATAAAAGTTATTACATGAATCCTTACTGAAAGGGCTTTGAGAGAACTTCTTGAAAGGAAACAAGAAATAACTCAGAAATCTTCCAAAGATTGTAGTCATGAAATAATTTAGAAAGATTTTTTAAATAATCTAAGGTATTCTTTCAACGAATCATTTCAAGATACTTACAAAAAGCTTTTATGTAATAATTCCAAGCAAGGTTTTGGTAATATTTCAAGTAATCTTACATGAAATAATTTTAAAACCTTTTGAAATAATTCATGAAAGAACTTATCATGACGATAAAAGTTATTACATGAATCCTTACTGAAAGGACTTTGAGAGAACTTCTTGAAAGGAAACAAGAAATAGCTCAGAAATCTTCCAAAGATTGTAGTCATGAAATAATTTAGAAAGATTTTTTAAATAATCTAAGGTATTCTTTCAACGAATCATTTCAAGATACTTACAAAAAGTTTTTATGTAATAATTCATGCAATATTTTGGTAAAGTCTCAAGAAATCTTACATGAAATAATTTTGAAATCTTCTTGAAATATTTCATGAAATAACTTATGATGAGAATAAAAGTTATTAAATAAATCCTTACTGAAAGGACTTTGAAAAGACTTCTTGAAAGGAAACAAGAAAGAACTCAGAAATCTTCTAACGATTAAAATCAGAAAATAATTTAGAAAGATTTTCGGAATGATCTAAGGTATTCTTTCACCGAATCATTTCAAGATTCATTCAAAAGCTTTCATGAAATAATTCATGCAATATTTTGGTAAAGTCTCAAGAAATCTTACATGAAATAATTTTGAAATCTTTTGAAATATTTCATGAAATAACTTATGATAAGAATAAAAGTTATTACATGAATCCTTACTGAAAGGACTTTGAAAGGACTTTATGAAAGAAAACGTGAAAGATAACAGAATCATTTAGAAATATTTTCGGGATTAGTTTATAATTTATCCGCTTGATGGCGGTATCTCTTATTCTCGCAAGCGGTAAGAGTGCTTCCCGTTTCATATATAAGGAAAATAAGAATCTTAAATGGAAACTATAAATTGTTATGCGTGCGATGTCTGTGTTATGATAACTTCGATTTTAACCGCTGTAAAACTATTCGTAATCCTATGAATAATTATATCATCATATATCCGTTATATATATAGTGTGTGTGTGTGTATTGATTCTAAATTGATTCTTAAATAATACAGGAAAGAATAAAATTTCTAGAACTTTACACGTCTCTCAACTAAAGATAGATGAAAAGATTAATGCATTATTACTAAAAGAATTCATGGATCCTTACAGAATTCTTTCATTGAAAGGATTCTGTAATAATTCTATGTCCGAGGTATATTTCTTTCAGAAATAATACAATGAAATATTTTTAAAATATTTTATATCATTCTTACAGAATACTTTCAATGAAAGATGTATGAAAAGATTTAAGAATTATTACCAAAAGAATTCATGGATCCTTACAGAATTCTTTTATTGAAAGGATTCTGTAATAATTCTATGTCCGAGGTATATTCCTTTTAGAAATAATACAATGAAATATTTTAAAAATATTTCATATTATTCTTACAGAATCCTTTCAATGGAAGATGTATGAAAAGATTTACGAATTATTACCAAAAGAATTCATGGATCCTTACAGAATTCTTTCATTGAAAGGATTCTGTAATAATTCTATGTCCGAGGTATATTCCTTTTAGAAATAATACAATGAAATATTTTAAAAATATTTCATATTATTCTTACAGAATCCTTTCAATGGAAGATGTATGAAAAGATTTACGAATTATTACCAAAAGAATTCATGGATCCTTACAGAATTCTTCCATTGAAAGGATTTTGAAATGACTTGTGAATTCTTTATGAAATATTTTTATGTATTATTTTTAAAAGAATAATACCTCGGACATAGAATTATTTCAGAATCCTTTCAGTGAAATATTTCTGAAAGATTGTAGTCTTTTTATGAATCCTTTCAGAATCCTTTCAAAGTCCTTTCATGCTGTATGGGCACGCTGCATTTTTCGCATTACAACAATATTTTAGACTTTTCAAACAAGATTAGCATCAATAATTATTCTACTTATATATATATATATATATGGCTAGAGTTATCGACAACATTAGAGGTTATATTATTGTTTCAGTAAATTGTAAATCGTTGAGTAAAAATTATTTTACATTTTTCTCTTACCTGACCGCAGTGCCCCCATGCGGCAAATAGTTCCGACCGCTTCTTAAAGAGAATTATCAATTTTTTTGTTTTGGAAATAAAAATTAATGATATAAAAATATAATATTTAATAAAAGAAAGATAAAAAAGTCCAATTTTTAAAAATATTAATAATATTCAACGTAATTTTTATTTAAAATGCGCTTTAATGAATTTTAAGTTCGTAAAATTATTTATTTTTTCAGTTACATTTATTATTTTACTTTACTAAAATGAAATTAGATATATTCATATTTATTTTCTATTTTTATTACATGAGTTAAAAATGTCATACATTCCCTAGTGGAAATCGAATCTGTGAATAACTGTGAATAACTGGAAATAACTGTTATATAACTGGAAATAACTGTGAATAACTGGAAATAACTGTGAATAACTGGAAATAATTGGAAATAACTGTTATAAAATATTCAGATTGAGACAGGAATAACAGTAAGCACCAGTTATTCTCAGTTATTCCCAGTTATTTCCAGTTATTTACAGTTGAGTTGAAAAATAATTTGAAAAATTACAGATACTATAACAGTTATTCATAGTTATTCATAGTTATTTCCAGTTATTTCCAGTTATTTCCAGTTATTTCCAGCTAATCACAGATATTGCCAGTTATTTCCAGTTAAGTTGAGAAATAATTTGAAAAATAAAAGGTACTAAAAAAATGATAAAAGTTATAATATAGCGAAACTGGAAATAAATGTTAATAACTGTAGATAACTAGAAATAACTGAGAATAACTGTGAATAACTGTTATGCATCTTTTATTTTTCTCTGATTTTTCAAATTATTTGTCAAGTCAAATGGAAATAACTGGGAATATCTGTAAGTAACTAGAAATAACTGGGAATAACTGGGAATAACTGGTGCTAACTGTTATTTCTGTCTCAATCTGAACATTTTATAACAGTTATTTCCAGTTATTCCCAGTTATTCACAGCTATTCACAGATTCGATTTCCACTAGGGTTTATATAAATTTAGAAAAGATCCTTTTTTCAAAGAACACAAAAGGTTTTATTATTTGTAATTGAGTAAGAATGAAAAAAACAACTATAATTTATAATAATTTTTTTTCAATCTCTAATATCTTTTATTTACCAGGAAAAAATTACAGAATTAGCTACCTTTTCATTTCATATTAATATAACCCTACTAAAAAATGTCAGGTGAAAAATCACCTGATTTTTCACTTGACATTTTTACGCTCATGTGACTATGAGCGTAAAAAAAACTAAGTTCCAAACCTATAGAAAAATTCTAAGAATTTATCGCGGAAAACAATATTGAGATGTATGATTTTTTTCATTTCTCGTCATTTGATATTAATTTTTTATAAGTGGAAATTCAATTTTTTTATTTCATTTTCCTGGTCATAGAAATAACTTAAATTTCAAACCACTCTAAAAATTATAAGTCCCGATCTTATAATTTTTATCACAAGCCTCTTTTATTTACGAGAGAAAAAGAAACACATGAAAAACACATGCACAAGGAGTCTCTTTTATTCTTTTATACACTATTTATGAGTTGAATTAAAATGGAAAAAAGAGTGTATACACTTTTGATAAAACTACACTATTTATAAGTTAAGATTTTAAAGTTTTTACTATCGTAACCACGTGCGTTCGCTGTTCCTTCACACTAGAAAAAGTAACACATTTAGCTATAGCTGAAACAACTCACACGCCTTCTGTCGGTACCTCTCGTGCCTTAAGCGAAAATATCTCTCGACAAGAAACACAGACTTGGCCTAACGCAAACTAATGCTAAAAGAAGTGTAGGCTCGTGTTCATGAACTATTGTATTCTGTCTATCTCTCTCATATCAAGAAAAAAAGACAAGCGATACTATGCACGTTACGTTTATATAAATTTGAGCAAATTGTATTTAAAAAAAAATTTCTTTAAAACAAAGAAATATGCATTGATTCAAAGAAATTATTTCTTTACAGGCAAACAATGCATTATTTCATTGAAATTATACACGGGATTTCTTTGCACTAAAGAAAAAATGTTTCAAATTGAGACTATAAGATATTGCATTGAAGATAGATTACGTTGATATAAATATGAGTACTATAATTTTAAAGAACCATGTTTTTCTTTAGAAGAAAATATATTCGATACAAATCAATAATGCTTTGAGACAATGAAATATATTAGTGAAAAAAATTTTGAAATATTAAAATTTATTTTGAAATTTTCAAAAATTAATGAAATATTTCTTTGACTTGGTAATCTATAAAATTGTTCCTAAGAAACCAAATTTTGATTGAAAGAACTTTCTTTGAGTGAAACTGGGTGGGGTTCGATTTTTCTGAAGACCGTTATTTTTTTGGGCTTGACGTAGAATCTTAAAATTTAGAATCATGCTTTTCATAACATTCATTTAATTTATATAGAAATTCCGTTTTCAATTCATGGCTGCAATTGAAATGCATTAATTCGAATAAATTGTAATTGATATTTAGAATTGTAACAGGTATATAGAGCACTATATAATTATAAAATATTCCAAAATTTCTAATAAAATCTTTTGACAAGTATTAAAAGAATATAGAAGAATATACTTTTGATGGGTAGGGTTCGATTTTTCGAAAGACCGATATTTTTTTGAGCTTAACGTAGAATCTCAAAATTTAGAATGATGCTATTGATAACATTCATTTAAATTATTTAGAAATCTCGATTTCAATTCATGGCTGCTATCGAAATTTATTTATTTGAATAAATTATAATTGATATTTAGAATAGTAACAAGTATACAGAACACCATATTATGATTAGAAATTTCTAATAGAGTTTTCAAAAGTATATTTTTGTATATTCTTTCAATACTTGTCAAAAGATTTTGTTAGGAATTTCGAAATATTTTATAATTATATGGTGCTCTATGTACGTGTTACGATTCTAAATATCAATTATAATTTATTCAAATAAATAAATGGGTGGGGTTCGATTTTTCGAAAGACCGATATTTTTTTGTGCTTAAGAGGCGGTCGGAACCAAATCGGTGACTTAGTTCGATGCTTGTAATAAATGCTTATAATTATTTATTCATTTATTAATATCGTAGAAATATAGTCATTTCCTCTAGTCATGTATATAAAGAATAATTTAAAATAGTTAAAGCCACAAAAATATACAAAATATTGTTATAAAGCGAAAAATGCCACCTAACAATCGACACGACAGTTTTTTGCATGCGGTATATGTCAAGTCAGTTTGATATTTGTAATAAATGCTTATAATAATTTATTTACTTATTTATATGGTAAAAATATAGTCATTTCCTCTAGTCATGTATATAAAGAATAATTTGAATTAGTTTAAGCCATCAAAATATACAAAATATTATCGTAAAGCGAAAAATGCTGACTTGATATATACCGCAAGTCACTGATTTGGTTCCGACCGCCTCTTAACGTAGAATCTCAAAATTTAGAATAATGCTATTGATAACATTCATTTAAATTATTTAGAAATCTCATTTTCGATTCATGGCTGCAATCGAAATTTATTTATTCGAATAAATTATAATTGATATTTAGAATCGTAACACGTACATAGAGCACCATATGATTATAAAATATTTCGATATTTCTAATAAAATCTTTTGACCAGTATTGAAAGAATATACAAAAATATACTTTTGAAAACTCTATTAGAAATTTTGAAATATCTAATCATAATATGGTGTTCTGTATACTTGTTACTATTCTAAATATCAATTATAATTTATTCGAATAAATAAATTTCGATTGCAGCCATGAATTGAAAACGAGATTTCTAAATAATTTAAATAAATGTTATCAATGGCATCATTCTAAATTTTGAGATTCTACGTTAAGCACAAAAAAATATCGGTCTTTCGAAAAATCGAACCCCACCCAAATAAATTTCGATTGCAGCCATGAATTGAAAATGAGATTTCTAAATAATTTAAATGAATGTTATCAATAGCATCATTCTAAATTTTGAGATTCTACGTTAAGCTCAAAAAAATATCGGTCTTTCGAAAAATCGAACCCCACCCCTTTTGATAACTCTATTAGAAATTTCGAAATATCTCATCATAATATACTGTTCTTTATACTTGTTACAATTCTAAATGTCAATTACAATTTATTCGAATAAATGTATTTCGACTGAAGCCATGAATTGAAAACGGAATTTCTATATAAATTAAATGAATGTTATGAAAAGCATGATTCTAAATTTTAAGATTCTACGAAGCCCAAAAAAATATCAGTCTTTCGAAAAATCGAACCCCACCCATAGAACTTATATCGCTTTGAGACAATGAAATATATTATTGAAAAAAATTTCGAAATATTGCGATTTTCAGATCGAAGAAATATTTCTTTCATTCAACAATAAATCGAATTGATTTATAAACTTCAAAAATTGTTATAAAGAACAATTCCTTAATAGAAGAAATATTTCGTTGGATTGATACGGTAAAATTTTGAACAATATAATTTATTTTGTGTTTTTATTTTAAAATTAATGAAATATTTTTTTTGATTTGATAATAGGTAACATTGTTTAAGAAGGACAATGATCGATTTGAAGAGATCAATATCAAGTAATATTTATTATAAATAAACATTTTTTTCTATCAAGAAGTAGTTTAATTGAATTAAACAAATATTTCATTAAATCAAGATTATTTTATTGAAGACATTACAATTTTTTTGCATCCAAGCGATCTCTGATGGCCAACTCTGAAAACCAGTGGAATTTTATATATTTATTTGTATGAGATTGAGAATAACTATTACATTATCATACTAATATTGATACGCTTTACATACTCGCCACACACGCAGTTAATCTATCTTAGATATCGCTTGCATTACATCTTAGTTTTTATTTCAGAATCTTATTTTCTTTATATACTGTAACGGCCATGGGGATCAGGTGACCGTTCAAGATTAGCTAAATGTATAGCTAGAGGTATACCTGGTTCTTACACTAAAAATATTCACATAACATAAAAAAAAAGAAATCAGCTGAAATATCAGAACTTTATGTATTTTATTAATTCACAACTACTAGCTATACACTAAAAAGGGCGCCAGTCGCGTTAACGGACGCGGCTCCGTACGTTATTTTAATTGTGCTATTATTACAGCAACGTGGCAAAAAGAGAGCCAACGATGCGCGTAATAAATTTATATGGGGTAGTTTGCTGGAAAATTACATAAAAATTAGCTTGAACAGAAGCTAGAAAGAAAAACGGGCGCACTAACTAATACCGCGCACGTGGTCACCAGCACACACGCGCACAGAATAAGGAAAAATCACGATGTATCTTACTCGTAAAGCTTAATATAAATCAAGGCTATAATAAAGCATTTATGCTTTCACACACTCACGCCAGAAATACTCTCTTGTTCTCACAGAAATCGCAATCACGAGAGTTATCGAAAAAGTGTTTCGCTCTATACAATTAGCTGCGCTAGTACAAAAAGACTTCACGTCGACCGACCTGTAGACGAACGGCAGAAGGAATGAGCATCTCAAGATGGATGCTTTTCCTTCTTCATGCGGCACGCTATGCGCGCCACCTTATGCTCTTGCCTTTTCCGTCTACTTGACTGCTAGAGTCAGGCTATGCGAAGACTAGGCACATTGGTTAAGCTTTACTGTATATTAATGGCTTCGTGATGTGCTGTGCACGCGGATATAGTTAGTGGCTTGGGGTTGGCTTTAGCTTAACCAGCGTTGTCTCTCTCTTAACCACGTGCGAATTTAAGGTCTGCCTTCTGCCGCATATACTATCGTATTATAAAAGCGGGGTTTAAGTAACATAGCAATTTTGCCATGTTACAATACAAAACGGAAGGCACTCTTACCGCTTGCGAGAGTAAGAGAGTAAGCGCTTAAAGAAAACAATATACCGTAAAAACCAACAAACGCCATCAGGTGGATAAATTTTAAATTACATTAATGGAATTCTTAGATCGCCTTCTTGTAATCAAAAATATTTCATTATTGGAAAGAAATAATTGTAGTGAAATGATGAAAATATCTTATATTATATTAAAGTGAAACCACTTTTTTTTCCGTTTCTCCGGTTCTCCAGTTCTCCGGTTCTCCGCATTTTTTAAATAGGTATAATCTTTTGGTAATAAAAGTAGCAATTTTTTATTGGGCACTATATAATTAGTACTCATTAGTCACAAGCTTCTTTTTGGGCCATATTTTTTTGGGTCTTATATTATTTTGGGCCCTATATTTTTATTCAATGACCATTTTTTTGGGCCCTTCTTTTTTTTCATCCTTATATTTTCTTGGGCTTTTTATTTTTTTGAGCCTTATTTTTTTGGGTCTTATATTTTTTTGGGTCCAATATTTTTTTGGTTCTATATTTTTTTGGGCTTTATATTTTTTTGGGCCTTGTATTTTCTTGCACCTTATATTTTTTTGGACTCAATTTTTTTTTGGGCCCAATATTTTTTGGGCTTTATATTTTTTTGGGCCTTATTTTTTTTGGGCCAATAATTTTTTCGTCTCTATATTTTTTGGGTCTTATATTTTTTGAGCCTTCTTTTTTCTTGCGCCCTATATTTTTTTGGGCCCAATAATTTTTTGAACTTAATTTTTTTTTGGTCTCTATATTTTTTGGGTCTTATATTTTTATGGGCCCAATAATTTTTCAGGTCCTATATTTTATTTAGCTCTATAAATATGCAGCTGATTAAACAGCGCATCCTAATATGCAGCCAATTCAACAGCGCATCCCAATATGCAGCCGATTCAACAGCGCATCCCCATATGCAGCCGATTTAACAGCCCGTCCTCTTATATAGCTGATTCAACATCATATAAACTATTTTGAAAGCGTCAGTTGATATCATATATATATATATGTATATATATATATATATATATATTAGTAAATATTATATTTTTTATTATATTTTGAGTTCAACTATTACACAACAACATATACAACATCTCTTGACATATTCTTTATAATATCTCTTTATAAACAATGTTTTTTGTATATATTGTGTTCTGATCATTTTTATTTATCCGTTGACAATAGCGTGGTCACCTAAAAATAATTTTAAATTATTTTTAAATTTTGTCCTTGAAAAAGCAACATATAATTGCCTATGACTGAAAACTGGTGACGGCAAATAAACACCAATTTTTTTATAAGATTGTCTTTGTAATTTATTAATAGTCATTGCAAATCCTAATCTAATAGGAAACTGTTTTCGTTGCATATTGAATAGAATTTCTTTCGTAGATGGAGATAAACTTATTCTTGGAATAAAAACTAATTTACCTTTGTTTTGACCAGTTGCTAATTCCGCTTGAATGGAATATTTAGGCAATTTTTTCACTATCAACCTGGTTCTGTTACAGAGTCCCTTATTGACATTTAAATTTCTCAAAAGTATTATTATAGCCCCTACTTTTAAATGTAATTTATGTGGTGGAAGTCCATTAGGAGTTAACTTATTTAAAAATTATGTAGGTAACATAATATCTAAATTTTCTTTGTTATCATCTTCAGCTGTATCAATACTTAAATATTCAACATGGTTTCCTTCCATTAAATTCAAAACATAGTGTTATTGATTTCAGTATTATCATTATTTTTAGGAGCCAAAATAACTTTTCCCGTTAGATTCGGATTGTTTATTTTTATTGTTTTTCCGAATATTTCTTCGACAAGATTTTCTTTAATGATAAAATTATCTGCTATAGTACTTAGTTCATTATCATCTTCAAAAACATTGCAGCATTTTCCTTCTCCGATATCTAATAACCATTGTTTAAAATTATTACCACAATCCGAAACGCAGATTTTCATTCAACTTCATTTGCTTAAAATTTTGCCATAATAAACTAAATTTAACTGAATTTTTAATAATGTTCATACGGCTACCATGTTGTACAATTGGTAATGTTTGCCTGAAATCTCCTGATACAATTACAGTTTTACCACCGAAGGGTTGGTTTATATCGCATAAATCTTGAAAAAAACGATCAACTGCTTCAAAAGCAAATTTTGAAGTCATGGATATTTCATCCTAAATAATTATTTGTGTTTTCTTCAATTGTTTGCCTTCTGCAGAATTAGGCTTAACATTACAAGTTGTACAATCTTATATTTAACGGTAAATTAAATGTTGTATGCACGGTTTTTTCATCGACTAATAAATTCGCTGCTATACCTGTCCAAGCTACACATAAATAATGTATGGTATGATATTTAAAATAAGCTATCAAAACGTTAAGTAAATAACTTTTCCCACTTCCACCTGGTCCATCTATAAAAATATATTTTTCTTTACTTTGGTTGTTTAAACTTTTTATAGTAGAGTTGAATATTTGCTTTTGTTTATCATTTAAAGAATTTATTTTCATTTCTAATTCATTAAGAATATTATTATTATGATTTAAAATTGTTTGATTATTATCTTCTTCTATAAATGTGCTTATGTTAGGTAAATTCAAATCGTTTAATGAAAATCCATTGACTTGTAAATTATTTTTAATAACATTCAATGCATGATCTTCACCTATATTTTTTTTGTATTTAGGGTGGTAAAATTTATCTTTATATTTTTCATATAAATCTCGTGCATTAATAGGATAATGAAAAACGCAAATAAAAGCAAATAATTCACAAAGAGAATAAGGGAATTCTGTTGAAGATGCTTCTTCCAAACATCTATTCCATTCTTCATCTTCATTAGTTAATTGGGTCTTTGCATGAAAAAATGCATTATATCCGTCAGGTAGAATACGAAAAAATAAAAGACCCGTATTTTTTTGTTTTTTAAAATATGATGAATTGCAAAAGTTATAGCCAGTAGAAATTAATACAATTTTGATATATATAGATATAGCACCACTGTATATTTCGTCACAATTGCTAAAACAACCGTGACATCACACAATTTTAACTGCTTCTATCTCTTTGAGTTTTCATTTTGATAATATAAGAAAAAATACGTGTCTTTTATTTTTTCTTTTTCTAAATGACGGATATAATGGATTCAAAAAAAAATTTTCATGCAAAGACCCAATTGTTTTGCCTTAGCTGCCTCATAAAACGAATTGTACATCACATCATCAACAGCACGCAAAATCAAAAGCTTCAAAAGACGTGGCTCCTTTCACATGTAATAGTAATAACCTAATAATATAACGTTCTCTATCTTTCGGACTTACTAAGTACATTCTAATAAGTATTGGTTTTTTTTTTCTTTTATTCCACTTTTTCAGTTTTTCATCAAATGTATAAAAATTTGGTATTTCTGAATACAAGTAATTTCGTGCTTCAAAATCTTCTCTATTCAATTCAAAATATGCTGTTAATGTTGTTCCCACATTTTTTTGCATGATCATTTCTTCTTTTCCTTCTTTAAAAAATACGTTTTGTTGATTTCCTTCATGAACGCTTAGACGTTTTATAGTATGTGGAACAACATGTAAAGGATATTTTCATAATCTGTGCATTGCTTCAGGTGGACATAAATATCGTGTATTAATGTATCGTTGGATTTCGTCATATTCATATTCAACATTTTCACTATTGTCATTTTGAAAAGTGTCTTTATTTTCTGATTGAAAATCTACATTTACTTGATGTATTTTAATGTATGCACAATCATGACTTTTATAATAGTATTTGAATAAATATTCAATGCATTGTACAGTGGAACAAACTTCTACGTTTATGTGTGCATTAGATTTCAATAATAAGTAAGGATTGTAAGGAGCAACAAATCCCCTATCTGCAATTTTTTCTGTAAATTTATTTTTGAAAATAATTTTGACGCCATCATTTTTGCGTTTGTATAGTGGATATCCATTGGATTTAAATGTTGTTGTATTATTGAATTTTTTTGGAAAATTTTTCGTACATTGTTTGGTATTTTTATCCATACATGGACAATTTATTCTACACATCGAAACCATCTCTTAATTTCTACCTTCAGTAACTAGTTTTTATAAAAAGTAAATTTTAAATACAGTTGGTAAAACAGGTATCTGTGTCGGTATAGAGCAGTCTTTTAATAAAGAAATTGAGAATTAAATAATGAAATAACGAAAATAGATATATTTTTGTTAATATATTGATTTTTTTTTAAATAGCTAAACTGCAAACTTAAAACTTGTTTATCTCTACTTATAAGCAATCAATCTAAAAACTTGATCAACTCTATTTATAAACAATTAATTTTGATAATTTGAATAATATTTTATATTACAGGGATCAAAACTTAGTTGTCTAATTTTAATAAAAGATCGATTAGAAAAGTGCATGCTAAAACCAAGCAGTTAAGTATTGAACTTACAAATCGAAGATTCGATGTTTGCGCACAAATTCCGTCACTTTTTTCAATAATAAAAATCATAACATATTTTTTTAAAGAAAGAGTTTGCAGCAATCAGAAAAAAAATGGTGTAAAAAATGTAACTTTTATCAATTTAAAGACAATCAATAGATTGATTTCAAAGAAGCTTTAGAGAGTCAAGAATATAAAGTGTATTTAAAAGTAAAAAAAGCTTAAAAATCCGGGTACCCTGTTCACAGATTTTATCTTCCAATTTTCTTCGCAACTTCAAATCGCCATATCTGGGTAATGAAAGCACCTAAAAAAATTTTTTTTAAATAAATAAAATTAAAGGTCTCAAACATTTCTTTTTGAAGGTGTAAATTATTTTAGGCTCCAATGTTGATTACCTGTTAATAATTCCAAAAAACCATAAAAATAAGTACATTTTTGTGAATTTTTAGAAAATTTAAGAGCTAAATAGTTGACAAAAAAATGTTTTTCGTTCCAAAATTACCACAGGGGTCACTGTTTTTACCTACAAAGATAATTTAAGTATATTTTAGCTTTCTGAAATTTTTTTTTTAGAAAAAGCAATACATGGTGTAACGGGGAATATATTTAACTAAACAAATTAAATATATTTGTGGGTTTCACGTGTACTCTCTTTAAGTACACATGCACTTACCGTTAAATAACTGACTTTCGGTGTATAGTCTATCAGCATAATTCAATACCGCCGATCTACTTCGTCTATCTATTTCTGACAAAGAAAATCAGTTAAACAATATTTAATACTATTGCAGAACTTCGCTTTGAAGCTCTGCCTCCCGGACGTCTGGTACGACGAAACCCACGGCGTGTACCCGAGAACTCTGTTAAATACCGTTGATTAAGAAAGAATGTATTCAATTTTATTTGTGACACGGGAATAAGATGATATATAATTAGCAAAGAAATAAAATCATACTCTACTTAATAATTAAATTCAACCTTGATTTTACTTTACTTTATTTAATCAACTTATTAGAATTTAATACAATGAAAAATAGATATATAAAATAAATAATCACGTATTAAAAGTATAATTACACGTTCTTGTAAATAAAGTAAATAAGGCCTAACCTAACCTACAACGCAACGCGTCGACGCGGACGACAGTCTCTTACGCCGCAAGTTCGAAAAGCAATACAAAAAGAAAACTAAGACACGATAAAGTCTGCAGACTTACATTTTATGCCGACGTCTAGGTCAGAGCTTCTCTTCACCTATGGATCACCTGCGAGGTCTATTTGATGCGGCACCGGATGCACACGGTGCAGCTTTCTATCTCACTCGTGTCCTTTGTGAAGTTCTCGAGAAGAATTTTGTCAAACGCAGCAAATAGCTAGATACTGATGATTGTCTATTCAATAATCACAGTGCAATCCTCACAAGATGGCGATTTTCTATCCAAAAAAATACTAACGAACGCTCAAGCATGCTCCGCAAGCAAATTCATGGCGGCCAACCGGCTTCACGACGCGTTCGCTCTCGTATCCCGCTCGAGTCTCCCCGTCATGTCTTGCGCGCGCCTTCGCTAACCGTCAGCCACTCAAGACGATGAAATATCCATTCTCTGTCTCACTCTTATACACATAAAGTAAGCATAAAAGCTTACAATAGACTGTGCGACTCACAACGAGGAGAGAGACAGAAGTATACTGACATACAGTATATGTATAATTTGCTATCCTCGTTACAATGGGAATAAAAAAATGTAAAAAAAATACGAAAAAAAGCGTTTTTTTACAATTGAAATAAGTTTTTCTTCTTTGGAACCAAGTTTTTTTAATGCGTTCGTAGTTTTTGGGTTTAACAAAGAGATATCAGGGGTGAGAGCCGGTATTCAAGAAGTTTAAGAAATAAGCGCCACCCTAATATATATATTTATGTCCTCGTAAGCCGTATTCGTGTCAGTATATAAAGAGCATGCTAAATTAGTTTGAGACTCAATATGTCTCAGGAGAAATCAATATGGCATCACCGATCCTACTATGTTTCGTTCAATATGTCAAAGAGCAATCATATTGAACGTAGGTTAGTGAAAAAAAATGACTCGCGCTTCGACAGCAGCTATACTTATTACAAAATGTCAATCTAAGAAACAAAAGAAAAAATCAATAGAACTAAAATTTTATTTTAAAAGTATTGAAAAAAAGATTAATATTTTCAACTAATAAGTTATAGTTCCTCATACGGCCTACTTCGGACATAAAATCATCTATGTCCTTTGGCCGTTTATTCAGGTGGAATCTGAATCTCAAACAATGTTTGCCGCTTGAGCAGAAATCTACCTCGGGCGCGCTGCGCGCGCGCCTCGGCAATTTCAGCTCAAGCGACAAACATTGTCCTCGATTCATATTCCACCTGAATACGGCCAAAGGACATATATAACTAATATATATACTAAGGGGGTCCCCCCTGCTCGCGCAGCTCACCAACCCTCCAAATATTTAAATTTTCAAATATATATTTATCAAATAATATTGTTATTATTATTATAAACAGTTATGAATAATTTTGTAACTTGTAAAGATTTAGCGATTATTTGTATACAAATATTGTATTACATATTGCGGACGTTGTATAGAAAATTAATACTCAATATGTAAAGTATTTTTTAGCAGGTAAAAAATAAAAAGTAGAAAAATTTCAATATTTTTTTGGGCCCAATATTTTTTCGATTCTTATATATTATTATGCTCTATATTTTTTTAGGCCTAATATTTTTTTGGGCCCAATATTTTTTTAGTCTCTATGTATTTTGGGCTTTATATATTTTTGGGCCTTATATTTTTTGGGCTCTATATTTTTTTGCGGCCTTATATTTTTCAGGCCCTACATTTTTTTGAGTCCTATTTTCTTTGGGCCTCATATTTTTTGGGCCTTATATTTTATTGAGCTCTATATTTTTCTGGGCCTTATAATTTTTAGGCCTTACATTTTTCTGAGTCCTATTTTCTTTGGGCCTCATATTTTTTGGGCCTTACATTTTCTTGGGCTCTATATTTCTTAGGCCGAATATTTTTTCGATTCTCATGTATTCTTGGGCTCTATATTTTTTCGGGCCCAATATTTTTTTGAACCTAATATTTATTCAATTCTTATAATTTCCTGTGCTCTATATTTTTGGGCCCAATATTTTTTTGAAAATTATATTTTCTTCGGTTCTATGATATTTTTGGGTCCAATATTTTATTTAGCTCTATATTTGTCTGGGGCTTATACTTTTCGGGCCCTACTTTTGTTTGAGTGCAATTTTCTTTGGGCTTTATATTGTCTTGGGTTCTAATTTTTTCGGCCAAATGTTTATTCGATTCTTATATATTCTCTGGCTCTATATTTTTTTGGGCCCGATATTTTTTTGAAATTTATATTTTTTTGGGCCTTATATTTTATTTAGCTCTATATTTTCCTGGGCCTTATATTTTTTAAGCTCTACATTATTTTTAGTCCTATTTTCTTTGGGCCTCATTTTTTCGGCATGTTATTTTTTGGGTTCCATATTTTTTTTGGTCCTATATTTCTCTAGGCCTTATATTTTTTTTAGACCTACTTTTATTCGAGTCTTATTTTCTTCGAGCTTCTAATTTTTTTTAACCACTTATTTTTCTGGGCGTTATTTTTTTTTTAACTTTTTTTTTTGTTTTATATTTTTCTGGGCTCTATATTTTTTTTAATCTTATATTTTTTGAGCGCAATATTTTTTTATCGTTATATTCTCTTGGTCTCTATATTTTTTTTAGCCCAATATTTGTCTGATTCTTTTAATTTTTTGAGCCCGATATTATTTTAATTCTTATATTTACTTAGGCTCTATATTTTTTTTATTCTTATATTTTCTTGGGCTCAATATTTTTTTGAATCGTATATTTTTTGGGCGCAATATTTTTTTCATATTATATTTTCTTGGTCTCTATATATTTTTAGGCCCAACATTTGTCTGATACTTTTAATTTTTTGGGCCCGATATTTTTTTGATTCTTATATTTACTTAGGCTCTATATTTTTTTGATTCTTATATTTACTTAGGCTCTATATTTTTTTGATTCTTATATTTTCTTTGGCTCTATATTTTTTTTAGTTTTATATTTTTTTGGGTGCAATATTTGTCTGATTCTTTTATTTTTTTGATTCTTATTTTACTATAGCTCTATATTTTTTTTATTTTTATATTTACTTTGGCTCTATATTTTGGGCTCTAAATTCTGCCATAATAAACTAAATTTAACTGAATTATCAATGACGTTCATACGGCTTCCATGTCATTCAATTGGTAATGTTTACCTGAAATCTCCTGATATAATTACAGTTTTACCACCGAAGGGTTGGTTGACATCGCATAAATCTTAAAAAAGACGGTCAATTGCTCCAAAAGCAAATTTTGAAGTCAGATGTTTCATCCCAAATAATCATTTGTTTTCCCTTTAATTGTTTGCCTTCTGCAGAATTAAGCTTAACATTGCAAGTTCTACAATCTGTTATATTTAACGGTAGTTTAAATGTTGTATGCGCCGTTTTTCCATCGACTGATGAATTCACTGCTTTACCTGTCCAAGCTACACATAAATAATATATAGTATGATATTTAGAATAAGCTATTAAACATTAAGTAAATAACTTTTTCCACTTCCACCTGATCTTTCTATAAAAATATATTTTTCTTTACTTTGGTTGTTTAAACTTCTTATAGTAGAGTTGAATATTTGCCTTTGTTTATTATTTAAAGAATTTATTTTCACATTTACTTGATGTATTTTAATGTATGCACAATCATGACCTTTATAACAGTATTTGAGTAAATATTTAATGCATTGTACGATGGAACAAACTTCTACGTTATGTGTGCATTAAATTTCAATAATAAGTAAAGATTATAAGGAACAACGAATCCATTATCTGCAATTCTTTCTGTAAATTTATTTTTGAGAATTATCTTAACGCCATCATTTTTACGTTTGTATAGTGGATATCGATTGGATTTAAATGTTGTCGTATTATTAAATTCTTTTGGAAAATTTTCAGTACATTGTTTCGTATTTTTATCCATACACGGATAATTTATATTTTGCATATCACAGGGACCGCGTATCATAAATTGTTTAACAATACTATATAATTTTAGATAAATATCTCTATTTGGAATTTCTGCACTGATTATTTTATCATTTTTTCCGGGAATGTCAAATTTATCATTTTTATCTAAGAGTGACAACATATGCATTTGCAGTAATCCTCGTTTTTGAAATTTAATTACATAACTATATACAATACATTTTCCTAATATTCCCTTTTTATTACTAAATTTTTTAATTCTTCCACTTTTTTATAAAATGCTTTTATTATAATATCTAGTCTATCCAAATATTGCATTTTCATAAATTTCCAAGTTTTCAGTTATTTCTTTCCAAAGTGGGTTACAGGTCATAGTCACAATGAGGTCAGGTTTACCATAATAATTTACAAGTGTCATTAAGTCAATGTAATTTTTTTTTTTAAATCGTGAAGTTTCTGTAAAGTTTGTCGGTAATATTACCATTTTTCCAATTGTTGAAGAATCTAATTCTTTTTTGTTATGTAAATAGTCAATAACATCTTTCTAACAATCACTTCTTAATACGTTTTGATTTTTTCGTATGAAATATACTCTGGAGGTTTCAACTTTTTCGAACGCATCAACAATAAACTGTTGAGATAATTTTTCCAAATTAAAGAATGGATTAAATTCATTTTTAACACTAAATCTATAATTATAAAATTTCAAATTTGAAATATTAGATTTTCCGAATTTACTTATCATATTTGGCATCCATCCCGAACTACTATTAGGATAAATAAGCGGATATGTCATAGGATTTGTATGTTTGCTAATTGTCGGTATACTAATTGGTTAATCATACTTAACGGCAGGCCGGAGTAGAACCTGATACCGACCGAGTAACAATTGAGTTGTATGTTATTTACTCAAGTGTTAATCGGTGTATCTTCAAAATAAAGGTTGATCGCAATAGATATTATTATTATGAATATCTATGCACAAGAAAAAAAAAATCTACCGATTTGTTTTTGAGAAAAGTAAGGAACGCCGAAGTAAAAGATTATGTTTATAATATTTTCGCGTTCCTTACTTTTCTCAAAAACAAAGCGATAGATTTTTTTTTCTTCTGCATAAATATTTGTAATAATAATATCTATTGCGCTTAACCTTCAATTTGCAGATACACCGCTTAATACTTGAGTAAATAACAAAAATGCCAATTAGACAAGGACAGCGAATCCGGCCTGCTCTTAAAGTAAATGACAATATCACGTTCAATAAGAAGAAGATCGTCTTCTCCAACATATACTATTGCAACTTCATTACAGATAGGTAGATTATATCTATTTTTATCCAAATCATTATTGCGGACAATAGACATAGTAACAGTTCTTGGAGGATAATAGATTTTTGCACAATGTTGTAGTTCTCCTTCTTCTACTTTATGCATCATTTTATAGACTTAGGCATGAGGGTTTATGTCATTCATCAAGATATCTAAATATTTTGATAATGTTAAATTTATATTAATCTTATTCCGTTTAATCGTTGCCATTTCATTATCTAAAATATGTAATTGTCCATATTTACGTGCTTCATCTTTATTAGGATGTAACGCATATACATTATGGTGAATTTGTCCACATATTCTAATAACTTGTGGTCCTTTATCCAGCAATGTATCAAAATTAGCACCAAAATTTGCGAATGCTAAAGCATCATTGTACAACCTAACATTTCGTCGAAAATCAATATCTTCCGTTAATTCAGTTGCTAAAAACTTTAATTGTTCTGGGTAGGGAGGATTTTTTAACAATTTCACTTTACCTTCATGACAACAATTGGAGATATCGTTACTTTTAGTATATTCGAAAGCGTAATGTTCCGCATTACAATAATAAACACATGTATTTGTCATGGAACCAATGTTATTTTCAGATATGAGATTTTCATCGAAATATATATTTGCTATTCAACCATTCAGTTTCAAATTAATTTTTTCAGTTAATATTTTTTTATTTAATTTCTTTAATTTTTTTTCTACTTTGCCCTTTATTGTTTTAACGATAACTTTATTCAATACAATATTATGATTGTAATTATAATTATTATTATTGTGATTTTTAATATAATTATTGTCTTTAATTTTTAATCGCTTACACTCAATACATAATGTCTTTAAGAGTCCGCTGTATCTCTGTATTTTTCTAATTAAAAAATTGACTTTTTTTCCAAAATTAGCAACAAGAGGCAAAAATAAAGAGATGGTTTCGATGTATTTAATAAAATGTAATATTTTCTTTGATTAGTATGAATTAATTTTATTGCTTCGTTAAGAAAAGTTGGAATAACTTAAAAAATTAGAAATTAGTGTCAAATAATGGGATTTTCAAGTTATTCCAACGTTTCTTGAAAATAAAGCGGTGGAATTAAATTATTCTTATCAGAGAAAATATTGCTTTCCATTACACGAATCGAAACCATCTCTTTATTTCTGCCTGAAGCTATTAGTTTTTATAAAAAATAAATTTTAAATAGATTCGGTAAAACAGGTAACTGTGTCGGTATACAGCTGACTCTTAATAAGAATCATATTTATGTTTTCGCTTTTTTCCATCTATTGGTTTATTTATTGTAGTATCATTATTAACATGTCTATTGTCATCAATTTCTATTTGTTTACTCCTTGTGCGAGATTCTTTTAATTGGTAACAATCATTTTTTACTTGTGTTTTTATAATAATATCGGCATTTTCCAATTTTTAATTTTTAATTTGTACCATTCTTTTATATTCATTATATTGTTCACTAATAAGTTTTCTATAAGTCTCTTTTTTGCATAATTTTTCTTTTGTATGCAATTTTTTCAATTTATTAGTATCTCTATTTTCAATTGATTTCATTTTTTATATCTTAATACTTTCAATTTTTTTTATATATATTTGGTTGTTCTTCTTTCATTTTTATGTGAGCTTTTTTCTTACGTGCAGCTTTATTCGCACGTATTTGTTCCAATTTATCAATACTCATTGTTTCCTTGAATTTCAATTTTGTTATCTTAGTATTTTCTAATTTTTCTTCATATTTTTGTTTTTTTTTTACTTTAATTTTCATATAAGCTTCGTTCTTACGTAAAGCCTCATTCGCATATATTTGTTCCAATTTATCTGTACTTATTTTTTCCTTAAATTTTAATTTTGTTACCTTAGTATTTTCTTATTTCTGTTTATATTTATTTGGTTGTCCTTTTTTTATTTTCATAAAAAAAAGCTTACGTAAAGTTTCTTGAACACGTCTTAGTTCTAATTTATCGTCACTTTTTTTTCTTGTATTTTCACAATAATGTCTTTTCCTGACATTTTTTTATATTTATGTGATTGTTCTGTTACCATTTTCCTATTAACGGGATATCGGAGCTGCAGCAATTGAGTTTTGCTTTTTTTATTTTATCAATATCTTTTTAAATTTATAAATTAAACAAATATAATGACTTATCTGCACTAAAGCTATATTAATAAAATAATTTTTGTTAAAATAAAAAATCATTTGGACTTAAATATGAAACTCGATAAACCTAACCTTAAAATACGATACATTGAAAGTTTTTATTATAACTTTATATGTATACCCGGTCAAAAAAGGTTAGCTATAAAATATAGCTAAAAAATTGTTAAATATATAGCTGTATCGAGCTGTATTTACAGCTATATCGATGTGTTTTTTAGCTGTTTTTTATAGTTAAAAATGTACTTAATTATTGATATATTATTTGATTGGGATGTAACTAACAATTACACAAGAAAAACCTTAGTACTTATTTTACAAAAGCTTTATTCAATATTAAAATTATCACTCTACGATCAAAAACTCTCCTTCTTTACTCTAGCAGAGCTGTTGTTAAACTAACTGTGTAGCGGAGTACAGACACACGAGGAGAGAGGAAAGGTGGCGCTACTGCCCACGGTAAATTGTCCAACGACTGACGCACAAGCAGGAAACACAAATATGCACATAATCCTAACACTCCCTCCCGCATATTTAGGGTTGAACTCCAGCTATTTCTTCACTTCCAGCCAACTCCTTTTACTCTTTAGGTCCTGCAACAAATGAAAAACAATTAAGGTATATGTATATTTATATATTTAGGATTAATTTTATTAATCTAGCATGCAACTCGAATGATAAGGGCTTCGTCAACACATCCGCAATCTGTTCTTTCGAAGCTAGCCAATTTACTTTGACCAGGCCTCTCGTGACACATTCTCGTACATAATGTTCCTTGATCTCAGTCATATGTCTAAGCTTTCCACCTCCTCCCGTTTTCACACTGGCCTCTGTTGCTCCATTATCACACCACAAGGTCATTGGTGTGAACTCGTTATTTAAAAATCTGTTTAATGAGTTGTACAGAGAGATTAATTCTTGACAGCAGTCGCTCATGGCCACATATTCGGCCTGACAAGTTGACAATGCAACATACTGTTGTTTCTTGGTTCTCCAAGCGACTGTGTCTCCGTACAGCTTAATGACATATCCACTTGTTGTCAAAGATCCTTTACAATCTCCATAACTCGCATTCGAAAATCCTTGCAACTCGTCCCTTTCTCCAAAATAGTTTAGGCCTATGGTTTTTGTACCCTTTAAATATCCGAAGACTTGTTCCAGCATTTTCCATTCTTTCTCAGTGGGACTAATCTGGTGTCGACTGAGTACATTGACCGCATAGGCGATATCCGGCCTGCAGGTATTAGCCAAGTAGAGCAGTGTACCTACTGCTTCTCTATAAGGACGATTGTTGTTATTTTCAGTTGTTATCATCGAGTTCGAATCCTCCTTTTCCTCGTGATTTTTTCTGTCTTGATTAGCCACTTGATTCGTAACCATTGGTGTTCTTTGCGGACGTCCCTTATCAAATCCAAATTTAATCAGCATTTTCTCAATATATTTCTCTTGTGTAATACTTAGAATTTTCTCCTTTCGGTTTCTGTGTATTTCTAGTCCTAAGAATACTTTAGGTTCTCCAATGACCGTCATTTCAAACTCGTTCATCAGTTTCTCCTTTATCTCGTTAAGTTTTTCTTCATCATTGCTGACTAGTATAACATCGTCTACATATAATACCAGTATCAGTAGTTTGTTGTTTTCGCACCAAGTGAACAAGCATGGTTCATCGTCATACGTTTGCAGATTGAGTTTGATTGCTGTTTTCCGAAATTTCTCGTTCCAACATTTTGAGCTGACTTTCAGCCCATACAGAGCCTTTTCGAGCTTGCATACCTTTTCTCGTCTCGTCTTAGTGGGACAGTCTACACCTTCTGGAATTTCCATATAGACTTCGTTGTTCAATACACCATTTAAAAAGGCTGTTTTGACATCCATTTGACAGATTTCCATATCAAACCTATTTGCGATAGCTAGCACTGACCTGATTAATGGCAGTCTAGAGACTGGAGCATATGTTTCTTGTAGGTCGTAAACATTTCTGTCTTTAAATCCTCTGATTACTAGCCTAGCTTTATACTTGATGTTACCCTCAGGATCCTCCTTTTTCTTAAGAACCCACTTAGAATCTATAGGTTTCTTTCCATTTTTCGTCTCTGGTCTATCGATTGTTCGCCAAACATTGTTTTTGTATATTGAATTTAACTCATCCTCAATAGCTTCCATCCATCGTTGTTTATCTGCCGAATTCATGGCTTCCTTATACGTAGTTGGATCTCCGTTTATTTCAGCTATCAGTGCTGTGGTTGTTTCTGTAGTTTGTTCAGTTTTCTCGTTGTTTCTGTCTTTTTCCTTTCTTGGACGACCTCTTTCTCTTGTTCGTACTCCCTCTGTTCTCGTTGTCTCTTTTTTCTCTTCTTTGTTGAATTCTACAAACCATGTATTTCGATTAACTTCCTTATCCAAAGTTTCCCAGTTATTCAGTTCTCGACGTTTATATTTATCAGCAAAGACAAATTTTTCATTAAACCTGACATTACGACTCTCGTAGAATTTTCCTTCTTCTGGCTTGAATAAAACATAGCCTGTTTCCTTGTAGCCAACCAGGATCGTTCTACTTCCAATACCTCGAAATTTCGGACCCGTTTTCCTTTGCACTTTCATGTATGCCAGACTGCCAAACCTCTTCAGTTGGTTGATGTCAAATTTTCTATTTGGAGCAAATTTCTCCATTGGGGACTCCATGTTGTTTGAAGTATGTAGTAGTCTGTTATATGCGAACACAGCAGATCCCAGAGCTAAATCCCACATGTTTTCTGGCAGTCCTGAGTCATACATCAGGGCTCGTACCTTCCTTTGGATAGTCTGGTTAAACCTTTCGGCAACACCGTTATGTTGAGGTGTGTCTGGACAAGCCAATTGGTTCTCAGCTCCTAATTTCTGCAAAACTTCCACGGTGTATCCTCCTGTATACTCGGTTCCTTGATCAGTTCTTAAGTAACAAACTTTGACGTCCTTTCCTAACAAATTTCGAGCACTCCTTATAAAAGACTCCAAACAATGGCCAGTTTCGTCCTTGGTCTTCATTGGATAAGCCATTGCCAGTCGAGGGTAGTCATCTATGAACACGGATATAAATCTATACCCTTTTGGGTAAGTGCTTGGACTAATTGCACCCATTACATCTGAGTGTATTATTTGAAGTGGTTCTGATGCTCGTTGTCTGGTTGTGTTGAACGGTTTTCTATTCATCTTAGATATCATACACACTTCGCAATCCAATATTGAATCGTCGAAGGTTGTTTCCTTTAAATCCTTAATTTCATTGTATCTTTCTTGCAACTCCTTTAGATACTTAAGCGATGCATGTCCCATCCTAGCATGCCATATCATGGCGTTGCTGTAGGAGGGAATTGTTTCGATAGTTCTTGATTTTTCTTGATCTGGTACATCCTTATCAAATTCTTGTATCTCCTCTGTGTTATTTATAATTCTGTCTCGCAAAGTGTTGTTGAAATCTGAAACTCCTTCAATCTTTGTATCTTTATCTTCGTTACCTTCGTCTTCTTCTTTCCCTTTGTTACTTGAGTCTTCCTTGTCGGACATGCTCCTTGTGATTGCGTATGCCACAGTCTTGTTTGTTGTAGTGTTTTTGCTTTCGTTTCCTTCTGTTGTTTCCAACTCTATTATCCAATAGGGCCTCTGATATATTCCCGTGATGAAGGATTCATTCGATACTGGATCATAGATATCAATCTTTTTATTGTCCATATATATACTTAAACCTTGATCAACAAATTGTCGTAGTGAAATCAGATTATCTGATAAATTTTCAGCATATAGAACGTTATCCATTTTTATTTCTTTGTTTTGACTCGTTAAGCCTCGTATTACTCCTACTCCTTCTGATTTTAAATTAGCACCATTGTCCTTATTCGCACATTTAATCTCGCTTTGATATTCGTTAAAGGTTTTAAAAATCAGTTTCGAGTTTGTCAAGTGTTGAGTTGCTCCAGAATCAGCAAGAAATTGCGTTAGTTTAGTCAAACCCTTATCATTCGATTTAAGTCGCGCACTCTTACATGCATTTTCAACTTTCGTGTCTAATCCTCGTTTTCTCTCGTTTAACTCCGAGCACTCACCGTTCTCTTTATGAGCATCCTTTTCTTTACGTGATTCGTTACTCCTTTTCTTATCGTATACTTGTTTGTTAGAGTTGGTGTTTGCGTAGTTCTTGTCGTGCAGTTTAATTTTCTTCGTTCGATATTCATCCTTAGTGCTATTTTTCCTTTTATAACCGCGTGTTATGCCTATCACCTCGATATTTATTATTATAATGTTTGTTTTCATACCTCTTATCGTCTCTCCTTTTGGACTTCCTTAATAGACAGGTGTCGCCAATATGGTTTGACATTTTGTTGCACTCGTAGCAAAGACGCAGGTTCCCACTGGGACAGTCTTTGCTCATATGGCCCAGCTTGTTACACCTGTAGCATCTTACCTCGTTTCGAGTTGCCATAGCTGCTGCTCCTCCACTCGTGACTCCTTTGAGCTGGTTTTGAATGCTCTCCATCTGTAAAATATACATCCTTAGTCTGTCGTAGTCTAAATTCTTTTCTGTCGTAGTTTTGTACATAAAATCAATATTTTGTATTTGTGGTATGTTTGCCACAATCGCATTGAAAAAGGCATCTCGTATGTCCTCATCAGACAATATTTTAACGTCAGGTAGGTTATTGTAATTTCTAACTAACTCGTCAAAACGATCTAAGAACGTGCTGGCTTTTTCTTTGTTGGGATTATATTGCAAGCTATAGAGTTGTCTTTTGATTGTAGCTGTCGTTACGTTCTGTTCTCGTAATTTTATCTCCTTGAGTCTGTTTAGTAGTTTTACAGGATCCTTTATATCAACTACTTTAGTGTGGTAGCTAGCGTCTATATGGTTTATGATGATATCTCGAACTCGGAATTTGTGATTTTCTTTAACGCTCTCGTTCAAGTCCTCGTTCTTCCTTCCAGACTCGCCTATTACATACAGAAGATCGTTAGCTTGCAACTCGGATGTGAGATAGTCCATGAAGTAATCCATTTTTAC
Source organism: Anastatus disparis (assembly GCA_017163975.1). Taxonomy (NCBI): domain Eukaryota; kingdom Metazoa; phylum Arthropoda; class Insecta; order Hymenoptera; family Eupelmidae; genus Anastatus; species Anastatus disparis. The sequence goes on from JAFFSR010000327.1 coordinate 1,011,691, forward strand.
GGATTCTGTTAGTTGGTATTTGCGATGAACTGATTTGTTCATCAATCCGGATCTTAAGGTCTCCTTGAGTTCAACTGATGAACAGTTCGTTGATTGATTTTCCTTCAGTGCTTTCACTTCTTCTCTTACCATCCGAGTGATCTCTGTCTTAGTAACTCGTTCTCCTTAAATCTCCGTTGAATTACAATAACCTTTATTATAACCTGCTCGACAATTTTTACTCGCGTACTTTATTGGAGAAGAATCAAAATTATCAACCTTGTTTTTCATCTGGTCAAATTCTTCCTCCATGTTGGTTTTTAACCCTTCCAAATCATTCGTGAATTTCTCCCTTGCCCAATCTCGAAATCATCCTTCTCGTCTTGACATAGTTTTTTCAAACGTGTCGAGTCTTTTCTCGACGTTGTCGAACCTGGTTGAGAGTGTGGCCAGCTGATTCATGATCTCTGTAAGGGAGTCATTAGTGTAATTTATTCTTTGCTTGACACTCGTTTCATCTGTTACTCGTTCTAATTTTATTTTATTTTTGTTTAAAAATATTTTCTTAATGTTATAATTGCAGTTTTCGACACTTTTAATTTTTAGGTTAGGTATACCTCGTAGCATTGACGCAGAGGCAGCTTCTGCCTCTTTATTTGTCAACTCCTTTAAATTCTCGTCCTCGTTTGACTCGTTCTCGTTTTTCTCCAAAACCTCGGATCCTCCGTTCTTGCTTTTGTCGCAGCTGCAACTCTTTCCATTTCCTCGGCAGTAAGGCATCAGTAATTTTTTACCCCTTTCCTTTTCTTTGGCTATCTCCTCGGCCAATGCTTCCTTCTGTTCAGCGGTTATATACTCTTCATCTAAAATTTAATTTCCCATAATAAATAGAAAGTCGACATTGCTGAAAACAAGCAGCATACAAACTTTAATATTTATTTTATCAGTGGGGTTTTTCTTTCCATCTTATTTTGTCAAGACTCTAAAAGGACCGAACACAAGTCACATCAGAATCAAAACTCATAAGGGTTAAATTTAATTTGTTACTAGTTAGGTTTGATGTGAAATACCGAACTCAAGTAGTTCACATATTAATGTTCTAACTAGTTATGTATTTACCTAGGAATTTTTATTTAGCTTATTTAAGGTTAAATCGCTCTCGTGTGCATACATAAATATACATATACACACGCATACGTACATATACATACACACACATATATATATATATATATATATATATATATATATCCTCCTTTATCTCCACACTCGTTTTCTCTCCGCCGTGCCTTTCTTCGAATCCAAAAACTTCTTCTTGCGTCTTCAGAAATAGAAGCAAGTTTTTCTTTTCTGTACAGAAATTTAAAATAAAATTAACTTTCATTCGTGTATGTACATATATATGTAAGATAATTTTGAATTATTTTTTGTTTCTTTATGTTTTATGCTTATTATATGCTATGGCGTCCCATAGCTTTCATATAGCATGTACATATATATACACATAGATGTACACATATACATATTTATACATATGCCCATATATACTTGCATTCATTGTACTCATGATATCGTTTCGTCCTTGTTTTTATTTCTCGTTCCTCGTTTCTCGTGTCTGCGATTCGTTCGACATCGTTCTAGCGCGTACCTTCCGTCTCGCGCCATCTTTTCTCTATCTCTTTCTTTCATTGTCGCGGGTCCGCCATTTTGACTCGTTCCGAAGCAAAAGCGTTTCTTACAGAAAGCTACTTCGCGGAAAACCCAATCGCAAATGAAAATTAAGAAAACCCCCGCATGTGCATGAAATTGCACGCACCACCGAAACTCTTTCTTTTATATCTTTTTATACATTTTCATTTTCTTCTTTACACGCGCCTACATTACGTTCATTTCTTTCGAGATACAAAAAAAAACGACGCGCACCGCTCCTCGCTTTCCCTTTGCGAAACACACACACGAACAAAAAAGAAAAACTCCTCTTCATTCTTCCTTAAACCGAAATCCTTTCTCTTACCTCGCTCCATCTCCTTCATCCCCGGGCTTTGCGCAGTGGACGTGTGCTGGGCTGCCATAACCTATTGATATATTATTTGATTGGGATGTAACCAACCATTACACAAGAAAAACCTCAAAACTTATTTTACAAAAGCTTTATTCAATATTAAAATTATCACTCTACGATCAAAAAATCTCCTTCTTTACTCTAGCAGAGTTGTTGTTAAACTAACTGTGTAGCGGAGTACAGACACACGAGGAGAGAGGAAAGGTGGCACTACTGCCCACGGCAAATTGTCCAACGACAGACACACAAACAAGAAACACAAATATGCGCATAATCCTAACATTAATTTTATAGTTAATAATTTCGTTATACCGAAAATATTAATAGCTACTTTTTTAACTATATTTTATAGCTATTATTATAGTTAAAAAAAACACTGAAGAGGCGGTCGGAACCAAATTGGTGACTTGCGGTATATGTCAAGTCAGCATTTTTCGCTTTACGATAGTATTTTATATATTTTTATGGCTTCAACTATTTCAAATTATTCTTTATATACATGACTAGAGGAAATGACTATATTTTTACTATATGAATAAGTAAATAAATTATTATAAGCATTTATTACAAATATTAAACTGACTTGTCATATACCGCATGCAAAAAACTGTCGTGTCAATTGTTAGCTATATTTTATAGCTATTATTATAGTTAAAAAAACACCTAGTACACTAAAAATTTAAGTGTTTTTTTTAACTATAATAATAGCTATAAAATATAGTTGAAAAAGTAGCTATTAATATTTTCAGTATAACGAAATTATTAACTATAAAATTAAGAACATTTTTAACTATAAAAAACAGCTAAAAAAACACATCGATATAGCTGTAAATACAGCTCGATACAGCTATATGGTCAATGTCCCAATTGCTACTCGCTGTTAGAAATGAACCTATTACTAACCGCTCAATGTTATTTAGATACGAAAAAAAATTTTTAACAATGAACGGCTAGTAATAGGGTCGTGAGTAGCAATTGGGACATTGACCATATATTTAACTATTTTTTTAGCTATATTTTATAGCTAACCTTTTTTGACCGGGTAATATTTAGGTGGATACCTTAAGTTGTCCATACTAGAGTTTAATCAAACAAATTTTCACTTTGTAGCAAAAAAACTCGATTAAACGCATCGTTTATTCATAAATTAGGATTAAAAATATTATTAGAAGGCGGGCAGCTTCGTCATGTTCTTAAGTCCTGTTACAAATGAAGCATCTTTTCCATCTATTTTTTTTTATCCTTTTGTTTCTTTATTTAATTTAATCTCAACAGTCCTAATTTTATTATCGTTATAATTTAAGTGGATATAATCGATTCCCATTATATTATTATGTGGTTTTAAAAAATTTGTATCTGAAATGCCATTGTCAATTTTCATTAAATTTGTTTCATAATTCGAATTCTTTTGTTTACGATGCATTTCTATGATCTTTTTTTGTTCTGCCAATAAATGCATTTGTGAGTTTTTTTTCCAATAGTTCAAGTTCGGCGGAATCTAAATTTAATGGTATTTAATTTAGACGTTACTCATGTCAAAAACTCCTCCTCATCATTTTCGTTGGATTATCGTAACTAATATTTGCATTATTATAATTTTGTAAAACTGGAAACATTCTTATTTGTTGCGTTTTAAAAATTCTTGATAAACGTAATCACATTTGAAAAATATTATATCTTAAACAACATGGACCTAAATTATAAAATATTGCAACAGCAAAAACAATTGCATAATCGCCACAATCATAATTATTTGTTTGTTATTGTACTGTTTCGAATACTATGCTTAATTCTGATATGTTTGGAAATAATCTGTTTATATAAATCTTATGCTCATCTCATAGATATTTAAGATTTAAACTGTCATATATATGAATTACCTTATTATTATAATACACACGAATCCGGTGACTCTTTTCTAAATTTCCGGAAAATAATAACTGTATAAATTCTTCATCAATCGGTACTGAATTTATATATTGTGGACTTTGAATTAGTGAAGTTGATTGCATGTTAAATGAAATGCAACGATTTGAAATATTATTAAGTTCTAATATATAAATATCAGATAACATGGAAGCAATTCCACTATACAATCCCTGTCCTTTAACAATCAATTTATCTTTCTCAGTCAAAACAATTATTGAAAATTAAAATTCTTTTAAGAATTTTAATTCATTTTTAATGAACTTTTTTCAAAGATATTCACTAAAGAATTGCTTTTATATTAACTGCGATGTGAGAATTTCGTTATAATTAAAATTTCAATAAACAAATTATTAAAATTAGTTAATATAACTTTGCCCGTCCCCGCATGCAAAATTCGGTTTGTCGAAAAGAATCTTTAATTTATTTCAGAGCGCCAGACAGACCTCCGGCTAAATCGTCGGCAAGCATGAACCTCGGCTGTCTTGGTTCGAGAAGTGGGCGACCTCTAGTGTTAATTTTATTAATGAAATTGAAATTGGGAGAAGTATACGCATACACGAAAAAAAATAAAGGTTACTGGTTTAAATTTCAACACTTCAATTTAAAATTTTGGTTTACTTTATAACAACAACAAAAATTTATATATTTGTAATTTTTATTTAACGCTCTGTCTATGAAATTTATTCTATGAAATTTATTACTCGCACACACTCATAACTTATACATTCCGGTCAATGAAAACTTAATAAAGAAAATTTTATTTATGTAACACTTCAACTGATATAATAGTCTTTAATTCTAGTAGTAATAACAAAAAAAATTTTTTATTTCACAGTATGGTCGACGTAAGCGACCTCGTTCTTCTCCTTTTCGACAATATGGCTGCCGAGAGCCCGCGCACTTATCTCTCTCTCTCTCTCTCTCATACACCACTCCTACGTGTCTATCGGTTTATTGTCTTTAATTCCGGTCAATCAAAATCAATCAAAAGAAATAATTATTTAAACTTTTCGTTCGAATTACTACTATAATTTATTTTAATTTGACGGTCAACGAAACCGTTAGACACGTGGTCGAATTTGCACTCCCGCACTCTCGAAATTTTATTATAATCTTGTAAGAAAAAATATTTAATTATGATTTCTGACGGTCTACAAATTAATTCTCAGTTTATTTTAAATTTCTAGTCAACGCAGACTAGGCAAGAGAATCTAATTTACAAGATGGCCGCTAAGGGCCGCGTCATGAAATGTGTTACATAATACACACCACTATGTCCATCGATCTCAAATTTTATTTCCCGGTCAATCAAAAGAAAACTTATTATGAAATTTTCACTAATGTTGTTAAATTAAAAGAGAATTTAACCGGTTAACGAAATCGTTGAACACGTGGTCAAATTTTAATTTCACTTTATCGGTCTACAAATCAATTTTCACTAATTTATAACTACGCCTCGCAATAGTTAAAATTTCTAATTTTACTAGTTAACGCTGTCACAATCACTTTACTTGTATTTTATACGCCCGCACTGAATTTACACTTTTAGTCGGCGAGAGCCGTTAATTTACAAAAAAAAATATCTTTATCGATTCGGACTACAGTCCACTCACCGTTGTATAAAAAATCTCGTTGACAACAGAAATTTGGTCGGCGATAGCGACAATCTGGTCGACGATGGCGGTGATGGGCCTCAGGTTCGTATCTCTCTCTCTCTCTCTCTCTCTCTCTCTGCACGAAGCAACTCCTGGTCGACGCCGGCTGCGGAAAATGGGTTGGTTGGAGGATCCGGGCAGCGAAAATCTCCTTCTGGAAATGCCTTTGTTCAACTGCTCCGTGGTCTATCCAAAACTCTGCAATCCCTACACAGCTACCAAAAAGCGCGCGAAAATCTCTAAGTTACTTGTTTCAAAAGAATCAGTTGAGCGATTTTTAGTTCTGATACGGCACGAGGACAGTCATTGAATGTCTCCTTTGATGCTCACTTCCTTCTTCTTCGGTCTATTTCTCCCTCTTCCTCATCGTCTATCTCTTTTTAATTTTTAATTCCTCCAATAACTAATCAATTATCCAAGTAATCGCTTTCTATTCATAGATTTCGCCTTCCGGTCCTCGAACGCAAGTTTGCAACCTGCGCACCACCTTTCCTGCGAGAAATTTAATCCAATTTCTTCTTTTCATTCTTCTTTTTTATTCTTCTTTTTATTCACGTTCTCTTTTTATCTTTCTTTATTTATTAGAGAGAGAGAGAGAATAATCGCAAGCATGGATATCTCTATGTAGATATATATACATACATATAGGATTACCCCATGCAGATATACTTAAGCAAAGAGAAAGAGTGATACTCTCCCTTCTCTATGCTCTATCCATCTCTCTTTTACATTTGGCTTCTCCCTCTTTTCTCACTGCGCGAGAAAGAGGCGCGCCATCATTTTTAATTTGCTACCATCGAGTGTTAATCTTTCTATCTCTTTCTTTCTTCTCTCTTGAGTTTCCCTCTCTTTCTGCATCTTCTTCGTCGTGCGCCACTCCTAGCGCACACACGGTCGTTGCTATGTAGTGGTAGTAGAGATTCCCTGCCTACGGTCTACGTAAGCAGCACTAGCGCTCACACACATGGTCTATGACTGTGTATGTAATGGCCGCCGCGCGCTTCTGCTAGTCGTGCTCCTCGTGTACCGGTAAAAAAAAAGAAAGAGTTCCGTTCGATTAATTATTTATTCTTATTTAATAATATACGCCCGGGTCGGTGAGTAAGCTGGTGGTGTGTTTCTGTGCCCTGGTGATGTTACGATTTAATAATCTTTGTGACGTGTTGTGAAAGAAACGTGTGTACGAAATAAACAACATTCAAATTTTTAATTGAACAAAAAATTTTATTGGGACGTACCACGTCACATAACTGATTTAATTTACTGCCTCTTTACTTTAAAAGATGAAAAATAAAAGAAATTATGAAAAATGCTATGAATTAATTGTTATATGATAAATAAATAATAATGAAATTTGTAAAAATAATAATAGAACGATAAAAAATGGTTATTTTTGGCAATTATACATTTATATATATATATATATATATATATATATATATATATATATATATATATGGGACATTTCACACCAACTGCACGAGCGTAAAAATAAAAATCGCTGAAACTCTGAGAATATATTATGTTTGTTACCCAAAATGTGTAAAAAAATTTTCAAGGATTTAGATTGGAAGGATCACGAGCCATAGATACTTGAAATTCGGAAATTTTTCGAAATTTTTGGAAAAGTCTTAACTTTATCTTTTTTTCTGAAAATCCTGATGTTTTAGAGAGAAATTTATAAGAATACTCCTTGTTGAAAATGAAGAGAAAAGTTAGCATGATTTTTTACAGACCTGAATTTTAAAATTTTCTATTGGTTCAAATATGTATTATATGGTAATTAAAATTACTCATTGTTCGCCACTTCAGAAATTGCTTTTCGCGGGCTTATTTTTTTCTATTTTACATGAACTTTGAAATAAATTTTTAATTATGTAAGTCAGAGCAATCAATAAGGAGTTATGACAGTTTAAAATTTATTTTCAATATGAAAAATAAATCATACATGAAAATATATATTTTAAACTGTCATAACTCCTTATTGATGGCTCTGACTTACATGATTAAAAATTTATTTTAAAGTTCATGTAAAATAGAAAAAAATTAGCCCGCGAAAAGCAATTTGTGAAGTGGCGAACAATGAGTAATTTCAATTACCATTTAATACATATATGAACCAATAGAAAACTTTAAAATTCAGGTCTGTAAAGAATTATGCTAACATTGCTCTTCATTTACAACAAGAAGTATTCTTATGAATTTCTCTCCAAAACATTAGGATTTTTAGGAAAAAAAATGATTAAATTGGGACTTTTCCAAAAATTTTGAAAAATTTTTTTAAGTTATCACTTAATAATAATTTTTTAAACTTTTTCATCATAGTTTAAAATAATAATAAATATATGATTATCAGTTTAATAGTTTTTATAAAATATTATGTGAATTTCATAAGTATAAATTATAAATTATTTAAGGAGATGTAAAATGGACAGTATACTTGCACCCATAAATATTGACTATATTTCCATTGTATTTCAAAATTTTGAATAAAGAGATGCATTAACATATAGTATGTATTACGAAGATTATTCAGTAAAATTTTTAAATAAATCTATTCATTAGTTATTGAGAAGTTTGGGTTCCAATATTATTTACTAAAATTTTTTTATTTGAAATAAAAAAATTTAAATATCTTGAAAACTAATGATTGGAGTAATTTGAAAATTTAACTAAATAATCATCATGGTACATACTACAAGTCAATACATTCCTTTTATGGAAATTCAGCAATAGAATGGAAAGACAATTAAATATGACAGTTAATTTTTATATCTTCTTATAGTGAAACATAATCAAACTTTGATAGTAAATTCAACATAATGAAATAATTGTACTTTCAATGATCATATTTAGGAGGCGGTCGGAAACAAATCGGTGACTTAGTTCAGTGCTTACTATAAATGCTTATAATGATTTATTTATTCATTTACACGGCAAAAAAATATAGTCATTTCCTCTAACCATAATCATAATGAATAATTTGAAACGGTTATAACAACAAAAAAATATAAAATATTGTCATGAAGCGAAAAATGCTAAATTAAAATTTATTGCATGTAAATAATAACCGTATCAACTTTCAGACATGCATCTTATTTCTTTCTATACGAATAGTTATTAATTAACTACTCAGTAAATAAATGGACTCGTTCCAGTATGCTTAAATTTCTTGAGAAGTGTTTATTGTTATTCCAGTATTCCAATATTTACATCTCCTTGATATAACCAATACAGCATCCATGGTTCTGATTATGGCAAATAAAGGAATTTTACTCTATTTTACTCTGTTGGTAGCTTGCACCTGCTATCTAATCTTAGTGGTTTCAACATTATTTATGATTCCAAAACATAATTTATTTTTAAATATTAATTTTTTAATTATTACAATTATTATACTTTTAGACATGATTTATAATAATAATAATAAAAGACATGATCCACAAGTCTTATGCTTTATAACACTTGAGAATGTTTGATTAAATTTGTCATATTTTTGAATAATAATTATATTAGATTACATACAATTAACATGACATAATGTGTGTTTTCTATGAATACTTGTTTACGTAATCAAAGCTTTTTATGATTCCATAATTTTATTAACCCATCGTCTCCAATCAAATTTGAAATTAATTTCTTACTTATTGAATTTTTATTTTTATTTATTTATTGTGAATCCATAAAAGCTATTGGTATGAAATTCCATACTTACAATTATAAATTAGTCGAGGAGTTGATCAACTGTGAAACAAGGAAACTACAGCTTCTTCGCTTGCAAACAGTTGAAGCAAGACATGCACCTCATTTCTTTCTACAGGAATGCTTATTAATTAACTACTGAGTAAATGAATGGACTCGTTTCAGTGTGCTTTTGTTTAAATATCTTATCTTGCATCCGGAAGGATATAAATTTTTACTGGATACAAATTTGACTGAACAAGGAAGAATTTTAAACTTTAAATTTCTTGACGAGTGTTTGTTATTCCAATATTCCAATATTTACATCTCGATATAACCAATACAGCATCCATGGTTTTGTTTATGGCAAATAAAGGAATTTTACTCTATTTTACTCTGTTGTTAGCTTGCACCTGCTATCTAATCTTAGGAGCTTTAACATTATTTATGATTCCAAAACATAATTTATTTTTAAATATTAATTTTTTAATTATTACAAATATTATACTTTTAGACATGATTTAATTAAAAAAAAGACATGATCCACTAGTCATATGCTTTATAACACTTGAGAATGTTTGATTAAATTTATAATATTTGTGAATAATAATTGTATTAGATGACATAATGTTTGTTTTCTATGAATACTTGTTTAAGTAATCAAAGATTTTTATGATTCCATAATTTTATTAACCCATCGTCTCCAATCAAATTTGAAATTAATTTCTTACTTTTTGAACTTTTATTTTTATTTATTTATTGTGAATTCATAAAAGCTATTGGTATGAAATTACATACTTACAATTATAAATTAGTCGAGGAATTGATGTACTGTGAAACAAGGAAACTGCAGCTTCTTCGTTTGCAAACAGTTGAAGCAAGACATGCACCTCATTTATTTCTACAGGAATGCTTATTAATTAACTACTGAGTAAATGAATGGACTCGTTCCAGTATGCTTTTGTTTAAATATCTTATCTTGCATCCGGAAGGATATAAATTTTTACTGGATACAAATTTGACTGAACAAGGAAGAATTTTAAACTTTAAATTTCTTGACGAGTGTTTGTTATTCCAATATTCCAATATTTACATCTCGATATAACCAATACAGCATCCATGGTTTTGTTTATGGCAAATAAAGGAATTTTACTCTATTTTACTCTGTTGTTAGCTTGCACCTGCTATCTAATCTTAGGAGCTTTAACATTATTTATGATTCCAAAACATAATTTATTTTTAAATATTAATTTTTTAATTATTACAAATATTATACTTTTAGACATGATTTAATTAAAAAAAAGACATGATCCACTAGTCATATGCTTTATAACACTTGAGAATGTTTGATTAAATTTATAATATTTGTGAATAATAATTGTATTAGATGACATAATGTTTGTTTTCTATGAATACTTGTTTACGTAATCAAAGCTTTTTATGATTCCATAATTTTATTAACCCATCGTCTCCAATCAAATTTGAAATTAATTTCTTACTTATTGAATTTTTATTTTTATTTATTTATTGTGAATTCATAAAAGCTATTGGTATGAAATTCCATACTTACAATTATAAATTAGTCGAGGAGTTGATCAACTGTGAAACAAGGAAACTACAGCTTCTTCGCTTGCAAACAGTTGAAGCAAGACATGCACCTCATTTCTTTCTACAGGAATGCTTATTAATTAACTACTGAGTAAATGAATGGACTCGTTTCAGTGTGCTTTTGTTTAAATATCTTATCTTGCATCCGGAAGGATATAAATTTTTACTGGATACAAATTTGACTGAACAAGGAAGAATTTTAAACTTTAAATTTCTTGACGAGTGTTTGTTATTCCAATATTCCAATATTTACATCTCGATATAACCAATACAGCATCCATGGTTTTGTTTATGGCAAATAAAGGAATTTTACTCTATTTTACTCTGTTGTTAGCTTGCACCTGCTATCTAATCTTAGGAGCTTTAACATTATTTATGATTCCAAAACATAATTTATTTTTAAATATTAATTTTTTAATTATTACAAATATTATACTTTTAGACATGATTTAATTAAAAAAAAGACATGATCCACTAGTCATATGCTTTATAACACTTGAGAATGTTTGATTAAATTTATAATATTTGTGAATAATAATTGTATTAGATGACATAATGTTTGTTTTCTATGAATACTTGTTTACGTAATCAAAGCTTTTTATGATTCCATAATTTTATTAACCCATCGTCTCCAATCAAATTTGAAATTAATTTCTTACTTATTGAATTTTTATTTTTATTTATTTATTGTGAATTCATAAAAGCTATTGGTATGAAATTCCATACTTACAATTATAAATTAGTCGAGGAATTGATGTACTGTGAAACAAGGAAACTGCAGCTTCTTCGTTTGCAAACAGTTGAAGCAAGACATGCACCTCATTTATTTCTACAGGAATGCTTATTAATTAACTACTGAGTAAATGAATGGACTCGTTCCAGTATGCTTTTGTTTAAATATCTTATCTTGCATCCGGAAGGATATAAATTTTTACTGGATACAAATTTGACTGAACAAGGAAGAATTTTAAACTTTAAATTTCTTGACGAGTGTTTGTTATTCCAATATTCCAATATTTACATCTCGATATAACCAATACAGCATCCATGGTTTTGTTTATGGCAAATAAAGGAATTTTACTCTATTTTACTCTGTTGTTAGCTTGCACCTGCTATCTAATCTTAGGAGCTTTAACATTATTTATGATTCCAAAACATAATTTATTTTTAAATATTAATTTTTTAATTATTACAAATATTATACTTTTAGACATGATTTAATTAAAAAAAAGACATGATCCACTAGTCATATGCTTTATAACACTTGAGAATGTTTGATTAAATTTATAATATTTGTGAATAATAATTGTATTAGATGACATAATGTTTGTTTTCTATGAATACTTGTTTAAGTAATCAAAGATTTTTATGATTCCATAATTTTATTAACCCATCGTCTCCAATCAAATTTGAAATTAATTTCTTACTTTTTGAACTTTTATTTTTATTTATTTATTGTGAATTCATAAAAGCTATTGGTATGAAATTACATACTTACAATTATAAATTAGTCGAGGAATTGATGTACTGTGAAACAAGGAAACTGCAGCTTCTTCGTTTGCAAACAGTTGAAGCAAGACATGCACCTCATTTATTTCTACAGGAATGCTTATTAATTAACTACTGAGTAAATGAATGGACTCGTTCCAGTATGCTTTTGTTTAAATATCCTATCCTGCATCCGGGAGGATATAAATTTTTACTGGATACAAATTTGACTGAACAAGGAAGAAATTTAAACTTTAAATTTCTTTACGAGTGTTTGTTATTTGAAAATTTAACATTTCTTTAATACAACCAATACTGCAAACTTAAAATGTATTTAAAAATATTTTTTCAATATCATATATTTTAAGCACTTCATTTATATTGGATATAACTATAAATACTTTGAAAACTTCATAATAACAAAATTTTTAAATTATTTTTTGAAATATATAATTGTCGCGTTAATATTACATAAGTTCTCTATACGTATGCGCGCGCATCCTTGATCATAACTGCCACGCGAATTATACGTTATGGTGGGAGGTCGTATATAAAGAAGGCCGAAAAGAAGCGAAAAAGGAGACTTAGGCTTGGCTTGAATAAGTGAACGCGTGCGCAACGTTTTTGTATTTTTCTAACCTTTTATATTTCTCATAGCTTTATCCAAATAAAGTTTATATTTAAATCAATAATTACAAAATTTTATTTGTACCCAACAAATTGGCGACTGCGTGACAGGACTAGTGTTTGTAATTATCGGATTTTCGTGAGTGATTTTTTAAAATGGATAAAGCCAAGAAAAGAAGGACAGTGCAGCGTGCAGCATTCACAAAAGCGTTGAATAATTTTGATCAAGCCGTTAGTGAAGATTCTGTTGAGCCTCGTAACGTAAAAGTGTTGTTTCGTATACTCGAGCAAAAAATGACTGAATTATCAAATAATACAGAAAGTATTATCGATCTTTTACTTGATGCGACGTCTACAACTAATGAAGATTTACAAAAAGAATACGATGAAGCCGAGGAATACAAAAACAAATTTTTTGCGGCTCAAGTGTTATTTGAGGAATTTTTAACACCTCAAGGAAGTGATTTACCTGTTCCGCCAGTTTCTCCAACTAATACATTAGTGCGTGTTGAAGAAGATACTTCTTTTAAATTGCCAAAAATTCAACCAACAACGTTTAATGGTGAAATTAGTGGTTGGCTCAAATTTTGGAGTTATTTTAAAAAGATTCACGAGAAACCGAAACTTTCTAAAGAAGAAAAGTTTCAGTATCTCATCAAAGCGATGGTTCCTGGATCTAAAGCAGATCTACTACACTGAAAAATAAGTGGGAAAGAAGCACTACCATCGGTAACGAAACTATACTCTTTTCGTTTCGTGCGCACAGAGTGCCACTGCGGGAAAACAGTGGTGCCACTATGGGACGAGAGGAGTACTTCGCATGACGCCAAACGAAATCCCACGTGAGTGGGAATACACATGCACAACAAAAAGAGCTCTTAGCTTCGACAGTGGGGCGTCACATTCCCCACGAGAGAAAGCATTAGCATTCTTACGGTTTCGTGGAGCAGAAGTTACTTCGAGGGACTCGTGGACTACCACTTATTTTTCAGTGTAGTGTCAAGTTATCCACCAACTGAAGAGAATTACGATAAGGTGATGGCTAGTTTAAAGTCTCGCTTTGGTAGAGAAGATTTACAAACGGAATTTTATATGAGACAGCTTGTGCAATTAGCCATAGACAATGCTACTAGTGATCGACCTATTCAACTTGATGTAATGTATGACAAGCTGGAAACTCAAATAAGAGCATTAGAATCGCTTGGTGTAAATAATGATAAATTTGCAGCCGCGATATTACCTTTGGTTGAATCAGCATTGGCGGAGGAATTTTTAAGAATTTGGCAACGAAGCTGTAGCGCGAATATAGTGTTAAATAGTAATGAAGGAATTTCCGCGAACTCGAAGGAAAGGCTCACACAGCTTATAAAATTCTTAGAAACGGAAGTTCAAAGTGAAACACGTGTATCGATGGCGCGCAAAGGTTTTAGTATATCGCACAACGATTCTCAGAAAATTGACAAATCTAAAATTCCGCATAAAAGTGAAAAGAAAAATTTACCTAGTGCTATAGACTTAATGACTGTGAATAAAGTTAAACAGTGTATTTTTTGTAATGGCAGTCATTCGAGTGAAAAATGTGAAAAAGCTGAAAAGCTAAGTTTTTTAGAAAGACAAGAACTTGTTAAGAAAAAAAATGGCTGCTTTAACTGTCTTAACATAGGGCATGGTTATAAAACGTGTAAAGTAAAATTATATTGCCCGAAATGTTCGCGTCGTCATGTGCTATTAATGTGTCGTGATTCGCAGAAAAGCGAAAATATTAATACTGTGTCTTCTAAAAATACTGAGAATTCTAATATTGATTGTAATTTAGCAAATCTTGGTGTATGTCAAGAAGTGTTTATGAAGACGATTCAAGTTAAATTAATAAATGAATGTTCTGAAATAGTGGTTCGTGCCTTTATCGACAGTGGCTCGCAAAACTCTTATATAACAAAAGAGGCGGTGGCCCGTATGCAATATGAACCTGTGGCCGAACATCATATGTCTCATTTATTATTCGGTGGTCAAGGCACAGAGACTGTGAAACATTGTAAATATAGAGTGCGTCTGTCTTCGTTAGATAATAGCTATCGATGTAATTTTCTTGCTATGGATCAAAATATTATATGCGAAAATATTAAACCACCGCGTAAAGGTATCTGGTGTGAAGAGCTCCGAAAGACTAATATTAACATTAATGATTTAAATTCTAATAACAGTGAAATTTCTATTTTGATTGGAGCAGATATTATCGGTAAATTGTACACCGGTCGTATAGTGAATCTACCGTGCGGTTTAGATGCGAAGGAAACTTGTTTCGGCTGGGTACTTTTTGGAAAGGTACCGTATAATACTGAACGTACTGATGCTGCTGCCGTAGCCGTATCTTTGTTTGTGAGTAACGACAAAGTAACCGATTTATGGAATTTAGATACGCTCGGCATAAAAGACCCGATTGAATGTAAATCGCAAAAAGAACGCGATCATGAACTTAATGAACGTTTTTCAAAAACAGTGACTATTAAGAATGAGGGTCGTTATGAAGTGCAGTTACCTTGGCTAGAATGCCATCCTGTTATAAATGATAATAAATGTATGGCTGAAAAACGCTTAATATCTACTACAAGAAAATTAAAGGTTCAAGGTTTTTATGAAGAATATAACGCTGTCTTTGACGAGTGGCTTTGCGCAGGCGTGATTGAGCGTGTACCGTCTGTAGAAGAAGATGAGTGGGGGCATTATTTGCCGCATAGGCCAGTCATCAAGGAGCAGAGTACTACCAGAATACGCCCGGTGTTCGACGCATCGGCTAAAGATCTACAGTCACCGTCGCTGAACGAATGCTTGAGTATTGGACCTAATTTAATCGACCTCGTGCCATCTATTCTTTTACGTTTTAGGTTAGGTAAGATAGGCGTTATTGCTGATATTAAAAAGGTGTTTCTTCAAATAAGTGTAGATGCTAAAGAACGTAATTTTTTAAGATTTCTTTAGTATGATAAAAACGGTAAAATAATTATTTATCGTCATTGTCGTGTTGTTTTCGGCGTTTCTTCCAGCCCTTTTATTTTAAATTCGGTTATTAATTTACATTTAAACAATGTTATTAAACTTGCAATGATGATAATTCTATATGTTCGCGCGAAAATATTTCAAAATTATTAAACAGTTTTTATATTGATAATTATGTAACGAGCGTGGATTCCGTGCGACATTTAGAAAATTTTATAACCGATGCAAAAACAGTCATGTATGAAGCAAAATTTGACTTAAGAGGGTGGGAGTATAATAACGATAATTCTGAAAAAAATAAAACGACTGTACTTGGTATAATATGGGATAAACTCTCTGATCACTTGAGTGTTAATGTACCTTCTTTAAATGTAGTTGAGAGTAATGAAATAATAACAAAACGTAATATTCTTTCTTTTGTGCATCGTGTTTTTGATCCGTTGGGATTTATATGTCCAGTTGTACTTTTACCTCGACTTTTACTTCAAGATACTTGGTCAGAGAATTCATGGGATGATAAAGTTCGCGAAAATACTAAAATTCAAATACCACGTTGTTTCTTAGGAAATGTAAGTAATGATGCTAATATAAGTATTCATACATTCTGTGACGCTAGTATGAGTGCGTATGCTACCGGGATTTATTTACGTGTACAAGATGGTTCGAATGTTAATGTATACTTTGTGCAAGCAAAAAATAGAGTCGCTCCGACTAATTATAAAAAACTCGATGGACGAAAAAGTATACCACGCCTTGAATTGTTAGCTGCGACTATAGGTGCGCGCTTGACTAGTGTAGTGTTAGACGCGTTAGATTTTAAAAATGTTAATGTTTATTACTGGTCTGATTCTAGCACCGCCTTAGCGTGGATACATCGTCAATGTAATTGGGATGTCTTTGTTTATAACCGTGTTAGTGAAATTCACACGCTCACTAAACCCGAGCAGTGGCGCTTCGTCCCTGGTGAATCTAACCCAGCTGATTTGCCATCTCGTGGCTGTAGTGTAGCTCAACTTTTAAAATCAAAGTGGTGGGAAGGCCCAACGTGGTTACGCGAAGATTCTCGCAATTGGCCTGACACGCATTATATTGTTGATGAAAATGCGGTTAATATCGAAATGAAGAAAAATCGAAAAAATAATATTACGTGTAATGTTTTAAGTTTGTTGTCTTACGAAAGTAATAATGAACGATGGTTTGATAAATTTTCTAGTTTTGAAAAAATTGTACGTATTACTGCTTGGTTGAAAAGATTTTGTTTTAATTGTCGAAATAAAATGATGAGATTAAACAAGCTGAAATTCATCTGTTAAAAAATATTCAAAATAATGCTTTTACGGGTATAGAAGATTCTCGCATAAAACATCTCGCGCCGTTTATTGACGAAACGGGTTTGATTAGATTAAAAACGAAAATTGTAATGCGAGACGATGCTTTTGATTTTAAATACCCGATAATTTTGCCAAAAAATGATAAAGTTGTTCGTTTGATTATTAAAAGTAAACATGAAAGTTCAAATCACGCGGGTACTCAAATAACATTAAACGCGCTACGTGAAAAATTTTGGGTGCTTGGTGGTCGCAGAATCATTCGTTCTCTGATACAGGATTGTATTATTTGTCGCCGTCATGATGCTTCACATCTTGAAGCTATAGCTGTTCCTTTGCCGCTTAACCGTGTAAAAAACGCATCTGTCTTTGAAATTATTGGTGTAGATTACGCAGGGCCTATTTATTTAAAAAATAATAAAAAATCGTGGGTTTTTTTATTTACATGCGCGGTGTATAGGGCCGTGCGTCTTGAGCTAGTTACTTCTTTATCGACAGCGACATTTATGATGGCTATTAGACGTTTTATTGCGCGTAGAGGTAGACCATCTATAATCTATAGCGACAATGGGAAAAATTTTGAAGGTTTAAATAACGCGCTTCAAAGAATTGATTATACAAAGTTAGCTAAAAGTTTTGCTATTGAGGGTATAGAGTGGAAGTTTAATCCACCGGTCTCGCCTTGGTGGGGAGGTTTCTGGGAGAGATTAAACGGCATTTTAAAACGTCTATTAAGACGTACATTAAGAAAAACGTGTTTAGATTATGAGGAAATGCAAACTGTTCTATTAAATTGCGAGTCCGTCATAAATTCCCGGCCTATAACTTTTTTGTCTGACAATAAGCAAGATTTTGTACCTCTTTCTCCGTCTATGTTCTTGCAAGAGGTTAAAGATATAGGTGTAGTGAATCTTGATAAAATTGATCAAATTGACTTTAACAAGCGGTACATATATCGTAAGAATGTAATGGAATCTTTAAGAAAACGATTTCGTGTAGAATATCTTGGTGCGTTAGTATGTAAGAATTCTAAAATTAAAAATTGTAACAGTGTGAATGTCGGTGATATTGTATTAATCGAGTGTGATAATATAAAAAGAGTGAGTTGGCCTTTAGCGCGCGTAAAAGCTTTAATTCCCGGTGTAGATAAATGTGTGCGCGTAGTTAGTTTGAAAACGGCAACTGGTGAACTTACACGGCCTATACAAAAGGTTTATCCTCTTGAGGTAAAATTAAATGAAAACGATCACGAAATTCATGAAGCAATTGTTAAAAATTATAATAAATTCTAACAAGATCAGACAGTTAAAGAAAATGTAAAAAATAATGGTAAACAGTTGCGATTTACGAGAAGTGGTCGTATTTGTAAGTCACCTGACAGATTAATATACTATTAATGTTCTATACGTGTTATTTCGCTTTAAACTTGTAATACTGTAAAGGATTTTCTATTTTCCTCTATTTTTATATTTTGTAATAGTTGTATGTAGAATTGAGATGGAAAAATTATATTGTTTTTATGTTTTGATTTTCATCTCAATTGGGGGAAGGATGTCGCGTTAATATTACATAAGTTCTCTATACGTATGCGCGCGCATCCTTGATCATAACTGCCACGCGAATTATACGTTATGGTGGGAGGTCGTATATAAAGACGGCCGAAAAGAAGCGAAAAAGGAGACTTAGGCTTGACTTGAATAAGTGAACGCGTGCGCAACGTTTTTGTATTTTTCTAACCTTTTATATTTCTCATAGCTTTATCCAAATAAAGTTTATATTTAAATCAATAATTAAAAAATTTTATTTGTACCCAACAATAATTATATAAAATTGTTAACTTGGAACTACGTTTTAAAGATTATAAATGACTTTGAAATTAAAAAATAAAGCAAAATTTCTCATATTATATCTTTATTCAAAACTTTAAATAATAATACATAAAACTTTTATAATTTTGAATCTTATGAACTACTTTTATGAAATCACAACAGGTGTATTTTGTGCGCTGCTCGCGCATGTGCAATGTGCAAACGAACTTTGAACGAAACTTTTAATTTTAAATTTTTCATATCTTATGAGAACTAATTAATAACATTAAAACTTTTATAATTTTAAATCTTATGAACTACTTTTATGAGATCACAACAGGTGTATTTTGTGCGCTGCTTGCGCATGTGCAGTGTGCAAACAAAGCTTGAAAAAAATTCAAAATCAAAATTTAATAAATTTCTTAATCATTTCTAAAATAAAGTCATCAAAAATCAATAATCAATAAATCCACCTTCATTATCTATCACTTTCTGCAATCTTCGTGGGACAGAATCGCATAAATTATGAAAATATTTTGGATTATCAAATAAAGCAGTCCATGTTTCTTGAACGAGTTCCACAAGCTGCTCACGATTTCGTGCCATTCCAGGTCTCCATCCTTTAACTATATATGACCAGACATTCTCGATGATGTTGAGATCTGGTGAACGTGGTGGCCAGTCAAATCTCTGAAGCTGGGGATGCGCTGCGTACCAATCACGCACTATATGTGCGGTATGTATAGGACTATTATCCTCCATTACATCAATTGGCACCTCATCGTCTGCGTATCGTTTTCGTAGACTTGGCAGAAGCTCATTTTCAAGAATGTTTATTTATGCTTGAGCATTGAGTCTTCTGTCAATAAGAAAAATACGACCGGGACCATCACCGTTCACCGACGCTCCGGAAAATGATCTAAGACAACGAAAGTAAATAACTATAAATAACTAAATCATCATAAATAATTAGAAATAACAATAAACTATTTACTTACCTAAAAATTTTGAAAATTGTAAATAATAGTAAATAATAGTAATTAAAAGTAAGTAACTATGAGTGTTTGTAATAACTTTTAAAATCAGTTAGTAATCGTAAATAACTAAATAACTATAAATAATTGTAAATAACAATAAATAAGTGTAAATAACTTTTATTAATGTTTCAGTCTTAATACTTTTTATTAATTATTTACAGTTATTTAGAGATATTTACAGATATTTACAGAAATTATTTCTATATGGGTATTTACTAATTCCATAACTCTGACTGTGCGAAAGACACCTGTGTGACCTTTGTTGAAATTAAGACCTTTATTTTGCTTTACTTACCCGAATGGAAATTTTTCGGTGTATCAAAATGTATAAAAGTGTATGAAAGTGTATTGAAGCATACAAAAATGTATCAAAGTGTATGAAAATGTATCTAAGAGCGATTTTTCAGACCTTATTCTCGATCCATTTTGATACACTCTGATACACTTAGATACACTTTGGTACACTTTGGTACATTTCTTAAAAAGTGAGCTGAAATTAAATTTCCTCAATTTTTTTGATGTTATACACTTTGACACATTTTGATACACTTTGACACATTTTGATACACTTTTACACACTTTGATACACTTTTACACACTTTAATATACTATGGTACATGTTGATACACTTCTGAGTATTAGCCTAAATTGTTTTTCCTGTTTTATTTTGCACACGTTTGTACACTTTGATACACTTTTACACACTTTGATACACTTTAATATACTATGGTACATCTTGATACACTTCTGAGTATTAACCTTTTCCTGTTTTATTTTGCACACGTTTGTACACGTTGATACACTTTTACACACTTTGACACACTTTAATATACTATGGTACATCTTGATACACTTCTGAGTATTATCTTTTTCCTGTTTTATTTTGCACACGTTTGTACACTTTGATACATTTTTTTTCTTTTTTTTTTTTTTTTAAAGATTAATATATAAAGGATATTGTCCTCTATATTCTTTTTTCTATGGTGAGGTCGAGGGAGTCCCCGCCCGGTATCTGTTTATCACATTACATCAGGCTAGACTGTCAGACCCACCATACCGAAAACTTTGACTACCGATGGATGGTCAGCCACTTTTGGTGACCAACAATCAACCGATACCCAATGAGATCGGATTTTTGAGAGTCGCGATATAAAATGGCACTTACACTAATTTTCTTTCGAAAAAAAAGTTTAGAGGTACCTGGCCAGGATTCGAACCCATGCCCTCCGCGTTGAAGGCAAGAGCTCTATCCGTTACGCCACCGCGCTCTCTTTATGTAATATAATACATTTTAATAAAACACGATACACTTCGATACATTTCTAAGTAAGAAATTAAAAAATGGTTTTACCAAGCACACTTTGATACACATGCGTACATTTTTTATACATTTTAATAGTGTTTAATACACTTTTTAGGCATGAAACGGTGTATTAAAATAAGCCGTTTTCATTTTAGATATTTTCATAAATTTTAATGTATTAATGCCCCTTGGGATAAATGTAAGGTTAATAAAACGACAATATTGAAAAAATTGAAAAATATTTTTATAAATTATAAAAGTAAAATATAAAAAGTAATTTAAAACATAAGAATTAGCAATATATATTTGAAATATAATTTGTAATGAAAAACTTACATTCTATATTAGCATTAAATATTTAAACATTAATATTATTAGAAATTTATAAATAATAAAAGTTTAATAGAGACAACTTCAAAAAAATAATTATTCTTTTGTAATACATATCAAGTAATGAGATAAGATAAATAATTTATACTAATAAACACATTTTTAATTTAATAACATTATTAAATATAAATATTTAAACATTGTTGTTTCTAAGATAGTTTTTTTTTATAAATTTTCATTTGTATTGTCTATTGAGACTAAGTTATTTTTTGTAGTCTTTGCAGTCGCATCTTCATTATTATTAGTATTATTGCTGTTTCCATTTTGCACAGTCAATATGTT
The DNA here is from genome assembly GCA_017163975.1 of Anastatus disparis. Lineage (NCBI taxonomy): Eukaryota > Metazoa > Arthropoda > Insecta > Hymenoptera > Eupelmidae > Anastatus > Anastatus disparis. The sequence continues at coordinate 1,033,865 of JAFFSR010000327.1, forward strand.
ACAGGGATCTTGTTGATTATTTAAGGAAGAGGCTTCATTTAATGGAAATTTATTTTAGTTAAAATTTTTAAAATGTATCAAAGTGTGCAAAAGTGTATCAAAGTATGCAAAAGTGTATCCAATAAAAACGACATTTTTCCTTTATTGGAAAAATGTATGAAAGTGTATTAAAGTGTGCAAAAGTATATCAAAGTGTATCAAAGTGTGCAAAAGTGTATCAAAGTGTGTAACACATAGCAAATGTAGAAATTAATTTTAGTCAACATTTTCGAAAAGTGTATCAAAGTGTATCAAAGTGTGCAAAAGTGTATCAATGTATGCAAAAGTGTATCCAAGAAAATCAACATTTTTCCTTTATTAGAAAAATGTATGAAAGTGTATCAAAGTGTATGAAAGTGTCCAAAAAATATATGAAAATGTGCAAAAGTGTATTAAAGTGTATCAAAGTGTATATCATTAACGAATATAAAAAATTGATACCAAGAAACTTTTTTTTGGAAGTGTATAAAAATGTATGAAAGTGTATCAAAGTGTACCAAAGTGTATTAACATTTGGTCCGAAATATCGCTCTTAGATACACTTTGATACACTTTGATACACTTTCGTATGATTTGGATACATTTACCATTTTCACTGGGGTAGACCGTATCTATGTGCTTCGAAACTGAATTTGTGATCAGAGGGAGTTGATAGTGAATTGCATGCTCACGATGTTTACAGATTTTATTCTACGAATTTCCTGTCAAATTCAAATGGCCATATCTCAGTATCAGATGCACCTAGAAACTTTTATAAAAAAGGAAATTAAAGATCTTTAAGCCTACTTTAAAGTTATGTTGGTTGTTTGAATAAAAAAAAATTATAAAGTACTTTTAACCTCAAAATACACGAGAATAAACCCGTTTGAGTACAATTTTTTAAGATCTCAAAAGCAACAATTCGGAAAATAAATTTTTCTCGGCTCTAAAATCACCCTATAAGATATTATTTTAACTTAAGGCAATAGAAAAAGTGTGAAAGAGGGTCTCAAAAAAATTTTTTCAGCCATAGCTGTATGTAGAAAAAAGAAAAATAAGAAAAAACAATAAAAAATACGGTTTTTTGCGATTCGGCATGGTTAAATCTCTATTCCAACAAGATATTCCAGCTGCTTTTCTAATTTTTAGTATAAACACATCGATCTAAGGGTTGGGAGTAATGCTTAGTAAGTTTCGGGGAATAACGACCTGTCTAATATATATATTAAAAAAATAATTATTACAATCGATTGTAGTTAAATAAAAATGTTTATTTTAATAATTGTAGCGTTGAAATTTATTTTGATGAAAATGTTATTTGATTGACATTCACAGTATTATTTTAACTATATTTGCTTGTCATCAATAAAAAAATATTTCATTTTTTAAATTATCAATTTATTAATATCAACAATTTTCTAAAAATTATAATTTTTATGATATGCAAACCTTACTTGTGATACATACACTTTGTAATATTTGTATATCATTAAAATTTTATATTAGATGCAAAAAGACTTGTTAAGTAATTGCAAATAGTTATTTTATTATTCTGAAATATTCAAATTTGAAATTAACCAAAAATGTGTATTTCAATCTTATAATTTTTTAAATTTAAATTTCGTATTTCATATATATATAATACATTTGTGAATATATTTTCATTAGAAATAAACACGAAATTTTTTTTAAGCATGTTTCACGTAAAAAGTAATTTCATAATTCAAATTCATGGTCATATATCAAGGTCTGCAAATTATAGTTGTTACTCAGTTCCCAGTTTTCAGTTTATTTATATCAAATATCGTACTATCTTTGTTTTTGTTATGGAAGTAGAGTGAGAAATAGTCACTTGATGGAATAAATTAAACGCTTTTTACATTAAACACATGTGTACGCATATATTTTTATATTATGTTTCATCAAATTATTGTCAATTTTATTCAGTACTCAAAATAAACTAATTCCTATTTACTTAAAATTAGTCATTTATACATAATAATATAATAAAAGAAAATTTAACCGAGCGACGTTAGCAGCGAAAAACTTAAATATAATTACGTAAAACCCATTAAATTGTGAAACAATTTTCAAGTTGATAAATATAATGTAATCATACAATATATATACATATATCAATTTTAAATTACCAATAATTAATTCAAAACTCAAAAGTAACTATTTTAAAACGGAATATGAAAGATAAACATGTATCGTTTTATTCCTTAAATATCACGAATTAGAATATTAACTATTAGTAATTTTAAAGTATCATATTTTATGAAAATAATTCTATATTTAATAATTTTTAATTTTTAGTAACAGGAAAAGTCGTACGAAAAGAGATTAATAATCACATTTTCTGCGAAATATTGCCCTTGAATCGAGTAGGTAAAATATCAGTCTTAATACCAAAAAAAGACACTAAGCATCGCAAATTTATGCTCTTACTTCATAATACAATAGTACCAACATTGGTCCCTAAAATTCAAGCTATAGTACTAATTGAAATTATATCGTCATTCTTTTTGTTTTCTCATAGAGAGAGCATTGTATCGATAAAAAAATTTTTTTCTATTTTTTCATTAATTTGTACATATTTAGACTCAGGGAGTCGAAAAAAGTGATTTCCAGAAAATGTCTGTATGTATGTGTCTGTGTGTGTATGATTTCAGTACGCCAAAAATATCTCGAGAACTACACGATGGATTTGCTTCAAATTTTGCATGCGATTTATTTATTTGTCTAACTGGGGGGGGGGGGGAGCTATTAAAAATTGATCTTTTTGGCTCAGTTTTTTTTTAGAGCCATTTTAAGAATTTTAAAAAAATTTTTATTTTTCATTTTTTTGGTATTTTACGTAAACTACTCGAAGAATTTTCTTGGAAATTTGTATGGACATTATTTGCGACTGCCAAAAAAAGAAAAATTTTTACTAACTGATTTTCTTAGCGCACTTTTAATTTTAGAGCAATTTGAAAATTTTGAAAAAAAAAATTTTTTATTCATTTTTCTTTTATTTTATGAAAACCATTCGATAGATTTGCTCTAAAATTTGTATGCCTGTTATTCGCTATTGTCTGAGGAAAATTGACTTTGGAGAACTCATTTCTTCAGCGCAGTTTTAATTTTAGAGCATTTAGAAAATTTTTGAAAAAATGTTTATTTTTCATTTTTTTTATATTACACAAAAACGTTTCGTTAAATTTGCTCTAAAATCATTATGCAAATTATTCGTTATTGCCTTAATAAAACAAGCTTTGGAAAACTTATTTTCTTAGTGCAGTTTTAATTTGAGAGAATTTGAAAAATTTTTTAAAAATTTTTTTTTATTTTTTTTGGGTCTTACGTAAAGTACTCTATGAATTTTTTTTAAAATTTTCATAGTAATTATTTGCTACTGTTAGAATAATAAAAACTTTTAAAAACTGATTTTCTTGGCATACTATTAATTTTAGAGCATTTTGAAAATTTTTTAAAAAGTAGTTATTTTTTATTATTTTTCTATTTTACGAAAATCATTCGATTGATTTGCTCCAAAATTTTTATGCAAGTTATTCGCCATTGTCTAAAGAAAATAAGCTTTGGAAAACTTATTTTCTTAGCGCAGTGTTAATTTAACGGCATGTCGGAGCTGCAGCAATTGAGTTTTGCTATTTTTATTTTATCAATATCTTTTTAAATTCATAAATTAAACAAATATAATGACTTGTCCGCACTAAAGCTGTATTAGTACAATAATTTTTGTTAAAATAAAAAATCATTTGGACTTGTTATTTTTTTATGAGCTTTGATTGGAAATTAGCTCGACAAACCTAACCTTAAAATACGATACATTGAAAGTTTTTATTATAACTTTGTATGTATAATATTTTGGTGGATTTCTTGGGTTGTCCGCACTAGAGTTTAATCTTACAAATTTTTTCTTTGTAGTAAAAAAACTCGATTAAACGCATCGTTTATTCATAAGTTAGGATTGGAAATATTATTAGAAGGCGGACAGCTTCGTCATGCTCTTAAGAAAATTTTGAAAATTTTTATAAAATGTTTATTTTTTATTTTTTTTATATTACACTTAAACCATTCGATAGATTTGCTATAAAATTATTATGCAAATTATTCGTTATTGCCTTAAGAGCATGACGAAGCTGTCCGCCTTCTAATAATATTTCCAATCCTAACTTATGAATGAACGATGCGTTTAATCGAGTTTTTTTACTACAAAGAAAAAATTTGTAAGATTAAACTCTAGTGCGGACAACTCAAGAAATCCACCAAAATATTATACATACAAAGTTATAATAAAAACTTTCAATATGTCGTATTTTAAGGTTAGGTTTGTCGAGTTTGATATCTAATTTCCGATCCAAGCTCATAAAAAAATAACAAGTCCAAATGATTTTTTATTTTAACAAAAATTATTGTATAAATATAGCTTTAGTGCGGACAAGTCATTATATTTGTTTAATTTAAGAATTTAAAAAGATACTGATAAAATAAAAAAAGCAAAACTCGATAGCTGCAGCTCCGACATGCCGTTAAAAATGTGAATAGAAATTATTTGATACTGTTAAATTGAAGGGCCGGATGCAATAATGAGTTATACGCTCGGAACTGCGGCGCAGGCTCGACTATAGCAGCCAAATATGAAAAATTGAAAAATCGATTTAAAAAAAATACTGGTATGTAGAGAATGAAAAAACACAACTTTTTTTTAAGCAAAGTTTTTTCACTAGATGTTTACTTTTAAAGAAAAAAATTAAAAAGTGACTTTTAAAAAAAGTAATTTTTAATGAGTTTTTAAAACATAAATCGCTCTATTCCAGCCAAATATGATCGGATCGTTCTGAAATTTCGTACACACACGGGGAATACTCTAGCGCTAGCAATAAGATCATAAAAAGTGATAAAAATAATAATTTATTTATAGCAATTTAGTTCGAAAGTGATAAAGAGCACTTATTGATATACATTAACTTCAGTGACAAAAAGTATCGAGGGAAGTTTAAGTCTCGAAGAACTTCCAGCGAGAGATTTGTTCTTTAATATGTAAAGAAGTTTTTTGGAAAGTTTCAGATTTTTTTATTGAAAATTGGCTGAAAGAGAGCGATTTTTGTAATTTAGGTATAAAGTCGCGCATGCCGTGGCACGTGCGCTAGCGCGTCAGATTTCATCGAGTACGTTAAATGTACACTGAGCGTACTGACGCGCTACCACACGCGCCACAGCACGCGCAACTTTACACCTAAATTACAAAAATCGCTCTATTTCAGCCAATTTTTAATATAAAAATCTGAAACTTTCCAAAAACTTCTTTACATATTAAGAGGAGATCACGTATCTCTGTCCTTTTCTAATCAAAAAATTGAGTTTTTACACGAACTAACAACTTTAGCAAAAATGAAGAGAAAGCCGCATCTCGTAATAAAAAAAGCAATATTTTCTTTGATAAGAAAGAATTAATTTTATTGCTTCGTTTTCAAGAAAACCTTGAAAAACCAAATTGTCCACCCTAACCTCTATGATTTAAGTTTTTCAAGGTTTTCTTGAAAACGAAGCAATAAAATTAATTTTTTCTTATCAAAGAAAATATTGCTTTTTTTATTACGAGATGCGGCTTTCTCTTCATTTTTTGCTAAAGTTGTTAGTTCGTGTAAAAAACTCAATTTTTTGATTAGAAAAGGACAGAGATATGTGACCTCCGCTTAAAGAACAAATCTCTCGCTGGAAGTTCTTTGAGACTTAAACTTCCCTCGATACTTTTTGTTACTGAAGTTAATGTATATCAATAAATGCTCTTTATCACTTTCCAACTCAATTGTTATAAATAAATTATTAATTTTATCACTTTTTATGATCTTATTGCTAGCGCTAGAGTATTCCCCGTGTGTGTACAAAATTTCAGAACGATCCGATCATATTTGGCTGGAATAGAGCGATTTATGTTTTAAAAACTTATTAAAAATTACTTTTTTTAAAAGTCACTTTTTAATTTTTTTCTTTAAAAGTAAACATCTAGTGAAAAAACTTTGCTTAAAAAAAAGTTGTGTTTTTTCATTCTCTACATGCCAGTATTTTTTAAAAATCGATTTTTCAATTTTTCATATTTGACTGCTTTAGTCAAGCCTGCGCCGCCGTTCCGAGCGTATACCTCATTATTGCATTCGGCCCTTCAATTAATAAAAACATTTGAAAACTGATTTTTTTGACATACTATTAATTTTATTATTTTTCTATTTCACGAAAACCATTCGATAGATTTGCCCCAAATTTTTTATGCAAGTTATTCACTATTGCCTAAAGAAAATATGATTTGGAAAACTTATTTTCTTAGCGTGGTTTTAATTTAAGAGAATTTTTAAAATTTCGAATAATGTTTATTTTTCATTTTTTCTTTCTGACAAAGAAAGCATCGTATCGATAATAAAATTTTTTTTCTATTTTTTCATTAATTTGTACATATTTAGACTCAGGGAGTCGAAAAAAGTGATTTCCAGAAAATGTCTGTATGTATGTGTCTGTGTGTGTATGATTTCAGTACGCCAAAAATATCTCGAGAACTACTCAATAAATTTGCTTCAAATTTTGCATGCGATTTATTTATTTGTCTAACTGGGGGGGGGGGGAGCTATTAAAAATTGATCTTTTTGGCTCAGTTTTTTTTAGAGCCATTTTAAGAATTTTAAAAAAATTTTGATTCATTTTTTTGGTATTTTACGTAAACTACTCAAAGAATTTTCTTGGAAATTTGTATGGATAGATAGATAGATAGATATTGATTTATTTTGTAAAAAGAGTACAAAAAGGCGTGTAATACATGAAATAATAAGTAATAATTCTATATAAAGTATTGCACATAATAAGATAAGATATCACAGTCAATTATTAAAATTAATACTGTATCAGTAAGTCATCATGTAAAAGTGATATCACAGACTATTCTAAATACACGCAAAAAACATAAATTACAATAAAAAACACTCTTAAATATCTATCAGTCATAGAATTAAAATACATAATTTAAAAGAGGAATTACTATCATGACATCAATAAAAATAAAATTGGACAATGCTACAAAAATAAAATTGGACAATACTATAAAATAAAATTAGACAATACTATAAAAATAAAATTGGACAATACAATAACAGAGTAATAGTAAATAATTAAAAATAAAATAATAATAATAACATTTGAAGAATAAAAACTTAATGCCAAAGATGTCATGACTTCTAATAAAAACAGAGCCACTCATTCTTTCCGCATACATTCATTCATCATTCACACTAATAAATACATTTACACCTTAAATCTATATATAGGACAAAAACAAAATAAATTAACATAAAAATTAATTTCACACGAGGTCGAGTAAGTACGTCCTCAAAGCCGACTTAAACCTGCCAAGCGATGGTAGATTTTTTATATAAGCAGGCAGGGAGTTCCAAAAATGCGCACCTTGAACTTGAAAGGAATTTCTTCCAGTCTCAGTACGCATGAAGGGCACCGCGAAGTCCTTAATCTCTCCCCTAGTGGCTACCCTAGGTACATATCTAGTGAAGAGACTCACTAGATACTCGGGAGTATTCATGCGCACGATTTTGTACATAAGTACAGCCATAAAATACTGTCTCCTCAAATCAGTACGCAGCCAACCAAGCGCAGCTCTATGAGGAGAGATATGATCGCCCATTCCTACGCCTAATACATATCTCACACATGAATTTTGTGAGTGCCGGTCTATTTTCCGATGAACCAAAAAATCGAAAACCAAAATAACGAAGATGGAATATGCGAAAGTTTTATTAACGAAAAGTAATTTAGAGAATGTGGACTTCACCGATAATCATTTTACCGAAGGGTGAATTAATCGAAAACGATTTTAGCAAAGATTCATTTTTTTGAAAATCCATTTCACTGAACATTTGTTAGTCCGAAAATCCATTTTACCAAAGACCCATTTTTCCGAAAATTTATTTTACTGAAGATTTATTTGCCCGAAAATCTATTTAACTGAAGATTTATTTGCCCGAAAATCTATTTTACTGAAGACTTATTTTTACGAAAATCCATTTTACTGAATATTTATTTTTCCGAAAACCCATTTTAATGAAGATTCATTTTTCTGAATATCCATTCTACTGAAGATTTATTTTTCCGGTAATCCATTTTACTGAAGATTCAATTTACAGAAAAACCAATTTAAAGAATGGTGAGTTTTCCGAAAATCATTTAACCGAGGGTTCAAATATCCGAAAATTTAAAAATAGCTTATTTACGTATAAATTAATATTTTATATTATATTAGACGTGCGAAATTCGTAATTAAGTCATTTGAAGAAATTATAGAGCATTTGAAAAGTCTTTCGTGCAAAGAAATAGCTTTAGGATACTTAACAGCATACGGTGCTTTGCATGCTGGTGTATATTTTCGATAAGTGAGAAAGATTTTCAAAAAGAAGTATGAAACTTTTTATTTATAAATGATTTATCACGGTTGTATTGTCAATTGTAAAAATACGTAGATGAATAGTTAAGTTCATTTATATTTTCCACGTTCTAAATCTAAGTTGAATCAAAGATAAAAATGAAATAATGCTAATAATGATAATAATAACCTCTAAATAAAAAAGGTACATATATAGTGTTTTTCATACTTTGCCTACGTCAAGTTTTGCAGATCGCAATTTCTCGCAGCTTGATAACCTCAAAATTTTTTTATAATACAATATTTTGGATAATTTTTCATTTACACCGATAAAAATCATGTTTTTGTTTTGAAAATTAATGCAACTACTTCAAGAAAGGAAGCTAAAAAAATTAGCTGTAAAAATAGCTAAATGAATAGCTGCAAAAATAGCTAGACGACTATTCATACAGCTATGATGAATTTTTAGCCGTTTTATTTAGTTGAATTTTCAGTTCGTAATTTAGTTGATCATTAAAATATCACCAACTTATCAACTAAAAATATAGTTAAATTATTTAGCTGTGAGTAGAAAAGCTAAAAAACATAAATATAGCGGTATATACACTCGTATAGTTATTTTTGCAGCTATTTTTGTAGCTATTTTTACAGCTAATTTTTTTAGCTACCCTTTTATGGAAATAATTTCTGTAAGCATTAATAATATAAAAAAAATGTTAATGACTTAATTACTATAATAAACTACCGCGATTCAGACATTAATAACAATCAATAGAAGTTCGTAGCAGTTAATTATGTTATGTTACTAATAGTTACAGTCAATAATAATGATTAACTGTAAATAATAACTATCAAACTTTGGCGTAAGTCTACTACATTTTTTTAATGCGTTCTGCGCGTAAGGTTTGTTTCTGCGCACACTTGAATAAAAATGCGTGTTTTAAAACAAGTTTTTCGCTGGTCCTACGGAAAAACGTCCACGCAAGGTTTAAATCACTTTCTCGCATGGATATCGAAAATAATAAGTTTTTTTTGCTCGCGTAAATGAATTCTCTCTCTCACACATATGAATGCGAGAGAACTTTGATTTTGAAAGTAATTTTTAAATAGTAAAGTATATTAGACCCATGGCCATTAAAGTAATTTAGGTAATTCATGCTACCTCTGCTTCGCCTCAGTCGACAATTACATCTGATCTAAGGCTTTCTTTTTTATAATATAATGTAAAAAGTATTTTTACTTTACTTGAAAAATAATGTCATTAGAAAATGATTCATAGTTTAATGAGTCAATAATTTATTATTAATAGCTCATTATATTAATTTAATTATTTGCATTATTTTTAAATAATTTATTAACCAATTAATTAAGTAATTAACTTTATTTGGCTGTATCATGATTTATTATTATAAATATAAAATAATTCAATAGATTATAAGAATTTTTTCTTTTAAGTGTCTTATTTACTAGTTTTATTCCCTCTACTCAGGTGACAAACCAAATTCGTAGCTTTTTGCGACAAAGAAAACGTCGTTGTATGTTTCGGACTCTGTATTTTGCTCATGGATTATTCAAAAATAATATACGCTATACGGGCGTGATGAGAAAATCCAATTTACTACAATTCATTTTTTCGAAAATTCATTTTAGAAAAGATTCAATTTAAAGAAAAATCAGTTTAAAGAATACTGAGTTTTCCGAAAATTATTTAACCGAGGATTCAAATATCCGAAAATTTAAAATTGCCTTATTTACGTATAAATTAATGTTTTATAACAAATTAAACATGTAAAATTCGTAATTAAGTCATTTGAAGAAATTAAACGCATAAACATTTAATAAGTGGGTGGGGTTCGAATTTTCGAAAGACCGATATTTTTTTGTGCTTAACGTAGAATCTCAAAATTTAGAATGGTGCTATTGATAACATTCATTTAAATTATTTAGAAATGTCGTTTTCGATTCATGGCTGCTATCGAAATTTATTTATGCGAATAAATTATAATTGATATTTAGAATAGTAACAAGTATACAGAACACCATATTATGATTAGATATTTCGAAATTTCTAATAGAGTTTTCAAAAGTATATTTTTGTATATTCTTTCAATACTTGTCAAAAGATTTTATTAGAAATTTCGAAATATTTTATAATTATATAGTGCTCTATGTACGTGTTACGATTCTAAATATCAATTATAATTTATTCGAATAAATAAATTTCGATTGCAGCCATGAATTGAAAATGAAATTTATAAATAATTTAAATGAATGTTATCAATAGCATCATTCTAAATTTTGAGATTCTACGTTAAGCACAAAAAAATATCGGTCTTTCGAAAAATCGAACCCCACCCTAATAAGTCTTTAATGCAAAGAAAAAGCCTTAGTATACTTAACTGCATACATTATGGGGAGGTATTTCTACTTCGGTACGCAATATTGGGAACTCACACAGAGGCGTGGCCTATATATAGTTTATGCCCTCTTAGGCCGTATTCGTGTCAGTATGTAAAGAGCATGCTACATTTGTATTGACATCGCATATGTCTCAGGCGTGCTCCCCGACTCTTTACAATATTTATATGTCCTCCAGAGACATTCTGAGACTCAATATGTCTCAGGAGAAATCAATATGGCATCACCGATCCTATTATGTTTTGTACAATATGTCAAAAAGCAATCATATTGAACGAAACTTAACGAAAAAAAAAATGACTCGCGCTTCGACAGCAGCTATACTCATTACAAAATATCAATCTAAGAAACAAAAAAAAATCAATAGAACGAAAATTAAATTTAATAATTAGAAAAAAAAATTAATATTTCCAACTAATAAGTTATAGTTCCTCATACGACCTACTTCGGACATAAAATCATCGATGTCCTTTGGCCGTTTATTCAGGTGGAATCTTAATCTCGAACAATGTTTGCCGCTTGAGCAGAAATCTACCTTGGGCGCGCTTCGAGTGCCCTCGGCAATTTCAGCTCAAGCGACAAACATTGTTCTTGATTCATATTCCACCTGAATACGGCAAAAAGACATATATAACTATTATGCTGCCCTAACCAGTAAAAGGACGCCTTACATAGTAGGCTAATTAAATGGGTATTGAGGCCTCTTAAAGTTACGCTCACAGCGTCGCTGTATTTTCTTTGTGATATTTTATACTAAAGTTTATGTCGTCGTATCAGATATTCGATGTTGTATGTGCAAAGCTAGTTAAATGGGTATTGAGGTTACATACATTTTAATTCATAGCACAACTATATTCAGTTTGCTATACTTCACATAAAAAATATAGATAATTCCATACCTCACACGCTGACGTATGAAGTCATCTATACGTCACACTATAAGGTAGTAATTAGCTATGAAGCGATTACCGAAGTCGTAAAATTGGTTAGTTTAATCGGCGTGTTTGGTTTTTTCTTTTGACATTTTGTTATTTAATAAATTTAAAAAAAATATGAAATAAAAATTTGATAAATCATAAAAAAAAATTAGTGCAAATAATGAAAAAAATTAGTACAAATAACAAAAAAGTAATAATTATAGTGAAAGTGAGACAGTGAAGAAAAAACATTAAATATAAAATTTGCGTGATATGCATGGTCAGCTTGTCAAATTTGTGGCATATCAATGACGGTTCCGCAGACGATCCGCGTCTACACTGTTAGCATACGTTTATTTAAATTTAAATCAAAAGAAAATTATTTTTAAATATGCTGACACCAATCGTGCACAACGTAAATTTATACAAGGAGAAATAATTCATCAGTCCCAATTCTTAATAAAATGTGATATAATAAATATACATTCTACGGTGAGGTTAACTTCACAGCTTATTGCTTTCAGACGTCTACTTGTCCACGCTTCATACAAATCTATTTTTGCAGAGTTGTCAAATATATTCTCCCTGCTTACATAACCTCGATTTGTTCTCGGGAAGCGATGAAAACTAACATTTAAATTCTTAGCAGCTTTAATTTCACGACCCCTTACTATACAATAATCTCTGTTTGAATATTTTCACGCTTTTTGAACTCTTTTAATTACATTGTAATTACTTTTTAATTGAAAAATGAAAATAAAACACCATTTCTATGTTATTCAATGTAATGTTGTGGTTAAAATTAGTTTTATGCCTTTTCCACGAGGGGTCATCGCAAGTGTGTGAGTTCCCAATATTATTAATAATTATGAAAGGTATGATTATACCCATATGAAAATAATTTCTATGAATAAGTATTAATAATTGTAAAAAAATTCTAAAAACTGAATAACTGTTTATAATTGAGGTCCCGGATCGAGAAACCAGCCGAGTCAACCACAAGAGCGCTCAGCCGGTTTCTCGGTCCGAGGGCTCAATTGCAATAAACTGCCGCGATTGAGACGTTAATAACAGTCAATAACAGTTGATAACAGTCAATAATGTTATTTTACTAATAGTTAATAATAGTTACAAACGTTCAATAATAATTATTAATTATAAGTAATAGTCATGAAAAGCTATTTACAGTTACTCACATTTTCGAAAATTTTCACACATATAATCAATATTAGTAATATACGCAACAAGTGACGTACGAAGGGATAATATTGGCAGGGGTCAATGTTTTTTGCGCGAGCAGTAGAAAGTCGAGGGCGCGCTTGCGCGCCCGAGATTTTCTGCTGCTCAAGCAAAAAACATTTAACCCTGCAAATATTTTCCCGACTTACGTCACATGTTGCGTAGATTATTTTATGCTGTTGTAAGCAGTTAGAGGAACAATAAAATTATAAGTATATAATTGAATACATTTTTTACAATTTTTCAATGTATATATCATGAATTTATAAAATGCGAAAGAAGCAATGTCGTAATTTAAAGAATCGTGGAACAAACGTGAAACGAGGCTGTCTTGCGCGCGCAGACGAGTCTGCGCGCGCAAGCGCCACATGTTGTCGCGTGACGCTTCGAGAAACAAAGCAAGCGTAACTTACGGTATCGCTGGGATACACAAATTTTTAATTCACGATTATTTTAATATTTTTCTTTGATTTACTAAATACGATAGATACATCTGTTTATAAAAGCTTTTCTTCTGTTATGTTTGTTTGTACTTGTAAATATGAATGTACAAACTTATAACTGAAAATTAAAAAAATTTTTTTATTTCTCTTAAAATTTTACAAGTTTTATGTTTATTCTATTTTTTTCACTGCATCACTTTTACTGTGATTTTTTTCACTATTAACTCTAAATTTTATTATTAATAAATCAATATGAACCATTATTTATTTAATGTATATTTTTAAAAATGTATTTAATACGAAAAAGACCATTATGAAATTTGAATAAGCGCGGGACTTAACTATGCGGCGCCGATCGTCTAACGCGCCTCTTTATGTTCTTAAGTTTACACTACTATCCTTTCCAAACACATCGGCGCTCACTTCGTACTGAAGAGTTTTGTTGTATCCCAACTTACTATAGCATATTGAGTATTTCCCCGGGGATATATTACTTGTTCATATATCCCCGGGGAAATAAGCTGACAGCAAATATACTTTAGTACAAAATATCACAAACAAAATACAGCGGAGCTGCGAGCGCAACTATAAGAGACCTCAATACCCATTTGACTAGCCTACTACATACGACGCCCTCTACTGCTTACTACAGCATAAATATATATATATATATATATATATATATATATATACCGACGTACGTCACATGTTGCGTAGACTACTTTATGCTGTTGTAAGCAGTTAGAGGAACTATAAGATTATAAATATATAATTTAATACATTTTTCACATTTTTTCAATGTATATAACGCCACACTATATTGAAGTGTATTGGCAAATATTCTACAGTCTTGTTGAAGAACGTTCGGAGCAAAACACTAAAATATGTTTTTAGAAGGTTAGTAGAGTCAGCGCGCTGCTACAAGTAAGACAAAGACAGATAAAGAAGAGCGCAGTTAAAAGTAAGCTATAGTTCTCCGTCGGCGTCGTTCGGTCGTTTCCGTAATTCGTCGTCGGCTCTCTCTGTCGCATAGGCAGAAGTATACCGGCACCGCTCAGTTGTTTGCGCGCATTCTTCAAATAAATAGAATTTCAAATTCTTCAATTAAATAGTCTGAAAATTTATATTTTATTATAATGTTTTTTTATTTGTATTTAATCTTTTTATAGTCCCTCATACGACCTACGATAACATAAAATCATCTACCCAACTTGGGCTAACGAAGGATACATATGATCTCGACTAATGTTTTATAGCTTGAACAGCAGTCAGTCTCGGGCTAAAGCCCTCGTCCGACTACTGCTCAAGCCAAAAACATTAGTCTCGCTCATATAAATCCTTCGTACGCCCAAGTTGGGTATATAACTAATATGCACGCGCACATGTGTGTATGTGTATCTCTATGTTAGTAACTGGCTGTATACAAATAACTGTATTCATACTGATATCATGCGTCACAATCGTTGAGTTTATAAACACAAGCTTACATCTTTTATCAACAGTTAGAGTTACCTAACCGTTGATAAAAGACGTAGGTTTGTGTTTATAAGCTCAACGACTGTGATGCGTGATTTTAGTATGAATACTTTTTTGCACAATGTAATAAAGTGCGTGATTTCTTACAATAGTACTTTTTTACACAGTTTAAAAATATATTCAACTTCTGCTAGATGGTGTAGAAAACGCAGATTCAGCTCACGCAGTACTATAATAGTATTTTGTGTAACTAGTGCGCGAAATAAAGGATTCGTGCACGAGTGAGAGTTTGTTACCCGAGACAAGCGAAGGCGCCAAACTCACACGAGTGCCAAATCCCTTGAGCGCACGTGTTACACATACTATTTTTTGACTCAAGCTGCGCGAAATTCGATGCGTATATCGATTATTTTGAACATAAGAATTTGCATTAGTATTATATATAATACTTTGATATCGAGAAAGTCAATTATTTATAATAATAATTAGCAGTGATTCAGTCTGAGAAGGAAGGTGAGACGGAGGGGGGGTCTCGAGATTCGGGGGGCGGAGCCCCCCGCCTCCGAAATATAAATAATAATTCATAAAATAAAAAAACGCAAATTATAAAACAACTAAATTTATATTCTGTGAAAATATATTTGATCTCATTAAATTTTAAAAAATTATTTTCAAAACTGTAAAATAAAGGTGAAAATTATTTTCAACTTCGCCTATCAATCCATTGACCTATAGAAAACAAATTATGTTATTTTAATTTTACCCCATATCAGTTCACATACTGTTTATGTTACGCCCGTTGAACTCATTTTGCGCACGCCAAATCTATTTTGCAAACGCTGAGTTTATTTTGCGCACGCTCAATCATTTTGCGCACGCTCAACTTACAGTGTGTCCGAATACAGTATTTTGCGTATGCTACAAAGGCAAGAGAAATTGAATTTCGCGCACAGAGTGTCAAAATAGTATATTTCGGTACTAGTGCGATAAAGTGATTTTTTACTCGTGTGGCGGTTTGCGCCCGAGCGAAGCGAGGGTGAAAAGGTCACACGAGTAAGAAATCACTTTCTCGCACGAGTATCGAACACTATTTTTTGACACGACGTGTGAGAAGCTCCATTTTCGCACGTGTCACTTTGTACAGCGTGCGTGAAATCGAGCTTCTCGCACGGAGTGTCAAAAAAATATTATATTTTGATTTCTACCACCTCAAAACACATTTCTATGATATTTTTCTAAAAAGCAAAATTCGTTTTTCATATGCATAAATCCAAGTCCTTTAAAAAATGAACTCGACATTTACGATAAAAAAAGTTAACAACAATATTTTAGTAATTAATCGATCTATATTTCATGTTTTGTAGAAATATTAAATATTAATCGTAATTCAACTTCCTTATTTAATGAGCAATCAAGTGATTTACATCTTTTTATAACAGTATACATGCAGGACTAATCAAGGTATACATTAAAAATATAGATATAGCACAAAGTTATAATAACAAAAATTTTTTTTAAGTGTATCAATACTAATGTACTCTAAAAAAATTATAATTGTGATATTATGGTTGGGTATATAAATGACTGGATATGCCAATCTTGGAATACTACATGTATTACTAAATGTATTACTCGAATTAAATAAATAAATAATTACCTGTGTGGGTAATAGTTAATTTAAAATGAAAAACGGGCTCATTGATTAAATTTATAATTTCAGCGGTTACTCATCTTTTTTCTTTGTTAGCAAAAATATGAATAAATTGTAAATTCTCCGAACAACTTTTGAAAGCATTTCTGTAACTTGCAAATAGAATTTCAGTATTTATGAACATTTGATGACTATAGAGAGCAACCACTCGATTTTCTATAAATGGAAAGAATTTTTCTATAAAAATGTTGATAACCGTTTCTAAAACCTAAAGACATCGTATACTTTTCTGTTATTTTATAAATACGTGCCATCAAATATTATTGAACGAACGTATATAGCAGTGCGGCATTGGCTCGGTGATTAGAGCTCGTGCCTGGAGATCTCGAAGAACGGGATTCGCGGCGGTGTCCGCTTATTTTTTAATTCAAAAAGCATCATGTTTCAACAGCACGAAGCAGACGCGTTTGTTCGCTTCGATATTTGGCATAAAAAAACGTGCATTCTGTAATTTTTATAGAAAAAGTCTCTCCGTGTACCTGATTTACTTTTACTTTTTACTTTTTCACTATAAATGCAGCAAATTTATTTTCTACTAATTCTTTATGTAGTAAGTTGTCACTGTGTTAAATACAAGTCACATGACACAATGCAACCATTTTTTCCATTGTCATTATATTTCCAGCAGTATCGGTATAACTATAGCATAAATTTCCAAATGGTATTAATTCCTTATCATATCATTGTAGAACGATTTTAGCTAAGCTTATTTAAAAATAGAATTTTGCATACAAAAAAATCAGACAATGCTTTATCTAATTCACATTTCCTTTCAGTATCTATTTGTATAATAATTATTATTTTATATTAATAAAAAATAAAGGATGATCTTCTTCAAAAATAAATTATCAACGGTGGATATATGACAGTTCAAATTATTATTAAATAAAGATACTATCAATTACATATTTTTTGTAATTACTCAATCTGTCCAGTTTCCTAACTTGAGCCCATGGAGACATTTCTTCAGAAAATAATAAGCTACAATTTAGTTATATTATCCGCACATTTCACTGTATTTTTTACTACAGAAATAATTTATAAAAGTTTACATACTCATTATTGATAAATTCGTTAGTAGTTGTAATTCTTGTGTAGAGTCTAATTTTGTTTGAAAATAAATATTGTACACTTCTTTGTACAGAAGTAGTATATAGCCCACTATAGCGAGACGGTTACGTCACCGCTATAGAGGGCTAAGGTGTAGATATTATTGTTTATGAAATATGATCTCTTCTAAAAAGAGAGCGAAACGAATTGTTTACATAAATAAACAATTAAATGAGTATTTTATTTGTATAAATAAACAATTAAGTTAATGACTTATTTATAAAAAAAAATAAACAATTAAGATAACAATAAAATATTATTTTAATTATTCGTCTGATATAAATAAACTATTAATTTAATTTTTAAGTCCACTATACCGAGACGGTTACGTCATCGCTATAGCGGGTTAAGGTGTAGATATTATTGTTTTTTAAAATTAAAATACGTTATGGAAATATTATAAACAAATGTATATATATATATATATATTGAAATTATTTTAAAATTGAAAAAAAAAATGAGAAGAAAAGAATAAATAGAATTTATTTTTTTCAAAAAAATAAGTGAATAAGATAACATCAAGTTTACACAAACAAAGAATATATTCAAGGAAAAAAAAAAATAGATGCTTCTACGTTTTTTTTTATTAGTGGTCCTGAAAAGGACCAATTATGGTGAGTATATATATTATTTATATTTTTTTATATCCCTGAGTTTTTGGGAATGAATATGTATTTGTTGAGTAATTAGTATGAAATTGTATTTTTTTAGCTTTTTCATCTTTGAGCAAAGGTTTTCTCTCCTCCATGGTTCCATCTGTATCTCGGTAAGATGGTTGTTTCTGTGTTCCTTGCACCTGACCCATTGTTCATCTCGACTATACTCTATGAGTAATGAAATGAAAATAAAAGTCTTTACGTAGTGTAAGAGTATTTATACTATATATGTTATGTTTGGAAATGGAAAAGTGGAGGGGATGAAATAAAAAATCATCTTGTCAAGTATTTTGTAGCTTTAATAATGTATAATTTTTTGTAATACAAATATAATAAAATAATAATCGCGCATTAATTATTTATTGATTAAGTATTCATTATATTTTTTTAATAATACAGGTTGGATAACGGATTTCATTCTTTCAATTCTCATTCCAAATCTTTCTCTGTCACGACCTATTTGTTCCCATTCACCACGTCGCGCACTTTGACTTGCATAAGGCCACACATACATAATTTTAATAGTAGGTTTACCTACCTTAAAATGTACACGCTTCATTTTTATTATATTTTAAATCTTAATTTTAGATTAAGGATCATACATGAAAGCATACAAGTCGTTGTAAATGTATGGTAAAGTATAAGCACTAATTTCTAAAATTACAATATTCAATGTAGATTTATCTAAATCTTTATCGTCAAGCATTTTTGTTAAAACAAAAGTTGTTACATCGTGAATTTTTACACTATAATATTGATTAAAATTAGTAAAGGTTTTCAATATAGATGACCTTACATCTTCCTCGCTATCTTTCTTGAACTGTTCCTTAAGGTATTCTTGGATATAGTCGATAATTCTGTTGACTTTTCCTGCAAAACGTTCCAATTGTACCAAATGTTCATCTATACAAGGCACTGCGAGCTTAAGACCATCAAAAGAGACTTTTTGCAAGCAGGTTGAAGGCGTTTGGTACATAGATTTCCTTTTTTATTAGGTGATTCACTTTGCTCTTCAACGTCTACTGGTTGAGCCTGTACTGATGGTTGAAATACTGCTCTTTCCTCGAGCACAATGGTTTTTGTATGGTATGATGTCGTAAATAAAAGATCGTGGTTCTCTAAATAAAGTTTCGATGGATTTCCGTATTCAGTTTTAAATACGTAACTCTCTTGAAAATAAGTGTTGATCAAGTCAAAATGATTTTTCAATAGTCTCCAGGCATTGATATCAAAACTAATCCATTTGGATGAAGTATTTGTCGATATCTTTACGCAAGGTTTGTAATATCCACCTTCATATTGTAAACCAACAGCTGCACGTTTGGTCTGCGACTTGTTGAGAGAATATGTTGTCGACGAGAGCATACTATCTAAAGGTATACTATGCTCTTTTAAGCGGTTATTGTCACGGCAATTGTCATTCGTTGATTGTGCCATATTTGATTATTGTGTATAACTTGAGAGAGAAATAAAATTGTCGACTTACGTATAACCGAGTATTACTTGATTTGTGTCTGAACTGGAACTGATCTGCCTTGAGGTTTCGCTTGTTCTTTATATTCCTAATCCCTACCACATTAAAAACCATGTGGGGGGAAAGAATGTATCGTTCTATGTTCTTTTTCCAAGAATATCATGTTTATCTTGAAAGATAATATGTAAAAGATTCAACGATTCGGCATTGTTTTCGAAGAATGAAATATTATGATTTCTCGAAAATCAAGTTATAACGCTTATATTTTATCATCTCCTGTTGAGACATGTATTTAATCACATCCTGTCCGAAATAAAAAGATTCAAATGTCACAAGTTATTCCGTAGTATGTAATATTATATTTCATTGATAAGTAAAATATAACGGTCACATTATATCATTTCCTGTTAAACCGTATTCTGGCATAACCTGACAAAAATTTTAGTACCCTTTGTCAATAGTGATATCACGGTATACAATATTATATTTCACCGATAAGAGAAATAAGAGGTTTACATTTCATCATCTTTTTACTTGAGATTTATATTTCATCATAAACCGCTAAAAGATTCTATTCTCAACTTTGATGTCATATAATATTTAAATAATATGTAACGTATATCAAATATATTTTATTTCCTTTGTTATTAAAATATTATATTTTTGCATTAAATAAGTTTAAATAAATAGGATTATATTATAAAAAATTGTATAACGGAAATTCTTAGAATAAATATATTTTCTCTGTGAAATGATAAGTTAAATATTTTTAAATAATAACAATATGGAAAGGATAAGGTGTAGGTAAATAATTATTGCAACGAAAAATGTTCATTTGATTAATATTTATTGTATATAAATTTCATGTTACAACGATGATAAATTTAATATTATATTCTCGAAGTACATGTTTGATTACAAAAGCCAAAGCCTAGTGAACGTTCGTTACTAAAAGCTTTTACAGATTTTTTACGTTTAATTTTGTTCTTTATTAGTTTATTATAAAATTTTATAACTAAATTATCGTTCTTTTTGGAATCTCTTGAAAACTTACTGCAAAACGTACGTAAATTATGAAAATGAGACATATGATATAAAAACATAATACAATATTGACCGCAAACTTGCGAATCGTAGCTTTGCATTCGTTGCTTATTCCATTCGTATCGCACACAATTTCTTTTGAGTCTATCGAGATGATGTGATGAGAATGGTGGCAATCCGTAGCTGTCAAAGTAGGTTCCAATGCCATTTTTATTTATGTATATAGCAATCCAATGAGATCCACCTTTTGTATGATCGTCAACGTTTGCAACTATAGCTGCTGGAAGTTCGAGAATGTTCGGAATCCGATCTGCAGCATATACACCTACAGTTCTAGCGTTGACTGTACTAAGAGCTTTGATTATTTGACGAGTATTCATTGTTCGTCATCTTCATAATCTTCATATACTTCCGAATTGTTATCTTTCATTGCCTTGATGGAATCTCTTAGTGATGACGGACGATCAACTTCATCCTCACCTCCATCGGCAACTGCCCGAGCTAACCTACGTGCTTTTAAACGTTCAAGAAGTGCTTCGCTCAACTTCAATGGACTGTCGTTGAGGTTGTCAGATGTCATACACAATGATAGTTTCGTATGCAACCACTTCCTCAGAATATATGCCTGATTGAGGGCACATACAGCTCTTTTATACTTATCTTTTGTACTATGAGTGACACATGAAAATCCAGTCTTATGATATCTTGTAAAGAGTTCGTTGAATGATGGTGAGTATATTTCTAGATTGATGATTTCTCGTGACATGGCTGCTTCTAGATACTTTGCTTTTTCGTAACCTCTAGTATAGATTTTTACAGCTATTTTTGCAATGTTGTATAAATTGAGTAGCAGTTCATCAATAGAAACATCGCCTTCTATCCATTGAATACCATGACGATAATTTATGACGAATTCGTTGCTCCGTTTTACTCCCGATGGTAATTCGGAGAAATTATGTGGTGATTTCACAATCCAGTGGGAGAAAACTCTAGTTTTTAAACTAAGTACCGCCACTTCCTTTGGAAAAAATTTATTGTCCCGATCTTTTAGACCTTGAATATCAATGACGAAATCCATGACTTTACTTTTTTGACCTCTTTCACTGTGCAGATTAAAACTTCGGAAAGAGACTGATGATCGGGGTAGTTCATCAATGATCTTTTATACTAATTACCCCCACTGTGATTTTACTCCCACTCTTTTAGCTTAAGCATTAAAATCCGTTATAATATTACGACTTGAATCTATTTCCAGAACGTTATCGTATTCTGCGTAAATGATACAATTTATTGTTTGTTCCAAGGCCTGATCAAATTTCACTTCTACTCTAATACTACCTCGTTTGATAAGATTCCAGTGTAAAGCAGAATTTGCAGAAAGATCGGGTGTCAGATCAAATGCAAACAAACAAAAACCTCTAGAATAATCTATTCGACTGAGACAAAGGGACTCATTAGAAAAATGTATTCCTGTCCCTGAAAATAAGGTGTGATAAGCTTCAACGAACTGAGGATTATCGCCTGTAAATTTTGGCTGTAGAGGTTTACTCGGTATTTGTACACCGTCAATGTAGAGCGAAAGATAATTAATTGAAAAATGTTGAAAGTTAAACGGATTGAATTGTCTATTGCCATTAAACGCCCTGTTATCGACGAAGCCTATTATAATTCTTTTTGGTAACTGTCCTAAAATAACGTTATCCAGAGTATCACCATGTATACCCCTGTGCATGGTGAATGATTTCACTTCAACTCGTGTAATAGGATATTTTGCGGTTGCTTTTGTTAAAGCATTGGCATGAGCGAGTAATATTCCTGGACTAATTTTTACACGCCGTATCATCAAAGAAGCTTCTTTTATACTAACACTAAAAGTATCATTTTCTGAAGCATCCATAAGGCAAAAAGCATCTTTACTTCGAACAAGTCGTACTCTTACTTCAACACCATTTAATAAAAATTTATTTTGATTGAAAACGTCACAATGTAGATGACCTATTAGATCTACTGTTTTTGAATTTTCTGTATAATATGATCGGTTTAATAGACCATGATTAGCTTCAGCACTAGCACGTGTTACGTTTGGTAGAGCTTCCATTTTTCCAACAGAATCAAGATACCAAAGAGACGTTGTTAGGTGTGAATTCATTGTAGAGCTTGAGTAATTTAATAATGTTTCGATATAGGCTCTGTATGGGTAAGCATTGTTTGGAGGTGAGACGAGTTTTTGATTGAAGAATATATCAACCTGATTAAACAGTGAGTGAAGAAAATTATTAACAGGTCCTACTTTACCATTCTCAGCGGGAATATTTGGTATAATTTGCACACGCACATTTAGCATCGTGTGTGCTAGATCTATATAATCCTCACCTCCAGGTATTACAAATTCAATCGGTCCATCGTCGGTAAGCGATGACACTGGTTTATATTGAATAAATTGTGAAGATTCTAAAGATGTTTGTGTTGGCGGAAGTGTAAATAAGTCTAATTCTGATTTCATGCACTCGCATGAGTTTGCATGTAAGAACGCCATCTTGCTTTTTTTTACTTAGGTCCAAAAATATCTGTCACACTACGTAAACCTTGTATTTTCTTTTGCTAACTCTTTTACGTTTTCTAATACCACCTTTCTTCTTTTTTATAACGCTTTGTTTTCTTTTTACTTTAGTACGAGCTGTTGAGCGTCTTTTAGAAGACTGACGCTTCCGCTTAGCAACACGATGTTTATATCCCGACCCCTTCATCATTTCAGAGATTTTATTAACTGCTTTCCTCTTGAGATTCCGACCTGATTCATGCATTCTCGTATTTACAGACTGTTTGAAATTTGTACCGTTGTTGGTAACATCGTCTAGTACATGCATTCCCGCGCGAACAGCTTCTTTACCGACTGCTTTTGCTCCACTGGTAAGATAAGGTAAGACTCTTCGAAAAAGTCCTCCTAGAAAACTTCCTATACCATGACCACGTTGGTAATGTGAACCGCTGAATACCCGGTGGATTCCGCCGCCGCCAATCTGCTCGGAATAATAAGCTGCGTAATGAGACATTTTTAAATTAATGATTACGTTTAAAGTGAAGCGTAACCGTCAACGTCCCATACTCAAATGGTATACGATGACCATGCTGATCCCTTATATCTAAAATGATATTCTGAAAAGTGTTATTAAGTAAAGGGATGTAATTTATAGGTGAAAACTGTTTTACTATGTTAGATCCAAATGTGTATTTTGTATTATTAAATGTGACTATACGTAATAGTGAAGCTTGAGTATCTCCCACTGTGTAAGGCACACATAAATCTGTGTAAATGTAGAATTGATCGGCTATTGCTCTTGCTAAACATGCTGGCCTATTACCGGTAATCGTCACTCCCTTTGTGCTCTCCTTATTTTTCTTTGCTTTCAAAGTAATAATCGCCTCTTTACCATAAAATTCATTTTCAAATCCAAAAACTTTTCTAAGCTTTTCATTCATTTGGATATAATGTATTTCTTCACATTCGCATACTCGTTGTATCGCGTAAAATCCTTTTCTTTTCTTCGAGGCGTCAAATACTATATGCTTATTAATATCACCAGCATGGTTATTGATTGCTCGGGCCAATTCACCAATATTTTCATATACTCCAGAGGGAAATGAACATTCAAATTCTTTTATATTGCTCACATCGAAAATATTTTGAGGAAGTTCTTTACTATCTATGAAGAAGGCAAACTTAGCTTCAGATTCTTGAATGTGTAAAATAGTACTGGGTAAATGAATTTCAGTCAATCCGACACTCCAATCACCGTGTAATCGTATCTCATGCGATAAATGGGTGGTAAAGCAAGATGTTGTGTTATCCGGAAAGTATTTCATACTACTATTACTAGGAAGAACCAAGTAAAAAGATTCATCTTCCATTTTTAAAGGTTAGTTAATTCACTTGCGTTTATCCAAGAATTGAATTTTTCAGGATACCCATACCATTTAACGAGTACTTGCTTATTACGACCACGACCTCGACTACGTATTACACGATCAATCTTAAACTTTTCTGTTTCAGCTAAACGTTTTTGTCCAACTTTAACCAACTCTTCGGGATAGAAAAACCCATCTATTTTTTCACCATTTAAATCTGTCAATTCGTACGTGTAAAGCTGCTGCCGTCTTGATATACGCGAAATTTTAAAAATTTCTTCGCTATAATTTTTCTCGTATCCTTTCTCGAAGGTACCTTTTGTACGACTGATGCGGACATAAGAACCCACCGAATATATAGGTGCGTGAGATGGTTTTCTTTGACTAAGAGCTCTTTTTTCTAAATTCATTCTCGCTTTGGAAGCATTATAAATTGTCACTTCTGCAGGTATCATTCTAATTCCACTGTGTAAAGCATGATTGTATGCTTTCACTATGTTTTGTATGACATCTATGTATCTGTGAGTATTTTTATGCGTAAAATATCGAAACATACGTTCTTTGAGTGTACGATTTAAACGCTCTACTACAGCTGCCTTGACATCTGG
The DNA here is from genome assembly GCA_017163975.1 of Anastatus disparis. Lineage (NCBI taxonomy): Eukaryota > Metazoa > Arthropoda > Insecta > Hymenoptera > Eupelmidae > Anastatus > Anastatus disparis. Next base: position 1,059,313 of record JAFFSR010000327.1, read on the forward strand.
GTTTCGTACTGTACGAAACTTTATATCCCGCTTTTTAAGTAATCTTGAAAGTTTGTTCCTGTAAATTCTTTTCCCTTGTCTGATTGAACAGAAATAGCAACTCGACCGTTCGATCTCTTGAGAATTTTTTCAAAAGCGTCGGCGACGCTGCTTGCACTTTTATCGCGAAGAATTTCTACCCAAGCATACTTGCTAAGCACATCTATAACAACAAGTAAGTAACAATATCCATCGTTATATTCTTTAAAAGATTGCATATCGCATAAGTCTATTTCCCAACAATCATCAATGTTTGTTACATTATATCTTAATCTTGGAAATCTTCGACGAATAGGTTTGTGCAATGTATAAACGTCTTGATTACTCAACCAATCGTAAATTCTAGCCTTTTCGCGTTTATTTCGCGCAATATTTACACGAATTAAATTACGCGCACCTGCATACCCGGCCTCGTGTGAAGTATCGTAATATATGTTTTTTAAAGACATTTTTTCTTAGAAACTAAAACTTTTCCACTTTTCCTTAGTTGAAGCTTTTTTATTTCTAGTAGTATGGTATTCGTGTCGAGAGTGTAATTCTTTTTCCAAATCTTCCAACTCGGTTGAATTTTTCCGTTTGCGATTTCTATTATATGGTTTATTAGGTTGATTTATTTTATACAAATGTAATACATCAGTATTACCAATGAGTTTTGCTGGTGTTTCCGATAATGACAAAAATCTTGTAATTTGTGCTCTACCAGGAGGAGGAATGGAATCTGTCTTTTTTCTTCGTACAATGTCGTTAACTAATTCTATAATATTCGAATTTGGAATAACACTGCCCTCTAGTGTGACTTGTCCTGTATTATCCCATTTCAAGAGGTTTCCTACACCGTTTGTTTTCCAATGGTTAAGTAACAGACGTGCATTCCTCTTATAACTCTTTGGAATATTTTCGAGAATATTTTCATCCGTGAGTGGCGCTGCTAGCGTTGCCTCCGCCTCTTCGATTTCATGTTCTGTTTCGATTGCATTTTCCTGTCGTTCTACATTTTTGAAATGAAGATATTTCTGGAGAATTTGCATGTATTTTTGATACTTTTCGCGTTCATCCGTAATACTTTTTGAAAAAAAGGATATCGTGCATCTCGGCGTCTAAACGTGACAACTTGTCTCCTTTGGTTTGCACAGTGTGCTCTATTTCAGGATTCTCGTGCTTTTGCTTCGTTGAACGTAAACCTCTTTCGTATTCATCTTCGGGTATTATAATCATTTTTCGCGTGCGCTCCATCACCTTTAGAAGTTAATTTAACCAAATATTTTTGATACTAAGGTACCTATAATCGGTGCCAGTAATAGAGGTAAAAACTTCCACCGTTTTGAACGATGACGCGTTTTTTCTGATGCCAATTACTACTAGTCTTACAGCTCTCGTTGTTCTTTCTATCTTTTTTCGTTACTAGTTTTCGTAATACGTGTTTGTATTTTTTCAGTCGTTCTTTTTGTGATTTTTTTAATTTTACAGTACCATGTAACACGTTCAGGGCACATTCACATATACATCTGATTAAATTTTTATCAGACGTTCGAAGTAAGGCCACTCGTTGATGACTGTCTGAATGACAAAGTGCGTTCAAAATTGCGATACACTTTTTACTGAAGTTTGGCGGTAAACAGCTGCATTGACCTCCGATCTGATCAACTTTCTTCTTCTTTCCACGTTTCTTCGATGTTATCTTAGCCATAGCTATCCCTATACTGATGGTGATTCTTTTCAGAGTTTCTTTTTATATTTGTGATCTTAGCGAAATTTCGAATGATACTTTGGTAAGTATGCGTATTGTGTTTTATCATCCGGAAATATACATGTGCGAAATCGGAATTCCTCCTTTGTACTTTGTTTCAAGTCCAAGAAAAGATAACCGTGTGGTGCACGTGTACTGTCTAAATAGGCTTCTTGCAAAAATTTTGGATCCTCGGGATAAACTTGTCGGGCAAGATATTGAATTTGAGCTCGATCTCGTGGATTTTTAAAAATAACGATATAATTAGAATTTAATGAAATATCTCTTTGTCCACTACCTTTGTGAAAAAGATTTTGAGTGATGAAAATAACGCTGATATTTTTATGATGACTACCTTTTGTAAACAAATCCAGAATAATATTGTTGGAAGATTCTCGCATCAAGTCGTCGATAATTATTAATTTTTTCTTTTCATTATCGTTAGAATAGTCCGAAGGTTGTGGCATTCCTTCTCGAAATTCTATAGGTTGATGAGACGGTGTTTTTAATTCGTTTTGGTATGTTTCCTGCCACTCTGCGTAGTAAAATAAAATTCTATCAAATGCTACATTGCAAACATTCGGTAGGTTCGCAAGAAATCGTTTAACGAATACTGTTTTACCGCACCCCGTGGGTCCACTGACGATACATGTAAATGGATGTCTAAGTCGTGTATCCATCTTGCAAGTTAATGTAATACTGTCTACTTCACACCCAATATCCATGTATTTAACGCGGGAGGGCGGCGGCGGCGGCGGCGCGGCGCGGTCGAGACACGCGCGAATATTAGCTAACTTAGCACGCGCGCGTCTCGTAATTAGCTTATTACCGCGGACGAGACACGTGCGGGTATTAGCTAATTTCGCACGTGTCTCCTGATTAGCTTATTATTATCACGAGGGAAAGTTTCAAGACCATAATCTATACTGCGCTGAAGAGGATTAAAAATACATTAATTAAGTTTTTATTTTTACCAAGGTTAAAAAGTTGACTAACAAAGAATACCAGATGAATGGAAGGTAAGTGAAAAATTAAGATATTTTTTCTGTATGTATCTTTATTCGAAATATACTTTTATTAAACATATTATCGCACATAAAAATTTTCTAAGGTTTTTTGTATCCAAACGGTAGAGAAATCTGAGAAGTTACATATCGTCTCTTCTTCAAAACAACGCTACAAGTTTTAAATTCTTTGCGTGTTACAACTTCACGCAGTTTTGTACGACGAATAGCCTTAAAGTCTAATTTTATCTTTTTACATTCTTGATTAATACGCTCACATTCATCCATTTCATCGCCTTCCTCATTATCTTTTACATTTTCGTCAAATGTAGTATATCGCATATTTCGAAAAGCATCGGAAATCAATTCATTAATACTATCGAAATTTATTTTAATTCCGTTTGAAAAATTTAATGTTATTCCTTTCACCTTACAACATTCGAATTTTTCACCATTATCATTAACAGCTCGAAATCCGTAAAATTTTGGACCTCCGGAAATAAAATGTTCTATATACGCATTCTCCCCGTAAACTTTTAATTCATCCGTCATATCCCCAAGTTTCGTACCTACATTTGGGTTATATTCATTGAAATCATCAATATGAGATTTAAATATGCAAGAGTCTGTATCGCAATATAAAACACGGTTATCTAATTTTTCCAAATCTTCGTATAGTTTCAATCGTGCTTGTGCTGTTGTGTATGCAGCAATCACGACATTTGTGTACGGTGTAGACATTACAGCATCATTCATATATTGCCAATTAACATATAACACCTCGTCGTTAAGAATCAATACATCATAAACTTCTTTTTCCGGACATGTAACTAATTTTAAAAGAGCTTCACGCGTTTTTATAATTTCAGTTTGTTTTAAATTACTTCTTTGAGCAAATTTACCCCAAAACGAGTTGAGACAAAGTTTTGCTACAGCTCTTAACCCAGCATTTTTTTCAATCTTTTCTCTGTCCAATCGTATACCTTCATCTATTTCATATTGTTCGATATACTGATTTTTAGTATTATCATCAATGCACCATGAAGGCCAGCCGCTCGCCTCTTGTTTTATCTTCAAAAATGTATTAACATATTCCGCAAAGAGTCCACCTTTTCCCGTAGCCTGATTATATCGTGTCATTTTGTACTGCCAAATTATATAAATTTCAGTTATGCGATAACCAAGCTGAATAGCTTTGCGTAATTCATCGGCAACCCAAGTTCCTGAGAATTCACGTTTTTCTATAGACTCATGATCACAGTCGCCTTGTCTTAATTCCTCACAGCAAGTACGACAGAGTGCAAAAAGTAATCGCCCGTGCATTTTAATGGGTAGTAATGGCATATATAGATTTCGCGGTGGTAAAATTTTACATTTGATTAAACCTTCAACCCGCGATAAATCGTTGTTGTTTTCAAGGGTCAATTGATTACATTCTTTACCAACAAAAATACGAGGATGACCTAGCGGAAATTGTCCTCGCTTACAAATATAAGGATAAAGAGAACATATATCGGTGTATTTTATTTTTTCTCCTTGATTAATCTTATATTGCGTAACAAAATTTTCTGTTCTCCCGCCGAAAAACGCATCTCGAGGATTTAAAGTTATTTGACTTATGATAGGATGATTATTTACGTAACTATTAATTTCTGGATTTTCAGCCTTGATTTGATCGAATGCGCATTCCCACATTTCACGAACTTCGTAGCCGAAAGATTTAAGTTTTTCAATCTTTTTTTGCGTAGATTCAAATGCTTCATTCAAAGTACGAGCATAACTCATTGATTTTTCGCGATTCATAGGGAAACATTTAGGACAACCGTGAGAGTAACATCCCTGATATTCAAATACGATACCTTTTTCATTAGGTAATGTCGGGGGTAAGAATCCGTCAACGCGAAAATTACCGGGTAACGTGATCTCTCGAGCTCGGCCTGCATGTATTATTTCCTTTCCCAATTCGCGCTCACACTGAAGTAACCATTGCAATGATTTTTGCGAATGTTTATCTGCACGACGATACCCACTAGGTGGTATAATACCAATACTGTTTTCTTTTAAATAATTTTTCCTATATACAGTCGAACACGCAGATGCTATTGTCGTAGCCTCTGTAAAAGGACAAGTTTTCCCACATTCTATGAATATTTTTCTAAAAGCCATACATGAAAGTCTTAAAATTTCAACATCCATACGGCAATAATCAACTATTTCACGTTTAAAATCAAACTCAGAGTTCTTATTTTCGTTATACCAGGAAAAAAAATCTTCTCTCTCGTTAACGGTCATTGAATCTGGAGCGTAAAATCCAGCATCGGGTAACGCACCTTTGTAATTCTGATTTTCTAATGTATTAAATAGGTGAGGAAAAAAGCCTTTTTTATTTGACGGTGGAAGGCCAAAGGCTTTCGGAAGCGCGCTTAATTTCATGTGAAAATAATTTAAGCTATCTATAAATTTTGTTCGACCACACTGCAGCATGATGATGTTTGGTCCGTTCAAAATTACATTAGGTATTAATGACGTATTTTCAACTATTTCTTTTAGAATAAATTGTCCATCAAATCCGCCTGAATTATGAGCTATACAGATTATTTGATCAAATACAGATTTTTCGCGAATACTTATTTCAAGTAAACGTTTCACAGGTTCATCTCTAAAAACATATTCATGTACGCCGCATGTGGAACAAAGTGTATTCATATTTTCCGTCTCGTAGCAATCATCGCAAAGCTGTTGAACTACACAGAGATTTGGTATGTGAATTTTTACAGCTGGATTATTTCGATATGTACAATCTTGTCGTGTTTCGAAATCGTAAAATATAAATAAATTTTTTTTCGGTAGATTCTCATTTCTAGACGTTTCTCTTCTGGATGGTGGCAAGATTGGTTGAATATAACATAATTTGTTTATACTATGATTTTTATGACAGACGTTACACCAGTTAACCCCACACTCATGCTTGAACTTATTAATGTTAATTCGTTTAAAACAGCCATGACATACTTTAACAACGTCGCATAATTTTTTGTAGTTTTTTTTGTAAGTTCCATCTTTTTTATGATTATTAAAACAATTAACACCGAAAAAATCGCGATTGCAATCTCTACAGTATATTTTTTCAACATTTTCAGAATCACATGCTGGCTTTACGAAACACATGGGGCAAGTAGCCGTACATTTATGCTCATCTACATAACGATATCGTTTATTACAGTATTCACAATAAAATTTACTTCTAGCGAGCCCTGTCAAATTTAAAATAGTATCAAAATGTTTTCTACGATCGTTGTACAGAAGATTAATTACGGAATTTCTCTCGTGATTCACGTAAGGTCGACCATCGAAAAATGGAGATTCACCATTTCCAAAAGTTGATTCATCATAAATCACGATAGCTATACCGCGTTCCGCGTAATATCTTTGAAACGCCTCAACTTCTTGTACACTACAACCGTTATTCGGTATTTCAATATTAGCACCAATTATAATAGCGTTTGCACGTTGAATTTGTAAATTTCGCCTACCATCGTGTATCTTTTTCCAAGTTTCACGCGCTTCTACCGTGTCAAATTTTTTCAATTTAATATGAGCTTCACCAACTACCAAAGCCCTGGGTAAACACTTTTTATCATCGTTTCTTATAGATACAACGGATCTCTGTCCAATTACATTGATAGATAATTTTTTTTATTCCGTCCACCTCCTTCACCTCGCGGTACATTTACAATTGTTACCGATAAAATAAAACTATTATCTATTTGAAAATCTTCATTACTTTGAACTAAATTACTAATTAAACCCCATAAATCATTGTAAAAAAAATTATTTACCGGTCGAAGAGATATACCCGCGGGACCATGCGTTAACTGAATACTTCTAATACTTACTCCTATTCTATCATCCTCACGCATCATAGAAATTAAATATGAATGAATGTCGCGTATAGCATTTTCTAACCAAAGAATTAAGTTAACATTGGATGATGTAGGTGGCAGTATTTTAAGTAATAAATTAACACCATTTAATCTATATCTTTCTATATAATGACTCGTATTTTCAAGTATAATAAATCTCTCGCCTGGATCTCGTATGTCTAAATTATCACGTAAATTTTCTTCATCACTTATACGTATACCGTTATCATCGACAATATGATTTTCATTTACTTCTGGAATTTCTTCTGAATAAAACTCTCGTTCATTATTCTTATTTATATCTACCTTGACTTGAGTATTTACCTCTTTACCATTAACGCCACCACCTATCTGTTGGAACTGTGTTGACCGTGAAACAGATGTTAATGCTCGATCACTATATTTCATACTTTCGGTTTCCTTTCCGCATTTCAATAAGGAAAAGTTTGACATAGGTAGGACTGAAGATGAGGTTCCAGGAAAAATAAAGTTTTCAGTTTCTGAAATTTTATTAAATAACAATTTATTGTAAACAATATTTTACAAAATAGTAATATTTTTTATTAATTTTTAATTAAACTAAACAGAGAAAATTTTAATGATGGAAGTTAACAAAAGATGAAAATTTATTTCAGAGTACAATTCGGAATTAGGAAATATATCTAAATCGAAAATCCATTTGAATTCTCCCAGAGGAACATATAATACCCTCAACAATTTGATGGATAAATATGTTGGAAGCTGAGGAAAATGGTCGATGTTCCTCCGAATAACTTTAAATAAAAATAAATTTCATAGGAATAATTTAAAAAAGAAAAATGCCATAAAAACTATATTCTTTTTAAGTCATTATAAAAAAAACTATATTCACCTCTATTAATTTGACGAACTCTGCTATTATCTTCTCCGAATTCAAAATAACTCATTGTTGTACCATCCGGATGATGATAAGTTTCTTCATGATGTTCCCCGTAATGAAAATATCGTGTAGAATATCCCGTTCTGTTTCCCCTTCAAAGTATTTTCCAAAAGTCTCCTCTACAGGAACCCGTATGCTACGACTATCCGTAGCATGAGCGAACAAAAAATCTCTGAATCTTTGATTACGTTCTGATTGAGAATTTTCTACTTTAACTTCTTCTTCTCTTTGTTCTTCTTTGATGTTTCTTACATTCTCTGAATTATTTTCTTCCATTTCCATTCCTTCAACAAAGGCATTCACACTTTGTTGAATTTCATTGAGTTCAGTTGTGGAAAATTTTTTTTCTTCAGTTTCTTGATTTTCCTGTTTAACGGAATCATGAAAATCATTTTCCATATTACATTCGCTCTCTTCATCCATTGAGTCAAAGACAATTGAATCGGGCGAAGAAACAATATATATAGTCGAGTCATTGCTCTCTTCTTCAGTCAAAACTAATGTTTCATTTTCATTATTGTCATTATCATTAGCATCAGCATTGTCATTGTCATCATCCTCGTCATCTCTTAAAAGACGCTCTATTACTGAAAAAAAAAAAAATTTGGAATTATCTTTTCGATAAAAAAATTCATATTAAAATGAAATTCATTGTTTTTTATAATAAAATATTGAATTTTGTATACTAAATTTTTTTATTTATTTTACTTTTATCATATTGTTATTTAAGAATTAAAAAACTGTATACAAAAAGTTTTTTATGTATTGCAAACATTTTATACGCGATTTCCATACGAATAACTACATTAAAAATTAATTTAATGTTACGAATGATATACAAAAACAGAAACCAAAATTAAAATGTTCTGGACCATTCTTAGAATTATGTTTGATAAGACTCAGTCACGTTCTTTAATATTCGTTTTCAACAAGCTTTTTAAATGTACTACAGTATTGAGTGTATATATATATATACTGCAGTGGGTGGATGTGTGTGTGTATGTGTGCACATACTTCAATGTTGAATATACATACATATATAGCAGACTATTTAAATACTATACAAATATATAAAAATATACACGTTCTATAGTACTGAGTATATATATATATATATATATATATATATATATATATATATATACATACATATAATATAATATTTATTCAAATAAAATAGATATAGTGATTATTAAAATATAATGAAGATTTTTTATTATATTAATTAACAATATTAATAAGTACTAAATATTGAAAATAATAAATTACCATCATTGTTTTTTTTGTATAAATTTTGATTTTTAAAAACTAAAAATGTATTCAAATTATTTTTTTTCTTTTTGAAATTTTCAGTTGAAAAAATCGTTTTTGATTAGTTTACTATGTTGTGTGAGTGTGTATACAGTAAGATACTCAAGAAATTTGAAGACAGAAAATCAACGCATACGACTGTGCACATAGAGGCACATATAATTAGTGCGAAAGAGAAAGACTCTACACTTGCTATTTGCTTCTTGCTTACTTTTAAATCGGTCTTTTTCTCTTTCGCATCATATGCGTTCACTCGCACGCGATGATTTTTTATCTTCAATTTCTTTACTATCTTACTGTATGTGTGTGTATGTGCGCACATGTGTGTGTCTGCGTGTGTGTGTGCATGCGTGTGTTTATCATATTTATTTTATAATTAAAAAAATATAAACATTAGAAATTTAAATAAAAAGAAAAATAATATTCCTTAGCAAGATTTTAAAAATTTGTCAAAGTAACGTCTCTAATTTCAGAAAATAAACAATTTGAAAATTTGTACAATAAAAATATAAAATATATTTTAAATATTTCTATGCATAATCTTCACATGTATTTTGCATTACTTTTATATACTTTATATAATTTCATTTGTTTAAAAATAAGCTATTTCAGAAGAAAAAAAGATATAATTAATTTTTCTACTTACCATTTCTCTCTTCTAAAGAAATAATGATTTCTTGAACAATAGGCAAATTTTGCCATCCACGTTTTTTAATATAATCTACAACACATTCATGGGCAATTTTTGATTTTTTGAAGATTGAGAACAAATATAATAATTTACGTGGTCCACAAAAATACAATAAATATCTTAGTTCCCGTTTTAAATAAAAACAGCCCGTGCGTTTTACGCGACGTCGCCAAGCGAAATTGCAATATTCATTTACGTACTGAATTTCAGTACGTAATCGAGATGCAATTCGAAATATTATATTTACGAATAGCTTTTCTGCAGGGTTGTTCATCGTCAAAAATCTCATATTGACTAATGAAAAAATAATCTTCCTTCTGCTTTTATACTTTCAAAAATTAATTATAGTGGGGTAGAAATTATTTAGTTTTTTTCAACTTTAACTTATGTTATAAAAAATTTCGATATATTAAATTACTAAATTTTTCTTTGAAAAAAAGATTAAGTAAATGAGCGTAACTATGTTTTAGTTTTTTTTCAACTTATCTAAAGAAAAATAATACATCCTATCACATCCTGTCGGTAACTTTTTATCAATAATTTAATAATAATTTTTCTCTTTCTTTCGTCAACTTCTTAGATTATGAAAAAATTCGCTATATTAAATTACTAAATTTTTTCTTTGAAAAATTAAGTAAATGAACTTTTATCTACTCGTAAAGCGTCCTGAATAAATATTCATATTTTTAAACTTTCTTATTTTTTTCATTCTCTTTTTTTTTCTAAGAAAATTAGATCCCAAAAAATATCTTTATCAAATTAAACATATTTTTTCTCTTACATCAACTAGGAGTTTTATTCATTCTGTATTTATAAATTTATTATCATTTCCTGTTAATATTTATTTTATAGAATATTTTACAAATATCTCATTACAGGTCAACGAGTTTTGCTCTAAGAATATTTTATTTCAATCTTTCGCACCGCTTTCATCAATTAAAATATCTTACGAAGATTTTTGCTTACATTAAAAATTATCGATAAGGATAGGTTTCGTGTACTTTTGTTTTTAATATACATCCTGTCGGTCATCAGTTTTCTTCTATCGAAATTATTTTTTTCGAAAGCAGAGTTAGTTCTTGCTCAAGGATCAAGAAGTTAACATGGCACACCTACGAGAAAAATACACTCAGTTATTACTGCAAAAAAGTATTTGTGATCGGGAAATTTTTTCGTACGCTACTCGACTCGATAAGTATATTACACGCTACTTCGATTTGGTAACAAGAAAAAAAAAAGTTAAAAAATCAATTAAGAAGGTGGAAAAATTAATTTTTAATTTTTCATGTTATCAACATGAAAGCATTCCACATTCTCTCACTAGAGGAGAGAGATGCATATCTTGTAATGTTGCCTTCTATGTGGGAACTCGTTTCAACAAGTGGGTACAATGTCAACATTGTAGGAGATTTTCCTGCGTAAGTTGCCGAGACTCTCCATGCTCATGTATCCAATTTATGGATACTCCAGCTTCTCCACCATCTGAGAAGCAAGAAGTGGACGAGGAGGAAGAAATAAATATTCTTGATTAACAGAAAAAAAGAAAAATAAAAACAATTAAGTAAAAATTAGTTAAGTAACATTAGTTTTAGTTTTTAATCTATTTTTTAATAACTTTAATAAGTATAGTGTTGTGGTGAAAAAAAAAAGAAGATTAAAAGAAATCATCAACTTTAGCTGATGTCTGTAAGTATTTTTTTTTTATTATATTTTAAAAATTTAAATTATAACTTTCTCTCTCTTACATTCCTTTTTTTTTTTCTAATTAAAAAGTGTAGACACTTTTATTTTAAATAACTATAAAAATGTTAATATGAAAACAATAATTTTATTTTTTCGTAAGAAAAATATTTTTAAAGATAAGCAGTAACTCTCTCTCTCTCTCTCTCTCTCTCTCTCTCTCTCTCTCTCTCTCTCTCTCTCTCTTTTTCTCTTATTTTTTTATAAATAACTCATTAACTTAATTGTTTTGTTTATGCAAATAAAATACTCATTTAATTGTTTATTTATGTAAACAAATCGTTTCGCTCTCTTTTAGAAGAGATCATATTTCATAAACAATAATATCTACACCTTAGCCCTCTATAGCGGTGACGTAACCGTCTCGCTATAGTGGGCTATATACTACTTACAGAGGAACTTTGCTAATTTGCATGTTATATTATGTAAGATTTAAATTTTTGCCACTTGTAAAAAAATTATACCCCATTTTTCAAATTTTTGGTGTAAATTGATAAAGTGAACATTTTTAAGGTCAAGCGCTCTAGTTTAATGCCTGCACGGAATTTTGTCTGGATATAGGAGTCTCCATAAGTTTGAGAAATTCTGGAGGCATAGTTTAACACGAATTATATACCAACTATCTACGCATGTAGCGTATAAGTTCCGGTTACTGTGTCTGAACCTTATTCTGTGCTTTCCATTTAAATACATGTAAAGCACAGAATGAGGTTTAGGCACAGTAACCGAGCAAATCAGTAAAATAAATCAGGATAAAATTCATAATGACTTTATTAATTACAAAAACTATTTAATACTTTTATTGTTTAAGAGGCGGTCGGAACCAAATCGGTGACTTAGTTCGGTGCTTGTAATAAATGCTTATAATAATTTATTCATTTATTAATATGGTAAAAATATAGTCATTTCCTCTAGTCATGTATGTAAAGAATAATTTAAAATAGTGAAAGCCACAAAAGTATACAAAATATTGTTATAAAGCGAAAAATCCCACCTAACAATCGACACGACAGTTTTTTGCATGCGGTATATGTCAAGTCAGTTTGATATTTGTAATAAATGCTTATAATAATTTATTTACTTATTCATATAGTAAAAATATAATCATTTCCTCTAGTCATGTATATAAAGAATAATTTGAAATAGTTGAAGCCATAAAAATATACACAAAATCGAGGGGCTATTCACTATAAGAAATCATTGACCACCTTCAGATGAAATCATTTGAAATCATTATTGAAATTATTTGAAATCATTGAAATCAATGAATATTTTTGTATTTAGTTTACAATTTAAAATATTACCAGAAATATAATACTAAATATTATTTAAATACCAGATTAATATGAGCTGCTCTGATAAATAAAATAATTTTTGATTTTTGGGGAATAGTATCGATATATAATATATAAATATTTATGAGAATTTTTTTCTGGAATTGAAAAAAAATGAATGATTTTAATCATAAGCAAAACGCATCACACAAAAAATTTTTATGTAAAAGATAATTTATATCAAAACAAATAAAAAAGAATATATGTGAAAAATGAAAAAAAGAAATACTAACAAAAAATTTAAATAAGATCTATAAATAAATAAATAAGCATAATTTACTTATGTTTGAATTTCTCTCTTTGTATCTGTCACACACGGCTGATAAGTTTTTCGATCATAGCTCTTATGTTGGTCAATTTTTTAAACTAACTTTGTGTTTAAAAAATTTAATTTTATGTTATACAAACATTATAACTAAAACTAGAATTCATAGGCGACACTCAGTTTTCAAATATTATTTTATCTTACTTCCTCATCATAAAAAAAATAAGAATAAAATGTCCTATTTAAGGATTGAGTGTCGATTATAAGTTCGAGCCTGAAATTCAAGCAAGGTATATAACATTCAGTTAAAAACAAAAGTTATGCTATAGTCGGTCGTCGAAAATAGATTTATATAGTGTGCATGTTGATGCGTGTTTATAATTTGTCCATATTCATTTGTTTTACAACTGTCAGTTCAGTTTAATTTTGTGTTTTCTACTATGCACATAGCCAATGTAAGTACAAATCTAGAATAATTTTATTATTATTGAACACATTGTTGGTCTTTTTATTTACTAAAGTGATAAAAAGTTTTTGTTTTAATTATGCAATTTCTTTGTTTTTTTATTTTATTTTTGTGGTGTTAAAATATAGGTATTATTTTAATTTTTATATGATTCAATAATGACGATTTAGGGATTATAATTTAAAGTAAGCTTAACCTTCATAAATATTAATTTTAATTATCTTGGAATGATTTCGGAATTATTTGAAATCATAAAAAATTTGCTTGAAATCATTTGAAATCATAGAAAATTTGCTTGAAATCATTTGAAATCACTGCCTACCATAGGCTGTTTTGAAAATGTTTGAAATTACAAGTATAAAAATATATTTCTGAAATCATTTCGAAATCATTTGAAATCATTTTGAAATCATATGAAATCTGTAATCATTTTGACACTTTTTTTAAAGTGAATAGCCCCTCGCACAAAATACTATCGTAAAGCGAAAAATGCTGACTTGACATATACCGCAAGTCACCAATTTGGTTCCGACCGCCTCTTAAATGTGAAAAATTTCTTGTCATGAACACAACTTGTTTGTACTACATTGTGAAATCCAATCATGATTCAAATACATGGACTGTGGAATCTAATAATCTGTAACAAACTAAATAATAAATTAGTTCATTGCAATGGTTTAAGCGAATTACTCTATGATATATTTTGTTTTACGTTAATAGGTATAACATTTAATAAATATTTTTTCATAGCTAGAAGGTACAGTATATTAAATAAGTATTATGTAATTAACATCGAATAGTAAACGTTAAAGTGTCTTTTTACAAATATTTTGCAAACGAAAGATATATAATCAACACCTTCTGCAAATTAATTACACGAATGTATGGCTTGATCAACTGTAAAAATATGATAACTTTTTACGTAACAACAAATATAATATTTTAATATACACAAAAGATCAATTCTGTAGCGCTATTGCAATAGAAATTTGAATTATTAAAAAAAATTAAATATTTATAGTAAGAGTTTATATTGTTATTATGATAACTTTTGTCTTAACTGCTGATGTTTTCATCATCAATAATTTTTACATCATTATTATGATTATAATTGTTCACTAATAGTTATCTAAGCAAGTATACGAGAAAGAAATTGGTCATATTATGTACAGTCTTCTGCATTTAAATGATTTATTAATAAAGTTAGAAAAAATCAAGCGTAATACATAATAAATATATCGAAGTTATTATCTTATTTTCAATATTTTTATATTTTTATATTTTCTTCAATTATATTTATATTATAATGGTATAATAAAATTAATAAATTGTCTACAAAAATCCATGTAAATCTATAATTACTTAAACAATAATTAATGTGATCGTTTCTACGACAATTAGTTACAACCATGATAAAAATAAATACGGAAGTATCAATTAAAATTATCATTGTTATGCGCGCTTATAGCAATAATCTTTTTATACTCTTTCGTTATTTTTTTCACAGCTTAAGTAATTGTTTTATTCAATTTTAAATTTGTGGCTAAAATTATGAATTTTAACATTCGAACCAAAATATTTCGAAATATTTTATATAAAGCATTATCCGTTGAACAAATAGTTATTCGTACATATTAAAAACGTATTCAAATTATTATAATTGATAACGTTTTTTATTTTGTACTTTTTAATCTACTGTACTCTGAATAAGGAGCGAGCCAAAATGTATAGTTTTTCGTCTCGAGAGTTTAAAACATGTTATGCGTTCAAAATAAAAACGAGCCAATAAAACTGATCGACATAAGTCAATAGTATCTTGTCTCGAATGTAAAAAACACTTTTAGTAAAAACTATTGTTCAATAGCAAATGTTTTTATAATAAATATTTATTTGAATAAATAATAAGTTGAAAATATATTAACACTTAAAGGTGAAATTTAATAAACTTGGTTTTATTAATAAATACCAATTTTGTATATTAATACCTTAACGGCAGGCCGGAGTAGAACCTGATACCGACCGAGTAACAATTGAGTTGTTTGTTATTTACTCAAGTTTTAATCGGTGTATCTTCAAATTGAAGGTCGAGCGCAATAGATATTATTATTATGAATATCTATGCACAAGAAAAAAAAAATCTACCGATTTGTTTTTGAGAAAAATAAGGAACGCCGAAGTAAAAGATTATGTTTATAATATTTTCGCGTTCCTTACTTTTCTCAAAAACAAAGCGATAGATTTTTTTTTTCTTGTGCATAAATATTTGCAATAATAATATCTATTGCGCTTAACCTTCAATTTGCAGATACACCGATTAATACTTGAGTAAATAACAAAAATGCCAATTAGACAAGGACAGCGAATCCGGCCTGCTCTTAAGCATTATATGATCTTCAAATTATTTTTTATCTCTCATTTTATAAAAAAAATTATAATGTAATTAGTAATTAGTAAATTAAATTTAATATTTAATATTATAAGTCAACTTTTTTCTGTCCAATATTTTTGTCCAGAATAGTAACTCATAAATGATTAATTTTCTAATTACCAAATTCATAACATTATCAAAACGAATAGAAATATTACAAATAATAAAGAATTTGTGAAACTGTAATTATTTTGAGTGGATTTGAGTTACCATTCAAAATAATTGTAAAATTTTGTTAGTAAAAAAGGTTAGTAAAATGGGGTGTTTTCGTTAGTAAGCTATTCTTTTTTACAATTTCACACTCTTCTATTTTTTAATATTTCTAATACTACGAAGTAGCCGAATCATAGTAAAATAAATAAATATTATAGCAAAGTGCAACATGATTCCTGGCATAATTATAGTATTCCATAATTTTTTAATGAAATACTTCTAATATACCTACGAAATACATCACTAATATATCAAGAAAGTAAAGCCAATCGCTGAATTGTCTTTTGCTGTCTTAGAAACACATTAATAATTTTAGTTGACCTTTACCTAATACAATTTGAATGACCATAAATCTAAATACCGGTACTTATTATATAAATTATAGATTTTCATGTCATTTATTATTAGCAAAATTTGATAAAACTTTTTTTGAGCTTTATATAAAAAAATTTAATAGTCAATGAAAATTTTGAAAAATAAATATGATTAGCGTACACATAACGTTTTAAATTACAAATGAGAATTATAAAAAATAAAAAATGACCCAAAAAAATAATAGGACATAAATTTACTCAGAATTCAAATTTGTTCAAAATTAAGACTTTAATCAACAGCATTACGCTTACTTTTTTAAAAAGTTATATTTAAGTACTGAATCTTTATAACTTAATTATAACGAAAGATTCGGTAGATTTTAAAAGCTATAAAAGACTATTAAGATTTTTATTTGCTTGAAATCACCAAAGAATTCATACTTACATTGCAAAAATTCCTGGTTTATCACTCGACTATTATCGGTTGTTTTACTTTTTTAGAATCAATTTGTATAACGATGGTTAAATAGATAAATTTACAAGTACTTTATTTAATATTGATTATTAATATTATTATTACAGGTTAATGAATTTACAACCATTTGAATTTATATTTATTGTAAGTCATTCTTTACTTTTCGGTCAATATAAAAGCGTGCTTAAACAATATTAATAATTATTGCATAAATGCTCAAGCATTAAACTACCTTACCATTTGATAAAAAACAATTTATCCACCAATCATTAAAATTTAATAAGAATGTTAACAAAAATTGACGTACGAAACGTTCGATAGATGTTGAAAGCTGTAAAAGTCTACCGAGTTTTTTTGATAATTCGCATGAGATAGGTCGACAAAGTCAACTTTATCTATTGCAGAATATCGGTACTGCTCATCATATGAAAACCTTGAAGCTTATTGGAAGCAACTAGAGAACCCATATTTCCACAGTAAAAACTCGTAGTCTTTCACTCCACTTTCAGTGACTATAATCGGTTCTTGTCCTTTTTTTTTTTAAATGAATTTGTATTATAACGATTAAATAAATAAATTAACAAGTATTTTATTTACTATTTATTGTTATTTATTCTTTATTTACTAATCAATATTGAAGTAAATATAACACTATAAAGAATACTTCTATAAATAATTAAGCGTTAAACTACCTAATGAGTTAAGACAAAAAAATTACGACGTACAAAAACTTTGATGGATATTGTAAGCTGTAAAAGTCTACTGAGATTTTTAATAATTTGAATGCGATTGGTCGACAAAATCAACTGTATCGATTACAAAATATCGGTACTGCTCATAATATGAAAACCTTGAAGCTTATTGGAAACAACTAGAGAACCCATACTTCCACAGTAAAAACTCGTAGTCTTTTACCAGAGATAAGTAGAGATTGCCAATGCCGTGTTAATAAAACGTGCCGGATTCGATCATGACGATCCTTGCGGCGATTCTGGAACTATACGCGCAAAGCCCCTCCACGTTTATACGCGCGTAGAGAAACAAGCGAGAGGGGAGGAGACAAACACACGAAACACGCGTCTCCCAGTGGCGTAGGTAAACTTACGGCAAACTCGCTTTGACTCGTTTTCGCCGCGGCACGTTATAGCTTTATTTAAATGTGATTAACCGTCCCGAAAATTCGTTGATTAATCACATATTTTTATTTGAAACATAAATATATTTTTTAATAATAAAAATCGTTAAGGTATAATCAAATTAATAATAATAAATAAAATCTTTTGGGGGGCGATGAACATATGTAACTTTTTACCCTATTCAACTAACGTATGCGTTGGCTGTGGTCACTAAGTGCTAACGCACCTCACTGTGATCCTAATTTTGCCAAGTTCGAACCCGATGTTCCGCCTTTTTTTTTTTTGTTTTATTTTTAAATATTATATATTTTTATAATCCATTTTTATAGTGGAAAAAAGTAAAATTAAAAATTTATTTAACACCTTAAATTCTATTTTATTTCAAAAATATAAAAAAATATATTTACAGATAGGAATAGAAAAAAAATTTTAATGTCAATACTACATCGATATATAACTTATATCAATATGAAATAAAAACCTAGCTAGTTCTGTAATTTTTTCCCGCTAAATAAAAGATGTTAAAGATTGAAAAAAAATTATTATAAATTAAGTTGTTTTTTCATTCTCACTCAATTGCGAATAATAAAACCTTTTTTGTTTCTTAAAAAGGACCTTTTCTAAATTTATATAAATGTGTGACATTTTTAACTAATTTCATAAAAATAGAAAATAAATATAAATAATTCTAATTTTATTTTAGATAAGTGAAATGATAAATTTACCTGAAAAAATAAATAATTTTACAAATTTAAACTTTATTAAAGCGCATTTTAAATAAAAATTGTATTGAATATCATTAATATTTTTAAAAATTGGACTTTTTCTTTTCTTTTTATTAAATATCATATCTTTATAATATCATTAACTTTTATTTCCAAAATAAAAAAATTGATAATTTTCTTTATCGAACGTAATAATTTTCAGTTTTTACTAAACAAAATTTTGACTAAACTTTGAATGGTTGAATTATTTTTGTCCGTTAAAAAAGTGACATTTTCTAAAGTTATATAGGGGAATGATAACATTCTTTTTAATTAATTTTTAAAAAATAACATTTTATTTTAACAGTTACAAAATTTAAAAGGCGAAAATTCTCAATTTTTCAAAAATTACATAAACAGTTTTAAAATTTAAGTTACACAGAGATTAATTATTTAAGAAAATTGAAAATTCTTTCAGAAAAATAACTATTTTGCATTTTATTTGACTGCTCGTTCTGTTAATTATTATTTTGTAATAAAATTACTTTAAAAAATTTAAGATGTCATGCAAATTAGTATTTTAATAATAAAGAGCTGAACGGTTCTTCAAGCTGAAATTATATGAATTTTAAATAAACACACAATACTGATTTTATTAATTAATAGTTTATTGAGACCCAAAGTGATCATACTTTAGATGAGATTATCTTAAAGAAATGATCGGTGAGGCTATTTGAAAATTTACAGTAATAATATATGAAATAAAAACCCATTTAAAGTTTCAAAAGAGTATCCGCCTTTTTAATAAACAACAAATTATAGCTGATGGAGGAGCTATCTGACTATTAACAAAATGTATATAATTTTTTAATCTTTGAAACTTTATGAGAAAAATATTGAGGATGACAGATAAAGGGAAACATCTCTTCCAATTATAAAATATTAAAGAATTATGAAATGTATCTTAAAATATCAATTTCGAATTGGTTATTATATTTGTTTAAATGGTTTATTATGGTTATATAAATTAAATATTTTTATTATATTTTTTTTGATTTAACAAAAATTTAATTTAAAACGAATAAAAGAATAATAAAAGAATAATAAATGAATAATAAAAGAATAAATAAAAGAATTAAGGAATATGCTTTGATAAAACATATTTTTTAAAAAGTGTTGTCAACTTCATCAAAGCGCATTAAATAAAAATGACGCTAAATACCATTGGTGTTAAAAAAACATTTATTAAAAAAATGGTTTAATTTTTATAATTAAAAAAAATTTAATTACAATACTGCTTATAAATTTGCTATGTGTTATCGGACTAAATGAAAGTCTAAAAAATAACCTGATGCAAAAAAATTATCGTATATTTAGAAAGAAATATCGTAAGAAAATAGTAGGTATTTTAAAGTATTCAATAAAAAGAATGCATTACATTTTTTCAAAACTTCTTATATTATAAAGTTAACTGAAAAAGAAAATGTATTCGTTTAATTTTGTAAAGATGGATTTGTTTAGTTACTTTTCAAATATGACTCAATAAAATTTGAAAATAATATATTTGTTAGTATTGCACTGTTTTGTGTAATTTGTGAAAATTATTTTCATAGGAAATCGTATCACATAAGTACGTAAAATCAACGTAAAATTTTTGTATGCTTTGAAACAAAATAAATTTTCGTTAAATTCACATCAAATATATGTACTTCATTATTTAAATTGTCTCATTACATAGAATTATACATTTCATTATTCAAAAAATTTATATTCTTTATAAATTTTTTTATTGGAATTTTCATTTTAAAATTTACCCGAAAACTTTTTTGAAGTAAGCCGAATTTTAATCCAAGCCGATGATATGTAAAAAAAATTATTTATTGATCATTTTATTATTAAAACAGTTTTCAAAGTATGTGGTAAACGTTATTTTGTTGTATTTTTTAAAATAAAATGTTAATTATATTGATATTATACATAAACATTTACTAAATTGGAAATTTTTCCAATACTACAAATTTTTCCTAACAAATATAATACCAAAAAAAAAAACTTTTGAAATTTTAAACTCAAAGTTCATTTAAAGTACTTGTAATAATTAATTAGGCAATTATATCTTGAGTATAAATATTTTTTTCATACTTAAATAACTAATGATCAAAGCCTACTTATAAGGAGAGATCATCTCCACCTTCGAGAAATAAACCCGGTTAAAACTACAAGACATGATTTGGTGATGAAAAAAATTAACCCGTTTTTTTTCTTTTGCTTAAATAGATTTCAGTGACAAAGTTATACACATTTTTCAATAATATAATGAAAAGAAGTTGTCGTAAGAACTTGAATGATCGGACAATTAAAAATCTTACAGAAAAATGTATTAAATATTAAAAAAGTACAAATTAAATACTTTAATTTAAGTCTTATTAGCTCAAAAAAGCTAAATGTGCTTAAAAAGTTATGCTTGATTGAAAATTATTACATATTTGTTAATAGTTTGAGCATATAATATATGATAAATTTTTTACTCTATTTCACTTGTATATTTTGATCGTTCGTAACTTTTGAACTACATAAGCTTTTTTGATACAATACAGCTTAAATTAATATATTTAAGTACTTTCTTTGATCTATCACACATTTTCTAGTAAGAATTTTAGCTGTTTGGCTATTCAAGTTCCGATAAGCGTTTTTTTTCACTATATTTTTTATGAAATATCGGTATTTTTATATCCGAAACCTTTTTTCATTTCATTTTTTTTCATAAAAAAATCAGATTCTGTAGTTTCAACTAAATTTGTTTTCCGAAGATAAAGACCTTTCTTCTCCTTGTTCATTTGAAAAATTTTCATTCAAATTAAATTTTGTAATTCTTTTTGTAATTCTTTTTGTAAGATTTTTGTGAACTTAATTTAAACTTTATATAATGTTTATTCAAAATTTTGAAATTGCCAAATTTTGAACTTTATTCAAAAACATTTATTTATTTTATGATACTTTAGATTTATTATTAATGTCTTAAACATTTTTATTTCATTATTATGTTTTAATACTTTCTATTTAATATTTTCTACTATGAAACATGTTTCTCATAAGGTTCAATTTTCAAATTATATACTCTTTTTTAAGTACATTATTAATTTATTTATGTTTAGAGTTTAATTAATATTTTATCAATTCTTTTAAAATGTTATGCATAAATTTATTTGATCTATTTATTAATTATATTTATAAACGTTATATAACTATATTATATTTATAAATGTATTATCTTTAAAATATATAAAATACAATAATGTTATTATTACTTCATAAAAATCAAAACAAATGAGCTTTGGCTACAATTATAAAAGAAAATCTGTCAGAATAATTAAATCTACAAATTACTTATATGAAATGGATCTATAAAATAAAGAAGAATTTAAAAAGAGAAAATTAAATATATATCAAATAGAAATTTTCATTACATTCAAATTAAGAAAATAATCTAGATTTTAAAAAAAAACGTTTTTCTTATTAAAAAAATTTTTTTATTTCAAATTTTTTTTGTATGCAAATTCTGCATTTAACTGCATTTGAGGATTTGAAAAAAGCTTTAATTTTTTTATACTAGCGATGCAAATTTTAATAATAAAAGGCAAAGCATAAGATTTCAACTTAAAAAAAATTTTAATTGTTGCAACGTACCCTAAAACTTAGCCAACACAGCTATTGTACGTTTTTTATTTAAACCAAATAACATATTTTTATCGCTTTCTCGCCCCAAACTTAATTTTTTTTAATTATCTAAACAGTTTTCATTATTAAATAACAAAATTAATAAAATGAGCATTTTAAGGACAAACACGTTGCATGCTGCACATCGTTTTTATGATTAAATTTTTTTTATTTGAATAATAAATTTCTTTACTGTTTTTTGAAATATTGTATTTAAATACATTTTTTATGATATAATAAAGTATTAACGCATTTTATTACATTTATCCCAAATAACAGTAGAAAATATACTTTAAAAAGATATAATAAACGTCAAAACATAAAAATATATATATTTAATAATTAAACTGCTATTTTTAAAAATTAACAACATAGATAAAATTTTTTCCTAATTAATTGTCAAACTAAAAAAATTTTTAAATGCTTTTCATATCATGGTTCAAAGTTTAGAATGATTTTAATAAATACAAAAAAAACGTTGAAATCTATTTTTTTTTATTTTTGGAAATGTTAGAATTCTATGTAAAATTTTTAAAAATAAAATAGAAACGCTTTCGTGAAATTTGCAAGGTTTTGTAAAGTTTCATCTTTCCTAAATCAAATTATCGACATTATAAATTTATATTAAGTTAATTCAATAAAAAAACATTTAAAACCTGATGTCAAGATATTTGCCACTATACCACTATATTACTGATATTAAAAAGATATACTTTTAATAAAAGCATTTCTTCATTTTTTAATGTGTCTAAAATAAATTGATGTTTATTAACATTTTATGTTGAATTTTTATTAAATGAATTAAAAATAATGTTATCATGCTCTTATATAAGTTTAGATTTAAAATATAGTGAAAATTTCATTTAATATGTCTTGAGAGAACTTGAATTATTATATTTGTTAAATCGATTTTTTTGTTTTGAAAATAATAATAACTATTCTTTTATTATTCTTTTATTATTCTTTTATTCGTTTTAAGTTAAATTTTTGTTAAATCAAAAAAAATATAATAAAAATATTTAATTTATATAACCATAATAAACCATTTAAACAAATATAATAACCAATTCGAAATTGATATTTTAAGATACATTTCATAATTCTTTAATATTTTATAATTGGAAGAGATGTTTCCCTTTATCTGTCATCCTCAATATTTTTCTCATAAAGTTTCAAAGATTAAAAAATTATATACATTTTGTTAATAGTCAGATAGCTCCTCCATCAGCTATAATTTGTTGTTTATTAAAAAGGCGGATACTCTTTTGAAACTTTAAATGGGTTTTTATTTCATATATTATTACTGTAAATTTTCAAATTGCCTCACCGATCATTTCTTTAAGATAATCTCATCTAAAGTATGATCACTTTGGGTCTCAATAAACTATTAATTAATAAAATCAGTATTGTGTGTTTATTTAAAATTCATATAATTTCAGCTTGAAGAACCGTTCAGCTCTTTATTATTAAAATACTAATTTGCATGACATCTTAAATTTTTTAAAGTAATTTTATTACAAAATAATAATTAACAGAACGAGCAGTCAAATAAAATGCAAAATAGTTATTTTTCTGAAAGAATTTTCAATTTTCTTAAATAATTAATCTCTGTGTAACTTAAATTTTAAAACTGTTTATGTAATTTTTGAAAAATTGAGAATTTTCGCCTTTTAAATTTTGTAACTGTTAAAATAAAATGTTATTTTTTAAAAATTAATTAAAAAGAATGTTATCATTCCCTATATAACTTTAGAAAATGTCACTTTTTTAACGGACAAAAATAATTCAACCATTCAAAGTTTAGTCAAAATTTTGTTTAGTAAAAACTGAAAATTATTACGTTCGATAAAGAAAATTATCAATTTTTTTATTTTGGAAATAAAAGTTAATGATATTATAAAGATATGATATTTAATAAAAAGAAAAGAAAAAGTCCAATTTTTAAAAATATTAATGATATTCAATACAATTTTTATTTAAAATGCGCTTTAATAAAGTTTAAATTTGTAAAATTATTTATTTTTTCAGGTAAATTTATCATTTTACTTATCTAAAATAAAATTAGAATTATTTATATTTATTTTCTATTTTTATGAAATTAGTTAAAAATGTCACACATTTATATAAATTTAGAAAAGGTCCTTTTTTAAGAAACAAAAAAGGTTTTATTATTCGCAATTGAGTGAGAATGAAAAAACAACTTAATTTATAATAATTTTTTTTCAATCTTTAACATCTTTTATTTAGCGGGAAAAAATTACAGAACTAGCTAGGTTTTTATTTCATATTGATATAAGTTATATATCGATGTAGTATTGACATTAAAATTTTTTTTCTATTCCTATCTGTAAATATATTTTTTTATATTTTTGAAATAAAATAGAATTTAAGGTGTTAAATAAATTTTTAATTTTACTTTTTTCCACTATAAAAATGGATTATAAAAATATATAATATTTAAAAATAAAACAAAAAAAAAAAAAGGCGGAACATCGGGTTCGAACTTGGCAAAATTAGGATCACAGTGAGGTGCGTTAGCACTTAGTGACCACAGCCAACGCATACGTTAGTTGAATAGGGTAAAAAGTTACATACGTTCATCGCCCCCCAAAAGATTTTATTTATTATTATTAATTTGATTATACCTTAACGATTTTTATTATTAAAAAATATATTTATGTTTCAAATAAAAATATGTGATTAATCAACGAATTTTCGGGATGGTTAATCACATTTAAATAAAGCTATAACGTGCCGCGGCGAAAACGAGTTAAAGCGAGTTTGCCGTAAGTTTACCTACGCCACTGGGAGACGCGTGTTTCGTGTGTTTGTCTCCTCCCCTCTCGCTTGTTTCTCTACACTGAGAGAAAAGTTTAATAACTGTTAAAATATCTGTATATTTGATTTTAGTTTTAAGTTTTCTTAGTATTTATTGTATTATATATTAATAGTTAATATATATAAAGCTAATAACTTCATATATTTACTATAAAACTTTACGTATCTTTAGAAAGAATATAATATCTTAACTATTAATATTTGATTTCAACTATTAAGATTTGTATATTTAATTAGAATTTACAATATATACTTTAATAGTTAATATACTAAGTTAACAGTTATGAAATCTTTCTCTCAGTGTACGCGCGTATAAACGTGGAGGGGCTTTGCGCGTATAGTTCGGGCATTTGTCCATGTGGCGGCAGTAGTTTACATTGAATTTTAACGGGCACGCTCTCGCCTATGCTCATTGGCAATCTCTACTAATCTCTGCTTTTACTCTACTTTCAGCGACTATCATCGGTTCTTGTACTTTTTTCATGATGAATTTGTAATAAAATAGTTGAATGAATAAATTTACAAATATTATAATTATTCATTATTTTCTCTTTATCGGCTGAAAATCGTTAAAGCGATTTCAAACAACATAAGTAATACTCCTATAAATAATTAAGCTTTAAACTACCAAACCTTTTGTTAATAAAACAATTTATCTAATGCTCAATATTGAATCTTTTATCGATCAGTAGATCATGTAAATAGGAATGTTCGAAAAGTGACTTACAAAACGTTTGATGGATACTGAAAGCTGTAAAAGACTATTGAATTTTTTGATAATTAGCATGCGATAGGTCGACAAAATCAACTGTATCAATTGCAAAATATCAGTACTGCTCATAATATGAAAACCTTGAAGCTTATTGGAAACAACTAGAGAACCCATACTTCCACAGTAAAAACTCGTAGTCTTTTACTCTACTTTCAGTGACTATCATCGGTTCTTGTACTTTTTTCATGATGAATTTATAATAAAATAGTTGAATTAATAAATTTACAAATATTATAATTATTCATTATTTTCTCTTTATCTACTGAAAAACGTTGAAGCGATTTCAAACAACATAAATAATACTCCTATAAATAATTAAGCTTTAAACTACCAAACCTTTTGTTAATAAAACAATTTATCTAATGCTCAATATTGAATCTTTTATCGATCAGTAGATCATGTAAATAGGAATGTTCGAAAAAAGTGACTTACAAAACGTTTGATCGGTAATAAAAGCTGTAAAAGACTATTGAATTTTTTGATAATTTGCATGCGATAGGTCGACAAAATCAACTGTATCAATTGCAAAATATCAGTACTGCTCATAATATGAAAACCTTGAAGCTTATTGGAAACAACTAGAGAACCCATACTTCCACAGTAAAAACTCGTAGTCTTTCACGTCATTTTCAGCGGTTATCATTGCTTGTTGTAATATTTTTAGAATAAAATTGTATAATAACAGTTGAATGAATGAATTTACAAGTATATTATTTAATATTTATTATATTTTCTCTTTAGCTAATGAACAAAATTGAAGAAAACTCAAAAAATATAAATTATATTCCTATAAATAATTAAATTTGAAACTACCAAACCTTTTTAATATACACAATTTATATTATGCTAGATAAATCTTTTATCAGTGTCATATAAATTGGATAGGAATGTTAAAAAATTTGATGTACGAAACGTTTGATGGATACTGAAAGCTGTAAAAGACTACTGAATTTTTTGATAATTTGAATGCAATTGGTCGATAAAGTCAACTATATCAGTAGCAAAATATCGGTACTGCTCATCATATGAAAACCTTGAAGCTTATTGGAAGCAACTAGAGAGTCCATACTTCCACAGCAAAAACTTGTTGTCTTTCACTCCACTTTCAGCAACTATCATCTGTTCTCGTACTTACTTTAAAATAAAATTGTATTATTACAGGTTAATGAATTTACAACCATTTGAATTTATATTTATTGTAAGTCATTCTTAGCTTTTCGGTTAATATAAAAGCGTGCTTAAACATTATTAATAATTATTGCACAAATGCGCAAGCATTAAACTACCTTACCATTTGATAGATAACTATTTATATTATGCCAAATGAATCATTTATCTATCAGTCGGTTATTTTAATTGGATAAAAATGTTAAAAAAGATTGACGTACGAAACGTTCGATAGATGTTGAAAGCTGTAAAAGTCTACCGAGTTTTTTTGATAATTCGCATGAGATAGGTCGACAAAGTCAACTTTTTCAATTGCAGAATATCGGCACTGCTCATCATATGAAAACCTTGAAGCTTATTGGAAGCAACTAGAGAACCCATATTTCCACAGTAAAAACTCGTAGTCTTTTACTCTACTTCCAGCTACAATCATCGGTTGTTGTACTTACTTTAAAACAAATTCGCATTACTACAGTTTTTTTTATATTTTAATACTATTGAAGTGACATTTTACTCTATTTGATTCATAGAAAAATAATTTTTTAAATGTACTTATTTTAAAAAATTATAAAAAATAAATTAATTAATAACGGATTTAAATTATACAAAGACAGTATTTATTTGAGAATTATATCGTTCTGCTTGCGAAAAGCAGACGAGGCATTGGAAATTCATCTTACTTTTACTTTTTGAAATTTTTTCTTGTATTTAAACATGAAAAGAATAGATCTGTAATTTGTTGATTGTTGATCACAGTATATGTGTAGTTTTATCAAAAACTTTTTGAAATGAACATACTTTTTTTCTTTTGGCTTGTACAACTTTAATTTTTATATGGTTATAAAACTTTAATCCTACAAAATTATAACATAATTGGGCTTGTTAACAAGTGTTCATTACTTTAAAAATAAAATAACAACAAAATATTTATTAAATTTGCAGAACGATTGTATACATAAATTATTTTAATATCCGTGAAATGTGATTGTTTATTATACATATTTATGTTTGCAAAATAGTTATCAAATCTTTTGGTAGTCAGTCAAGAAAATAATCATTTGAAAATTATCATTTATTTAAATATGTTATTAATGAAGGGTCAGTCCCCCAATCACTGTGTCATTAAGATGATCTAACAAATAAATCCATTATTATATGAAATTAGTATCATTTTTATTAAGATTAATCTGTGTATAATCTAATCATTTCTCTGTACGATTCAATTTTATTATTAGAATTATAGTATTTTGTTAAACAATAACGAAAAGAGTACTCAACGAAAATATAAAAGTGTTTTTTAAAAATTAACAAATTCCAGAAGCTACCACTAAAACTAACATTTGGTCGTTTATTCATCGCAAAATATCGTTAAAATATGTTATTGTTCAAGGGATCGCGTTGAGATATGCTACTTCTCACGGATTTATTTAAATATGCTATTCTTTGCGGCAAAGAATTCCAGATGTGTTAATCTTCGCTGCAAAAGTAAACTGTGCTAGTTTTTGCCTGACAATCGAAATGTGTTACTCTTTGTTAGAGGTGACAATATAACTTACACTGAAAAAAAGATCTAATTATGTATTAGAAGCAAATATAATCCACTCGAATGAAATAAAATGGTTAATTAAAGTGAATATTGCTTGCTTCAAAAATGAATTTTTTTAAGTGTACAAATATCAAACATTAAAATAAAGTTAAGAAATTATGCACGGCGGTTATAAGTAATTAAGAGTAATTCTCTAAACACCATGCATGGAAACTAAGTAATTAATAATTACTTTTAATGTGAATCAAATGAACGTGGATCACGTCTCTGATGTCATCTTTTCAGCTTGTGCTGTAAAATAAAAGTACAATAAAAAAATTACCAAATGTTTTCGATGATTATCTATGACTACTAATTCTGTACCTCGTAACATTTTTAGTTTCCTCCTTTGACGTTGGTTTGGAACTTTTTTTTTTTTTTTTTCAATTCGTCCTTTATATGAAAATAATAATTTATATTTTTATAAGTTCATCATGCATATTAATAAGAATAAATAAAAAAGATATAATTACCATTGCTGTTCAAACTGTTCTTATTATTACAATGATTTGCTATGTTTTCTGCAATAAATGTAATATAAATTATTATATCAATGATAATGAATTGAATTACTAAAAATAATATACTATGCACTCACTATTAATATTCTCTCTTGAAATGGACTCTGTAGCAACGTTATGTATAGTAGAAGGTGGATCATCTACAATATTTTAAGTACATACATTATTTTATGATAAAAAAGTATAAAGTATTAATTATTACTACGACTTTATAGTAGCATTACTTGGATTATCTTCATGATTTGCTTCCATTGTCAAGTTTAAGCGATGTTTTTCTTTTACGTACCGATCATTTGAAATTTCAATATTATCTAATTCATCTCCAGGTACATATGGATCTAATTATCAATTTATTATATCAATAATAATGAACTGCATTAGTGAAAATAATATACATCCCTGGTGGAAATGAAAACGATTTTTTTACCATTTTTTTACAATTGCTTTGAAATGAAGATTTGAAAATGTGAATTTTTTATGGACATTATTTTAAACAATGTCATAGTTTTTTTACCTTTTTAGTGCTAATAAAATGTTATGCGTTTTTTCGAGGATCAAATTGTGAATCTTAGGAACAGAGAAAATACTCATAATTAAAAGTTCTATAATTATTTGAGACGATTTATTATACTATCCGGTAAGGGTTTCATTTTCTTTTATTAATTAAGATATTTTATAATTTAAACGTTAAGGCATAAAGTGAGAAGTTTAAGATAATGAATCAAAAGATGTATTGAATTTATAGGTTAAAATTTTTCTAATACTTAAAATGCCCACTTTAAGGACAACATATTTCTATTAGCATTTTTCATCTGTACAAAAAATTTAGGTTCTGCAGATTCGGCAAAAACTGACTATTTATTAGCCAATATTGACATGACAATATTACTATTAATAATGGTCATAAATTATAGTATACGCCATTTTTTATGGTCGCATTTCTACCAGGGATTGCACTCACTATTAGTATTCTCACTTGAAATTGACTCTCTAGTAACGCTATGAATAGTAGAAGGTGGATCAACTACAATATTCAAGTACAAAAATTATTTTATGATAAAAAAGTATAAAGTATTGATTATTACTATGACTTTATAATAGCATTACTTGGATTATTTTCATTATTTGTTTCCATTGTTGAGTTTAAACGATGTTCTCTTATGTATCGATCATTTGAAATTTCAATATTTTCTAATTCAACATCAGATACAGATGGATCTAATTATCGAATGAATCTTTTATTTTTATATAATTGTGAAAATAAATTATATAACAATCTTTTGTTTTTTATTTTTTGATTGTAAGGTAAAGATCCTAAAACACAATCAGTACCTAATACATGATCAAAAATAAATAAGTTAATTACTAATAATGTATGAAAAAAAATAATAATTAAAAAGATACTACATTTAAATTACATATATTTATCTAATTTTTTTTTAATACAATTTTAAACGTAAATAAATCAACACAGATTTTAGTGATCAACTTTTAATATTTAAAAAAACGGTTTTTAAAAAACCTTTCACATTAAAATTGTGTATACAAAAATTTATTTTCGTATTCATTTTAAAGCTAAGACCTTTTTTATAATAATCAAAAGAATTGAATTTTGATCGCGTTTTGGGGTCTTTACCTTAATTTAAAATATATATTTCCTTAAACCGTGACTTTTGACTAGAAACGAGAAATCAGAGGTTATAGCTCTTGAGCCTTAGCCCTCTATGTTTAATAGTAAAAATATAAAATTAATTTTTTGCATGATTTGCTTAAGGTAGTTCTATAGTTTTTGAATGATTTGAAAATAAAATTATAATATGGTAGAAGTGTATCGACTAAAATATCTGCAGAACTTCAATGCCATTAATCATGTAAAATTCTATAGAAATAATTATGGAAATGTAGTACCTTAACATTAGTGCTTATGAGAGACTTAAGCAGGAAATAAAAAAACAAAAAGTTTATATTACCATTGTTTCACTGGATGTAAACGAAAGCTTAATAGCTTAACATATACATTATTTGTATAAAATATTAAAATATTGATTATTAAAATTCGTAAAATGTAGTAAAATGCAGGTTAGTTTAGAAAACAAATGTTTTGAAAGTTAAAATACGTGTTTTTATATGTCAAAATTCGTTAATCTATTTTAATTTTAGTTAATATCTGAAAAAAAATCTTTGATAATTTTCTATCATTATTGATCCGAATTTAATAAAACTGTTTAAAGTATTATAATATTTTTTGGTTTTTTTAAATATTTTTTTCTCATTGCTACATTGACTAGAAAGCGCCTATATAATACCTTAAGAGGCGGCCGTATCATTCTGTCCTTGTCTAATCTAAATTTTCGTCATTATAAATAAATAAAATATTTTCATAGAAAAGTAAGACAACCGCCCAATAGAGCAAAAGACAAGCAAACGATTCTTTTCTATGAAAAAATATGAAATTTTGATTATTTTTCGAGTGAAGTCTGAAACGGAAAAACAATCGAACTTGATTGAGTTGCTTTGACTGTTTTTTCGTTTCAGACTTCACTCGAAAAATAATCAAAATTTCATATTTTTTCATAGAAAAGAATCGTTTGCTTGTCTTTTGCTCTATTGGGCGGTTGTCTTACTTTTCTATGAAAATATTTTATTTATTTATAATAACGAAAATTTAGATTAGACAAGGACAGAATGATACGGCCTCCTCTTAAACCATTTTTAATACTCTGTTAAAATTAATTTTGCTTTCAGAACATACTTTTATAAAAATGAGGTCTTCTTATACGATTTTCATCCGAAATCATTTCATCATGATTATCCGAAAAAGAGCTATCATTTCCAAACTCGGAAACACCACTATCATATCTTTGTTCTCTCTCTTGTTCAAAGATTATCTCCTGCTCATTATTAAAATCATCGATGTTAGCATCAGGTGGTAAGCCATCGAGTATCCTCATTCTTTCTTCTCTTCTTTCTCTTCTTTTTTGTCTCCTGGTCATGCCGTCTCTCAAATTGACATCGTTTTGTGACAGGTGAATGTCATGATTGAAGTCAGGATCATCTCCTTCAAAAATATCAACGTTAATAAATTTTATTTCGATGATAAATAAGTTTTATAAAAATTATTTAAAACAATGTCAAATTTGTAATCAAGCAACTTACTTATACATAGATCTAGCCATTCCTGTTGTTCTTCTTCTTCAGTAATATCTCCTACTGAATCTGGCAGAATTAACATCGAGTCTCTCTCTACTAAATATTTTACATTACCCTTCAATTTTGCAACTGCATCTATGAACCGTTAATTGTATAATTTACTTCTTCACCATGTTCAAGAAGCCTCCACTCTGAAAGAATAGATATTATTAAATTTTAGAAATTTTATAAAATTTATAAAAGAAAGCTTACGTTGAATCAGCTCTTTCTGCTATAGTTTGGAAGCGTGGCAATCTAGATGTTGATTTGCCACGATCCAAACGCGCCACCTGCATCGTCATGGTATATAGCATGTTCTTGACGGCCACTATAACAAAATTGTGGTTTTTGTGTTAAATTGATAACTGTATTATACCAATCATATATGAAATAAGAATGCTCAACTTAATCACGTACCAAATAAGAAATCGCAGAGAAACGAAAGAAACTATTATTAATGATAATATTTAATAAA
Source organism: Anastatus disparis (assembly GCA_017163975.1). Lineage (NCBI taxonomy): Eukaryota > Metazoa > Arthropoda > Insecta > Hymenoptera > Eupelmidae > Anastatus > Anastatus disparis. Next base: position 1,092,265 of record JAFFSR010000327.1, read on the forward strand.
ATTATGAAAAAAAAACAAATTGATGTGAGAAAATAAAATGAAATTTTCAGAAAACCATTGATTAAAATTGCAAAAATTAGTGAAAAAATCAAGATCTAGTCATGCATATAGAAAAAACAATAGAATAATTACTTTTTTTGTTTTTACCCAAGTGAAGTTAATCAACTCAGTTTAAATTTTGTATAATTTTATTAATTTCCAAAAAAAGATAAAAAATGTTTTATATGAAGTTTTTACAAATTATTTTATGAGCATCCTCTTTTTTATATAGCTGAATCAGTCATAACTTCCACATTTTCTGCTTGAAAATATTTTTCTGTGAAAATTTATTTAAATACATAAACCAGTTTTATATCAATGATTATCATAATAAATCATTTATCAAATCTAAAATTTATGACAGATCCAGCAGTACTCAATAATCAAATTTCATATTACTTACGAGAAAACTCAATTGCAGTTGGGCGCTTACCAATGTCTTTCGACATCCAACTATTTAGAGATTCAGAGTTATTATTGGTTCTAACATCTAATCCATATACGCTCCAATTCTCTGGTTTAATAACTTTTATCCAGTAGTTTCTGATACGTTTAATTACATTTTTTAAGATTAGTTTGATATTAGGATTCATTACCGAGACTTGTCGCTCAAATTCCTGTTCAATATCAATTGGCGGTAAAAAAGCCAAAGCCAAAATCTTCCTTAATGTTTTCATGACATCTTCATCTTTAAAATGACTTTTCTTTACAAGTTTACAAATAGCCTAAAAAATTTTATTTCATCCTTGAACATCAAATTGTAATTGAAAAATATATGAGTTAAAAGTCCTAACATAAGCACATAAAATGTATTTTAATGGAATTAAGTAACTTTAAACTCGTATTAATAATTGTAAGGCTTTTTTACTTGAAAGAAAGGCATTATTTTTGATAAATAATAGAAGGAAAAAGATATTTTAATAAGTATAAATAAAAATATAGCCATAATTATTAAGTAGTAAAATGTACTAATACTTTTTTTGCTAGCAAAACAAGCATGTCACACTGTCCTAAAATATTGGTACTCAAAATTGACCCTTATGCACTGACAGAAATGATTTCTTTAGACAAATCCACTATCCGGTAGTAGAAAGTATTCTTGTTATTTTCAGTAACATATTTCTACTTGAGGAAATAATAAAGTTCACTTGTTTTCTGGTACTCTCGTATCTAGTAGAAAAATGCTTTGAGACCTAATTTTTACACGAGGTTCAATTATTCTATTCCCAAGTGAATTTTTTTTACGTTCAAACAAATTTCTATTTGAATAATTCAATAATATATCTTTAAATACTAAAAAAGGACGTAAAGATAAGGTCTGTTCATGATAAAAAATAAATAAATAAATAAATAGATTGATGGGTACATGAGATGATGAGTCGATGAACTGATGGGACGATGGGTTGATGGGATGATGAGCACCCATAGACCCATCAATCCATTAATCCATCAACCGATTTACCCACTAACCCATAGACCCATCAATTCATTAACGTATTGACCTGTCGACACATTAACCTATCGATCCATCAATCCATTAACTCATTAATACATCAACCCATCCATCCATTAACCCTCGATCTATCGATCTGTTGATCTATCGATCCATGGATCTAACGATCCATTGACCCATAAACCCAGTGCTTATCTATCCATTTATGTATCTTACCAGCTCTCGTTGTGAATCTCTATCTCTGTCTCATGACGCAACTCTAATAATGTTGCGTTCTCTAAATGGAAATACAATCAGTCAGATTTCCTCTCCAGGTTAGTGGATTTCTCCTAACGGAAAGCAATTTTTATTCTAATAACAAGAACGGTATCGTTCGTAAGAATGCATAATTTGTGATGCATTTATTGCATCTCAATAAAGAATTTATTCGAGAGAACAAGAGAGAAAGACTTTTGCTGGTTTTCATCGGTGGTTTCGTCTTTGTTTCCTGCGAAGACCCGATTAAAATCCACCCGAGAGAGTTAATTGCTAATTTATTTATTGTTATATTCAGAGTAAAATTAAGGAAAATTATTACATTAGAATTAAGAGTAATTCAGAGATTTTATTATAGAGTTGAGATAGAGTAACGGGGAAGAGGGAACGAATTCCCCTGTTACAAATTCTAATAACGCCTGGCAGATTTCTCTTTGCTAGGAGAAACCCTAATTTAGTGGACTATTCGTTTTCCCGCTAGAAATTATTTCTGTCAATGTGTTATCCTTGCTATGAATAAATTAAATATCATCCGACAAAAATTATTGCACTTATTAGAATAACTATAACTTGTTAAATTATTGAATTATTTTTTAGTAATGTTTTTTGCTAATCTATTTATATAATATTCTCATAATGTTTTTTGTTAAAGTACGATATTTAAAGTAAAATAATTATCTGAATAGCAACACTGATACATTAAATATTGCACACAGTACAAGATTTAGGACAACATTTGACAAGGCCTAACAAACAAGTTGACCAATAAATAATAAATGGCCATTTTTAGGCACAAAACATATCAACTGATTTAAATTAAATTTTACACAAAATTTTAATAAAAAATTTACACATCTCAGATGTTTTATAATTTATTTCGATGGTTTGAATACATTAGATAGATGTGTAATAATAAAAAGATAACAAAATCATTTATAAAGATAGTTATGAACTTACTAAAAAAAGGTTTTTAGTTAGTGATTGATTAAGAAAAGTATTGTCATTCGTTCTGTCAAAATTTTTTCAAGGTAAACTTAATTTTTTGTTGCTTAGAATACGTTTTTAAAATGTTTCATTATAAATTAAATAATAGTACAAAAATAGTTTAAAATATTTATTATAATCTAATTATGAACTAACTAGGAGCCGTCCCTACGGTCATGGATCTTGTTATGATATGCCGATATGTTTTTATACATAAAATTATGAAAAAAACCACGAGCATTCGGTCTAATGCTTGATAATTCCAAGATTATGGGCTACTTTGTTCAATTTTTAAAGATTTCTTTGAAAAATAATTGTTAATAATAACGAATATTAATCTCCGATGAGAGCTTCTAAGTTCGTTTTGTAACATTCTTATAAAAGTTGAGATTGAATCATTATGATAAAAACAAAAAAAAGTTCGAAAAGCTCAACCCATTCAAAAGTTATGGCAAAATGAAAAACATGAAAAAAATCAGTACAATAATAAAAATTTAAGTTCAATTTTATGTTAATTTATATAACAATTTTTAAAACAATTTTCATTTCGCTGTAACTTTTGAACGGGTTGAGCTTTTTGAACACTTTTTTGACAACGTAAACATTTTTTAAAATCTAAAGTCTTAATCTGAACGTTGTAATACTTTATTAACAACACTCATTTATTTACAACACAAAACAAATTATTATAAAATTAAAACAAAAACTTGTAGTTTTAATTAAAAATTGTTAAATTAAAACTGTTTTTAAGTGTTGATTTCTTATTATTATCAATAAATTGTAAATAGAAATACAAATACTAATATAAAAAAATTTTAATAGAAAAAGTCATAAATAACATAATAATTATCTTACTCTATCAAAGTGACAATTGCAACCGACTCTTCTGGCATTTGGATAAACAATTTCTTCAGCTTTTCTTATGCCCCATTCAAAGTCACTCATTAAAATTTTCATTTTAGCATTTGGAGTCAAGCTTTTAAAAAATTTTAAAACACTTTCATAAGCCTCAGTCGTTTTTGATGTCATAACCGCAGAACCAAATAACACTGCCTATAAAATTATAGATGGTAGCTTATAAATATTATTATTGATATTTTATTTGTTTTTGCTTGAATTATAGGTTGATTTAAGAAAAATGCCGCTTGTATGTGAAAAATACGTCTTCATTACCCACACATCATGAAGTATTGTTACAAGGTTTCAGTAATGAAATTATCATTACTGAAATCTTGCAGCAACTTTTTATGCTGTGTAGGTATCCAGTAAATTAAAAAAAAAACGCTGCCAAGTAGTTTTATTTTATTTTTTTAAATTTTATTTTAATGTGAAAAATGATTCATCAGAAATATTTTCTATTATCTTTTATATACGAAAAATTTAAATAAAAATCAAATTTGCTTCAGACAGTAGCGAATAACTGATATACAAATTTTGGAGAAAATACATCGAGTAGTTTACATAAAACAGAAGAAAAATGGAAAATATTTTTTAAAATTTTCAATATGTTCTAAAATTAAAACGCTAAGAAAATTAGTTTTCAAAAATTTCCTTTTTTGGCAGTCGTAAAGAATTTCTATGCAAATTTTTAAGCAAATTCATCGAATAGTTTGCGTAAAATACAAAAAAAATGAAAAATAAAAATTTTTTTTTTTTAAATGACTTTAAAAAAACGTACGCTATTAAAACCAATTTTTAATATCTTCCGCATCAGTTAGACAAAAAAATAAATTGTATGCAAAACTTGAAGAAAAACTATCGAATAGTTTTCGAGATTTGATTGGTGTAACAAATATGTAAATTAATGAGAATAGAAAAAAAAATTTTTTACCGATACAATATTTAAAAACTTACATGTCCGCTAACCACGCCTACAATATTAAAAACTTGTTGAGCTCCCTGAACACACGGAGTGATTTTAAAAGTTCCGTCAAGATACATATGACTTAATGAATTTCCATATTTTTTTACAAAATCTTCATTATAAAAAAATAAATGACACTTTCCTTCAGTGTCTTCAATAGTTTCAACTTTTACTGTCTCTTCTGGATTGCCTAATATAATGTTATTATATTTGCCAGTTTCAATGTCATTGGCCCAATGATGCATAGATGGAGGGTTAGTTGGATAAACTTCTTTTCTCCACCTACGCATTGTCGATTTCATGCCTTTATAAGTCAAAAAAACTGCTGCATGCGGGTACCTACAAAAAAATATATTTAATAAAATAACTATTGACATATACTGACAAAAAAGATTTCTTGAAACAATTCCGATTTGATGTGATCATTTAGATAGAAAAATAATTTCTTAGGTGTAAATAACTATATATTTAAGTTAGACGTAAAGTTCTTGCTGTACAGATTTTTTTATATTCAAAAAGATTTTCACTAGGACGAAAAACGATTATTTTTGCTAGAATTAAGTGGATTCTGTTTGTTTCGAGATATCTTTTCATTCAGTATGTAAATTCTTACAACACTTCGCTGTTTTTGAATATATTTGACAGTTTCAAACATGTCGTTTGGCATTGCAGTTTCATCCACTCTTTTAATATTTCTAAGTTCTTTCGATCATCATCTTGAAAACAGTGATCCGAATGTCTACGTCTAGACTGCAAGGGACCTGCATCATCTCTAAATGCAGTACCCCTGCAGTTTTGAGTGGCGCATTTATAGTACCTTAAAATTTAATATATAATTCTAATTAAAAAGTTACAAAGTCTTACGTAAGGTCGTGTCTATTTGCACGACAAATGTACGATAAATGATAAAATATCGTATTATATTATTAGTAATTAATATTTTTCAAATTGTTCATGAAAAATGTTGAAATTAAAGGCTTTTTAATGATAATTTGATAAATATTATTTTTAAAAAAATATATATGATATTAAAAAGATGTATCTTATTTTTTTCTATAAATTTTATTTAATATACTTTTTTTCAAAATTCGTTTTTTTCAAGTTATCACCAAAAAATCATTTTTTTAACCTCTAAAGGGATAACTGTTTTAAAACCACTCGAACGATTTTTTTTAAACTGCCAATATTTATTTGTATTATTGTTTTAAATCATCCCCCGTCGGAATGATTCAGATCAAATAAAAACTTTATACAAAACTTTACTTTTAAGCTACTGAACTATTTTTTTTTCTTATAACTTTTGATAGATTATCCTATCCAAAACTTTAAAAAGTATACATTAATGAAAATATGTCTTTTTCACATAACATAAATTTTTTCGAAATCAATCAACTTAATTCACAAGAAAAATTGAAATAATTATAAATTGGTTTTTTCAAATAAATACAATAAATTCAAACCTCCTGTTGAAAGATGCGGTAAAAAATACAATGAAAAAAAGAAATAAAAGGCTTTTGCGTTTGTAAATGATTTGTTTTAATATTCTTGAAATATTAAATAGCGAGCGCGAAGCGCGAGCATTATAAGAGTCATTATAAAATCTAATATATAATATGATTGAGTAAAAAACATGATATTGAAATTTGCATCATTGAGATGCAACGAAATTGACATTTACTGTATTTTATATTTTATATGTAACAATAAATTGAATTTTCACATTTACAAAATGATAGAATGACCTTACACAAACATTTCGACAATTCCAGCTAAATATGAAAATTCAGAAAATGTTTTCGTTGCATCGCAACAATGCAAATTTCAACATTGTTAAGAAACATATAATATGGAAATTATATTTTAGTAACTGATAAAAGAAAATAAAATGTATTGGGAATAAGTAAAGTAAAAATTATATGAAAAGATATTTATTGTAATATATATAATAAATTGTAATAATTACATTGTCACATTGAAATAGTTAATTTCTTATTCACAAATATCATGTGAATTAGAATAATTCAAAAAGTGTTTTAGTAATAAAAGTTTGTTAATAGTGCTGAGTTTTAAAATTATGTGTAATATAGAGGCATAACTGATATTTACCAAAAATTCACAATGCTGTATTTATATTTTTAAGGGACAATTAAGAAGTTTGTAAAATTTTATTTACAAAGTAAATTTCTTTGTGAATCGTTTACAAACTGTCATTCAAAATTATGGCATTATTTAGTTAAGAAGATACTTAAGGTAGTACTATCGTTAAGGGATTGACGGTTCAGAAAAATCTGAAATCGGGTATATAAGTACATTTAAGTTCAAATAATATGTAGTTAAATTTTGGTAAACTTTTGGAGCATGAGAAAAAAATGACAACCTTTTTAATTTTATCACTTTTAACTCGCGCTCTTATGGTAACCACCCAGATTCTTTTTCAACTTTTGATTATAAGCTACTGATGGTTCAAAATTTCATCAAATTTAACACGTAATTAATTAAAGAACTAAAGAATAAATTTTTTGAATCGAGTTTGAAACGATATAAACATCTTAGACTCAATGCACGCCCGTGTATAACTATATACACTATATATAGATATAAAGCGATTGTTAAAAGATGAAAATTAAAATGCTCGAAATGACATACATCGCCAAATGCTGTGAAGAGTACAACGCTCAGCGATGTATTTTTTTACACGTTCATGATGATACGTGACATTACAAATACAGGTGCATTAGTTTTTCCCTGCGTTATAATCAATAATAAAATAATAATATTGAAATAATTAATATCATTTCTGCAAATATAAATATTGACTTGGTTGTTTATATACGGTCATTACAAATAATATTAATGATTTCTTTCAAAAAAGTATATGTGAAAGAAATGTAAGAAAAGATATGTGCGCGCTATAGCGTGCCAGATAATTCTAGTATAGTAAATAAGGAAATATTAATATCATAAAAAAATGAAGAAATGGTGGGCGTAAAAACAACCAGTCATAATACAATTAGATCAAAATTTAAATAAATTAATTTTAGAATGTTTGAATCTATAATTTTTTTATGGTGGAACGAAAAGAAAAATAAAAACAGCGAAAAAAGGGAAGGGGAGGAAGTAAAAAGTCCAGTAAAAGAGAAAAAATATAGGAAATTAATTTTTTATTGTAATTTTCAATAATTTATTCTTTTATAAATTTTTAATTTTGTAGAAGAAAAGAACTTTCCTCCTGCTAAATTTTAAACGTGAGAGATATGGCTTTCTTTTGGCCCGCTTTTCAAGTTAATGAACTAGTAATATCTTTTGAGAAGGAAATAAATAAATTTATTTATAAGTTTTACATTTTATGCCAATCAAATTTTTTTAAGAATCAAATGAAAAAAAAGGAAAAAGAGCGGAGGAGGGAGGAACGTATTTTTGTGTATGTTATTTTATGTAAATAAAATACTTTTTAAAACTATAATAAGAAAAATCAAAATGTAAATAAGTGTATCTATCTATAAATGAATAACTAAGTAAAATATAAAATTTACTTACCTGATGCCGTTTTCAAATTTATTTTGTTGGAATAATCGGCCATCCAACAAGCGTCCAGATTTTGAGGAATATTTACCTCGTTTTTTTCGTTCTTTGCTTCTTCTACTTCTTCTTATCATTACCATTGTAATTTTGTAAAAGTTCAATTAACCTGACTTGTTCAATTACTGACAGGTATAAATAGAGAAAAGAAAACGCATAAATGAGGTTAGATAGATATTGATTTATTTTTTTATTTATACAAAAAAAAAGAAGTTTGTTCATTTTGAAAAAAAATTCTATGCTATGTGTCATGTTTCAATAAAAATATTTTTAATATTTTAATAATAACTTTAAAAATTATTCTTGATGACAATTAAACAAGCAAATATATTTTTAATAACAAATGTTAATCTTTTTAAGAAAATTTTTAAAAACTTTTAAAGTTTAAAAATAATTTAAGAAATTTGAAAGTTTTAAATATTGTTCAATTATAAACCTTTTCCAATTAACTGCATTTATTATAAGTCATAGAGACAGTTTAGATACTTTTAAATATCATTCAAGACATTTTATACATGCGTAGATCTTACAAAGGTTTAAAAAAAATCAATTTTAAATACCAGAAGTCAATCACTAAAATCATTATAATACGCAGATTCGATTATTGATACTCCAATATTTGATCTAGAGAATATATATCTACATATACATAAAAAATTATAACTTAATTTCATTGTTATTTCTTGCAATATATTTTTAATAGCAATTTTTTTTATCAATTATCAAGAGTATTGATGTCTGGTTGAGTTCTGCGGCCGTTATCTTGTAAAAAGAACGAACGTAATGTAGAAAATTTAATAAAATGAATTTTTTCAGTAGCGCATGCAATTGGTATTATACGATACTACACTACAGATAAGACACAGATATTATTAGCTTCTAAAAATGATTTTAAAATTCGATGACTTTAAATTAGGATTGATCTGCTTTTGTTAACGTTTTAAAAAATGATAGACTAATTTTACAAATTGTATAAGATGCGTCAAATTGTCACAATTTAGGCAGAAAATTATTCATGGGGTATTCTTATTAGTCCCAATATAAGTTCAGCCAATATAAAAATTAATGTAGTGTTTTTGATATTTTAAAAAACTGAACTTATACCTATTATAATTTTTATATATGTAAATGATTTTTGTGAGAAACTGCAAGTAAATATTACAATTATTAACAGTTAATAGTAGGTAATGATTGTTACAAACAGTTAATAGTCAATAATAGTTATGATTCAAAAATAATTATTACCTGCAAGTTATAATGATTAACAGTATTCACAATTTTTTATAATTATTTACATTTATTAACAATTATTTATATATAACGAGTTATTCACAGATTAAAAATTGTTGACAAATATATAAAAAAAATGATTAAATGTGTGAAAATTTTCTAGAATGTGAATAATTGTAAATAACTATTCATGATTATCACTTACAGTTAATAATTATTATTTAATGTTTATAACTGTTATAAACTAATACTGTCATCAATTGTTATTGTCTGTTATCAACGTTTCAATCGCGGTAGTTTGTTACAGTTACTGACAGATATTAACAATTTTACACGTTTTTACAGTTATTAATAACTAAGCACAGAAATTATTTCCATATGGGTATCCATAAATATCATATTTTTCATACTTATTAATAGTATATTGAGTACCGAAGTTGAAATACCTCCCCATAATGTATGCAGTTAAGTATACTAAAGCTTTTTCTTTGCATTAAAGACTTATTAAATGTTTATGCGTTTAATTACCTCTCCTTTAATTTCTTCAAATGACTTAATTACGAATTTTACATGTTTAATTTGTTATAAAACATTAATTTATACGTAAATAAGCCAATTTTAAATTTTCGGATATTTGAATCCTCGGTTAAATAATTTTCGGAAAACTCAGTATTCTTTAAACTGATTTTTCTTTAAATTGAATCTTTTCTAAAATGAATTTTCGAAAAAATGAATTGTAGTAAATTGGATTTTCTTATCACGCCCGTATAGCGTATATTATTTTTGAATAATCCATGAGCAAAATACAGAGTCCGAAACATACAACGACGTTTTCTTTGTCGCAAAAAGCTACGAATTTGGTTTATCACCTGAGTAGAGGGAATAAAACTAGTAAATAAGACACTTAAAAGAAAAAATTCCGATAATCTATTGAATTATTTTATATTTATAATAATAAATCATGATATAGCCAAATAAAGTTAATTACTTAATTAATTGGTTAATAAATTATTTAAAAATAATGCAAATAATTAAATTAATATAATGAGCTATTAATAATAAATTATTGACTCATTAAACTATGAATCATTTTCTAATGACATTATTTTTCAAGTAAAGTAAAAATACTTTTTACATTATATTATAAAAAAGAAAGCCTTAGATCAGATGTAATTGTCGACTGAGGCGAAGCAGAGGTAGCATGAATTACCTAAATTACTTTAATGGCCATGGGTCTAATATACTTTACTATTTAAAAATTACTTTCAAAATCAAAGTTCTCTCGCATTCATATGTGTGAGGGAGAGAATTCATTTACGCAAGCAAAAAAAACTTATTATTTTCGATATCCATGCGAGAAAGTGATTTAAACCTTGCGTGGACGTTTTTCCGTAGGACCAGCGAAAAACTTGTTTTAACATTATTAACTGCTACGAACTTTTATTGATTGTTATTAATGTCTGAATCGCGGTAGTTTATTATAGTAATTAAGTCATTAACATTTTTTTTATATTATTAATGCTTACAGAAATTATTTCCATAAAAGGGTAGCTAAAAAAATTAGCTGTAAAAATAGCTACAAAAATAGCTGCAAAAATAACTATACGAGTGTATATACCGCTATATTTATGTTTTTTAGCTTTTCTACTCACAGCTAAATAATTTAACTATATTTTTAGTTGATAAGTTGGTGATATTTTAATGATCAACTAAATTACGAACTGAAAATTCAACTAAATAAAACGGCTAAAAATTCATCATAGCTGTATGAATAGTCGTCTAGCTATTTTTGCAGCTATTCATTTAGCTATTTTTACAGCTAATTTTTTTAGCTTCCTTTCTTGAAGTAGTTGCATTAATTTTCAAAACAAAAACATGATTTTTATCGGTGTAAATGAAAAATTATCCAAAATATTGTATTATAAAAAAATTTTGAGGTTATCAAGCTGCGAGAAATTGCGATCTGCAAAACTTGACGTAGGCAAAGTATGAAAAACACTATATATGTACCTTTTTTATTTAGAGGTTATTATTATCATTATTAGCATTATTTCATTTTTATCTTTGATTCAACTTAGATTTAGAACGTGGAAAATATAAATGAACTTAACTATTCATCTACGTATTTTTACAATTGACAATACAACCGTGATAAACCATTTATAAATAAAAAGTTTCATACTTCTTTTTGAAAATCTTTCTCACTTATCGAAAATATACACCAGCATGCAAAGCACCGTATGCTGTTAAGTATCCTAAAGCTATTTCTTTGCACGAAAGACTTTTCAAATGCTCTATAATTTCTTCAAATGACTTAATTACGAATTTCGCACGTCTAATATGATATAAAATATTAATTTATACGTAAATAAGCTATTTTTAAATTTTCGGATATTTGAACCCTCGGTTAAATGATTTTCGGAAAACTCACCATTCTTTAAACTGGTTTTTCTGTAAATTGAATCTTCAGTAAAATGGATTACCGGAAAAATAAATCTTCAGTAGAATGGATATTCAGAAAAATGAATCTTCATTAAAATGGGTTTTCGGGCAAATAAATCTTCAGTAAAATAAATTTTCGGAAAAATGGGTCTTTGGTAAAATGGATTTTCGGACTAACAAATCTTCAGTTAAATAGATTTTCGGGCAAATAAATCTTCAGTAAAATAAATTTTCGGAAAAATGGGTCTTTGGTAAAATGGATTTTCGGACTAACAAATCTTCAGTGAAATGGATTTTCAAAAAAATGAATCTTTGCTAAAATCGTTTTCGATTAATTCACCCTTCGGTAAAATGATTATCGGTGAAGTCCACATTCTCTAAATTACTTTTCGTTAATAAAACTTTCGCATATTCCATCTTCGTTATTTTGGTTTTCGATTTTTTGGTTCATCGGAAAATAGACCGGCACTCGGGCCTTCATACATTTTTAACAAAATTAGAAACTAATATTTACATTTTTTTTGGAATGATATATTAAGTAAAGTAAATATAACTAGTCTCAAATTACAAAGTTACAATTCAGACGTTTGTACATCTATCGCGCTTTTAAAATCTTTAAGATCTAGTATTCAGTCGATGAGAGACAATTATGAATATTACGAGTCTTTAGATAAAAAGACATCTAATAATATTGATTTTGATCAGAGTCGAAAACGAATGCGTAGACACAACGTAAGAAAAGATCCTTTAGATTATGGACGAAGTGAAGAGGTTCAACTTATAGGCTCGGAAAAATTTCGAATTGAATGCTATGTTTCTGTGATAGATGCAATCGTCATGTCGTTAAACCAAAGAATCATTGCTTATGAGAAAGCAGAAGAGTATTTTAGATTTTTAAGGGATTTCAAAAGTCTCACTAGTCAAGAAATAAAAAAGCACACAGACAAATTATTAAAATTATATGAGATTGATTTGGAAGACATCTTAGTTGAAGAACTTGTGCAATTTAAACATTTTTTTCAAGATTTCGCTGATGATATTGTAGACAATAATGAAAAAATATGTACAGAATTAAAAATGTTTAAATTGATCATTGATAAAGATTTAAAAAGTGTTTTTCCAAATGTCTACAATTTATTAAAAATCTATCTTGTGCTGATGACAACAAACTGCACTGCAGAGAGAGCGTTTTCAAAATTAAAATTAGTTTTGACTCGATTAAGGTCTTCAATGCGTCAAGATCGTTTAAATGATTTATCCCTGATGAGCATTGAAAGTGATCTCTTAAGAAAAATTTCTTTCAATGACATAATAAATGATTTCGCAGAAAAGAAATCACGTAAAGTAATTTTGTAGATTACATACTTTTAAAAACTTGTCAGTACTTCTTACTTATATCTCTTGTCTTAAAATGTAATAATTTATTTAACTAAAATAAAAATAAAAAAGAGAGTTTTTGTTACTGAATTTGTAGTTAATTTTATTACTTATATTATATAAAATTTAATAGTTGTTTACATACTGTCCTTACATAGGCCCCCACCAAAATTTGCCTAGAGCTCTATCCATAGTTAATCCGGCACTGGCTTTCTGCGACAGTAATTGGAGCTCCTGGGTAAACAGGTATGTTCGCGTTTTCGAAAATTTCCTCTTCTTCGTCGTTTGAAGAGGCATCGCTAGATGATGTGTCATCTTCACTTTCTTGGGAAGATTCATCTGAAGTACTCGAGTCCATGAAGCTGCTATCTGAGGTTGAATTGAAGTTGCGATCCTCTCCTTCAAATTCATCTAATTAAGTTCAATTTAAAAAATTAATATTACATAATAATTCTGAGAACTGATTATTACGAACATAGAAAGTAAACGTAAATTTGATTTGTGAAATTATATGGTATATAACTTAAAAGAAGGTGCAAAGAAGTACCAAGCTAAGATATTTAATTTTTTCAATTTAAAAGATCTACAATTTGACGGATTTATCAATCATCTTTTTCAAGGTTTAATTAAGTTAACATTTCAGAGACGGTCACATATTTCTGTCTTTTTTTAATCAAAAAATCAATATTTTGCGAAAAATGATAATTTTAACAAAAAATAAAGGGAAAGCCGCATTTCGTATCACAAAAAGCAATATTTTCTTCCATGAAAAAAAATTGATTTTACTCCATTGTTTTCAAGAAAACTTTGATAAACTTAAAAATAGAGATTAGGGTAAACAATTTGGTTTTACAATGTTTTTTTAAAAACAAAGCGATAAAATCAATTTTTTTTCATCTACAAAAATATTATTTTTTGTATTACGAGATGCGACTTTCTCTTTATTTTTGCTAAAATATTAGTTAAAAAAATTAATTCTTTGATTGTAAAAAGACGGGAATATTCGACCCGCTCTTAATAAATAGTCAATAACATTTTTAAGATCTTATTTAAACCTGAAAAAGGACGATTAATAAATCCGTCGAAATGAAAAAAAAAAATATTGTATTTGTTTCTATATTTTTTTGCAAAATTTGATTTTAATTGAAAAATTTTTATTTCTATATAGTTTTTCAATGTTTAAAATTGTTTTTGAAAAATTTTAATTATTGAAATGTGATTATTTAAGAAAAGATTGAATCAACTTTTATACAAATTTAATATTAACCTAATTTTACTATATACGACGAATAATAAATTAAAAAATAAAATAGAAATGAATCATATCTCAAATTTATTAAAAAATTGGTAAAGTGCAGTGCTAAAATATTATACGATAAATCTACTAAACATCTATTTAAAGAAAGTATAACCTTTGTATTTTTTAAGGAATACATCACCTTCAAAATAAAAGAAAAAATGAACCCTTCAACTCTAATATGAAATCATGTTTTTTAATCAAGATTAAGAACATATTATCATTCTATCAATCGAATTTTTGAAATTAAAGTTTTTATCTTTTGCACATCCATTAAAATTTTTATCTTCAAAAAATCAATTATTTAACTTAAATAAAAAACTTTTAAAAATTAAATATCTTTGAAAAATTGAATATTTTAACTTATTAAGAATCGTTTACACTTTTTAAATTTAAAACTATGACAACTATTCTAGTTAACATATGGACAAAAACGTGCGGTAAAATGAAAACATTTTATTTACCAACTATTTCCTCAACACTTTCTAATGCCTCCATTTGACTTCCTTCAGTTGAATTTATTGATAAATCGTTTTCATTTGCAGATGCTTGATATCTTAAATAAAATATAATTTTACTATATGAATGATAAAAATGTAACTTAATAAAAACTTATTTTAAAAAATGATGTTTTAATTTAAAACAACCTTGCTGTACATTAGAACAGGATAATCGATATAGACTATCAGTACTACTGCGATGTCCATCTGTGCTGCTAGTATTTCCGCTGCTACTACTGTTGCTACTGGAATTATCATTTTCCGATTCAGAAGAGGATGAACTGCAGCTGCTTATTTTCGAATTAGCAAGAAGACGATATTTTGATGAACGCGAGTAATTTTTAAAATTTATTTTTTTCTTTTTCATGGTTGTTATTACATAACCCAAAAATCACTCGTTTTATTACAAGCTGATAAATTTTTTAATTTCGAATCCTCTTTTAGAAAAACGATGGCCGGATGTTGTGAAACATTTTATACTAAGAACGTGATTGGTGCATTGAATAGAATCATATGATTGGCGAAAAACGAGATTTGATTTACTATAATACGCTTAAATGAAATCATCGGTTTAGAATTTAATAATAAAAATCATTGATAAAATAATTAAATTATAATTATTGAGTCATAGTTTGATTTTTTAAATAAAATTATTAATATAAACATCGCTAACTTCCGCTTACAAATATTCCTTTTGTGTGAAGATGTCGAGAGTGCGAAGTACCGCTCTATATTCATTTGTTATTTTATATTTAAAATTAGAACATGGTAACAATTCTATGTGATTTACTTCTGAATTCTCTTTTTAAGGCGACTACGGAAGTTGGGTTAAATTTCATTTCGTAGTTTACAAATTACGCTTTTAGTTTATAAAATATTTTGGATTTTTAAATTTTCCACCATTTTACGGGTTCCAAAAAATGGTGGAAGATTACAAAATTTAAAAAATTTTATATATTAAAAGTGTGATTTGTAAACTACGAAATGAAACCTAACCTAAAATCCGAAGTCGCTTTAAAAATTGTACTATAAAATAGTATATTAAGCAATAAATTTAGAAAATATAGATGTTATGAACTTTTTAGCTTATAACAATATCATAAAATATTTATCCATGAGCCTGGCAAATAATTTTGTAAATTTAAAATAAGATTTAAAATATTACGGAATATTTTAAAATAAATAATAAAAAAACCGATAAGTAATACAATTTCGATAATATAATTTAGTATATAAAATATTTCTAGATTGACAGCTTAAAAATTTTTTTATAAATTCATTGATGCCGCGTAAACTGCTCTGATACATAAGTATATAACATCAATTTCTTTACTGATGCAGATATCAGTAGATATGAAATTATTATTATTTAATAATGAACAGAAAATAATAACACTATATTAACAGTCAATCATTAAAAATTTATATACATTTAGATTAGATATAGGGCGCGCTTGCGCGCATGGATTTTCTAGTGATTTTAAAACACGTACTTCAATTTGTTGATATAGCTATTGATTTTTCGAGATTGAATGAAATTTTCATAATATGTTTTTCATTTGTTATATGACTTACTTCAAATTATTTATAATAATTTATTGAAAACGTTTCATTCACACATAGTTTCTTAAGCATCTAGATGTTCGCTTTAATATTGTGGACAAAAAGTAGAGAGAACAGTGTAATAAGTGTGAAAGACATTTCTATTAAAAAAGATAAAACTACAAAGGCTAAATGGGGAGATAAATTGTATGAAGCAGAAGTTATTCAAACTAATGGTAAGTATATGCTCTAGATTAAATATACACTCAATAAATTACTTAGCAAAATCAATTATTCAACAAAGTCATCGCTTACATTTATTTCTTTAAAAATTATCTTTATTATCACGTTATTTCTATGACCTCGATATATATACACACATATATATATATATACATATATATATTTTTTTCTAACCTATTTACAGACAATAAGGATTATTTAGAATCTCTAACCGTGACCACTACTGGCGCTATATTGAAACCAGAGAAAAGACTTTCAGTGTCTCCAAATTTGATTCTTGCCAAGCGACAACATAAAGCTGAAAATATGAAGAATAATGCGCTTAATAAACGAATAATGCATGATCAAGATAAAGCCCTTCTTAAGAGTAGGTCAGTATATGTACCTCGATCTTCAAGCGACAGCTCATCATTATCTAACGAGTAATTTTAAAAATTATTTCTTATAAAACTCACATTTATTTTTAATATAAAAAACTAAGCTTAATTAAAAAATTAAGCCTGTGTAAAAGCCTGTATGAGCTGGCTTCTAAGCTCGAGCAAGCTTACATTGCTGGTGCGGGTTCGTGCGTTTTGGACTCTTAAAAGCACAGGCCTACGAAAAATACAAAGCTTTCTACTTTTAATATAAGGTTTTAAACTTATATTGTTAATTTACTATTTTGTATGTTAAATAGGGATGACGAGAAAGATAAAAAGTATCCTCAAGATAAAACCCTTTCAAAACACAAGCTGATTGATGAAACGAAATCATCCAGTGACGACTCATCCAGCGAGTAAGTATACATATTTTAAATCAATTTATCTATTACTGTATGTTATTTAAACTTATTCTATAAATTTGAAAATATTTATATTTGACAGGGATAACGATAAATGTAAGAAGACTGGGGAAAAAAGCTCTGGGAAACAAAAGCTCAAATTTGATGAGAAAAAAGAGGATTTTTTAGATTTAGAGAGTGGAAATCTAATAAACGAAAAAATAAAAGATTCTATACCTTTAGAAGATCTTGAAAATTTGCATCGTTTATTACAACATGCAAAAAGCATTAAATTGCCATCTTCTTCAAAAAGTTTCTCCCATGAAGATCCTGACAATGACGTAGTGTTTTATAATATATATTACATATCATACATATTTTACATATACATATTTTACATATCATTTTATTTCTTACTGTTTCAGATGGAGCTTGTTCCGAGATCGAAAGTATTTGTCAATCGGAGTAAAATAAATACTATATACGAAATATATCGAAAAAAACAAAGAGAATTAGCAAGAAAACTCATGAAAATGATAGTTGGAGAGCGTGAACTCGCTGAAATATCTGCAACAGGAAAAAACTGGCCTGCCATTCCTGAAAATATTTATTCTGCAGTGTTGAGTACGCCATTTATGTTATTGTTATAATTTTATAAAAATTATATTCATAATAACAATATTTTTTATTCACAGGATACATTAACGTAGATTCTGATCCGAAAAAGAAAAAAAAATATAAATTAGATGCAGCAGAGTATAGAATAATTATAACAAACCTTTGTTCTACACTAAGAAATCCCAAAGAAGATAAAAAGGTTAAAAATTCAAAAATAAAATCTCTCAAAAATTCAATAAATAATAAGGAAAAGGGTGTAGGTGTAGACGAAGAAAGAGCAAAAAAGATAAAAAATGTATATAGTAAGAATGATAAAAAAACAATTGAAAGTAAGATTGATTTACTAAGAGAAAAAACAGAAATAAATGGTAAAAATGTAAAAGAGAACGAACAAGAAAAGACAAAACAACCCACTGAACAAAAAGAAAACACGAATAATATAAATGAAGAGAAAAATGAACATGAAGGAAAAGATAATAAGCTAGATAAAAACGCAGATTTACAATATGAAAAAATAAAAAAAGAAGAAATGAGAAAAAAATTAGAACAAGAATATTTAAAAAAATTACAAGAATTAGAAAAACAATTTTCAGTAGAGCAAACAGAAGTTGATACTCTCAACTCCGGGAGAAAAAGAAAATTGGAAAATTTGATAACATCTCCTAAGAAAATGAAATAATTATTTTTTAAAAATAGTTTATTATTGGTTGTGGAATTTTTATTGTTTCATTTTGAATTATACAATGTAGTTTAAAACATTAATTTCATTCAAATCTATAATTATAATATAAGAAAATGTGTTACAAGTTGCTGTAACTTGCTATAATTTTTCCCAATCACGCTCCCAGAACATTTAAATTTATTTCTATGCGATGTAATAAGTTTTGGCAAAATGAGCAAACTTATCATAACTTTTTCAAACGTAACTAAAACTATAGTACAACTTTTCCCAAACATGAACTTGGGCCAATTTGGTCCAGACTTAATCATTTTTACGCAGGTTAATGATACAATTAAATTATTATCATCGATTAAATTATTTTGTTTCATTTTGATAAATTTAGATTTTTCTATGTGGCCCAAACGTTTGTGCCATAATTTATATGTATTTAAAATAATGATATTATTTGCATACGTTCTACCCTGGTATAAATGTAAACATAAAAAATGGTGAATAATACAATTTATGGGCATTATTAATAATAATATTTTGTTATATCAATATTGGCCAATAAATAGTAAATTTTTGCCGAATCTGCAGAGCCTTCATTTTTTGTACAGACAAAAAATGCTAATAGAAATACGTTGTCGATAAAGTAGGCATTTTAAGTACATAGAAATATTTTAACCTATAAATCCAATACATCTTTTCATTCGCATTTACATTATAAAGTATGTTGAATGAATACAAAAAAATGAAAAAATAAATCGTCTCAAACACAAATAATTATAAACCCATATGGAAAAAATTTTTGGATATAATTGTAAATAACTGTAAATAAATGTAAATAAATGTAAATAACTGTAAATAACTGTAGAAAAGTGTTAAAAAATGTGGGAATTGAGACATAAATAACAGTTATTTACAATTATTTACAATTATTTACTGTTATTTACACTTATTTACAGTTATTAACTGTTATTTACACTTATTAACTGTTATTTACATTTATTTGCAGTTATTTATATTTATTTACAGTTATTTACATTTATTCACTTTTTTCACAATTATTTACAGTTATTTACGATTATTCATAGTTTTTTACAATTATTTGCAGTTATTTACATTTTCGAAAATTATCACGAATTTATTCAATAATTTTATATATAGGCGAAAATTTTTAAAAATGTGAATAACTGTAAATAACTGTAAAAAACTATGGAAAATTGTAAATAGTTGTAAATAATTATAAATAAATGTAAATAACTGTAAATAACTGTAAAAAACTGTAAATAACTGTAAATAACTATAAATAATTGTAAATAATTATTAATAACATTAAATTATCCACTAATTCAAAAATTTTTGAAAATGTAAATAACTGTAAATAATTATGAATAACTGTAAATAATTATGAATAATTGTAAATAATTATAAAAAACTGTAAATAATTGTAAATAATTATAAATAACTGTAAATAACAGTTAATAACAGTTAATAACTGTAAATAACTGTAAATAATAGTAATTAATAATAAATAATAGTAAATAACTGTGAATAACTATTATTTATGTCTCAATTCCTACATTTTTTAACAGTTATTTACAATTATTTACTATTATTTACAGTTTTTCACATAAATTATTTCCATATGGGAAGATTTAATTATAAGTATTTTTTCTGTTTCTAAAATTCACATTTTAATCTTCGAAAATGCGTGTAACATGTTAGTGGTATATAGGTGAAAAAAAACGTTTCATATTGGTTAAAATAATGGCCATAAAAAATGCCCATTTTTAGCTCTTCATTTCAAAGCAATGGCTATAAAATGGTAAAAAAAAGCGTTTCATTTTCTACCAGGGTATTACACGTATTATTTACAGTAAAAACTATGCATATTATATTATTTATTAACTTACCAGTGAGAATGACCTTACCTCCTCTTTTTATAATTACACCTCCAGATTCACCAAAAATGATGCACATTGTGACCTGTTGGATGCGGTGCACAAACAATAGGTTTGTTGTTGCATCTGGTGCGTATAGTACGTTCTCAAGAACGCCTGATGTACCGAGATTTGTTTTGACTGCAACAGTTCCAATATGTGTTGCGTCGATTGTTTCTCCTCTCTTGGCTATTGATATTTTAATAGGTTTTTCCAAAGTTGATAAAGTTTTGAATATTTTATTTTCTTTGACTACGTGATCTGTGGCCCCTGAATCTATTATGAGAATAATTTTTATTGGATCATTATTTTGAAATTCAGCTGCGTACGCTGTCAGAAATGCAAAACTGTGATCATCATCTTGTGTTTGAATCGTATGCAGCGTTCGTTGTTGATTCTCAGTAGTAGTGTTATTTTTTAAGAAATAACAGTCTTTTCTTTTATGATTTTTTCTACCACAATAATCAGTGTTTATTATTATTTTTATAAAACTTTTTATTTTTATAACTATTTTTTTGTTTTTTTTCTAAATTTGCTTTGGAATTTTTGTGCTTTTTAATTTTCTTTTTACTACTTAAGAGGAGGTCACGTATCTCTGTCCTTTTCTAATCAAAGAAATGATTTTTTTACAACAACTAATAACTTTAGCAAAAAATAAAGAGAAAGCCGCTTCTTGTATCAGAAAAAGCATTATTTTCTTTGATAAGAAAAAATTAATTTTATTGCTTCGTTCTAAAGAAAACCTTGAAAAACCAAATTGTCCACCCTAACCTCTATGATTTAAGTTTTTCAAGGTTTTCTTGAAAACGAAGCAATAAAATTAATTCTTTCTTATCAAAGAAAATATTGCTTTTTTTGATACGAGATGCGGCTTTCTCTTTATTTTTTGCTAAAGTTATTAGTTTCTGTAAAAAAATCATTTTTTTTATTAGAAAAGGACAGAGATACGTGACCTCCTCTTAATATAGTTTCTGTTTGCAATGCTTTTAAACTAGTTTCACTTTGTTCATTTTTTAATTTTATTTCATAATCTAGTAATTTTATTTTTACAAAAGCGAGAGTTAAGGCTTTATTTGATTGAGTTTGAATAGCGGTGACAAGTGCATCATATGAATTTGGTAACGTTAATAAAAGTCTAGCAATTTTATTCATTTCACTTCATGTTGCTCCTGCTGCTTGTAATTTAACTACTATTTCATCGAAGTTAATTAGATGTTTTGATGAAGGTATTGTTTCTTTAAATTTAAATATTGAAAGCTTCTTTTCAATCGCCAATTGCGTTGCTAAACTTTTTCTATCATAAATCACATCTAATTTTTCTATGACATCTTTTGCTACATCTGCTTCTGTTGAAAAACTAAGCATTAAATCACACAAATATTTAATAAAAATACTCTTAGCAATTCTTTCGTATTTTTTCCAATTATTATCTGGTTTATCATAAATTTTTTCATCTAAGACTTTAAGTCATCTTCTTCTGCAATCAAAGCGCGAATTGGATATTTGCATGTGCTATATTTTTCACCAAAGGGCATGTTTCTTTTTGTCTTTTTTGTATCTTCACTCATTTTTGCACTATACTTGAACTGACTAGATGGCCATGCACTTTGTGCTCTATGGACCTTATCCTAAATTATTATTTTGTTTATAGTTTATGAGTGTTTGTGTATATATAAATGTGACAGTTAGTTTCGTTGCATACAGTTCTTAGAGATTATAACTTAATATCTTTGTACTTTCTATGTAACTTTAGGAATCTTTATACGTTGATGAAATGGTCAGTTTGTCTAGCTGCCCCATTTCCGCGTGCGTGAAAGATGACGCAAAAGACGCGAATTCTCCCTCGAGACTCAGAAGCAACGCTCCTTTTTTGCGTGTCAAAAATGAAAATTTTCACGTCTCTTTAAGAATCTTTTTAAGCTTTTTTTGTGTAACTTTTAACTAAAGAATAGTACATTACGTAATGGGTATGGAGAGGCTTTATTTACGAAACGAGAAGTTTACGGCCTGAGCCAAAGGTGAGGGTCGTAACGAGTTCCGTTAACAAGCCTTTCCATACTAGTTGCGTAGTGTATTTTTCGCCATGAGAGCCAAAAAAGAGCAACGAAGTAGCGATTTTAGGGTTAGTATGGCGAAAATAATTTATTGTTACATTCATAACCAATAAACCAATAACCTAAGTTCCCCTTAGAGAGGTGTTTGGATCTTTAGGTTATTGGTTTTATATTTGACTGAAAAAATAATTTCAAAAATAATTTTAATAATTTAAAACCAATAACCCAAAGACCCAAGTACCTCATAGAGGGGTGTTTGGGTTATTGGTTTTAAATTTAAAACTAAATTATTTCTTTAGTTAGAAGTTGCAATAAAAAAGATTAGGAATATTCTCAAAGAGACGCTAAAAAGAAGCGGTGCATCTTAGTCTAGATGGGGGATTCGCGTCTTTCACCGCTAGACAAACTGGTATTTATATTATCAGCTGATTTTACCTAACCTCCAATTTTGTTATATTCTCTCTCTCTCGCTTTTCGTACCCCTCCCTCTATTGAATTAATTTGAAATTTTGCTTGCTTAACAAAGTTGCGCATGCGCAATGTACATTAATAATTATTAAAAACATTTTATGTTGTATTTAATTAATTATGAAGGTTTTTTAAGATATTAACGAGGAGTTATTAATTTCAACGTTGGAGCAATTTTTTAATGTTATGATTGCATTAAAAGTCCTTATTTCCAGAGATATAAAAATACATAGATTTTAGAAAATCATCAATTTAATTTTATTAATAATTAAACTAGAGCTGATTAAATAATTAACAGCATGGGATGGAGCTAATTAAATACCTTCCAGTATTTTTTTTATAAATACATCATTATATTTATAGGCTGGGGTAGGGTTGGTATATTTTATTATTAATATTTATTACGTCATTATTCGTAGGCGCTAATATAACTTTATCATTTAAATTTTTATCATTTATTTTTATTTCGTTTCGAAAGATTTTAACAATAATGTTATTTTTGACACTTCTTGCGAGAAGCTCGATTTCACGCACGCTGTACAAAGTGACACGTGCGAAAATGGAGCTTCTCACACGTCGTGTCAAAAAATAGTGTTCGATACTCGTGCGAGAAAGTGATTTCTTACTCGTGTGAACTTTTCACCCTCGCTTCGCTCGGGCGCAAACCGCCACACGAGTAAAAAATCACTTTATCGCACTAGTACCGAAATATACTATTTCCTGTACTATTATATCATTAGGTATTTCGACTAATTCATTTTCTTTCATAAACATTTTAATATTTACCTTTACCAACATTCAATAACCATTGTATAAAATTGTTGTCATCGTTGATACTCAAAGGTTTTTGTTTAATGTCATACGACTAAATTTTGGCCACAAAAAACTGTTCTTAATAGAATTTGCAATAACTTCAGTGCAACTGCCATGTTTTACAACTGGTAATGTTTGTCCAAAGTCCCCTGATACAAGTAATATTTTAACACTAAATATTTCTTCTACATCACATAAATCCTTAAACAAACGGTCAACTGCTTCAAAAGCATATTTTGATGTCATAGATATTTCATCCTATATTATTATTTGTACTTCTTTTAATTTTGTACATTCTATTGAGTTAGGTTTTACGTTGCATGTTGTAGACTCTGTGATATTCAGTGAAAATTTGAATGTAGTGTGTACTGGTTTTTCCATTTTTTAATAAATTAGCAGCAATTAGCAGCAACGCATAAAAATAATACCAGAGATAAGTAGAGATTGCCAATGCCGTGTTAATAAAACGTGCCGAATTCGATCATGACGATCCTTGCGGCGATTCCGGAACTATACGCGCAAAGCCCCTCCACGTCTACACGCGCGTAGAGAAGCAAACGAGAGGGGAGGAGACAAACACACGAAACACGCGGCTTCCAGTGGCGTAGGTAAACTTACGGCAAACCCGCTTTAGCTTGTTTTCGCCGCGATACTTTATAGCTTTATTTCAATGCGATTAACCGTCCCGAAAATTTGTTGATTTATTTTTATTTAAAACAGATACATATTTTATAATAAAAATCATTAAAGTAATCAAACAAATAAATAATAATAAATAAAATCTTTTAGGGGGCGATGAACATATGTAACTTTTTACTCTTTTGAACTGTATGCGGTGGCTGTGGTCACTAAGTTTTTACGCACCTCGCCGTTATTCTAATTTTGCCAAGTTCAAACCTGATGTTCCTCCTATTTTTTTTTTATGTTTTATTTTTGAATATTATATATTATTATAATCAATTTTTATAGCGGAAAAAATAAAATTTAAAATTTATTTAAGACCTTAAATTCTATTTTATTTCAAAAATATAAAAAAATATATTTACAGATAGGGATAGAAAAAAATTTTATTGTCAATATTACATGGATATATAACTTATATCAATATGAAATAAAAACGTAGCTAGTTCTGTAATTTTTTCCTGCTAAATAAAAAATATTAAAGATTGAAAAAAATTATTATAAATTATAGTTGTTTTTTATTCTCACTCAATTGCGAATAATAAAACCTTTTTTGTTCTTTAAAAAAAAGGTTAAAAAAAGACATTTTCAACTCATTTAATAAAAATAGAAAATAAATATGAATAAATCTAATTTCATTTGAGAAAAGTAAAATAATAAATGAATCTGAAAAAATAAATAATTTCACGAATATAAACTTTATTAAAGCGCATTTTGATTAAAAATTACATTGAATATCATTAATATTTTAATAATTGGACTTTTTCTTCTTTCTTTTATTAAATATCATATTTTTATATCATTGATTTTTATTTCCAAAACAAAAAAATTGATGATTCTCTTTAACGAACGTAATAATTTTCAGTTTTGACTAAACAAAATTTTGACTAAATTTTGAATAGTTGAATTATTTTTGTCCGTTAAAAAGTGACATTTTCTAAAGTTATATAGGGGCATGATAACATTCTTTTTAATTAAGTTTTAAAAAATAACATTTTATTTCAACAGTTACAAACTTTAAAAGACGAAAAATCTCAATTTTTCACAAAATACATAAACGCTTTTTAAATTTATGTTACACACAGATTAATTATTTAAGAAAAATTGAAAATTCTTTCAGAAAAATAATTATTTTGCATCTTATCTGACTGCTCGTTCCGTTAATTACTATTTTGTAATAAAATTACTTTAAAAATTGAAAATGTCATGCAAATTAGTACTTTAATAATAAAGAGCTGAACGGTTCTTCAAGCTGAAATTATATGAATTTTAAATAAACACACAATACTGATTTTATTAATTAACAGTTTATTGAGACCCAAAGTGGTCATTCTTTAGATGAGATTATCTTAAAGAAATGATCGGCGAGGCTATTTGAAAATTTACAGTAATAACATATGAAATAAAAACTCATTTAAAGTTTCAAAAGATTATCCGCCTTTTTAATAAACAACAAATTATAGCTGATGGAGGAGCTATCTGACTATTAACAAAATGTATATGATTTTTAAATCTTTAAAACTTTATGAGAAAAAATTAAGAATGACAGATGAAGGGAAACATCTCTTCCAATTAAAAAATATTAAAAAATTATTAAATGTATCTTTAAAAATCAATTCCGAATTGTTTATTATATGTTTAAATCGTTTATTATGGTTATGTAAATTAAATATTTTTATTATTTTTTTTATTAATTTAACAAAAATTTAACTTAAAATGAATAAAAAAATAGTAAATGAATAAATAAAAGAATTAAGAAATGTTTTAGGAAGAATTAAGCATATTTTTTAAAAAGTGTTGTCAACTTCATCAAAGCGCATAAAATAAAAATTACGCTAAATACCATTGGTGTTAAAAAAATATTTATTAAAATAATGGTTTTATTTTAATAATTACAAAAAAATGTAATTATAATACTGCTTATAAATTTGCTATGTGTTATCGAACTAAATGAAAATCTAAAAAAAAACCTGTTGCAAAAAAACTATCGTATATTTAGAAAGAAATGTCGTAAGAAAATCCAAAAAAGTAGGTATTTTAAAGTATTCACTAAAAAGAATGCATTACAATTTTTTCAAAGCTTCTTATAATATTATAAAGTTAACTGAAAAATAAAATGTATTCGTTTAATTTTTTAAAGATGGATTTGTTTAGTTACTTTTCAAATATGATTTAATAAAATTTGAAAATAATATATTTGATAGTATTGCATTGTTTTGTGTAATTTGTGAAAATTATTTTCATTGGAAATCGTATCACATAAGTACGTAAACTTAACGTAAAATTTTTGTATGCTTTGAAACAAAAAAAATTTTCGTCAAATTTACATTAAATATATGTACTTCATTATTCAAATTGTCTCATTACATAGAATTATACATTTCATTATTAAAAAAATTTATATTCTTTATAAATTTTTTTATTGAAATTTTCATTTTAAAATTTACCTAAAAACTTTTTTGAAGTAGCCGAATTTTAATCCAAGCCGACGATATGTAAAAATAGTACATTACGATACACGTGCTCTAAGTGGTCCTTTTTTACACGGCGTGCAGTTAGCGCCCGAGCGCAGCGAGGGTGCTATGCACGTCGTGTAAGAGGACCACTTCGAGCACACGTATCGTATATTATTTTATAGCACGTGTGAGATAAATTCGCCACACGTAATTAATACCCCAGAAAATCAATATTATCAAAAACTATACACACCACGAATGATAATTCGTAAATAAAAACGAATTCTATATATCAGCAAAACTATGCACACCACGAATGATAATTCGTAAATAAAAACGAATTCTATATATCAGCAAAACTATGCACACCACGAATGATAAATCGAAAAAAAGTAAAACTATTTATTATCAATGATAGACCCATCGCAAACAAAAAAAAGCAAAAACGATATCAAAAATATTCTTAGATTGAGAAATTATATCAAATAAGTATTGATGTCAGTGATATTTTATTAATTAAATACAATATGATAAAAAGAGAACTTGCCGATTGTTTAGATTTATGTATACACAGGTCAGACAAAGCAAAGCATCTAGTTTATTGTTCGTACAGCTATCTCTTTCTTTCTCATTCTTAGGCCGTACACACTGTACACGCATGCGCGCCGCTCACAGATGTTTTGTTTCGACAACTCACGGCACAACAGAAATTTATAAACTATAGTTTGGATTTTCTTGATGTTTTCAATTCTTTATTAAAGTATTTATATTTTTTGATTGATTTTCTACGTATTATCATGTGTGAAAAGACATTTCTACGTATTAATATATATACAAAGAGTCATTGTGATGCGTGATTTCGATATTACTTTTTTGAACAGTATAATAAAGTGCAAAATTTCTGACGGTAGTACTTTTTTACACAGTTCAAAAAAGTTGTATTTAGCTCCCGCTAAATGGTGTAGAAAACGCGAATTTAGCTCACGCAGTGCTATAAAATAATTTACTGATAATTTTATTATTAAAACAGTTTTAAATGTATGTGGTAAACGTTATTTTGTTGTATTTTTTAAAATAAAATGTTAATTATATTGATATTGCACCTAAACATTTACTAAATTTGAAATTTTTCCAATACTATAAATTTTTTCTAACAAATATACAAATATAATACAAAAAAAAAATTTTGAAATTTTAAACTGAAAGTTCATTCAAAGTACTTGTAATAATTAATTAGGCAATTATATCTTGAGTATAAATATTTTTTTCATATTTAAATAACTAATGATCAAAGCCTACTCATAAGGAGAAATCATCTCCACCTTCAAGAAACAAATTCGGTTAAAACTACAAGATATGATTGAGTGATGAAAAAAATTAACCCGTATTTTTTCTTTTGCTTAAATAGATTTCAGAGACAAAGATATACACATTTTTCAATAATATAATGAAAAGAAGTTGTCGTAAGAACTTAAATGATCGGATAACTAAAAATCTTACAGAAAAATGTATAAAATATTAAAAAAGTACAAATTAAATACTTTAATTTAAGCCTTATTAGCTTAAAAAAGCTTAATGTGATTAAAAAGTTATGCTTAATTGAAAATTATTACATATTAGTTATTAATAGTTTTAGCACATAATATATGATAAATTTTTTACTCTATTTCACTTGTATATTTTGATCGTTTGTAATTCGTAACTTTTGAACTACATAACCTTTTTTGATGCAATATAGCTTAAATTAATATATTTAAGTACTTTCTTTGATCTATCACACATTTTGTAGTAAGAATTTTAGCTGTTTGGCTATTCAAATTCCGATAAGCGTTTCTTTTCACTATATTTTTTATGAAATATCGGTATTTTTATATCCGGAACCTTTTTTCATTTAATTTTTTTCATAAAAAATCAGATTCTTTAGTTTCAACCAAATTCGTTTTCCGAAGATAGGGACCTTTCTTCTCCTCGTTCATTTGAAAATTTTTCGTTCAAATTAAATTTCGTAATTCTTTTTGTAAGATTTTTGTGAACTTAATTTAAACTCTATATAATGTTTATTCAAAACATATTATCCCTTTCGTTAAAAAATGCCAAATTCTGAACTTTATTCAAGAACATTTTTTTTTTTATGCTATTTTAGATTTATTATTAATGTCTTAAACATTTTTATTTTATTATTATGTTTTAATACTTTCTATTTAACATTTTCTATTATGAAACATGTTTCTCATAAGGTTTTAAACAATTTTGAAATTACATACTCTCTTTAAGTATATTATTAATTTATTTATGTTTAGAATTTAATTAATATTTTATAAATTCTTTTTAAATGTTATGCATAAATTTATTTGATCTATTTATAAATTATATTTATAAACGTTATATAACTATATTATATTTATAAACGTATTATCTTCAAAATATATAAAATACAATGTTTTTATTACTTCATAAAAATCAAAATAAATGAGCTTTGGCTACAATTCTAAAAGAAAATCTGTCAGAATAATCAATTCCACAAATTACTTATATGAAATGGATCTATAAAATAAAGAAGAATTTAAAAAGAGAAGATAAAATAAATATCAAATAAAAATTTTCATTACATTCAAATTAAGAAAATAATCTATATTTAAAAAAAAGTTTTTAAAATTTTTATTGTTAATATTTATTATTAAAAAATTTTTTTATTTAAAATTTTTTTTGTATTCAAATTCTGCATTTAACAGCGTTTGGGGATATGAAAAAAGCTTTAATTTTTTAATACTTGTGATGCAAAGAACAGTAAGTCTGAATTAAAAATTTTATGTTTAAAAAAGCGTTAATTAGCACATGCTTAGAAAATGCTTGCAGTTGACAGTTATTTTATTTTAAACGGCTGTATTGTAGGTCAATATTTTTTGTCAAAAATATTTCTTATTGTATTGTATCAAATTTTATTTTTAAGCATATTATTAATTTTTTTTAATAAAAAAAGGCAAAGCATAAGATTTTAACTTGGAAAAATTTTTAATTGTTGCAACGTACCCTAAAATTTAGGCAACACAGCTATTGTACGTTTTTTCTTTAAACCAAATAACATATTTTTATCGCTTTCTTGCCCCAAACTTAATTTTTTTAATTATCTAAACGGTTTTGATTATTAAATAACAAAATTAGTAAAATGAGCATTTTAAGGACGAACACGTTGCATGCTGCACATCGTTTTTATGATTAAATTTTGTTTATTTGAATAATTTATTTCTTCATTTTTTGGAATATTGTATTTAAATACATTATTTATGATATAATAAAGTATTCATGCATTTTATTACATTCATCCTAAATAACAGTAAAAATATATTTTAAAAAGATAAAATAAACGTCAAAACATAAAAAAATATATATTTAATAAATAAACTGCTATTTTTAAACATTAAAAACATAGATACAATTTTTGCCTAATTAATTATAAAACTGAAAAAAATTTTAAATGTTTTTCATATTATGGTTCAAAGTTTTGAATCATTGTAATAAATACAAAAAAAAAATTGAAATCTATTTTTTAATTTTTGGAAATTTTAAAATTCAATGTAAAATTTTTAAAAATAAAATAGAATTTAAAGTCATTTTCATTTAAAACACGCACTCCGTGAAATTTGCAAGGTTTCGTAAAGTTTCATTTTTCCCAAATCAAATTATCGACATTATAAATTTATATTCAGTTAATTCAATAAAAAGACATTTAAAACCTGATATTAAGATATTTCCTGTTATACTAAGAAATTATATTAAAAAGGATATACTGATATTAATGTACTTTTAATAAAAGCATTTCTTCATTTTTTTATGTGTCTAAAATAAAATGATGTTTATCAACATTTTATGTCGAATTTTTATTAAATAAATTGAAAATAATGTTATCAAGCTCCTATATAAGTTTAGAAAATGCCAGTTTTTAAGAGACTAAAAGAATTAAGCTATTTAAAATGTAATGTCAATTTTATTTAATCTGTCTTGTGAGAACATAAATTATTATATTTGTTAAAACAATTTTTTTGTTTTGGAAATAAAAATCAATGATATTATAAAAATATGATATTTAATAAAAGAAAGAAGAAAAAGTCCAATTTTTAAAATATTAATGGTATTCAATGTAATTTTTATTTAAAATGCGCTTTAATAAAGTTTACATTCGTGAAATTATTTATTTTTTCAGATTCATTTATTATTTTACTTTTCTCAAATGAAATTAGATTTATTCATATTTATTTTCTATTTTTATTAAATGAGTTAAAAATGTCTTTTTTTAACCTTTTTTTTAAAGAACAAAAAAGGTTTTGTTATTCGCAATTGAGTGAGAATAAAAAACAACTATAATTTATAATAATTGTTTTCAATCTTTAATATTTTTTATTTAGCAGGAAAAGATTACAGAACTAGCTACGTTTTTATTTCATATTGATATAAGTTATATATCCATGTAATATTGACAATAAAATTTTTTTCTATCCCTATCTGTAAATATATTTTTTTATATTTTTGAAATAAAATAGAATTTAAGGTCTTAAATAAATTTTTAATTTTATTTTTTCCGCTATAAAAATTGATTATAATAATATATAATATTCAAAAGAAAACATAAAAAAAAAATAGGAGGAACATCAGGATTGAACTTGGCAAAATTAGAATAACGGCGAGGTGCGTAAAAACTTAGTGACCACAGCCACCGCATACAGTTCAAAAGAGTAAAAAGTTACATATGTTCATCGCCCCCTAAAAGATTTTATTTATTATTATTTATTTGTTTGATTACTTTAATGATTTTTATTATAAAATATGTACCTGTTTTAAATAAAAATAAATCAACAAATTTTCGGGACGGTTAATCGCATTGAAATAAAGCTATAAAGTATCGCGGCGAAAACAAGCTAAAGCGGGTTTGCCGTAAGTTATACACAGAAAAAGGAAAATACCTGAAAAGAATGTACTAATTTGAGTCAGTACTAGAAAGAATATTACCAGTCGTTTTTTAATTGATACTCAGTATATATTTTAAAACGACCTATATAAGTACATTTTTTAACGCGACTCGTCCCAAGAATTGTGTGGTATAGTACCGAATTTTTCCGTACTACGGGACTAAATTATCTTTTACTAACATAGTACCTATACAATATTTACTGCGGCGCTGTCGAATATGAAACTTCAATACAGCTAATTTATCATAATGTAAAAACCATTAAATTGCATAAAAATTTTTAGCAATCAATAAATATAATATCGATCATATAATATGTAAAAATTTCAAATTAGTAATTATTAATTTTAAACTTTAGTTGATTATTATAAACGGGAAAAAGCAGATGAATTTTTTTGCTACAACAAAGAAATTTGTAAGATTAAGCTTGAGTGCGGACAACTCATGAAATCCACCGGGATGCTATACATAAAAAGTTATATACAAACTTACGATCTATAGTATTTCGAGATTAGGTTTGTCAAGCTTGATCTAACTTTCAATCCAAGTTTATAAAAGAAATAAATTCAAATGACTTTTTATTTTAACAAAAATAATTGTACTAACATAGCTATAGCGCGGATAAGTTAGAATATTTGTTTGATTAATGAATTTAAAAAGATGTCAACAAAATAAAAAAAGCAAAAATCGATTCTAACAGCTCTGACATCCTGTTAAGTTGAAAATTAATTATTAGTAATTTAAAAGGGTTATATATTATAAAAATGATTTTAGAATCATCAATTTTTAATTCTAGTATGGGAAAATCAGTTCTATATATAGCAATTATATTCTCTGCAAAATTTTACCCCTGGATCGGATAGGTGAAATATCAGTCCTAGTACTGAAAAAATAGGTACTACGTAGCGGAAATTCATGCACTCAGTTCGTAATATAGTTATGCCAGCATTAGTAGTTAAAATTTGAAGTATAGTATTGATTAAAATTATACTATTACATTTTTTTTTCAATACTTTATCACAGAAATAATACATACTACGTGTAGTATTGATTTTAATGGTATTTACCTTTTTCCGTGCCACTGGAAGCCGCGTGTTTCGTGTGTTTGTCTCCTCCCCTCTCGCTTGCTTCTCTACGCGCGTGTAGACGTGGAGGGGCTTTGCGCGTATAGTTCGGGCATTTGTCCATGTGGCGGCAGTAGTTTACATTGAATTTTAACGGGCACGCTCTCGCCTATGCTCATCGGCGATCTCTACTAATCTCTGATAATACACTTAAAAAATTTAAATAATCTATTAAAACGTAAGTAAATAACTTTTTCCACTTCCACCTGGCCCATCAATGAAAATACAATTGTTTTTCTTTTTTCTCAAACATTCTAAAATGCTATCTTTAACAATTTTTTGTTGATTTTTTAATGTATTTACTTTGATTTACAAATAATTTAACATGTCATATTTTGTAGAAAATTCTGTTGTATCGATAGATGTGCATGAATCATCTATATGAGTTGATATATCTGGTGAATTAAAATCACTTGAACAATATCCATTAATTTGTAAATTTTCTTCAATAATATTTAATGCTATATTTTCACCTACATTTTTTTAATATTTGGATGATACAAAATATGCTTATATTTTTCATATAAATTTCTAGCATTAATAGGATTATGAATACTCAGGAATTGATAGAGCAAACAAAATTACCTATGGAAACATGCTTTGATCTTGGAAATATCGAGTGTCCAAAAATGTCCGCATCGGCACTAATGGGTTAAATTCAATACCAATGACCCAAAAATTTTGGGTTCTTAACCAATAACCTAAAGACCCAAATACTACTCTAGGGTACTTGGATTTTATTGAGTCTTTAGATTTTTGCTTTAAAATTATTGAAATCATTTTTTAAATTATTTCTTAAGTTTGATTTGAATCCAATAACCCAAAGATACAAATATTCCTTTTGGGGTCCTTGGGTTATAGGTTTTGAATAAGTTAATTATTTTTTACATTATTTCTCAAATCGAATTTGAAACCACTAACCCAAAGACTCTAATACCTCTGTACGGGATACTTAGGTTTTGTGGTGATTAGTTTCAAGTTATTGGAATTATCTTTCAATTATTTCCTAAGTTAAATTTAAAACCAATGACCGCAAGACCCACATACCTCTCCATATGGGGTACTTGAGTCTTCGTGAATTCCTCCACTAGGGGCGTTGTTGTATTATAGAGGTAATAAAATGCTCTAAATATATATATATATATATATATATATATATATATATATATATAGATATATAGTTAAATAATTAAATTTCTATTTCCATGTTTAACAACTGGTAAAATTTGTCGAAAATCACCACCCAAAATAATTAATTTTCCACCAAAAAGAAAATTACTATTACAAACAACTTTTAATGTATTATTAACTATTTCTAATGCTTTTT
Organism: Anastatus disparis; assembly: GCA_017163975.1. NCBI lineage: Eukaryota > Metazoa > Arthropoda > Insecta > Hymenoptera > Eupelmidae > Anastatus > Anastatus disparis. The sequence goes on from JAFFSR010000327.1 coordinate 1,126,941, forward strand.
TTGGAATCATTGATGCATCATCCCATATTATTATATCAGCTTCTCTTAATTTTTTTATCTGATTGTAATTCTAAAAATGTATTTTCAATTGTATTTAAATTTAAAGGTAATCTAAAAGTCTTATGACTTGTCATTCCTTTAGGTAATAAAGTAGATGCAATACCAGTCCAAGCCATAGATAAAATTTTTTTATTAATTGATATAAAATAAAATATTTAAGTCTTATATAAAAAAGTTTTTCCTGTTCCTCCAGGACCATCAATAAAATATATTTTTTTTATTATCTTTTTCAGTTAAAATTTCAAAAATTAATTTTTGTTCATCGTTTAATTTATTATACATTAATTAAAAATTTTTTTTGCTTTCTATTTCATCATGATGATTATTGTTCAAAGTAAGTAAAATTTATTTTTGGTTCAGGTAAACCAAAATCTTTACAAGACATATATTCATTAATAAAAATATTATTAAGTTCAAATAAAGCATTATTTTCTTTATTTTCATTAAAATCTTCAACAAAATAATTAGTAGTGGAGGTTGGCGCGCTTGCGCACAGGGGGCTTGCGGAATTACCATTTTACCATGTTTGATGTCATTTATTCTTTTAAGCAATAATTGTACATTTTATAAAATTTATCATAAAAATTATTAACTTAATATGTTTGTTCTATATATTTAAAGTAAAAGCAATAGGTGCAAACAATAAAAATTAGCACAGACTCTCTCCGTCTCACTCTTATACTCGCATATCAAGCATAAAAATCTACGTTGTGCTGTGCGACTCACAACGAAGATGGATATATGCGTTTATGTCGTCGTAGGCCGTATTCGGTGGAATACCTATAGACCACGCTAAATTTGTATAGGCATTGCATACGTTCATGCTAATATCTCGACGATATTCTCTCTGTCAATACTCCCTAAGGGAGTATTGACAGCTCTATACTCCCTAAGGTAGTATTGACAGATCGAGATATCGCACAGCATGGCCGTATATGACGCGAGTGACATCGATTCGTAGGTTAGTGAGAACAAAAGAATGTCGTTAGATATGTCAATGCTCATACAAATTCATATAAAATCTTAACTGTACAGAATGTTTTGTTTAAACAAATTTTCAAAGTTAAACAGTTAATAAGTAAAATAAATAAGTAAATAATGACATTATTTACTTTTTTTTAATAAAACATATATCATTAATTTAAAAAAATCATTTTTATAGTTCCTCATACGGCCTACCAACGACATAAACTTATCTACGTAACTTGGGAGTACGAAGGATTCTGAATCCAGGCTTGACTGAAGTGCTTGTCGCTTAACGGAAAAAAGTGATGGATTTTTTGAGGTAGAGAGAGGGAAGAGAAAATGAAGGCATGAGGAAACTCAAAAGAAGAGAAAAAGAAGAGGGGAGGAAGGGAAAAGGAAAAGAAAAGGAACGAATAACGTAAAAAAGGGGAGAAAAGAGGATCAAAATTAGGTAAGAAGACGAGGAAAAAAAGAGAAGGGGAGGACCTTTGTCGTAGAAATTTTCCTTGCAACTATATATATATATATATATATATATATATATATATATATATATATATATATATATATATATATATATATATATATATATATACAGATATATAGAGCATGCTATTTACTTCTATAATACAACAACGCCCCTGGCGGAGGAATTGCCTTCATTAACGTGTGGATCATTTAGATATTTATAAATTATCAATCCATTTTTTAATTTATTATGACGATAGTTGTTTATTATTATTAACAACTAAAAATATATTTTGAATAAGCATGAAATGAGCAATAAAATGGCGTTTTTAATTTCTGACTATTGGTATTCGTTGGGGAGCAAAAAATTTTAAAAGGGCAATTAGCAACCAAGGTTTCTCGTAAATAACTAAAAAACTAAGTAACGAACAGGCCGGAGCAGATTCGATACCGACCGAGCATTGAAAATCCGTTGTTTAATTTTCTCCTACTATATGTAATGGAATGCATTAAAATTTTAAATACATTCACTTTTCAATTTTATTTCTATATTGCGCTCGCCAAGAATAATTTAAAAAAATTTTAATAAATTAAAAATTTGTTACCACAGCTGTTCATTAAACTCTAAATACGGTTACTTACATTTTATTTAAAATATGATGAATTTTATGAAAAAAACATCTATTATACAATCATGTATGTATAAAAAATTGCGCTTGATGACAATTTCTTTTGAAAACAGTATAATTATTTTATTTATGATAAAATAACATTTTCACTTCTCGGTCGGTAATCAAAACTGCTCCGGCCTACTCAATAAACATATTCGTAATGAATATAAGTTTTAAATTTTGCAAATATATTGGCTGGTTGCTAACTTCGTGGAGGTAGTGTAAGGTCCGAATTTATAGTCGATGCTCAAACATAAGAGACAAAGACAGAATGAGGTTTTATCATGAAAGAGATAAAGACAGAATGAGATTTGAGATTGAGTTTGAGCATCGACTATAAATTCGAACGTAAATAAATCATGACATTAATATTGTTAAGTAAATAATCACAAAAATTTTTAATTTTAAACACTTTTCAATCGTGCTTCAATTTTTTCATCAATCTGATGTGCGTAGCCATCCATCCTTTAGTCATAAGCTAAACAGTTAAGCTCTTTTTGCACCAACGCTGGTAGTTATGATTTCTTTAGAACTTATGTAAAATCTTAAAGGTTCCGTGGAAATATATCGCAAAAGTGACAATGAAATGGAAAAAGTACAGAATTAGTTCTTTTTAAAAAACCAGAATAACCGTATTGAAGCACTCCTTTTCTTTTTTTAGATTTTCGTAGGATATTTTAATGGAAAATTTTAAGTTTTATCAAAATTTTAACATCTTCTGACCGACGTCCATATATATGGATGCATATCTAAGTCACGATTGTGAGATAACCCAAAGCTTTTTTAATGAAACCTTTCACATTACTTTATTTAAATGAAGAATAATAAAAATAAATTTAATAAGAAATTTTTATATAAATATTTACATATTTTTTCGGCAATATAAAATGAAAAAATAGTTTTCTATCCGTAATTAAATGAATATATCTATATTTAACTTTGCTTACTGTCTTTGTTTTCGAAAATTGTTGATTATTTACAAAATTTTCATTACATCGTGCATCTGACATTAACATTTAGTTCTTAATAATGATCTTCTGGATTTAGCTTTGTTTATGACTAGCAATTTATTGTCATGTCCATTGAAAGTTATCAAATAGATCGAAGATTTCATATCTGATGATTTTCTGCATGAACTAAATATTGGTTCAGCATACAAATATTTGGTATTTTGATCAACTAATTTTATTAAATGTGATGGCACAAGTCATGACTGATAATCAGAACCTTATTCCGACAACTTATTGCAGGATGAAGATCAGATTATTTTACATATAAAATTACAAACAACATTTATGTCCATAATGTGATTGTCCATCAAATTAATTTGAATTCCTATTCTACTCGTATAAATATTCAGAAAGAAATGTTTGTATACATACGTATAAGAATGACTAAATGATTATTAGAGTTTGCGATGGCTTAAAGTCTTATCTACCTAAAAAGGTGATTGTTATTATAACAATAACAAATGTTGTTCAATTCAAGAAAAAATACGAACAATAAAGTAATGTCAGTCTTAATAGAACATTACATAAATACAAAATAATTGTTATAACAAATATCTACAAAACGATTTGATGAATATAATTAAAGATGGTTGAAAAATTCAAAACAAGAGAACCTAATCGATGTTTTTATTTAATGGCGCTCTGGTCAGGTGAAAGCAATGTGAATAATGAGCGTTGAATGTTTATAATAAAATAATTATTTATTCAAACAATAAAATATAATCATTTACAACGGATGCAAAATTTCAGAAAAAGTGTGCATTGTTAAAAAAAAAATAAATAAATAAAAAATATTATGTTACAAAATTAAGTTCAATATCAAGAATCTAAATTAATTAAATGCCATGAATATTTATTAGTAGTTGAATGTTACCCCTATGAAATAAAAATAAATTAAACATAAGAAAACTGTTATTAATAGTGAATAACACCAGAAGTTTTTATCTATTTAGAATGTGCTGTAATAATCGGCTGCATATGGGGATGCGCTGTCATAATTTGCTGCATACGGGGACGCGCTGTAATAATCGGCTGCATATGGAGATGCGTTGTAATAATCTGCTGTAAAATGGCTATACTTATTGGGAAAAATAATGTACTTCTAGAAAACCGGAGAACTGGAGAACCAAAAGGTAAACCTCTTTAATATAATATAAGATTACTTACCAATTAATCAATTATTTACATTTATTCACTATTATTTAAATTTTGCTTCTGCGCTAAATTTTTTTTTATCTAATACAAGTTTTCTAAATTTGCTTCGAAGTAGATACTCCTTTAAAAATAAGTGATTATTTAGAGTGTGAATCAAACTTAAGTGATTGTTTCAATGATAGTCTTAGTGGTATTGTGAGTGAGTTGCACGAGAGTGATTCTGTAGTTATTCCAAATGAATTGATTTTTAAATCTGTAGAATTATTGAATAATTTAAAGAAACTTTTTTAATGATCCATCAAGTACATTAACTCAGAAAATAAAGCTTTTGACAATTTCACCAGAAACGTGGAATCTTACTATCATTCAAACACATTTTGAAACTTCTCATCAAATGATTCGAAATGCTCGTAGTCTTCTTTAAAAAAAGAGTATATTAGCAACACCTAATGCTAAGAGAGGTTTGTAATTTGAAGGAGGAAAATATTTATCAAATAATATTCAATCAAACATTAAATATCGAAAATTTCTTGATTGCCATAACATAATTGTCAATGGATTGATTGCCAAAATAACATGATTTGTTATAACAATCATTACCTTATTTCAATTTAATAATTTTAAATACTTCGTATAATTTTAGAATATGGATTATTAAGATTATATACATTATATAGATTATAACTTTTATGCTTCATTTAAATTATAAATTTTTTAATTAATTATTTTGCTGAGCAGTAAAACGTACATGATAAAAATTTTTTGTTAATTTTATAAATATATAATATTTATTTAAACTATGTCCATGAAAATTTATAGATAATTCTAAGGAAATAAAAACAATTTTTTTTCTATAATTTTTATTTATTTTAATCTGAAAAATGAACAAGAAACTTTTAATGCGTACATCTATCTACCAACAAAATAATCAACTTACAACAAAATATAAAACTTATCAATTCTATTAGACGTACGAAACTGTTCTTACGTACGGTACTACTGTTCATACGCATGACTGTATGTAAGAAACTGTTTGTTAGTACGATTGTATCTAAAAAGTATATGAAAATTTTTTCCGTATATATGGGCCAAAATAATTTGTACGACAAGAGTGTTTCGTCTCGTTTTTGTATTTTTTTACGTACAATCGTACGTGATAATGATTTCATATGTCTTATATAAAAGGCAAAATCATATTGTACGATTTTACGTACAGCCGCAAGTAAGAGTTTTTGTCAAGGTCCTCAGAAATTCATTTCATAATTCCATTTTATCGTTTTCAAAAACTTTATAAATCTATCTATTGCTTTATAAATTGTCCCAATTTATCATTACCTTCGTCATGTAATTTTTCTACGTAATTTCATCATGCAATTTAATCATATGATTATATTAATTGATTATTTTTAACAAGATTATGTGCATGTTTGTTACTAACTTCTCTGGTGATAGAAAATTAATTTTCTTATATTAATATGATTGCTGTGAATATAAACATTAACGTAAGAATTTTGCAAGGAATCTCTGTCACAAGAGGTTTCGTCTTTAGTTACGAATTTTTATCTAAGAGATAATGTCAGTTCTGTCATGCCAGGAATGAAGGATTTTATAGTAGTCAAACATGATGATGGTAAAAGAAGTAAATTCCAAAAGCGCCTCATTTTACTCAATCTTAAGTAGCATTACCAACTTTTCAAATCAGAATATTCTGACAAAAACATAGGTTTCACTAAATTCACTATCCTTCGTCTAAAGAACTGTGTGTTGATTGGTTGCAGTGGAACGCATTCTATTTGTATTTGCCCATATCATCAGAATGTTAAATTAATGATATAAGGTATTTTTATGAGTTACATGTTCTCAAACATTTGAATATATAAGTTTTTTAAAAATAATTTTCGATTCAATATTTTAGGTTGTTCCTTAGCTAAACTTACAGAGAATGAAGAAAGTATTTTAGAAACGTATGAAGATTGTTTTAAATTGATCTTGTGTGACATGCTAACGGATGATTGTTATTATAACAATTGTAAAGAATGTCCTGGAGTTGAAAGGCTTGAAAATATATTGATTAGAGTATTTGAAGCTAATAATATTGATTCAATCAATTTTAAGCAATGGATTAATAACCCGAAAACAACGCTAAAAACTTTAATTAGAGAAACAAAAGATTTCGTACAGTATTTCTATGTAAAAGTAAAGCAATTATTCCCCCATGCTTTTGCAGCTATCAAACAGTCTTCTTTTTCTCAAGGATTAAAAGATGTATTAGAATTAAATGGATTCCAAATAATTATCGATTTTAAGGAAAATTATGCTTTTACAGTTCAGATAATGATTTAATGTTATATGAAAATTCTAATGATTAAATTAAAAAATATGAGAGAAAAATAGGATCTTATTCATTCCTTAGAATGCAGCTCCATCCAAGATTTTTAAATTTAATATATTTATCTTTTTCAAGATACTCATTTATATATATTTGAGAATGGTGCTAAGTGACAGAAAATCTGCCGAGGAGGGAGGGATCTAGATCCGCTGTCGAAAAACCCGTTAATCTACGCCTAGCCATAAACACCTTCTGCACCGAGTAGAGCAGTCCAGTTTGCTGGACATCACCAAGACACTATTCTCAGAACCACACGTCTTCATAGCATGACAGGATTGCTCTTTACTACTATCTGTATGCATTGTAGCTATTTGTGTTTCTTTCGAATTAACAGGTGCTTCAATGTTACTGTTAAGTGGGCTGTCATCGGTATGTTTTGCTGATTGTACTCCGTTCGAATTTGCAAGCGTTTGAGTGTTAGTGCTAAGCGAGTGTTCGTCCTGGGTCGTGAGATCATTAACGGTCTACACCGCTTTAGCCACCCTGGTTGTAAGCTGAGAAAAGTTGCTGTCCACTCTATTGAATTCATTACTTAAAAATGCCTGCATATTATTAAAATTAGTCATAAGAGATTTAGAAAACTTATCATGCATGCCATTTGGAGCAGACAACAACTCGCTCTGTAAAGTGCCTATTATCCCCCTCAGCTTAACATTCTCCTCCAGCAGCTGCATCTGCCCAGTACGTAAACTCTTAATAATTTTATTCTGATTCTCCATTTTAATCACGATATCCCGCAGACCCTTGTCAACATTTATGATATTGCTCTCAAGAGCAGATGCAGCTGCATGTTCTAAGGAAAAATCAGCACTGCTATCGTTTTGTTCTAAACCAAATCTATTTTTGTTACTAATAAGTTACTAATAAGAAAGATGAATTTGGACATTTAAAAAAAATCTACTATTTCTCAGATGCTGCTCCACAACCATACAAAAATTATAAAAACGTCATCAATTTAGCATACCATCAAAGAGATTTTCATCTGAAGCAGAGTGGCATTTTCATCCCATTGCTCATGGTAAAAGACCCTGCAATGAACTTAGGAAAACAGTTAAACGGTAAGGTAATGTTCACCCATTAGTCGTCACTCGCTTCATTTATCTAGTCATTCGTGTGCAGAGTTGTGAATGAGGAAATGGTTTTTCATTTGAAATTTGGTCAAGTAATTAAGAATACTAGCACCAGTTACCAGTTACAGAGCAAGTAACTGGTAAATGGTCTGACTAGTTCCCAGTTACAGAGCAAGTAATTGGTAAATAGTCCAAATATTTTCAGTTACTAACCCAGTAACTGCTAACTGGTCCAACTATTTCAAGTTACTCACCCAGTAACTACCAACTGGTCCGACCATTTACCAGTCCCTCACCCAGTAACTAGTAAATGGTCCGACCACTTCAAGTTACTCATCTAGTAACTGGTAAATGGTCCAACCATTTCCAGTTACTCACCCAGTAACTGGCAAATGGTCCGACCATTTACCAGTTACTTGCTCTGTAACTAATAACTGGTGCGAGTATTTTCAATTACTTGACCATTCCAAATGAAAAACCATTTCACCATTTACAACTCTGCTCCTAATATAACATTATTTTATATGAATATCAGAAGATATATATATATATATATATATATATATATATATATATATATTGTATCAACGAAAAACCAATTGCATATATAAAAACGTAACAACGTTATTTTAAAAGTTTTTAAGCGTTACAAATTCTTAAAATAGAACTTTTTTCCATCTGTGACGTAGTTATGACGATTTTATGAAGTTACGGTAAATTTAAAAATGTTAGCTATTGTCTCCCGTAAACATATATATTTTCTATAGTGTTTAACGTGTCTGCACGTGTATGTACGTGTTTGTAAATGTTTGTACGTATTTGCACGTGATTGTACATGTTTGTACGTGTTTGTATGTGTATGCACGTGTTCGTAAGTGCTTGTACGTGTGTGTACGTGTTTGTACGTGCTTGTACGTGTACGTACGTGTGTGCACGTGTATGTACGTGTTTACACGTGTTTGTATGTGTATGTACATGTTTGTACGTGTGTGCACGCATTTGTAAGTGCTCGTATTTGTAAGTGCTCGTAGGTGTGTGTACGTCTTTGTTCGTGTTTGTACGTGCTTGCACGTATTTGTACGTGTATATACGTGTTTGTACGTGTGTGCACGTGTATGTAAGTAATTGTAGGTGTTCGTACGTGTTTGTATGTGTGTGTACGTGTTTGTAGGTGTTTGCACGCGTGTGTACTTATTTGTACGCATTCGTAGGTGTGTGCACTTGTGTGTACGTGTGTTTACGTGTGTGTACGTGTGTGTGCGTAATTGTACGTGTTTGTACATGTCTCCTGTAAACATATATATTTTCTATCTTGTTTTTACGTCTTTGTACGTGCGTATATGTGTATATATGTGTGTACTTGTTTGTACGTTAACGTACGTGTTTGTACGTTAATGTACGTGTTTGTACGTAAATGTACGTATTTGTATGTGTAAGAGCGTGTTTGTAAGTGTTTGTACGTGTTTACATTTTTGTACGCGTGTATACGTGTTTGCACGTGTGTGTTTGTGTTTGTATGTGTTTGTATGTGTTTGTACGTGTGTGCACGTGTTTGTATGTGTGTGCACGTGTTCGTAAGTGCTTGTACGTGTTTTTTCGTGTTTGTACGTATATGTACGTTGTAACGAGGATAGCGAATTACGCGTATACTGTATGATAGTATACGCATACATCTGTCCTCGTTGTAAGTCGCACAGCACAACGCAAGTTTCTATGGTTGATTTGCGAGCATAGGAGTGAGACAGGGAGAGTCTGTTTCGGCGGCTTGGGTGGCAGACTGTTGAGGAGAGCGCTCGCAGAGCAGGAAGAGGAGATTCGTGCGAGATACGTTAACGTACGCGTCGAGAGACGATTGTAGGCCGCCATCTTGGTTATTCGTTTGTGCTTCAGCGTCAGATATTTTCTTTTAGCAATTATTGAATATATTAATTGTTATTGAATTCGTACGAATTGTTGATAAGGTGAAGTGATGTTTCTCGTCGATAGTGTATAATTTTTATTGGATAAGAAAACGGTCAACGGAACGTCATTGGCAGTACGTGATTTTGGGTTTCGCGGTCTGGTTATTAAGGAGAGTGAGAGAGACAGAAAGCTGCACCGCGTGTCTACGGTGCTGCTTTGGCATATGCTCTGGGTCACTGATCAAATAAAAGGAAATAGCAGGAAGACTCTGAGTACATCTTGTCGAGTTAAATGTAAGTCTGCAGACTATTGCGTATATTTTTTTATATGTATTTGCGATTAATTTGCGGCGCTAGAGACCGCCGTTCACAACGATGCTTCGAGATTTAGCTTAGGTAAATTTATTTATTATTTTATATTCAGTAAATTCAATTGATTTTATTTTTAGCATACCACGTTGTAATTTCAATTAATTGTATTAAGTTTAATAGATTATACGAATAAAGTAAAGTAAAATCAAAATTAATTCTTGACTGTTTCATAGTCTTATTTCTTACTGAATAAATATTATCTTTTCCCCATTAATATATACAAAATAAATTGCATTCTTTCTTGATTGGCGATATATGATAGAGATTTCGGGTACACGCTGTGGGTTTCGTCGTACCAGACGTCCGGGAGGCAAGACTTCTAAGCGAAGTTCTGCTAATGTATTAAATATTGTTTAATTGACTTTTCTCGATAGAAAAAGATAGTCTAAGCAGATTAGCTGTATAGAACTTGGCTGTTTGACTATAAACTGAAAGTCAGTTGTCGAACGGTAAGTGCACGTGTATTTAAAGTAAGTACACGTGAAATCCACGTATATATTTAATTTTATTTATTTAAATATATTCCCCGTTACATGGCGCCCAACGTATCAACTCACATAAGTTGATGAAAGAGTGTATATCGTTGTTGCATGACACATATCGTACATAGCACTAACAAATTGTCTTACGTAGGTTAAAGTTTAACGTGGTTTTGATGGCGCGCATTGTTATTTGGCGCGCAACGTGGTGATTAAAGGGACGCGATAAAGCAATATAGGTGGCCCTCTAGTGGTGTGCATTATTAAATGGCGTCCACTGAATAATTTAGAGAAGCATATGTAAAGCCTTGAGCGACGTTTACTGTGATAAGACGTCTGAAACATTAAGCTAAATCTGGTACGAATAGTCATTGCACGTTAGTTTTTTTAAAGCGTGTTTTTTTTTGCTTTTCTCAATATAGGGAAGAAAATTCATGCAATCATTTTTTTTTAGAAAATTTTTTTGGTTTTCTTTATGAAAAATAAAAAGATAGTTTTGTTTATAGAGAAAGATTTGCTAAAAGTTTGTAGAAAAACGACGGTCTTATAGATTGTAAGAGGGTTCGACAAGAAAAAAAAAAGAAGTCTCGTTGAACATAGGGCGCGCTTGTGAGCAACAGTAATGCATATTACTCACAAGCTACAGTATAAGTGTAGGAATCGTCCGCAAGCAAAAAAGAGTTTTAAAAGACTAAATTGGAATTTGTTATTTATCGAATTGTGGTTTTACCTTTGGTGTTGATTTTTTTTCTATTTCTTTCTTATTAAGAGAATTATTTCTTATATAAGAGAAATATAAATTTTAGATCTGTTGTTTTTTCAATTAAAATTTTTTAATTTTTTTTTTGAGAATTAGATTTGGTAATGGAATTTTTTTTTGTGTTTTTGCAAAACTGATGTTGCACTTTTAGCAATAGCTGACTGGTTGAAGGTTTAAAATTTTTTTTCTCATCCAGTCAGCAGTTAGAAGTATTGACATCAGGAGGAAATTATAAAGTTTTTTTCTCTTTTAAAGGAAATTTAATTATTTTTTTTGTTAAAAATAATTTTATTGTTATTAAAGGGAGAAGGTTGGCTTAATATATTTAGATTGAGCCAAATAAGAATAATCTCTTTGTAGCTTGCGTAGAGAGGTTCTTGTGTATGCTATAGTGGTTAGGTACACTACACACACACACACATATATATATATATATATATATATATATTGTACACATGTATATTTAGAATTTTTTTTGCGGCTGCATAAGCAATTAATATTTTCTGTGTATTTTCAAGTGCGAAGATATCAATTAATCAATCGAGAAAAGAGACAGCATTGACAGAGTTGCTCGATGACTCGTTAATATGCTTAAACGGTCAAGAATTGACTGAAGCCTAACCCAGCTTACAAATTCAGACCTCTGGCTCCAGATTCGCTCAAGCTGAGAGATTAAGAATTTGGCTGCTCGGTCGATATACGGCAGCTGATTTCATGCAATCAGATCTGTCTGACGAAAATACAATCACACAGACTAGGATTGATTTTTGCCAGGCTTTTATTAATACAAAGACTGCAGAAATTTCTAATAGTTTACAAGCAGAACATAATTATACTTTCCACCTGCATCCACTGGCTGAGTTGCCTTAACTGCAGGTTGGAAACTGGGAAGTGACACAGTCATCAGTTGGTGTTAGCGAGAAAGCAGGGGGCATCCTAGCTGATAATGGTAGTGTTGCCCTGCAAAGTACGCAGGTGAGATAACGAGAATTAATTAATAAAGAGAATGAAATCCAAGAAATTCCAAGACTCGAGTTTGGCGTTCACGCACAACAGGATTTGCCGCAAAGTCATAAGAATATGACTAATGAAGAGTATCTGTTGCATAGTAAGATGTAAAAAGCATTGCAACAGATACAACATCAAATAGGATATCTATCTGAGAGAGTTCGCGACCTCTCAGATTGGAGGGAGGCATGCTTGTCAAATCAAACAAGTGTGATTCCAACTAACAATAGGTTACCGTCGAGTACAAGAATAGATGGTGGTCTATGAAGTTGCAGCAAAAGGACCCAACATAGTAATGTTGAATCAGGTCAACAACGGCCTGATGATAGGCAGGTAAATTTTGACCAAACGACGGCCAATGCAAGGGTTATCACGTCAACAGGTGGTGCACCTCGTGCTAACAGTTCAGATGTACCTGGGAAATTTCGGTTGCCACCATTTGGCGCTCTCGGCACAGCCTGGGAAAGGGGTAGCTCACCAACTCAGGTCTCAGTGAGTCATGGTGGTCAACCAAGAGATGTAGGTAGAGTCGTACGTCAATGGGAAGTACGATTTTCTGGTAAAAAGGATCAAAGTATTGACCTTTTTTTAACGCAAGTCGAGGAGTGTCGGGTCCTTACTAATCTGTCGGAGAGTGATTTGTTGTATTCGCTCTCTGAATTATTGACAGGTGTTGCAGCTATTTTGGTATCGCAATAATCAGGACCAATGGCATAGTTGGCCCGAATTCTGTGAAGCTGCGAGACGATGGTACGGTACCAACCGTCGTTTCAAACAGAGGCTTATAGCAGAAGCGAATGCACGCACGCACGGCAATGATGAACCAGTGCGTGACTACTTAACGTGTCTTATAGCAATAATGTGAAGACAGAAACCACAACTGGATCTCAGTCAACAGATTATTAGATTTATTACATCGTAACTTGAGGCCGGAGCTGCAAAGACTCGTACGCAGAGACGAATTCAATAGCATTGATGATTTATTAGAGCTTGCTGTTAAAGAGGAGTTTATTTTAGAGGCTGAGAAAGTCTATAAACCTCCACCATCACCTGGCAGAGCACTATTACCAGAAACAGCTTACCATCCACCAGCGAATCAAAAGAAGATTCCGCCTAAGGTATTTAGTGTAGACACCAGTGTGCCTAAGTTAAAAATATCGTGTCTACAGTCACTAAAATTTTGGAAGAAAAGCTAGTTCAATTTGAAAAGAAATTGATTGGAAAAGCTTATTGATATACAACCCCAAAGAAAAAGAAATCCAAGTCGAGTCCTACAAATCATCGGATGTCAAGAAAAACTGGTGATGAAGATAACTATTAGCCTAATGATAATGGTTCAGGTTCTGAGAAACAAAAGTCTCATAGTCCAAGAAAGGACCAGTATAGAAGACCAGGATCAAGTCCTCGCCACGACCGGGATAGCATAGTTTGTTATGGTTGTGGTAATCCAGGTTACATAAGAAGCGAATGTCCGAAATGTTCGGAAAATGCCAATGAGAGCAAGTGAAGAAGGCCGTAACTGCTTCCACCGACTCTTCTAAGGCCTTCAAAATGTCAGATGTATCATTGACAGGCTCAGGCAAAAGTGAGCCTATCAACGTTTGTGAACCATTAAAGTGTGTTGCAATAAAGCAAAATTCAGCCTTTGCTAAAATCGCAACAAACATAGGCATCATCGAAGCTGAAATCGATTATGGTTGGGAGGTTCTATTGTAAATTGTGGCATGTTAATTGACTCATACAACACTCGGGGAGCTAGAGTCGTAAAATGGGTAATTAACAAAGTCAGACTATATATAGATGGATGTCAGATCAAAAAAGGTGATCATAGCAATTCGAAATGGTAAATCTGTATAAAATGAATAGCAGATTAAAGAAAATAGTTTTGAAAGTACAAGACTACTTGTATACGGTTAAGCACCATAAGAGAGTACTAAAAAGTATATCAGTCATTCTCTTTCTAATGTACAAAGATGAAGGGATCAAAAAACTTGAATTTTTTACCCTTTATACTGTAAATCCAACTAAGGGACAATTTTGTCTAAATTGGTTTACTAAAGTACATAATTGTCGATTCTTTATGTATGGGCCGGACGGAGAAGTCGATATTATCCTGGATCCGGATGACGAGACGTGGATGCTCGTCATCTCTCAGGGACAAACGAAATGGGTGTTCATGGAGTGTCATAATAGGACTGCAGCTGGTCGCTTAAGTAGAAGAAGAGTCTACATAAGAGTGATAGTTACATATTTTTGGCACTCCATTTGCAAGAACATTTATTTGATCTGCTAAAAATTTAAGTCTGACAATGATCCAGACAACATCAAGAATGAGAATCAACTGGATCAAGAAGTTGAAATAGGAAGAGTGAAGAATTGCAGCGGGCCATCTGCGAATGGCCAACCTCACCACTTCAACTATAGCGCACCACCTGCGTGTTGTATAAAGTGTAGTTTTAGGTCGCTATACGGGTGTAGAAAACGTGATAAGCCGCGTTGAACCGCTTTGGTGGTGAGACTAGAGAATGCGAGATTTGTATGCGTTTCACAGCGATCGGGTGAAAATGGTACGTATAAGCGCGTTCGTGGTAAGTCAAAGGTATCTACAGAGGATCTTCTGCTCGATCTTCTTAATGTCTCACTCAACTTCAGCAGTGTAGCAACCAGAGAAATACAGTGGTTGCAACTGGTTAAAAACTGTCACAACCACAATTATGGAATAACTGATTGGTTTTCCAAATTCTTCCAAATATGAAGTCTGATCATAAACTACATCGATGATAGGTATAAATTTAATGTCATCATCAAAGTATTGAAAGAGATAATATGCAAGTATCTTCTCTCGTTCATAATAAGTCGCCTAACCGTGACGGTCAATATAATCATAAGTGTAGCGGGATAGATAAGCTGATTTATTGATTCAAATGTTTCTTTTTGATCCCAGAAGAATTTAGGTGGGATATCATAGAGAGACTTTCTTGTGGTACATACCCATTATATTTTTCAGTGCGACCAGATATGGCAGAGCTGTCATACACAGTTTTCCAGCATCTAGGGAAGGGATGTAACGAGTATATCGAATTATGCGTATACTGTGCGATGGTATAGGCATATATATGTCCTCGTTGTAAGTCACACAGCACAACGTAAGTTTCTATGGTTGATTTGCGAGTATAGGAGTGAGACAGAGAGAGTCTGTTTCGGCGGATTCGGGCGAGATACGTTAACGCACGCGTCGAGAGACGGTTGAAAGCTGCCATCTTGGTTATTCGTTTGTGCTTGAGCGTCAGATATTTTCTTTTAGCAATTATTGAATATATTAATTGTTATTGAATTCGTACGAATTGTTGATAAGGTGATGTGACGTTTCTCGTGGACAGTGTATAATTTTTGTTGGATAAAAAAACGGTCAACGAGACGTCATTTGCAGTGCCTGATTTTGGGTTTCGCGGTCTGGTTATTAAGGAGAACGAGAGAGACTGCAAGCTGCGCCGCGTGTCTACGGTGCCGCTTTGGCATATGCTCTGGGTCACTGATCAAATAAAAGGAAATAGCAGGGAGACTCTGAGTACATCTTGTCGAGTTAAATGTAAGTCTGCAGACTATTGCGTATATTTTTTATATGTATTTGCGATTAATTTGCGGCGCTAGAGACCGCCGTTCACAACGATGCTTCGAGATTTAGCTTAGGTAAGTTTATTTATTATTTTATATTCAGTAAATTCAATTGATTTTATTTTTAGCATACCACGTTGTAATTTCAATTAATTGTATTAAGTTTAATAGATTACACGAATAAAGTAAAGTAAAATCAAAATTAATTCTTGACTGTTTCATAGTCTTATTTCTTACTGAATAAATATTATCTTTTCCCCATTAATATATACTAAATAGATTGCATTCTTTCTTGATTGACGATACACGGGGTACACGCTGTGGGTAGCAGAACTTGTAAGCAAAGTTCTGCTAATGTATTGAATATTGTTTAATTGACTTTCCTCGATAGAAAAAGATAGTCGAAGCAGATCAGCTGTATAGAACTTGGCTGTTTGACTATAAACTGAAAGTCAGTTGTTTAACGGTAAGTGCACATGTACTTAAAGTAAGTACACGTGAAACCCACGGATATATTTAATTTTATCTATTTAAATATATTCCCCGTTACAAAGTATGTACACGTATATGTACGTGTTTGTAGGTATTTGTACGAGATTACACGTGTTTATATGTGTGTATGTGTTTGTACGTGTTTGTACGTGTGTGTACGTGTCTGTACGTGTGTGTTTGTGTATGTATGTGTTTGTACGTGTGTGCACGTGTTTGTACGTTAATGTACGTGTATGTACGTTTTTTTACGAGTATGTACGTATTCGTAAGTGTTTGTACGTGAGTACGCCCCCGGTAAATGACAACTAGTTTCTTTAGTCATTAATTACGTACAGAGTTGTAATAAGAAAATGGTTTTCCATTTAAAATGGTCAAGTAATTGAAAATTCTTGCACCAGTTACCACTTACAGAGCAAGTAACTGTTAAATGGTCTGATCAGTTACCAGTTAAAGTGCAAGTAACTGGAAAATAGTCTGATCATTTAACCGTTGCCCACTCGGTAATAGCTTGTGTTGGTCTGCAACAACTATTGGATTTCTGTTAAATAAGCAATGTTGATGGTTGTTATTAATAACTGGCGAAGAAATTGGGTACTGTATATATATATATATATATATATATATATATATATATATATATATATATATATATATATATATATATATATATTGCGACGAGTATACATACCCGCGCATTTCAAATCCTAGTAGTTCTGAGCTCAGCCGCTAGGCGGCAACCTCGAATGTCGTTGCACGCAACGGGAAAAATGAGGCCAGAGTATATAATAGGCTGAGAAGCTAACCAATGCAGAGCAGTGTAGACTACGGTCCCCCTTCTCTCTTTACCTTAGTGAGCACGCTAGACTAAGAGAGAGTGGGACCAGTAGTAGCTGGTTGCCTTGGCTTGTGGAGCACCACAGCTTAGGCAAAGCTTCTCTCTCTTGCACATGAGGGTAGACCGAGTGAGCATGCTGGTCTACACTCTAGTGCATATGCTGGCAGTTTTAGAGATACGTCAAGTGAGCACGCTGGCGTAAATCTATCTGCCTAGAGCACACTCGCAACCTTTTGCCGCCGCCGCAATGCTGAACTTGCGCCGTTGAATTTAAGGGTGACGTCCACCCAAAATATTATATTCTATCTCACATATCGCAACGGGCTTAATTAAGGGTCTTATCCACCCACAGCTGTCGCGTCCGCCACTACGTGATTTATAGAATATATTAAGGGTGTCTTCCACCCAATTACTTGTTTTATTTTAATTAAGGACTCCGTCCGACCGCGTGTAAATATAAGATATTAGAATAGTTAAGGGTGTCGGCCACCCTTTATCTTTACATCACTTAAAGGTCCCGCGTACCTATAGAGATTCGTAACTTAGATAATCAAGGGAGCCGGCTACCCACCATTATTATTACCATAGTATTAAGTATAGCGTTATTAGGTGCCATTACCTAGTAATATAATTATTTAATTATTAATCACTTGTCTCTTTTGTTTTTGCACATTGTTGCAGGTAAAAGCCGCCGGTATAATTTAGACCGTCCAGGCCGTAGAATCTGTTAGTTAAACTCAAACTAATAAATTAGATAATTGATTTAATTCATTTATTAAATTAGATTCACTTAAAGATTATTAATTGATTTGATTCATTTATTAAATAGCCGTCAAGTGGCCGATCTAAACAAAGAACTAAATTACTTTTGTAAATTTTATTTCATTAAGGTTAGGTTAGTTTACTTGTATTATATAAAAATATCAGGTTTAGTTTTGATTAGTACATTATTATTATTTCACATTGTAATCGTCGTTGTATATGAGTTTTATGAGTACAATAAAGCCAAGGTACTCCCTAGCATAACCAAACGTGTTAAACCCGGTTACTTTCCTTTACTTTCCACCGTCCGATCCTTCCAACTCCTGCTGATCGTACCCTGGTAACTCACTGAAGCGTCTGGCAACAGGAGTTACACGTATTTCCCCCTCCCGAAAGGAAAAAACGTTACAATATGATATATATATATATATATATATATATATATATATATATATATATATATATCAGCCCCCCCTCAAATGTCTGTCGGCATAGCCCCCCTCAAATTACGTTGTAATTTCTCTTATAAATGGCTTTTTCAAAATTAACGTAACTTAGGCCCCCCCTCGCCCCCTCAATTTTTGTAGCCCTCTCTCAGCCCCCCTCAATTTGCCCCCTCAAATTACGTTGTAATTCCTCTAATAAATGACTATTCCGAAATTAACGTAACTTAGGCCCCCCTCGCTTTTTGTAGTTCCCTATCAGCCTCCCTCAAATATTTGTTGGCATAGCCCCCCCTCAAATTACGTTGTAATTTCTCTTATAAATGGCTATTCCAAAATTAACGTAACTTAGGCCTCCCCCTCAGCATCCCTCACCCTTCTTAATTTTGGTAGCCCCCCTCAGCCCCTCCTCAATTTGCTTCCCCCTCTCCCTCACTTTTTATAGCCCCCCCTCATTATGCCCTCCTCCCCACTATAATATTATGATTAAGTAATTAGTAATAAAAAAATATTCTTATTCTTAATAATATTCTATTATTATAATAACAATTTAAGTAATTTAATATTATTATAATTAGTAATATTTTATGATTATGATTGTAACTGTAACTATTTAATCATATAAAGTTTTTTCGTATTCTAATATTGAATTTCAAAAATGAAAAAAAAATATTATTATTAATATTTTATTAATATAATTGCAAACATAATTAATTGATAATACAAAGCTTCCTCTCTGCATTTTCTTTATTCAGATAAATATATAATATTTTTATTTCTAATCTAATATTTTTATTTCTATATATTGTATCTTTATTTTTATTATTGAAAAAATTTATTAATTACAATAGTAAACTATGAATTACAAAATGAATTTAGCTTAATATCCATACGTACTTTATTAACAATTGTATTTAAATAAAACATGTTTTTTTTTAAATTAGAAATAAGATATTTACATATTTGACTTAATAAAAGATTTTTGGGCTTGAGACCAGCATAAAAATATATGGCTGCATTAAAAGCTTATAAAAAACATGGTTTGTTGTCGCTAAAAGAAGCTTACAAATTC
Source organism: Anastatus disparis (assembly GCA_017163975.1). Taxonomy (NCBI): domain Eukaryota; kingdom Metazoa; phylum Arthropoda; class Insecta; order Hymenoptera; family Eupelmidae; genus Anastatus; species Anastatus disparis. Next base: position 1,146,469 of record JAFFSR010000327.1, read on the forward strand.
ATCTTCATTGTCGCTGAAAGAAGCTTACAAATTCATCTTTATTGTCGCTAAAAAAGCTTACAAATTTATTATTGTCGCTGAAGCGATAGTTTGTTTTCGCTAAAAAAACTTTATACAAACATATAAATTTATTGTTTATTGTCGCTAAAAAAAGCTTACAAATTTATTTTTTATAATCACTAAAAGAAACTTATAAATTTATATCTCATTGTCGTTGAAAAAAGCGTACAAATTTATTGTTTACTGTCGCTAAAAAAGATTACAAATTCATTTATTATTGTTGCTGAAGCGTACAGATAAGTAATTAAATATTATTGAAAAAAAATATAATAATTTGAATAAATAATTTTTTATTTTTTAGAAATACAAGGATACTTAAAAAATTCTTTTGTACAAAAAAATAAAAAAAATGAGTATGAATACATCGGAACATTAACGGACGGACAATATAAATTGGATGTATTATTAAATAAATTAGAAAATGAATATGTGAATTGGGAAAGAGAGACAAAACTAGAAATTATCGGAGAAATAGAAGAAAATAGTAAAAACAATTATAATAATATATTATATGCATATACACTGATGTATATTTATATATAGATGTATATTTATATATTTAAAAAATTTTACAGATATTTCATACATACTAAAAGTAAAAAGATTGGAATTCATTAAAGTATTAAATGATGAAAACATGGAGTTAGAGGACCTTATCTTAGCAAATGAAATAATTTTAAATAAGGTAAATTAAATATTTTTATTTACTTACATTAATTAATACAATATTCATATTATAAAATGATTATTTTTCAAGGTTACAGAAAAACAAATTGATGATAATTAAAATAATATTGATTATAAATTAATATTGATTATAAAATAATATTGATTTACTACAAAAAAATTACATTTATAATTTTTTTTAAACAACAATAAAAAATATATATGTAAGCTTGTAATAAAATATAAATTTGTAAGCTTCTTTTAGCGATAATAAAATTTAACGACATTAAATAAATATTTGAAATTATTTGAAAAACTGTACAAGCTTTTTTAGCGACAATGAAAAATAAATATGTAAGCTTTATAACTACAATAAAATTTAATTTTGTAAACTTCTATTAGCGACAACAAACAATAAATTTGTATGCTTATATAAAATTTTTTTAACGACAATAAACAATAGATCTGTATGCTTCAGCGACAGTAATAAATAAATTTGTAAGCTTTTTTAGCGACAATGAAAAAAAGTGTACGCTTCTTTAGCATAAAATTTAACGACATATTAAATAAATATTTGAAATAATTAAAATTTTTTTTTATTAAAAGTACAAAACAACTGTACAAGCTTCTTTAACGACAATAAAAAATAAATATGTAAGCTTTTTATAACTACAATAAAATTCAAATTTGTAAACTTCTATTAGCAACAATAAAAAATAAGTATATGAAATTATTTCACTAATAATAACAAATTAATTTGTAAGCTCCTTTTAGCGACAACAAACAATAAATTTGTATGCTTATATGAGATTTTTTTAGCGACAACAAACAATAGATCTATATGTTTCAGCGACAATAATAAATTAATTTGTAAGCTTTTTAGCGACAAAGAAAAAAAAGTGTACGCTTCTTTAGCGAAAGTAAAAAATAAAAATGTAAGCTTCTTTTAGCTACAAAAAAAAAACACTCTTAATGCAGCCATATATTTATATATGTTGGTCTCAAGCCCAAAAATAAAAAATGCAGAGAGGGAGCGTTTTTTTTTGTATCTTATGTATATAATTTATAACATAAAAAGATAAAAATATTTATTTATAATCATAACTTTCAATTATTCTATTATTCTATATTTTATTATTAGCTTATAATTGTTATTAAATATCATTATATAAAATCATAACTTAAAATTTTATTATTATTTTTTATTCTATTTTTAATTTATTTAAAAAATATATAAGTTAGATTCATTGTGAACTTTTGAATATTGCGTTAAACCATCTTTTTTAATTAATTCTAATTCGATAACTTCATTTCTTATATTTTTATATATCGATGTTTTCTATTGAACTTTTTCACATTCACAAATATGAAATTTAGATTCATTATGTCCTAATCTTCTATTTACTTTGAATTAATATAAATTTGATTTAGCGATAATGAAAAAAAAGTGTACGCTTTTTTAGCAACAATAAAAAATTAAAATGTTAGCTTCTTTTAGCTACAAAAAAAACACTCTTAATGCAGCCATATATTTATATGTGTTGGTCTCAAGCCCAAAAATAAAAAATACAGAGAGGGAGCGTTTTCTTTGAATTTTATATATAAAATTTATGACATAAGAAGATAAAAATATTTATTTATAATTATAATTTTCAATTATTCTATTACTCTATTTTTTATTATTTGCTAATAATTATTATTAAATATTACTATATACAATCATAACTTGAAATTTTAATGTTATTTACTATTATATTTCTAATTAATTTCAAAAATATATAAGTTTGATTCATTGTAAACTTTTGAATATAGCGTTAAACCATCTTTTTTTTATTAATTCTAATTCTATAACTTCATATCTTATATTTTTATGTATCAATGTTTTCTATTGAACTTTTTTCACATTCACAAATATGAAATTTCAATTCATTATGTCCTACTCTTCTATTTACTTTGGAATGTGTGTATTCGGGGGTTGGTGGAGGAGAGCAAGGGGAGAACCCCCTAGTATATATATATATATATATATATATATATATATATATATATATATATATATATATATATATATATATATATATATATTAGTTATATACGTAACTTGGGAGAACGAAGGATGAATACAGGCGAGACTAAAGTGTTTGTCGCTTGAGTAGCAGTTGGTTGGTGCGCGCTACGCGCGCCCGAGTCTGACTGCTGCTCAAGTGACAAGCACTTTAGTCAAGCCTGGATTCAGAATCCTTCGTACTCCCAAGTTGCGTAGATAAGTTTATGTCGTTGGTAGGCCGTATGAGGAACTATAAAAATGATTTTTTAAAATTAATGATATATGTTTTATTAAAAAAAAGTAAATAATGTCATTATTTACTTATTTATTTTACTTATTAACTGTTTAACTTTGAAAATTTGTTCAAACAAAACATTCTGTAAAGTTAAGATTTTATATGAATTTGTATGAACATTGACATATCTAACGACATTCTTTTGTTTTCACTAACCTGCAAATCGATGTCACTCGCGTCATATACGGCCATGCTATGTGATATCTCGATCTGTCAATACTCCCTTAGGGAGTATAGAGCTGTCAATAATCCCTAAGGGAGTATTGATAGAGAGAATATCGTCGAGATATTAGCATGAACGTATGCAATGCCTATACAAATTTAGCGTGGTCTATAGGTATTCCACCGAATACGGCCTACGACGACATAAATATATATATATATATATGGGACGTTTCACGTCAACTTACCTAACAAAAAAATAGAATTCGTCGAAAATCTGTGAAAATATTCTATTTGATACTCAAAATATACAAAAAAAATTTTAGAGGTCCAGGTCAAAGGGGTCAGGATTTAAACGTGATAGAATTTTTCGAATTTTCCAAATTTTTTGCTAAATAAATATTTTAATGAATTTTTTCCTCAAAAACCATCAATTTTTCGTTAAAACTTAATGGAATACTTTTTTTTGGAAATTAGATGTAAAATTCACCTGAATTTTTGCAAATCATAATATACTGATTTTTATGCTTACTTGATCGATTTAAACATACTATTTAGTGTATCTAAAAATCGAGCAGGTTAAATTGGCTTTTTAAAGTCTTATTTTTTTCGTTTTTTTATGAGGAAAAAATATACGAAGTCTCCAGTTGGGCAGCCTTCTCAAAGTTACTTAATTGTGCAAAAATGTATGAAAAAATCGTTATTTTGGATCAATGATGAGATTTGTGATTTTTTTTCTGAAAAAGTATTGATTTTTGGGACAAATGTATAAAAATGTTTTTTATTGTTAACTAAAAGTTAGCTTAAGGTTAGCTGAAGTCAGATAAAATTACATAAAAGTTAGCTACGCTAAATCAAAAGTTAGCTAAATTTAATATTAAAATTAGCTCAATTTATACAAAATTTAGATGGAAATTAGCTGAAATTTAGCTAAAAGTTAGCTAAAATTTATATTAATTTCAAGCAATTTTAGGTAAATTTTGGTTTGATTTCAGCTGAATTTTAGCTGTATTTTTTATCTATTCATGTTATATTCTCTCTATACTATTAAAAGTATATCACCACTGTCGTCGCTGCTGTCGTCAGAAATATACCCCTTATTTTTGGAACTACATTACAGCGTTAAATTTAGCTTGATTTAAGTTTGTAATTAATTTAGGAATAACTGAATTAAGTTAAATTTAAGCTTTGAAATAGCTGAAAATTAGCTGAATTTAGATGAATTTAAGCTTGTAATGTACTTGGTAATAGCTAATTTAAAGTTTTGCATATAACGATATATCATAACATATTTTATTTATATTCAATTTTGTAAAAAAATATCGACTTCACAGTTTTCCAAATTTTTTATTCTTAATCCTAAAATGTTTTAAATATTTCTTAATTACTGCCTTCCATTTTTACTAATAGAAAGCCTAATATAAAGAAATTTTGGGAATTTTTTCAATAAAGATCAAAAATTTGGAAAACAATGTCGGTAGCTATGTATAAATCATATACCTTATTGAATCCCCTTAAGGCCCAAATTCATAGTCTTTTCTTGAGTATTAAGTATGACTTAAAACAAGTATCATTACTTGAGTATCAGCTGTTATTTCAATTGACTGCTACATGAAGAGGTTATCACAGATAGTTATACTCGTCGGTAAAGATGTAAAACTCAATTGAAGTAACAGCTGATTCTCAAGTAACGATACTTAAGTTTTAAGTCATACTTATTACTCAAGATCCGACTATGAATTCGGGCCTAAATGATGTTAATAATTTGGATTTTTGAAAATTTTATGACATAATTTACATGTATTATTAATTTTGTTATAGAAACAATTCATATTAATATGTTTATCTAGAGACAAACAAATATAATACTGTTTACATCGAAAAGTCAAAGAAAAAAATTTTTTAAATAAAAAACATTAAAATATCGATAAAAAAAACAAGAAAAAACAACGTTCGATTAATAGATTTATAGACTAATAGAACTATTTTTTAATTCATTATGTCACAGTCAACGTAGGTATTCTTTTTATTAAATAATCTACGTATAAAAATAATAGTTATTTTTTCTGCAAATAGATTTTTATAAATTTGTGTAGATGATTAGGTTTATTAAAAGATCATTGAAGATTTACCTGAAGAAAACTTTTGAATAATTAAAATTATTTAGTATTTTAAATAGAAATCGTTGAAAAAATTGCAAATTCTTGGATATTTTTTTAAAGTTATAAGTGCAAGATGGGGTTTGCGCGCTTGCTCTGAGGGTCTGCCCCTGGTATATGTTATATATATATATATATATATATATATATATATATATATATATATATATATATATATATATAAATGTAATCAATAACATAAGAGGCGCGAAATTTCAAGTTTACAATAGTATGCGAAAGGGTTCGGTTGTGGGCACCCTTTTGTTTTTTGGCTAATAACTTTTCACCAAGTGTATATTTTTTTCATATACAGGTATCTATGGAAAACTAGAAACCTTAGGTAACCACCAACGAAAGGACAAAATCGATTGTTTCAGATAGGATATTTTTTGTTAATTTCGTGAAGTGCCCACAACCTAATCAAAATCTTTATTAGTTCGGTTGTGGGCACCCTGGCCAAATTGTTGGTGTTAACATTTAGGTCACAGTCCACATTACATCACAAAATAAGAATGAATTCTTACTGAATAATTGTGTATTACACCCACCTTCATTGATTCACTTCGATTGGTAATACTATTGAAAAACTTAAAACAAGTAATTATAAATTTTTGTGATTTTTTTCAAGCACAGAAAAATTAATGTGCTTACAGCACAAAGCAGACGCGTTTGTTTGCTTTGATATTTGGCATAAAATATCTTATTGCTATAATACATAAATGACATTTGTCAAGAAAACCTCATCTGCTTTCTGTCAGTAGAAACGAAGGGGTGTCCACAACCAAATCATGCCCACAACCGAACCTCTTCCCCTAATATCGCGGCGTGTATATTCGGCGACCAAATAAGCGAAATTGTGCTGTGATACCCTTAGTACTTCCTTTTTTTTTTTGTTATTTCTTGAGCGATCGCTTTTTAGCTTTTCTTTTTTCGCGAATAGTTGTGGCATAAAATCTTTTTTCTGCCGTGCTAGCGTTGAGACTAGATTTAGCAAGCGGAGTCGCGTACGCTGTATACGGCTGACGTCCATTTTGAGCGTGTATTTTGTAATCTCATTTAGCTATCAAATAAAGTATTCTAGTGTTAGTCTAACTAAAAACCTATTCAGTGTTTTATATTTATATCGATTGTCAAAATCATTATAAGCATAATGATCATTCCAGTGATACCGTTATAATTCATTAGTTAGTGAACCTCAGTGAGACCTCCTGATCCCCAAGGTCGTCGCAATTATATATTAAAATTTTTCGATTTCGTACCGGAAATCCAAAATTCTTGAAAACTAATGAATGAATTTATTTTAAAATTTAACTGATTATCTTATGAGCAGGCCGTATTTACTGTCTTTGTCAAATTGAGTTTTTTTTAATTTACTCAAATATCAATTGTTGTATCTGCAAATTGAAGGTTGAGCGCAATAGATATAATTGTTATGAATATTTATACACAAGAAAAAAAATTTTATTGCATTGTTTTTGGGAACGCTGAAGTAAAAGGCTACGTTAATAATATTTTCCTGTTCCTTACTTTTCTCAAAAACGATTCGATAGAATTTCTTTTTAATGTTGTTTGTAGAGTTTAATAACAGAAGATAAAAGTTTTAAAATGATTCATGAAACTACCACAGCAATGCCTATTCAATTCTTCATATTTATTAATTCTCTTAATATTGTTTGTGGAGTCTATTAAGCAATTGCAGCTGTAAAATGTCATGCTTAAATTAGTTAATAATACAATCATAAGAATGTAAGTTTAAGTATATAATTTACTGTAAGTGATTAAAGTTTTAATTTTATCCAACCTATACATAAAAAATAAAAATTAATATAATCTAATACTATAAAAACATTAAATATTTGTCATATAAAGACAGGTATGCACAATATATCGCCGGTGCTAACGAAGACAATCACAATAGATGGTGCGGCGAAAATAATCTCACTTTGAAAAATGAGGCAAAGAATATTTCTCATCAAAATATGTAGCAAAGAGAATCACTCGTAAAAAAATTTTAACAAAAATAATCCTGCATTAAAAAATGCGGCGAAGAAAATCTCTTATCAAAATATGCGGCGAAAAGAATCCCTCATAAACAAATTTTAACGATGATATTTGATGAGGGATTTTCTTTGCTGCATTTTTCAAAATGTGATTATTTTAGTTAAAATTTTTTTACGAAAGATTCTTTTTGCCGCATATTTTGACATGAGATTCTTTTCTCCACACCAGGGTTGTGAATGTTTCCAATTACCGAGTAAGCAACTGGTAAATGGTCGGACCAGTTGGTAGTTCCTAAATAAGTAACTTGAAATGGTCGGACCATTTACCAGTTACTTGCTCTGTAACTGGGAACTGATCAGACCATTGACCAGTTACTTGCTCTGTAACTGGGAACTAGTCAGAACATTTATCAGTTACTCATCAAGTAACTGCTAACTGGTCCAACCATTTACCAGTTGCTCTGTAACTGCTCCGACCGTTTGCCATTTACCCACGTGGTAACTGCAAAGTAGTTGAATCATTTATCATTTACCCACCTGCTTACTACCAACTGATTTGACCATTTACCAGTTACCAGAGTTGTAAATAAGGAAATGGTTTTTTCATTTGAAATGGTCATGTAATTCAGAATACTTGCCCCAGTTACCAATTACAGAGCAAGTAACTGGTAAATGGTCTGACCAGTTACCAGTTAAACTGCAAGTAGCTCATCTAATTAAAAGTGTGACTCGTTGGCAATGTTTTAAAGCAAAAACAAATGTAGTTATTAAAAATTTTTATGAAAGAATAATATCTTATGCCATTACAGCTATAGAATTGAGTGGAATTGAAGAAATTTTATCGCCTACCCTAGCGAAAAAGATTTTAAATAATAATTAATAAAAAAAAAGATAATAAATAATAAAAATGAATAAAAACTATTTGTATGTAATAAAAAATGAAAAAAGGTAATAAAAATAGATAAAGATGTATAAAAGTGGATAAAAATGGATAAAATACAATAATAAGTAATAAAATTAAATAAAAGGGAATAAAATTGGTATGAATTCTGACATTTTATTAGATTTTATCCCTTTTCATCCGATTTCATCTATTATTATTACAAAATAATATTTTTAATCCATTTATATTAACTTTTAATTTTTTTAATCAATTATTAATATTTTTTATCAGTTTTTATTTATATATAAAATATATTATAAACAAAATTTTTAAAATAACATACAAGTAAGAAAATATATAAATGAATTGTATTATGTTTTTGAAAATGTCTATATTTATTCGATCGCTGCGAATTAATCTGACCTATATTATATCGAACCTAATATAAACGTAACGCTGCAGAGGTCGCTAGTAAACATGCGCGCATTTTAGTAATTGTCAGATGGATCCTTAGAGCATATATATACCTGGAGGGAGCATGCAAAGCCAAAAAGTGTAAGAAAAAAAAGAGTTAGAGTGAAGTGTTTTCTCTCTCGCGCGGATGGTGATTGGCTGCTGCTTCCTCCCAGCGTGGCTATCTCATACTTGACGCTCATATTTAGTATATGCTTTATATGAACGAATAAAAATTTATAGATGTTATTGGAATGATTAAAAGGTTCAAAACTTTATTATGGTAACATAGTAATTATTTTAAGATTATTTGTAATAGTTCTAAAATGTCCTCCTGGAATTTTACATTAGTGAACACACAAATATATATTAACCTATAATTGTTTTAAAAAATTTGCAAATGAATTAGAACAATACAATTTTTGAAAACCTACATTACCTATTTCACATGCTATTTATATGACTCAAAACATTTTTAAAATTTATTATAGAAACTGATAAAAACTGATAAAAAATAATAAAAATTAATTTAATGTGATAAATAATAATAATAACCGATAGAAATGGATAAAAACGGATAAAATATCCGAATTTCTACACTTTTTATCCATTTTTATCCACTTTTTTCTATTTTTTTTTATTTTCATCACTTATTATCAAGATTTATCCATTTTAATCACTTTTTATTCATGATTATCATGTTTTATCATTTTTTATTACAAATCTTTTTCGCCAGGGTACATTTGTAGTTTGTGAAAGTAAGATAATGAATGAAGCATCAGAGTGTCATAAAAGGTACAAGTGACTAATAGAAAAAATAAAGACCTTTGATCATACAATTATCAGTAATGTGAAAAAGAATAAAAAGTTGAAAGATAATAGAGCTACAGATGATGACAACGCAGATGATGACCATGAAATTAGCATACCGAATGAAAAATTAATGAAATTACAAAATAGTGAAATAGATATGTCGAAGTTAATGGAATGCAGCGCAGTTGCTGATTATTTAAATGAAATTTATACCAAAGCTAAAAACTTAGAAAATGAAAATGAAGATGTATATTCTATGCCGAATGAGTTTCACTGTTTGGATATAAAAAATAATTTGATGTATACATTTGCGCAATTTCCTGCTTTGTCTAATGTAATGTAGCAAAACTTTCAAAGTAATAATGACATCGAAAAGTTCAGCCAGACAAGAAGCTTATTTTAAAGATTTACGTTGCATGCATGATCTCCAACATCCTCATAATGTTAATAAATTTATTTTACTTCATGAAAAGATCATTGAATCCTAAATCAAATTAGCTAAAGCTAAATTAAAAAGTTTTGAAAATCAATCCAAAAATTTTAGTGAGTACATTGAAAATAGTTGCTGAGTATACATAACTATAGAAATAAATTCTATCATTAGATTTTTTTAAAAATTGAATCTTTTGGTGATTCAAGGTATGGTCTTTCAAGAAAAGTTGAGGGAGATGTAACAAAAACATTCCTGGTAGCACAACCTGACGCAAGTATCAGTGTGCAGATCTTATATAACATGCTTCCCAAATCTACTAGAGTTCTGCAGTCAGATCATTGCATCAGATACTTGCAACAGATGTCCAACAGACTTACGGCAGACAAAGTGCAGTCTAGAGAAACATTTAATGCACGGATGCTTGCAGCAGAATTGCAATATACTTATGAAAGGCATCGTGCAGCTGACTTTTCGCAGCAGAATTGATGTATACTTATGGCAAACAAAGTGCAGCCAGGAACATCGTGTGATGCATGGATGTTTGCAGCATAAGTGCAGTGTTATTTTCAATCCGGCGTTGAAAAAAATAGCATCGCTACGGGTAAAAAAAAAGAATGCCTTAAATCGTATGTTTGCCTCCTTCGCTTTTAGCTCGGGTGACAATTTACATACGATTTCGGACATTCTTGATTTTTTTTCCATAGGTAAAAAATATACTATAATTTTATTTAGAGTGACTAGTTGAACCAGAGATTATACTGTTTAAAGGAGTGCTTTTCATCTATAGTATATTACACATCAAGGGAGGCAAAGAACTGGCGACTCCATAGCGCATACGAATATGTACATAATGTATATGTATATAAATATTTACTGGCGTGGCTATTTAATCTCCCGTGGTGTGTATACTATTTTTCGCTATACCCAAGCCAAAAATATCACTTTTGTTATTTAGAGCCGAGACGAAAGTGGTAGTTTCGGCTAGGGTATGGCGAAAAATTTTTGTCCTGAATTTCTGATGGGAGACGGGTTAATTGGCAGTAAGAGTACGTAGGCAAATCGCGAATGAATTTACAAATAAAGCCTTGATATCGCGCTACTTAGCCCTAGGATGTACAATAGTCTTGTAGCTCGTGATCAAATCATTCAGGTTGAGCACGCTTGATTGCACAAGACAACCTCATTCTGCTGCTCACGTGAGATCTCATGTGCAAAAAAATTGTATTTTTTCTTACACTTATAGCTGTAATCAATTTCAACGACATCAAACTTAAAATTTGGTCTATAATTTAATTAATTTTTATATATTCTAATATTACGATTGAATAATTTACACTAGTAGATAGGCTATAGGCATTCTGGCCCATGCGGGTTGTAGCCCACCCCCTCTCCTCTTCCAAGTGTGTTAGAATCCGTGTCATTTAAAATACATGTGAATTCCTCCCCCTGTTTAAAAAATGAAAAAGGATAAAACACTTGTCTCCCTCCACTAAGTGTGTTACAATCCGGTCTATTTTAAATATGTATAAGTCTTCCCTTCCTTAAATGTATTTTCTTTTAGGAAAGGGCTAGCCCTTCTCTCTTCTTATTTTTAAGGAAAGGATAGAGCGCCGCCCACTATATGTTCTATTTTGGGGACACAGAAAAATTGACCTACTCTTAGAAGAGAGGGAAAGGGCAGACTTTTTACGCAGTGCTGGTCTACTATGCGTTTTCTTTAACATTCCGTGAATATTTACCTGCTTTTAGAAGAGAGGGAAAGGGGCGACCTGTCTCTAAATGCAGTACACTGTGTGTGTTCTCTTTTAAGTCATAAGTGCATGAAAATAATGAATTGCGCCTTTTTTTTAGGATATAATACATAAGCAAACTATAAATTTGCCTTCTATTATATTTTTTAAGTCACTGTTTTTGAAAGATTATCTTTTGTTCTTTTTTTGAGAAAAAAAGATTTATTGAAAGGGTCAGCTACCTTTTCTCTTCTTGTTTTAGAATAGAGAATCCTTATTTGAAGAAAATATACGAGGCTTTACTCTGTTAAAAAAGAAAAATGCTGTTTTGAAAATGTTTCTTTTATATTCACAGGCGGATGTCGGCTTTCTTGAGAAAAAGTATCTTGCAGGGGGGTCAAAGATTTCATGAGCGAAAGTTTTTAAAGATGAAGAGATATTTATTGAAAGGGTAACTTGTATTCTTTTTTGACTTCTAAGATATTGTCTTAAGTTACTTTTTGTGAAAGAAAATCTTTCTTTGAGAAAAAAAGATCTATTGAAAGGATCAGCTACCTTTTCTCTTCTTGTTTTAGAATAGAGAATCCTTATTTGAAGAAAATATACGAGGCTTTACTCTGTTAAAAAAGGAAAATGCTGTTTTGAAAATGTTTCTTTTATATTCACAGGTGCATGTCGGCTTTCTTGAGAAAAAGTATCTTGCAGGGGGGTCAAAGATTTCACGTGCGAAAGTTTTTTAAGATGAAGAGATATTTATTGAAAGGGTTACTTGTATTCTTTTTTAAGAGATATTTATTGAAAGGGTTACTTGTATTCTAAGATATTGTCTTAAGTTACTTTTTGTAAAAAAAAATCTTTTTTGAGAAAAAAAGATTTATTGAAAGGGTCAACTACCTTTTCTCTTTTTGTTAAAAAAAAAAGAGAATTCTTATTTAAAGAAAATATCCGAGGCTTCACTCTGTTAAAAAAGGAAAATCCTCTTTTTCTCACAGGTGTATGTAAGTTTTTTAAGAAAAAAAGTATTTTGCAGGTGGACGAAGATTTTACATGTGAAAGTTTTTTGAGGTAAAGAGATATTTATTGAAAGGATCACTTGTATTCTTTTTCTTTTCAGGTTTAAAAATTTTTTTGTAACAAGTGTGTGAGAAAAAGTTATCTTGTAGGTGCATTTATTTGGAATTTTTCTGGATTGATTTATCACAGTTGTACAAAAATATTCTTGAGAAAAAATAGTACATTGTGCAACAAGGGAGCAAAATAGGTGTTTGCCGACGAGTGCGTGTTTGTCGCTCGAGCGTAGCGAGAGCGACAAATCGCACGAGGCGACAAACACCTATATGCTCCCGCGTTGCGCATACTATTTTCTCACGCGAAGAGCATCAAAAATATTATTTTTCTAACAAGCACGCAAAATTCTAAGAATGACAAACTTGCGTCTGTGATAGCATGTACAATCTTGTTCGAAGGCTATCAAGATCGTAAGAGGTAGTCGAGGTCGGGGCGCAGGACGGGGTCCAGGGGCGGAGCCCCGGTGGGGGTGCAGGGGCGAAGCCCCCCTGCCGGGGCTTTCGGGGCAGCGCCCCCGCCTCCAAAAAATAAATAATATTACTAATATAAAAATAAAATTAATAAAACCATTAACGGCAGGCCAGAGTAGAACCTGATATTGACCGAGTAACAATTGAGTTGTTTGTTATTTACTCAAGTATTAATCGGTGTATCTTCAAATTAAAAGTTGAGCGCAATAGATATTATTATTATGAACATCTATGCACAAGAAAAAAAGAATCTATCGATTTGTTTTTGAGAAAAGTAAGTAACGCCAAAGTGAAAGTTTATGTTTATAATATTTTCGCGTTACTTATTTTTCTCAAAAACAAAGCGATAGATTTTTTTCTTCTTGTGCATAAATATTTGTAATAATAATATCTATTGCGCTCAGCTTTTAATTTGCAGATTCACCGTTTAATACTTGAGTAAATAACAAAAATCTCAGTTAGACAAGTTTTCAATACTATATATATATTTTTCTTATAATACATTAAAAATAAAATTAAATTTTGATTTATTCAAATTTAACATTTTTCGCGGAAATCGTCCATCGCTAACTTGTAATTCCAAGAATTTACGATTCGGCGTTGAATACTTGGCTGATATTATAAGGATATGAAAATGTCTTCGATGCAACGTGCAAGATTAAATATTACATAAATAATACTCGAAAAAATCAATGCTAAATAGACTGAAAGTTGCTACTGATATATGTGAACTTTTTCGAGGAATTTGTTCACCCCTGACTTGTAATTCGGGGAATTTACAATTCGCAGAATTGACTATTCTAAGTGAAGCACTTAACTGATGTATAAAAAGCATCGAGTTACACACACTGACTGATGTATAAAAATATCGGGTTACATTATCGAGCCTGTTAAAAGTTCGAATTCATTTTGCTCCCTAGGGAGGCAAAGAGGTATTTTGCTCCCTCACAACAGCTGGTCAAAATAGTATTTTGCGCTCTGAGTGCGAGAAAGATATTTATTGAAGGGGTTAATTGTTTTAAAAGGAGACATATTCCAGCAAATATGTACATGACTTCTTTCTGTTGAAAATTCTTTTTTTAAGAAAATCTGATATTTACAGGTATATTAAAGTTTTTTTTGAGAAAAACGACATTCATTACAAGGGCCAGTTGCATGAGAATATAAATTAAAATCTTAGGCGTGAACAAAACTAACGAAGGATGGACTAAATTTCTGTAAGGGATATAACAAATTTTTGAAGAGAAAATTCTCAATAATCGTGTGATTTTCATGAGAAACATAAGAAAATAAGTATCCTGATTTTCTGTATTAATACCTCGTTCCAAGCTACATTTCGTTAGTTCAAGAATCATCTTCAACTTTTTCTTAATCTAAGAAAAAAAAAATTAAAAAATCTTTATATATTACTCTTTATATAAAGGAGAAAAAATGGTTCAAGGAAAAAGTGAAACAATAAAAAAAGTTCAAAATCATGTAAGGTGGCTCATGAGCAATGGGCCAACGCTGCTTATGATGCTGGAGTATCTAAACTGGGCAATGGAAGCTGTAAATGCACGTAAGTAGATTTAAAATACAAGTATGAAAATGATTTAAAAATAATTATTAACAATAATTTTTTTTTATGGTACCACCTATTCCCCCAATTACTGCTTTACAGCAGTTGTATAGAAGAACACAACCGGCGCAGAGAGTGAAAATTGACGAATCTTTAAGAATAAGAACTGCATCTAGTTCAAGTAGTTCCAGCTCGAATTCAAGCAGTCCCAGCTCGAGTTCAAGCAGTTCGAGCAGTTCCATCTCGAGTTCGGTTTCGAGAGGACAAGAGAGACCGAAGAAAAATGATTATTCGGTTTCAAAAACAAACGGTAACTTTCGGTTTATTTTTCTTTTTTTTTTTAATTATATAGAAATAAATTTAATTTTTACGTTTTATCTTTTTTACAGATGAAGCAGCAAATAAGAAGATGATGACTACGTCCACATCTTCAGAAGTGATTCCGTCCACCTCTTCAAGTAGGTCCACCTCATCGGCAAATAAGACGGAGCCATCTTCATCAATTAGATAGCGATTTTTTAAAAATATTTATTCTATTATTTTATTTAATTTTTAATGTTTTTCAAATTTTTATTTTCAGTCACAATTCCATCCACCTTTTTGGCTAGTAAAGCAAGCAGTTCCAGCTCGAGTTTAAGCAGTTCGAGAAGTTCCAGCTCGAGTTCGGTCTCGAGAGGACAAAAGAGACCGAAGAAAAATGATTCTTCGGTTTCAAAAACAAACGGTAACTTTCGGTTAATTTTTCTTTTTTTTTTTAATTATATAGAAATAAATTTAATTTTTACTTTTTTCTTTTTTGCAGATGAAGCAGCAAATAAGAAGATGATGACTACGTCCACATCTTCAGAAGTGATTCCGTCCACCTCATCGGCAAATAAGACGGAGCCATCTTCAGGTGAATAGCGATTTTTTAAAAATATTTATTTTATTATTTCATTTAATTTTTAATGTTTTTCAAATTTTTATTTTCAGTCACAATTCCATCCACCGCTTCGGCTAATAAAGCGGAGTCGTCTTCAGCCAGCAAGAAATTGGAAACATCTAGCTCATCAGGTAAACTGTTATTTTTTTTTTTAACAAAATATTTATTTTACTAATATATTTTATTTAATTTATTTCATAATTTTTTTTTCAAATGATGAAATAATGGTGTTAAGGCACCAGGAAAGAAAAGTCATATTCATTAGCAAAGGAATGGATGAGGAAAGTAGGTCAGGAACTGGCGGAAAAAAATAGGAAATCAACGATCCAGCAACCTCGCACACTACCTTCAACAGGTGGACCTCGGATTGTTGAAGACGTGACATATTTAGATTAAAATGTATATATTGTTATATATTTTATAATTAAAAAAAATCAATTGTAATGTATTTACTATTGTCATTAATATATGTTTTATTATTATATGTATAAAAAATAAATGAAAAAAAAATAAAAATAAAAACAATAACAATAAATTAGTCTTCCTTTTCTTTAAAAATATATGCACATAAGTAGATAGATAGTTATTAGATTAGATTAGATATATTTTATTTTGTAACATATATACAAAACAGAACGTGTAATACATAAAATATATTGCACAGTATGATATCACAATCTTAAGAGATAGTAGAAACAAAAATACTATATTAGTAAGTCAACAATTTAAATTAAAAGTGATATCACAGAAAACAAAATACCAAACAAAAAATAAATGCACGCAATGAGTATAGACAAAAATATGCTAAAAATCAGTGCAATTAATTTATACATAGAATTAATTTATTATCTTTGTCTTATTTATATTTAATAATAATTTATTTTCTGAAATTTTTAACTGTTTAAAATTAAACTTGATATTTGAAGATAATTTATTTTCTGAAATTTTTAACTTTTTAAAATTAAATTTGTTATTTATTTTCCTAATTAAAACCATAAGAGAAATTAAAAATCAGAATCATGTTTTTTATTTAATTTAATTTATTTCCAATATAACTTTATACATTCATCATTATTAGAAATTTTATCGACTTCATCTTTGGCAAATTTAGCATCTAGGTAATCATGTAACCATGTGCGCATCGAAATAGCATTAATAACAGCGCACATAGGTTTTCGCCTTAAACAGAGGTCGTGGTTGAAACATGTATATCGTGTACAATTCATTATTCTTTCTAATGATGGGCATCCGAAGTCTTCAATGTTGCTGATTGTTCTGAAAATAAAGAGGAGAAGGTAATGTAACTTAAAGTATATACAACATGAAAAATAAAGTATTATAAAGTATTAATATGGTTAAATACAGTATGATAGAGTATTAAAATAATTAAAAAAAGTATAAAAAAGTATCAAACAAGTATGGAAAAGTATCAAGCAAGTTTGAAAAAGTTTGAAAAAGTATTAAAACAGCATGAAAAGTATGAAAGTTGAAACATAAATGTATTACTTACACATTTGGTAAAAGATCAGATAACCATTGCGCTTTCTGCTCACCCTTTTTTGAAGACGATGGTAAGGTATCTTCAGAGTTCCATTGTATTCCATGATGATACTTTTCCAGCCATTGCGTTATACTTTTTTCTTTTTGACTCCATTCTCTCCATGTCATCGGAGGTTTAAAGAGATACGCAGTTTGAAAAGCAGTTTTTCTAAAATTCAGAAAACTGACTTCTTTAAAAATAAAAGAATCCCCAGACATACCTTGAAATCCTTGTATGTCACAAATATAAACGTTCTCTTCAGAAAATTCTAATATTGCATTTTTAATCATTGCACCATAGTCACGGGTTTTAGCCATCTTACAACTCTGAATTTCTTTCAGCGAGAAGTGATTTGAGATACTGAATAGGAAAATTCTTAGTTTTTGGATAGTTTAAAAGAAAAATTTATCACTTCCTAAAAACTTTTCCCTTCTTTATTTTCCAAATTTTTCTTTTCACTATTGGTCAAATCTCGAAATTTGTAACCATTATTAAATTTTCTTTTTACCACTGGTAAAATCTTGTTATTTGTATCCCTTCTTAAATTTTCTTTTTTACCATTGGTCAAATCTCGAAATTTGTATCCCTTCTTAAATTTTCTTTTTTACTATTGGTAGAATCTTAAAATTTCTATCCCTTCTTAAATTTTCTTTTTTACCATTGGTCAAATCTCGAAATTTGTATCCCTTCTTAAATTGTTTTTACCTATAAAAAGCGAAGCTATTTTTTGGATGACTACACTTCGTATATAACCATCAGTGAGATTTATTCTTGAATATTGTGTGAGTTAAAACTGTTGCTCTAGTCAACTTTTAGTTAAAAAAAGTAAAAATGACTTCAATCGATTTTTTTGAACGCCTTGTCCAATTACTTTGTGATACTTTACGAAGTATAAACGAATTGAGCAATGATGATATTCATTATTGGTTAGATATGTGTAATTCTGCTGTCATTAAATTAAACAAAAAAATCGTTCGACCTAACCTCACAAGAGAAGAGAAACAGAAATGTCAAACTTGTATAACACATCTTTCGTGCATGCAAGTTTAGTTGGAACAAAATCTCCATCAAGGAGGCAATCTACAATCTGAAGAAACAGAAGCAAGAGTCGAGTATCGAGACGTAGAGTCAGCTTTCCAAAATCGAATCAGAACTGGTGTAGTGGTAAATATTAAACATGTGGACATTCTGAGTTTTTTGAGTGATGCACAAAAACTTTTTAAAGTTAAGGTTCAGGCGTGTTTAGAAGAATATAATGCGTTAAAAATAAATTCTGATTTCATCTCTGAATTTCCCGTGCAGAAAAATACTGAGGAATTAACTGACACAAAATACTTTACAAGTGAAAGTGCTACAGTATACATGTCAACAGATTTAGAGGAATGGTTTAAAGATAATATCAAAGAACCTATTCTTGCGCAAATAGAAGAATTTCAGGAAAAAGATTCAGGATGGACTTTGAAGAGTACAATAAGTTTGTGTATCTCTCTATACTATTAAAAATATATCGCCGCTGTCGACGCTGTCGCCGTCTGAAATACGCCGCTCATTTTTGGCTCCTAAATTTAGCTAAAATTCAGCTGAAATTCAGCTAAAATCAGCTAAAAGTCAGCTAAAATTTTTATGAATTCGCTAAAATTTAGCTGAAAGCAAGCTAAAAGTCAGCAAAAAGTTACGTATAAGTTAGTTAGAAGTTAGCTAAAAGCTAGCTGAAAATCAGCTAAAAGTTGGCTAAAATTTAGATATATTTAGCTGTAATTTATCTAGAAGCTAGCTATATCTCTCTATATTATAAACAGATTCCGCCGTCGCCGTTGCCGCTGTGTGTAAGAATTCGATTTGTCCTTGGTTAGCTAGAATTTAGCTAGAATCTAACTGAAATTTCGCTAAAAGTTAGTTAAAAATTAGCTAAAAGGTAGCTAAAAGTTAGCTTAAAGTTAGCTGAAGTCAGATAAAATTAAATTAAAGTTAGCTACATTCAATCAAAAGTTAGCTACATTCAATCAAAAGTTAGCTACATTCAATCAAAAGTTAGCTACATTCAATCAAAAGTTAGCTACATTCAATCAAAAGTTAGCTAAATTTAATGTTAAAATTAGCTAAATTCATACAAAATTTAGTTGGAAATTAGCTGAAATTTAGCTAACAGTTATCTAGAATTTATAGTAATTTTAGGCAATTTCAGGTAAATATTGATTTGTTTTTAACTGCATTTTAGATCTATTTATATTATATTCTCTCTATATTATTGAAAGTATATCACCGCTGTTATCGCTGTTATCAATAGAAATGTGCCCCTCATTTTTAGAACTATATTACAGCGTTAAATTTAGCTGGATTTAAGCATGTAATTAGCTAGGAAACAACTAAATTAAGCTATATTTGAGCTTTAAAATAACTGAAAATTAGCTGATTTCAAGCTTGTAGTCAACTTGGTAATAGCTAATTTTAAGTTTTGTATATAACGATATATGATAACATATAAGTTTAAGATTTATAATAGATGAAAAATAGGTTACAATATATTTTTACAATTAGCTAATTATCCTGTAATCATCGTGAAGTTTAATCATATAAATAATTATCAATTTTACAATTTTATTTAAAGTATAGGGTTGAAAATATCATTTTGAAAAAGCTAAATTGAAGTTTAATAATCAAATGATAAGATTTAAATTTTGTTAAGTCAAAATTAATATCTAACACTTAAATATAGTCTTTATAAATTAAATTAAATTTTTATTTAATTTTGTAAAAAAACACCGACATTACAGTTTTCCAAATTTTTTATTCTTAATCCATAAATGTTTCAAATATCTATTACTGCCTTCCATTTTTAGTTCATTATAAAACTGTCGAATATAAAACTATCACTATATTCAGTTCATTATAGAAGTATCAAATAAAATCTCTATAATTGAATTATTAAATCAAGTGTACTTATTCACTGTCTGCCTGTATCTACTTAGCTGAATCATAGTAAGATTATTACAATTATATTTCTACATATTTCTTTCAAAATTGCAAATTCTTGGATATTTTTTTTAAATTATAAAAGCAAGATGGGGGTTGGCGCGCTTGCGCGCAGGGGGCATGCCCCCTAGTTAATATGAAAAAATATTCTCCCTTGAAGGGTAGCTCTTACATTCCTCTTCCAAAGTTTATAAAAAATAAGAAAGCATGTGTTAATGTACGCAATAATGATAATGAATATTTTAAGTATGCTGTACTATCCGCATTATATCCTAGTGACAATAATTCTCAAAGAGTGAATCATTATCTTCCACATAATAATAAACTAAGGTTTGATAAAATTGAATTTCAAGTAAAAATTAAAGATATTCCGAAATTCGAAAAATTACATAATAATATTTCAATAAATTTATACATGTTGAAAAAGTATGGTCCGAAGTTTGAAGTATCGCCGTGTCATATTACGTCTGAAAAAAAGGAACATCATGTCAATTTGCTCATTATTCAAGATTTCTACATAGATGAGTATGAAGAAAATAATGATGCTGATGATGGAGGCATGCCTCAATATCATTATGTTTGGATTAAAAACTTGTCTTGACTTCTAGGTTCTCAAAGTCTGAAAGCTATTGTCTGAAAGCAATATAAAATCTTACCATTGTGAGAGGTGTTTACAAATTTTTTATAGTGAAGAAAGATTCATAATTCATGAAAATAATTGTAAAAATTTAAATAAATGTCGAATTAATTTACCCGACTCTAAGAATAACATTCTCAAATTCGATGATTACAGCAAGAGTGGAAAAGTTCCTTTTGTTATTTATGCAGATTTCGAATGTTTATTGAAACCTACAGACAGTGAGAAGGCTTTTCAACTTTATGAAGCATATTTGGATTATTGGAAGCATTATTGAATACTATATGAAATGCAGTTTTGATGATAAATTATTTTATTATAAATCATACAGAAGGATTAACGAATGTGAAGAGACACCTGCAGAATGGTTTGTTAGAGAATCGGTGAGAAAATTGATGAACTCTACAAAAATCCAAAACCAATAAAACTTACAGATCTAGAAGAATTGATTTTCCAGAGGTCAACTAATTGTCATATATGTAGAAAACCAATCCGTGCTGAAGATCTTGCAGTACGAGACCATTGTCATCTCACAGGTCGGTAAGTTGTCCAATTGGTTGCAGCTCATAATTCATGTAATTTGAATTATAAGATATCAAGATTCATTCCTGTTATTTTTCATAATCTCAATTATGACACTCATTTTATTCTGAAAGAAATAGGGACTTCTACATTTATGAAGGGGCGAATGACTCTAATACTTCATAATAAAGAGAAATACATTTCTTTCACAAAATATATGGATAACAGTGACATCAATTTTAGATTTATAGATTCTTGGCCTTTTTTACCATCATCATTGGAGAAGCTTGCATCGTACCTCGAAAACGTGCCAATAGCAGTGAGAGAATTTCAAACAGATGGATTTACAGTTGCTAAGATAAATCTTCTTAGACGAAAAGGTGTATTCCCGTACGATTTTGTGGATAAATTAAATAAATCGATGTCTATAAAGCTGCCAGAAAAAAGGACTTCTACAATAAACTAACGGATTCTCATATAGCTGAAGAAGATTATAAGCACGCTGTTCAAGTTTGGAATGATTTCAATATAAAAACTTTAGGAGAGTACTCGGATTTATACTTAAAAACCGATGTTTTGCTATTGGCTGACGTCTTCGAAAGTTTCTGAAAGACCTCTCTTAAGGCCTACGATTTATGTCCTGTTCATTTCTACACAACTTCAGGCTTAACGTTTTGAGGCTCCAGGCTTAACCTCTTAAAATGACGAAGGTAGAATTGGAACTTTTGACAGACATTGACATGCTAATGTTTATCGAAGCAGGTATCCGTGGAGGAATAAGCCAGTGCTGTAACCAGTATGCAAAGGCAAACAATCCATACATGGGTCCTTCATATGACGAAAATCAGAAAAAGATGACCCTTCTATATTTTGATATTAATAATCTTTATGGTTGGGCGATGATACAACATTTACCGATAGGAAAATTTAAATGGATTGATTATGAAACAATTCCAGATTTCTTCAACACACCGCCAGATTCGGATATGAGATATATTGCTAAAGTGGATTTAGAATATCCTGTGGAAATCCATGATGAACATCGGGATTTACCTTTTTGTGCAGAACATCGTCCACCACCAGACTCGAAGAAAAAAAAAATGCTTACTACTCTGGACAACAAGGAAAGGTATGTCATACATTATTGGACGCTTAAACAAGCGTTAGATAATGGACTTGGATTAAAGAAAGTAAATCGAATTTAAATTTTGAACAAAAGGCTTGGCTCAAACCTTATGTTGAATGAAATACCGAGAAGAGGAAGCAAGCAAAGAATGAGTTTGAAAAACTCTTCTATAAATTGCTTATTAACTCTGTATATGGAAAGTCCATCGAACGAGGACGGTCACGTGTTGATTTGCGATTAATAAATAAATTCACAGGCAAATATGGAGCAGAAGCACGCATAGCTCAACCAAATTTTCATAGTTGTGCAATTTTTGATGAAAATTTGGTAGCTATTCAGCTGAAGAGAACGAGTATAACAATAAAAAAACCTATATACGTTGGTTTTTCCATCCTTGATTTATCAAAAACACTGCTATATGAGTTTCATTACTCATATATGAAACAGCGACTAGGACAAAAATGTAAACTTCTATATACAGATACGGATAGTTTAATATATGAAGTTGAAGACATTGATATGTATCAAACAATGAAGGAAGACATTCACAGATTTGATACTTCTGATTATGCTGAAAATAATCAGTTTAATATTCCACGTGTCAATAAGAAAGTTCCTGGGTTAATGAAAGATAAATGCTGTGGCAAGATTATGTCTGAATTCATAGGTTTGCGGAGTAAAATGTACAGTATTTTGATTGATGGGGGAGACACAGTGAAAAAAGCTAAAGGTATCAAATCTAACGTCGTGAAGAAAACAATCACTTTCGAGGATTACCGAAGCTGTCTTCAGGATCTTGTCATTATACACCGTGAACAGTGCAATATTTGATCAAAATTACACACAGTGCATACTGAAAAGCAAAGAAAAATTGCACTAAGTCCACACGATGATAAGAGATTTTTATTGCCTGATAGTACAGACACTTTACCATGGGGTCATTTTAGAATTGAAGAGATACAGATGGCGCATGCTGCACTTAAAGTAGAGAGGGAATATGCAAGAAAAATGGCTGCTGAAAAAGAGCAGGAGGTGGAAAAGAAGAGGGAACACGAAGTATCCAATAAAAATAGAGTAACGCGAGTGGGGATGGATGTTACAGAGCATAGAAAAGAGGGGGAAATCGAGAGCGGGGATAAATCCAATGAGAATGGAGTAATGCAAGTTGAGATGAATGATACAGAGCATCAGAGAGAGGGGGAAATTGAGAGAGGGGATAAACCACCCAATGAAAATAGTGCAGCACGAGTGGGGGTGACACTTCATGGCAACCAAGGTGAGCAAATCATTATTGAGTGTGACGTATTAGAGGAGCTCACGCATGACTGGGATCCATCAATAGAGGGGATAAGTTCTGAAGAAGGTGAGAGAAGGGATTTATTACGAGTCGAGATAAAAAGGACAGAAATCGAGGTGGGGGATGGGCTATATCAAGGGACGGAGCACGATGAGGAGCACATTCAAGTAATCGAAGAGCTTGAGAACGATCAACCTCCTACAAAGAAACCAAGAGTCAACTAACTATTCATGTAAGTTTACAGTATAATTTTTTTCCTAATAAAATATCATCTTTAACAGAAATTTTAATTTTTACTTTTTGATTTCAGAATGGATTTATCAACACTTAATAAGATTGCTGGATGCGACTTCTTGCCAAGGAAAAAAGTTACAGACTTGGAAAAAGATCACCAGTACATGGTGACAGCACTTAAAGAGGTGAAGACACGATATGGTGTCAAGATTGTAGCAGAATTCGAACAAAGTTCTCAAGTATTTCTACCAGAGAAGATTTTATCAGCAATTCTAAAAGATGAAGAATTTTTTTACAAACTCTGCGATGAAGCAAACAAACTACGTTTAGTTGCAATGTATTTGGGAGGAACTTCTTTCAAATTCGATCGAGTATAAAAAAATGTATCTACGAAATGATTTTTAAAACTATTTATTGTAACTTGTACATAAAAATACATTAATAAATAAAAATATATTAACATTACACATTTGTTTTTTTATTTATCATCATCACCTATAGTTATCATTATATTACAATATTTTATTTAAATATATCTAAATAATATAACAAAATACAATTAAATTTTTTTTATTTATTACATTATTATATTGAAAAATACATTATAATTTTTTTAAACAATCTCATTTTTATCCATCCAACTATTATGCTTGTTACTTAGACCTAACCACTTAACATATACACGTTTACCACTTTTCTTTAAAACTTTTTCTACTAAATAAATTTCTGGATACATAGTCTTTTCAATTTCCGTTTCCTGAAGGCCGCCGGAGACTGGTTCATCATAATAATCTTTGATGTGATAAGTTATGGGATTGGTTTTTACAACTTTTGTTATTGTGAAATTTTCAGTTGACCAATTTGGTGTATAACCTTTTTCAAAAACTTGTTTTATCTTACTTATTCGCACTTTATCTCCTACTTTGAATTTTGGTTTTTTCACAGGTCTTTTTTCAGTTGGGTAATTTTTCTTGATTTCTTTTTCATTTATCTTCGTAACGTTTTCAGGCTCGATTCCTATTGTCCGATGTTTTCTTGAAATGTACGCTTTCGCTAACTCAGGCAGAATATCCAATTTATAACTTCCTTGTTTGCTGAATTCTAACCACATTGAATTTTTCAAAGTTCTATTAAAGCGTTCACATATGCTTGCATGAAGATTACTATATGAAGAGTAGTGATTTATTTTGTACTTTTACATAAGATTCTTAAAGTTTGAATTGTAGAATTCTTTTCCTTGGTCAGTTTGTAAATTCGATGACACCCGTCCTTGTTTTAATATTAACTTCATAGCTAGAGTAACATCATTGCCACTCTTTGATTTGACTGGTACAGCCCATGCATACTTTGAAAATATATCTATGACAGTTAGCAAGTAGCGAAAACCTTTGTTTTCCTTAAAATAAGGTATCATTTCCACAAGGTCAGCTTGCCAAGTCTCATCTAATCTGCGTATGTCATATTTTCTTTGCTTGTATCTTTGACGTGCTGGCTTGTGTAGCTCTTCAACTACTCTTTGACGTTCCATCTTAAACTACAGCTTTAGCAATATCCGATTGTCTATTTATTTCTTTAATTATATATTCAATATTTGCAAAATTTCGTTGAGTCATATCATAGACATTAGTTAATTTTTCGTCTATTTCTGCTTTATATATTTCAACTTTGTTCTCATATTCTTGTATAGCTTTAGCAACTTCTATAATTTTAGAAGATAAGTAATCAACTTCTTTCTGTAGGATATTCTTTAGTGAATTCAAACTAATGGCATCATTTAGATCATTAGCCTCTCCAATATTGCAAAGCCGCTTATTTTCTAAATCAAAATGACCATCTGATGTAACATTGAATCCAATACCTCGAGGACCGCGACTCACTTGCGAGCCCTCAAGTTTTCTTCCAAGCACATCGAGACACATGTTACTACTATTGATTTGAAAATTGTATACGTCAATATATATGCCCAGCTTCACGTAGTTCCTCTATGATTGATTGGATTTCATTGTTGTGATTATTATTTCCAGCAGATCGTTCGGCTATTAATAATCGTAGTCTTTCGACAAGCTCATTTGGATCATCCCAGTAGACTAGATCTATGGAAGTATTCTTTTTTGCTATTTTATATTTAGGTATGAGACCCCCTCCGCTGGTAGACATTCTACTGCGATCACTGCGGGACATTGGTGCTATGATTTTTGAATATTTTCTACTCTTCGAAGAGCGTATATTCTCACTTTTGCTATGTCTTTTTCTATGGGCATTTGTTGCTTCCAGGATAATGCGATAGTTCTTGCGATCTGTTGTACTTAAAAGATTATCATCTGGTTCTTTTTTGAAAAGCAATCCCATTAGACCATTGCTTTTAGGAAAACTTTAATCTTTCACTTTTATTAGTTTATCATCAAATTGAATTTGTGAATCACCCATCATGTATACCCCACTGACTTTTCTCACTCCGTATATGTTATCGATTTTGCTGCGGCTTCCATTTAGCATTGATAAAAAGTCTGTCGGTTCAGTTTCTTTATGCGCAGGTACAAATGGTGAATATATAGATTTGAATGATGAATTTGCAGAATTGAATGATGAATTCATCATTGTGCTATTTATCGGAGAAAAATCATCGCCATTAGAAGCATTATTATCAAACGCAGAACCCGAGTCATTAATATCGTTTAAAATATAACTTGATTCGTTGAATCTCAATCTTTTTTTTGCCGATTTTCTGTTACTGTCTATAGCTGAAATGTGATTAGAACGTGACACACTTTCAGTTGTCGAATCGACAAGCTTTTCAAGTGGTGTAATAACTGGTTTTAAAGTATCACCAATAACCTTTTCAAAATCATCTCTCTCCTTTTTTAATAAAGAGTATTTTTTTTAATAGCCTCACGTGCTCGTAAGAGCTCGCTAAGAACATTTTTTTCTTTCTTAAAGTCAGGCATGCTGACAAGATACTGTCTACAATCGAACTGCAAAGATTAAGATTTATACTTCCTTTTTAATGGCAAAACAGTCAAATCCTTTTCTATATCTACCATCATTCATTGCTCTATCTTTGTCAATAACAACAAATCCATACTTGTCATTCTTCCAGCATTCAGTACAAAGATTTCGAAATTCATTTAAAGTTAAGTCAGTATTCACATGGTCTTCATAGATATGTTTAAGATTAACATCATCTTGACGATAAATTACCATCAAATTAATATTGTCCCTGATGAGATGTTTCGGTATATGAGCATATGACTGACATAGATAAAAGCTATCTACACTTTTGTGTCTCCCCATACAGAAAAAAGCTCTGACGTTATCCTGCTTCTCACAAGCCACATCATCAAAAATCATAATTGAATTAGGTAGGGCTTCATCTGGAGACACTACAGATACATGTTCACTGAACGGTAGATATGATATACCTTCAATTGGCTCTAAAACTTTTTGAAGAAATTGGTATTTCGGTTGATTTAAGGATTTAGAGTATACATACAAATTTTCAAATCTAAGACCATTAGGGTGTGTAATTAGAGCCAATAAACTATTAGTTTTTCCACAGTTCGATGGGCCACAGAATACTGCTCGTATATTATCTGGAACTAACTCCCCATGTCGCTTTTTTCTTTTCGTTTTCTCAAAATCAAAGTTGGCAACGGGAAGTTTGACGTTCTGCTCAGTAAAATTCATGTTTACGTAACAAAGTCAAATCTAAGATTGACCTTTTCAAAATATAAACGCTTGTTTTATATTTTGATCATCAGTTGTAAATCAGCACTCGAAGAGAGATGCTCGTACACAAATCACAGAAGCACCCTAAGGGTAAAGGGTTACTTGATAAAGTAATCTATAACTTACCTATTGAAATGCATATTCCTGGATATCAATATTGTGGTCCCGGAACAAAACTGAAAAAGCGTCTAAAAAGAGGTGATGCAGGTATCAATCCACTTGATCAAGCATGCAAAGAACATGACATATCTTATTCTGATAAAAATGCTGATCGAAAAGTAGCTGACATGAAACTCGCTGATAAAGCTTGGCAGCGTGTTAGAGCCAAAGATGCAAGTCTTAACGAAAAAGCAACTGCTTTTGTTGTGGCAAATGCTATGAAATTAAAAGGAAAGACAGGAATGGGTGTGAAATTGAGTAAATTAGTAACTGCAAGTAAAAAATCATTAAAACCAAGTAAACATTCTCGCAAAGTTATACAGTCCGCTCTAAAAGGTGCACGTGAAGCTCTCAAGATTGTTGGCGGTAAGAAAAAAATTATCATTCCACGTATTCTACCTGTTCCATCAAAAATAGGTGGCGCTCTGCCTTTTCTCATACCATTGTTCGCAGCCCTAAGTGCAACTGGTGCTCTGGCTGGAGGAGCTGCTGGAATAGCTAAAGCAGTAAATGAGGCTAAAGCTGCACAGAAAAATTATGAAGAAAGTAAGAGACATAATAAAACTATGGAAGCTATTGCTCTAGGAAAAGGTCTCTATCTTAAACCATATAAAACTGGAATGGGATTATTTATGAAACCTCATATCGGTCATGGTCAAGTTAAAAAAAAAACTTCGATTTAACTTTGCCAAATCGTGCACTGACTGACTATGATCTTATAAAGTATGCTCGTATGATGCAAATCCCATATTTTCGAGGTGTTTTCATGAGAAATAATCTACCTTCTGATGGCCCATGGCATAACGAATCTGCTATAGTTAACTTAGATGATTTTCAAAACAAAGGCACTCACTGGGTATGTTATCGAAAACGAGGTTCTGAAGTGATTTATTTTGATAGTTTTGGTGATCTTAAACCCCCTATAGATCTCATGTTATATTTTAACGTGAAAGAAGTGAAATACAACTATAAAAGATATCAGAATTTTGACTCATTTATTTGTGGTCATCTTTGTCTTCAATTCTTGTGTGAAAGACTATAAAAGAAGAGTTTTCAGACAAGCAGGATCATTCTTTTTCAAACAGTCATGGAAGATAGTTTCACTTTGAGTCTTTCAGGCAAATCTTCTATCTTAGAAGCTCAATATTTTCCTTCAATAGAACTACCACAGCATAAGAATTTTGTTTTGGGTTTAGTCGAACTTTTAACATTCAACTCGATTCCCAATGTTGACGATTCGAATAATAAACTTTATATAAACGGAGAGAAAATTATTACTATTCCTACTGGCAGTTATAAAATTGATGCTATTAATCAATTTTTGCAAAAAGATCTGAAATCTAAAGGAATCGAGTTTTCCTTAAAAGCTAACAACAATACTCTCAGAAGTGAAATTTATTGCAGCCATCAGATAGATCTTAGACCTCGGGATTCAATAGGCAGTCTTCTCGGTTTCACTCGTCGCGTTCTTCATGAAGACACTCATCACAGCTCTGATTTACCTGTGAAGATATTGAAAATAAACGCACTCAGAGTAGAGTGTAATATTACTACAGGTGCTTACATCAACGACAAAAAAGTTCACACAATCCATGAGTTTTTCCCAAAAGTTTCTCCAGGATATAAAATCATGGAAGTTCCATCGCATGTCATATATTTACCACTCAATGTTAAGAGTATAGATCAACTTCAAATCCGAATCGTTGATCAAGACGGAAATTCAGTGAATTTCCGAGGAGAGGAAATTACTATTAGACTTCACATAAAATCTGTATAATGGGAATCGTTTACAATCCAAGTGTGCATATAAGTCAGCCATCATGTCAACCCACCATCAGTCGTCCAAAAGTACTTAAACTGTTAACACGGAAGAGCATCCAGTTTCTCAAAAGCATAGGTCTCAAAGTACGTGGAAAAAGATAAATTGTATCATTCTCTGCTGCTTTCAGAAAAATGGACGAAATTCTAAGCATTCAATCAGGTGTCGCATTCGATAAGTCTATTGCTCATTATGAGGTTCACGCACATCAACCATACTCCACATTAGGTTTCAATAACAGTGATGAAATCCGTATTTCTATTCAGCATCAAGATTTATGCCTCTTACCATCATGGAGTTACATCCATGTATGTGGAAAATTACAAAAACCAGATGGACAAGCACTAACTAAAACTAATTTCGTTAACAATGGCATTTGTCATCTGTTTGATGAAATTCGATATGAACTTAATGCTGTAGAGATAGATAAAAGTAAAAATGTTGGTCTGAGTAGTTTCATGAAGGGATGCACTTCATTTAATCCAAATCAGACTCTAACATTAGAAAATGCAGGCTGGCTTGGTGTTGAAGAAGGGAACAAAACAATTGTAGATGATCATGGAAATTTTGACGTTTCTATCCCTCTAAGTATGATTTTAGGCTTCGCAAAAGATTACAAGAAAATTGTTGTTAATATGAAGCATGAACTCATTCTCACAAGATCAAGAAATGACCTAAATGCTATAGTACAGGAAGGTACTGTAGCCAACAATGCAACCACATATGAACCTTATCAAATAAAAATATCAAAGATAGAGTGGTTAATGCCATATGTTATTGCATCATATAAACAAAAAATCCAGCTGTTAAATTTCATTGGCAAAGATAATCCTATTTCTATGAGTTTTCGGTCATGGGAGTTATTTGAATATCCTCTTCTTCCAACAACAAATAAACACGTCTGGACGGTAAAAACTTCAAACCAATTGGAGAAACCACGTTTCGTGATTCTTGGATTACAATCGGGAAAAAAAGGCTCAAGACCTAAAAATGCCAGTCGCTTTGACCACTGTAATATTAGTAATGTGAGACTTTTCTTGAATTCGCAATATTATCCGTACAACAATCTCAATCTTGACATATCTAAGAATCAATTTGCTATTCTATATGATATGTATGCTAATTTTCAGAAAAGCTATTACGGAAGAGATTCACAACCATTGTTGACAAAGTCTCAGTTTATCAACTTTGAACCACTCATAGTTATTGACTGTTCACGACAAAACGAATCTCTAAAGAGCGCTCCTGTCGATGTACGTCTAGAATTTGAGTCTTAAACTGACTTTCCAGCTAATACTTCAGCTTATTGCATGATCTTACACGATCGCATCGTTCAGTACAATCCTATTAGTGGAGATGTTCGGAAGCTTGTCTGAATTATCATCACTTTTACGTAAAAAAATTAATATTTCGAAATGGAATATGCGGTAGACATGATTAGTTTTAAGCAAATGGGTGGTGAATATTTTCTAAAGGAATTAGCAATCATTTTTTTCAACGACAGTGGTGATCCCATTGTTCATCTATTCAAAAAACCTTTTTCATGGAAAAGGCTCTCTGACGAATTGCAAGAAGAAAACATTCGACTCAAACATAATCATGGAATAGCTTGGAACACTGATGGACTAGATTACTCTCAAATTGCAAACTTACTCCGTGAACATTTACATGATGCTACAAAAATTTTTGTTATTAATGAATTCAAACGAAAATGGTTGCTAAGATTCAAATTTCCCGTTTATAACATCAATGAATACAGATACCCACGAAACCCATCTTTCAAATGCGTTACTGTGTGTACAAACCATAATCCAATTCATAAGACTGTCTGTGCACTACACAACGTCAAACTCATGAAATTATTCTATCTCTCACAAAACCATTTGTAAGAAAAAAAAAAAAGTAGAAAAAGTAGAAAACGCTATAGGCATCCTAGTTCACATTCGGATTCTAAAACACTTGGGCTGTGCTAGAATCCGTACGGGTTCTAACACACCTTGGGCTGTGCTAGAATCCGGGTGGGCCAGAATGCCTATAGCCTATCTACTATGTATGTATGCGTGTGCGTGTGTGTATTCAAATTTATTTTGTCTTTGCAGTGCGCTTCTAAAAAATTAGAAAACTGCCGTGCATACACTGAGAAAAAAATTTAGTTGAGTCAATGAAATAAATTTAGTTATTAAATATTTTGTTGATAAAAATTAATTTTGATTGAAGTAATATGCAAGGTTATTAAATCACTGAAATATTTAGTTGGGATAAAAAAAATTGATACCTAAGTTAAAAAAAATAAATATTTTTTTAAAATAAAAAAAAATTTATTGTTTCGGTTAAATTATTTGATTGATTTAATCAAATCAATTTCATTAAGGCAGCTGATAAAATTTTATAAAATATTTATTTGTAACAATAGAATATGTTTGTAAATTATCTATATATTTTGTTACAGTAATTAAATATTTATTTTAGTAAATCGTTTGTTAAATTTACAAAATCTTTTATAACAATAAAAAAATATTGGTCAATCATAAATATAATATTTGCTTGAATTAACCGTCATCCGATTAAGTTAAAGAAGCTTATATTGTAAATAAATGCTTCACTAAGTTAATAACATTGTCATTTAATTAATAATATATGTGATAGTATAAAAAAAAATATTTTGTTGTATATAACTGTTGAAAATATACACACTCATACTAGGTGTCGCCACCTATTGAGAATATTTAGTAGACAGTTGAACAGAATCAAGTTGCGTCTCGTCGTCGTTCAGTTCAGTTCAAGTCCGTCTGTTAAAGTCAGAGCTTGTATTTCATTATTGTATAGAGAGATCATTTAATTAAGTTATTCTTGTATTGATTAAATAAATACTTTTCATTTAATAAAAATTGTGCTCTGCTTTTATTAATTATTTAACAGGTTATGAGCCCAGAGTGCTTTTAACTGCGTGTTTTATTTAATTAAATTAAGAAAGAGGTTTGTGTGGTTTAGAGCGTGCGTCAGTCTGGTTGGTGAATTGTTTTATTGTTCTTTATCTCTCGGTGGAAGCGACAGAGATGACGAGTCAAGGAACGAAAAGACAGGTCAAAGGACAACAGGGGGAAAGAAAGGAGTTGACTCCGGGTAAGAGTTTTGTTTTTTGGTTCTCTCTCAATGCTATACGGCAGTAATGGCGTCGTATGCGCGTTAGTAAAAAGAAAGCTAAAGACAGAGATAGCTAGCGTCGTGCGCTAGTCTATAGTGAGAGAGAGTGAGAGAGAAATAAAACGAGTCGCCATGTTGGGTGCTATGACGCGAGGTAAAGCCGGAAAGCGACAGGTTCGTGCGTGTTTGTGCGATCTTCTTATGTTGTATACATGAATATATATGTATATGTGTATGTATATGTATATACATAGAAGGAAGAGGACCGTGCACGCACGAAATAATTATGATTATTAATAAAATAAAAAAAATGATGGACGACGGCAATAAATAAAAGAAAATTTTTGTTGATTAAATACGTGTGTGTACGTGTATATATATATATATATATATATATATATATATATATATATATGTATATATAAAAGAAATGCGCGCATAGAGTCTGAATAAATTTATGACAGTACAGACTGAAATATATATATGTGTATGTATATATATAACATGACTAGTGTATGCAACCGATAAAAACTTGTCTGAATTTTCCTTTTATTTTATAATAGTGATCGTGTATGAATGACTGTTAATAAAATTATTAAAATGAAAATGGCTGACATGTATGTGTGTGTGTAAATATGAGTTTGTGTATGCCGCGTATCCATGTTTAAGGCAGATGTATATGTATGTATATACGCATATATATATGTGTATGTGTGTATATATATATATATGTATGTATAGTGGATGCACGCGCGAGGTCTGAACAGATTTATGACGGTATAGACAGAAATAAATGAAAACCGGTTAAAAAATAATATTTGCAAAAAGTGCCGCTTGAATTTGGTTAAATTTCGCTATAATTAAAAATGAATGTAAAAACGGACGCGTTTTTATGTTGAAATACTAAGTATGATTGCTTGAAGGAAGAAAGGCGTTGGCCTAACTTCTTCAAACTGAAAGATAATAATGCACACAAACATAGCGGCCATAGGCCCAAGTCGAGTTAATGAAAAGACGTCGACACCGTGTACAATAAAAAGACCGTGAAGACGTGCGCGCGCAATTAGAAAAAGACAGAAAGACGGTGACTGCTAAAAGGCGAGAATAAACTCGCAGGTATATACATATACATATGTACGTATAACATGGTTATAGCATTAAGAAAAGAGACAGTATATAAGTGTGATCGTATATGCATAGGAGTGTGCGCGTCGTCACGATAAAAATAACAGATAAAGAAAGAGACAGAATTAGTGAAGCCAAACAAACTAAACCAAAGCGGACAAAAATAAAGTTTATGTAAATGTATACAAAAGACCGATTAAAAGAAAAGACAGAAAAGAACGACTTTAAGAAAAATATATTTAAGAATATTTAATTAATTGAAATTATCATTATACAGAGGAAAGAAGTTTATTGCAACTTCACAAAACATCCTCATGAGAATATGTATATGACAGTTGTTGAAGGCAGTATTGTATTCAAAATTATGACAAATTGAATACAAATTAAGTAATGAATAATGATTATTTCAAATTAAAAATTTTATTTTATTAAGCTTGAACGTACGTATATAAAAATATTTTTTAATAAATATATCCATGGTTTTAAAAATAATATTGATCGATCATAGTTGCTGCTTTCACATACATAATAATACTTGTGTTCAGTATATTGTGTATGGGAATAATAGCACATATGTATAATTGTAAATATGAAAATATACATAAATAACTGGCAAATTTGATTGATTTAACATTGCTTGTGTTCGGCATGTTAGATTGATTCTCTTAAATTGTCATAAATATGAATCACCTAATATTGCTTGTGTTCGGCATACTAGGTTGATTCACTTTATTTTGATAGATATATTGAGCTTGAAGGGCTTGTGTTCGGTCTATTAAGCTCATAATATATATATATATATAATTAACTCTACCGTAAATTATCTAGTTTTGCTTGTGTTCGGCAAAATTATATGAATTTTATTTATATTGGTTTACTATTCCTATATAGTTGACAAGTACGTCACGAGTGAAGAATTTGACCTGGTGATGAGGACAGTCACAGAGATGAAGACAGAGTGAAGACAGATTATATATGCCCTATTGTACGACAGGTGGCCACACTATGACTGATAAGAAAGAGAGAAAAGACAGAATTAACGACAGCAATGAGACTGAGAAGACGGAGGGGCTATATAACGAGACAGAACAGAAAGTAGAATAAAGTGACGGTTTTGAAGACGGTTCTGTGAAAAACTGTAGTTAAAGTAACTGCAGGAGGTCAAATAGCGACAGTTAAGGAAAGACAAAAACAAATCAAAGGTTTGACAGCAAAATTGAATGATGTATTGGAAAAATATGTATACGACAAAAAAACAGATGAAAATAAGAACGAAGACGGAGCTAAAGACAGAGAAGAGACAGATAAGCATTACAATACGACTGAAACGGCAGAAATAAAGACGGGGACAGAAAACAGAATGAATGAAATGACTGAAGCAACATTGGCTGACCTATCTGATGAACTGGACAAGGTAATGGATAAACTCAATACAGTTAAGGCAAAAATGGCAAAGAGCAAAAGAGGCGAAGAAAAGAAGAATAGAGCGGAAAAAAGATGATGATTTGATGGCTTTGATGGTGAAGAAGAGAAGCGCTATGTGGGTCTTTGACGGCCAGGCTCTGAACGCAATGAGGGAGAAATTTGAACTGGGAAAGGAGGATTACTACAGGTAACGAGTCAGAAAGAACAGATAAATCTAAAGACAGCAAAACGACATATAAGGTAAACAATGATTTTGAAAATTATACACGTAACGCAGAAGGTTCCGGGAACTCGACAGTCTTGGACGAATACTTAGGACTGGTAAATAAATTGAAAATATCGCGTTTAATACAAATAAAGGTTGATAAAAGACTTAATAAAGAAAATGACAGTATTTTAGACGTTTTTAAACAATTGACAGAAATTATTAAAACCGGACTAACTAGAAAAGACGGACCAGTAAAACGCTATTATAAATTAACGACTCAAATCACATTTGAAAACTTTGGATTATTTTATGTCTGAATTAAGTTCGCTGGACTTATTGTATGTTGTAGATAGTACTATTGTAGCAAATGAAAGTTCGTGATATTTTAATAAATAGAATAGATAAGGACTATCATGCTAGAGTTATGAAAATTAAAGATTTAGTTGAATTGTTGAACAGAATTAAAGAAATTAAAGCGAAATAATTAAATTGAAGCGAGGTAAATGTAACTTCATCTAGTATTAAAAAAATACAACATACAGTATAATCCAGCGAAAGAAAAAGGCAGTTAATTTTATAGACAGATTTGAAGAAATAGTAAGAAGTTATAATAACATGCCAAAAGTTAAATCGTTGCCTGAAGAAGACGAAAGAGATTTCTTTTATAATACTATCATAAGCAAAGTACATCAAGTAGAAGGAATAAGTTTTATGACAGAAAGTGTTATAGTGAAAGGGTTATCTTATGATAAACTAAAATTACTTATTATACAGGTTGAAAGCCATCAAACGACAGCTATGACGGTCAAATCAAGGGCAATACAGAAAGTGCGATGTTTTGAATGCGACAGTTATGGGTACTGTGCCAGTGACTGCCCACGACAGGGAAATAGCATAAAGAAGTGTTACTTTTGTCAGATATTTACCCGTGATCATGTGATCTCAACATGTCCAAAGTGTCAGGGACATTCGAGACAGAAAGACAGAAAAAGGTATGAATCAAAATATTATAATAATAAAAGTAAAGAAAGTACAAGTCGGATAACATTCACAAGTAAGATAGCTAATCTAATTAATAATGTCAATCAAAAACGAGCAAAATCTGTCAATAAAAGGAGACAAGAAAATTATGTAAAATACAACAGAGGAAAATATCAAAAAGGAGGCAGTTTTAACCAATTAGAATCTAGAAACAAAAAGACTAATGAACCGAGTGCTGACAGTGGTGCGACAGAACGTTCGACAAATTCAAAGTTTATTTCAAGACATTTATTAAACAACTGGACGGAGTCCAATGCGGAAATAAAGACTGCAGCGCAAATCTTAAATCTAAGGGAGAAGGAAGCGTGCAAACAAATACGATTGATGGAAAATTTATTATTTTAGACAGAGTAATCTGCATGGAAAACTTAAATGAAAATTTTTCATCCTTGCCAATATATAATCAGCCATATTGGTTGATTGAATTTGAATGAGATGCGACAGAAAATAATTTAAAACAAAGACAGGTTCTAGTATATGTAACGACAAGTAGAATGAACGAAGAACAGAATATTGAAGAAAATAATCAATTTAATGAAAAGGAAGAAAATCAGACAGTCAAAGAAGAAAAATATTGAGATTGCAGACAGAAATATTTATAAATCACATGAGATTGAAGTCAGTGAAGAATCTCAATGTGAGATTGAAAATACAAAAGCGACAGAGTAAATAAATACAAACAACTACGCTAATTTGTGGTATTTTCGAATGGGCCATGCATAAGTTGATTATTTAAGAAAATTACAATTAAAATTTCCTAATATCAAAACTTTAAAACAGGCTGTATTTGGTGATACATTGAAAGACTGTGAAGTGTGTATGATTGCAAAGTTTAACAAATTGCCATTTAAGACAGTAAAGCATAGAACAATTGAACCTTTGCAAATAATGAATTCAGACACAATGGGTTATATGTAAACTATACGAAAGCAGAGATGTACGATTCAACGAAAAAAAAAAAATTAGTCTACAAGGACAGATATGCAACAACTGATATACAAGACTGGAAACAAATTGATGAAAAGATAAAGATACATGGTTTGTGAATTTTGTATTAGAAGACAGAGAAAATGAAACACGAATACAAAAACCGGAGGGAGAGAAAGTCAAAAGACCAGTTAGACGACCAAGAAACGAAAATAATAAGACTGATAAAAAGTAACAAGGATTGGAGGGAGAGAAAATAAAAAAAAAAAATTAGTAGGACGACCGACAAAGGTTAAGAAAAATACTGAATATGAAGTGCAAGAATCGGAGGGAGAGAAAACAAAACGACAGATTGAATTATCAATAGAAACACAAACAAGTACAGAAAATAAGATAAATGAAGAAACTCATGTTTTATTAACAGAAATAAATAATGACCTGAGTACACACTTGGAAGCCATAAAGTCAAAAGATAGACAAAAAAAAAAAAATGGACCAAAACTATTATTGAAGAATTAGAGTGTATGTATAAGAATAATGTATGAAAATTAGTTGGCAGATCAATTGTAATGAATGACAGAAAAAGATCAAACATTATACATTCAAGATGGGTATTTAAAAGAAAGAAGACAGTAAAATAAGATATAAAGCCAGACTAGTAATTTGTAGTTTTAAAGACAGAAATGAGTATGATATGCAAGAAACATATGCACCGGTTTCACGATTACATTTGATCAGATCTATACTGGCAATGGCAAACAAACTGGATTCAGAAATATGTCAGATGGACGTGAAGACAGCTTTTCTAAATGGATATTGAAACAGTGAGATATATATGGAAATACCTGAAGGGATGACTGCTTATGAAAGGATCAAACAAAACAAGATGTGTATATTGGAAAATGCTTTATGCGATTTGAAAGTCAGTCTAAAATGTTGAAATGAAAGATTTAAAAGGACAGTAAAGAAATGTGGACTTAGATCATTCAACAATGAGCCTTGTCTATTTACTCAGCAAGAAAAAGACGGATTTCTTATCTTGATTGAGTATGCAGATGACGTTCTGCTAGTTTGTAACAATGTAAAGATGATTGAAAGAATGAAGACAAATGTAAAGAAAGAATTTAAAATGACAGAAACTAGTGAAACTAAAAGTTCTTTAGGCTCAGAAATAAAATAAGACAGAAAAAAAAGGATACTGAGCATTAAGCAAGAACAATAAATAAACAAAATGCTAAAGAAGTTTAGTTTGGATCAATCACCCACCCAACGAACACCTATGGTAATCAATCAGGTAGCCAATAGGAAGAGAAGACAGCGTGAAGAAAAGAAGAAACCAATGCGAACAGGCCAGAAATTGCATATGAGGTAAATACTCTATGCAGACACCAAATCAACTTTACTGAAAAATGACTGGTAGAAGATTGAAAGAGTATTTGAATAATTAAGAAGAACAAAAGACTTTGAACTTAGATATAAAGGACAAAACGACTGTTTACAAGGATTTTCAGATGCAAGTTTTGACGACTGCAAAAATTCTCTTACGACCAGTAGCTATGTGATCAAGTTTTTCGAAGACACAACATCCTGAAGAACTCACAGACAGAAATATGTTTCTATAAACGAATGCGCTCAAGAATTGATATTCTTATATCAAATTTTAAAAGATTGTTAAAACAAGAATTAGCATCAATTCTATTATGGTGTGATAACAAGGCAGCAGAAGCAAGCGTTAAGACTGGAGGTGAAAAAAAGACATATGACCGAAATAAAAGTACATTATGTAAAGGGATGTGTAACTAGAGGTTTAATTAATGTCAGTTGAATTTCCTCTAAAAGTCAGATAACTGATGTATTCACAAAACCTTTGTCATTTGAATTACATGAACGACTGACCAAACAAATATTTAACGACTGATAACATTGACTGATTATATTTCTGATATGTATTTTAGTTAAGTTATTAACAAACTTTTTCTCTATATTACAGGAACTAAATGAACGATCAGAACAGAAACAATAAGAACGAGAGAGATGCTACAACTCTTTTAATTAAAATATGTATGAGTGTGGGGGGGAGTGTTGAAAATATACACACTCATACTAGGTGTCGCCACCTATTGAGAATATTTAGTAGACAGTTGAAGAGAATCAAGTTGCGTCTCGTCCTCGTTCAGTTCAGTTCAAGTCCGTCTGTTAAAGTCAGAGCTTGTATTTCATTATTGTATAGAGAGATCATTTAATTAAGTTATTCTTGTATTAATTAAATAAATACTTTTCATTTAATAAAAATTGTGCTCTGCTTTTATTAATTATTTAACAATAACACATAAAATTTGATCAGCATTTCAATAAAAATTACAATAGATTGAAAGAAATAGGTTCCTTAAAATCAATAAATCCGATTTCAATGAATTTACAAAAAGAAAACCAATAAATTATTTTTTTAAAGTCAAGAAAGGTGCAACGTAAAATTAGATATTAAATTTTTTTTAAAGAAATATTTATTAAACCGAATATATTTATTCCATTATTTCTATCAAGTTGTTATTGAAACAAGAATATAATTCACTGATTTAATTAAATATTATATTAACACTTCCATTAAATTACTTTAATGTTCAATAATGTATTAGATTATTTTAATGAAATATTTATTAAACTAAATATATTTATTTTATTATTTCTATCAAATTGTTATTGAATCAAGAATATATGTCACTGATTTAATTAAATATTGTATTAACACTTCTATTGAATTACTTTAATGTTTAATAATATATTTGATTATCTCAATGAAATATTTATTAAACCGAATATATTTATTCTATTAATTCTATCAAGTTTTGATTGACATAAGAATATATTTCACTATTTCAATTAAATATTATAATACTTCTACTAAATTACTTTGATGTTTAATAATATATTTAATTATCTTAATAAAATGTTTACTAATTCTAACGTATTTATTCTATTATTTTTATCAAATTTTGATTAAAAGAAGAATATATTACATTCATTTAATTAATTATTATATCATCTTTATTAAATTACTTTACTGTTCAATAATATATTTAATTATATTAATGAAATATTTAAATAATGTCAAAATTATTGTTTTATTCTTTCAATAAACTTTGAATAGTAACAAAAAGATATTTCATTGTTTTAAATAAATATTGTATGACTTATATTAAATTATTTCACTGGCCAATGAAATACATAATCATTTTAATTCAATATTTAGTTGCTTTGATGAATGTGTTTTTTCTCTTTATGAAATATATGATTGATTCTATGAAATATCTCATTGTCTTTTACTCAAATAATTTCATTGCTATATTATAATTAATTGGATGCATTAAATTAATTAAATTTTTAATTTATTCAAATATTTGATTTATCTTGTTCTATAAAATTATTTTATTACTTTTATTATTTAATTATATTGCGTCTATGAAATCAGTGATTAATTGAATTAATTATTATTTTTAACAATTAAATATTTTATTATTTATGTCCCAATTAAATATTTTGTTATATTAATTAATTTCTTTATCAGATCGATTAAATAATTATTTGATTATCTTAATGAAATATTTATTGAAACAAGCAGTTATTATTTAATAACATATTTACTAAATCAAATGAAATATAATGTTAAAATTAATATTTAATATTCTTGAAAAATATTTTTTTGTATAAGTTATCATCCTTTATACTCAAACAAACTCATGTTTTAAATACGTGTCTTGCTAAGTGAATAACTTAGCAAAATATGTACTAAAGTTAATAAAAATTACAGAGAAATCTGATTAAATACTTGTTAAAATCAAGTAAATCCACTATTTGATTCATCTATATAATTTATTTCATTCAAATAAGACATATTTGAACTAAAAGAAACATTTATTGTTTTAACAAAATCATTTAGTTCGATGGTTTGATGATACAACCGCTTGGTGGCGTCGTTAATTTTCGATCTTGCAAGCGGTAAGAGGGCTTCTAAGTTGATATATAAGGAAGTTAAAAATCGAAGATAATACGTAAATTGTAATGCGAGCGAAATTTATATTAGATTTACTGCGTGTGCGATCACTGTATAAAGCATACTAATGTTAGTATGTTAATAATTGTTATTCTTTACCATATAAATAAATGGAATCATATTCACCTGTCCTTTAATGAGTCATCAATTCATTGATGTTAATAAATAAATGTAAATCACTGAAAGCAAATACTGTTGATTAAAGACAGTATTTGTTCGATTAAAATATCTATAAATCGAATTAATTAAATATTTCTTTACTTTGAAGGAATATTTTATTTGGGTGGGGTTCGATTTTTCGAAAGACCGTTATTTTTTTGGGCTTGACGTGGAATCTTAAAATTTAGAATGATGCTTTTAATAATATTCATTTAAATTGTATAGAAATTCCGTTTTCAATTCATGGCTGCAATCGAAATGCATTTATTCGAATAAATTGTAATTGATATTTAGAATTGTAACAGGTATATAGAGTACTATATAATTATAAAATATTCCGAAATTTCTAATAAAATCTTTTGACAAGTATTAAAAGAATATAGAAGAATATACTTTTGATAACTCTATTAGAAATTTCGAAATATCTCATCATAATATGGTGTTCTTTATACTTGTTACAATTCTAAATGTCAATTACAATTTATTCGAATAAATAAATTTCGATTGAAGCCATGAATTGAGAACGGAATTTCTATACAATTTAAATGAATATTATGAAAAGCATCATTCTAAATTTTAAGATTCTACGTTAAGCCCAAAAAAATATCAGTCTTTCGAAAAATCGAACCCCACCCTTTTATTTGAGATAACCGAATAATTAATCAATTTTTTGTTAAGACAATGAATTAATTTTATTAAATCTTAAAATTTTATTAAATTTAAAATATTCAATAAATTAAAATATAAAATATTGAACTAATTAAATTTCAATATAGCATTAATATGATGAAATAATTAATTAGAAAAACAAATGGACATTTTAATTGATAATTTTTTTTATTAAAACAATGAATTAATTTTATTGAATCAATCTTCGCGACATTTAATAAGTCAAATATTTAATTGAAAATACAAAATATTATTTGATTTAATTTCAATATGTATATTAATGTAATGAAATAATCAATTAGAAAAACATATGGGCATTTTAAGGCGACTTCGGATTTTAGGTTAGGTTTTATTTTTGAGTTTACAAATTACTCTTTCAATATGTAAAATTTTTCAGATTTTGTAATTTTCCACCATTCTACGGATTATAATAAATGGTGGAAAATTAAAAAATTCAAAAAATTTTACATATTTAAAGAGTAATTTGTAAACTACAAAATGAAATCGAACCGAACTTCCGTAGTCGCCTTAATTGATAAAATTTTTTATAAAAACAATGAATTAATTTTATTAAATCAATCTTCGCGACATTTAGTAAGTCAAATATTTATTTGAAAATACAAAATA
The DNA here is from genome assembly GCA_017163975.1 of Anastatus disparis. Classification (NCBI taxonomy): domain Eukaryota; kingdom Metazoa; phylum Arthropoda; class Insecta; order Hymenoptera; family Eupelmidae; genus Anastatus; species Anastatus disparis. The sequence goes on from JAFFSR010000327.1 coordinate 1,189,597, forward strand.
TTATTTGATTTAATTTCAATATGTATATTAATGTAATGAAATAATCAATTAGAAAAACATATGGGCATTTTAATTGATAAAATTTTTTATAAAAACAATGAATTAATTTTATTGAATCAATCTTCGCGACATTTAGTAAGTCAAATATTTATTTGAAAATACAAAATATTATTTTTAACCAATATTTGTGATGTTTAGTAGAATCAAATATTTATTTAAAAAAATGAAATATTTATTTGACTCAATTAAAATATTTGTATTAATGTAACAAAATATTTTATGTGCCGCCCGCACCTAAGGGATTTCATTGATTCAATTAAGCCTTACTTAATCCAACTAAATTTTTTTCCTAGTGTACAGTTTGCCGTACAATTCAAACCAACGCCGAAACTGTATAGCAGCGCGCTTACGAACAGCATATACCGCACATACACACCGAGAGAGTTTTGCCTCAACAAACATGATGCGCGACGCACTAGAAAAAGTGATGCATTTTGCATCGTAAATCACGCATACTGCTTTGCATTTCATAATTCATGCATCACTTTTTCTCGTGCATAAGTCGAAATACAGTGCGTGAGGTGGCGCCGCATCGAAAAATTTCATGCTTTTTTAGACACGCATCGATATTTATCATTAATGCGAGCCACCTTGTCACCCGTTTTAAAAGCGTACCATCGTTTATGATGCAAAACCTTCTCCGTGCAGCTTATTCCACGCTGCTCGAGTATCGGTCTTGCTCCGTAGTGGATCGAAAAATGGAGCGCCGCTATAGACATACCAGTGTGGCGGGGAGAGTGCCCATGTCTTTTCAGTGTATGTATAAATCATATAACTTATTAAATCCTCTTAAATGATGTTTTCGATGTGTGAAAATTTTATGACATAATTTACATGTATTATTAATTTTGTTATAGAAAGAATCAATATTAATATGTATATCTAGAGAAAAAAAATTTATTACTAATCACAATGAAACGTCAATGAAAAGAATTTTTAAATAAAAAACATTAAAACATCGATAAAAAAAACGCAAAAAAAACAACGTTCGATTGATAGCTCTATAGATTAATAGAACTATTTTTTAATTCATCACGAGCTTGATTTGACTCGCTCCTAACGCCGCTCGGTTAAATTTTCATATATTTTATTAATATATATAAATTAGCCAATTTTAAAGTCAAAAAAATAGCCACAATTTATAAATTTTTATATTGCAGTTCTGTTTAAAATTTAGTTTTCATATATTTGAAAAAAAAATTAATTATAGTTCCAATATGCATAAAAATCGTTTGCATACAAATTATATCAACATGATAAATTAAAAATTTGTTTTACTGAATTCCATTTAGAATCATTAGAAAATATGATAGAAATTCATTTTTTTAAACTATGTGTTTCAGACAGAGGGACAGAGATGAAGAAACGGAGACGTAGGATCAGAGGTGGAGAGACAAAAACACAAAGACGGAGACGGAGAAAAAAAGATAGAGAGGCGGTGACAGAGAGACATAGATGGTAAGACAAAAACGGAAAAACAAAGAGGAAGAGACATAGACAGAGCAACGAAGAGACGAAAACGAAGAGACGCAGACAGAGAGACAAAAATGAAGAATTGGAGTCGTAGGAATGGAGACGAAGAAATGGAGTCGTAGGAACGGAGACGAAGAAATGTAGTCGTAGGAACGGAGACTGAGAAATATAGATGGATGGACGGAGAGACATAGACATAGGGACGGAGATAGAGAGACGGAGAGATGGAGAGACGGAGACAAAGGAACAGAGACGGAGAGATGGCGTAATGGAGATAAAGAGACAGAGACGAAAAGATGGAGAGGCCAATGTTGTGTATGTGTATATTTATGTGTGTATGTGTGTATGTGTATGCGTATGTGTGTATGTGTATGTCTGTATTTGTATGTGTATGTGTGTATGTGTATGTGTGTATGTGTATGCGTGTGTGTATGTGTATGTGTGTATGAGTGTATGTGTGTGTATGCGTGTATGTTTATGTGTGTACGTATGTATGTTTATGTGTGTATGTATGTGTATGTATATGTGTGTATCTGTGTATGTGTATGTTTACATTTGTGTATGTATATGTGTGCATGTGTATGTGTGTGTATGCGTGTGTATGTGTGTATGTGTGTGTATGTGTGCATGTGTGTATGTGTGTGTATGTATGTGTACGTGTGTATGCGTATGTATGTATGTGTGTGTATGTATGTGTACGTGTGTATGCGTATGTATGTATGTGACAATAATGCAAAAGATATTGGGTGGGGTTCGATTTTTCGAAAGACCGATATTTTTTTGTGCTTAACGTAGAATCTCAAAATTTAGAATGATGCTATTGATAACATTCATCTAAATTATTTAGATATCTCGTTTTCAATTCATGGCTGCAATCGAAATTTATTTATTCGAATAAATTATAATTGATATTTAGAATAGTAACAAGTATACAGAACACCATATATTATAATTAGATATTTCGAAATTTCTAATAGAGTTTTCAAAAGTATATTTTTGTATATTCTTTCAATACTTGTCAAAAGATTTTATTAGAAATTTCGAAATATTTTATAATTATATAGTGCTCTATGTACGTGTTACGATTCTAAATATCAATTATAATTTATTCGAATAAATAAATTTCGATTGTAGCCATGAATTGAAAATGAGATTTATAAGTAATTTAAATGAATGTTATCAATAGCATCTTTCTAAATTTTGAGATTCTACGTTAAGCACAAAAAAATATCGGCCTTACGAAAAATCGAACCCCACCCAAGATATTCACGTAAGAAAAAGGATAAGTCTTAATTCTTCACTTTAATATAATAGTAGTAATGTTACAGTCAACGTAGGTATTCTTTTTATTGGGTGGGGCTCGAACATTAGAATGTTTTTTATTTAATTAACATTTATTTAGAAGTTCATATAAATTATGTGCATATCGAGACTGTTCATTTATTCATTTTAGAATTTTCATTTTTTCAGCGACTGAAGTAACGAAAATAACTAATGTGAGTAAAGCATTTTAGAATATTCACTTTATCGAAATAAGAAGTAGCAAAATAAATTTACTTCTAAATTAATAATAAACTATATCAAGATTTCGAAAAAATTCTAAATATTTTAATCGAATAATTTGAGATTATCACTACTGCTTTTTGAAATCATGAAAATTCATTATTACTTTATTCTAAATTATGAAATACGCTATTCGTAATTGTGGCACTCTAAATAAATATTCATTAAATAAAAAACATTCTAATGTTCGAGCCCCACCCTTTTTATTTAATGATCTACGTATAAAAATAATAGTTATTTTTTCTGCAAACATATTTTTAGAAATTTGTGAATATATGTTACGTCACAACGTATCTTTTATTTAAAAATTTGTTATTCTAAAATATGCAGTTATTAATCAATCAGATAATGTGACTTACTAGGAGAGTGTCACATCTCCGGACCACGGATTTTGCTCAAACTTTGGAATAAGTTTTCAGATGATAAAATGTGGAAAAAGCTAAACTTATAGTCATAAACACTCAATGTTTCCTCGGTTATAGGCAATTAAAGAAAATCACTAAAAAAGTTACTAGATTTTTAGACACATATTGTTCTTTAGCATTGATAGCTAGAAGCTTGAAACTTTTTTAAACGAAAGCTGAGCTCAAATCCTTTCAAAACAGTAGTTATAGCATATCAAAATATTATTATATATATAATAATAATCTAGTAACTTTTTTAGTGATTTTCTTTTATTGCCTGTAACTAAGGAAATATTAAGTGTTTGTGACTATAAATTTAGCTTTTTCCATATTTTATCATCTGAAAACTTATCCCGAAGTTTGAGCAAAATCCGTGATCCAGAGATGTAATACTCTTCTAGTTAGTAAGCATATTGTAAAATTAAGTCATTTTTTAAGAAACAAAAGAAAGTTTAATGCGATTTACAAAATTAACAAAATAAGAACAATGCGAAGGCTTCATAAACCAGATTTAACAACGTTGACCATATCATTCAATAAGAGTCAAAATGCATGATAAGCATTGCTTCATCGATTGACATCAATTCAAAATTCGAATTATAAAACAATTATTCTTAAACAAAAGCAGGAATCATCAATATAAAAAGACAAATCAAATCAAGATTAAGAAGCACTTTTTCAAAGAACTTCTACGAGCACTTTTACCCGCACTTCTCAATAAGTACTTCCAAAAATACAATTATCACAACTATGCTTCTCGCACTTTAAAATTATACAATTATTCGCGCAATATATTATATCGCACCATAATCAGTTTATTATAAAAGTATCAAATAAAATCTCTATAATTAAATTATTAAAACAAGTGTACTTATTTTTTATTTGTGGGCCATATTTATACATATAATACCTACTTCAATAATTTTCTTGGACATGGGATCATGGTTCGAAACCTTGAATTCGAAGCTCAGTGAATGGCTACTTTAGCACTTTTCAATTAATTTTTTCTTAAAATTTAGAATATTTTAAAGAAAAAAGTTTTCCAGTAATGAATTCCTAAAACGCAACCTAACTGAGTAATTTATGCTTAAAATTAGTCAAAAATATGGTTTTTGCCCAACTTTGAATCCTGGTAGCTCTAAAAATATGTACTAAAGAAATCTAAAAAAATTCTGAGTGTTTTATGAGACCACTATGTATCTAATATAGAAAAGAACCATTTTACCAATTTTTAGCGGAAAAAAGTTTTTCGTCCTTCGATTTGACAGAGAATGGGCGATATATATAGGAGTAATGTGAATATTTTTCGCCAATTTTCGTTGAGGGGGAGTCCTGGGATTCTCACCAAATTATAGTATGTTGTTGTGCCTTATGAAAAAACGTTACGGTGAAAATTTTAGCCCTCTAGTAGCCTTAGGGCCTGAGCTATGATCCCTTCAATGTCAAAAAAATGATCCATTTTTGCCCCTTTTTTTGAGAGCTTATATCTCGACTCCCTGTTAACCGATTCTAATTTGCCAATTTTCATTTTTTTATTATAATGTATAGTATATTTGATAAATTTTTCATATTTTTAAATATTAATCACCATTTATGGCAACCAAATTTCAACAAAAGAAATTTTAAGAAATTCGACTATCTTTAAATCGCTGCTAAAACCGAACAAATAAACAAAAACACTTTTCATAAGTCTTATTTTGAAGATATTTTCAAAACCTTTCTAATGAGTCCTGCTAAATCAAAATCAGCGCAAAGTAAGCCAGGATATAATTATTTAAAAAATAAGCATTTTATTAAAATCGCGATTCTTGCCATTTTTGTGGGTCCATAACTTTTTGCTACCAACTTAAATTTTTACAAAAATTCATTGAAAGTAGTTATATGCATGTACAACAATTTCCTTATGGAAAATTTCTTGGCCCGGACCTTTGACACCCTCATCTAGATCATTGGAAATGCAGTATTCTTCATTTTAAATAAGTTAATACACTTACTACATGGTTAAAAACATTTGTGTAATCTGTTAACTTTTTTCGTCTGTTACCTAATGTCTGTTAAATCAACAGATACAAGTATGTCAATTTAAAATGTAGATTACATTTTTCACGGATGATTTGTCTGTTAAAGTAACAGACATTTTTGTCTGTTAACAGTTTTTAACAGACGTGTCTGTTAATATTTCCAACCGTGTACTTCTGACTTGAACTGATCCAATTTGGTAATACAAAACCGTTCGTATATTACGAAAAATCGAAATCAATATTAAAATCCTTAATTTAAGCCCTATTAAAAGTCTGTAGGTATCATAGAAGCAAAGCTACAACCATTTTAAGATTTTTTAATTCTCTAAGTATCGAATCTGTAAAAGCATTTTATTTATTTAGACCTACATTTTTAAAACTACTACATTTTCAATTTATATCGTAAACGTTTTTACAAGAATAAATAAATAACAAATATATTTACATATATATCTACTCTCGTGAACTAATTATTAAACACCCAATCAGTTAAAATATTGAGTTATTAACAATTTATCATGCTAGAGGATTTCACAAGCTAGAGGATTTTACGCGATTCCATAATCTTTCATACATACTGCTTTTCCAGTTATTGGGCCTTTATTATGTCGTATCTTTAATGATTCTTTACGATAGTGCGTTTTTCCTTCTTGATCGAGGATTTTGTTGGTTACTGCCATCAGCAAGGCTCCATGCACTATGGGTTACATCAGGCCGATCTCTTTATTCTGTTTCATTTCTAAAGTACTCAGACTGCTTTACTTAAACTAACTGATGACATTAGGCTGAATATGGACATACGTTACGTGACTATGCTCTTACTGTTTGACTTCAGCAAGGCATTCAATACAGTGTGTAACACCACCTTACTTCGCAAACTGTCTTCTCTAGATGTGTCGCACTCTGTCGTCAGATGGGTTGCTTCTTATTTATCTGACTAGCATCAGTCTGTTGTTGATAGTGCTGGTAATCACTTCGACTTTGTCACTCTTAACGCTGGTGTTCCTCAAGGCCTTATCCTAGGGCCTCTATTATTCTCCATCTATAATAATGACATTGCTGCTGATTTGTACTCTAACGTTCAATATCTGATATACTCTAATGATTTGCAAGTACACTGAAAAATAAGTGGTCAAGAAGCACTACCATCGGTAACGAAACTATACTCTTTTCGTTTTGTGTGCAAAGAGTGCCACTGCAGGAAAACAGTGGTGCTACTGTGGTGAGAGAGGTGTACTTCGCATGACGCCAAGCGAAATCACCACGTGAGTGGGAATACACATGCACAACAAAAAGAGCTATTAGCTTAGACAGTGGGGCGTTCCCCACGAGAGAAAGCATTAGCATTCTTACGGTTTCGTTGAGCAGAAGTACTTCAAGGGACTTTTAGACTACCACTTATTTTTCAGTGTATACGTTCATTTTCAGATTGATCAGTACTCATGGCTGAACACGCTTCTCTCATTAGTGATTGGACCTCTTGTAATCATCTGTATTTGAATGTTAGTAAAACTAAAGCCATTACCATTGCTCTCATCACTACATTAACATGTTACCTTCATTGATAGTAGTTAGAGTTACAACTAATGGAAACATTATTACATTTCAATCCTCTGTCCGTCGTTTAGGTGTTTGGCATATAGTAAGCTGATCTGGAAAGAGCAAGTTGCAGATGTACGTAAAAAATCCTTGTCCTTACTTTGCAGGCTCAATTTCTTTAAGAAAAGCACTTCTCTAGCTCTCCGTAAGCACCTGATTCAAACACTACTGTTTCCTCTCCTGGATTACTGTTGTCTTGTCTATTCTGACATGACCTTTCTGCTAAGCTTGACCTCAGGCTGAAGAGAGTCATCAACTCTGGTGTGCGTTACATCTTTGGTGTAGGTAGGTGCGAGCTTATTTTTGCTTATAGGTCCTTTCTTGACTGGTTGTCCACTGTAGGTAAAAAACGTTATTTTTCCGTTACTTTCTTATTTAAAATGTTTTCATCGTGCTCACCGCCTCATTTATACTCTGTTAAGGGGCGATGTGAGGCCTTTGACTATACCTTTTGTCATAGAATATTATCATAGATCGTTTCTAGTAACGTCCTTGCGTCTATCGAACGATCTTCCCGCAATACTTAGAGTCTCATCTCTACTATCTCATTTCAAATCATCTACTTTTTCATATTTCCTGTCTTTTGAGAATGGACCCCTACTCTCAGTTTAAGTCTTTCGTTGTTTCGCTGCTACTTACTTACTAGTTACAATATATATATATATATATATATATATATCTCTATATAATAAAGATATATCGCCTACGCCGCCGCCGCCGCCGCCGCCGCCGTGTATAAGAATTTTATGTGCCCTCAGTTAGCTGAAATTGAGCTAAAATTTAGCTGAGAGTTAGCTAAAAGTTAGCTGAAATTCAGATACAATTTAGCTGAAAGTTAGCTGAGAGATAGCTGAAATTCAGATAAAATTTAGCTGAAAGTTAGCTGATAGATAGCTGAAATTCAGATAAAATTTCGCTAAAAGTTAGCTAAAAGTTGGCTGAAATTCAGATAAAATTTAGCTGAAAGTTAGCTGAGAGATAGCTGAAAGGTAGTTAATTGTTAGCTAATTTAATTAATTGTTATCTAATTTAAGAACGTTCTCTTGGAAATTGATATTGATTTGATAATTGATATTGACAATGGGGGGTTGGCGAGCGAAGCGAGCAGGGGGGAACCCCCCCTAGTATATATATATATATATATATATATATATACTGTTTGTAATGCATATTATAATCTTATTTTTATATTCACTTTGTTTATATTCTTTATAATTTGTACAATATAATGTACAGCAATAAATAATTATCTATCTATCTTTCTCTTTCTTATGTATTATGAAGGCAGTCTAGAATAGAGGGGATTGTGTCTATCCTTCTTTGTTTACCGGTTAGAATCAGAATTATAGAACTGATATAATATACCTTATACAGAATTATTAATTGTAGTATATCATTATAATAAAGGTACATAAATAGTTAATTTTAATGATTCATCATGAATGGAAGAGGGGCGGCGAAGGACAGCATATTCGGTCGTAAGCAGCAGATGATTCAACACGATAATTTTAATTTGTTGATTTTTAATCAATACTGAATTATCACAACGGGTAAATGGGACTAACTTTTTGCCCGGAATGATGAATAATCGTATATTGACCTCAGGAGAAAAGTGGAATATTAATTGCTCGCGTATTTGTAGCTCTCGCTTCGCTCGAGCAGCAATCCATAGGCGAGCATTTATTAGTCAACTTTTCTCCCAAGGTTAACAATATACTATTTATTTATTGCAGAGCATTATGGGTCTCTTATTCTGAAGTGCAAAAATATGCAAAAAGTTTACAGAAGAGATTCACCTCAATTAAAACATTTCCTGACACCAGATGCAATCACTGTTTTATTCCATGTGATGGAGAGACGCTGAAAATAAAGGTCACGTCTTATGACAACGTTGAAAAAGTTATTCAATTGCAACAATATTAGTATTTTATAAGAATTAAAAAAAATGATTATATTTTTTTCATATGAATAATATATAATAAAATCGATAAATGATTCTTAAAATTGCACTAAATTATTATGTTACGAATAGAAAAATAATCCTTCCATAGATTTCAAAAATTTCCTAATAATTGATTAGCACAACAGATAAAAGAACGTTTATTTCTTGAAAAAAATTTCACGACGTAAACTAAAAAAATGTAGTAGTTTTAAGAATATAGGTCAAAATAAAAAAATGCTTTTACAGATTCGATACTTAGAAATTTAAAAAATCTTAAAATGGTTGTTAAAAATCTTAAATTGCTTCTATGATACCTAAAGACTTTTAATAGGACTTAAATTCAGGATTTTAATATTGGCTTCGATTTTTCGTAATATATGAAAGGTTTTGTATCACCAAATTGGATCAATTCAAGTCAGAAGTAGTAAGTGTATTAACTTATTTAAAATGAAGAATACTGCATTTTCAATTATCTAGATGAGGGTGTCAAAGGTCCGAAACACGAAATTATCCATAAGAAAATTCTTGTACATGTGTATAGTTATTTTCAAATAAATTTTTGTAAAAATTGAAGTTGGTAGCAAAAAGTTATAGACCCTCAAAAATGGCAAAAATCACGATTTTTGCAAAATGCTTATTTTTTAAATAATTATATCCTGGCTTACTTTGCGCTGATTTTGATTTAGCAGGACTCATTAGAAAGGTTTTGAAAATATCTTCAAAATAAGACTTATGGAAAGTGTTTTTGTTTATTTGTTCGGTTTTAGCAGCGATTTAAAGATGGTCGAATTTCTTGAAATTTCTTTTGTTGAAATTTGGTTGCCATAAATGGAGATTAATATTTAAAAATATGAAAAATTTATCAAATATACTATACATTATAACAAAAAAATGAAAATTGGCAAATTAGAATCGGTTAACAGGGAGTCGAGATATAAGCTCTCAAAAAAGGGGCAAAAATGGACCATTTTTTGACATTGAAGGGAACATAGCTCTGGCTCTAAGGCTACTAGAGGGCTCAAATTTTTTGCCATAACGTTTTTTCATAAAGCACAATAACATACTATTATTTGGTGAAAATCCCAGAACTCCCTTCCCCAACGAAATTTGGCGAAAAGTATTGACATTACTTATATATATGACAGTCCACGGCAGATCTAGATTCTTCTAGAGAACTGTAGAGACATAACTTTTTAAGAAATTGTCACCCAAATGCTGTCCCCACTTTTGATTCTTTAGATTTTAGTTATTCACATTCGATTCCAAGTCTGCATCAAATTCATACTGCAAATAAACATTTAATCTTTGTTTTTTCCCACATTTGTATTCAATTTGACATATAAGGTGTAGATTGATACATTTTTCAAATACAGTAAAATATTTGTTGATTTAAATCTCAAATTGATTGTATTTGATATATATATATATATATATATATATATATATATATATATATATATATATATATATATACTAGGGGGTTCCCCCTGCTGCTTCGCTGCCAACCCCCCATTGCATCACCTTCTACAAATATAAACTTTTATATATATAATTTTTAAATTTATATTAATTTAAAATTATTATTTTTTTTTTTTTTTTTTTGTTTCTTGGTCATGAAGATTAGTATTTATTAGAAGTTAAATACACTTATTAAATTAGCTAACAATTAACTACCTTTCAGCTATCTCTCAGCTAACTTTCAGCTAAATTTTATCTGAATTTCAGCTATCTCTCAGCTAACTTTCAGCTAAATTTTATCTGAATTTCAGCTAACTTTTAGCTAACTTTCAGCTAAATTTTATCTGAATTTCAGCTATTTCTCAGCTAACTTTCAGCTAAATTTTATCTGAATTTCAGCTATCTCTCATCTAACTTTCAGCTAAATTTTATCTGAATTTCAGCTATCTCTCAGCTAACTTTCAGCTAAATTTTATTTGAATTTGAGCTATCTCTCAGCTAACTTTCAGCTAAATTTTATCTGAATTTTAGCTAACTTTTAGCTAACTTTCAGCTAAATTTTAGCTGAATTTCAGCTGACTGAGGGCACATAAAATTCTTATACACGGCGGCGGCGGTGGCGTAGGCGATATATCTTTATTATATAGAGAGATATATAAAACCGGTCTTTTGAATGCACGATACCCCGCGCTCGTCAAAACCGACTTCGGGTCGTATCCGGCGCACGTCAAGGTGTGTGGCAGCCTCACATCATTACCCTTTCCCTTTAATTACCGTATGTATTATAGAAATTTGTCTTTTGAATTCGGCATTCAAAAAGCTGGTCCCGCGTACAAAATATACAGGAGTTCATAGCAGCAAAGTGTAGCGCGCATTCAAAAGACCGGTTTCGCTTACTTGTATTTCTATATTATATAAACGTAAGCCTCAATATTAAACATTCTTGTAGTCTCTCTCATCTTTACCATTCCTCTCCCTTCCACCCCCTTCCTCATATAGACAAAATTATTGCATTGAAGATTTTAAAATTGATAAAGAAAATAGAGCTTTACATTTTACAAACGATATTTTATTATTAGAAGAAATGCCATGTAAAGATTTTAGACTTCCATTACCAATTGAAATCAATAAAAATGAGAATAATAATGGTAATAATCTAAACAAAATGAAATATACTAAAAAATTATTCGATGATATGTTTATTAAATAAAACGATGATAAAAAAATTAGATTTGAATGTATAATAAAAAATATGAATATAATACGTCATACTGTGTTGTCTTAAAACGAATTTCTAACTGTTAAAAAGGGTAGTAATGCCCGTGGGAATAAATGAATAAATAAATGAATTTAAAGAAAATTAATTTTATCGATGGTCCAGGTGGATCTGATAAAACTTTTTCATATATAATAATAATATATTATTTCATATCAATTAGAAAAAAAATTTTGTCAATGGCTTGGACAGGAATAGCATCTATTTTATTGGCAAGAAGTGTGACAAGACATAAAACTTTTAAATTACCTTCGGATTTAAATAATGTAGAAATAATATTTTTCAAGTTGGATGCAAAAAAAAAAAATTACAGAAGTAGATTTAATAATTTGGGATGAAGCATCAATAATCCCTCAAAAGGAATTAGAAATTGTAGATAAAACTTTATAAGATATATGTAATGACGAAAAACCTTTTAGTGATAAATTAATAATTTTGGGTGGTGATTTTAGACAAATTTTGCCAGTAATAAAAAATATTTATAGAAATATGATAATAGAAGAAACAATAAAATATTCGTACCTTCAGCCATTATTTAATATTTGGAAATTAAATAAAAATATACGTTCTAATAAAGAAAAATTTTTATCATTTTTATTACAAATTGGAAAAGGAAAAATCAATCCTTTTGTTATACCTGATTTTTGGAAAGCTGATGATGTCTGTTCGATAATTTATATGAATATATTTTATAATAATATCATCAATAATGTAATATTAACCGGTAGCAATTGAGATAATAAAATAATAAATAATAAAATATTAAAATTATTGAAAGGAGATTTGACAACATACTATCGTACAACACATAAAGGAGTAGAGCAAACAGATAATAATATTCATTTAAATTATCCAATTCAAATATTAAATAATATTAGAGAAGGTCTACTTCCACATGAATTAAATTAAAAAATAAACGCTATTATTATGTTATTACGAAATTTAAGTATTTCCGATGGTTTATGTAACGGAACCAGATTGAAAATCTGGTTCAAGTTCCTCCTCTTCTCTTCTTTTTCTCTTCCCTTTACCTTTTGATCTTCATTTTTTTCCGTTATTATATGTTATTTTTGTCTTTTCCTTTTCTCCTTTTATTATCTTCCTTTTCTCTTCATTTCCTCTTCATTTTCTCCTCCTCATCTCTTCATTTCCTCCTCCCTCACACCTCTTTAAAAAATCCTCAACTTTTTTTCGTTATTTCTACATTATTTTATGTAATTTTAACTCTTCCTCAAGTAATCCATCAGGAATCCTCAAATTTTTCCCTGTTTTTTTAACATTATTTTAAGTTGTTTTAGCTCTTCCTTAACTCATCCTCCTTATTCCTCAATGTACTCATATGTAGAGACAATTTATTAAGTAACATATTAACTTATATCAGGACATTTAATTAAATCGTGATTAACATTTTTATTAAAGGGATGTAAAATACCGACATTACAGTTTTCAAAACTTTTGATTCTTTACCCAAAAGTTATAAATATATCTCTATATCACATCCTTACATTTTTATTGATAAAGAGCCTAATATAGAGATATTTTGGAAAATTTTTAAATAAGGATTAAAAGTTTAGAAAACTGCAATGTCGGTAACTATGTATATATAATGTTATAAATAATATAACCTTTTATATCCCCTTAAATTAAAAAAAATATTACCTGTTCATTTACTAATAAACTTTTACAGATAAATGCTATTCTCTAAGCTACTGAAGCTAAAGGGTAATCAAATAAAATTTAATTAGAATAAAAATTAAATTTATATTGAAACATTTAATAATTTTTTTAATTAATGAACTATTTATATTTTATCTATATATACGACAAAAAAAGTTAAAAGAAGAAAAGATAAATTTCTTTGGTATGGAAAAGAGTATGCATTACATAAAACAAATCATGTTGGTTCGTTTCGGTAGATTATTTTATATGACACTTTTCGTAGTGTCTACTTCCTCGTTTTAAAACGGAAATGAGATTTGCTTCTAAGCTAATAGCTTAGTTTTGATGATAAAGCAGATATTATTAACTCAAAAAAATTTTGTTATATTAATATTTTTTATATTATCTCTATTTTATTTTTAATAAAAAAATACGAACATTTCCTATAAAAAAATAAATATAACCATATTCATAAAGGATTGTAAAATATAGATTATTTACAACAAAATTAATTCTGAATTCATTAAACAATAAATTTAGACATTATATTCAATATCTCAATATAATTTATAGTTGTTAAGCAATTCGATTTTTCTTTGATGATAAGTTTTAATACATTGCAGTCTTAGTTCTTCTACTGTTAAGAATAAATTTTCAATAAAAAAATTTGTTTTTTTATTCACGTAGTACTTTCTATGAAATTTTTTTTCTTTTTTAGTAAGAAAATAAAATAGTTTACTGAAATTGTTCATTTTAATTATATTTTGTTAATGAAAAAATAAAATTAAAAACTATTGGTAATAACTATGGAAGCGCTGACTAACAGCTTTATTAAGGATTAAATAAGTTATAACAAGTTACTGATGTACTAGATAATAATAGATTTTATTATAGGAATATCAAAGCACATATTCTTATATGTACGCACGTGGTCAGCATTCGGACAAACCGAACAGCACACTGTCTATGCTCATATACAGTAGAGGCTTGAGTCCAAAGAGTATATCTAAATTTCGCGCGCAACTCTATATTGTACACGCTTCTCACATATACATACACACAAGAGCATACATTGAAACTTACATAGTATTAACAAAAACTTTCGATATTTATTATTAATTTACAGCTGATGATATATTCGCTAAATTATAATTTTCCAAAAATTTATAAACTTTCGGTAAAAAACAATAATTTATGCACAAATATTACTTTTAAGATGATACGATTAATAATTGTCCACAAATACAAATTATTTAACCTCAAATATTTTGTTAATTTTAATATTTTTTAAATTCACACTCTATCAGATTGAATTGTTTCAAAATGTAATCAATGAAAAAAAAAATTAAAAATATATTTTTTTCAAATTTAATATTGTTTTTACTTTAAACTTTAATTGCTTTAACTTTCTTAAACTTTAATTACCAAAAGAAAAATATTTAATAATCTTCAAAAAAATATTGGTTCGAACTCAGCTATTATTTTTTGAAACAAATGCTACCTTGTCAATTAGAATAAAAGAAATAGAGATTGAGACGGAGAACCTGGGTAACACTTTAACGTTGTATATCTATACGTATGAAAAATTTGATATATATATATAGATGAAAAATACATGGGATCTAGTGGCGTCCTTAGTAGCTAGGTAACTCACTTATGGCAGAAATTTCCCATTTAATAGTACACTTCTATAAGCGTCTATATTCGTTGTGGAGACGGAGAGACGGAGATAAAGAGATGGAGACGGAGAAATGGTGACGGAGAGAAGGAGACAGAGAGACGGTGATGGGGAGACAGATACGGAGAGACGAATATTGTGTATGTGGGTATGTGTATGTTAAAGGTGCACGTGTATATGTGTATGTATGTATGTGACAAAAATGCGAAAGATATTCACGTCAGAAAGAAAAGTTTTAATTCTTCACTTTAATATATATATATATATATATATATATATATATATATATATATATAGGTCGTTTTATGACAATTTTTCCCATGTATTTTAATATTTATTAAGAAAGTTTTGAAATCAATTGAGCATTCGTCGAATACTTCTGTATTTAATTCATTCTTTTCAAAATAATATTAAATTCATAAAAATATCATTACACTATCTTTTAATTTTCGAATGTAATAAAATTTCTTCAAAGCTGTTGAATATTATGTTTGTTATTTTTTGTTTTGAGTCATTATTCAAACTGATGAATACTATTTTATTATGTTATTATTACTTTTAAAAAAGTATATAATAGGCGAGTTTAGTTATTAAACAGTATAGTATTCTTTAGAACATTTTTTCTAAATATTTCTTTTTTTTTTACTACATACATCATATTTTTTTTTAAATTTCAGTTCTTGAGAGTACTTAAATGAATTGAGTAATTATTATTAAGTTTATACCTTTTAATAGATTTATCTATAGTCTTTGCTTAAGAAAGTTTTGAAATCAATCAAGCAATTGTCGAGTACTTCTGTATTCAATTCATTCTTTTTATTGATATAAAATTCATGAAATATTTACAGTTTCGGCTACAGAAAGTTTTGAAATCAATGAAGCAATCGTCGAGTGCTTCTGTATTCAATTCTCACTTTTTAATAATATAAAATCCATAAAATGTTTAATTTATATTCTCTTTGATAGACGAATATTTGGAAAAACTTTGCCAAATAATTTTTGAATAAAAGGGATTATTGAGATAAAGATAGCGATGATAGTACACATTAAAATTGAAAAAAAAATGATCTATCAGATCAACTTATTATTTCATTTATGAGCGAATATTACTTCTTAAACATTGATGAACTATATTTGATCTTAGTGATATCTATTTTATTTTATTCCTGATGAAAGATTTACTTAATAAACAATTTCCGAAACGATTAACTGCAAAGTTTCGGTATAATTTTCTATTTAATATGCTACGGTTAAAGACCAAAATTGTGCAATTTTATTTCTAAAAACTTGGCAGAATAGCCATTAGCCTCTAACAACTTATACTTGAGAATTTGCTGCCATCAACTTCAAGATTATTTATGCCTTTTTAAAACTTTCAGGGAAGATACCCATTTGAATTGTAATACTTTCAATAAAATAAAATTATGCATTCTTTATCTCATCACACTATCTTTTTATTTTCAAGTACTGTAAAATATAATTTTACTAAATATCTACAAAAGAACTTGCCAGGCCCGTGGTTTAATATTTTGTTGATGAAATGCTCAATGTGTGCGAGTACTGCTTTATAATTGAATTGTTAGCTAATTCAAGTGTGTTGAATAATAAGTAAAAATATGAATCTATAAACCAATTGTGTACATGTACAATTTTTATCTGTCACAATATATTATCAATGTAAAGAAGTAAAAAATTCAGTCTTATAGAATATGCTTTTGCAATTTTCTATGTTCTAACTTTTTTAAATAAAAGAGGATAAATACTAACTTGTATATAGTAACCTAAAATGTTACACTTTGGCGTTACTTACTTTTCTCAAAAACAAATCGGTAGATTTTTTTTTTCTTGTGCATAGATGTTCATAATAATAATATCTATTGCGCTCAGCTTTTAATTTGCAGATTCACCGTTTAATACTTGAGTAAATAACAAACAACTCAATTGTTACTCGGTCAATATCAGGTTCTACTCTGGCCTGCCGTTAATGGTTTTATTAATTTTATTTTTATATTAGTAATATTATTTATTTTTTTGGAGGCGGGGGGGCGCTGCCCCCCCCGAACCCCCCCGGCAGGGGCTTCGCCCCCTGCACCCCCACAGGGGCTCCGCCCCTGGACCCCGTCCTGCGCCCCGACCTCGACTACCTCTTATGATCTTGATAGCCTTCGAACAAGATTGTACATGCTATCACAGATGCAAGTTTGTCATTCTTAGAATTTTGCGCGCTTGTTAGAAAAATAATATTTTTGATGCTCTTCGCGTGAGAAAATAGTATGCGCAACACGGGAGCATATAGGTGTTTGCCGACGAGTGCGTGTTTGTCGCTTGAGCGTAGCGAGAGCGACAAATCGCACCTGAGCTCTCGCTACGCTCAAGCGACAAACACGCACTCGTCGGCAAACACCTATTTTGCTCCCTTGTTGCACAATGTACTATTACAGCACTTAAAAATAAAAAGATAGTGTGATGAGATGGAGAATGCATAATTTTATTTTATTTATTTATTTATTTCTTTTAATGGGAGACAATCCCTTTTACAAATTTATACATACAAAAATTATGCGCGCTACTAACAGTGCCAATATTCATATATTTATAATCTGATAATTAGCTAATTCAAATATTAGTTGCAAATAATACAAATGAGATGTAACAATAGATAAATAGCTAAGATAAATATACATACAATACTAACACTATTACTTAATTTCTGTTCTAATCTTACTTTTAAATAAAGAGATAGATTGACAATCAAAGTCACAAGATTTTGAATAAGTATTAGCTAAATTACATAGTCTATTCATAATATAGTACCTATCTGCAGAGCGGCTTAAAGATTTAATATAAGAAATGATATTATTCGCATTACGTATATTATATGAAGGATTATAAAAATTTAAACTATTAATCAGTGTTTCACAATCAATATAACCATTAATAATTTTGTATAACAACAAGATATCAGCATGCAATCTTGAGCACTCCAGTGATGGTAAATTAGCCATATCCCTCATAACACCATAATCATGAACAAATCGATGCATGCCACTATCAGCTTCGAATGATAAATATCTCAAAAAATTGTTCTGCACTTTTTCAACTTTATAGATATCCTTCTGCTTGTATGGGGTCCATACTGAGGAACAGTACATTAAAATTGACTTTACATAAGTATTATATAATGTAATGCATGCTCTTATATTTGTAAAGTCAATACATTTTCTTTTAATTAGAAACAGATTTCTTTTAGCTTTACCAATAACTTCATTAATCTGCATGTCAAATGAAAGGTTTTTTTGAAAAGTTACACCAAGGTCTTTGATAAATTCCACATTCTCAATAACATTTCCATCAATATTAAATGTCCAATCCTCAACACTAAAACAAGAGAAAGCAAGAGCCTTACACTTACTAACATTAAATGCCAGTCCATTATCAGTCATCCATTTACTAATCCTATTAATATCATGTTGTAATTTTTCCAAATCAGATTGATCCTTAACTTCAATATAAACTTTTATGTAATCCATGTATAATAGTATCTTTGAAAATGTAACAACCTTAACTAAGTCATTAATAAATACAACAAAAAGCAAGGCAGATAATTTGGATCCTTGTGGAACCCCCGATAGCACACTAATCATGCTCGATCTAAAGGAACCAAGCTTAACAATCTGTTTTCTATCCAATAAGTATGACCTAAACCACTTCAAAAGTTGGCCTCTTATCCCATATTTTTCTAATTTCATTATAAGTAATTCATGATTAACTTTATCAAAAGCCTTTGTTAAATCTGTATATATAGCTTGGATATAAGCATTTTATTAAAAGTATTACAATTAAAATGGGTATCTTCCCTGAAAGTTTTAAAAAGGCATAAATAATCTTGAAGTTGATGGCAGCAAATTCTCAAATATAAGTTGTTAGAAGCTAATAGCTCTTCTGCCAAGTTTTGAGAAATAAAATTGCACAATTTTGGTCTTCAACCGTAGCATATTAAATAGAAAATTATTCCGAAACTTTGAAGTTAATCGTTTCGGAAATTGTTTATTAAGTAAATCTTTCATCAGGAATAAAATAAAATAGATATCACTAAGATCAAGTATAGTTCATCAATGTTTAAGTAGTAATATTCGCTCATAAATGAAATAATAAGTTGATCTGATATATCATTTTTTTTCAATTTTGATGTGTACTATCATCGCTATCTTCATCTCAATAATCCCTTTTTTTTAAAAATTATTTGGCAAAGTTTTTCCAAATATTCGTCTATCAAAGAGAATATAAATTAAAAATTTTATGGATTTTATATTGTTAAAAAGTAAGAATTGAATACAGAAGTACTCGACGATTGCTTCATTGATTTCAAAACTTTCTTTAGCCGAAACTGTAAATATTTCATGAATTTTATATTATTAAGAAGAATTAATTGAATACAGAAGTACTCGACGATTGCTTGATTGATTTCAAAACTTTCTTAAGCAAAAACTATAGATAAATCTAGTAAAAGGTATAAACTTAATAATAATTACTCAATTCATTTAAGTACTCTCAAGAACTGAAATTAAAAAAAAAATAGGATGTATGTAGTAAAAAAAAAAGAAATATTTAGAAAAAATGTTCTAAAGGATACTATACTGTTTAATAACTAAACTCGCCTAAAATCTTCGAGCATATACTACTGGAGGAAGCCTCCGAATGGCAGCAAGCGTTACAAGGCGAAGAGAGAGAAAGCCTCTATTTTGGCACGTGCTGTCTCTCTCTAGCCTGATTTAATTGGCTGCTTCTGTTCCCCACTAAGAAAGTGAGAGAGAGATAGCACGTACCAAAATAGAAGCTTTCTCTCTCTTCGCCTTGTAACGCAGTTAATAGCTGGGAGGCTTCCTCCAGTAGTATATGCTCGAAGCCTAAAATATACTTTTTTTAAAGTAATAATAACATAATAAAATAGTATTTATCAGTTTGAATAATGACTTAAAACAAAAAATAACAGACATAATATTCAAAAGCTTTGAAGAAATTTTATTTCATTCGAAAATTAAAAGATAGTGTAATGATATTTTTATGAATTTAATATTATTTTGAAAAGAATGAATTGAATACAAAAGTATTCGACGATTGCTTGATTGATTTAAAAACTTTCTTAATAAATATTAATATACATGGGAAAAATTGTCATAAAACGTCCTATAGATATATATATATATATATATATATATATATATATATATATATATATATATATCTATATATAGTCGTAAGACAAGATTCAACCGACCCCTCCCCTCAAATGTCTGTCGGTACAGCCCCCCCTCAAATTACGTTGTAATTCCTCTTATAAATAGCCATTTCAAAATTAACGTAACTGAGGCCCTCCTCAGCCCCCCTTAAGTCTTATGGCCCCCCTCACTCTTTATAGCCCCCTCATTATGCCCTTCCCCTCACTATGATATTATGTTTTAGTAATTAGTAATAAAAAAATATTTTTATTATTAATAATATTCTATTATTATAATAACAATTATAAGTAATTGAATATTATTATAATTAGTAATATTTAATTATTATGATTGTAACTGTGACTAATTAATAATATAAAGTTTTTTCACTGCATTTCATTTATATTCTAATATTGAATTTCAATAATGAAAAAAAAAATTATTATTATTAATATTTCATTAATATAATTGCAAACATAACTAATTGATAATACAAAGCTTCCTCTCTGCATTTCCTTTATTCAGATGAATATATAATATTTTTATTTTTATAAATTGTATCTTTATTTTTATTATTGCAAAAATTTACTAATTACAAAAGTAAATTATAAATGACAAAATGAATTTAGCTTAATATCCATAAGTAATTTATTAACACTTGTATTTAAATGAAACATGTTTTTTTTAACTAGAAATAAGATATTTACATATTTATCTTAATAAAAGATTTCTGGCCTTGAGACCAGCATAAAAATATATGGCTGCATTAAAAGCTTTAAAAGCTTACAAATTCATTTCTTATTGTCGCTGAAGCGTACAGATCTATTATTTATTGTCGCTAAAAAAAGGTTATAAAAGCGTACAGATTTATTATTTGTTGTCGCTAAAAAAGCTTATAAAAAGCATACAGATTTATTGTTTGTTATCGCTAAAAAAACTTCAGATAAGCATAGAAATATGTTGTTTGTTGTTGCTAAAGAAAGCTTACAAATTTATTTTTCATAATCGCTAAAAGTAACTTTTTTTTCTAAATCATAATGAGATATTTTTACAATTTTTGGATTAAGAATGATAAATGTAGAATCCTGTAATGTCGGTATTTTATAATCAAAACGAGAACAATATACTTGACTTTTTTTAAATTTTATGTAACGTCGCTGTATTTTAGCTATTATTGCGATGCTAATTAGCGACGGAGATCGTCAGTGCGTTTGTGAACAAAGCACATGCAACGTACAGTGGTGCTTGTATCAGCGTTGGAACTTGTGATCTCGAGATTACGAATCCATAGTTCTACAGTTAATAATACTATTTTTAAAATAAAATTTTTGCAATAGGAAATATTAAAGAATAGGTGTAATATAATTAAAATTAAAATATAATATACCCTATGTGATCTATGTCAACGTATATAAATATACACACTTATAAAAGAAGCCACCAATCACTGTATGAAGTAAGTAACATTTAAATACAATAAATATATAGTTATAAATGTTTATTTTAACCAATTCATTTTGTTGACTTTTTTCAAGTTTTGAAAAAGAATTGTAAAAAACATATACTTTTTTCAAATATATTTGAAATAAAAATTAAAAGTTCATTATTTATATTTTAAATTTTTATATTTGAATTTCAAATATTTCAAATAAAAAAAAATATATATATATATACATATATATATATATACATATATATATACATATATAATATATATATATATATATATATATATATATATATATATATATATATATATATATATATATATTTATTTATTTATTTCTATTACAAGGTTAGTATATTAAAAATAATATTTTACAAAAATTAATATAAAAATTTGAATCAAATTATATTATATGCTTTATTACATTAAAAACTACATCACATCTTATATATTTTCATTTTTTTTTAAATATTAGCAGTTAATTAGTTTACATTGTTTAATATTTTAATTTATTTTATTTTTTTAAATGTGATTTAAATGTAACTATTCTTGCCCAATGCATCATTGGCTGTCTTAAGATCTAAGGAAACTATATGAATTTTATTTTCAAATAATTATATTTCTTGAAAATTTGAAATATATTTTTATGCATCTTACATCTGTAATTTGATTCTAATCTCTTGATAATTCTACTTTACATCTTTTTAAAATATTTATATATTTTCTTTGATCTCATCTAACAATATCAATAATTTGTACTTGATTTTTAATTCTTAAAAAAACACTATTATTCAATCATTAGTAATTAATTATAAAACTTTTATATCATGTCATATTGCCTGTTGGCATATATTTTTATAAAAACTGAAAACCTCCTATCCAATTACGTTTTTGAAGTATTTTTATCGATGAAATTATTTAAAAATTATATATTTGTGATTCCTATTTCTGTTAAAACTAGATTGATACAAATTATTACAGGTTGTAGCGTCAACTACATCAAAATTCGAAATTTCCGTTGTCTTATTTCAAATAAAAAGAATGGAATGAATTTAATTTTTTCTGTAATGAAATTAACCTATTTTTTATCTAACACAATTTTCCCTTTTTTAGCAAATCTAAATTTACTGAATTTAACACAAAATATAAAACTTGATTCTACATTTATCATCTACAAACTAAAGAATTTAAATTTGACTTTACTTTAAATTTAATTTAACTGTGATTTGAAAAAAAAACTAAAATTTACTATTTAAAATCTCAATAAATTTATTAACACAACACTATTGGAATTTAAGATTTTGCACTAATTGAACTTATTACTTTATGAATTCACTGCACTATAATGACAAGAAAGGTTGAAATGAATTTAACTCAATTTGAGGGAAAAAGCCTTAAAGGCATAAAAAACCCTTTTATTAAATTTTACACTGCACTAACTTACAAGTTGAGATTAACTAAGTATTTACGCACGAATATTACGCTCGCAGGCACACGCGTGTAACCTTGTGATTTCTATGTTATTGTGAGTGCAACAGACGTGAAGACGTTGTTGGCTTATTGACTTTAGAAGTCGTTAATGCGTACGCGCACGGCTTTGTTTTATGGTGTGTATCTGTTCGTTAGAGAACGAATGCGATTGATTATGAATCAGCTCTTTAGTACAAGAGCAGCCCTTTAGTACAAAGGCAAGAGTTGTTAATTGTAAGCGTAAGTGGCGCTCGGTCGACAGAGAGAGATATTGCGTGTTAGGCGGCTGACTCTGAACTGAACTGACTTGACGCGTGTCTCTACTTTTATACCTTTACAAAAAGCTGTTCCGAACGTCTTAGAATTTGACAAACTTGAGGTTTGCGTTATCTCTCTGTGCCGGCCGCGCGCCCTTCGGGAAAGCTGTTTTTAAGAAAATGTGTTTAACGAACTTTCTGTTCGTAGAAATATGATGCAACGCAACATACTCCCGGCGCAGGCTGCGAACATGATAAAGGAGTAATCAGGTCGCAGTTTGATATGACATAAATGATACATAGATATGAAATTTTACATTATTCAACGCTCGCAAATCGGTAAAATACAAAGCTTTGTAATGTTGCGCTTATATACGCCGCTCGCAGTCTTGATTGAAGCCACTCGTGCTATGCCATCGTCCCCTGGAAAAACCTCGATGACAACACCCAATGGCCATTTATTACAAACTGTTACATCGTCCATCAAAATGACTACAGAGCCTGGTTCTAAATTTTCTGTTGAAGAGTGCCATTTTTGTCTAGTTTGGAGTTCGTGTAAATACTCCTTTCGCCATTTTTTCCAAAAATCCTGTCTGGCTTTCGTAATGAAATTGTAAGTGGACAGCTTGTTGTCTGGAACTGAAACAAAATTTTGTTCTGGTAAGAAATTGAAAGGTTTGCCTATAAGAAGGTGAGCAGGTGTTATTGGAAGGGGGTCGTTGGGATCGGCCGAAAGAGCATACAATGGTCTAGAGTTTAATATGGCTTCTATCTCAATTAAAAGAGTATTGATTTGTTCATAAGTGAGTTTTTGGTCCTTAAGGACTCGTTTTAAGTGATGTTTAAAACTCTTTACGGCCGCTTCCCAAATACCTCCAAAATGTGGTGACAAAGGTGGGTTAAAATGCCATTGGATTCTTTTAGTTGAAGCATAGTTGTCAATTTCATTCTGAAATTGAGGAGTCATCATCATATCATAAATTTTTTGTAGTTCTCGGTCAGCGCCTACAAAATTGGTTCCATTGTCTGAATATACTTGTTCTGGGATACCCCTACGTCCTATAAATCTACGAAATGCGGCTAGAAAACCTTCAGTCGAAAGGTCAGTTGCTAATTCTATATGAACTGCCTTTGACACCATACAGATAAATACGCAACCATAAGTTTTAATAAATGACCTATTTCTATCTTTCTTTTCCTTAATTAATATTGGTCCGAAAAAATCTACTCCAGTGTGACAGAACACAGGGGATTCCTGAACCCTATACTTAGGTAAATCCGCCATTTTGGCATGAATCAAATTGGGTCTGTGTCTAATACACTCTATACAGTGTCTAATAATCCTACGTACCTGATTCTTACCATTTAAAATCCAATACCTTTGACGAATTTCTGCAAGAGTTGATTGACCGCCTGCATGTAAATTAGCCTCGTGGGCTCGCTTGATAATCATATCAGTGACCTGATGTTTACTAGGTAACAAAATGGGACATTTCTGATCATGAGATATGTTAGCCCCTTTGAGCCTACCTCCTACTCGAATGATTCCTACATCATCAATGAATGGATTTAAGTTATCGAAGGGCGTTCCCTTTTTGTGAGTGCCTAGCGCTTCCTTGGCATGAATTGATAAACGATTATATTCAGTAGAAAATCGTTCGTGTTGAATTAGTAAAAGAATTTTTTGTTCCGCTCTAATGAGTTCTGACACTAATAATGGAAAATTTACCTGATTAGTTTGAGTTTCTACTATCTGCCTATCTTTAGAGATTTTATCCTTCCATCGCAATATATAAGCTACTACCCTAATAAGTCGTTCAAACTTGGAAAATGAGGAATAAATTCCACTGCCCCTGTAGGCTGATAACGAGCAGTTTTCTGTTGTAAGTCCAGGTAAATCAGCCACCGGTACCTGCGTTAGACGCGGCCAACAAATTTCGTTATGTTTTAACCATTTGGGTCCTGATGCCCATAAAGAATTATTCAGAAAGTCCGCGGGGAGTTGGCCTCGCGAGAGTGCGTCCGCGGGGTTATCGTTGGAATTTACAAACCTCCAGCTAACCTCGTTACCTAAAGTCTGAATATCTGCTACTCTGTTTGATTCAAAAGGTCGTAATAAATGAGGGGCCTTCTTTAACCAAGCTAATACTATAGTTGAGTCTGACCAAAGAATAGTCCTATCCATTGTAAAATTTAACTGACTCCTAACTTCTACATACAATTTTTTAAGAATAGAAGCTGCACATAGTTCTAACCGCGGTATAGTTATCCCACTAAGTGGTGCTACTCTAGATTTACTACAAATTAATTGAATAGATATATTTCCTAAACGATCTTCTGATTTAACATATATACAAGCTCCGTA
The DNA here is from genome assembly GCA_017163975.1 of Anastatus disparis. NCBI lineage: Eukaryota > Metazoa > Arthropoda > Insecta > Hymenoptera > Eupelmidae > Anastatus > Anastatus disparis. The sequence goes on from JAFFSR010000327.1 coordinate 1,215,488, forward strand.
TCCGTGTAAACACGCATCGCAAAAGCCATGAATTTCTATTTTAATTGGATTTTTAATTAACGAATGCCTAGAAAAAAAAACTTCTCGTAAAAGTGTTAATTGATCAGCTAAAATTTTCCACCTGTTGTAAATGTTCTCTGGCAAGGGTTCGTCCCACGTAACCTTCGCTGCCCAACATTCCTGAATTAATACCTTAGCATACAATACTACTGGTCCTAATAAGCCAAGGGGATCAAAAATTTTTGAGATTTCAGACAGTAAATTTCTCTTGCTCGCCCTAACCGGTATGTCAATATTTTGCACAGTATATTTTAAAGATCATCTTGAGTATCCCACATGATACCCAAGGTTTTCTGAATTGACTCTTTCGTTATGACACAATCTAAGTTGAAGTATTTTTTCTCTATATTATTTAAAACCCCTTATGATTAGAAGCCCATTTTCTAATTACAAACCCCCTCGAGCTAGTAGTTGAATTACTTCATCTCGAATAGCTAATATTTCATTAAATGAGTTAGCCCCAGATACAAAATCATCTACATAGAAATCGCGCAAGAGCAATTTACTGGCTTTGGGAAAGTTTTCTGCTTCGTCCCTAGCGAGTTGTTGAATAGTACGTATAGCGAGAAATGGAGCTGGAGCTGTCCCAAAAGTAACTGTATTTAATTGAAAAGTTCTAATTTTACCTTCATGATACCAAAAACCTTCTGAAATTTCCTATCGTCTGGGTGAATTAAAATTTGCCTATACATTTTCTCGATGTCAGCTGTAACGACAAATAAGTGTGATCGAAACGAAATTAATTGCTGGAAAATGGTGTTCTGCAACGTTGGTCCGACCATCAATGTGTCATTGAGTGAAATTCCTGTAGAAGTTTTCGCGGAAGCATCAAAAACTACCCTAACCTTAGTGGTTTCACTAGATTCTTTGATTACTGCATGATGTGGAAGATAATATCCCCCTTCGATGTCATCACAGATGGTCATATGTCCTAAAGAAATGTACTCATTCAATACCCTAGAATATTCTTCCTTTAAACTAGGGTTCGAAAGAAGTTTTCTCTCGAGAGAATGGAATCGCCTAAGAGCTTGCATTCTAGACTCACCTAAGTTAAACTTACTGTCCCTAAATGGCAAACGAACCATGTATCTACCTGTTGCATCTCGTTGAGTATGAGCAACGTAGTGTTGTTCGCATGCGACTTCATCTCGAGACTTAATGGGTTCATGATCGAAATCTTCAATTAACCAAAATTTCTCAATGAGTTTATCTAATTTGATTACGTTACAATGATTTTTAAGAGTGTTGTTAAGATTATCAGAATTCCCAGCTGCAATCCATCCTAACTTAGTTTTTTGTAACAGTAATTTTGCCCCTTTGTGCTGAAGTTGGATTTGGCCTTGTGTCAGGATTGTTAATGCAATGTCAGATGCAAATAAGACATCAATGTGTTTTGGTAAGTGAAATTGGGGTCGGCTAACTGAACGCCCTTTGGAATGGTGAATAATTCGCGAGGAAAAGCTTTATTAGGCACATTGTCTGCAATGTTTGATACAACCAAAAATTTAAGTTCGTAGTGTGATGTGTTGTACATAGAATAAAACGTTGCTTGAATGTATTTGTTTGAAACTGTACATAAACTATTTACTGCTCCTATGTTAACTGAACAAGTGTTTTTCGGTAAGTTTAACGTGTTTGCAAAAGATTCGGTAATTAAATTTACAGTGGAACATGAGTCAATTAAAGTTTGTGCCAGAATAAAACCTTTGCTCGCAGTTACAAATTTGACAGTTGCTGTGGTCATTAAGCTTGAATTTAAAGGGTGAGTGACCGCTACATAAGAATGAGATGCTAGTCAGATGTTACTTGGTTTTGAATCTTTGTTTACTGTAAAAGAAGTCGAGCTTCTGTTGTGTTGTTGTGTCTCCTTATCAGTGTGTAATGATGTGTGATGTAGGCGATTGCACTTCCTGCATTTACCTTTACTGGGACAAGGGGTATTGTTGTGTTTACCTAGACAATTACGACAAAGTTGTTTAGACTTTACAAGATCCCATCGCTGTTGGACACTTAAATCTTGCAGTTGAGGACACTTATACAAATAGTGAGGTTGTTGACATTTTGGACAAGAAACGACTAGTGTTGAGGACGAAGTGATTAACGATCGAGCTTCAGTCTTAACTATTTTATTAAACTCCTTGTTTGAATAATGTCTGGGTTTTCGTTTTAAATCTGCTCTGCTTCTGGAATCAGCTGACGAGTGTTCAAGTCCCTGTAAGTTAAAAATGTTGGTTTGCAAGAATGAACAAAATTCCTTGAGAGTGGGCGGCTGGTCAACATCAAGCTTCTCTTGCCATCTGCTCAGCATTCTTTGAGGAAGACAGCGTTCAGCTATTCTAATGACCAAATGTTCGAACGAAACTGGAGTGCCTAAAATTTGTTCAAGCATTGCAGAGTGTTGACGAATCGCATCAAGCAGTTGAGATACTCCTTCGGCTGTTGCTGCTGGAACCCTAGGCAAATCTATTAATGAATTAAGATGATCAACTACTATGAGACGTTTGTGATCGTATGCATCTGTGAGCGCCTTCCATGCCCTCTGGTAATTGTCTGCACTTGGTTCGAGAGCAACGATTTTTAACTTGGCCGATCCGGTGAGAGAGTTCAACAATTGAGTATGTTTTACGAAATCGCTAATGTCAGTTCGAGTGTGAACTAATGCAGTGAATTGATTTTTAAAAGCCAACCATTGATCTGCTTTGCCGTCGAAGGAAGTAATTTTAATCTCCGGCAACTTTGGAGCATCGTGTCGTTGAGTAATTGTTATATTACTACTGTTCAAAGTTGAATTAGCGAGAGGAGCTGGTGTGGTTACAGGTTGACTGAGACCGGTAACGCTGGTTGAAGTTTCATAATATGCGTTAGTTAATGTCCTATATTCGCTGAGTAATTCGTGTTCGGACACAACTACTGCTAAAGCTTTGTGATATTTCTGACATTGAGAATGCAGACTTGAAAGATCCTTTAATCTCAGTTGAGCGTTTAAAGGATTAAAGTTAGGAGTTTTTAAATAAGTTATCAATTCATTTAATTCCTCCCTAAAATTCCTATACTCTTTGGTCGTAGCTGTTACTAACTCGTCTTTATTCATTTTGTTGAAAGATTGTTTTAAAATTTACTAGAATCTTATTTTATTATTTTTTAATAGAACAGGAGCGCGAAACGCGATTTAACCCTGTCTACCTACCCGCTACCAGAACTAGCTACCGTCGCACTCCCCCCTCGAGCCCCTGTGAACTCGGCAGAAAGTCTGCTGCAATTTGTGCAGCAGACAAGCTGTCGTGATTGGGGCGGCGGCAAACAGCGGCCGGTTCCGGTATTTCTAGCTAAAACAATAATGACTTGACTTTGTAAAATAGACAAATTGAATAATTTAATTTGCAAAATTTGAAACAATTTGAAATTGATTTGAAAATTGATTGATTGAAACTTGACTAATGACCACTAATTTATTTACTTGAAATTAATGAAAATGAACAAACTTGACCTGTAGATGTAAATTCTGAAATGAATAAACTAAATTTTAATATTTGACTTGAATTAAAATAAATCAAATTAATGAAAATTTACAAACTTGACCTTTAAATCTGAACAAATAAATGTTAATTATAAAATTGAACAAACTAAATTTTTTGAATTTAATGTCAAATTCGATTTCTTAAAGAAATATCGAATTTAAAAGAATGTAATTTCTTTGCGTTGAATAATTATTTTTTAGTGAATGCGACGTTCAATGGGGTTTAGCAAAAAAAAAAAAGAAACTTAATTGCTTGCTTACGAATCAAAAATGTTGAATTTTCTGTTACTGACAACAGAGTTTTAATCTTGACTGTGATGTATGAGCTTTGTTAATCCTAGTAAATACAAACGGTCACTCTTACACACTTTCGACCTTATACTATATACCTTTGTTTCCTACCTTTGTCACAAAGATAAATTTAATTGGTTTTGATTTAATTAACCTCGTAAAATTATTTTAGTCAATAAAGGAAATGAATTTTTACTAATAAATTTCAAAAAATGAACTTTGAATTTAATGTAAAATGAATTTCAAAAAGACTCAACTTTGAATTTAATGTAAAATGAATTTCCAAAAAAATCAACTTTGACTTTAATGTAAAATGAATTCCAAAAAAAAAGATTGAACCAAAAAAAATCAACTTTGACCTTAATGTAAAAAAAAAGAATGAACTTTGAATTTAATGTGAAATAAATTTTTGAAGTAAAAAAAATTTTAATTTAAATTTTTCAACTGTGAAACAAAGAATAAAACAACTTATCTTTGTGTCCTATGCTGTTGCCTTTGGGTGCTGAGGTCTCCTTGGCGGGCACGATGGCAAGCGTGGCGATGCAGAGTTTGACTTGTTGGCTGATTCTGAGAATCGGTTGTTTTGATGCGCGTGACTTTGACGCGCGCAATTCGTAAACGCTTTTGTCGTAAGTTCAAACCTCACAGGAGGCACCAAAATGTAGCGTCAACTACATCAAAATTCGAAATTTCCGTTGTCTTATTTCAAATAAAAAGAATGGAATGAATTTAATTTTTTCTGTAATGAAATTAACCTATTTTTTATCTAACACAATTTTCCCTTTTTTAGCAAATCTAAATTTACTGAATTTAACACAAAATATAAAACTTGATTCTACATTTATCATCTACAAACTAAAGAATTTAAATTTGACTTTACTTTAAATTTAATTTAACTGTGATTTGAAAAAAAACTAAAATTTACTATTTAAAATCTCAATAAATTTATTAACACAACACTATTGGAATTTAAGATTTTGCACTAATTGAACTTATTACTTTATGAATTCACTGCACTATAATGACAAGAAAGGTTGAAATGAATTTAACTCAATTTGAGGGAAAAAGCCTTAAAGGCATAAAAAACCCTTTTATTAAATTTTACACTGCACTAACTTACAAGTTGAGATTAACTAAGTATTTACGCACGAATATTACGCTCGCAGGCACACGCGTGTAACCTTGTGATTTCTATGTTATTGTGAGTGCAACAGACGTGAAGACGTTGTTGGCTTATTGACTTTAGAAGTCGTTAATGCGTACGCGCACGGCTTTGTTTTATGGTGTGTATCTGTTCGTTAGAGAACGAATGCGATTGATTATGAATCAGCTCTTTAGTACAAGAGCAGCCCTTTAGTACAAAGGCAAGAGTTGTTAATTGTAAGCGTAAGTGGCGCTCGGTCGACAGAGAGAGATATTGCGTGTTAGGCGGCTGACTCTGAACTGAACTGACTTGACGCGTGTCTCTACTTTTATACCTTTACAAAAAGCTGTTCCGAACGTCTTAGAATTTGACAAACTTGAGGTTTGCGTTATCTCTCTGTGCCGGCCGCGCGCCCTTCGGGAAAGCTGTTTTTAAGAAAATGTGTTTAACGAACTTTCTGTTCGTAGAAATATGATGCAACGCAACACAGGTTATATTCCAGGAAGACATTTTGTTCAATCATTTAAACTTTTACAAATAAAAAAGAAATATGAAAAACTAAGTAAAAAAAAAATATATTCATAGAAATCTTTTATAAAAATATAATTCAAATTTACATTGTTACCATCAATTTTATGCAATTCATTTTTCGCGAACCGGCAATGTTTTAACAGAATTGGGTACAAGAAACTTATTTAATTCTACTTTTTTCGGTATTTAAACACAATATCATTATTTTAATTTTTATGCAGCCTTCAAATACTCCTACAATTTTATAAAAGAAATTAATAAACTTAGCTCAAACTTCTTAAATCATCTTCTAATATTGAATAATTTTTTTGCAAAAATTATATTACTAGGTTTGGTATTTACATTGACAAGTAATTCTCAAAAACTTTACTAAAAGATATATTAAAATTGTTAAATCTTTTATTTGTTTTCTACTTACAATAATCATTTACAATTTTAAAATTATAAAATTAAACAAATAAATTTTAAAATGTGTAAAATTTATATGTAATATAATTTAGGTCAAGTATGAAATTTGAAAAAGATGGATGCTTACTGTTGTAATTAAACATAAAATTCAATACATATCATCATTTATACGATTTACCCTAAAAAAAAGAAATATGTAAGGGTGCAGTCAGATGAGTAGAAAAGAGACTGACGAATAGAGGATGCGTAATAGAAACAACCAATCAGCGCTATTCGGCAAGTTTCATGCGAAGAATAGAATTCTATTCTCTATTCCACTGTAGAATGGAAAAGCGAGTCGCGATACGATGGAGGTAACTTTGAACATTTGCTTCGTGGTTAAAACAGTGAGAGGCAATGGGACTCACGATAATCCAGCACCCCAAAGGGAACACAATCCTATTACGTCCACGTCGTTGTTCCTGGGTAACGCTAAAGATGGAATAAGCATATTATGTTATTTAATCTTGAATTTGACCTTCTTCAGATCCATTCACGACATAACAAACTTAAAATATCACTTTGAGTGTCACTTTTTTTAACTGCAGTGTCAAAAATAAACCAAGGTCCCCTTTGCCATGCACAAATTTTTTTTGAACTTTTCTTTTATACCGATACACCAAAAGTCTTCGAAAACCATTGTAATTCAGATAAAGAGCATCCGATAAGTTTTTCAATATTTGACCTTGATTTTGGACCATTCCAACGTCATAAAATCAACTTTCCCCTAGAATAATCTTAGCGTAAAATTAACTAATATTTTTAAATTCGTAATCTAAAATAGGAATTTCTATTACCGAAAAAACATTATTGATCTTAAAATGACCTTGAAATTTCACCTTAAGATCAAGATGATCAAGATCCTTTTACCTTGGAACTAAGATGACTATTTAACACTACTTAGATCATTTGCATTTATCAGCAAACCAAGATAATGCAGAAAAAGGGCATTTGATCGGTTTTTAGACATTTGACCTCGATTTTTGTCCTTGAAAAGGTCACCAAATCAATTTTGACCTCGGATAAACTTATCTTAGAATTTTCCGCTCTTTTCGAATCGGCAGTAAAAAATAGGTATTTCTATTTAAAAGAATGGTCTTGACCTTCAAATGACCTTGAAATTGGACCTTAAGGTCATAACCAAGGGCACAGTTAAATGGCCCCTTCGGTCACGGTCAATTTTGCTCATGACCTTTTTTTTTTGTAGCTACAGTAGGTTCGAAGAAAATTGAGTGCGAAGATTAAAATGGCCCACCGTGTATATATATATATATATATATATATGTATATATATATATATATATATATATATCTCTATATAATAAAGATATATCGCCTACGCCGCCGCCGCCGTGTATAAGAATCTTATGTGCCCTCAGTTAGCTGAAATTCAGCTAAAATTTAGCTGGAAGTTAGCTAAAAGTTAGCTGAAATTCAGATAAAATTTAGCTGAAAGTTAGCTGAGAGATAGCTGAAATTCAGATAAAATTTAGCTGAAAGTTAGTTAAAAGTTGGCTGAAATTCAGATAAAATTTAGCTGAAAGTTAGCTGAGAGATAGCTGAAAAGTAGTTAATTGTTAGCTAATTTAATTAATTGTTATCTAATTTAAGAACGTTCTCTTGGAAATTGATATTGATTTTCAATTTAAATTATTGGATTAAGTAGATCTTTGTAAGCTCTTTCAATTGCGCTCATTTTTTATATAGCATGCCATATTAATTTTTAAATAATCAGCTTCTAAAGTTGCGATATTTAACACAGGAATACTATAGTCTGCCTCTTCCTGACTCACGTTTTGCTTAACGACTTTTTAAGTTTTCTCAGAATTTTTTTAAAAAACCTTTTTTCACGTAATAACGATTCAATCGGTATAAAGAAAAGTTAGGCAAACGATACTAAATTTTGAGTTATTGATATTTGAAAGATAGAAAATGCACGAATTCTATTTAATAAACATGAATTTTGCTTGTGCGTGTAGAAACGTGCTCAAATTATTGCAGCGCCATCATAGGTTAACTTTATATAAAAGAACTACTATTAAGTTGAGTACAACTGCTCGCAAGAGAACGTCCTTAAATTAAATTAAAAGTTATTATTAAAATACCATAGTCAATACCATAGCTGATAGAAGTGGGAAAGTGTGGAATCTAGGTATGTATATTTTCTGGTTCTTTTGTTTTAAATAATCGATAGATATATAATGTTTGAAAAAATTTTAAACAAACATATATTAGTTAAAACAAAAGAAACCATTACATCTGTTTTGACATAACTTATTTCAAAATATATAATTCATTAAGTTTAATAACCTAAAATGGTAGCTAAACATCAAGAAGAAGAAAAGGTAATTTTATTTTTTATAAATAAATTTAGAATAATAGGAATTTTTTTTTTTTAAATAAATAAAATTTTAATAATATTTTTAATTTTTAGGATATTGTGTTGGATTTGCATCCAATTCAATATTTCATAGAAACTGAAAATTCACCCGATCAAGTAGAGGATGAATATATATCGGATAATTTTGATAGTTCTGACCAAGAAACTCGTCCTCTGCCCGTAGCACAAGGGCCTTTGTGCCATGAAGAATCGTGGGACTCGCCCTTGTGCGATTCAATTTGCAAGATGTGTCAAAAAAATTTAGGAGACACGCCTCCTGCAGTGGGAATATTTGTAGGTTATTTTAATATTCTCTTATTATTTAAAATGTTATTCATTTGAATATAATATTTTATTTTTTTAGAGTATTTTTTAAAATAATCGGTCACGCGTGGCTTTTCAATGAAGAAAGTACGAGTTAAAAAAATAAATGACTTCCAGTACTATAAACAATGTTTGAGGTTTTCAACTCTTTATAATGTTTAGAATGACCAAATGAATTGGTCTTTCTTCTCTTTTTTTTCGAAAGTTTGCCTTATGTATATGAGTTGAAATATTTTTTTTGTCAATGGAACACGTGGAGCTTATTAACGGCATGTCGGAGCTGCAGCAATCGAGTTTCGCTTTTTTTATTTTATCAATAACTTTTTAAATTTATAAATTAAACAAATATAATGACTTGTCCGCACTAAAGCTATATTAATACAATAATTTTTGTTAAAATAAAAAATCATTTGGACTTGTTATTTTTTTATGAGTTTGGTTTGGAAATTAGATATCAAACTCGACAAACCTAACCTTAAAATACGATACATTGAAAGTTTTTATTATAACTTTGTATTATAATATTTTGGTGGATTTCTTGAGTTGTCCGCACTAGAGTTTAATCTTACAAATTTTTACTTTGTAGCAAAAAAACTCGATTAAACGCATAATTTATTCATAAGTTAGGATCGGAAATATTATTAGAAGACGGGCAGATTCGTCATGCTCTTAATGCACCTTCGTCGTCGTATATATCACGCATATTTATGGTTCTTGCACTCCTTTTTTTTGGGTTCTTTATTTTTTTTTTTTCAGTTTTGGAAGATTGTCAATGAATTATTTTTTCGGTTAATAGTATGAAACACGGTACACTTATGTTAAAACGCTTGCTAATATACACTTTTGTATAAATCGTGGGAGTGGAATAATTTTACTGTTATTTAATTTGAAGTTAAAAAAAAGAGGACCTTTTTCGTTTATTCATTATTCACATTATGCTACAATATTGAAAGCTATAAATTATATTTATTACAGTTATGTGTATTTAAAATCAAACGCTTATAATAAAATTAAAGAAAAAATTTAGCGAATTATTTGAATAATATAAAAATAAAGCTTTGTTGAAATATTGTGTTCACAAAAAAAAAAATTATAAAAAATATTTTATTAAGATAAAATAATGCTTGCAAGATCGGACTTTGACGACCTTCAATGAAGAAAGTGCGAGTTTAAAAAAAAAAAAAAAAGGATAACCCGATACAACTACTTGGAAAAAAAAAGCCGAGACCGAGATTCGAACTTAGTACCCTAAGATTACGAATCCAACGCTCTACTGACTGAGCCACTCACCAGCTTATCAAAAAATATGTTTTTATTGTTCTTTTTATTATTTTTAACCATTGATTTATTATCTTGTTTTTGACAAGTTAAAATGTTACTTGCGACTCGAAATTTTTCTCTTTCCGTCCACTTGCATACTTATCCAAGAAAATATTATTGTAAACGATCCTTGGAGTATAAAAAAAAATGCTTGAGATCTATTGTGTGTTTGATTGTTGGAAAGCTCATGATTTGTATGTTATTAGCTAGCAGATATACATCCTAGGATCGGGTGGGGTGGTTTAATTTGATGGAGTTGACCTTGACCAATGGAAGATTAAGAGTGTTGTTGAGAACAAGGCCATAAAAGAGATGGAGGCCGAACAGTTTTTATTGTCCGATTTAAATCGACAATCGTTATAAAAACATCAACTGGAGAAACGATTTCAAAATTTATTTGATTTTTCTTTCTCTTTTTCTATTACCAATTCTATTTACTGTACAGTACCATATCGGTTGTATGATTCAAAGTAACAGTTTTATATATTTTTTGTATCGTTTGTTTATTGAGAAAAGGGTAAGTATAAAATATTAAATTGATATAGATATTAAGATTTGTTAAACACCTCGGAATTTATAGTTATTTGCATGCTTTTAATCCGGTAGGTTCAAATTTAACATTTTTTATAAATTTATAAGTAAATTAATAATGTATTTAATAACTAAATTATCTTATTGGTATAACATGCGAAAATAAAAAAAATAAAGTCACAAGAAAAAAACAAAGTTTATAATTCTTTTTAAATTTGTTTGAACTATATTCGTCTTATTAAAGAGTTTAATTAAATAACTATAAGAAGTTTATTATCAAATTAGTTATCACTTACTTAAATGAATACAGTAATAGTTTGAGGTTAAAGTGTTTGGTCAATTGCATAAAAATTTATATTATATATTGTTCAAAATCAGTGCTAATTCTCTTAAAATTAGAATAGAAAATAAATCACCTATTTCCGTTTAAATTTTATTGTAATTTCTATCTCTTCATAACTTTTGAACTGTAAAATAAAGATGTGATCACTCTTAGCGGAATTAAGATTAAAGTGAATGAAATTCATAACTTTTCAACTGTAAAATAAAGATGTGATCACTCTTATAGGAATCAAGATTAAAGTGAACGAAAATAACAGAAAAAAATGGTAATTTAAACATAAAATATAGAAATCAAAATACAATAATTATTTCAATTAATATTAGAAATGAGTAAATGTACATCTGAATTACATAAAATGCTTTATTTCCACCTTAAATATAGCCACTTTGTTAACTTAAGTAATAAATAATCATCATTGTGCATACTTACATACATACATACTTATATACATACATACCCGAATGGAAATTTTTCGGTGTATCAAAATGTATAAAAGTGTATGAAAGTGTATTGAAGCATACAAAAATGTATCAAAGTGTATGAAAATGTATCTAAGAGCGATTTTTCAGACCTTATTCTCGATCCATTTTGATACACTCTGATACACTTAGATACACTTTGGTACACTTTGGTACATTTCTTAAAAAGTGAGCTGAAATTAAATTTCCTCAATTTTTTTGATGTTATACACTTTGACACATTTTGATACACTTTGACACATTTTGATACACTTTTACACACTTTGATACACTTTTACACACTTTAATATACTATGGTACATGTTGATACACTTCTGAGTATTAGCCTAAATTGTTTTTCCTGTTTTATTTTGCACACGTTTGTACACTTTGATACACTTTTACACACTTTGATACACTTTAATATACTATGGTACATCTTGATACACTTCTGAGTATTAAGAAGGGGCCGAACTATCTGTCTTTGTCTAATAGTGTTTTTCATCAATTATGTAAACACTATCCGATATAACAAGAAAAAAATAGCAGCCCCCGCTAGATATTAGCATAATTAGTAAATTTTGTAATAACAACCAAATTTTTTACTGCATAGTTTTCGACTAATTAGAGACCTACTAGCAATCTAGAATATAACCTATCTTTTTTTGGTAGGTCTCTAATTATTCAAAAACTACGCAGTGAAAAAATTTGGTTGTTATTACAAAATTTACTTATTATACTAATATCTAGCGGGGGCTGCTATTTTTTTCTTATTATACCGGATAGTGTTTACATAAATGATGAAAAACGCTATTAGACAAAGACAGATAGTTCGGCCCCTTCTTAACCTTTTCCTGTTTTATTTTGCACACGTTTGTACACGTTGATAAACTTTTACACACTTTGACACACTTTAATATACTATGGTACATCTTGATACACTTCTGAGTATTATCCTTTTCCTGTTTTATTTTGCACACGTTTGTACACTTTGATACATTTTTTTTCTTTTTTTTTTTTTTAAAGATTAATGTATAAAGGATATTGTCCTCTATATGAATAATCTTTTTTCTATGGTGAGGTCGAGGGAGTCCCCGCCCGGTATCTGTTTATCACATTACATCAGGCTAGACTGTCAGACCCACCATACCGAAAACTTTGACTACCGATGGATGGTCAGCCACTTTTGGTGATCAACAATCAACCGATACCCAATGAGATCGGATTTTTGAGAGTCGCGATATAAAATGGCACGTACACTAATTTTCTTTCGAAAAAAAAGTTTAGAGGTACCTGGCCAGGATTCGAACCCATGCCCTCCGCGTTGAAGGCAAGAGCTCTATCCGTTACGCCACCGCGCTCTCTTTATGTAATATAATACATTTTAATAAAACACGATACACTTCGATACATTTCTAAGTAAGAAATTAAAAAATGGTTTTACCATGCACACTTTGATACACATGCGTACATTTTTTATACATTTTAATAGTGTTTAATACACTTTTTAGGCATGAAACGGTGTATTAAAATAAGCCGTTTTCATTTTAGATATTTTCATAAATTTTAATGTATTAATGCCCCTTGGGATAAATGTAAGGTTAATAAAACGACAATATTGAAAAAATTGAAAAATATTTTTATAAATTATAAAAGTAAAATATAAAAAGTAATTTAAAACATAAGAATTAGCAATATATATTTGAAATATAATTTGTAATGAAAAACTTACATTCTATATTAGCATTAAATATTTAAACATTAATATTATTAGAAATTTATAAATAATAAAAGTTTAATAGAGACAACTTCAAAAAATAATTATTCTTTTGTAATACATATCAAGTAATGAGATAAGATAAATAATTTATACTAATAAACACATTTTTAATTTAATAACATTATTAAATATAAATATTTAAACATTGTTGTTTCTAAGATAGTTTTTTTTTATAAATTTTCATTTGTATTGTCTATTGAGACTAAGTTATTTTTTGTAGTCTTTGCAGTCGCATCTTCATTATTATTAGTATTATTGCTGTTTCCATTTTGCACAGTCAATATGTTACAGGGATCTTGTTGATTATTTAAGGAAGAGGCTTTATTTAATGGAAATTTATTTTAGTTAAAATTTTTAAAATGTATCAAAGTGTGCAAAAGTGTATCAAAGTATGCAAAAGTGTATCCAATAAAAACGACATTTTTCCTTTATTGGAAAAATGTATGAAAGTGTATTAAAGTGTGCAAAAGTATATCAAAGTGTATCAAAGTGTGCAAAAGTGTATCAAAGTGTGTAACACATAGCAAATGTAGAAATTAATTTTAGTCAACATTTTCGAAAAGTGTATCAAAGTGTATCAAAGTGTGCAAAAGTGTATCAATGTATGCAAAAGTGTATCCAAGAAAATCAACATTTTTCCTTTATTAGAAAAATGTATGAAAGTGTATCAAAGTGTATGAAAGTGTCCAAAAAATATATGAAAATGTGCAAAAGTGTATTAAAGTGTATCAAAGTGTATATCATTAACGAATATAAAAAATTGATACCAAGAAACTTTTTTTTGGAAGTGTATAAAAATGTATGAAAGTGTATCAAAGTGTACCAAAGTGTATTAACATTTGGTCCGAAATATCGCTCTTAGATACACTTTGATACACTTTGATACACTTTCGTATGATTTGGATACATTTACCATTTTCACTGGGGTACAACAAGCTAATGCATTTCTTTTTTTGAAGTTCAGCAATATAATGAAAAGAAAGTTTAAATCTATTAGTACAAGTGTAGTGTCCGTTTTACATCTCCTTAAAAAAAACAATCTTATTAGATAAAGATAGAAATTAAATTTTTTTATACAAATTACAATGATATACATCTGTATCATGCACAGTATCCCAACTTTCTACAGAATTTTTATTCTCAGAAATTTTTTTTTTTCTTCATCGCTTGAATCCTCTAAGCTGTAAAGATTGAAATAAATATTATATTACATTGTTATCATTTTATATATTATTTTTTAATAATTAATATTTGCATAAAATATATATTACGAGTAGTAATTTTTTGAAAATGATGCTTCTTCAGAGTCGTCGCTTGCAACTGATTCTTTTTTCTTGGTACCAATAGTTCAGTTTTTTTCTAATTCATCTAGAATATCGAATTTAAATGTTATTCGAAAATTCAAGTATGTAATTTCTTTAATCTAAAATAATCAAATATTAAACATAAAACAGTTGATTTTTAGACATCAATGAAATATTATAAACTAAAATTTTAATGTAATTATAGTAATTGAAAATAACCTTTTTAAAAAAACTATAGGTTATTTTATACTATTATTCTACACATTTTAATATAAAAATTTATACACGAACTTTAAATATAATATCTTACGATAAGTGTTTTTGTCTTCATGTGAAATTTCACGTTAAACAATTTTATTCTTGTGTGCGTTGATGTAATTTCTTGTTGAACAATGCTTTTTTAGTATGACATAGATTTCCCTTCTGTTTTAATTTTGTGTTGATACACAGAAAAAATAAATCGGGAGAAATTCATTACACCCTTTACTGCTATGATGCGCGCAAGCAATGATTCCAGTGTATACATGATCGATTTAACAGTACTACCCCGTCAAAAACGTTTAGCTAAAAAAATTAGTTAAAAATATAGCTGAAAATACAGCTGAAAATATAGCTATATTAAGCTGGAATATAGCTATATTCATCTCGATTTTTCAGGTAAAAATCCAGTTATTTTTTAGGTAAAAATCCAGTTAATATTTTGAGTCTCTTGTAACAGAGGAAAATACAACTGTATTTTCAGCTGTATTTTTAGCTGTATTTTTAACTGTATTTTTAGCTAATTTTTTGAGCTAATCGTTTTTGATGAGGCGAACAATAGCTGATAATATAGATAAATTTTCAGCTATATTTTGAGCTGTATTTTTAGCTTAAATTATTTTATAATTTCACGGGATAATAACTCGTTAGTTATTTTCCTGTAAAAGAAAGTTCCAAAAATGAGGTGAACCTCGTAGTGTCAGATCTCCGAAGATCGAAGAGCTTCTACGTTTTGGCACAAAGTATCTTGCTCTTTTATACCTGTGTCCTCAAAATTTGTCGATGGAATCTTAAAATTTAGAGAAACGCCACCTTGCGACGTAGCATTAATCAATAATTAAAGACAGGTAAGTTCACTTCACGTCACTAGGTGGCGGATCTCTAAATTTTACGATTCCATTAACAAATTTTGAGGCCATAGGTATAAAAGAGCAAGATACTTTGTGCCAAAATGTAGAAGCTCTTCGATCTTCGGAGAGCTGACACTACGAGGTTTACCTCATTTTTGGAACTTTCTTTTACAGGAAAATAACTAACGAGTTACTATCCCGTGAAATTATAAAATATAATTTAAGCTAAAAATACAGCTCAAGATATAGCTGAAAATTTAGCTATATTATCAGCTATTGTTCACCTCATCAAAAACGATTAGCTCAAAAAATTAGCTAAAAATACAGTTAAAAATACAGCTAAAAATACAGCTGAAAATACAGCTGAAAATACAGTTATATTTTCCGCTGTTACAAGAGACTCAAAATATTAACTGGATTTTTACCTAAAAAATAACTGGATTTTTACCTAAAAAATCGAGATGAATATAGCTATATTCCAGCTAAATATAGCTATATTTTCAGCTGTATTTTCAGCTATATTTTGAACTAATTTTTTTAGCTAAACGTTTTTGACGGGGTACGTAAATACAACAAAGTTGAGAGATGCTTATCGTAACGGTAACCTTACAACGTTATGTTTTTGACGTATATTATGACAAGTCAATAAATTAGTGTCAATTGAATAGCGAGATTGTGCAAGTAAATTTCTTTCGTTATATTATTTAAATATTAATGTTTTATATTGTTATTAAATAACCTATTTTTGTTTATTTTTTTTTGTTTTATAAATAATTAGAATTTTTTAAACAAAATTAAAATGAATATAGTCTATTTACGCAGATCGAACATTTTTTTTTAGTTTATTTTAATCTGTCAAATTAGAAGGTTCATATAAATTAAACGCGAGTTAATTATTTATCGTAAATTTTTAAGGAATCGTAAATTTTAAAGGATCGCAAATTTTTGAGTTTTTTTTAATTTAGTTTGTTTTATTCACAATTTATTATTTTAAATTTTATTGTGCAAATACGGATAAGAAGAGATAATCAAGAATATTTCTGAAGTCAAGACAATATAAATTAATAGTAGTTTTCAAATTTTCAAAACGGAATAAATATAATAATATTATTATATTTTATATTGTAATTGTTTTTAAAAATAAGGTGAGTGAAATTTTGAGAAAATGAATTGTATAATAAAAATAGAAAATTTAATAAATGATATGTATAGTCATAAAGTTAATAACGTTTTATTTTATAACAAATGATACGGTATTCCGAAAATAATATAATTTGAAATTAATGATTGAGAAAAAATTCAAAATTTTAATAACAAATGTTCCCGCAGGGGTCTTTATTTCTACACATTTTGTGACAAAGTTAATTAGCTGATTTTCGTATTCACGATTATACGAGTTTTATTATTCGTTATTTCTGCGTAAGAAGAATTATTATTCGTGGAGTGTTGTAAATTAATGTTTGTGCTAAATAATGAATTATTATGTTAATTTTTTTTATGCACTTTCCGCGTAGTGTACATGGAAAAACTTTTGAATGTTATATACAATTAATTTTTTCCAGTAAAATTAGAAACTTATAAAATTGAATGGATTGTTAACTTTTCAAAATAAAATATTGATTTTTTATTAATATTAAAATATTTATCAATAAAAATTTATTTGAAAAGTGAAAAAATTATAATTCACTTTTTGCATGATGTACTATTTCTTGTTTTTTTTATAAATAAGCCCAGAGAGTGTAAATTTGGGCCTTCAAAATAAGGATAGCGTCCAAAAATGAACTAAAATTTTCGCATTTTGAAAAAAAAATTTTTTATTGAAAAATTGATTGAGTTACGGCAATCATATAACTGCAATTCATTTTGAATTTTATACGCTGTCTTCTCATTTAATATTAAACAGATTTTAGGGTTACAGGAAAAAAATTGTTGCCCAAGTCATGATTTATATATACGGGATATCGGAGTTGTTTAAAATAATTTTCGCTTTTTTATTTTATTTATATCTTTTTAAAATCATTATTTAAGTATATGTAATGACTCGTCCGCACTAAAGCTATGTTGATACAATACTTTTCGTTAAAATAAAAATTTAATTGAACCTGTTATCCTTTTATGAACTTTGAAGCAAAATTAGATGTCAAGCTCGATAAACCTCAAAATATTATATATTTAAAGATTGTTTGTAACTTTATATGTATAATGTTTTGGTAAATTTTTTTAACTTGTCCGCACTCGAAATTAATATTGCAAACTTTCTTACAGTAGCAAAAAAATTTGATTTGAGACACCCTTTACTAATAAACTTTAAATGAAAATATTATTAAGAGGAAGGAAACTCCGACATGCTGTTAATGCATAAATAAATATTCCCATAATTTTTTCATCAAATACTTTTTTCAATTAAACATAATTAATTTTTTCGTATTTACAAATATATTGTAATCAAATAGACGATAAGTTTACATCAATAATGTTGGAGATGAAAGTAAGTCATTGATGAAAATGTTTATTGATTATATACGCACAAAAATTAATTTCAATTTCTTTCGAACGCAAATTAAATACTACATTTATTATATGTACACAAACAATTTTTTAGTTATTAATTAATGATTTTAATATAATAAAAAAATATACATAATTGTATATATGTATATATATTCTGTAATACAAATATTCTTTTATATATCAGTAAAAAATTGAATAAATTACATAACAAAAATTTTTTATAAATTCATTTATATTGAATTATTCTTAATCAAAATGTAGATAATGTCAAACAAAAGAAGTTACGATGAAAATAATAGTGGAGAAAGCTCACAAAAAAAAGAAAAGAAAATTCCTTATAGCACAAATGAATTTTTAAATAACAAATTAATAGTTAGAGATAAATCTGGGTAATTACAATAAAAAATTATAATATTTTAATAAAATATGTTATAAATAATTAAAAATTATTAAAAGTTAATATTTATAGATACATCGTTGGATATATAGATAAAATAATAGAAAGACAAACATTTATCAATAGAACAAACAAAACCCAATTTTCTGTTTTTAAATTTATTTTAAATAATTCCTATGGAATGAAAATTCAATGTAATATTTATGATGATAATATTGATAAATTTTCTAATCAACTAAAATTAAATGAAGTAATTTATTATAATAATTTTTATCATATTTTCTATAACTTAATTATATAATAATTTATTATATTTTATTATTATATAGAAAATTTTATTAGAAAATGTTACATTTATAAAAGCATCAAATTTTAATAAAGGAAACTATAAAAACGAATTGAATTTGAAATACTATTCATCAATTTTAAATTTAGGTGAAATCAATATTACATAGTATATTAAATAAATTATATATAAATTATTATTATTTTATTTTATATTTAGGAAAAGCTGATGTAACAAAATTTAAGAAACCAATAAAAAAAAATTTAAAAGAAATTTCAGATATTGGATTAATAAGTAAATTTATAAAATATAATATATTTTTTAATAAAACAATATTATAGATATATAGATATAGATATTTATTTATTTTGTAATAAGAGTACAAAAAGGCGTGTAATACATGAAATAGTAAGTAATAATTCTATAAAAAGTATTGCACATAATAAGATAAGATATCACAGTCAATTATTAAAATTAATATATAATACTGTATCAGTAAGTCACCATGTAAAAGTGATATCACAGACTATTCTAAATACACGCAGAAAACATAAATTACAATAAAAAACAGTCTTAAATATCTATCAGTCATTGAATTAAAATACATAATTTAAAAGAGGAATCACTGTCATGACATCAATAAAAATAAAATTGGACAATACTATAAAAATAAAATTGAACCAGGGTTGCAAATATTTAAATCATTTTGGGCTTTCAATAAATTTTAATTCACAAATCCTTTTTGAATTCGTAATTAGAGTTTTATTTAAATAACAATTCCTTTTAAATTAATAATTAAAAATATTTTAATTAACAAATCAAAATCTAATCGTGAATTGAAAAGGCTTTAATTAAAAAATCAAAAGGAATTCTTAATTAAATAAATTTCAATTAAGAAATCAAAATGTAATCGTGAATTGAAAGGGCTTTAATTACAAAATCAAAAGGAATTCTTAATTAAATAAATTTCAATTAAGAAATCAAAATTTAATCGTGAATTGAAAGGGCTTTAATTCCAAAATCAAAAGGAATCCTTAATTAAATAAATTTCAATTAAGAAATCAAAATGTAATCGTGAATTGAAAGGGCTTTAATTCCAAAATCAAAAGGAATTCTTAATTGAATAAATTTCAATTAAGAAATCAAAATTTAATCGTGAATTGAAAGGGCTTTAATTCCAAAATCAAAAGGAATCCTTAATTAAATAAATTTCAATTAAGAAGTCAAAATGTAATCGTGAATTGAAAGAGCGTCAGTTATGATTATGATTTGTGAATTCGAGGGCTTTAATTAAAAATTCCATAATTCCTTTTTAATTAAACGTTTTAAAGGAATTTTCATCATATATATGTATATAGAAAAACAGATGTGGACGCGCACATACATACGCACCTGGGCTCATATATATGCAACATTTCGTGTCGACCCAAACACACACATACAGACAAGTTGATATATATATATATATATATATATATATATATATATATATATATATATATATATACATACATACATACATACATACATACATACGTGAGACATTCCACGTCAATTAGAACGCACCCACAGACAGGTTTATATATATGGGACATTTCATGCCAATGCGCATGCACACACACAGGATTATATATGTGTGTATATATATATATATATATATATATACATGGGACATTTCGGGTCAACTCCTACGTACTCATGATCACAGGCTTCTCTATATATATGGAACATTTCATGACAACTCTCACATACCTATCCGAGTTCCTTCAGGTTCGCATATATGGGACGTTTCATGTCAATTTTCATTCATGCACACACACGTTAATATACATGGGATTTTTTATGTAAATTTCAACGCACACACATACGGGTTTATATATATGGGACATTTCATGCCAATGCACACGCACACATACACACACACAGCATTATATATATATATATGGGACATTTCAAGTCAACTTGTACATACTAATAATCACAGGCTTATCTATATATATGGAACATTTCATGACAACTCTCACACACCTATCCGAGTTCTCAGGTTTTCATACATGGGACGTTTCGTGTCAATTTTCATTCATGCACACACACGTTGATATACATGAGATTTTTTCTGTAAATTTCAACGCACGCACATACAGGTTTATATATATGGGACATTTCATGCCAATGCGCATGCACACACACAGGATTATATATATATATGGGACATTTCATGTCAACTCGTATGTACTCATAATCACAGGCTTTTCTATATATATGGAACATTTCATGACAACTCTCACAAACCTATCCGAGTTCCTTCAGGTTTACATATATGCGACGTTTCATGTCAATTTGCATTCATGCATACACGCTTTTATATACATGCGACTCTTCATGTCAACTCATGTACGACCTTACTGACAGGTTTTTGCATATGTATATATGGTCCATTTCATATCAAATTGCTCACGTTCACCCGCAATTTTTTTGTTTATATATATATATATATATATATATATATATATATATGGGACATTTCATGTCAACTTGCACGTACTCGCAAGCACAGGTTTTTCTATATATATATGGGACATTTCATGACAACTTGTACACACCTATCAAAGTACCCTTAGGTTTATATATATGAGACGTTTCATGTCAATTCGCATGCATGCACACACGCGTTCATGTACGTGGGACTTTTCATGTCGACTTACAAGCATGATATAAACATATATATATATATATACCTAAGGGACATTTCATGTAGAATCGCACGTACACACACAGGTTTATTCAAGTTTATATGGAACATTTAATTTCAACTCATACGCACACGCACACGCTCACACATACAAACACATATTTGACTTTATATCTTTACCTTATCGATGTAGACAATATTTAAAAAATAGTTATTTATTATGCTGTGGTACCCACGATCGCCGTCTTTGGATACCTAGGTGTTAATGACAACTTAAACATCATCTACAGCTAAAACTTTTGAAATTCAACTTATAGTTTAATAACTACTTTGAAGTTGTTTCAAATGTTATCTAGCCAAACATGGATGTTCCGAGTAAGATAAACATTGTCTACAAGAATATCTTTTGAAATTTAGCCATTATTTATTAATAACATGTACGTTTCCCGAGATGACATCTCACAATATCCAGGTGATCCTGGCTACCTGGAAATCGTCTACATGAATGAATTTTGAAATTTTTCATACCGATTATGAAGTTTACAGATATTTGCAGGGACTATGTCAAATGAAACTTGGAGATTCTTTTAGATTTCGATTCTAAGGTTGTTTGATTAGGTCGGAGAATACTCGGAAATAAAAAGATTTTAAAAGAACAATTGTTTAAGATTCATGCAAGTTCCATGAAATATGTTGATTTACTCGTAGTCGATACCCATATATAAAGATCATTCATACAAATCATCTCGCATATAAATTTGCGGCAGTATCCCTACTAATTTATGAATTTTTCGTTCGAATAATGCCAGCGAAATTTAACTTCGAGAAAGCATATTACTATTGTAATTAGTGAATAATTTTAACATTTTTTCATCAAACATCATTCCGATATACAGGTAATAAGCGCTATTATTTAAAAAATTTAAAAAAAGTTAATTTATTTATTTTATACTTTTTAGTCTATTTATTCAATTATTGTATTTTATTTTTAAAGCATGTTTTTAAAATTTTGTATTTTCTATTTTTAAGTTAAAATTGTTTTTATTATCATTTAGAGTTACATTGCAACCAGACTTTTCGAAGATTACACTCAGGTACATCCGTTATCGGCGACTTAGTACTCCAGTTCGACCTCTTCATCCTAAATCATTATTATGCATTATAGATTCACTTTCAAACCTTGAATTAGGTTTTAGCAGCCCCGAAATCCCCCGGGGAACCCACCTCGACCCAGAGAAAGCCTCCCCACTTGTACTTCCTCTGAGACGACGTCCATGCGTATTCTGGACAACGTGCATCACTTTGTGGCAATTGTTTGATCTCAAATTCGGTTTTAGCAACCCTGAAAACCCCCGAGAAACTCGCCTTGACCCAAAAAAAGCCTCCCCATTTACACTTCCTCGGAGATGACTTTTCACACCCATTATCATCAACCTGGATGTCCAGGTACCAAAATGACAACTGATTATTGTATTGTCATCCAAGACCAAAGTCTATGCCAATTGTCAGAATTTATATCTGTCAAAAAGTGCCTGAAATCGAGCGCGCAAGATTTGATTACAGACAGACAAACATGCAAACAGACATGAAGGCGAATATAAGAAAAGCGTATATAAAAAAATAATATTTACCTACGTTAAGTCTGCTTTGAGACTAATTATCTTTCGTTTTTTATGACAAAAACAAGTAAATTGAATTTGAGAAAATTTCTATAAGTTACTTAAATTTATGAAAAAGTCAATATAAATTGTCATTTTTGCAGAATTATGAAGATTATGATTATTTTCGCGGAAATTATAAAGTTATGGAAATTATTAATGGAAACGTTTTCGATTGGAAAATTTGTGATTATTGCAGTTGAATTTTGTTACATCATCATCAGTTATATCCTTGTTAAAATGACCCGAAAATTTCTAAAAGAATCGGAACAAATATTTTTCCGGTCTTTAAAGAATGTTTAAGAACTATTATGAAATGAAAATTGATAAATGTTTCAAGTTTTCCGAATCGTTCCGACATTGAAATTTCAATTATAAGCCGTTACTCATAAAATTTGGAAAAGTCTATTGTATGCAACTATTTTTCCAGTGATTCAGTTGTAATTTATAAAATTGTGAATTTGGGTGATTCATTATGTTTCTTTCCGTAATATTTATCTGATGTTGGAGCTACAGCAATCAAGTTTTGCTTTTTTTTATTTCATTAATATCATTTTAAATTCGTAAATTAATAGTATATTGTGTAACGAGTAAGGTTTAGTTGACTATTGCGCACGAGGGCAAGTTGGCGCACGAGCGTAGCGAATAGCGCCATTGCCCGAGACTCTCTCTCTCTCTCTCATATCTGCCGTACGACTGACTCGCAATAGTATATTTCAATACTTTTTGGTACTATTATTTGTAATTAAATTACATACTTTTAGTTCACCAATTTCACGTTTATACGGAATAATTACGATTTCGTTAATGTAAAAATAATACAAGAATAGATGATACGATTTACTTTGTCAGAGGTTAAAGCGAGATAGAGTATAAAATTCATCATATGGTCGATGAGATACAGTATGAGGGCGCTGCGCTTGTATAAACCTTTGCGATTTTACATTAATTAACGCTTTTGCGTGACATTATTTTACAGAATGTAACGTATTTACGTGATTTAATACAAAATAATATTATACATAGCTGTGAAACACACGCCCTCAAAAAACAACACACGCAGCGCGCGCTATTAGCTACTTACTAATAGCGCGCACTAAAGCTATGTTAATACAATAATTTTTGTTAAAATAAAAAATCATTTAAACTTGTAAATTTTTTATGAACTTGGATTGGAAATTATATCAAGCTCGACAAACCTAATCTTAAAATACGTTACATTGAAAGTTTGTATTATTACTTTTATGTAGTATTTTCGTGGGTTTCTTGAGTTGTCCGCACTCGAGTTGAATCTTACAAATTTTTTCTTTGTCGCAAAAAAATGTTATTAAACGCATTGTTTATTCATAACTTGGGATTGGAAATATTATTAGAAGACTGGAAGCTTCGTCATGCTCTTAAAAATAAAAATAATGTTATCTAATTTTAAAAATAATATTAATCTGAATAATATATCCTCATCAGAAAAGTTATTGTAATTTATATATTTTTAGAACCTTTCCAATTTCATGTGTACCACTATGGTATTATATGGGGATATCCATCCAACTTTAAATTCTCTAGTAACAGGTCATTATTTAAACTAGGTTATAATCTTTTGTGCTATCCTGTAACTCTATTTCTGATGTATTTTGTAAATGTGCCACAAACGGCGAAGCAGATAATTCTATAAAAGTAAATTTACACATAAGATAAATTACGGTAATTTTTTATGTGTAAAAATGAATGTTTCATAGAAATATCTACTGCGCCGTTTGTTAAACATTTACAAAATACATCAGAAATAGAGTTACAGGATAGCACAAAAGATTTGAACCTAGTTTAAACAATGTGCATCATGCGGTAACCCAGTAACAGCTGTAATATGACCTGTTACTAGACAATTAAAAGTTTTGTGGATATCCCCATATATCAAAAAATATGATTATGACTTCTTCAGATTCTTTATGAATTTCTAATATATTGAATAGTGATTTTTGAAGGGCATATCATAGTATTAATTAAATTAACTTATTAATAAACTGAAAAATTGCCTAGTATTAATAAATTAGTGCGATTTATTGTATTTATTCACAAAAAAAATTTATAGCTTAGTCGTGTAAAATGGCTTTATTTCCACTATCAAACAATTCCATGGTATGCTTAACTATTTCAAGAGTTAAAAAAATTTAATAATATGTATATTTTTTTATAACTTCAAGATCGTTACTGAGAATCATAAATAATTTTCACGGTATTTTATTAATAGCAGGTCGTACATCTCTATCCTTTTATAATAAAAAAATTCAATTTTCTGCAAAACCTTATGATTGTAGCAAAAAATAAGAAGGAAGCCCCATCTCGTATACTAAAAAGCAATATTTTCTCTTATGAGAAAAAATTATTTTTATCGCTTCGTTTCAAAGAAAACTTTGAAAAACTGAATTGTCCATCCAAACCTCGATATTTTATGTTTTTCAAGGTTTTTTTCAAAAGGAATCGATAAAAAAATTTTTTCCTAATCAAAGAAAATATTGCTTTTTATGATACAAGATGGGACTTTCTCTTTATTTTTTGCTAAAATTATTAGTTTTTGTAAAAAAATCAATTTTTTGATTACAATAGGACATATATACTCGACCTCCTCTTAAGGATCTTTAATAGCTATTAAACTCTTTACAAGATTGTAATAATTCATCTCGATTTACTTCCACAGAGTTCGTGAAGTTTCATTAACCTTTCAATCAATATACAGAAAATATAAAGATTCATCCGTATTCTTAAATGATCTCATAGGAGTCGGTCTGTGGCTCATTCGGTAGAGCGTTGGATTCGTAATCTCGAGGTTCCGAGTTCGAATCCCGCTCTCGGCCGATTGATACAAGCACCACTGTACGTTACATGTGCTTTGTTCACAAACACACTTACGAGCTCCGTCGCTGATTAGCATAGCAATAATAGCATAGCATAAATATAGCGACGTTAAAAAAAAAAAAAAAAATGATCTCATAGATTTATAATCATTTATTTACTAATAATTTAATAAATATATTCATACGATGATAAAACGTGAAAAATATTTCTGAAGAATTTCTTAAAATACAATCTAGAAGGATTCTCCTGAAAACTTTACAGTGCTGTTCAATTCTAAAGCGATCTTAATTGTTCATTAATTGTGAATACGATAAAATTAAGGTTACTATTCCTTAGTAAAACTTAATGAATCAAAAAAGTTCAGAAGGTATCAACGAAAATCATGACAATTTTTTTCATAAGAGTTCACAAAGTTGTATTATGGACTGGTACCAAAAACCGCAAAAAATTAGAAAGGTTCTTTTACATCAGAATCTTTCCAAACCTTAATGTACATGTTCACCGGGGTATTTCACCTGAATACGGAGGACATTTATAACTAATATAGGTAGCTAGGAGAGTTTCCGTAGCCGATGGAGATCCACGGCTCCACCAAAGTTTTTCCTATGTATTTTGGTGCCTTGAACACGAATTTCGAGGGTGGATAGCTGGAAAATAGTTAGGAAAATCTCTAAAGTAAATTTTCTGGTTGTTAATTCTTCGCAGAAAAACATAATTTTTCGTGTTTTTCATCAAATATTAAGTCGAAAATATTCTTATCAATTTTGCCGTACATTGCACCATTTCTCTGTAAAAACATCATAAATATAAAAAAAACTCATTTTGCCATTTTTAATGATTTTTTTTATTTTATTACACTAATCATTGGTGACCAATATAATTAAGAATTTTTACATTTTAATTAGCTAAAATTATTCTTTAATCCACCAACTGTTGATAAAAAAAGAATGGTTTAGGCTGGTTGCGGTCTCCCTTTAATTTTTCACGAATAATTGAACCGCTTATTCAGAAAGTACCGCGCAACGGTGCTCACATGAAAAAGTCAGGTCGGAAAATAGGGGAGATTGCTATAGTAACATTAAAGTCCACGGTTCCAAAAATTTTTTTATATATTTTGTCACTAAACATTAATTTAAAGGGGGTGAAGTCGGAAAATGTCCAGGAAAATTTGTATGATATAATTTCCAAAAATTTGAAAAGTCTATTTTTCAAATAAAAAACATTTTGTCGCTTATTTCATGCAATTTTCATGCCAAAGTTATAAAAAAGAATAAGTTTTATAATTTTTTTCAATTTTTCATATTAGAATGAGACTATTGTTACAGTGCAGCAGAGATTAGAATAGATTTCCTAAAATTTTATTTCATTAGCTAAATTTATGTTATAATTTATAAATACGTTTAATTAATCGTTATTTGTATTTTAATCTTATTACATTTTTTACATGTAGAATTTTTGCTACAAAAACAATATGTACAGTACGCTATTCATTATTTTATGAAGTTTAAAAAACTTGTGTTTTTATAATTTATAAAATTTTTTAACGAAGTACAATTTTTTTTGTGAACTACTCTTTTACTGTTACATATTTTGTAAAAATATATCTTTTTAATAAAAAAAATAGGTATATGATTGATTGAAAATATTAATTTTAATTAATTTAATTTATGTATAACCCTGTTGAAAAAACTCACTGACATGGTAACATTTTTTTTTAACTATTAATAATTGAATTTATTGATTTGTTGATTGTAATTCTTTAATCATTTATTTTATTTCCGCAATTCAATCCAAAATATCCTTAATTTATAATCCTTCAGTTGAAAATTGAGGCAGCACACTAATTATAACACATCCAAAATAATTTATAGCAGCATCATCAGTGTCACAACCAAATTTTAAAATTGCTAAGCATAAACTTTCAAAACGAATGTCAGGAAAAAGTAATTAACATTGTAAAAGAATTTTTTTATTACAGATAACTATTATGGGAAAAACTTTTTTGAAAATAAAATCATATAATCAAATTATCCATCAAAAAGTAAAACTATTCCTTAAAAATCTTTAAGATTTTTATCAGTATTAATATTAGCAATTTTTCCTAAATTAGAATTTTTTTTATTTTAAGTAACATAGAAAAAATAACCTGTTTGTGTAACTGATTAAAAACTGCTCACTTGTTTAAAAAAAAATCTGGTGGCACTCATATATATATATATATATATATATATATATATATATATATATATATATATATATATATACCTGTGTGTGTGTGTGTGTGTGTGCACGCATGTGAATCGACATAAAATATCCCATGTATATGTATATACATATATTCATAAGCCCATGTGTGTGCGTGCATGTGCCTTGACAGGAACAGCCCCATATATATATATATATATATATAAAGAAAAATATATACAAACTCAAGTACGTGTGTCATGCATGTAAATTGACATGAAACGTCCCGTGTATATAAACCTGTGTGTATGTGCGCGTGTGAATTAACATTAAATATCCCATGTATATGTGTACACAGATATTCACACATATATATATATATATATATATATATATATATATATATATATATATATAAACCTGTAAACGACATGAAATATCTCATATATATATATATACCTGTATGTGCGTACGTTCCAATTGACGTGAAAAATCCAATATTTATTAAAGTTTGTGTGCATGCATGCGAATTGACATTAAATGTCCCATATATATGTAAACCTGTGTGTGTGTGCGTTCGAATTGACGTGAAAAATCCTATATATATTAACGTGCGTGTGCATGCATGCGAATCGACATAAAATGTCCCATATATGTAAATCTAAGGGTACACGAATGGGTGTGTGCGTGTTGTCATGAAATGTACCACATATAAGTTGACATGAAACGGACCATGTATATATATATATATATATATATATATATATATATATATATATATATATCAACTTGTCCGTATGTGTGCGTGTGGGTCGACATGAAATGTTGCATATATATGAGCCTAGGTGCGTATGTATGTGCGCGTCCACATATGTTTTTCTATATATATATATATGATACAAATTCCTTAGTACGTTTAATTAAAAAGGAATTGTGGAATTTTTAATTAAAGCCCTCGAATTCACAAATCATAATCATAACTGACGCTCTTTCAATTCACGATTACATTTTGATTTCTTAATTGAAATTTATTTAATTAAGGATTCCTTTTGATTTTGGAATTAAAGCCCTTTCAATTCACGATTAAATTTTGATTTCTTAATTGAAATTTATTTAATTAAGAATTCCTTTTGATTTTGGAATTAAAGCCCTTTCAATTCACGATTACATTTTGATTTCTTAATTGAAATTTATTTAATTAAGGATTCCTTTTGATTTTGGAATTAAAGCCCTTTCAATTCACGATTAAATTTTGATTTCTTAATTGAAATTTATTTAATTAAGAATTCCTTTTGATTTTGGAATTAAAGCCCTTTCAATTCACGATTACATTTTGATTTCTTAATTGAAATTTATTTAATTGAGAATTCCTTTTGATTTTTTAATTAAAGCCTTTTCAATTCACGATTAGATTTTGATTTGTTAATTAAAATATTTTTAATTATTAATTTAAAAGGAATTGTTAATTAAATAAAACTTTAATTACAAATTCAAAAATGATTCGTGATTCAAATAATTTTTAATTACTTTTTTCGCAACCCTGAATTGAACAATACAATAACAAAATAATAGTAAATAATTAAAAAATAAAATAATAATTACATTTAAAAACAATACCGAAGATTTCATGACTTCTAATAAAAACAGAACCACTCATACTTTCCGCATACATTCATCCATCATTCACGCTAATAAATACATTTACACCTTAAATCTATATATAGGACAAAACAAAATAAATTAACACAAAAATTAAAATACTTAAAATTAATTTCACTCGAGGTCGAGTAAGTACGTCCTCAAAGCCGACTTAAACCTGCCGAGCGATGGAAGATTTTTTATATAAGCAGGCAGGGAGTTCCAAAAATGCGCACCTTGAACTTGAAAGGAATTTCTTCCAGTCTCAGTACGCATGAAGGGCACCGCGAAGTCCTTGATCTCTCCCCTAGTGGCTACCCTAGGTACATATCTAGTGAAGAGACTCACTAGATACTCGGGAGTATTCATGCGCACGATTTTGTACATAAGTACAGCCATAAAATACTGTCTCCTTGAATCAGTACGCAGTCACCATATTAATATGCGGCTCCCAAGACAACTTAGCGTCAAGCACAACACCAAGGCTCGTAACGGTATCAGAGAAAGATATGCCGACACCTCCCTCAAGCTCAATCGTTCTTGGCTCACCAGCATAAAAGTCATTAATAAAACGACTACTGCCAAAAACAATAGCCTTAGTTTTGCTTGCATTTAATGAGAGAAGCATCGACAGCCCATCCCGACAACGCCCTGGCCGCCCTCTGCATAATACGAATACCTTCATTCAGATGTTCATAAGGGACCTGAGTATAGATTTGGAGGTCATCAGCATATAATATGTGCTTGACACAACAGGGGTCGAGCGTGTCACGTATGTTATTAATGTAAAGGCAAAACAACAGAGGCCCCAGCACTGAACCCTGTGGAACTCCTAGATTGGTTGTTAGCCAATCCGAATCCTCTTTTAAATGTGTAGAAACCATTTGTTTCCTACCTGATAAATAGGAGTTGATCCACTCGAGTGCAGCCCTAGAAAACCCCATCAATCTAAGCCTCGCAAGCAATTTGGAAGGGGAGATCGTGTCGAATGCCTTACTAAAGTTAAATAGGAGTAGTATCGTGGTAAGTTTCTTGTCAAGACCTGATCTTATGTCGTCTGTAAGTTTAAGTATGGCAGTCTGCGTAGAATGATGCTTCCTGAAGCCAGTCTGCAAAGAGTCAAGTATTTTGTGTGTCATAATATACTCCTGCAGGTGGTCATGGGCAATCTTCTCAAGAACCTTTGAAAGAAAACATAATATTGCTATGGGCCTAAAATCTTTAGGCATTTTAGGTGCAGGGCACTTCTTTAAAGGCACAATACGTGCGCGCTTCCAAAGGCAAGGGAAGACCCCCCGAGCAAAAGAGGAATTGAACAGAGTCACAAGATGCTCTCCAATAACCGGAAGTGCTTTAAGTATCACACTCTGCGGGATGCCATCCCCGCCACAAGCCTGTGATGAAAAAGGCGAAACCGCAAGGATTACATCATTAATATTAATTGGCTTAAAGACAAAACCACTTTCACTACACTCAGAAAGAATCCTTTTACGTTCAGCAGTATCATCGTGTGGCGAGACCGACACCCCCGCAAAATGTGCATTAAGCTCATCTGGAGTGAATCCATTCAAGTCCCCTTGAGGTCCGGATAGGAGTCCCAAGTCTTTTAACTCCTTCCAGACATTACCTCCAGCAAGAGCATCGAATAGTCTATTATGAGAATAATTTGTTTTAGCTTGTTCCGTCCGTTCATCTATTGTTTTACGCAGCTGCAAAAATTCGGAGAGATATCGCTCCTCCTTCGTCCGTTTAAATCTACGATACGTGGTATCTCTCTTGTGCCGCATCTGCGACAACTCTTTATCAATCCAAGGAAATTTATCTTTACCAATTTTAAGTGTTTTTAGTGGCGCTAGATTTTGTATTGCCGCCGTAAGGTTGTCACAGAGGCAGCCAAGTGCAGATTCTGGGTCAACTGTACCAACTGTAAATGGCGTCCAATCACAGCCGGCCAAACTCTGTACCAATAAGTTTGGACAGATATCTTTGTAATTTCTATACTTAATTATTTTATTATCTGTCTTGATGTGATGACAAGAAATACATACATCAATTAAGTTGTGCCGACTGTGAAAATTCGCCGGTAAGTTGCGTGCGTCAAGTACTGTGTCATTATCGTCAACAAGAATCAGGTCAATCCACGTGTGAGACGTTGGAGTGTGATGCGTGGCACCGTGCTGAACCAACTGTAACGAAAGCTCAGCCGACAATTCATTAATAAATTTGGCATCACTGCTCTCACGCAGGAGATCGGCATTCAGGTCTCCCATTATAATTTTATGAGAGTATTCGGAAGCAAAATTTCTCAAGTTATCCAAAAAATCGGTAGTTTTAAAAAAGGAAATTGCAGGAGGTCGATAAATAACAGAAACCAACACGGCTTCGGAGCTGCCCAATTGCACGGAACAAAAAATATACTCAGGTACCTCCGGTTTAGCTTCACTATGATTAGTTTGAGTATCCGAAGTAGCCAAAATAGTGCACTTTCAATTGTCTTTAACATACAAAGCAACTCCTCCACCACGCAAGTTTCTGTCCTGTCTGAATACTTTATACCCTTTGACCCGAATGACGTCATCCGAAACAGATGGACCCAGCCAGGTCTCAGCCACTCCAAATATGTTGCAAGAAGGACCATCACTCAGAAACTCACGTACCTGCCCAATGTGAGCACATTCAGAAAGCACGCTCACAGTTCACCCCTCCTCCCTGTACGACTCTCAGAGGAGGCCCGGTGCAGTCATTGGGGAGAGGCCACACTCGACGTTACTCCATTATTTGTACCTAATAATTGGTTTTTCGACATATTTCGTTGATGTTCAGAGGCTTCATTATTATCACATATATTATTATTATTACACTTAATATTCGATGGAGTTTCAGAATTTACATTAATTACATGCACACCGTCTTTTAATTTCTTACTTTCTGTCAATAAATTATCTAAATCATTTTCATTAAAAAATTTGTGAGCTCTCTCCCCTCTCTCCCTCCTTACCAGAAATTTACCATGTCTGTGCCAAACAAATTTAAAGCCTTTTTCTTTGGCATACTTTTTTAACTTTTTGAAATTAACATATCTTTCTTTAGGCAAAAATTCATTAATAAATATCAAGCCGTGGCGTTTGATGGCTGGAAGACTGCCAAGGAGGGAGGGATTAAGATCCGCTGTCGAAAAACCAGTGAATTGTCGTTTAGCCTCAAACACCTTATGCACCAGGTTCTCCTCAGAAAGTCTAACCAGCAATGAGAACGGACCCCCCGGGCCGCCATTGATCCCACGATCTGTAGACACCTCGTTTACATCATCATGTTTAGCGATTTTCTTAACTGAGATTACATTTGTACGCTTGATTGTCGGAAGAATGGTACCAAGAACGGCACAGGCGTAATCATCAGGCCCAACATTAACTGCTGAACAGTCAAACTCGCCAGAGATCACCAATGTACCGTTCCCAGAGCCACACTCCGTCTCAACTTGACGAGGTGCCTCCTCACTAATTACAGTATGAGTGTGTGGTGTTTGTGGCATTTCTACAGATTTAGATGTGTGTAATGTATGCTCATTCATTCCCGTGAGATCCGCGACGGCCTGCGCCACGCCAGCTACCCCGGTTGTAAGGTCAAAGAAACCCTTGTCCACTCCGTGAAACTCGTTATTAAGAAAAGTTTGAATATTATCAAATTTACAACTAATTGTTTTATTATATGTTTCAATTTTATTATTTAGAGCGGACAAGAAATTCCTTTCCGAAGTGACTATTATTTCCCTAAGTTTGCGATTTTCTTCTAACAGCTGCATCTGCCCAATTTCTAATTTTTTAATATATTTATTCTGTGTATCAATTTTGGACACAATATCCCGCAGGCCTTTGTCAAAATTTTCAACTTGGCTCTCTACAGCCAAAAATCGATCAAAAGAATTTAGTATTGTGTCAAGCCTGCCAGATAGTGCGCCCTCTAGAGCAGATACAGCTGCCTGCAATGAGGAAGAATCTAAGTCACCTCGGACTACATCAGAATTATCTTTCATAAAATTATTACTATTATTATTATTACTCGGGGCAGCGAGCGCAGCGCCACCTCCCAATAGTTTATCAGATAAAGGCATACTTATTCTACTTCTCCCTCCATCCGCCGTGGCACCGCTGTTGTTGGACAAAGTTTGCGATGATAAAGCAGTTTCCACTCTTTCAGGCTGCTTCTGTGAGGTGTTGACAGATGTCACTTTCGAGTCAGTTCTTGATGGTGTAGAGGCACTGATTGGCTGATTAGGAGCAGCTTTGCGTGCGACCTGTAGAACTCCATTAGCCTTGATGCTTCCACCGGCAGACGACCTTGAATTGTTTCTTATTTTTTCCATGCATCTTTTGCACTCGTATTTTGTGCCACTTTCCATTTTTGAGCGAGTCATGCATTGCGCATAACAGCGCTGCCGGCATGTAAAAGACAAATGGAGCTTTGCCATACCCCATTTATCATTAGTGGATAACTTACAGATCGCACAACTGTCCATAACTCCAACCTCTTGTGTATACTCCTTAAAGGGTAAGGTAAACTTCTATATTATTGGTCGAGGAGTAGGTTGAGAAATCAGCCACCAGGACCTCTGCCTGCAGATGAAAATTGCCTCCCAACTAACCTCAAAACTGCAACAATTCTAACCTCTAAAGTGCAGCGTCCTGATGTAAATTATGAGATAAAATGCAAGGACCGCCAATAAAACTGATGATTTATAGCTGAAACGGTGCCTTGCAAATCGAGCGTGCAAGAATCTGTAAGAAAAACGCCCTAGGGCACAAAAATGCAGTACCAGAACAAAAACAACAAGAGTGAAAAATAAAGCGTGTTTAACTACTTACAGATGGAGAGAGAAGTGAATATTAATATAATTTAAAAAGCTATAATCAATAAATTGAAAACTATACAGATATAATTTTAGAAATTCAAGGTTACTTAAAAAATTCTTTCGTGCCAAAAATGAAAAATAACAACAATATATTTTTTTCATCAATAACTGATGGTACAAATAAATTAGATATTTTATTACATACCGATAATACAGATGAGCTTAATATTGAAAGGGGGACAAAATTAGAAATTATTGGAGAGTTGGAAGAATCAGGTTAATAAATTTAAAAAAATTAAAAATAAATATTGTAATAAACATTATCAATTTTTATTAAAATATATTATTTTCAGGAATAACATATATTTTAAAAATTCCAAGTTTTGAAAATATTAAAATTTTAAATGATACTAAAATAGAATTAGAAGATTTAATTATAGCAAATGATATAATTTATAATAAAAAATAGCTAACATTAAAAGTATTCATATATACATATATTTATTAATTTTGTATATACTGTATTTTATATTATATAATTATAACTTTTGAATATTATCATTAATAAATTTTAAAAATTTTATATTATTTTCAGTGAACAATTACAACATTACAATATTAACATCTGTGTGTTTATAGTTCAAAATTCTCGTCTTCGTAAATAATGTACGTAAATAAGAACAGTATTTATTTTTAAACATTATTTTTAATAAAATTTCTTTATTTATGAGGTACTATCGTTCGATGTTAACATCTGTAGATCAATAAACATTTCTTTGTGCTTCAAAATTTTTAAAAAATTTGTCTTCTTAATTCAAGTACGTAAATAAGAATATTCTTAATTTTTAAATATAAGTATTCATCATATTTCTATATTTATTAAGGTATTAAAAATCTATTAATTAATTATTTCATAATTTTCTAGATCAACAGTTTATTCAATAATACATTTTTTTCAAATTTTTTTTATTTTGTTAATCAACAATGGATAATCAAGGTCAAATTCAAGGTAATTAAATGAATTTTATTGTTTAAAATAAAATTATAATCAATTTTAATAAATAAAAATATTAATTTTAGATTATTTAAACTGTGAAAAAAAATATTATGATTATTTAAAGAAATTAGATAATGAAGTTGAATTAGAAAATGTAAATCTAAAACTAATGAAATTGAATGTTAATAGTGTTGTTATAAAAAAAAAAGAAAAAAAAAATTCGAAAAAAATTAATAAATAATTATAAAATAAAACGAAATAATATTTTTTAATTTTAAGATTAAATTTAGTAAGAAAATAATTTAAAAATATTTCTGAATTTAAGAAAATATAAATTTATATCTTTAATCCTTATTGAATCATTTATTAAATATTAATTACAATGTATTATTCAAATTATAACGTTAAAATTAATATCAAAGCAGATGGTAATTGTTTATTTCGAGCCTTTTCATATTTTCTTTATAATGATCAAGAAAATCATAATAAAGTTAGATTAAAAATTGTAAAATATGTTATAAATCATTGGTCAACTTATGAACCATTTTTATTAGGTGATGAATCACATGATATAGCAATTATTGATTCAAATACTTATCAAAATTATATGTCATCTAATCATGTTTTTGGCGGAGAAACAGAAATATATGCTTTTGTTAAAATTTATAATATATTTATTTCCATTTATCAAGAGGGATTTATAATTCCTAGAGAATATGGTCCACAAAATTCGCGAAATAAATTAATACCTCTATTATCTGGAATGATTGATACTGGACATTATGACATTATAGATTATAATAATACATATTTTAAGAAAGATTATAAAAACTTTTATCATAGAAATTATTATTCAAAAAATAAAAATTTCATAAATAGTAAAAGATGTATTGAAAATTTAAGTGAAGTAAAAAAAAAAAAAAAAAAGACAAAAAGATCTTATTTCTAATATGAATAAAAAACAATTAGAAAAGAAAAGAAAGAAAGACAAAATTTCTAACATGAATCACGAAAGATTACAAAAAAAAAGAGAAAAAGACAAAATTTCTAACATGAATGAAGAACGAATACAAAAGAAAAGAGAAAAAGATTTGATTTCAAACATGAATAAGGAAAGAATAGAAAAGAAGAGAAAAAAAGACCAGGTTTTTAACATGAATGAAGAAAGAATGGAAAAGAAGAGAAAAAAAGACCAGGTTTTTAACATGAATGAAGAAAGAATGGAAAAGAAGAGAAAAAAAGACCAGGTTTTTAACATGAATGAGGAAAGAATGGAAAAGAAGAGAAAAAAAGACCAAGTATTTAACATGAATGAGGAACGAGTAGAAAATAAGAGAAAAAAAGATCAGGTTTTTAACATGAATGAGGAACGAATGGAAAAGAAAAGAAAAAAAGACCAAGTATTTAACATGAAAGAGGAACGAGTAGAAAAGAAGAGAAAAAAAGATCAGATTTTTAACATGAATGAGGAACGAGTGGAAAAGAAAAGAAAAAAAGACCAAGTATTT
Organism: Anastatus disparis; assembly: GCA_017163975.1. NCBI lineage: Eukaryota > Metazoa > Arthropoda > Insecta > Hymenoptera > Eupelmidae > Anastatus > Anastatus disparis. The sequence continues at coordinate 1,252,600 of JAFFSR010000327.1, forward strand.
AACATGAAAGAGGAACGAGTAGAAAAGAAGAGAAAAAAAGATCAGGTTTTTAACATGAATGAGGAACGAGTGGAAAAGAAAAGAAAAAAAGACCAAGTATTTAACATGAAAGAGGAACGAGTAGAAAAGAAGAGAAAAAAAGACCAGGTTTTTAACATGAATGAAGAACGAGTGGAAAAGAAGAGAAAAAAAGAAATTATTTCAAATATGCCAAATAATAAGATAACGAAAAAAAGAAAATTACAACAAATCAATAAAATATGCAATAAAAATTTAAATTACATTGATTTTGGAAACATGGATTATACATGTCCTTATTGTAATGCAAAATTTTAGAAAACCGAATATTCCAAAAAAAGCTGTTGTCATAATGGAAAAATTAAAATACATCCGTTAAATGAATATAATATAGAGTTAAAAAATCTTTTATTTGATAAAAAATTTAGAGAATTAATTCGTTATTATAATAATAAATTTTCTTTTGTTAGTTTTAATGCAAATATAATACATGAAAATAAAAAAGGCGTTTACAATTAAAAAATTCAAGGACAAGTATGTCATATAACACCATTAATTCTTTTAAATGACCATAATCCTGAATTAGGACAAATTTATATTTATGATAATTTCACTGCAAACCAATTAAGATTAAAAGATAATTCAAAATTAATAAAAGAACATATGGATATTATATTAAATGTAATGAATAAAAATCCATACACAATAAAATATAAACATTTATATGAATTAACAAAAAATAATGATTTACCAGAATATAATTTATTTTTTGTTCGAAAATTTGATTCTGATAAAAATGTTTATAATAAGCCAATAACTGCTGAATGTGCTGCCTTAATAGTATCAAAAGATGTTCAAATTCCTTCATGTTATGATTTACGTATTTATCCTAGAAAAATTTCAGAAATAAATGAATCTTCAGTATATTTAAATAAATTATCATGTCATTTAGATCCTATGGTATTTCCAATTTTATTTCCATCTGGTGATTTAGGTTGGAATCCATTTTTAAAACAAAATTCAGAAAGTAATAAACGTTTAACTGCTTTACAATATTATTCAAATAGATTAGCATATCGGCCAGACAATGATTTCAATCCATTATTATATGCAGGACGTTTAACACAGCAATATATAATACAAGCATATATTATAATAGAAAGTACTAGACTGAATTATTTCCGTTATAATCAACAAAAATTAAGAATTGAATCTTATCAAGGATTATTAGATCATATTGGAAACAATGCTTCAAATAATTCAAATAATTTTACAAATAAAGAAAGATTAGGTAATATTTTTGTTTTACCATCTACTCATATCGGTGGCCCAATTATATCAAGATGCTATGGCCATAAATAGAATTGTTGGTCGACCTGATTTATTTATTACAATAACTTGTAATCCAAATTGGCCAGAATTAAAAAGAATTTTAATAAATTTTCCACCTGGTACAACATGTAATGACATTCCAAATATAGTTGCTAGATTATTTTATAATAAATTACGTGCAATATTAGCAGATATTTTATCTGGAAAAATTTTTGGAGAAATAATAGCTTACATTTATACAATTGAATTTCAGAAAAGAGGATTACCACATGCACATATGTTATTTGTTTTAGATTATAAAAATAAACTTTTAAATTTTTCAGATATTGATAAATATGTTTCTGCAGAAATTCCAGATAATGATGAAATTTTACAAGAATTAGTTATAAAACATATGTTACATGGGCCTCATTCTGATAATACAATATGTTATAATAAAGAGAATAATTCGTGTACGAAAAAATTTCCGAAAGAATTTAATGATTTTACATATTTTGATAAAAATGGATATCCACAATATAAAAGAAAAAATAATAAAAATAAAAATTATAAATATAATAAAAAAGTAAATGGAAAATATATAAATGTTGATAATTCAATGGTTGTACCTTATAATCCTATTCTTTTAAAAAAATGGCAAATCCACATTAATGTTGAAATTTCTTATTCAGTAATGAGTATAAAATATCTTTATAAATATATTCATAAAGGTCATGATAGAGCATTTATTGCTATCAAAAAAAATAATTTAGAAGTTTTTGATGAAATTAATGATTATTTAGATACTAGATACATTAGTCCCATAGAAGCTGCTTGGAGAATTGAAGAATTACCTCTTTCTGGTAGATCTCATACGGTTATTCGTTTAGCAGTACATACAGAAAATCAACAAAATATAATTTTTGAAGAAACTAAAGAAAAAGAAGCTTTAGAAAAGAATAATAATACAACATTAACTGCTTGGTTTAAATTAAGTATAAAAGACAATGATGCAAGAAAAATTAAATATTGTGAAATACCAAAAAATTATTTATTTGATTCTTCCAAAAAAATTTGGATAAAAAGAAAAGTTTTTTCGAAAGTTATTGGTAGAATTAGTCGTGTTAGTCCTAAAGATGTTGAAAGGTTTCACTTAAAATTAATTTTAAATCGAGTAAAAGGAGCAACATCTTTTAACGATTTAAAAAAGTTTGAAAATATTATTTATAAATCATTCAAAGAAACTGCAATTGCCATGGGATTAATAAAACATGATAGTCAAATTTTTAAAATATTTGAAGAAGCATGTACTATAATGATGCCAAAAGAATTAAGAAAATTTTTTGCATGGTTTCTAATAGCTGAAAATTTAACTTCTTCTTATAAAATTTGGGATAATTACAAAGCATATTTTTGTGAAGATTTAAAAAAAAATAAAGAATATCAAGCATTAAAAGAAATAAACAATATTTTAAATTTAGAAAATGTTTGTTGTTCTGATTTTGGACTACCAAATATTAGTAATATAGAAATTGAAAAATCATTTGAAGAAAAAAGAAATATTATAGAATTAAATAAAAAATTATTTTATAAATATAAATCTTTATTTAATGAACAACAAAATATAATTTTTAAATTTATTATTGAAAAAAAAAATAATATGATATTTATTGATGGTCCAGGTGGAAGTGGAAAAACATTTCTTTATAAAGCTTTAATTTATTATTATTTAGGAGAAGGTAAAAAAATTATATCTATGGCTTGGACAGGAATCGCTTCTATTTTATTACCAGAAGGAATGACTTCTCATAGAACTTTTAGATTACCTTTGAATTTGGAAAATATCGAAACAACATTTCTAAAATTGAAATCAGATAAAAAAAAAATAACAGAATGTGATGTAATTATTTGGGATGAAGCTTCAATGATGCCTAAGAAAGCCTTAGAAATAGTTGATAAAACTTTAAGAGACTGTTGTAATCTTGATTTAATTCCTTTTGCTAATAAATTAATGATATTAGGTGGAGATTTTAGACAAATTTTGCCAGTTGTAAAATATGGATGTAGAATATCTATAATAAATGAATCAATTAAATCTTCTTTTTTGTGGCCACATTTCAAAATCATGAAATTGAGTAAAAATATGAGATCAAATGATGAAGAATATTCAAAATTTTTGTTAAGAATTGGTGAAGGATTAATCAACTCATTTATTATACCACAACACTGGTTAACAGATAATATATGTCATAAAATTTATAGTTCAGAAATAATAAAAAATGAAGATTTATCAGATCGAGCTATTTTGGCATGTCACAACGAAGATGTATATATATTAAACAAAAAAATATTAAATTTAATAAAATCAAAAGAAGTAATTTATTATAGTACTGATTGTGCAAAACATAAAGGAATCGATGCATCTGATGAGAATGTTCAATTAAATTATCCAATAGAATATTTAAATTCTTTAAAAATACCTGGATTACCAAAACATAAATTAATTTTAAAAATTGGAGCAACAGTTATGTTAATAAGAAATATAAGTATTAATGATGGTCTATGTAATGGGACTCGATTGAAAATATTAAAATTATATAAATATAATATTAAAGTAGTAATAATAACAGGACATAACAAAGGTAATATAGCTTTTATCCCTCGGATAACTCCTAATTCAGAAGAATCATCTAATTTACCTTTTGTATTATATCGTCAACAATTTCCTTTAGTACTAGCTTTTGCAATAACAATTAATAAATCACAAGGCCAAAGTTTCCATACTTTAGGAATATATATTCGAAGACCTTTATTTTCTCATGGTCAATTATATGTAGCTTTATCAAGATGTAAAAATCCTAAAAATTTATTTATTGAAAATATTTCAAATAACGAAAGTAAAATTAATAATGTTGTATGGAAAAAAATATTTAAAGAATAATTCAATAAGGATTCAAAATATAAGTAAATATATACATTCATGATTGTTAATAAATATAAATTATAATGTTAAAAAAAAATTTTTAATTAACAAAATATGAATTATTTTTAAAATTCTTAAATTGAATGTATAAATTTAAATAAATAATCTATAAAATATAAAATTTATATTTAAAAATATAAATCAAAATATTAAAATTTAAATATATTAATAAAGTAATTATTAAAAAATAATACATTTTGATATATTTTCTCTTTTTTACATACAAATTAAAAATCAAAATTTTTGATTGCAGTTTAAATATAGAATAATCATTTAAAAAAATTTTTTATATTTTATATTATTGTTAGACATGGTATAATAATATTTAATTGAAAATATTTATATGATTATCCATATACACATATGTAATCAACATAAAATCTCATGGTTATGTAGGGCTACAGGCGAAGAAAACCATGGTCTTATTTGAAATATATTTATATATAATAATAATGAAATAATTTTATTTGATTTTAACATGTCTTAAAATCGATTAAATTTATTAAGTTTATTTTTATAATAATATTTCATATAAGACAAAAAAAAACAACGCGCTGATATCATATATTATTTAATGATTGAATTATGATATAATTATTTAATATATGATATAACAGTACCTCTTTGGGTAGTGTGGAAATCTGTCACTTTTTTTTAATTTTAATGAAAATCTTAACTTTCTGTAATAATTGTTTAAAAAAATATAAAAATAATATAATAAATAAAATATAATTATACATTCTGATGAAGAAAAAATTGAGCAAACACAATCTTATAAAAGTAAAACAAACTTTATTTGATAATTAGGCAATTTAATGTTTAATTTAATAGAGTTCTTTTTATGATGCGACATACACATCGTCCATAAATTGAACGAAAAGAATGAACGAAATTAGGAAGAGAAAAGAACATTGGGCTGAGCTCGAGGTAAATACGTTGAATGGTTGTGCTCCTATCGTAAAGCGATTGAATATTATTATAGATATCTTCAACATATTTAAAGTATTAAACTATCATAAAACGTTTTATTATACTTAACTTCATATACCTTAATAAGTGTATTTAACTTCTAATAAATACTAATCTTCATGACCAAGAAACAAAAAAAAAAAAAAATAATAATTTTAAATTAATATAAATTTAAAAATTATATATATAAAAGTTTATATTTGTAGAAGGTGATGCAATGGGGGGTTGGCGAGCGAAGCGAGCAGGGGGGAACCTATATATATATATATATATATATATATTCATAAGCCCATGTGTGTGCGAGCATGCGAATGGACAAAACGGTCCCATATATATAAAAACAAATCTTAAGTACATGTTTAGATGTGTTTGCGCGTTCGAGTTGACAAGAAATGTTAAATATATGAAAACCGGTGCGTGCGTGTTGACATGATACGTCACATATATGTAAACCTAAGGGCACTCGGATAGGTGTGTTAGAGTTATCATGAAATGTCCCATATATATAAACCTGTATGGGCGTGGATTATAATTGATGTAAAAGATCCTATGTATGTTAACGTGTGTGCATGCATGCGAATCGATATGAAATGTCCCATATGTATAAACCTGTGTCTGTGCGTGTGTTCAAATTGACATGGAAAATTCCATATTTATTAACGTGTGTGTGCATGCATACGAATTGACATGAAATGTCCAATATATATAAACCTGTGTGTTTGTATGCGTTTGAATTGACATTAAAAATCCCATGTATATTAACGTGTGTGTGCATGCATGCGCAACGACATGGACTGTCCCTATATATATATATATATATATATATATATATATATATATATATAAACCTGTGCGACGTGCCCATTGACATGAAATATCCTATATATACAAACCTGTATGTGCGTGCGTTCCAATTGACGTGAAAAATCTCATGTTTATTAAAGTCTGTGGGCATGCGTGCGAATCGACATGAAATGTCCCATATATACAAACCTGTGTATGTGCGTTCGAATTGGCATTAAAAATCGCATGCCTATTATCGTGCGTGTGCATGCATGCGAATCGACATGAAATGTCCCACATATATAGAAAAGCCTGTGATTATGAGTACGTACGAGTTGACGTACGTACTCATAATCACAGGCTATGATATATATATATATAATCCTGTGTGTGTTCGTGCGCATTGGCATGAAATGTCTCATATAAATAAACTTGTATGTGCGTGCGTTCCAATTGATGTGAAAAATCCCATATTTATTAAAGACTGTGTGCATGCATGCGAATAGACATGAAATGTCCCATGTATTTATGTATGTATATATATATATATATATATATATATATATATATATATATATATATATATAAACCAAAAAATATACGGGTCTACGGGTGCAAGTTGACATGAAACGGACCATGTATTTATACATTACATATGTATCAATGCGCATATACCATGAAAATTAAAATATATTATTAAGCATCTATATTCGTTGATACTGCGCATTTTCGGTTGCGCAGTTTATACTGGCTGAAAACGATGAAGAAGAAAAAAAATAACGAGAATACGACATTTCGAAATTTCAAAGTGCATTTTCTCGTGATTGAGTGAACCGATTGTAATCAATTTTTTTTTAAATTAAAGATAATGAAAATCTTTAAATATTATTGATTGTATTTATGTGTATATATCGATGTATTTTTATGGGATTCGATTTTGAAATTTTTGAAACTCTATTTTAAAGTATAAGAGGAGCGCCTCGACGTTTTCGTATTCGTACCTTAACTCGCCGTCGAGTCTCTACCGCGCCTCTTGATATATATATATACGATTTAGGCAAATGCTGTGGTCTTAACATATAGGAATATTTTGCTACCAGTCTTCTTTTGTTTAACGTTTAGACTTGTAAAATTGTACAGCACGGGGAATAATGGAATCAAAAAACGGTCAGAAAAGAACAAGAAATGAGACATCGTTCTTTTCCGACCGTTTTTTGATTTCATTATAAGTATAAGATAATTTTCATTCCTCGTGCTGTACAATTTTACAAGTCTAATCGTTGAACAAAAGAAGACTGGTAGCAAAATATTCCTAAGTTTACTTTTATAAATATAAATCCCAACATTATATTGTTTAAAAATATTACATTTTGTCTTTTTAGAAAACTCATATTACTAATGCGAAAGAAAAAAAGGTTTAACAGACAAAATAAAAAAGAAATCCTTTGAAACAATCAAAACATCAGTATTAAACAAAAATCTGTAATGTAATTATTTAATTATTAAATAATTACATTACAGATTTTTGTTTATTTATTTATTTGTTTGTTTATTTATATGTTCATTTACTTTTAATAAATATCATATTGTTATATTTGTATTATTCCTTTTTCAAATAATATTACCAAGAGTCATTCAGTTGACGTAATATTCACTGAGAATCTAACTTATAAGAAAATCGACCGCATGCGCGCTTCTTGTAAATATTGTTATATCTTTTTTAATTATTTATCAATCGATTTGAAACTTTCCACAAATCTTCTTTATACAAAAACCAAAAACTTTCTCGCTACAAGTTTCTTGTACTTGAAAGATCCCTCGATACTTTTTTCTCGAGTACATTATAAACGCACAATTTGTAATTTGTATTAATTAATAAACAATTGCGACTAACTATTTAAGAATTAACATTTTTTATAATTATCATAGGTTTCGTTATAATATTTAGAAAATATATTTCAAATTTCAGCGAAATCGGTTAATATTTACTCGAATTACAACGATTCAAGTTTAAAAAAGTATTGAAATTTAATGTAAAAAATTTTGTTTTTAATTTTTTTCTTGAAAAATAAAAATTTTATAAAAAAACTGTTAATATAAAAAAGATGCGGCATGATGAGTTTTATAACGTCAAATTTATTGAAATTTATTTGAAGAAAATGAAATTTTTACTACCAAGTGACTTCAGTTGTACGTGCTCCGAGCGTAAATGCCCTTATTGCATCCGGGCCTCCAATTGTACTTCTTTTTTCATACTTTGTTTGATATAAAGATAACTTTAAGCAGATATAAATATGTAATTGATTGTACATACTTGACAAATAACACAGGCCCACAAAATGAAAAAAAATGTCTGAACTTTTGACCGGACATACATATTCCCATGTATTTTTCGACGCTAAATCCGAATCTGTAATAAAAATATAGGGTTTTCCTACCTTTTCTCAGAGTTTTATTGAAAAAACCTCATTTTTTACGGTTTTTTTGCGGTTTTTCGAGTCTAGAAAAAACAAATCATGAGATACGGTTAATTGGACTTCAAAATCGAATTCTACGGGAAAAAATACACGGGAAACCATACCTTCAAATTTTTTTAACGCGATTCTAGTCCTCTGTATGGGGCTGAAAAGATGAGGAAATCGGTAAAAGTCGAAATTTTGCCTAAAATGGATTTAAACAATATTAAAATTTAATCATGCGTCTTTTGAAGAGTCGATAAACATTGGAAATACTATCCTGGGGGTTTTTCAGATTGCTGATCATGAATTTGAAGTCAGATTGTGTAAAAACTACTTCTAGAGGGCGGTGACAAGAACTATATATGGTAAATTTATCGATTTTTTAAAAATTTTACGTCTGAAATACTAATTTTAGAGTCTTTCACAGCATTGACTGTAAATTCAAGATATTAACTTAGCCTATTGTGTACGTTAAACTTAACATTTTGTCTATGTTTGTCTCTCTCTCTCTCTCTCTCTCTCTCTTCCGATGTTTTTTTAAATTGGCTTACGCTTACGTACACGTTTCTCTTCGAATGACCGATGTAGTGGATTTCTGACACGTTTTTGTCCTTTTTTCGCAGCTGTTTCTCTTTTTATCATCCAGCAGTAATCTGCTAACATGTTGATACCCCAGTTTCCTTGAAATCTACGTTCAAACTCCTTTAAATCTTGGTGAAATCGTTCACCATGCTCTTCACTAAAGTCTGCGTTATTTTCAGGAAACTGATCAACGTGTGAATCAAGAAAATGAAGTTTTAAGTTCATTAGACAACCCAATTTTTCAAAATTACGTACCATTCTTTTCACAATAGCTTTATAATTCGTGTCTTTGGCATTACCCAAAAATTTCGTCGATACCTCTTTAAAACTTAACCATGCTGCCTTTTCAACATCAGTCATGCTTTGTTCAAAGTTTTCGTCTCTAAATAAAGTTCGGATTTCAGGACCATCAAAAATACCTTCATTTAATTTAGCATCAGATTTATGGGGAAATACTTTGCTTATATATTGGAAGCATTGACCGTCCTTGTCCAAAGCTTTAACTAATTGCTTTATCAATCCAAGCTTTATATGCAGAGGCGGTATCAAAATTTTCGAAGGATTAACGAGTGGATCTTTTATAACATTCTGTTTTCCAGGTTCAAACGATTCTCTTGATGGCCAAATTTTCTTTTTATAGTGTTTTTCTCTATCTCTGCTATCAAACATGCATAAATAACATGGGTACTTCGTAAATCCAGATTGTTGTCCAAGTATCATAGATAAAATCTTTAAATCGCCACATATTTGCCATTCATGTTCTCTATATTTTATTTTCGTTAAAAGTAGTTCAAGATTGGAATACTCTTCTTTAAGTACTGTTGAATGTGCTAATGGTATAGGAGCATATTTATTTGTGATATCGAGGAGTACTGCTTTAAGGCTGCGCTTTGATGAATCAATGAATAGTCGCCAATTTTCAGGTTTGTATATGTTGGGTTTCAATTCATCAATAAGACCTTTCACGTCCGTGCAATAAACCATATTAGAATCATTCTTGAAATAATTTCTAAAGCGCTCTTCTCGATTACGATATGCACATACTTTAGTACCCTTTGTCAACATATTTCGTCTTTTAAACTCTGAAGCCATAAACTCTGATTGTTCCTTAGATAAACCACTCTTTCTAAATAAATCGTTCAGACTTTTTTGATCAAACTTTTCAACAGTTCGTTCTTCACCCTTAGGAATATACTCTTCATCACTATCCAGAGAATGTTCTTCAGGTGAACTTAGATCTTCTTCATTTGATGAGCTTCCGTCTGCGGCAATCAGATTTTCAGTTGTTTCATCTGTCGAGTTTTCATCTACATTTAGATTCCCTAAGCCTGTTGTAAAACTATCTCTCGAATCTTTATTTTCAAAAATATCTATAAAATTCTTGGATGGAAATTCTATACAAGAAGTATTAAGATATACTATTCCTTTTTCTGTATCTTGTCTAAACCTTGTATCTTTGTTAAACAAAAATAGCAATCATTTTCATCTTTTGGTTCCTTCCACTTTGTAGGTATAGTAAATTTTAATTTGGACCTAGCCTGACTGGTGTTGTATCGATTCATCATGGCATAACATGAAGCACATATATAATGAGGAACCCAAATTTTATCCTGTTGAGAAATCTCAATATCAAAACATTTTTGATAGATAAAATTAATATTATCTGTGATTTTTCTTTTGTTTCGTTGTCCAATATATTCTGAACATACATAACAGAAATTATCTTGAGATCCATTACACGTATGGTTAAAACTGTTATTGGATGTACCAGCGCAGTTTAAAAAAGGTTGAAAATTTGAATCAGCCATATTGTTGAATTAAACCCCACACACTAGGAATCCTGTTCCGATCGCAGGTGAGTCCGCCGTCCTAGGGGTGATAACTCTCATACCTCCCCAGGCCTAAGTATGAGAGCTTTCCGACTTTGACGAGGACAATGTCAACTCGTCGTCGGACACACTACGGCATCATTCTCACATCCTAGTGCTCCCCTGCAGGACAGCGCGCCTTCGCTGGGTTCGTTACTGCAAAGTATTGAGTACACCGAATCATTCTACACATCCCATTTTCAGGGCAGTTGTCATCGTGACCAATACTTCGCAGCAGCAGGTTTTTTTTAGGTACCCTTATAGAGTACTGATATATATATATATATATATATATATATATATATATATATATATATATATATATATATAGCTTTGGAAAAAGATCATAAGTCCCATTCGTTTATAAACAATGCTTTAAGATCAATGACAGTGTACAACAGTGATTAACTGAACGGAGCTTTAAAATGAAACCGAATTCATTTCTAAACAACAGTACCCAGTTTTACAACAGAATAAGTATAAATAAAAAATTGACAGATCAAATTGTCTCTGACACAAACACACCAAATGAAGAAGATCAGATAAGATAAGTTCACCTGAAGAACATTCTCTGGATAGTGATGAAGAGTATATTCCTAAGGGTGAAGAACGAACTGTTGAAAAGTTTGATCAAAAAAGTCTGAACGATTTATTTAGAAAGAGTGGTTTATCTAAGGAACAATCAGAGTTTATGGCTTCAGAGTTTAAGAGACGAAATATGTTGACAAAGGGTACTAAAGTATGTGCATATCGTAATCGAGAAGAGCGCTTTAGAAATTATTTCAAGAATGATTCTAATATGGTTTATTGCACGGACGTGAAAGGTCTTATTGATGAATTGAAACCCAACATATACAAACCTGAAAATTGGCGACTATTCATTGATTCATCAAAGCGCAGCCTTAAAGCAGTACTCCTCAATATCACAAATAAATATGCTCCTATACCATTAGCACATTCAACAGTACTTAAAGAAGAGTATTCCAATCTTGAACTACTTTTAACGAAAATAAAATATAGAGAACATAAATGGCAAATATGTGGCGATTTAAAGATTTTATCTATGATACTTGGACAACAATCTGGATTTACGAAGTACCCATGTTATTTATGCATGTTTGATAGCAGAGATAGAGAAAAACACTATAAAAAGAAAATTTGGCCATCAAGAGAATCGTTTGAACCTGGAAAACAGAATGTTATAAAAGATCCACTCGTTAATCCTTCGAAAATTTTGATACCGCCTCTGCATATAAAGCTTGGATTGATAAAGCAATTAGTTAAAGCTTTGGACAAGGACGGTCAATGCTTCCAATATATAAGCAAAGTATTTCCCCATAAATCTGATGCTAAATTAAATGAAGGTATTTTTGATGGTCCTGAAATCCGAACTTTATTTAGAGACGAAAACTTTGAACAAAGCATGACTGATGTTGAAAAGGCAGCATGGTTAAGTTTTAAAGAGGTATCGACGAAATTTTTGGGTAATGCCAAAGACACGAATTATAAAGCTATTGTGAAAAGAATGGTACGTAATTTTGAAAAATTGGGTTGTCTAATGAACTTAAAACTTCATTTTCTTGATTCACACGTTGATCAGTTTCCTGAAAATAACGCAGACTTTAGTGAAGAGCATGGTGAACGATTTCACCAAGATTTAAAGGAGTTTGAACGTAGATTTCAAGGAAACTGGGGTATCAACATGTTAGCAGATTACTGCTGGATGATAAAAAGAGAAACAGCTGCGAAAAAGGACAAAAACGTGTCAGAAATCCACTACATCGGTCATTCGAAGAGAAACGTGTACGTAAGCGTAAGCCAATTTAAAAAAACATCGAAGAGAGAGAGAGAGAGAGAGAGAGAGAGAGACAAACATAGACAAAATGTTAAGTTTAACGTACACAATAGGCTAAGTTAATATCTTGAATTTACAGTCAATGCTGTGAAAGACTATAAAATTAGTATTTCAGACGTAAAATTTTTAAAAAATCGATAAATTTACCATATACAGTTCTTGTCACCGCCCTCTAGAAGTAGTTTTTACACAATCTGACTTCAAATTCATGATCAGCAATCTGAAAAACCCCAGGATAGTATTTCCAATGTTTATCGACTCTTCAAAAGACGCATGATTAAATTTTAATATTGTTTAAATCCATTTTAGGCAAAATTTCGACTTTTACCGATTTCCTCATCTTTTCAGCCCCATACAGAGGACTAGAATCGCGTTAAAAAAATTTGAAGGTATGGTTTCCCGTGTATTTTTTCCCGTAGAATTCGATTTTGAAGTCCAATTAACCGTATCTCATGATTTGTTTTTTCTAGACTCGAAAAACCGCAAAAAAACCGTAAAAAATGAGGTTTTTTCAATAAAACTCTGAGAAAAGGTAGGAAAACCCTATATTTTTATTACAGATTCGGATTCAGCGTCGAAAAATACATGGGAATATGTATGTCCGGTCAAAAGTTCAGACATTTTTTTTCATTTTGTGGGCCTGTGTAATTATTATAAATGTCAAATGCTTAAAATAAAGCATGAAAAAATTTAAAAATCATGTTTGATCATTGATTTCTTATGTTCATTAAAGTTTAATGTGTATTAGTTGATATTTTTTAAGTTGAAATAACTAAGATGCAGCAAAGTAGCTTTAAATATTGGTTTAGATTATCATTCTTAATTACCTTATACTATTAGTCATTGCTATCTGTTTATTTTTTATTATAGTATAATTAATGGCAAAAATAAGAATAATCATCACTAAATAACATTCTTCTAAAAGAAAAAGACTTTTGATATTCTTATTTTGAGTAAGTTGAAAAGTATTTAAAAATTAAAATGTCACTAGAATGGAAATAAAATGAAAAAGTACTTGTCAACAGTTTGACAATCCATGAATAAAAAATTTTATCATTCTGTAATATTTTATAATGAATAAATTTTATGCATCTTGAATTTATTTTGTTTCCAGATATATGATATAAATATTAATTCCTAAATATATTTTTGAATTTTCTTAATTCATAGTCTTTTTGCAAAATTAACATGTCACTAGAATGAGGATGAAATCAAAAAATACTTGCCAAAAGTTAAACAATCTATAAATAAAACATTCTTTGAATTCGTAATAAATTTTAAGGATGTTCTATGATTATATCAAAATGTACAGAAATGCATGAAACTTCAAAATATGATATTTTAACATATAAAGAACAAGCTAGAATTTTTTCAGTATTTTTCGAGTTTTTTATTAAAAATCTAGTTTAAAAATAGTCCCAAATAACATTGCTCTTATGGGAGACTGAAGCAATTTTTGCTTATATCTTGAATTTTTTATATACGCAATGTACAGAATTAAAAAAAAACTGATATTATGAAAGAATAGGTTTTAAGGAATAATTTGATATTTTGTTTTTTATACCTCATCGGAAATTTCGCAAAGATAAATGTACTTAAAGTTTATATTTTCATTCATTATCGGAACACTATCACAAAAAAATGAAAAAGTTGGCAGCGCCGTACAAATATATATAGATATACTTATCTGGTAGTCTTTATAACAGCTGACTTACGAACGTAAGTTTTGAAGTTATAATACGAAGGAAGACTGTGATGCGCCAATAATTTATATAAAAAGTAAATGAATAATTTATATAAAAACTAAAAAAGTTAATATCCAATGATATTTTATGGTTTTACATTTATTTTTTATGTAATTTATTTAGACTGATTTTTTTTTTCTAAGATTGGTAGCTCTACATCTTTCAATGCTTTTAACCCATGTCTCCCCTGTCCCCGCTACCCTCTCTTTGGCATCATAGAACATCCTTAATATTAAATCAATTCCATGCTTATAGAATTTAATTACTTTATTTCTTTTACTTCTAGATATATGATATAAATATTAATTCTAAATATATAATACGTATCAAAATAATTTTTCAACACATATTTAAAATCATTATAATAACAATTTACTGAAACACATAAATATGTTTTGGTTACGAGTGTATTTTGAGTATGTCTACATAATGAACAGTTGATATTTCCATTCAGATTCTAAATTAATACTTAAATTATTAAGAAATAGATCTCTTTTAAGATATTTAAAAATCATTTGTTCGTATATTGCATTATCTATAATCGAAGAACCAAATCCACAGTATATATGTTTTGAATTGAAAATTCTATTTTATTTTTTAATATCCAAAGTTCTATAGCTCTTCTCTCAGTTCTATGCCTAAGATGAGACAAAGCTCACTTCAAGATATTATAAAAAGACATAACATAGTGCAACCTGAGTGAAATCAACCTGGCCGAACACCAGAAATTCAAAATTACATGAAAGTACAAAATGAACCAATCAGAAGACAGCAATTCTGAGATTTAAAAAAATTTGTGTAGATTCTACTCATCATTTGCAACAATAAATATATTCATAAGTGAATCTCTAAAATCCTTAGTTTTTGAGGAAAAAAATAATTAAGTTGGTAATTTCACAAAAAAATTTGAAAAATCACAATATTCTATTACTTATTACTCGTAATCCCTTTGACCTATGCCTCTAAAAATATTTTTGTATATTTTGGGTATCAAATGGAACCTCTTCACGGATTTTCAGCAAATTCTATTTTTTTGTCAGTTGAGTTGACATGAAACGTCCCATATATATACATATATATATATATATATATAAATTTTAAATTACTAATAATTAATTTAAAACTCAAAAGTAACTATTTTAAAACGGAATATGGAAGATAAACATGTATCGTTTTATTCCTTAAATATCACGAATTTAAATATTAATTATTAGTAATTTTAAAGTGTTATATATTATGTAAATCTTATCTTATCTTACTATTATATAAAAGGACAGCGTTTGTTTGAATGTTCTCAATTATCTCAAAAACTACTGAACCGATTGTTTTCAAATTTTAAATTTAAATTCTTTATAAAGTGACGAGCGTCATAGGCTATATAAATAATTACTTTTTCAATCAATAATTGCAATAAAATAATTATAGACCTAACGCGTAGGGAATAGGGACTACTTTTTTTCGACGTTCTGCGGTCAACATGCTCTATCCTTGCTACTTTTCTTGGTTGCCCAATAGGTGGCGACCGATTTTGTCTTTCACTTTATTAAACTGGTACGGTACACCGAGAAAGTTTCACATCATAAAAGATAGTGCGTTTTTAAAATGCTCCACAAAGTGGCTCGCATGCACGATAAATATCGAACATGCATCAAGTTTTTCGATGCGGCGCCACCGTAGGCGACGAAATACAGTGCGCCGCCTCCTTGCGCATTGTGTTTCGGCGCTTATGCACTACAAAAAGTGATGCATGAATTATGAAATGCGAAGCATTATTCGTGATTCACGGTGCAAAAGGCATCACTTTTTTTAGTGCGACGCGCATCATCTTTATTGAGGCAAAACTTTCTCCGTGTAGAAATACTTATACACCTATGATATTCCGTAACTTCAACACAATAAATTTTTATTGCATTTTCTCTAATCACAGAGTAATATTACCTCGGATTATTTAATGAAATATTTTCCTATTCCAAGGAAATTTTTTTTTTTCTTATTCAAGGAAATTTTTTATTCCTCAAATATTTATTGGCTCATACATGAGAATTTAACCCTTCATGGTTAATAAAATAATTTTAAAAATAACAAATAATTATGTATGATTTGCGATTTTTTCTAAAAATTTTATTCCAAATATATTAACAAAAAATATAAGATATTTGACCCGCTTTCAAATCACGTTAATTTTATTCAAAATACAATTGCTCATAAATTTTTCAAGAAATTTGATGTTTACAAAACTTAACCATTTTTATACAAATAAATTTTTTTTCAACTTATTTAATCATTAATAATATGAAAAAAAATTTTTTTTTCATTTATCAACACAATCACAAATAACGTTGATTTTATCATCCTGTGATATTTTCAAACAAATATTTCAGCAAATTTTCGGAAAAAATACATTTTTTCAACATTATATATATTTACCGATTTTATTCAAGAAAAAATGCTTGAGGTTAAATTGTCATTTTTAGTTTGAACAAAATATTACATATTCAAGAAAAAATTTTTTTTTCAATGAAATCATTTTTTCAAAAATTATTTTATTTTGATTTCATATTTTTGCCATTTTTCAATAAATAAGTGCTGAAGGTTGAATTGTCATTTTTAGTTTGTTTACTAAAATCGACATAATTATGGAAAAAAAAATTTTTTTTAATGTAATTATTTTTTAAAAATTTTTTAATTGATTTCATTTTTGGTCATTTTTAAAGATAAAAATTAAATTATTTTGTACTTTTTTCATGTCACTTTAATTTTAATGACTTACGATTTTTTTATTAAAAATGACACTTCGTTCACTTCTCAATAGGTGGCGACCTGTTTTGCCGCTCACTCTACTAGATTAGCACGGTATAGGTACTTATATCACGAGGATAATGCGAACAGCTTATCAGCAATAAATTTTTATTGCACTTATTCCCTATCATTGTTGAACATCCATATTTATTAATGAATATCTCTTTCACGATTTTGATTTGCTAAAAAAATTTTCTATCGTCAATTTAAATATATTTTTTGATTTATTGGTACTAAATTGAACATACATCGAAAAATAAAAAAAAAAATTCAATGCTTATTTTATCTACAAAAAAAATTATTTTAAATGAAAATTCATTCTATTATCACATGGTTCACAAACAAAAAATGTTGTGTATTCCGAAGTTTTGTAAGAGTACGATTTAATAAATAATAGTTTTTGAGATTCTATTTCTATACCTACCGACTTCTGCCCAACTATTGCGCGGGCGAAGCCGAGACGGGGGATGCTAGTAATTCTATATTTAATAATTTTCAATTTTAGTAACAGGAAAAGCTGCACGAAAAGAGATTAATAATTACATTTTCTGTGAAATATTATTATATCGTCACTCTTTTTTTAAGTACCTTAACGGTAGGCCGGAGTAAAACCTGATACCGACCGAGTAACAATTGAGTTGTTTGTTATTTACTCGAGTTTTAATCGGTGTATCTTCAAATTAAAGGTCGAGCGCAATAGATATTATTATTATGAACATCTATGCACAAGAAAAAAAATATCTACCGGTTTGTTTTTGAGAAAAGTAAGTAACGTGAAAATATTATAAACATAAACTTTTACTTTGGCGTTACTTACTTTTCTCAAAAACAAACCGGTAGATATTTTTTTTTCTTGTGCATAGATGTTCATAATAATAATATCTATTGCGCTCGACCTTTAATTTGAAGATACACCGATTAAAACTTGAGTAAATAACAAAAATGCCAATTAGACAAGGACAGCGAATCCGGCCTGCTCTTAATACATAAATTAGATATACTTGATTTAGAACCTATTTTAACAATACTTTCCTTTCTCCGTGCAGTTGTTAGTTCTAGTAAGCGTCAAATACTGTTTTCGATTATTTCATGGTTCGTGATTGAAACATGTAATCAAAAATGGAAAATTCCTATTATATTTTTTCATTGATTCAAATGCAATTTAGTAGAACAAATTCTTAATTCATCATGATATAATTTGTATATAAACAATTTTTATGCACATTGTAACTTTAATTAATCTTTTTTATAAAAATATAAAAATTTAATTTAGTACAAAACTACAATATCAAAATGCATAAGTTGCGGCCATTCTTTTTTATTTTAAAATTGGCTAATTTATACATAATAATATAATATATGAAAATTCAACCGAGCGACGTCAGGAGCGAGGTATTTTTTGCTAATATTTTATTAATTTAAAAATGAGTTTCGTGAAATTCCGTGATAGAAGAAACATTTTCACTTACTAATTTAATATCATTTTAGAACAATGTATAATAACTATTTTTATGGTGAAAAATGAAGCCTCCTTCCCTTAAACATTTTGCAGTTAAAAATAAAATTTCATTCCTTTAATATGAAGGGACAAAGATATGCGCCCTGCTCTAGGATAAATTTAGAATAAACGTGCCTGTTTTCTTTTAATATCTTACAAATAATACATGTCTTTGATTAAAAATTATTGATTATTTTATTACTTACTAATGTGAAATTATTTTTGTCTTTTATGCTATAATATTGAAGAAATCAATAATTTATAAAAAAATTATATCTTTTTATTACTTAAATTCGTTTTATGACACAATATATATAAAAGTTGAGATTTAGATTAGAACAAAACAAAAATAAATGATCTATTATAAAACTAAATTTTTAAGGGTTTGCTTTAGATCTACTATATTGATAAAAAATAATTTAAAAATATTCCAAGTTTTTTTCCATATGAAAAAATATTAGAATTGTTTGTAATCCCTAGCGGAAATATAAAATGTTTAAAAATGTTTAGAAATGTTTAAAACTGTTTAAATCAGTTTACAAGTGTGAAATTTGAGACATTTAAAACAGTTATAAACATTGAAATGAAAAAAAAAACATCATTTGAAAAGTTCGAAATGATTTTAAACAGTGTTTAATAGTTTTGAATTTTTTATGTTTGAAAGTTATAAATTATTTTAAATATTCAAAATATTTTAAAACAATTTTGAATCAATATAAACTATTTCTTACTAACTTAAAAATTTTAAAGTTTTGAAAAGTTCGAAATGATTTCAAACAGTGTTTCATAATTTTGTGTTTGTGAAAATTTTCTTATATATATTAAAATTTATATAATATATACGAGAAAATGTTCACTTTAGTTTTAAATTATTCTGTATTCTTCAAAACTAAAAATGTTTGAAACTGTTTATAAATGTTTTAAATGTCTCAAATTTTACACTTATAAACTATTTTAAATAGTTTTAAATAGTCTTAAATAGTTTTAAACAGTTTCAAACAATTTTAAACTATTTCAAACAGTAATGCACATTTTATATTTTTACTAGGGATTGGAGATATCTTTTTCTTCTCTATTTTATTGCCAGTGGGTCTCTTTGTCACTGTGGACTGAGACCTGTGATTTCAACTTACTCATGTAATTTTTATTGCCCAGGGGGACTTTTTTATTGGTTTTTTCTGGTCTCTTAGTTCTAATTCACAGAGAAAAATTCAGAAAAATTTTCCCGGGGATTAAACTTTGGTCCACTACAGCATGAGCCAAGAGCCTCAGCCTCTGCGCTGCCACCGCTTCTACTTACAAGTATGAACTTATTTTAAATGAATGATAAGCGGAAGCGTGTAAATATGAGATGCGGAAGCGTGTAAAGAACAAGCCGAAAAAAATAATCCCTACTGAAAATATTATATGAGCTCTCGTGTGAGATCTCATATAAAATCGCCTATGAAATCTTATATATATTGAATTTTAAAAATCAAATAAATATATGTGAGATCTCATGTCAGATCGCACATATATTTATATTATTCTAAAAATTCAACGAATATATATTCGATTTCATATGCGATCTCATAGGCGATTTCATATGACATCTCATATGTGATCTCGTGTGCGATCTCACATGGGATCTCTTATATTTTTTATTCAATTTAAAAAATTAAAAAAAGATATTTATTATTTTCTTATTTTTTTCTATATTAGTACAATCGTTTTAGTTAAAATAAAAAATCCTTTAGAGCTATTATTTTTTTATGAACTTAGATAGCAAATTAGATATCAAAGTTGACAAACCTAACCTCAAAATACTGTAAATTGAAAATTTGTATATAACTTTGTAAGTATAAGATTTTGGTAGATTTCTTTAGTTGTCCGCACTCAAGTTGAATCCTACTAATTTTTTTATTGAAGTGAAAAAACCCGATTAAGTGCACCATATACTCAAAAACTTGGATCAGAAATATTATCAGAAGTGGGAAGCTTCACTATGCCCTTAATGTATTCAATTACATTAATATTATAAATACGTATTCGAACACTAGAACACTATCATATTCGATAAATTGAGTGGAGCCATAAGACCCAATGCATCTTGCCCGGGGTCAGTAGTTCTTATTATGGCCACTTTATTTAATTTGAATTGTATTTCATGGCGTCACTTTCCAATTAAGAGCAGGTCGAGTATATCTATCCTTTTCTAATCAAAGAATTGATTTTTTTACAAAAACTAATAATTTTAGCAAAAATAAAGAGAAAGTCTCATCTCGTGTCAGAAAAAGCAAAATTATTTTTCATAAGAAAGAATCAATTTATTGCTTCGTTTTCAAGAAAACCTTGAAAAACTTAAAACACAAAAGTTAGGGTAAACAATTTGGTTTTTCAAGGTTTTCTTGAAAACGAAGCAATAAAATTAATTCTTTCTTATCAAAGATTACTTTCTCTATCGCACTTAAGAAAAATACACATGTTTACATCGGCTCTATGAAGCGCTGAATTTTTCGCTTTAGTACAATATTTTAGACTTTTTAAGCAAGATTAGCATCGATAATTATTCTACATATATATGTCAAGAGTTATTGACAACATGAGAAGTATATTATTGTCTTAATAAATTGTACATCCGTATATAAAAAATATTTTAAATTCTTCTCTCACCTGCAGCGCCACCAAGCGGCAAATGGTTCCGACTAACTTTACCGATCGAAAATAGCTAAAAAAGATGTTTAGTTTTCAATAATTTTTATGTCTTGTTCTTTAAATTTCAACAAATTTACATGCTTCCGCTTCTCATTGAATAAAATGAATAGATATTTACAAGAAAAAGCAATTGTGATATATATTTTTATTAAAAATAAATGAAATTACCTCTTTTGCTACTTTTGATTAGTAAAAAATGTCTAAAACCTCATCTAAAACTGACCTTTAACATGACGAATAGTATAAGAATATAATGTGTATTATCTTACTTTTAAGGTTTACACTTACGTCGCATACAAATATAATTCTTATTATGAAAACTATGTGAATAGTCTGTATGAATATGATTATATATCATGGTTTGAAATTGTATTCGAGCACGCTTTTAAAATTTTTCGAATTAAGTTGGATTCACGACTGAATTAGGAAAACAAGCAATAAGATTGCAATAATACTCTAAAATAAAAGTAAAATCAATAATTTTTAAGTTATAAAAACCTATATTATTTAAATCTGTATGATATGTAAAAATAATTTATCAGTATGATAAAAAAGAGATATTTAGTACTAAGTCACTCAGTTCATTGAAGGTTGTTTGTCATAATGTTCTAAGACATAAATAAAGCTGCAACTGTTTTTACGGCGACATGCAAATTATGTAACAATTGGTAAGACGTGTTATACCGTAAATCTAAACCAGATGCAGCGTGCGTCATAGAACGGCACTACCTATTGATTAGAAAAACTGTCATTAATCAGTGAACTGACCGCGAGCCTCGTATACATGATTTCGTCTGTGATATGAAATAAGTAACTCAATTTGTGAATACACAAATTCTGTACAAACCTTTGTATACGAACGGCATCGCTCCAGACCTCACTGAAAAGTGATGACCTTCTCGAGTGTAAAAGGCGATATGAGAGGGTATATAGAGGGTCTTATTACCGTAAAAATCATTTAACCGTAAATTAGAATATATAAAAATTAATTTAATTATAGATCAAATTTTAGATTTGATGTCGTTGACATTGATTACAGCTATAAGTGTTAGAAAAAATGGAATTTTTTTGCACATGAGATCTCACATGAAATTTTATATAGGATCTCATGTGCGAAAACTTTTTTTTTCACACGAGATCTCATGTGAGTTCTCATATGAGATTTCCTATCGTTTTCAATCGTAAGATTTCATGTCATTTTTTTCAGTAGAAAAACACGTACAAACACGTATATTAACGTACAAGCACGTGTAAACACGAACAAACATATTATCAAGCATGGTACCTTAAGAACAAATGCACGCAAGAATAAAGATCTCATTAAGGTTATAATAGCTAGTTAAATATAAAAGAAGGAAAATTAATTATAAATAGATATAAAAGGACAATATTGTGTATCATTTCTAAACCTTTTTTCACCAAATATTTGAAATTGTAATAAAAATAAAAAATTTATTTTAAGATTTGATAAAAAAATATTAGTAAGCAATATTTACAAAATGTTAACGTTCCCGATTACTTTATTTCATTAATTAGAAGTTAATAATATTGCTGGCAAAATCGATTAACATTTAGTGATAAATAAATACAAAATATAATATAATATTTATTAAATGATTTTCAACCACTTATGTACTAATCGGATTAACAATAATAGCGTTTCTTTTAAGTTCATTTGATTCTTCTTGTTTTTGTATATCATCTTGACCTCTTAAGCGAATATTATATTTCATTTTAAATTCATTAATTTCTGTACCTTTTTTTGTAAGTTGTTCGTTTAAAGTTTCAGTGACTTTAATCAGCTGTAAAATTTATGAACAATTAATTATCAAATTAATAAAAAATTTAAGCATTGTATTATTTATTAGCAATTAAAATATACCTGATCTTTATTTATTATTAAAGTTGGTAAAACTTCAGCCACAGTACGTTCGCATAAAATTCCTCCAACCATTCTATAACATTTTCTTTTGGAATCAATATTCTTTAACGTATCAATGACAATCCTGAAAATTTTTTATCAAACATTAATATTTGTTCACGTGATTACATAAATAAATTACAATAGAGTTTCTTAATCTAAAAACAAACGTATTGCTAAGATAAATAAAAGTATGAATAAGTAAGTTACGGCACGGAGATTTTTTGGAATCTAAATATAGAATTAACAAAAATTTGACAGAATCAGAGAGTAATTTAGCTTATCTTGGCAAAAAAATTCTGAAAAGTTAAAAAATATTTTAATTTAACAGATTTTAACATAAAAAGATTAAATTGAAAATTGTCATAAGAATGTAAGTTTTTCTGATCTCATCTAACAAGGAAAGCACCCCACCTCCAGGAAACGGTTTTAGCTCAAACTTTGGGATATGATTTTTTGATGAAAAAAATAAACCAATGTTTTTTTTGTCGAATAGGCCCCCTAGACACGCATATAGACATTTTTTCGAATGTATGTAAATACATTTAGATATATTTCGAATGTATCTAAATACTGTAGTGGGTTTGTGTATTAGAAAAAATCATGATAACATAAAATTTATAAACTTAAGGTGACTACGAAGGTTGAGTTGAATTTCATTCCTTACTTTACAAATTACGCTTTGATTTTATGATATATTTTAGATTTTTAAATTTTTCACTATTCAGCGAACTTATAAAAATGCTAGAAAATTAAAAGATTTAAAAAACGTGGATAAAAAAATTACGTAGGTAAACATCCACATATGCTATATTTATACCCACTTGGGTTTTCACGTAGATAGACACATTAATTACTTACGTGGGTTCCAACGTGGATAATTAACATGACTTTTCACGTGGAAAACGATGTTTTTAAATAGGGTTGTGATACAAACAGGATATCTGGTGTTATTTCCATCTCAAAGGCTTTTTGAAAAAATATAATGAGCAGAAAAGCTTTGCTTCGTGATACAAGGCCCGAAATGCGAGCCACACTTTAGCGAACTCGTTAAATATAGGTTTTCTTAGTTTGAAACCATTTAATTATGTCTTAAGGCCAGGTCGGAGTAGAACCTGATACCGACCGAATAACAATTGAGTTGTTTATTATTTACTCAAGTATCAATCGGTGTATCTTCAAATTGAAGGTTGAGCGCAATAGATATTATTATTATGAACATCTATGCACAAGAAAAAAAATCTACCGCTTAGTTTTTCAGAAAAGTAAGTAACGCCAAAGTAAAAGTTAATGCTTATATTTTCGCGTTACTTACTTTTCTCAAAAACAAAGCGACAGATTTTTTTTTTCTTGTGCATAAATATTTGTAATGATAATATCTATTACGCTTAAACTTCAATTTGCAGATACAACGATTAATACTTAAGAGTCGCCTGCATAGCTCTGTTCTCGTCTAATCTCAATTTTCGTTATAATTAATGAATTAAATATGTATATACAAATGTAGGGGCTAAGCGCTGTAGAGTATAGTCCGATATGGAAAAAATGAAGTCAAGTTCAACTGTTTTTTCCATTTCGGACTATACTCGGAAAATAATGAAAATTCTATATTTTCTCATAGAATAGAATCTTTTGCTCGTTTTTTGCTCTACAGCGTTTAACCTTTACATTTGTATATACATATTTAATTTATTAATTTTAACGAAAATTTAGATTAGACAAGGACAAAACTATACGGCCGACTCTTAAGTAAATAACAAAAATCTCAATTAGACAAGGACAGCGAATCCGGCCTGCTCTTAATTGTTATATGAAATAAATTATTGTTTCAAAAGCCGAAAAATCTCAAAAAAATTGTGGTTTCAAAGTTAGAAAAACGTGAATATGTTTTTATCTAATACATTCTGCAACGAGTCCGAAAATGCATCTTAATTATTAAAGTGAAGTAAAAATTTTACTTAATTAAATATTTAAAAACTCGATCGGTAAGGTAGATCGCTTTCGATGTTTTGTTGGTATAAAAAGTAATAATAGAAAAATTCGTTTTTATCTTTAAATGCATTAAAAATATTTAATAAAATTTTCCACGAAAAGTTTTTGGAAAACAAATATAAATTTAAATTCGAATGAAAAGTCCGCCATAGGCCGGTTCGCGTGTTCGAATCTCATTCGCTGAGGGACCAAGAGAGAAGCGCAGCGCTCCTTGTCTCTCACTATTGGTAAGAAAGAGAGGTAAAAAGTCGCAATGCTAACGCGTCGGTACAGTATTACACTTATAACTTTACTCCAATGAATTTTTTGATCGTTTAACTTAATGAATCAGGGAGTTATTAAAGAAATAATTCAAGTTGAGTATTTTTGTTCATTATTAAATAATTTTAATATTTTAAATCGATTAATACACTGAGAGAAATTTCATAGTAAATATTACAAGAATTGTAAGAACGTTTTACCATGTACGCTAGTAACCAACTCACAAAGGGACATCTTTGAAATTTTACTATGTAGCTTCGTAAACTTTTCCACTGCGTTAAAATTACTATGTTACATAGTAAACTTTATTCCTACACTTCTATACCTATTTCCTAAACTCAACTCTCACCACTTGCGGGAGTTGGACATAAATTTTAACGTGTCGAGCATCAGGATTTTTGAGGTTAAGATATGTCGGTATCGTTAGTTGTTGGTATCGTTTTCTCTTGCTTGAAAATCAACTTGCGCATGCGCAAGGGGTATTTTTACAAGAAATTATATAGGGTTTCTACAATGGATATGAGAAAAATTACTATGATGACTAGTAAAAATTTATAGGTATTATTTCTGACGCCCCAAAGCGCCCTGTTTTTTTCCCTTTTTTATTTTTATAATTTGTATTTTCATTTAATTTTATTTTCTTATTTTTTCATTACTATTTGTTATATTTTTTAATACTTAATTATTTAAAAAATTTTTTTCATTTTAATTTTAATTTATTATTATTATTTATTTATTCAATTATTTATTTGTTTTCAAAGTAATTATTTCTTTGAAGTAATATATTTTTTTTTCTCTTTATTAAATCATTTTTTAATTTTATTTTATTATTTTATTAATAAATTATAAGCGCATAGAGGCATAGTAAGCGCGTGACCTATATACAAGGTTGTATATAGGTCAACGCACAGCTGGCTTACAGCGCGCAAGGCAACCTCACAGCGCGCTTACTATGTCTTAATATTTAAGCATATAAGAGCGAGCGAGATGGAGAAATAAAACTCCGAAACTTTGTAAAGCCTGTAAGCGCGCGCAACTTTAAAAGCTCCCCACCATTGTAAGAGAGATGGAGAGAAGCTCGGCGCGTATAAAAGCCCGAGTTTCGCTGACTCGCGCGCCTTATTCTTGAATCGACTCAGACCGGTAACAATTGGGATATACAAGCGCTTAGGCTTAACGCCCTTTGTTTACCTGAGTTGACATTTAATCAAGAACCAAATATAAATTTCTTGGCCGTAGAATATTTTTTCGCTTAGTAATTGGGACATACAAGCGCTTAAGCTTAACGCCCTTTGCTTTTTAAAGCGAAAAATTAAAATAAATTTAATAAACCGATAACAATTGGGACATATAAGCGCCTAAGCTTAACGCCCTTTGTTATCTAAGGTTTTGATTAAAAAGAAATTCGAATTGAGCTCTATTTAACTCTGGGGACATACAAGCGCCCTAGGCTTAATCCCCCAGGTTAATATTAAGAGCTTTCAAATAAAATAAATTGAGCTTTCATCTTTAAAGAGCTTCTCTTTTTCTCTCACCGGAGAGTTTTCTTTTTTTTCATTTTGTAATTACATACTTATATTTTTGCTTAAAATAAAAGAATATTTAATATAATATATGTTCCCTTTTATTATTAAAAATAGTAATATATTAAATACTAACAAAGGAAACGCCTAGCTTTATTAATAAGCTGACGTTTCATTAACAAAATACTTCACAGCTGCCCTCTAATCTGGCCTATTGCCCGAACGGAGCTTGTGTAGTTTGTTAAATAGGGACCTAGCAGCTACACTCCAATCCGGCCTACTGCCCGAACGGAGCTTTTGTAGTTTGCTAGCAAAGTATTTAATAGCTACCCTCCAATCTGGTCCACTGCCCGAAAGGAGCTTGCGTAGTTTATTAAATACATTAAAGAAAATTATACAAGTCGCGAACATAAAATTAAAAATATATCGCGTTTATATTATACGCTAATTAATCTAGCATCGAATTTGGACCATAATTTATTTTTTTTAAAAAGTAACTATTACCCACTTGGGTACGTTACATATTGAAATAATTAAAACGTTCGAAATTTTACTATGTTGACATTCTAATATTTTTAAGAATGTCTTGTAATATTTAAAAAATAGCATTGTAAATAATTTAAGGAACTTAATAAAATTTACTATGAACCTAATAAAATTAACTATAAACGCTAGAAAAAATAGCGCGTTTCATAGTCTGTGACTTGACCACTAGTTTATTTTTGTAATATTTAATATACAATTTCTCTCAGTGTAGATGAAGTAATTGTTATTAAAACAATATAAGTTAAAGTAAGTTTGAATCCTTAGAATAACGGGGCTTTCAAAGCATCTAATTAATAATGAGTCTGAAGTTTTAAACGTTCGTATCAACGAAAAATTTATTTTTCTTTTCCAGTCCGGGAAATGACTGGAATTAGATTATAAGGACCTAAAATGATGCCATATAAATTTTCAGCAAGTTTCTATGTCCGGAACCTTTTCAAAATGGCGGCTGAACATATGAAAAATTCAATGAATAGAGAAAAAATACTCCTTTCTACATTCCAGTCTCGGAGATGATTAGATATTAAAATTAAGCATAAAACAAAGCCCTATATAAATTTTCAGCTAAATTCTATGTCCGGAACATTTTCAAAATGGCGGCCGAACATATAAAAATTTCAAATAATAGAGAAATAAATACTGATTTCTACATTCCAGTCTCGGAGATGATTGGATATTAAAATTAAGCATAAAACAGAGCCCTATATAAATTTTCAGCTACTTTCTATATCCGGAACATTTTCAAAATGGCGGTTGAAAATACAATAAACACATTTAATAGAGAAAAAAATTCTGCTTTTTACATTCCAGTCTCGGAGATGTCGGAATATCAAAATTAAGCATGAAACTAAGCCGTATATAAATTTTTAGCTACTTTCTATATCCGGAACATTTTCAAAATGGCGGCCAAACATAGGAAAATTTCAAATAATACGGAAATAAATACTGATTTATACATTCCAGTCCCGGAAATGATTGGATATTAAAATTAGGCACGAGAATAAATCGTATATACATTTTCAAGCATTTTCTATTTCCGGAACATTTTCAAAATGGCGGTTGAAAATACAATGAACACATTTAATAGAGAAAAAATACTCCTTCCTACATTCCAGTCTCGGAGATGTTGGATATTAAAATTAAGCATAAAACAAAGCCCTATATAAATTTTCAGCTAATTTCTATGTCCGGAACATTTTCAAAATGGCGGCCGAACATATAAAAATTTCAAATAATAGAGAAATAAATACTGATTTCTACATTCCAGTCTCGGAGATAATTGGATATTAAAATTAAGCATATAACAGAGCCCTATATAAATTTTCAGCTACTTTCTATATCCGGAACATTTTCAAAATGGCGGTTGAAAATACAATAAACACATTTAATAGAGAAAAAAATTCTGCTTTTTACATTCCAGTCTCGGAGATGTCGGAATATCAAAATTAAGCATGAAACTAAGCCGTATATAAATTTTTAGCTACTTTCTATATCCGGAACATTTACAAAATGGCGGCAAAACATAGAAAAATTTCAAATCATACGGAATTAAATACTGATTTATACATTCCAGTCCCGGAAATGATTGGATATTAAAATTAGGAACGAAAATAAATCGTATATACATTTTCAAGCATTTTCTATTTCCGGAACATTTTCAAAATGGCGGTTGAAAATACAATGAACACATTTAATAGAGAAAAAAATTCTGCTTTTTACATTCCAGTCTCGGAGATGACAAAATATCAAAATTAAGCATAAAACTAAGCCGTATATACATTTTTAACTACTTTCTATATCCGGAACATTTTCAAAATGGCGGTTGAAAATACAATAAACACATTTAATAGAGAAAAAAATTCTGCTTTTTACATTCCAGTCTCGGAGATGACGGAATATCAAAATTAAGCATAAAACTAAGCCGTATGTACATTTTTAGCTACTTTCTATATCCGGAACATTTTCAAAATGGCGGTTGAAAATACAATGAACACAATTAATGGAGAAAAATATTCTGCTTTTTACATTCCAGTCTCGAAGATGACGGAATATCAAAATTGAGCATAAAACTAAGCCGTATATACATTTTTAGCTACTTTCTATATCCGGAACATTTTCAAAATGGCGGTTGAAAATACAATGAACACATTTAATAGAGAAAAAAATTCTGCTTTTTACATTCCAGTCTCGGAGATGACGGAATATCAAAATTAAGCATGAAACTAAGCCGCATATAAATTTTTAGCTACTTTCTATATCCGGAACATTTTCAAAATGGCTGCCAAACATAGGAAAATTTCAAATAATACGGAATTAAATACTAATTTATACATTCCAGTCCCAGAAATGATTGGATATTAAAATCAGGCACTAAAATAAATCGTATATTCATTTTCAAGCATTTTCTATTTGCGGAACATTTTCAAAATGGCAGTTGAAAATACAATAAACACAATTAATAGTGTAAATGATTCTGCTTCATACATTTTATGCTTAATTTTGATATTCCGTTATCTCCGAGACTGGAATGTAAAAAACAGAGTTATTCCCACTATTAATTATGTTTATTGTATTTTCAACCGCCATTTTGAAAATGTTCCGGATATAGAAAGTAGCTACAAATTTATATACGGCTTATTTTCATGCTTAATTTTGATATTCCATCATCTCCGAGACTGGAATGTAAAAAGCAGAATTGTTTTCTCTATTAAATGTGTTCATTGTATTTTCAACCACCATTTTGAAAATGTTCTGAATATAGAAAGTAACTAAAAATGTATATACGGCTTAGTTTCATGCTTAATTTTGATATTCCGTCATCTCTGAGACTGGAATGTAAAAAGCAGAATTTTTTTCTCCATTAATTGTGTTCATTGTATTTTCAACCGCCGTTTTGAAAATGTTCCGGATATAGAAAGTAGCTAAAAATGTATATACGGCTTAGTTTTATGCTTAATTTTGATATTCCGTCATCTCCGAGACTGGAATGTAAAAAGCAGAATTTTTTTCTCCATTAATTGTGTTCATTGTATTTTCAACCGCCATTTTGAAAATGTTCCGGATATAGAAAGTAGCTAAAAATGTATATACGGCTTAGTTTCATGCTTAATTTTGATATTCCATCATCTCCGAGATTGGAATGTATAAAGCAGAATTATTTCCACTATTAAAGCTAGAGCATTCTTTTTTTTTTAATTTGCGTAAAATTGTCAGTAATAAGAATATCAAATCCTCATATTGATATTTTTATTAGTTGCAAAACTATTAAAAAAACCATTAGGAAAAAAATTTACTTATCTATTTTTGCCATATTTAGGTTGAAAATAATGAAATGGACACGATTTCACATCAAATTCATAAAATCTACGTTACTAAATATGATATGATTATCATAAAGTCTCTACCATCACGTTTTTGGGTGAAATTTTTAACGTGCATTTGACCTCGTTTTAATAAACAGAATATCTCATAAAATAATTAATATTTTTTTATGAAATTTTTATGGTAACTTGAGGTTAATAAGAGGCACATTTTTGTTGAATTACAAACATCTTTTTTTTATCAAATGACAAATATTTGAAAATTTTGCGATTTTCGATTTTTGTTTATCATTATTCATAAAAGTTATTAACCGACTTTGATCAATGACGTCTCAAATTAAATTTCTTTGAAACACCTACAAATCGTATAATTTTCATATACTAAATCGCAAACGATTTCAAGCTATCTCAAAAAAACAGTGATTTTTACGAATTTTGTACCTTAAATTGTTTACAAATTCCTGATGGCTCAAATTTTGAGGGTCTCTCAAGAATTTCATTTCTAATCATCCAACAAAGCCATTTTTGGTGGTGTGCACCTATTACTAATTATATTATGCATTTCGACTAATTCTACTGGACTAAATTGGTTTGAAGGTAAATCCACTTTCATTGCATTGACAAAGAATTTTCAACCACTCATCATTATCCTCATGTGGCGAGACTGACACTCCAGCAAAGTGCGCATTAAACTCATCCAATCTACACTCAATTCTCGCTATAACGAGCTTCGCTATAACGAGCTTCGCTATAACGAGCGTTCGATAGAACGAGCATTTTTGTCTCGCTAAAACGAGCAAAATGCTTCCCCTTCTTTCCCCACTACTTAATCTATTTTTCTTCATGTCCCAGGCGGAAATCACATTCTGAAATAAAAAATGATAAAAAATAATAACTGATATTAACAATTTAAAATGTCTAGATTTTGGACTGTAATAAAAGTTTGAAATAGTTATTATTTTTTATTTTTTGTTTTAATTTCTTATTATTTTTTATTATTTTTTATTAGCTTTTTCAATTTGGAAATCATACACATAAACCAAACCTAAAATAAAAGTTATTATTAGTTATTATTTTTTATTACTTTCTTATGAAACAATAGTTATTATTAGTTTTTATTTTTTATTATTTTTTATTAGCTTTTTCAATTTGAAAACCATACGCTAAACCAAACCTAGAATAAAAATTATTATTAGTTTTTATTTTTTATTATTTTTTATCAGCTTCTGATTGGCTCATTTGGATTTTATTCGGTGCTTTACCAAGCCTAAAAGGGCTTCTACCTAGAAAATATCTAAATCATCTTGCAATGTTTATCTCAGCTTTAAATACTCTTCTACAAGATAGCATATCACCACATGAACTGAAGATTTCAAAAATTTTATTAATAGAATTTGTTTTTTATTTTGGTATATTTTTCAGAGATAAGTATATGTACTACAATGTACATTCACTGTTACATTTAACTGATACTGTCGTGAATTGGGGACCACTATGGACAATCAATACTTTTCCCTTCGAAAGCCATAATAAAAATTTACTTGAAATGAAGAAAAGTAATTACCACATCGCTAAAGAAATAGTTATTAGACTATTAACTTATCAACAAATTCCACAATTAGAAACGGAAAGCTTTATTTCTCAAGAAACGAAAGATTTTGTTGATCAACTGAACAGTAAAAGATTAAAGAAAGTAGTAAAAATAGGTGCGATTGTACACTAGTAGGATGTGCAAAACATCACATTCTAACCAAAAAAGAAATTTCGTGCCTTCGTTTCTTTATAAATATTAATAAAATTACTGAATGTAAAAAATACAATAAAATTATATATCAAAGTTGTAGATACACATCTTGTTATTATTCAAAAGGGAAAAAAACTAATGATTCTATTTTTCAAACGAAAGATAGTAGATTCGGAATCATTAGTTCTATATATTTGATTAAATACGACGATAACTGTGATGTTTATATTTTCTTTAAATTATTAAAACTTGTACCGGTTTCATTTGTTAATGACACTGATGTAAAAGAAGTCATAAATTTAAAAAAATGTTCACTCTTTCATGGCGAAATTCAATGTCTTAAGTATACCATGCTACACCGGCCTTGTATAATAACAAAATGTAATAATGATTATTATTTAAGCTCAATTTTTAAAGGTGCTCTTGGTCGCTGCATTAATTAAGATTTGATAAGTAAATCATATTATATGTTAGCGTTGACATTGTAAATACAAAATAAAACTTCTTTTATAATTGTAAAATAAGACTTATATTTTTATATAAAAGTTTTTATGTAAAAATAAAAATAAAAATTCTTTTTGAATCAATTATATCCTTACCTATCTACTTACTTTCAATAATCAAAAACAATTTTTAACAATTTTTAAAATCTAATGAAAAAAAAATTATAACTTTTTTTTATCGTTTCCTTCAAGTGAATACCTTTAAAATTCAAAAAATTAATAAAAAAATTAATAAAAATTACTAAAAAATAATATTAATAACTTTTATTTAACGTTGGCTTTATATGTGTATATACCTTCCATACTAAAAAAGAAAAAAAAAAATAATAACCGATAATAATTTTTACTTACGGTTTACTTTATGCATATACTTACGATGCTGAAAAAGATAATAAAAAATAATAACTGATAATAACTTTTATCAACTGTTATAAATGTGAAATAATTATTAATAACTATTATAAACAGTTATTACAGTCCAAAATCTACACTTTTATAACAAATAATAAAAAATAATAACTTTTTTTAAAAATTATTTTTCGTTGTATATAATTATTATTAGTTATTAACGGCAGATTATTTCCGCTTGGGATCATGCTCGAAAATTCGATCTCCCTTCTTACATCCCTCCCTATCGACGCGCAGAGAAAACATCATGTAACAATATGGTTTTTACACTTTTCAAACCATGCTTAGTCAATTCAAAACAGTTTCTGAAAATTTTAAAAAATTTTGGACTTAGAAAATTTTTTAGATAATTTGGTCTTAGAAAAAATTTTGATAAATGTTACAAAAAAATTTTTAAGTTCAAAATTTTCAAAAATTGTTCTGAATTGACTACGCATTGTTTGAAACGTGTAAAAACCAAAAATACCGTTACATGATGTTTTGGCATGATAAATCACCAGAGATATCAGGTGATTTGTCACCTGATTTTTTTCACCACGGATGTTTCAAAAAACTATATCTTGAAATGTTTCTGAAATGTTTTTGAAATGTTTTCTTATAAATATTTCATGAAATGTTTTTACATGTGATTTTTTGGACATATCTTCATTTCAGAAATATTTCATGAAATGTTTTTGCAATGTTTTAAAAAAAAATTTTAGCAATATAACAAATATATTTTATGAATTATTTTTTAAATATTTCTAATACGTTTCTTAAAATGTTTTTGTAGTAATAAAAAATAATATCAAATATTTTACATGTGATGTTAGCGGACATATCTTTATTTCAGAAACATTTCATGAAAGCTTTCTAAAATGTTTCACATCAACATTTGAAACGTTTCTAAAATGTTTCAGAAAGATTTTATGCTGTGTGGAATAGATAATGACGTGTCAAAAATGTCTAGATGAATGATGGCTTTAACATTTTAATATATACCCTAGTGGAAATATAAAATGTGCATTACTGTTTGAAATGGTTTAAAATTATTTAAAACTGTTTAAAAATGTTAAAAATGTTAAAAATTGTTCAAAATAGTTTATAAGTGTGAAATTTGGGACATTTAAAACAGTTATCAACAGTTTTAAACAGTTTTGAACAATACAGAATAATTTGAAACTAACGTGAACATTTTCTCGTATATATTATATGAATTTTAATATATATAAGAAAATTTTCACAAACACAAAATTATGAAACACTGTTTGAAATCATTTCGAACTTTTTAAAACTGTTTAAAAGTGTTTAAAACTGTTCAAACCTGTTCAATTTAATAAAAAATAGTTTATGTTTGTTTAAAATTGTTTTGAAATATTTTGAATATTTAAAATAATTTATAACTTTCAAACATAAAAATTCAAGAGGAGGCCGAACTATCTGTCTTTGTCTAATAGTGTTTTTCATCTTTTATATGAACACCACCAGTTTTAATAAGAAAAAAATAGTAGCCCCCGCTAAATATTAATATAATAAGTAAATTTTATAATCATAACGAAATAATTTTATCGCGTAATTTTTGAGTATGATTTGACCTACGAACTGCCGTAAATACAATCTGTCTTCTTTTATAAAATTTTGGTAGGTCAAATCATACTAAAAAATTACGCGATAAAATTAAATCGTTATGATTATAAAATTTAATCATTATATTATAAAGAATTCACTTTGAACTTTGGTTTTCTTTCTCAAAAAAAAATCAAATACACTTTATTTATATTAAAGCAAAATCTTTCTCTGCGCAAATATATAATTTAGTTTTTCTGACGTTTCCTTTAAAATAATAATTTAAAACTTAAACACTGTTTGAAATCATTTTAAACTTTTCAAAACTTTCTCAAACTGTTTAAAAATGTTTAAAACTGTTTATAACTGTTTTAAACGTCCCAAATTTCACATTTATAAACATTTATCTGTTTTAAACAGTTTTGAACAGTTTTAAACATTTTATATTTCTGCTAGGGTAGGAGATATTTTAGAAAATTTTTTGATAAAGATTAAAAATTCGAGTGACTGCAATGTCGGTAACTATGAATGAATCATATGCCCTATTATCATTATCTTAATAATAAATGGCAACAAATATTTAAATTTGTATAGAATTTTAAATCTTAAAGTATAGATTAATTTTCATTATAATATTCAATTATTATATGTAATGTAGAATATAGGAATCAATTATTATGTTATGGAGAATATGGGAAAAATTTAGTTTTAATATTCATAAAATTTTGGAATAAAAAACTTAAATAGATTATCTACTTTTCTATATTTATTTAATAGAAAACTTTTTATTCATAATCATATATGAAATATAGAAACTTTAAAAAAAGGTATGAAAAGCAATTTATAAACAACAGCAAAAAGGGAGTAAAGTTGCATATTTCTCTTAGGGGAAGTTTGTGATCTAAGCAAGCAAAGCCAAACGAGAAATTAGACTTTCCTCCTGAGTTGCATATTATGCTTTATTTCTAACTCAGCAGTACTTTATTAACTTAAAAAAACCCAGTAGAAAAAAATTTAAATTAAAAATTTTGATGTTCAAATTTTCTAATATATCAATTTTTATTAAAACTTGATATTTTTCTAATCATTAATTTTATCACTTTAATTTCAAAAAAATATTTAGAAAAAGTAAAATTAACAAGTATTGATTATTCTTTTTTTTAATTTCTGACTTTTCTTAAACATTAATTGTTGTAATTGGAAGTTAAGAGTTAATATGATTGTAAAAGATACAATTGTTAAGAATATTTGTATAAAATAGAAAACTTCATATGACCATGTTTTTCAGTAAAGTACAGGACTTGATATGTTTATAAATGTAACCTTTTATTTTGGCATCCCATACTTCTCTCAAAAACATTGTCATATTAAGTTTTCTCCATGCAAATTTTCTTAGCAAGCATATCTTTTGTGCTCAACTCTTAATTTCTAATTACAATCAAAATTTGGGTAAAAAATGAAAAAATTTTAAAAATAAAACAATAAAATCAATTAATCATCATGTTACAAATAAACTATTTAATAAAAAAAGAACTCCAAGATTCTACAGCTCCTTCATAATTATTTATACAAGGGATTTCTATAAAAAATTGTCAAATATTTTTTTCAAATATCAAGAACAATATTATTACTTGAGGATGATTCAATCAAACATGCTAAACTTTGTTGAGCATATTTTTGATAATAAATGTATTGCTACATGTAGTAATAATATCCAATATTTAAAAAATCTTTTCATATATTGTACTTAAACAGTATATTTAATGTATAAATATATTAATAATCTATTCATACTATAATTACATCAATCATCTGTTTATACTATATTATATTATACTGTACAAATAAATTATTATATTTATAGTATGCATGGTTTTATAATTAAAAATTATAACATTTTCTTCCCATATTTAGATAACTGATCAGCATCTTAACTTCTTTTCTTTCATTGCCATAAATTATTAGCATAAAGATTAAAGTGTAGTTAATGAAAGTTGAACAAGTTACAAAAATAAAATTTCAATTATTGAACATTACATATCATTAATATTACAATTATATATACTTCTTAAAAAATCTTATAAGTATAATGAGAATATTTATTATGCTTATAACATTATCTCTTTTATAAAAAGGTTTTTATATTATACAAAATAAATCATGGTTCATTATTAAAGATAATTTTAATGAAGTTTTATGACAAAATATTTCCAAAGTCTCACTTATGTTCATTCAATTCAGCCTCCATTTCAGATAATTTGCTGGCCATTACACGTTGTTCATTTCTTAAAGTTTGAAATCCAGCATATATTTCTTCATTTGATTTTTCATTTTTTGATGCAGAATTTTTTTTTTCAGTCGACATATTAAGTCAAGTAATTATTTATCTCCTTTACAATTGTAAAAAATAATTTTTAACATGCAATACAAAATAGGAAGAGAGTATCTCGGTATAGGAACTTAAATTTATTCAGCCTAATCAACGAATATAGACACTTATAGGCTCGAATTTATAGTCGACACTCAGCACTCAGTTCTCAACCCTCAGATCTTAAAGTTTCATTGTTCCGTGTTCCCTATAAACGTGTGTCTACGTTTATAGGGAACATGAAACTTCAAAATCTGAAGGTTGAGAACTGAGTGTTGAGGCTGGAATTTATAGTTGTCACTCATTTCTCAGTTCTCAAGTATTCTATCTTTGTTCTTCTTATGGAAATAGTGTAAGAAGAACAAGGATAGAATACTTGAGAAATGAGTGAAGACTATAAATTCTAGTCTGAGAGTCAACTATAAATTCGAGCCTTAGGGTGAAATCAGATGGAGCGGAAAATAGATGACGGAACGTCACAAAACATTCATTCCGTCGCCTTGTTTTCCGTCAAATTTTTTCCCTATATTCACATGGCGCGGAATGTAGCTGAAAAATTGTTAAAAATAGCATACAAATGTATCCGCGAATTTTAAATTAACAACAAAAATGTTAAAAAAGTTGGAAATAATCACCTATTGTTATTGTAATGAGATTCTTTTTTTATAAAAATAAAATATAGTTTGTTATTATAACCAAATATTTCAATTAACATCATTATTTTTTAATTATAAAATTGCTAATCAACGTCACAGAACTTCTATTCCGCTCCATGTGAATATAGGGAAACAAATTTGACGGGATAATAGAAGCGTCACAGACTTTTTGAAATTGTTTAAACAAATAGTTAACCAAAATAGAATTTAAAAGTTTGATTGAAATTAAAAGTACAGCTATGGAAAGCAAATTAAAAATATTACGTGAGGTTATTGAAGCACTAATAATTTTTTTAAACAAAATAAAAATTGATGTCGTCTATTACGTCGTCTTTACTCCGTTGGCGGAATACAAAGATGCGGAATTGAGGTTCTGTGACGTTCCGTCGCCTATTTTCCGCTCCATTTGATTTCACCCTTAGAAGCGTACTTTTAAATGAGAAATTTCGTCCAAAAATGAGTTAGTTCTGTTACCCAGCTACTTGGGAGCGCCACCAAGTCCCATGTATTTTTGAAGTGATAACTTCTTATAGGGCGGTTAGTTGCTCAAGAATTCAGACAAAAATTTCAGCTCGTAAAACTTAAATTTTAAGCTCGTAAAACTTAAGTTTTAAGCTCGTAAAAATTAAATATGTAAACAAAATAATAAGGCTTGAATATTAGTGCGGTCAAAAAAAATACATATGGAAAATGCATGAATGCAAGCGAGAGCTCCTGTCTATTTCACTTATGTATATGTAAGGAATTGGTAGTGTGTGCGAGTGAGATAGATAATGGAAAACCGCGCTACGCGGTATGAAGTCAATTCCTCCTCGTAATTACTCGTACAGAAGATGCTTTAAATCAGGTGTTCAAGATGAAGGATAATAAAATGAATGAACGGCCAATTGAGAAAATTCGGACTTTATTAGATCAATGCCTGCAACCACCAGCTAAATTTGACTCTAGTATCGCGAGCTATAAAAGCTTGCTTAAACGTGTTCACTCTTCAGCGGTCGTGAACACTCTCTATCGACGGTCTGTACCGTACCTCCTTTTTTTTTAAATTCTTTTATTGGTTAAGCCGGTTCCGACATGTACAGTCTAAGGAAACAAATTCTATGATAGTTCTTTTTCTGTGATTTTAAAATAACGTGACATTATTGGATGATTCCGTCAGTCCGCTCATTTTTATTGGTTAATTTTTAAATGTGGGAAAAAGAATTATCATAGAATATGTTACCGTTGAGTGTACCCATTACCATTCTTCAGTGGATCTACGCATCTAATGTGGGTATGAAATATAAGATTCTTTTTTTTGCCCAATCTTCACTCCAGCAGGGGTCTCCACAACTGTCCTGGAAAGATCGTCTATCTCTCCTTCATCATCATTGGAGTGTCTCTCCGGAAATATCGTATCAACAACCTGCACAACGGTGGAAAAGGGCAACTCGT
Source organism: Anastatus disparis (assembly GCA_017163975.1). Lineage (NCBI taxonomy): Eukaryota > Metazoa > Arthropoda > Insecta > Hymenoptera > Eupelmidae > Anastatus > Anastatus disparis. The sequence continues at coordinate 1,292,385 of JAFFSR010000327.1, forward strand.
CCAAAAATATAGTCCAATGAAATCTTGATACTGTTCTTGACGATAGAAAAAGCAAGATACGGCAATGACGGTTCGAGTCAAACAATACTCAGTACGTCACATCCGCGCCATTACCGGACAAGAACACCGTCAGACACAAAACAACCCCGTCACAGACAGTGGTCACAATTCGAAAAAGAAAAAAGATAAAACGTCTGTTAAACGAACTAGCGCGAACAGAAGATAAAGGAATTAAATTGTCAATGAGATGATATAGTGAGCCACTGTACAATCCCGAGCACCGAACATGTCATAAAGTTTATCACACGCGGATGAGTCTCATGTAAGGTACTTCAGGTCGAAGAACCAATAGATTTACGTCACGTAGAGCACACTACACCATCACTTCCCGCGTATTGAGCATCCACATTGAATAAAGATCGAACGTGTATACCGGTAAAATTCCCGCGAAAAGTCTGTTTACAAATATACACTACACTCCCGATGACACTGAATTCCGAGAAAACCAGTCAATGTCGATCCGGTCAAAAGATCGTTGTAAAAGATTTAAATTCAAACTTCTAATAGGTGCCATACATATAATATATATTATATCCTGGGAGTAAATAAACACTGGGACATTATTAAATGACCCTGAATAGAATGTTCACACTTATTCGAAAAAGAAACGTTAGGACACAATTCACAATTTTTCACAATAAACAAACGGAACACTGATGAGTGACCTTGAGTCAAATATTTAAAAAGTTCACACTCTTCGGAGAATGATGAGTGGCCTTGAGTAAGATATTTAAATTATTCGCACTTTTCGGAGAAATCGTTAAGACATAATTCACTACTCTCCACAATAAATCTATCGAATATACGTTGAAAAAATTCGCATCTCATCATCCCAAAAAAACGTCTGCGTTGCATATTATGCAGATCATGAAATGAAATCTTTATATCGACGTCGCTCGAAAAAACACAATACTGTAGAAAAGATGTGAAGGTAGTCTCTTGATTATCCTCCATGTATGAATAAAGGATTCAGATCCGTAATAATTTTAGGCTCGATCGAAAAATAGGCTATGGCAAGCTGCCATAACGATTTTGTAGCCGTAATCTTCAAAAAGATAACGGAAAAACTTGGACCAAATTCTCCTCAACGTTGTTCGTACATGGGCAACGGAAGAGATACGAGCTCGAAAAAAAAGAAATTAGAACTTATGCTGTGATAAATAACCACAGCGAACAAAAAAAACTGGTAAAAAAGAACTAAGAACTAAGAACTAAAAACCCCAAAAAAATACGCGGGGCAGGGTGGATTCCCGGTTGAAAAAAAACACATAGTTTTATTACATGATTTTATCATTTGGTTTTATTATGTGGTTTTATCATATGATTTGATTACATGTTTTTTGGTTTCAATTTATCATATGATGAAAGTATATGATAAAATCATATAATATAACCCTATGATGAAATCGTATGGTGAAACTATATGGTGAAGACAAAATAAAACCATACACACGGAGAGAAAAAGCAGTTAACAGCTACTCAAAAAATTTGGAATCATTACTAACTTTGTTCGACAATAATAATTAAAGGAATGGGAATAAATACTAATCTATATTTTTGCGCCACGCGACAAAAGTAAGGTTACGATTTTACAAATGATCTGAGAAAACTAAGGACTGAGGGGATATTCAAGTATGTATCGCGACGATAGTTGTCGGCAAGAGAATAAAAAGTCTGCGCGCGCATAGAATTCGCGTAATACATACATGTGTATTACTACTTGAATAGCCCCTCTGATTACTAAAAAGTTAGGTAGCTAGTCATAAAAAGTTAAATGAAGAGTCAAACTGAGAATTATTGTCTGTAGTTTGCCTATAGGCAGACTGCAGACAATAATTCTCAGTTTGACTCTTCATTTAACTTTTTATGACTAGCTATCTAACTCTTTAGTAATCAGTCCTTAGTTTTTTCAGATCATTTGTAAAATCATAACCTTACTTTTATCGCGTGGCACTAAATTATAGATTTGTATTTATTCCTTTACCTTTAATTATTGCCGAACAAAGTTAGTAATGATTCCAAATTTTTTGAGTAGCTGTTAACTGTTTCTTCTCTCCGTGAATATGGTTTTATTTTGTCTTCACCATATAGGTTCACTATACGATTTCATCATAGGGTTGTATTATATGATTTTATCATATACTTTCATCATATGATAAATTGAAACCAAAAAACATGTAATAAAACCATATGATAAAACCACATAATAAAACCATATGATAAAATCATGTAATAAAACTATGTGATTATTTCCAACCGGGTTCCGCCCGCCAACCCTGAAACGAACAGCGAAAAACGGAAAAGAGAGGGATAGGAAAGAGAAAGAGCCGGCAAGAGAACCGTTCGGCTCAAGATTCGTGCGCCGAATCCTACCGTTCCTCCTACTACTGTAGCACGACATAGCTGCTTACTTACGCGCCACCTATTTCACAACGGCGCTGAGCGCCTTTTCGTATTTTACTGTATGTAGGTAGAGTCCCCACATACACTCCCCCCAAATGACAACGCGGCAATAAAATTCGCATACAAAACTATCACTTTTAAGAGCAGGTCGTATATCTCTGTCCTTTTCTAATCAAAGAATTTATTTTTTTGCAAAAACTAATAATTGTAGCAAAAAATAAGGAGATAGCCCCATCTTGTATCTTAAGAGGCAGCCGTATCATTCTGTCCTTGTCTAATCTAAATTTTCGTTATTATAAATAAATAAAATATTATCATAGAAAAGTAAGACAACGGCCCAATAGAGCAAAAGACAAGCAAACGATTCTTTTTTATGAAAAAATATAAAATTTTTATTATTTTTCGAATGAAGTCTGAAACGAAAAAACAATTCAATCAACTCAATCAAGTTCGATTGTTTTTCCGTTTCAGACTTCACTCGAAAAATAATAAAAATTTTATATTTTTTCATAAAAAAGAATCGTTTGCTTGTCTTTTGCTCTATTGGGCCGTTGTCTTACTTTTCTATGAAAATATTTTATTTATTTATAATAACGAAAATTTAGATTAGACAAGGACAGAATGATACGGCCTCCTTAAAAAGTAATATTTTCTTTGATGCGGAAAAATTATTTTTATCGATTCGTTTTGAAGAAAACCTTGAAAAACTTAAAAAAATAGAGGTTAGGATGGACAATTCAGTTTTTCAAGGTTTCCTTAAAAACGAAGCGATATAAATAATTTTTCCTCATAAAAGAAAATCTAATAGCTTTTTTTTATACGAGATGGAACTTTCTTCTTATTTTTTGCTACAATTATTAATTTTTGTAAAAAAATCAATTCTTTGATTAGAAAAGGACAGATATACTCGACCTCCTCTTAAATTACAATTTTCTAAAGCGTTGCATTTAAGTGAAAACATAGGAAAATATTCGTAATGATTACAAAAATGCATTTCATTTCACTTGCTAGAGTAAGTCTTCTTTTTTTTTAAAATATTTATCTCTTTGGTGGTTGTAATACAACTCATTTGTACTAACTTTTTATATTGATTTACAAAAATAACTTTTCGCATTTACAATAATACTCTTTCCTTTGTTTAATGCTAATACAAAATAAACTTTTTAATTTTTTTATACGCTAATACAATAAACTTTTTAATTCTTTTTATACGCTAATACAATAAACTTTTTTAATTGCTAATTTTACAAGGATAATATGAGCGTATTCTAAGAGTTGTATTTATACATTTTAAAAATCTTAAACTAATTTACATGTTACTTTTTTTTTATTACATTTTTTACAAAGACAATATACGCTAACCACGCGCTCAGCTCCGGTAATTACCTAACTAGTCTAACTACCAGCTCTTGTTCGACATTCAATTTATAACGATAAAACCACGATTCAATCGCCTGAATACTGTCTACTTTATAATTAATCAACTCTACTTGAAATTTATTCACACATCTACCTAAATCTTTTAAAAAATTGAGGTCCATTGTTCTGGTTTTCTTTTCACCCAATGTGTTAATGATCTTCACATAAGGCAGTTGGTCGCTTCTAACGAACGAAGACTTTGACATACTAACCTATTGCAACTGAATTAAGACTTACTCTGAGTTATCGAGAAATCAATTACGCAATTAATTACTAATGCATTAATAACGTAATGTTGAACGCAGGGAATCACTGCAATAATTTCCATGATTACCCTTCTAAGTCCCTATCTATGGTCTTAAGTGACCTCGATGTTACACACGTTGGACTGTACTTCCATTCCACTAATGCGTCCTGCACGTCAGTAAAAACCAACTTAGATTTTTGAATTGAATTCGGGAAATTTAAGAATGCTTTATGACCATGAAGTCCTACATCTCTCAACCGCTATTTTTACAATCTTCACTCCGTAATTTTGTAAGATGGAGTTGATGGCGATAAATTTTTAAAACTTTTTCTTTTAATCGAGATTGTTCTGCCTCTCTAAAAAAATTAGCGCTTTTATCTTAGGCAGTGGTTTGCTAATGATCCTCTGGATCGCGTTACTATTTACAATGGTTTACATAAGAATGCTCGTGAATCTAAACATTAAGCGTCAACAAGCATAGTCCATAAGAAGAACTAAAACTATATTACTATTTACAAAATTAATAAGTAAGTGGCGAGCTTCATATAAGTTCAAGATATCTAGAGTATCCAGTTTGATTAGGATTCCTCTGAGTACTGGGGTGTTACTTAGTATCCTGACAATCTCATGTCAAAACGAATGTCGACTTTGCGAACGTCGAGAGAGTCACCCTGCGCGCTCAAGTAACCGAATTCCGGACAAACGCATACATACTTGATGGAATTCTGTTGAACTCCCCGTGTACTTATAAATAAGCTTTTTTTTAGGCAAACTGAAGAAAAGCACAAATGTAAATTGTGCGCTTTAGTCCAAATTAATTTACTAAAGCAATGTTAAGTTTTTAAAGGGTAAAATGTTGAATAAAAAGATTGATGTATCAATATAAAATACTTTAATAAGGTTCAGTTAAGGAGTGACAAACGGAGCGAGATGTGTTCACTTTGAAGGTAGAAAAGATTCTGCCGTTTTGCAAAATATTTCTTAAATAGTTTCTATGGAATTATTAGTTAAGACAAGGAAAAGGTTTTTTATTATACAGAGAAAGTTTTACAATGAGATTAAGGATTAACGGAAAAACCCGAGTAGCCGACATACCCTAGTGGAAATCGAATCTGTGAATAACTGGGAATAACTGTGAATAACTGGGAATAACTGTTATAAACTGTACAGTTTGAGACAGGAATAACAGTTATTCCCAGTTATTCCCAGTTATTCACAGTTATTCCCAGTTATTTACAGTTTAGTTTAAAAATAATTTGAAAAATATAAATTTGAAAAAATGAAAAAAATATATATTTTTTTTATTTTTTTTTCTATTATAAATATATTTGGGAATAACTGTTATTCGTACCTTTGTTTTTTCAAATTATTTTTAAATTATAAACTGTGAATAACTGGGAATAACTGAGAATAACTGGGAATAACTGAGAATAACTGGGAATAACTGAGAATAACTGGGAATAACTGAGAATAACTGGGAATGACTGAGAATAACTGGGAATAACTGAGAATAACTGGGAATAACTGAGAATAACTGGGAATAACTGAGAATAACTGGGAATAACTGAGAATAACTGGGAATAACTGGGAATAACTGTTATTCCTGTCTCAAACTGAACAGTTTATAACAGTTATTCCCAGTTATTCACAGTTATTCCCAGTTATTTCCAGTTATTTCCAGTTATTCACAGTTATTCACAGATTCGATTTCCACTAGGGTATGGCGTTGTTTTTAATTTTCATCGGTCGCTCCGTTCGTCATAAATACATTTATTTTTATTACTAGTACAGAAAAAGAGTACCTCTTTGCAGAGGTTCGTACAATGGCTCATTTATTTGTATTTGCTCCATATTAAATTCCTTTTTAAATCGCTTTAACATCTTTCACATATATTGTTAAATATAAGAAAATATTAAGAAAAGGATTTTAACTCTAAACGTTGAATACATTTAAAAATATTAACAATCAAATTAATACTAAGATACATGATGATTTATTTTATATTCTCATTCATGAATGACAACATATGTTTATGCACAGGCTGTAAATTGGATCGCCATTGCTGCTATAATCGTCGCATACTTTACGACGGCTGTCGTTTTGTGAGATCTGTGTTTACTGGTATCACCTCATTACCTTCGGTGACTGCCGGTATTCTTCGAGGTCAAGCAGCACCAAAAAGCAGTCTGCTTTTTACTGTTGGCAAGTTATACTATTTTTGAACTTCTTGAAGGCTCCTGTCCAACTGAAAAACCTCCATGTTCCCCGCAGAAGAATACGGATTAAAATATTTACACGGTGCCGGTTTTTTATCTATTCACAACGCGTTTTAGCTTAAATTATAGCTGTTTTGTTTATTTATTTCTATAGCGCTGTGTTTCTGGGATCCTTGACGTAAATCCTTGTCCGATATTCGGTAGGTGCCCTAAATCAAGCAAACCGTCAAAAAGGTAACCCCCGAATTTAGCATAGGCAATGACGTCTTCGTCATGTACTCTAACCAGTTCACCTGCGTAATTGCTAAGTGGGCTTGGTACGTCTGAATCGTTAAAGGATTTTCTTAAGAACACTTATGGCTTTTTTACGAAGTCGCTCTTGTGTCCATGCACCAGGTTATTACTATGGCTTTCTTTCGCCCATGGTAGCGAACCCGTTGCCCATTCTACGATGTTATACAATAGTGACTCTAGGTCACCGCTGGCTAAATAAATCCCATAGTGTGCAGGCAAGCTTTTGTATTTTAGCTCACCCCGTTGAGTGTCTGCACTACTTGCTTTTATTGGTTGAACACGGAGTGGCTTTATCTGAATATAGTCGATGAGGTAAATTTTCTCCTCATTTTTGGAGTCGAATAGGATATTCGATGATTTGATGTCAACGTAGGTATACTTGTTGTTGTGTGAAAATTCTAATACAAGCAACACCTGCTAGGCGATACTGTATACCTCGTGCAAGGGAAATCTGTTATTATTTTTGTATAACTTTTCTTGCAAACTTTCTCCGTACCTTTCTAGATTTAGGAACTCGCAGTGTCGCTCCTTATTTAAGAAACTGCCAGTGTCCAGGAATCTAGGGATACCGAGTAAGTATTCCTTTTCGAACAGCTTTACCTTGCAGATAGCCGGTGGTTGGTCACGGTTTTCGTGACTAAAAGGACTACCTCTACAATCCAACTAGACTTTCCCTTGTGTAGGGTTTTACCTATTGACCATTTCTCTGCCTTGGTGTCAGTAATAATAAGTTCCGCGGGGATGGCTGGCATCTTTCTTGTAAGAGCCAATGTCTCTTTTGCCTCATACATATCAGGAGTGGCTTTGTTAGCCTTTTTGCCAGGCTTAGTAGCTTTTGAAGGTTTCAAAACCGCTTTTTTTTTGCTTAACTGGTTTCACACGTTTGTGAACAGTCTTTTGCTTTTGTCTATTTGTATTGCGTTCGTGCGATATCTCCTCATCAATGTCACTGAATGGAAGTGAGTAAGCCTGAGCCTCCTTTAAATTATCCGTAAGTATATCATCGTGAGGACTGCCCTGTGAGCCCGGATCAACATTTGGGCGCGTTGATATCTCGGTGCTCCTTTTCAGGTTAGTTTTTGGCCTAGGTGGCTCATGAACTTGTACTAATTCTCTTTGAGTTTGCACCTGGCTCTGATCGTCCTGAGCATCACACTCTGATTGATCTTCATGCATAAAATATGCAGGTTTAAGCAATTCGGCTGCCACGGTCTTATGGGAGTTTTTAACTTCAATGACGAAGTTTTTTCCGTTGTTTGACCTGCTGATCAACCTTTATGGACCTGCATAGGGTCTATCAAGCGTTGATTTAATGGCTTTCACCCTAAAAAATACGTGAGAGCAATCTTTTAAATCCATGTAGACAAATGTCTTACCAGTTATGTTATGGCTGACTGGTACAGGCTTAAGACAATTCATATATTCTCTGAACTCGTCTAAAAATGCAGATCTGTCAGGTTCTCGTTCTGATAAAGCGACATTTTCACCAGGAACTCTCAGACCGGTACCGTAAACAAAATCTGCTGGACATGCGTGCGTGTCTCTACGAACGCTAGTCCGTAAGCCAAGTAACACAAATGGAAGTGTGTATATCCAGTCACCGTTATCCATGTGGCACCTTAGTGCAGCCTTCAAGGATCTGTGCTTACGTTCAACCAAGCCGTTTGCTTGAGGGTGGTACGCTGCAGTTCGAACTCTCAAACTACTCAACGTCTTGAGCAGTTGTGCAAAGAGTTGTGACTTGAATGACTGCCCTTGATTAATTGTTATAATCTCAGGTGGGCCATATCTAGCCACCCAAGCACTAAAAAAGGTTTTTGCTACCGTAGGAGCAATAGTGTCCTTAATCGGTATAGCTTCAGACCACCTTGTGAACCTGTCTACCATAGTGAGGAGATACTTGTACCCTCTGCATGCGAGTAGTAGTCCCACCATGCCTATGTGTAAATTAGAGAATCTTGAATCAGGAACTATAAAATGTTCCAGCAAGAATTTGTTGTGGCGCGAAGTTTTGCATTGCTGACATTTGACACAATACTTGCACCATTTTGCTATGTTTCTGTGCATATTCGGCCAGACAAACTTTTGGCGAATTAAAGTATCAGTGACTTTTGCACCGGAGTGTGAATTTTGATGGTATATTTGAAAAAATTCCTGCCTTAATACTCTTGGAATGTATGGTCTAAAGATCTGATCCTGGATATTACAAAAGAGAGGAACATCGTCTTGACCCCATGTTAACTTTTGTAATTTAAGGGGATGTTTACCATCTTGTAGGATCTCCTGCAGCTGTTCATCGTTCGCTTGCTCATTGCTGAGCGTAGCCAGATCGAAAACGTCTATATTAGTCTTCAGGTCCTTTATGACCGGATCATCATGGTCAATCTCCAGGCTATCGACGTTGAAGATACTGGCTGGGCTCATTTCGTCTATTCGTGACGGAGCATCAGCGTCAATATTTTCCTCACCTTTTATGTAGCAAAGTTCAGCATTGAACTGTGATAAATAGGTGAGCTGCCTTACTTTTCTCGTATTCGCTTTCTTCAGACTTTGTGACATCGCAAATGTTAGTGGCTTGAGATCTGTCAAAATCTTAAATTGTCGAGCTTTGACAAAATAATAGAAATATTTGACTGCTTCGAACACCGCCGTTAGTTCGCGATCATATGTTGAATATTTCAGCTGCGCAGTGGTGAATTTGCGCGAGAAGAAAGCCAGTGGTTTTCAAGAGCTGTTAAATTTCTGCTCAAGTACCGCTCCTATTGCGTAGTCAGATGCATCAGTTACGATGCGGGTTTCGGCTTCAGCATGTGGGTAGGCGAGATATGTCACGTTTGCCAGATCTTTTTTAGTTTGTTTAAACGCAGCTTCACTCTGTGCATCCCAATTAATGAGTCTTTTATCTTTTTTTTCGCTCCTTTAAGGAGTTCGTTTAAAGGTCTATGCACTTCTGCCACTCTGGGTACACACTTCCTATAAAAGTTCAGCATGCCCATATATCGTCGAAGCTCATCAACCGTTTTGGGTTTTGGATAATCCAAGATAGCTTTTAATTTATGCTTGGCAGGTTTAAACCCTTGTTCGTCAATTGTATAGCCAAGAAAGTCTAGTTAATCTACACCAAATGCACGTTTGTCCATGTTGAGCAAGAGGTGGACTTCTTCGAGCCATTTAAATACCTCATTCAAATGTTGCTCGTGCTCGTCGTGACTAGCAGAAGTGATAAGTTTGTCGTCTGTGTAGACGAATATGTAGTCCAGGTCTCCCAAAGCGTGATTTACATAACGTTGGAACGTTTGTGCCGCATTGCGGAGTCCAAAGGTCATTACTTTCTACTTGTAAAGACCAAAACTTCCGCTACCGGTATCTAGTAGTATGCTTTCTTAAGATCGAGCGAAGTAAAAATTTTTTTACCGCTCAAGAAAGCTGGGAAGTCATGTAAATGAGGCACAGAATAACGGTCCGATACAGTGGTCTTATTGAGGGTACGGTAATCACCGCATATCCTCCACTGACTGTCCTTTTTGGGAACCATGTGAATTGGACTTGCCCATGGACTAGATGAAGGATGACAAATACCTTCTTTGCATAATTGCTGGAATTCGGCCTTTGCTGCTGCCATTTTCTCTGGACTTAACCTTCTTGCGCGTTGTGCAATTGGTGGTGCGTTCGTTTTGATGTAGTGGTGCACTCCCTTGTCTTGCAGCGGTGCAGACTGTTCCATACCCTGTAGCTTGGGGTATCGATTTAACATGTGTGCGTAGTTGTTCGACGGGTTTACTAAAGATACTTTAACGTACTTTACAATTTTTTCGATTGCCTGTACTGCTTCCATTGTTTTACCAGCAATCAGCTTCCTGAGCTGTAAATCTGGCAAAAGATGGTGGTATTTCAGCAGGTCACCGCCTATTATAGGATATTGAACATCCGCAATTATAAATTTCCATGGTAACTTTCTTTTAAGTCCCAGCTTCTAGCTTTATAAGTTTGATTTTTCTTGATACGTTCTTGACTACGGTTTCTATTTTGCTTGTAAACTGTTTGTTGATAATTGCTATTTTCCTCGAGAGCTTCTATACGGGCTTCTAAGTCAGAATCTACGACCTCATCTATAGAAAGCTCGTTGACAGATTTACGTACCATATCTGGTTTTTTTGCCAGTGTTTCCCATGTAAGATCTTCTTGGTCTAACAACAGCTGTTCTGGCAATAGGGCAGCATTTGCTCCTAAGTACACGGTTATTTCCATAGGCAGTCTTTCCTTCCATATTTTTATTATTGTACTTTTCAGTACATTTGCACCTGCTAAATCAACTAATGTCCTGAAAAAATCTGAAAGGCGAAGAGGGCCCATTTTCAGACCTGAGAAGAGTTCACCCAATTTTTGCTCTTCTGAGATGACGTACATTTTCCTAATGTGTGCTTTCAGGTGTTCATATTTTTTACCGCTAGGTGCATATCTGACTGCACTAATAACCTTCTGTACATCATCCTGTCCTACGTTTTGGACCAGGTTCCAGAACTTATCTTCATCTGAGTGAATATTTTTCTTGCTCAGCTTTGTCTCTAACAGACTAAACCAACTGTCGACGTCATTTCTCCAAAGAGGTTGAAACTTTACCTCTGTTGTTGCAGCAGGTTGGTTATCGCATTGTCTTTCTGCAAGACTCCCTGGTCGTGAATAACTGAGCAGCTAAGAATATGACACAGTTGTCGCTGTGGGTATACTAGAGCAAACATACACCGTATTGGTGTTACTTCTAGAATCTGATGGTCGTTCTTTACTCAAGCCCGAGCCAATAAAAGCTGGTCTTTCCGTTATGTTCGATTGAACATTAGGTACGTTATTATTGAAACCGTTATCAGTCGAATTTGGTGACGGAGCTGTATTTCGAATGTTGCGAGTTTCGTTGTACGTGTTGTTTCCGTTCGAATAACCTGCACCGTTTGTTGAATTAAGAGCTACCTGGCTTTGAGCTAGAGTTTTCAGCATTTGCTAAATTTGAGCCAAACCATTTTCCACGGCGTCTAATTTTGACTGTCGATTATTAAGCTGTTCTTGTAATAACCCGTGCAAACGCGCCTGATCATCACTGACTAAGCTACCCTGACTAAGGTTTCCTGAGCTGCTAACGGGTACTCTGAGTGTCTGGTTCGCATTTTCTATATTCATGCAAGATGGATTACCATCATTTGCACTCGTAGTTGGTACCTCCTCTATATTCCCTACTCTAGAAACCTCACCCGGCTGTGTATTATTTTCCGTAGGAGCCATCCTATTATACACAGTGTTCCTTCTAGTTTTCGAAATTGTTATTTCTGGGGAGCGCTCTAGTGTCATTTATGATTTTTTCACGCAATTCGAAAGTTAACACACCTGCGCTTGGACACACTCACAATCCCATACAGCATGAAAGGACTTTGAAAGGATTCTGAAAGGATTCATGAAAGGACTACAATCTTTTAGAAATATTTCACTGAAAGGATTCTGAAATAATTCTATGTCCGAGGTATTATTCTTTTGAAAATAATACAAAAAAATATTTCATAAAGAATTCACAAGACATTTCAAAATCCTTTCAATGAAAGAATTCTGTAAGGATCCATGAATTCTTTTGGTAATAATTCGTAAATCTTTTCATAGATCTTCCATTTAAAGGATTCTGTAAGAATGATAAGAAATATTTTTAAAATATTTCATTGTATTATTTCTAAAAGGAATATACCCCGGACATAGAATTATTACAGAATCCTTTCAATGAAAGAATTCTGTAAGGATCCATGAATTCTTTTGATAATAATTCGTATATCTTTTCATACGTCCTCCATTGAAAGCATTCTGTAAGAATGATAAGAAATATTTTTAAAATATTTCATTGTATCATTTCTAAAAGGAATATACCCCGGACATAGAATCATTACAGAATGCTTTCAATGAAAGAATTCTGTAAAGATCCATGAATTCTTTTGGTAATAATTCGTAAATCTTTTCATACATCTTCCATTGAAAGGATTCTGTAAGAATGATATGAAATATTTTTAAAATATTTCATTGTATTATTTCTAAAAGGAATATACGCCGGACATAGAATCATTACAGAATGCTTTCAATGAAAGAATCCTGTAAGGATCCATGAATTCTTTTAGTAATAATGCATTAATCTTTTCATATATCTTTAGTTGAGAGACGTGTAAAGTTGTAGAAACTTTATTCTTTCCTGTATTATTTAAGAATCAATTTAGAATTAATACATACACACACACACACACACACACACACACACACACACACACACACATATATATATATGTGTGTGGGGGTGTCCAAAAAGTCCCGGAACACCTTAATAATTTTCTAGGTGAACCGATTTTGGACAAGGTCAAGGTCAATCTAGAGGTAACTTTCGTCAAGGAATTTAATAGTGACCTTGGATTTGACCTTGGGTTTGATTTTCAGGGTTATTTCAAGGTCAACTTTGTTTTTTCAAATGGGAACCCCTATTTTTGACAACGGAAATCGAAAAAGCAGAAAATTTTACGTCCAAACATGTACTCAAGTCATGGGTCAAGAATGACATTGATGGTCACACAAGGTCATTTAACCTCGAACAATGTCTGAAAACCTCTTGGCATAGGAAATTCTCAATTTTTTTACCACAGAAGCTTGTATTACCTTTATCAAGGTGCATGCAGCGGTGACGCTCTGGACGACCTTGACAATGCCCTTCAAGGACATTTTACTTTGAATTTTCTTATTTACTTTTAGCATTACCCAGGAACAACGACGTGGACGTAGTAAAATCTGTTCCCTTTGGGGTACCTGATTAACGTGAGTCCCCTTGCCTCTCACATTTGACAATTAATATTGATAGCCACATTATCTGTAATTTAACCTGTAGAGGGCCAGAAACCGAGTATACATACTGGAGCAACAGATGATTAAAACCTATAACATGTACACCTTTTACCAAACAATAAAGCTGATGTGCTCCCTGAATTCCCGGTTCTTTAGGTAAAATGCACCAATTAAACACCATTTACTTCTTGGCAGTGAGCTAACCGATGGTAAATATGGTTGATGCGCAACATGCAAATCTTGAATTCATAAAAAATTAATAAAAAAGTAAATAAAATTCATTCTTTTCTTTAAAAATTTAATTAAAATTGATAAATTGAAGCTTTATAATTTTGAATGTGATTTTGAACTGGAACTTAAACAAGTATTGAATTTAGAGTTTATTTTACATACAAAATATTTCTATTAATTTAAAGTGCCATTAATAAGTAAATAAGCAGTAGAGCTTCAAAATAAATTACTATTTTAATTTTTTTTAAAACATTTTTCTCCGTTCTAAGTTTGCGCTCTTCACTGTGATAACAGGATCGGATAGTTTTTACACTTGATCGTATTAAAATTGATTCTTGAAATCTTGATCACTGTGATCGGCGTTTGGGTAAGGTTTAATTTGTTAGATTAGTCAAAATAAATCGACTTACTGAAAGAGAACGAATATCACTTCTCATGATGAGAGGTTGGGGCGAAATGGTACGATCTGTTATGGGAGTAATGAGTCTTTTCAATGCAACTTTTAGAGTTGCTAGAACTCCAATATCATTGTCAACGGTGTCAAGAACTATTACAAGGTTTAATGATCACGGTACTATCAATGATCTACCTAGACCAGGTAGACCAAATTCAGCATCAAATGAAGAGACTTCATTAAACGTTATGCTATCAATCATTGAGGACCCACATAATTCTATTCGTAGGGTTAGTCAACAACATGACGTTAGCAAATCGTCAGTACATAACATATTAAAAAGAGCCAAATTCCATCCATTTAAAGTTAATCTGGTTCATAAGTTGAATGAAGACGATTTCGATCGTCGTGTTAAATTTTGTGAAGATATGATGGAACGCATAATTGGAAATCCTGAATTTTCATACAAAATAGCATTTTCAGACGAAGTGACTTTTCCACTTGATGGAACCTTAAATAGGCATAACTGCAGATATTGGTCAGATAGTAATCCTCATTGGACTAGAGAAGACAAATCACAATATCCAGAAAAATTAAATGTTTGAGCTGGAATTCTCAACAACAGAATCATAGGACCTTTTTTTATTAATGATAACTTAAATGCACAAAACTATGAAGATATGTTACTAAACCAAATAGTTCCTGCAATACGAGAAATAGCTGGGGCCAACTTTGAGAATACATGGTTTCAACAGGATGGTGCGGGACCCCACTATGCACGACACGTTCGTAATTTCCTAGATGAAGTTTTTTTCAATCGATGGACAGGGCGGAGAGGTACTATAGAATGGCCAGCTAGATCACCTGACTTAACGCCTCTTGATTATTTTTTTTGGGGTTACTTAAAAGATAGGGTATACAAAACAAAACCTGAAAATTTAGACGAATTACGGTAAAGAATTATTAATGAATCAGCGCTTATTCCTACGGAAATGATCCAAAACGCAGTTGATGCTTTTTACCACCGGTTAGCTTACTGTCAAGAAGTAAATGGAGGTCAATTTGAGCAGTTAAAGTAAAAAATTGCAGTCCATAATGCTTATGAACAAATGTGAGAAGCAAGGGGACTCACGTTAATCAAGCACCCCAACGTGAGAGGCAAGGGGACTCACGTTAATCAAGCACCCCAACGTGAGAGGCAACGGGACTCACGTTGATCAAGCACCCCAACGTGAGAGGCAAGGGGACTCACGTTAATCAAGCACCCCAACGTGAGAGGCAAGGGGACTCACGTTAATCAAGCACCCCAACGTGAGAGGCAAGGGGACTCACGTTAATCAAGCACCCCAACGTGAGAGGCAAGGGGACTCACGTTAATCAAGCACCCCAACGTGAGAGGCAAGGGGACTCACGTTAATCAAGCACCCCAACGTGAGAGGCAACGGGACTCACGTTGATCAAGCACCCCAACGTGAGAGGCAAGGGGACTCACGTTAATCAAGCACCCCAACGTGAGAGGCAAGGGGACTCACGTTAATCAAGCACCCCAACGTGAGAGGCAAGGGGACTCACGTTAATCAAGCACCCCAACGTGAGAGGCAAGGGGACTCACGTTAATCAAGCACCCCAACGTGAGAGGCAAGGGGACTCACGTTAATCAAGCACCCCAACGTGAGAGGCAAGGGGACTCACGTTGATCAAGCACCCCAACGTGAGAGGCAAGGGGACTCACGTTAATCAAGCACCCCAACGTGAGAGGCAAGGGGACTCACGTTGATCAAGCACCCCAACGTGAGAGGCAAGGGGACTCACGTTAATCAGGCACCCCAACGTGAGAGGCAAGGGGACTCACGTTAATCAAGCACCCCAACGTGAGAGACAAGGGGACTCACGTTAATCAGGCACCCCAAAGGGAACAGATTTTACTACGTCCACGTCGTTGTTCCTGGGTAATGCTAAAAGTAAATAAGAAAATTCAAAGTAAAATGTCCTTGAAAGGCATTGTCAAGGTCGTCCAGAGCGTCACCGCTGCATGCACCTTGATAAAGGTAATACAAGCTTCTGTGGTAAAAAATTGAGAATTTCCTATGCCAAGAGGTTTCCAGACCTTGTTAGAGGTTAAATGACCTTGTGTGACCATCAAGGTCATCCTCGACCCATGACTTGAGTACATGTTTGGACGTAAAATTTTCTGCTTTTTCGATTTCCGTTGTCGAAAATAGGGGTTCCCATTTGAAAAAACAAAGTTGACCTTGAAATAACCCTGAAAATCAAACCCAAGGTCAAATCCAAGGTCACTATTAAATTCCTTGACAAAAGTTACCTCTAGATTGACCTTGACCTTGTCCAAAATCGGTTCACCTAGAAAATTATTAAGGTGTTCCGGGACTTTTTGGACACCCTGTATATATATAACGGATATGATGATATAATCATTTTTAGGATTACGAATACTTTCACAGCGGTTAAAATCGAAGTTATCTTAACACAGACATCGCACGCATAACAATTTATAGTTTCTATTTTAGATTCTTATTTTCCTTGTATATGAAACGGGAAGCACTCTTGCCGCTTGCGAGAGTAAGAGATACCACCATCTAGCGGATAAATTATAAACTAATCCCAAAAATATTTCTAAATGATTCTGTTATATTTCACGTTTTCTTTCAAAAAGTCCTTTCAAAGTCCTTTCAGTAAGGATTTATGTAATAACTTTTATTTTCATCATAAGTTATTTCATGAAATATTTCAAAAAGATTTCAAAATTATTTCATGTAAGATTTCGTGCGACATTACCAAAACATTGCATGAATTATTACATGAATGTTTTTTGAATGAATCTTGAAATGATTTGGTGAAAGAATACCTTAGATCATCCGAAAAATCTTTCTAAATTATTTTCTGAATTTAATCGTTGGAAGATTTCAGAGTTGTTTCTTGTTTCCTTTCAAGAAGTCTTTTCAAAGTCCTTTCAGTAAGGATTCATGTAATAACTTTTATTCTCGTCATAAGTTATATCATGAAATATTTAAAAAAGATTTCAAAATTTTTTCATGTAAGATTTCGTGGGACTTTACCAAAACATTGCATGAATTATTACATGAATGCTTTATTACATGAATGCTTTTTAAAAGAATCTTGAAATGATTTGGTTAAAGAATACCTTAGATCATCCCAAAAATCTTTTTTAAATTATTTTCTGATTTTAATCGTTAGAAGATTTCTGAGTTGTTTCTTGTTTCCTTTCAAGTAGTCTTTTCAAAGTCCTTTCAGTAAGGATTCATGTAATAATTTTTATTTTCATTATAAGTTATTTCATGAAATATTTCAAAAAGATTTCAAAATTATTTCATGTATGTTTTCTTAAGACTTTACCAAAATATTGCATAAATTATTCCATGAAAGCTTTTTGAATGAATCTTGAAAGGATTCGGTGAAAAAATACCTTGGATCATTCCGAAAATCTTTCTAAATTATTTTACGACTGGATCCTTCGAAAGATTTTTGAGTTCTTTCTTGTTTTCTTTCAAGAAGTCTTTTCAAACTACTTTCAGTAAGGATTCATGTAATAACTTTTTCGTCATGATAAGTTCTTTCATGAATTATTTCAAGAAGATTTTTAAATTATTTCATGTAAGGATTCGTGAGATTTTACGAAAATCTTACATGAAATTATTACGTTAAAGCTTTTTGGAAGAATATTGAAATTATTCGGTGAAAGAATACCTTAGATCATTCCGAAAATCTTTCTAAATTATTTTATGACTTGAATCGCTGGAAGATTTCTGAGTTCTTTCTTGTTTCCTTTCAAGAAGTCCTCTCAAAGTCCTTTCAGTAAGGATCCGTGTAATATTTCATGTCTTAACTTTCGTTTCATTTTTGGTATTATTTTTGTAAAGACTTTGTAATCTTCCTGTGTATTATTTCATAAATTCTTTTCAAAAGAATATAGTTATCTTTTCAAGTTCTTTTTAAATGCTTTCAACTTATTATTACTTGTAATATTTCATGAAATTATTTCAAAATTCTTTCATGCTGTGTGGGAATCGGTCCAACATGCCACGTCACAATTCTTAATGACCCATAAAATCCACTCTCACACTCAAACTGGGGATGACAGATTTGTGAATATGCTTATTTATAAAAACAAACAATGTCGACATTAAAAAAAAAACTACGAGCAACGCGTGGTAACGTCAATGCCCAGAGATTCAAAGCATGCAACCTGAACAGGCGGACACAAACGCACCACCAGAAATCATACACGCGATCTAAAACTTTACACTATGTTCACTCCTCTGCTGGCTCTTATTTTGTTACTCTACTTTGTAGAGGTTTGCTTTGCACGCTTACGCTTTTTTCAACGCGAATCTAACCTCACTAACTTACCGTAGCTGAGAGCAAAAAAATCAAAGCAAGCAATACGAACCGCGAACCAGGGCTTGTTTGTGCTAAATTACGCACCTACTTATTTTTAATAAGTCGCTTTTTACTTAGCTATTAAGAGGAAACCGGACTATCTGTCTCTGTCTAATAGTGTTTTTCATCTTTTATATGAACACCACCAGTTTTAATAAGAAAAAAATAGTAGCCCCCGCTAAATATTAATATAATAAGTAAATTTTATAATCATAACGAAATAATTTTATCGCGTGATTTTTGAGTATGATTTGACCTACGAACTGCCGTAAATACAATCTGTCTTCTTTTATAAAATTTTGGTAGGTCAAATCATACTAAAAAATTACGCGATAAAATTAAATCGTTATGATTATAAAATTTAATCATTATATTATAAAGAATTCACTTTGAACTTTGGTTTTCTTTCTCAAAAAAAAATCAAATACACTTTATTTATATTAAAGCAAAATCTTTCTCTGCGCAAATATATAATTTAGTTTTTCTGACGTTTCCTTTAAAATAATAATTTAAAACTTAAAAATTACAATTTAATACTATCAAAATCTTTTCCGTCTTATCGATTTCGTCTTATTCAATTATCACCAGTTTTTATCTCAAAATAAAATCACTTAAATTTTATTTATATAAACAAAAAATTATTCTTCAAAAATTAACATTCAATTAATATTAAATTAATATTCAATTTCGAAAAATTAAGTTTTATTAAACTTAGTCAAAATGCAAAAATATTCTTTTTTTTTTTAAATAAAAAGAAAAGTCAGAATTGTTGTTAGTATAACATAATTTTCGCTAAGCTTTGGTTGTTAAATTTCTAGATTCTAAAATTTTCGAAGTTCTCGAAGATTCTCGGCGTCCCAGAAGTTGTTTTTAAAATTTTGATTTTGAATTTAAACCTTTGTTTACATAGAGGTTGAATATGAGCCTATAAGGCGTACTTAGAAAAACTTTACTTAAATAATCGTTTTTCGCCCGCCGCGCACTTGTTAGCTAGTCTAAATACCTTAAGCGCAGATGATGAGACGTTTGATGCGACGTTGCTTTCGGCGATGATGTTGCAAAAGCCGCTGTTGATGCTGTTACTCAAGCCGCTGTTGATGCTGTTACTCAAGCCATGGTGAAGCTAGTTGCCTCGACGTTGCTGGATTTTTGCAGCGGTTGCTGCGCTGTGCGGTGACTGTTGCAAGGGTTGTCCTTTTGCTGCCTAGCTGGCTCCTACACCCGGCTATCTCCTTTTTACCCTGTAACGGTGGTAAAATGAGCAAAAGCATTTAACGTGTTCGCTGCTGCGAACAAAGAAAAATATCCGCCTTTCGACCCTGTTATGAAATCGCAAGCGCTCCACAACGTGAGTTGCTTCAGTTTGGCTTCACAACTCACCAATTATGTTGACCTTGATGATGGTTTTGTCCTAAAAGATCTCCGGCCCAGTCGGGGTCACCAATGTAAGGAATTGGTAGTGTGTGCGAGTGAGATAGACAATGGGTAACCGCACCACGCGGTATGAAGTCAATTCCTCTTCGTAATTACTCGTACAGAAGATGCTGGGCCCTTACATAAACCAGGTGTACAAGATGAAGGATAATAAAATGAATAAACGGCCAATTGAGAAAATTCGAACTTTATTAGATCAATGCCGGCAACCACCAGCTAAACTTGACTCTAGTATCGCGAGCTATAAAAGCGTGCTTAAACGTGCTCACTCTTCAGTGGTCGTGAACACTCTCTATCGACGGTCTGTACCGTTCCTCCTACTACTGTAGCACGACAGGGCTGCTTACTTACGCGCTACCTATTTCACAAAGGCGCTGAGCGCCTTTTCGTATTTTACTGTATGTAGGTAGAGTCCCCACATATATATATATTTTTCTTTCTATTTCATTTATATATATGTGTATGTGTGTGTGTGCGTGAGAGTAGGCACATATTTAAAGTATACAAAAATGACATCAGAGAACTTTTGGAGTTTTTAAATTATTTGCAATACCGTAAAATGGGGTAAAGTGGTCAAGTGTGGGGTAACCCTACTAAAAAATGTCAGGTGAAAAATCACCTGATTTTTCACTTGATTTCTCACCTGATTTCTCATGCCAAAATCTCATGTGACTATTAGCGTAAAAAAACTAAGTTCCAAACCTATCGAAAAATTCTAAGTTTTTATCACGGAAAACAACATTGAGAAGTATGATTCTTTTTTCATTTTTCATAATTTGAAATTGATTTTTTATACGTAGAATTTCAATTTTTTAATTTCATTTTTCTGGTCATAGAAATAAATTTCAAACCACTCTAAAAATTATAAGTCCCGATCTTATAATTTTTAACACAAGCCTCTTTTATTTACGTGAGAGAGAGAGAAAGAGAGAGAAAAACATCAAAAACACATGCACAAGAAGCCTCTTTTATTCTTTTATACACTATGAGTTGAATTAAAATGGAAAAAAAGTGTGTACATACTATTGATAAAACTACACTATTTATAAGTTAAGATTTTAAAGTTTTTACTATCGTAACCACGTGCGTCCGTTGTTCCTTTACACTAGAAAAAGCAACACATTTAGCTATAGCTGAAACGACTCATGCGCCTCCTGTCGGCACCTCTCGTGCCTCAAGCGAAAATATCTCTCGACAACAGACTTGGCCTAACGCAAACTATTGCTAAAAGAAATATACGCTCGTATTTATGAACTATTGTATTCTGTCTATGTTTCTCTCATAACAAGAAAGAAAAGACAAGCGATACTGTGCACGTTACGTTTATATAAATTTGAGCGAATTGTATTTTAAAAAGTACGATGAGAGATGTATTATATTGAGACAATGCTCAGGAACATTTTACTAAATGTGTTGCTTTTTCTAGTGTAAAGGAACAACGAGCGCACATGGTCACGACAATAAAAACTTTAAAATCTTAACTTATAAATAGTGTAGTTTTATCAAAAGTATGTACACACTTTTTTTCCATTTTAATTCAACTCATAGTGTATAAAAGAATAAAAGAGGCTTCTTGTGCATGTGTTTTTGATGTTTTTCTCTCTCTTTCTCTCTCTCTCACGTAAATAAAAGAGGCTTGTGTTAAAAATTATAAGATCGGGACTTATAATTTTTAGAGTGGTTTGAAATTTATTTCTATGACCAGAAAAATGAAATTAAAAAATTGAAATTCTACGTATAAAAAATCAATTTCAAATTATGAAAAATGAAAAAAGAATCATACTTCTCAATGTTGTTTTCCGTGATAAAAACTTAGAATTTTTCGATAGGTTTGGAACTTAGTTTTTTTACGCTAATAGTCACATGAGATTTTGGCATGAGAAATCAGGTGAGAAATCAAGTGAAAAATCAGGTGATTTTTCACCTGAAATTTTTTAGTAGGGAAAGCGAGCATTTCTTCATATACGATTTTCTAATTTCTTATGTACTCTTGTTTATGTATAATAGTAATTTTTTTAACTTTTATTAGTAATTTACAAAAAAATATTGTCATACATAAACAAGAGTACATAAGAAATAAAAACGTATATGAAAAAATGCTCGCTTTACCCCACACCTGACCGCTTTACCCCGTTTTACGGTATAAAATAAAAGATTAATTATTAAATATTTGCATTTCTTACTTTGAGAGCTTTATCGCGAAGTTTCATTTGCAAAAATCGGTCAATTTTACATAAATTATGTCGAATAATTATTTATTTCATTTCATGAAAAATCGTCCGATTTCTTTTATTCAAATTTGTTAAACTTTGTAGACAAGCTCTTACATTGGAATAAAAATTTCTAATCATGAAATTTTGATTATTGCAAATAAATAAGTTGAAAATGTTTACTCGAGTTGAAAAAAGAAAAATTATTCAAATAGACTCAGTGAGTACAGTGGAGCTATTGCACTCGCCCGGTGGTGTCAAAGAATATCGGTGAGAGAAAGAGATGTACACCCAACATTAATTGATTCTTTTCGAATCTTTTCGGAATCCTCTAATAAAAACAAAGGAAATAACGGAACAGCCCAATGCAAATTCAGGATTTTAAAACATTCGGAAAGAATCCATTAACGTTGGGTGTACATACACACATAATCACACATATATATATATATATTATATCATCGCCTTTAACGAAACACATTTCAATTTTCAGTCGAAAACTAGCACAATTCACTTTTGCGGCGAAGAGTAGCACAATTCGCACCCTTTGCCGCTAACAAGTAAACCTAGGGAAGTGGAAATTTTAAATCTTCTCACAACCTTTGCGAATGAATTTTTTTTGGAGAATATCCATTCAGAAGTAACAAATATATAGGCTAATTTTTTTATTAGACCTTAGAAAACTTTTTGCGTAGGCTCTACATCACGATAAAATGGTTAAAAATTCAAAAGTTGGTTATAAAATGGCCAAGTACAGAGAATGTTTTAAAACTTTCTAATTTTAAAAGTAACAGTCTTAGGATAAATTATAATATTGCACATGAAAGTGTAGAAGTATAGCTTCAATTCGACACCTTATGAAGTACAAAGACGTTATTGCGTCTAAAATAAAGTCTTCTTAAAAATTTTAAAAATATATATACATATATAAATATATATATAAATATATATACATGCTTTATTTTAGACACAATAACATCTTTGTACTTCATAAGTTGTCAAATTAAAGCTATACTTCTACACTTTCATGTGCAATTTTATAATTTTTCCTGAGACTGTTACTTTTAAAATTAGAAAGTTTTAAAACATTCTCTGTACTTGGCCATTTTATAACCAACTTATGAATTTTTAACCATTTTATCGTGATGTAGAGCCTACGCAAAAAGTTTCCTAAGGTCAAATTAAAAAGTTAGCCTATACTTTTTACTTCTGAATGGATATTCTCTAAAAAAAAATTCATTTACAAAGATTGTGAGAAAATTTAAAATTTCCACTTCCCTAGGTTTACTTATAAGAGTAATTCAAATTGTCACACGAAAAATAGCACATCTCAACACTGTCCCTTGAACAATAATACATGTTAGCGATACCTTGTGATGACTAAATAGCCAAATGTGCTAGTTTTCGCGGCCACTTTTCAAATGTGCTGCTTTTCGTTAGAGCCGACTGCAATTTTTGCAAGATTCTTAGACAATATACAATGTAAAATTTGCATTTCTTATTATTGCTACCATAAATCAATTGTTACTCTTATATATAGAATCTAATGATGAGAGTGAGAATGTAGATCAACCAAGTTTAAATATTCATGAATGTTAATTATTTTAATTAAATGATTTTTTGTAAGTAACTACAAATTTATATTTAATATTGATTTCAATTTGTATATAAAAAATATAATTAAATAACTATTTATCAGAAATCTTCTTTAAGTCTTAATATTTTTTAAGATCACTATATTTATAATAATAATATTTAAGTAACGATACATTTAAAAAAAAATTTTACACACAATAATTTCAACCTACAATAATTAAAGTTATCACTTCTGTCGGCCAGTCCCACGACTGCCACATTTTTATATCTATATATATATTATATATATAGCACATTTTCCATATGTATGGAAGCGCAGTAATAAGTCGCGTCCACCATTACATTTCTATGGCTATGTAAGAAGTAATAGTGTGGAACTCGTTCCAGGTCCGATTACGGGAACTCATCAATGAGGCTATGTAGTCAGACTCTGCCTCAGACGCCTTGAGAGATAAGGAAGTTTGTCACTCTTATGTACACCCTACTAAAAAATCTCAGGTGAGAAATCACCTGATTTCTCAGGTGATTAATCATGCCAAAATCTCATGTGACGGTTGGTTTTTACACGTTTCAAAGCATACTTAGTCAATTGCGAACTATTTTTGAAAATTTTTCAAAAATTTGAACTTAGAAAATTTTTTAAAAGTTTGGTCTTAGAAAAAATTTTGACTCATTTTACAAAAAATTTTCTAAGTTCAATTTTTCAAAAATTTTCAAAAATAGTTCGCAATTGACTAAGTATGCTTTGAAACGTGTAAAAACCAAAAAAATCATCACATGAGATTTTGGCATGATTAATCACCTGAGAAATCAGGTGATTTCTCACCTGAGATTTTTTAGTAGGGCAAACTGAGACCTTCTGTCTGCGCTTGCAAGAACACGAGTTTTCGGGTTCCGCTTAGCGGCTAGTCGCCTTACTGTTCGGCCTTCTCCAGTCAGTTACCCAATGATGGTAAATTGCACAGCTGGCACGTAGCGTCTCCACATACCCACACAGCATAAGAGGTTGCTGCAAGGTTTCAGTAATGATAATTTCATTACTGAAACCTTGTAGCAATCTTTCATGCTGTGTGGGTATGTATAGATATACAAACAATGTTAAAGTGTTACCCAGGCTTTCGGACAAAAAAATGTAACCTAAAAGAATCCTTCTATAAGCGTCTATCTTTTTTGGTCTAGTGAAGTTATTTCTCGGCAACAAGAAACTGAATATTTTATATTTAATTTTAGCACAATTAATTGTGCACAAACATTTTGCAAGATATGCTAATTATATATCTGTTATTTCAAAAATCCCATAATTATTTTTGTCGTAAAAAATTATTTTGAATGTTAGACGTTGTCTGCATTCTGTTCTTTGTGCCATGCTTCGTATGCTAGGCTCGAATTTGTAGTCATCACTCATTTCTCAGTTCTCAAGTATTCTATCTTTGTTCTTCTTATGGAAATAGAGTAAGAAAAACAAAAATAGAATACTTGAGAACTGAAAAATGAGAAACGAGTAACGACCATAAGGCCGTGTCTACACTATGTACTTTGTGCCGTGCTCCGTGTGCTAATAATTTTAGGCCCGAATTCATAGTCATGTCTTGAGTATTAAGTATGATTTAAAACTTAAGTATCGCTACTTGAGTATCAGCTGTTACTTCAATTGAGTGCTACATGAAGAGGTTATCACAATTAGTTATGAAACACAATCACACAGATAAGATACTCATCGGTAAAGATATAACACTCAATTGAAGTAACAGCTGATACTCAAGTAACAATACTGAAGTTTTAAGTCATACTTAATACTCAAGACACGACTATGAATTCGTAACTCAAGTGAGGTCCTTCACACGCTAAGACTGGAATTCATTGACCCAACAGAAGTAACAGTTACATCATCTATCTTTTTTTTCATGATAAGAGAAACAGAGACAGAATGAGGTTTAAGTAGCAATCATTACTTGAGCTGGGTCTATGAATTTCAGCCTAGAGGAATAAGTGACAAACCTGTTAAAAATAAATACGTACTCTTGTTATGTAATTTTGGTACGTAATAATTATATAATAGAATTACGTACTTTGTTACATACTAAATTTAAACTTTTTGTTACCTAATTTGGTTTAAAATACGTAATTTTATGTCATTTGGTGTTGAATACATATTTTTATTACATAACGTAATTGCATATTTTCTTTCGAAACGAATTCGAACTTTTTGTTACATAATAAAATTACGTATTCTGACATTAAAAGTGAGATTCTGCTACATAATTTATGTTAATAAGTAAACACTACGCAGCAAAATTATGCAACTTTTTAATTTTGTAAAATAATTTGAAAAGTCTGAATAATCGTTGCATCATCAGGCAGATCTATTTGTATATATACTTTGAACTTTTTTACTCTTACTGTGAGCGTAGACATGCCGTGTGAATGTCCACAGATAGAAAACGGGGTAGTCGTAGTCCTCTAGCCGCTGATCATCGAATATGTATTCACATTTATATAATAGTATTAATAATTAACTAGTAGGGGGCTTTCTTATGGCAAGCGAGTATCCATAATGAGGAAAAGATTTTAGAACATATAATGACAATTTTGTTTTGTCTAAAATGACGATTATTGGGTTTGTTTTCTCACGTTCTATTCATTAAACAGAGATATTTTTATTGTTCGCAACGAAAAACATTGGAAAAAATTCTTATAATATCGTTAAATTACTTTTGAATTATTTCACAAAAGTAGAAAATTACATATTTTTGACAGAAATAAATGTTTTATCATAAATTACACAATTTCCAATGAATTACGCAATTTTATTACGTAATACATGATTTACAACAAAATAAAATTACTTCCGAAATAATGTGACAATATAATGTAACTCATACGGAACTATACTGTATGTATGTGTATACAATGTATTTATACACATGCATACACATAAGCAGAAATAACAGCGCGTATATTTAAAAAGGTGTATAGGCCAGTCAATTTAGCTAAAAAATGGCTGATATTTGCAAAAAAGTTTAACAGCAAACTGACTGCAC
Source organism: Anastatus disparis (assembly GCA_017163975.1). NCBI lineage: Eukaryota > Metazoa > Arthropoda > Insecta > Hymenoptera > Eupelmidae > Anastatus > Anastatus disparis. The sequence continues at coordinate 1,319,205 of JAFFSR010000327.1, forward strand.
AATTATGTAAAGTAGGTTTGTGGGAGTAAAATATCCAAAATGGCCCCAACAGATGTTGTCCGTTTTTGTTTAAACAATGTTTAAACATTGAAAATTGACATTTTTTCTCTTTATCTGCAAATATTTCTGGAACTATAAAAGTTATCATATTGGTCCAATAGATAAAATATAGGTTTTTTGAAGACCTTTAAAATGAATTTTTAACCATTTTGATTGCATTTATAGTTTCCGAGAAATATGCAAAAAACCACGAAAAAGGGTTAAATTAAAAAAAATTCATAACTTTTTTAATTTAATGATTTAAGAATTGGGCTTGTGGCAATAAATAGTTTTTAATGTGCACAATAAGCATACGCAAGCAGAATCCTGTAGGACTTATAGTTTTTCCATAATAACACTTATAAGTTATAAACAATTAATTTTCAGTAGGCCACTCTATCTCACACGATTAACTTTTTACAATGTTCAACATCGATTCTGAAAGTTTAGATATCCCTCTACAAAATGTATATTTCAGATTTTTGATTAAGTGATTAGAAAGTCCTTAAAAATTCACTTAAACATTGGATCTTTCGCTTGGACGCATGAATTAACGTTAGTAGTGGGGGAAACTCATAACGAAGGGGAAATGTATAACGGGTAGTCTGCCTAGCATGCCTAGCTGCTTAGTTTCCCCTACTACTAACGTTAATTCATGCGCCTAAGCGAAAGATCCAATGTTTAAGTGAATTTTTAAGGACTTTCTAATCACTTAATCAAAAATCTAAAATATACATTTTGTAGAGGGATATCTAAACTTTCAGAATCGATGTTGAACATTGTAAAAAGTTAATCGTATGAGATAGAGTGGCCTACTGAAAATTAATTGTTTATAACTTATAAATGTTATTATGGAAAAACTATAAGTCCTACAGGATTCTGCTTGTGTATGCTTATTGTGCACATTAAGAACTATTTATTGCCACAAGCCCAATTCTTAAATCATTAAATTAAAAAAGTTATGAATTTTTTTAAATTTAACCCTTTTTTGTGGTTTTTTGCATTTTTCTCGGAAACTATAAATGCAATCAAAATGGTTAAAAATTCATTTTAAAGGTCTTCAAAAAACCTACATTTTATCTTATTGGACCAATATGATAATTTTTATAGCTCCAGAAATATTTGCAGATAAAGAGAAAAAATGTCAATTTTCAATGTTTAAACATTGTTTAAACAAAAACGGACAACATCTGTTGGGGCCATTTTGGATATTTTACTCCCACAAACCTACTTTACATAATCGTGCAGTCAGTTTGCTGTTAAACTTTTTTATATGAAAAAATCTAATTTGACTGGACTAGTAAAACAGAAAATGATTATAGGAATATAAAAGAAAATACAAATAGGAAAACACTTGCCGCCATAAAATTAAGAAACAGCATAAAAGAGAGAAAATACTTAAGTTGCACACAAAGGCCAGGTTTTCCCCAACCGTTTAAATCTTTTTATTACTCAGGTCATGAACGATGCATATGTGCACATCGAAATTCAAAAATACAGCTAGTTACTGTTTAGCAAATATACCCAAAGTAATTTTAGTTTTTTATAATCGATAGATCTTATGTATAGTTTTAAGAAAAGAAAATAGAGGCGAGGGAGGGAGAAAAGACCTAAAATGTAAGCCTAAGAAAACACTCGGGACACTCCGTCCTCGAACCTTGTACAGGAACTTGTTAAGAAAATATAATTCTTCACTTACAAAATTTAACATCAATCTCTTGTCATTTTTATTTACATTCACTTCCATATACAACAGATTCTTTATCCAAGGTGCTTAATGCGGCTTTGATTATAAAACGCAATATCGGACATCAAAGCATTGTAGACGCGCCCGAATCTACATACTTCAGAACCACAAAACAAAACTATGTGACTTAAACGAAGTCACGTAATCAAATTACGTATTAAATAGCAAACACTGTCATAAAATTACGTATTAATAACAAATTACGTAATAAAATTACGTATTTAAAATCAAATAACGTAACAAAAAGTTTAAATTTGGTAGGAAACAGTAAACATAATCCTGTATGTAATGTTATTATGTAACAAAATTACATAACAAAAGTACTTATTTATTTTTAACAGGAAAGGTAGAAGAAATTACATTCTTACTATATTTATATATGCGAGAAATAGCAGGAATAAGCAATTTTTCCTCTCTTGTTTCTTACATATATAGATTTTTTTTATTTTAGTTAATGTACAGAGGTTGTCCTCTATACATTAACTTTATAATATGATAATATCAGAGTGAGTCTAACCTGGAATCGTTTAACTCATTACACTGAGAAAAAAACATAGTTGGATTTATTGCGTTCTCTAGTAACGATAACCATCCCTGGTAACACAATCTGACGCAATCGCGAGTGCGCAGAACATGCTTCGTATGCTTCAGCATTCTATTGTAGTTCTGCAGTCAGAAGCATGCAGCAGCTACTTCGCAGCAGCTTAGCAGCAGACTTACGACAGGTAGATTGCGGTTTAAAGAAGTGTATATTGCACGCGCGCTCACAGTAGAATTGCGGCAGACTTACGAAGGTAAGCATGCAGCAGCTTCTTCGCAGCAGCTTAGCAGCAGACTTACGACAGATAGATTGCGGTTTAAAGAAGTGTAGATTGCACGCGCGCTTACAGTAGAATTGCGGCATACTTACGAAGGTAAGCATGCAGCAGCTACTTCGCAGCAGCTTAGCAGCAGACTTACGACAGGTAGATTGCGGTTTAAAGAAGTGTATATTGCACGCGCGCTTACAGTAGAATTGCGGCATACTTACGAAGGTAAGCATGCAGCAGCTTCTTCGCAGCAGCTTAGCAGCAGACTTACGACAGATATATTGCGGTTTAAAGAAGTGTAGATTGCACGCGCGCTTACAGTAGAATTGCGGCATACTTACGAAGGTAAGCATGCAGCAGCTTAGCAGCAGACTTACGACAGGTATATTGCGGTTTAAAGAAGTGTAGACTGTACGCGCGCTTACAGTAGAATTGCGGCATACTTACGAATGTAAGCATGCAGCAGCTACTTCGCAGCAGCTTAGCAGCAGACTTACGACAGATAGATTGCGGTTTAAAGAAGTGTATATTGCACGTTTGCTTACAGTAGAATTGCGGCATACTTATGAAGGTGAGCATGCAGCAGCTACTTCGCAGCAGCTTTGCAGCTGACTTACGGCAGATAGATTGCGGTTTAAAGAAGTGTAGATTGCACGCGCGCTTACAGTAGAATTGCGGCATACTTACGAAGGTAAGCATGCAGCAGCTACTTCGCAGCAGCTTAGCAGCAGACTTACGACAGGTAGATTGCGGTTTAAAGAAGTGTATATTGCACGCGCGCTTACAGTAGAATTGCGGCATACTTACGAAGGTAAGCATGCAGCAGCTTCTTCGCAGCAGCTTAGCAGCAGACTTACGACAGATATATTGCGGTTTAAAGAAGTGTAGATTGCACGCGCGCTTACAGTAGAATTGCGGCATACTTACGAAGGTAAGCATGCAGCAGCTTAGCAGCAGACTTACGACAGGTATATTGCGGTTTAAAGAAGTGTAGACTGTACGCGCGCTTACAGTAGAATTGCGGCATACTTACGAATGTAAGCATGCAGCAGCTACTTCGCAGCAGCTTAGCAGCAGACTTACGACAGATAGATTGCGGTTTAAAGAAGTGTATATTGCACGTTTGCTTACAGTAGAATTGCGGCATACTTATGAAGGTGAGCATGCAGCAGCTACTTCGCAGCAGCTTTGCAGCTGACTTACGGTGCCGTTTAGAGAATGGTGTAGTGTGCACGTGCTTGCAATGGAATTGCAGCATACTTACCAAGTCTACGTGAAGCATATACTTTTCAGCAGATTCACAGCATATACTTACGAAGGTAGCTTAGAGCAGATACTTCGCAGCAGCATTGGAGCGAAGTGGTAACATATACAGTGCAAATAGAAGATGGAGTAAAGCATGCGTTTTTGTAAAAAAATTTCAGCATCGTATGAAATATATTTTTATTACTTAGTAAACAAACAGCGTTAACATTGCTATTAATATAAGAATGTATTGGAAATCTGTCTTCATAACGTTATTTTACGTTTATATATAAGTTTGTTTAATATTATTGACAATATTATATAATTTTTATATATATGTAGTATAACGTCCTTATTTATTATAAATATATTACTTTGTCTGATAAAACGATGTTCAATGGCCATCCTACTAACATTTAGGTATTATAAAAACAAAATTATTTCCACATATTAAACAAAAATTGTATTTAATTAATAATTTTTATTCAATTTCATTCCAAATAACAAATTTTGTAGAACGATAAGAATCACATTTTAATGAATTACATTTTCTTATTAGAAACTAAATGAAATTATTCCTTCTTTTCATTTTGATATAAGCTTTTGGAATACTTAATAATTCTGTATTTTTTTTATCGATAATATAATATTTTTTTGGACTTCAATATAAAGTATTTTCAATACGCATTTTATGAACATGATATACGTAGCATTTTTATACGTAGTAAACGGAATAAAACAGACTAATTTTCACCCACTGAATGTTTATAATATATTTTTCTAACGATTTAAATTCTGGAATTTTTAAATTATGTATTGTGCGAAAAAGAGATAAAAGTTTATTCATTTGGTTAAAAAAAAGGAAAAAAAAATAAGATAAATTCATGTACATCAAGGTTATGAGTATTGAGGAATGAGTCTCGACTATACATTTCAGCTTAAATCTTGATCAAAAGAAACGTATACGGTTGTATTAGAAACAGTAAAAAAACTTTCTTTTGGAACATTTAAAGAAGCTCCTAGATATAGATAAAAGTAAATTGAAAATATAGTTTATGGGAGAGGAATTGCATGTTGCAGTGGTAATTTGCTTACGTCAATTTTTTTTCACAGTTTATATAAAATCAAATTGTTCACCACAAGTAATCTGCTGCAGACCGCTTGCGAAATTCCATGGCAATTCTTGTGCACGCGAAAGTCATGAGAGGGTCTCGTTAAGTGCACTTGTAATTACGTAAAACTCCTTAATTCTGCTGCGCAGCACTTAATGTTAGTAAACTTTTGCACTTCTAGTGCAATTCTGTCGAACGCGCAAGTGCTCGCAATTATCCTTTTGATATTGCAATTTCAATCTTGCAATTTCATCGCAATTCTACCACAAGTCATCTGCTGCAGACGGCTTGTGCAATTCCATTGCAATTCTTGTGCACGCGGAAGTGATGAGAGGGTCTCGTTAAGTGCACTTGTAATTACGTAAAGCTCCTTAATTCTGCTGCGCAGCACTTAATGTTAGTAAACTTTTGCACTTCTGGTGCAATTCTGTCGAACGCGCAAGTGCTCGCAATTATCCTTTTGATATTGCAATTTCAATCTTGCAATTTCATCGCAATTCTGCTGAGCGTCACCTAACGTAATTACACATCAGCAGAAATATAGCAGAAATCGGAAGCATATGACGTATGGTCTGATGTAATTTCACTGACGGTCAAGTCAATTGCGTCAGAATTGCGTTAGAATTGCAAATTTTTTGTTACCAGGGATGTTACTCTAGTATTCAATGTATAGTTAAATTAACCGTTTATATTAGTAGCATTTACTAGATTGAACGTAGTAGGAATTTCTACAGTCTTTATAAGTATTTTATTTACTTTTTTCAAGATATACTAACCGAAGTTTTAAGACTATAAAGTCTCGTTTTGAGTCTTCTAGGCTTTTATTATAATTAAATATTCTTATTTCATCTACTTTTGTTTGTAGATTATAACAATATGCAAATTAATAGTATAATTTATTATATAGATTTTGAGGTTAAGATCTATTCATCATGTGCTACTGAATGCCGACCAGAGAATCTAGTTGTATTTACTATGTTACCGTAGTAAACGAGAGAAACAGTACATTGGTTAAGCTCATCGGTCTTAACGTAGTAAAGCCAACTATGTTTTTTTCTCAGTGTACCAACGAATATAGACGCTTATAGAAGCGTACTCTTAAATGGAAAATTTCTGCCAAAAATGAATTACCCAGCTGCTGAGGGCGCCACTAGATCCCATGTATTTTTATATCTATATATATCAAATTTTTCATATGTATAGATATACAAACAATGTTAAAGTGTTACCCAGCGTTTCGGACGAAAAATTTAACCCAGAAGTATCCTTCTGTAAGCGTCTATCTTCTTTGTCTTTACACAGGCCAGAACCCTTTGATATACCATACTATATACTACCCTATTGAAAATAATCATGTGATTTTTTTATGTGAAATTTTCACCTAAAATTTTTACACGATTTTCGTTTCAATTGGTCACATGACTTTTTTAGATGATTTTTTAGCTGATTTGTTTAGGTAATTTTATCAGGTAACTTAATGATGAAATTCCAATTATAATTCATTGTGATCTCAGAAATCCAACGTAAATTTATGGATGGATATTTTTAAGAGATTAAAATAATATTTTAAAATTAAATTTATTCATGTTTTTCATTGCAACCTATGGAAATATCTCTATTCATTGAACGTGAGAAAGCAGACCGAATAATCGTTGTTTTAGACCAAATGAAACTGTCGGTTAGTCATCAAATATGAATATACACATTTATATAATAGTACTGGTAATTAACCGTTAGGGGCCTACTCCACTTTCTACCTATTGACTTTCTTATAGCAAGCGAACGCGGACGAAAAGAATAAAAGAGTTTAAAGCTTATAAACTAACAGTTTTATTTGGTCTATCCCCGTCAAAAACGTTTAGCTGAAAAAATTAGTTAAAAATATAGCTGAAAATATAGCTGAAAATATAGCTATATTTAGCTGGAATATAGCTATAATCATCTCGATTTTTTAGGTAAAAATCCAGTTATTTTTTAGGTAAAAATCCAGTTAATATTTTAAGTCTCTTGTAACAGCGGAAAATATAACTGTATTTTCAGCTGTATTTTTAGCTGTATTTTTAACTGTATTTTTAGCTAATTTTTTGAGCTAATCGTTTTCGACGAGGATAACAATAGCTGATAATATAGCTATATTTTCAGCTATATTTTGAGCTGTATTTCTAGCTTAAATTATTTTATAATTTCACGGGATAATAACTCGTTAGTTATTTTCCTGTAAAAGAAAGTTCCAAAAATGAGGTAAACCTCGTAGTGTCAGTTCTCCGAAGATCGAAGAGCTTCTACATTTTGGCACAAAGTATCTTGCTCTTTTATACCTATGGCCTCAAAATTTGTTAATGGAATCGTAAAATTTAGAGATCCGCCACCTAGCGACGTGAAGTGAACTTACCTGTCTTTAATTATTGATTAATGCTGCGTCGTAAAACTTAGTTGTTTGTATCTAATTTAATTTGTTTTTATGGTATTTGTTGAGCGGCTATCAGAGACAATACTGTTTGAAGGAGCACTATATATAATATATGTATAGCGCTCATACATAAATAATACATTCATAATAGAAACATACAGGAAGTTTTTAATAATTAACGCATTAGAATAAAAATCATTAAGTGGCCGTTAAAGATGTATCTGCGTGTGAGTGCGCGCTTTATACATACTGAACGCTCATGCGGTAACCCAATACCCAGACAGCATACACACAATTTGTACGCTGATGTGCCGATATGCCTTCTCTCTCCTCTCCTACACTGTAAAAAATTTTGTGTGATTCGTCAAATTTTATTTTGTACAAATATTTTTGTGTTAAAATTTTACAAACATGTTTGTACAATCAACATAAAAAATTTTGTAATTTAAAAATGTATGTGTACTTTTAAAATTAACACAAAAATTTTTGTAGAATTAACATCCGGAGTTTGTAAATTTTACAAACATGTGTGTACTTATTAATTTTAACACAAAAAAATTTGTATTTCATCTCTAACACTTATGTGTGTTAAAATTACAAATTTTTTCCACTGTGTATCTATTAGCTTGTGTAGTGCACTGTAAAAAAAAATTTCGGGAAATCACGTCGTTGGTCGACGATTTCAATGCGACCATGCACCGTCGAGGTTATTTAACTTCGTTCAACAGCAACACTTTAACGTGCTTTGCGTGATTTCACGTAAACTGAACACGAGATTTTTAGGTTAAATCAGTTAGGTATACTCTCTCTCTCTCTCTCTCTCTCTCTCTCTCTCTCTCTCTCTCAAATCAGGCTTGAATATACATTGCTTGGTATAGTCTTAGAGCATATATACCTGGAGGGAGCATGCAAAGGCAAAAAGTGTAAGAAAAAAGAGAGAGAGAAAGGTAGCTTAGGATGAAGTGTTTTCTCTCTCGCGCGGATTCTCATTGGCTGTTGCTTCCTCCCAGCGTGGCTATCTCATACTTGACTCTCATTCGTTGATATGACTCCCCTATTAAAAAAAATCAGGTGATAAATCACCTGATTTATCAGGTGATTTATCATGCCAAAACATCATGTAACGATTTTGTTGGTCTTTACACATTTTAAACCATGCTTAGTCAATTTAGAACAATTTTTGAAAATTTTGGAAAATTTTGAACTTAGAAAATTATTTAGATAATTTGGTCTTAGAAAAAATTTTGACTAGATCACAAAAAAATTTCTAAGTTCAAAAATTTCAAAAATTTTTCAAAAATTGTTCTAAATTGACTAAGCATGGTTTAAAACGTGTAAAAACCAACAAAATCTATACATGATATTTTGACATGATAAATCACCTGATAAATCAGGTGACTTGTCACCTGATTTTTTCCACCAGGGTCGTGACTTTTAAAAAAGTTAATAATAAATTATATTAAGGCGACTTCGGATTTTAGGTTAGGTTTTATTTTTGAGTTTACAAATTACTCTTTCAATATGTAAAATTTTTCAGATTTTTTAATTTTCCACCATTCTACGGATTATAATAAATGGTGGAAAATTGAAAAATTCAAAAAATTATAGAAACTGAAAGAGTAATTTGTAAACTACAAAATGAAATCCAATCGAACTTCCGTAGTCGCCTTAACTTAGAAAAATATAATTATAAACTCCTAAATCAACATATTTAATGAAGTCTTTAATAATAATAAAAAAATATATAAATATTAGTTTTATCTGTGTATTTATGAATTGTATATGTAATTAAACTAATAAATATTTTACAACGTAATTTCTGTTGTTATTATTTATATTATAATAATAGTTAACATTTTAAAACATACCCTGGTAGAATTTTGAACATTAAAAATGGTGTAAACAACAATTTATGACCATTGTCAATAGTAATATTTTGTCATGTCAATATTGGCGAATAAATGGCAATTTTTTGCTGAATCTGCAGAGCTCAAATTTTTTGGTATATTGGTTAGCATCTTATAGGCAAAAAATGCTAATATAAAAATGTTGTTCAAAATTTTTGTATTTAGCCAAAAAAATACGCATTTTAAGTAAACGGAGAGAAAAAATCAGTAACAGCTATCTAAAAATTAGGTAAACTGTGGACAACTTTTTTTGACTAGTTATATAACTTTTTAGTAATGAGTCCTTAATTTTTCAGATCATAGGTAAAATCATAACCTCACTTTTGCCACGTGGCGAGAAAATATAGATTAGTATTTATTCACATTCCTTCGTCAATGTTTATTTTTATTGGAATTTATATATTAAATTTTATTAAAATAAAAATATGAAACGCAGTACGAAACGAGTATAAAAATATCGTTTTTTAAAATAATAAATGGAAAATTTTATTAATCGTTTAAAAATAACCTCTAACAATCCGATCACAACTCAAAATATACACGCGAATATATTAACAAAAGTGATTCTATTAATGATTAATGATAACTTTCAAGAAAAAACCTTAAATGATTCTTAATAGTAATCAATTAGAGCACAATTTGATAGACTCTACTGTTAACTATCTATATTCAAATAATAGTGGATCAGACTCAACATTTTATTAGCATTTTTTAGCACTATGAAGGTTGAAAAAAACGTTTCATATTAGTTCAAATAATGGCCATAAAACATTCCCATTTTCTGCTCTTCACTTTAAAGAAATGGCCATAAAATGGTAGAAAAAGCGTTTCATTTTCTACCAGGGTAATTAAAAGAATATTAGTATATGGAAAATGAATTAAAATATTTTGTAAGCAATAAATAAATTTTGGGGGGGGGGGCGATAAACATATGTGACATCCTACAATCGTAATATTGATGCCTCAGTAGCTGAAGCAACTAAGGCATTGAGCGCGCAAATTTTTGTTGGAAGTTCGAATCCCGGCCAACATTGATTTTTTTTTTTCTTTTTTTCATATATTTATATAAAATTAATAATTTTTTTAATATTTATATTTATTTTAAATATATTTTTGTATGAAAAAATAATAATTTTTAATCTTTTGTTATTAAAAATGTATTTAAAAAAATTTTTTTTGTTTTTATTTTATTAAAAAAATATTACTTTAACATCTACAGCGAATAATAATAACTAATTTAGATAATTAAAATGAAATGGCATATATCGAAATTAATTATTAACTAAATTAATGAAAAATAATATTTTTGTCTAAATTAAAGGAACAAAAATAAATAACAATTAAATGAATTATCTACAATTGCTGCTTTTGAGAACCAGCGAAAGAAAATTACAAAATATACTTAAAAAATAATTGATTTTATTCGTATTGCATTTAAAATGCATTTGATTTTAAGGTAGATATTTTTACTCTGATTAAATTGCTGACAAAACAAATTTTTCGGTTTCAATGAAAAATGAAAAAATACTTTAAAAAATTTGTAATTAATATACAGGATAAATAAGCAGTATTTATATTGCATAAATCCTATAAGGGAAATGTAAGATACCGTTGTTGCAGTTTTTTAAATTTGAAGACTAAAAAAATAGTCCTCTAATACTTTTAAATCAAATAATTTTTGAGTAATAAATATTTATAAAAAATCTTTAGTAATATTTATTATTTACAAACAAAAGTAAAAGTTATGGGATAATTATTTGTAAGTAAAAATTAGAAATTTCTGCAATTGTAAGTTTAAATAATTGTATTCACAAATTGAAATTATAAATAAAAATCTTTTGTAAAATTAATGAAATTGTTTTATGAGTAAAATACATCAATGAATTCCCAACTTTCAGTATAATACCCTAAGGAAAATAAATACAAAACATTTTATTAATTTTGTTTAAAATTTTTAAAATCAGACCTTTAATAAAGCTTAATATATTTTTTAAAAAGTACAGCTTGCTTAAGGCGACTTCGGATTTTAGGTTAGGTTTTATTTTTGAGTTTACAAATTACTCTTTCAATATATAAAATTTTTCAGATTTTTTAATTTTCCACCATTCTACGGATTATAATAAATGGTGGAAAATTCAAAAATTCAAAAAATTTTAGAAACTGAAAGAGTAATTTGTAAACTACAGAATGAAATCGAACCGAACTTCCGTAGTCGCCTTAACATGCATTTTTAAGTGAATATATACTAATTCTGAAATTTTAATTTCAAATAAGTAATTCACAAAAATAATGAAATGATACATAGAGGAATTTTGATTCAATATATGTATTTGTAACTAAAAGATATTAAAAAATTTTAAACTTTCACAATAATAACATATTTAACATAAAAACATCTCATTGATTTTTAAATAATATTAATTAAGTATACACTCTTCTTATTTTTTTCGTTGAGCTCCTTTTTTGATTTTCGTAGTGATTTATCCTAATTCTTAAATAAGTTTTTATTATTATATCTTTTAATAAAATAAATCTATTCTTTGTAGGATTTTCTGAATGCTTTATTTTTAATAAATATTGTGGGATATTATGCAAAATATTATGTAATAATTTTGCAAAAATACCCTTTTCAGATTTATAACGTAATCTGAAATTTTTTTCAATAATCTTACAAATTTCAACTACTTGAGGAGCAGCATACATTATTCCCCCGCGATTTTTTCTATCAAGCAAAGTTAATGTTTCTGAATTTTTGTCTTTTGCATCGGAAGTAAGAAGAAGAGGACATACATAAAATCTTGTTCTTTTAAGAATCGCTCTCAATACAAATCCAGAAATATAAGTCACGACATTATCTATAAATTTTTTTGAAGTAAAAAAATTTATAGATAAAAAAATTAAAAAAAATTAAGTATATCATAACTTCATATGAAGTTCATGTCTCCTCAAGTTCATATTAACGTGTCCAACGAGACTTTCTGAACTTGTAATTTTTTAGGTTTAATTAATAAATGTTTATCGAGAGTTTCTCTTAAGTTCATCTAAAATTTATCTGAAATTTATCTGAAGTTCATGAGGAGTTTATCATAGGTTGATCGAAAGTTGATCCGAACTTTATTAAAAGTTGATCCAAAGGTGATCACAAGTTGATACAAAGTTGATCTAAAGTTTATCGAAAGCTTCTTAAAGTTTATCAAAGGTTAATCTTAAAAAAAAGTCAAGTATATAATTATTTCATATGAAGTTGATATGACATCTGCAAAGAGACTTTCTAAACTAGTAATTTTTAAGTTTAAATAAAAAGAAGTTTATAAAAATGTAATTAATTTTTTTATAAAAAAATTAACGGAGATTTTAAATATTCTTCAGATTCACCTCTCTTTTTTATTTTCAGTTTGCGCAAATTTTATTTATTTGAATTTTAATAGTACATTACGCAATGAATGCGTAAAATATGTGATTATCGCACGAGTCGGGTTTATTATATATATATACAAATAAGACGAGTGCGATGATCACTTTACGCATTAGTTGCATATATTATTTTTTGACACTCCGTGCGCAAAGCACAATTTCGCGCACGCTGTACAATGGACACATGCAAAAATGGAGCTTCTTACACGTCGTGTCAAAAAATATTGTTCGATACTCGTGCGAGAAAGTGATTTCTTCCTCGTGTGACCTTTTCACCCTCGCTTCGCTCGGGCGCAAACCGCCATACGAGTAAAAAATCAGTCTCACGCACTAGTATCGAAATAGTACATTTCATACCAGTTGTAAACCGTATTTTTTGCCATGAGAGCCAAGAAAGAGCAACGAAGTTGCGATTTTGGGGTTAAAATGGCAAAAAATACTTTTTTCTAACAAGTGCGCAAAATTCTAAGAATGACAAACTTGCGTCTGTGATAGCATGTACAATCTTGTTCAAAGGCTATCAAGATTGTAAGAGGTAGCCGAGGTTGGGGCGCAGGACGGGGTCCAAGGGCAGAGCACCGATAAAGGGGCAAAGGCCCTGCTGGAGGGTTCGTGAGCGCGGCAGCGCCCCCTGCCTCCAAAATAATAAATAATATTTCTGATACAAAAATACAATTATTAAAACAATTAAATTAAAATTCCATGAAAATATATTATTAATATAATAATTGAGAATCCCCCCTCCCTGTTTAAAATAATAAATAAGAAATTATTTAAATAATTAATTCTAAATAAATATTTAGATTAATTAATAAAAGAGTTCACGTATTGAAAAAAAAATTGTACATAGCACTTTAAAAGAGCACCACAAAAGCTTTCAAATGAGATGTATGAATGTCTGTTAAAATAGAACCAGGGTAAAAATGGAACCAGAGGTAAAGGAGAGGGAAGAAAAAATAAAAAAATGAACAATTTAATAAATTATTTTTTCTAACAGCGTGCGTAAAATGATTTGAACGTGCGTAAAATGATTTCATCTAAAAAAATTTTATAAATGTCTGTTATGATGTATAGTTCCTGAAATATAACACTTTAAAAAATAAAAAAATTTTTTTAGATGAAATCATTTTACGCACGTTCAAATCATTTTACGCACGCTGTTAGAAAAAATAATTTATTAAATTGTTCATTTTTTTATTTTTTCTTCCCTCTCCTTTACCTCTGGTTCCATTTTTACCCTGGTTCTATTTTAACAGACATTCATACATCTCATTTGAAAGCTCTTGTGGTGCTCTTTTAAAGTACTATGTACAATTTTTTTTTCAATACGTGAACTCTTTTATTAATTAATCTAAATATTTATTTAGAATTAATTATTTAAATAATTTCTTATTTATTTTTTTAAACAGGGAGGGGGGATAATCAATTATTATTTTAATAATATATTTTCATGGAATTTTAATTTAATTGTTTTAATAATTGTATTTTTGTATCAGAAATATTATTTATTATTTTGGAGGCAGGGGGCGCTGCCCCCGCCTCCGAATCCCCCGGCAGGGGCTTTGCCCCTGGACCCTGTCCTGCACCCCAACTTCGGCTACCTCTTACAATCTTCATAGCTTTCGAACAAGATTGTGCATGCTATCACAGACGCAAGTTGGTCATTCTTAGAATTTTGCGCACTTCCCGTATGGAAATAATTTATGTGAAAAACTATAAATAATAGTAAATAATTGTAAATAACTGTTAAAAAATGTGGGAATTGAGACATAAATAATAGTTATTTACAGTTATTTACTATTATTTATTATTAATTAACTATTACTTACAGTTATTTACAGTTATTAACTGTTATTAACTGTTATTTACAGTTATTTACAATTATTTACAATTATTTACAGTTTTTTATAATTATTTACAATTATTCATAATTATTTACAGTTATTCATAATTATTTACAGTTATTTACATTTTTAAAAATTTTTGAATTAGTGAATAATTTGATGTTATTAATAATTATTTACAATTATTTACAATTATTTATAATTATTTACAGTTATTTACAGTTTTTTACAGTTATTTACAGTTATTCATAATTATTTACAACTATTTACAATTTTTCATAATTTTTTGCAATTATTTACAGTTATTCACATTTTTTTAAATTTTCGCCCATATATAAAATTACACAGGCCCACAAAATGAAAAAAAATGTCTGAACTTTTGACCGGACATACATATTCCCATGTATTTTTCGACGCTGAATCCGAATCTGTAATAAAAATATAGGGTTTTCCTACCTTTTCTCAGAGTTTTATTGAAAAAACCTCATTTTTTACGGTTTTTTTGCGGTTTTTCGAGTCTAGAAAAAACAAATCATGAGATACGGTTAATTGGACTTCAAAATCGAATTCTACGGGAAAAAATACACGGGAAACCATACCTTCCAATTTTTTTAACGCGATTCTAGTCCTCTGTATGGGGCTGAAAAGATGAGGAAATCGGTAAAAGTCGAAATTTTGCCTAAAATGGATTTAAACAATATTAAAATTTAATCATGCGTCTTTTGAAGAGTCGATAAACATTGGAAATACTATCCTGGGGGTTTTTCAGATTGCTGATCATGAATTTGAAGTCAGATTGTGTAAAAACTACTTCTAGAGAGCGGTGACAAGAACTGTATATGGTAAATTTATCGATTTTTTAAAAATTTTACGTCTGAAATACTAATTTTATAGTCTTTCACAGCATTGACTGTAAATTCAAGATATTAACTTAGCCTATTGTGTACGTTAAACTTAACATTTTGTCTATGTTTGTCTCTCTCTCTCTCTCTCTCTCTCTCTCTCTTCCGATGTTTTTTTTTAAATTGGCTTACGCTTACGTACACGTTTCTCTTCGAATGACCGATGTAGTGGATTTCTGACACGTTTTTGTCCTTTTTCGCAGCTGTTTCTCTTTTTATCATCCAGCAGTAATCTGCTAACATGTTGATACCCCAGTTTCCTTGAAATCTACGTTCAAACTCCTTTAAATCTTGGTGAAATCGTTCACCATGCTCTTCACTAAAGTCTGCGTTATTTTCAGGAAACTGATCAACGTGTGAATCAAGAAAATGAAGTTTTAAGTTCATTAGACAACCCAATTTTTCAAAATTACGTACCATTCTTTTCACAATAGCTTTATAATTCGTGTCTTTGGCATTACCCAAAAATTTCGTCGATACCTCTTTAAAACTTAACCATGCTGCCTTTTCAACATCAGTCATGCTTTGTTCAAAGTTTTCGTCTCTAAATAAAGTTCGGATTTCAGGACCATCAAAAATACCTTCATTTAATTTAGCATCAGATTTATGGGGAAATACTTTGCTTATATATTGGAAGCATTGACCGTCCTTGTCCAAAGCTTTAACTAATTGCTTTATCAATCCAAGCTTTATATGCAGAGGCGGTATCAAAATTTTCGAAGGATTAACGAGTGGATCTTTTATAACATTCTGTTTTCCAGGTTCAAACGATTCTCTTGATGGCCAAATTTTCTTTTTATAGTGTTTTTCTCTATCTCTGCTATCAAACATGCATAAATAACATGGGTACTTCGTAAATCCAGATTGTTGTCCAAGTATCATAGATAAAATCTTTAAATCGCCACATATTTGCCATTTATGTTCTCTATATTTTATTTTCGTTAAAAGTAGTTCAAGATTGGAATACTCTTCTTTAAGTACTGTTGAATGTGCTAATGGTATAGGAGCATATTTATTTGTGATATTGAGGAGTACTGCTTTAAGGCTGCGCTTTGATGAATCAATGAATAGTCGCCAATTTTCAGGTTTGTATATGTTGGGTTTCAATTCATCAATAAGACCTTTCACGTCCGTGCAATAAACCATATTAGAATCATTCTTGAAATAATTTCTAAAGCGCTCTTCTCGATTACGATATGCACATACTTTAGTACCCTTTGTCAACATATTTCGTCTCTTAAACTCTGAAGCCATAAACTCTGATTGTTCCTTAGATAAATCACTCTTTCTAAATAAATCGTTCAGACTTTTTTGATCAAACTTTTCAACAGTTCGTTCTTCACCCTTAGGAATATACTCTTCATCACTATCCAGAGAATGTTCTTCAGGTGAACTTAGATCTTCTTCATTTGGTGTGTTTGTGTCAGAGACAATTTGATCTGTCAATTTTTTATTTATACTTATTCTGTTGTAAAACTGGGTACTGTTGTTTAGAAATGAATTCGGTTTCATTTTAAAGCTCCGTTCAGTTAATCACTGTTGTACACTGTCATTGATCTTAAAGCATTGTTTATAAACGAATGGGACTTATGATCTTTTTCCAAAGCTATATATATATATATATATATATATATATATATATATATATATATATATCAGTACTCTATAAGGGTACCTAAAAAAACCTGCTGCTGCGAAGTATTGGTCACGATGACAACTGCCCTGAAAATGAGATGTGTAGAATGATTCGGTGTACTCAATACTTTGCAGTAACGAACCCAGCGAAGGCGCGCTGTCCTGCAGGGGAGCACTAGGATGTGAGAATGATGCCGTAGTGTGTCCGACGACGAGTTGACATTGTCCTCGTCAAAGTCGGAAAGCTCTCATACTTAGGCCTGGGGAGGTATGAGAGTTATCACCCCTAGGACGGCGGACTCACCTGCGATCGGAACAGGATTCCTAGTGTGTGGGGTTTAATTCAACAATATGGCTAATTCAAATTTTCAACCTTTTTTAAACTGCGCTGGTACATCCAATAACAGTTTTAACCATACGTGTAATGGATCTCAAGATAATTTCTGTTATGTATGTTCAGAATATATTGGACAACGAAACAAAAGAAAAATCACAGATAATATTAATTTTATCTATCAAAAATGTTTTGATATTGAGATTTCTCAACAGGATAAAATTTGGGTTCCTCATTATATATGTGCTTCATGTTATGCCATGATGAATCGATACAACACCAGTCAGGCTAGGTCCAAATTAAAATTTACTATACCTACAAAGTGGAAGGAACCAAAAGATGAAAATGATTGCTATTTTTGTTTAACAAAGATACAAGGTTTAGACAAGATACAGAAAAAAGGAATAGTATATCCTAATACTTCTTGTATAGAATTTCCATCCAAGAATTTTATAGATATTTTTGAAAATAAAGATTCGAGAGATAGTTTTACAACAGGCTTAGGGAATCTAAATGTAGATGAAAACTCGACAGATGAAACAACTGAAAATCTGATTGCCGCAGACGGAAGCTCATCAAATGAAGAAGATCTAAGTTCACCTGAAGAACATTCTCTGGATAGTGATGAAGAGTATATTCCTAAGGGTGAAGAACGAACTGTTGAAAAGTTTGATCAAAAAAGTCTGAACGATTTATTTAGAAAGAGTGATTTATCTAAGGAACAATCAGAGTTTATGGCTTCAGAGTTTAAGAGACGAAATATGTTGACAAAGGGTACTAAAGTATGTGCATATCGTAATCGAGAAGAGCGCTTTAGAAATTATTTCAAGAATGATTCTAATATGGTTTATTGCACGGACGTGAAAGGTCTTATTGATGAATTGAAACCCAACATATACAAACCTGAAAATTGGCGACTATTCATTGATTCATCAAAGCGCAGCCTTAAAGCAGTACTCCTCAATATCACAAATAAATATGCTCCTATACCATTAGCACATTTAACAGTACTTAAAGAAGAGTATTCCAATCTTGAACTACTTTTAACGAAAATAAAATATAGAGAACATAAATGGCAAATATGTGGCGATTTAAAGATTTTATCTATGATACTTGGACAACAATCTGGATTTACGAAGTACCCATGTTATTTATGCATGTTTGATAGCAGAGATAGAGAAAAACACTATAAAAAGAAAATTTGGCCATCAAGAGAATAGTTTGAACCTGGAAAACAGAATGTTATAAAAGATCCACTCGTTAATCCTTCGAAAATTTTGATACCGCCTCTGCATATAAAGCTTGGATTGATAAAGCAATTAGTTAAAGCTTTGGACAAGGACGGCCAATGCTTCCAATATATAAGCAAAGTATTTCCCCATAAATCTGATGCTAAATTAAATGAAGGTATTTTTGATGGTCCTGAAATCCGAACTTTATTTAGAGACGAAAACTTTGAACAAAGCATGACTGATGTTGAAAAGGCAGCATGGTTAAGTTTTAAAGAGGTATCGACGAAATTTTTGGGTAATGCCAAAGACACGAATTATAAAGCTATTGTGAAAAGAATGGTACGTAATTTTGAAAAATTAGATTGTCTAATGAACTTAAAACTTCATTTTCTTGATTCACATGTTGATCAGTTTCCTGAAAATAACGGAGACTTTAGTGAAGAGCATGGTGAACGATTTCACCAAGATTTAAAGGAGTTTGAACATAGATTTCAAGGAAACTGGGGTATCAACATGTTAGCAGATTACTGCTGGATGATAAAAAGAGAAACAGCTGCGAAAAAAGGACAAAAACGTGTCAGAAATCCACTACATCGGTCATTCGAAGAGAAACGTGTACGTAAGCGTAAGCCAATTTAAAAAAAACATCGGAAGAGAGAGAGAGAGAGAGAGAGAGAGAGAGAGACAAACATAGACAAAATGTTAAGTTTAACGTACACAATAGGCTAAGTTAATATCTTGAATTTACAGTCAATGCTGTGAAAGACTATAAAATTAGTATTTCAGACGTAAAATTTTTAAAAAATCGATAAATTTACCATATACAGTTCTTGTCACCGCCCTCTAGAAGTAGTTTTTACACAATCTGACTTCAAATTCATGATCAGCAATCTGAAAAACCCCCAGGATAGTATTTCCAATGTTTATCGACTCTTCAAAAGACGCATGATTAAATTTTAATATTGTTTAAATCCATTTTAGGCAAAATTTCGACTTTTACCGATTTCCTCATCTTTTCAGCCCCATACAGAGGACTAGAATCGCGTTAAAAAAATTTGAAGGTATGGTTTCCCGTGTATTTTTTCCCGTAGAATTCGATTTTGAAGTCCAATTAACCGTATCTCATGATTTGTTTTTTCTAGACTCGAAAAACCGCAAAAAAACCGTAAAAAATGAGGTTTTTTCAATAAAACTCTGAGAAAAGGTAGGAAAACCCTATATTTTTATTACAGATTCGGATTCAGCGTCGAAAAATACATGGGAATATGTATGTTCGGTCAAAAGTTCAGACATTTTTTTTCATTTTGTGGGCCTGTGTTATTGAATAAATTCGTGAAAATTTTCGAAAATGTAAATAACTGCAAATAATTGTAAAAAACTATAAATAATCGTACATAACTGTAAATAATTGTGAAAAAAGTGAATAAATGTAAATAACTGTAAATAAATATAAATAACTGCAAATAAGTGTAAATAACAGTTAATAAGTGTAAATAACAGTTAATAACTGTAAATAAGTGTAAATAACAGTAAATAATTCTAAATAATTGTAAATAACTGTTATTTATGTCTCAATTCCCACATTTTTAACACTTTTTTACAGTTATTTACAGTTATTTACATTTATTTACATTTATTTACAGTTATTAACAGTTATTTACAATTATATCCAAAAATTTTTTCAATATGGGTTGTTAGAAAAAAGTATTTTCCTTCATACCCGTGCCGAAACTTTGCCTAAAAGTGCTCCTCATGCGGCAGGGAACCGGCCGAATACATTCGTGTTATTCCCTTACATACGTGCGCAGAACGCACCGCGCAGCTACGAACTGTACGTCTTCTCGATCGCTTCGCTGTCTGCTGTATACTTAAACTATATCTATATATACGCGAATGTCTAACCTCAGCATTAAATAGATAAATGCATACATCATACTTGTAGTTATTAAATAAACAAACACACTCGATATTAATACACTAATATACATATAATAGTTTAAATTATAACGAATTATAACTTTCGTTTAAAATAGATATTCTTTTTCATACACGTTTCTTTTAATTCACGACACTCTTTTAAACACTTCATGATTATTTTTGTACAAAGAAAATAATTAAATTCACGTTTTTACACGTTTTGCTTTACACGTTTTGCTTTACACGTTTTGTTTTTGTGCACTTGATATTAATACATTTATATTTATTAAAATGAACTATATCTTTACTAACATACACAATTGTTTTAACTCACAATTTTTTTTTTGCTCTTCAAGAGCATGACGAAGCTGTCCGCCTTCTAATAATATTTCCAATCCTAACTTATAAATAAACAATGCGTTTAATCGAGTTTTTTTGCTATAAAGAAAAAGTTTGTAAGATTAAACTCTAGTGCGGACAACTCAAGAAAACCACCAAAATATTATAAATACAAAGTTATAATAAAAACTTTCAATATATCGTATTTTAAGGTTAGGTTAGTCGAGTTTAATATCTAATTTCCAATCCAAGCTCATAAAAAAACAACAAGTTCAAATGATTTTTTATTTTAACAAAAATTATTGTATTAATATAACTTTAGTGCGGACAAGTCATTATATTTGTTTAATTTAAGAATTTAAAAAGATATCGATAAAATAAAAAAAGCAAAACTCGATTGCTGCAGCTCCGACATGCCGTTAAAAGGTTTTCATACACAAAATATAGTAATATAAAAGTATTATAAACACATTTCATTATTTCTCACGTTTTTTAAATTTGAATTATCATTTATATATTTATTGTGTATCTTATGTTAACTGCTATGTGTGCTGCTATGTTCGATTTTTTCTCTCTCTCTTTCTCTACCGAACTCAACTGTATACTGTAATTGCTTGCGCATGCGTACTACAACAAAATAACGCAACAGATGACTCTTCGCTTTTGACGAATTTTTTTAAATTAAAAATGGAGTTTTATCACTTTTTGGGGTGGCAAAGTTCCAGCCGGGCATGAAGGAAAATCGTATACGTTCCTCGTCACGAAACAGGCTCATCATATGCGCGTGTTTTGCTTCCCTCGGCTTCGCCTCGCGAAGCAAACCAACACGCGTATGGAATGAGCCTGTTCCGTGCCTCGGAACGTAATATACTATTTTGCCATTCTAACCCCAAAATCGCAACTTCGTTGTTCTTTCTTGGCTCTCATGGCAAAAAATACGGTTTGCAACTGGTATGAAAAGGCTTTTTTACGAAACTCGTTGCGACCCTCGCCTTCGGCTCGGGCCGTAAACTTCTCGTTTCGTAAATAAAGCCTTTTCATACCCGTTACAAAATAGTACATTTCATACCAGTTGCGAACCGTATTTTTTGCCATGAGAGCTAAGAAAGAGCAACGAAGTTGCGATTTTGGGGTTAGAATGGCCAAAAATAATATACGCAACTCAAGCGTAAAGTGATCATCGCACTCGTCTTTTTTGTCGCCCGAGCTGCGCTCGGGCGATAAACCCGACTCGTGCGATAATCACATATTTTACGCACTCGTTGCGTAATGTACTATTAAAATTCAAATAAATAAAATTTGCGTAAACTGAAAATAAAAAAGAGAGGTGAATCTGAAGAATATTTAACATCTCCGTTAATTTTTTTATAAAAAAATTAATTACATTTTTATAAACATCTTTTTATTTAAACTTAAAAATTACTAGTTTAGAAAGTCTCTTTGCAGATGTCATATCAACTTCATATGAAATAATTATATACTTGACTTTTTTTTAAGATTAACCTTTGATAAACTTTAAGAAGCTTTCGATAAACTTTAGATCAACTTTGTATCAACTTGTGATCACCTTTGGATCAACTTTTAATAAAGTTCGGATCAACTTTCGATCAACCTATGATAAACTCCTCATGAACTTGAGATAAATTTCAGATGAACTTAAGAGAAACTTAACATTTATTAATTAAACCTAAAAAATTACAAGTTCAGAAAGTCTCGTTGGACACGTTAATATGAACTTGAGGAGACATGAACTTCATATGAAGTTATGATATACTTAATTTTTTTTACGCGGGCAACGCCATAAAAATCTTTATCGTTTGATAAACTGTAATCAATCTCTATCTCTTCGATGTTGCAATGATCACTTGAATTCCTCAATTCTTCATCAGATACTTTTAACATATATGTGTTGTCCAATGAAGTACAATTCGCATTTTTACACTCTTTGATGTCAGCATGAAGTAATAACTTCTTAAAAATAGCAACAAATCGATAAGCAGTTGGATTGTTGCTAAATCCGCCTCTACTTCTTACTGCACTAAAAAAATTCTCCAAATGCTCCTGAGACAATTTGTAAGTTAATAAATAACTATTTGGAATAGAATTAAAATATCTATCATAAATGCTTACAGCACTTTTTAAGGCAATCATTATTCCAATAAAACCGGTCTTCTTCCGTGATTCAATAACAGGAGTTCCATCAGGCATTTTTAAAAATGTAATATAATCAACTAAATCTTCAATTTTTTTTTTTATTTTTTCAATATTATTTTTACTAATAGCATCCTTTGAATCATTATTCGTAAATTTTTCCCTACTATTTAATATATCAAAGGCGCTGTTTATTATTGAGCAAAAATCAGAAGTACCTTTACTATTTTTAAATTGATTCAATTTCTCATCTTCTCTCAAGTATGTAATAGCTACACTGAAACTCTCACTAAGAGTTTGAGTAGCTAGTTTCACATTCATTTTGTTTTGAGACCAATCTATAAGTTGCCTTATTAATTTATTATCAGCATGAACTCCAGCGTTTTCTTGATAATCAACCAGTTTCCTCGCCAGTTTCTCTAAAAATGCCCACGATATTAATTGGTTATTTTTGTCATAAAAATCTACGGAACCTAATGAATTTCGAATTAATTTCAAAACATGACATCCATCACAAATTATGTATACGAGATTTTCTGTTACAAAAATATCGATGATAAGGGTTGTTAGCGTATACTTTTACTCCGATTTCTTTACACATTGTAAAATTTGAGTTTAGCCCATCGAATGTCAATGACGTTATCGTTACTCCAGTAGCATGCAATTTTTTTAAATTTTCTTTTACAATTACTGCCTTTTCTACTCCTGTTAATGAATTCACAAAATAATATGATACTGGAATTTTCCAATGGCCATTAATACATACAAGCATTAAAACTAAAACATTTTCTGCTGCAGGTAAAGCTTGGCCATTGCAGTTATTGCCTAATATATCAATATAACCATATTCTTTTCCATTTATTACTTCGATAAATTTTTTAATGTTCATTTCATCCATCGTTAAGTTACATAAAACTACTTTCTTACCATGGATTTTTTCTTCTTCTACTTTCCTTTTTACAACATCTATACTTATTTTATTAATTCACGAGCTACAATTAATTTTTTGATGCCATTTACTTATTGTTTTAGGATGAGGCAAACAATTTACAAAAGTATTACGCACAAATGTATAAGCTTTTGGAGAGTAAAAATGGAGTGTTGAAGCAAAGGTTTTTAGTTCCGATGGGAAAGGAGTTTTGGTTTTTTTTATGTTAAAAGGCTTCTTAAAAGTAACGAATGATGGGCAAGTAATGATTCCTAAAATAAACAAAAATTATAAAAATATTAAAAGAAATTTGTAAATAAATAATACTGAAATAATCAATTTCTAATCATGAAATAACTTTAATCTATATCAGGAAAAATAAAATAGTTTTAAAATTATGAGTGTAGGTATGATTGTTGATAGTATGCTGCGTATTTGTGATTAGTTTTATATTTGTAAACTAAGTCCCATTCCCTGGTGAAGAAGCTGAAATCAAGTTAAAAAAATTTTTTTTTTTGAAACCATATGAAATATTGGAATCTATTTTATATAACATTACTACCTCATGAAATTATGTTATTCTCGTAATTTATAATTCTGATCAATTTATGTAATACGATGATTATTTTTATTTTTTACAATTTATTTGGATATGATTTTTATGAAAATTATTTTTATTTAAGGAGGATAAGAAATAAATTGTACTGATTATACTTTTTTTGTATACAAGCAAAAAAGCATAATCATAAATAAAATATAAATTAAGATGGTGTATGGAAATAACAATTTGATGAATATAATATTTATAGATACTCTAATTTATTTTCTTTATTGTTAAATAATTATACTTTTCATACAATAATGTATACAATAATGATTTAAAATATAATATAACTAAAACATAGATTGCTTAATGTTTATAATAAACATAAAAAAGTTAATTTTATTTATATAAACACAGAATAATTTGTACAATAATCAACGATTTGTTACATTGTATACTGTACGGACACTGATTCGCGACCCTACATTCGTGTCTTTTGAATATACAGGGAGTCGCGAATCAGTGTCCGTCCAGTGTACGATAATAAGAAAATAAATAATCATTTTATTTTTATTGTTGACTAATGAGGAGCGCGGTGGTTTGAGGAGCGTGGTGGTTTGAGGAGCGCGGTGGTTTGAGGAGCGCGGTGGCGTAACGGATAGAGCTCTTGCCTTCAACGCGGTGGGCACGGGTTCGAATCCTGGCCAGGCATCTCTGACTTTTTTTCGAAAGAAAATTAGTGTATGTGCTACCCATATCACGACTCTTAAAAAATCCGACCTCATTGAGTATCGGTTGATTGTTGGTCACAAAAGTGGCTGACCATCCATCGGTAGTCAAAGTTTTCGGTATGGTGGGTCTGACAGTCTACAAATTACCACAACATTATTATTAATTAAATATATATTAATAATTGACATTATTACAAATATCAAACTGCCTTGACATATACCGCATGCAAAAAACTGTCGTGTCGATTGTTAGATGGCATTTTTCGCTTTGTAACAATATTTTGTATATTTTTGTGGCTTTAACTATTTTAAATTATTCTTTATATACACGACTAGAGGGAATGACTATATTTTTACCATATTAATAAATGAATAAATTATTATAAGCATTTATTGTAAGCACCGAACTAAGTCACCGATTTGGTTCCGACCGCGTCTTAAGAGGCGGTATCAATTATGAACCATTATTTATTTAATGTATATTTTTAAAAATGTATTTAATACGAAAAAGACCATTATGAAATTTGAATATGCGCGGGACTTAACTATGCGGCGCCGATCGTCTAACGCGCCTGTTTATGTTCTCAAGTTTACACTACTATCCTTTCCAAACACATCGGCGCTCACTTCGTACTGAAGAGTTTTGTTGTATCCCAACTTACTATAGCATATTGAGTATTTCCCCAGGGATATATTACTTGTTCATATATCCCCGGGGAAATAAGCTGACAGCAAATATACTTTAGTACAAAATATCACAAACAAAATACAGCGGCGCTGCGAGCGCAACTATAAGAGACCTCAATACCCATTTGACTAGCCTACTACATACGACGCCCTCTACTGCTTACTACAGCATAAACATAAATATAGCTGGATATATTTTTAGGTATTATTCGTAACTCTATTTTTAATATTTTATAGGTCCATACAAATATAATTAGTTACCTGATTTTATGCGATTTTATTACATAACTTTGTCACATAATAGAATCATATAACAAAATCACATAACAAAATCACATTAAATTCTTAAAAAATGAAGTTTCATGTACATCTGGGAAACAAGTGAATAAGTATAGAATTGTAACTGTTTCTACTATGAAACATAAATAATATTTAAAAAAACTAGATAAACAGCCCACATGACATGGAAGCTATTATTATCTGCATTTCTTTTGTAAATGTACAATCATATAAGTAAAGTATACATGAATATAGCTACAATACATTTCAATATATCAATATTTTTAACCAGTATTTGTAACTATTATTCGTTTCTATTATTTTTGCTTTCTATGAAAATACTTAGTTACTTCATTCTCGAATAAAATCACATAAGATCTTATGTGTTTTTATTTCATAACTTTGTCACATAACAAAATCATATAACATAATCATGTGATATATTGGGACGCTTTGTCACATGACAAGGTATGAGATTTTGTTACATGATAAAGTTACCTAATTATTTTCAACAGGGTTTCCGTCAATTAAACAAATCTCATTATTTTTTAAAAGTTTTATAAACTGTTTATTTAAAGTAAAGCACATTATCTACGAATAAAACAAATTCCCTAAGAGAAAATTTTAAAATTATTAATTTGCTGATTGAATTTACAAAGTTTATGCGATGTGTCAGTTTATCGTGTGTCGTCTGCTTACCATATAAACGCATACTTTTATTATCGTGCTTTGATTATCGACATCGCATGCTTTAACATAGGGCATGATAACCGGGGAGGGCACGTTAACTCCCACACTTACCCTATATTAGATCTATTAAAAAATGATATCCCTGCAAAAAAAACATCTATAAATATAGCTAAAAAATATAGGTAAAAATATAGCTACATTGTGTATTACAGCTATATTTACGGTTTTTTTAGCTGTATATCTATGAGAAATATAGCTAGATTTTTAGCAATATTTTTACCTATCTTTATAGGTATAATCCCTATTTTAGCCTATTAAATAGCTAGAAATATAGCTGAAAATCTAGCTATATTTCTCATAGATATACAGCTAAAAAAACACATGAATATAGCTATAATACACATCAATATGGCTGTATTTTCTTTATCTATATTTTTAGCTATATTTATAGATGTTTTTTTTGACCGGGATAACTTACTTATGAAAACTTAATTCTATACCTCTTGGTTTATCATTGTCAATTTTACATGTGGGAATGCAACACTTCTTCGTCATATTTTATATATTTTTAATTTACTTATTGTCAAAAAGAAATAATGAAGTTAAATTACAAAAAAATAAATAAACAAATTCTTAACCTCCAAACATGAGACCGCTCATGGTTTTTCCTATACTATAGCATATGCTTTAAGGGGGAGAGCAACAGCCAATGAGAATCCGCGCGAGAGAGAAAACACTTCATCCTAAGCTACCTTTCTCTCTCTTTTTTTTCTTACACTTCTTGGTTATGCATGCTCCCTCCAGGTATATATGCTCTAAGGGTATAGTATAGTGTTCCTCCCTCTCTCTCTTATTCGTATAACTTGTGCGCGCACAGATAGGGTCACACGTACACAACACATATTAAAATGTAACGTGACGGCAACTTAGATTTTTATCCCCAGCAAATTTTCGAGGCGCGCCAAAAGAAGTATTAACTTCAAAAGCAGAAGAAATTGTAAATTCACTACACTTAAAGTAGCAATTGTACATTTTGCAGTTGTAAACACACCTTATATTTTTACTACTTCATAGTAATTTTACATCCGTCTTTTTTACAGTGTAGGTAACTTACGGGAAACCCGCTTTAGCTCGTTTTCGCCGCGATACGTTATACCTTTATTTCAATGTAATTAACCGTCCCAAGTTGATTAATTACATATTTTTATTTGAAACATAAATATATTTTTTAATAATGAAACTCGTTAAAGTAATCAAACAAATAATAATAAATGAAATCTTTTGGGGGTGATGAATATATGTAACTTTTTACCCTATTCAACCAACGTACGCGGTGGCTGTGGTCACCAAGTTTTTAAGTACCTCGCTCTAATCCTAATTTTGCCAAGTTTAAACCCGATGTTCCACATACTATATATTTTTTTTGTTTTATTTTTAAATATTATATATTTTTATAATCAATTTTTATAGCGGAAAAAATAAAATTAAAAATTTATTTAACATCTTAAATTCTATTTTATTTAAAAAATATAAAAAAAATATATTTACAGATAGGGATTAGAAAAAAGTTTTAATGTCAATATTACATGGCTATATAACTTCCCTACTAAAAAATGTCAGGTGAAAAATCACCTGATTTTTCACTTCATTTCTCACCTAATTTTTCATGCCAAAATCTCATGTGACTATGCGCGTAAAAAAACTAACTTCCAAACCTATAGAAAAATCCTAAGTTTTTATCGCGGAAAACAATATTGAGAATAGATAGATAGATATTAATTTATTTTGTAAAAGAGTACAAAAAGGCATGTAATACATCAAGCAATAAATAATAATTCTGTATAAAGTATTGCACATAATATGATAAGATATCACAGTCAAATATTAAAATTAATATATAATACTGTATCAGTAAGTCACTATGTAAAAGCGATATCACAGACTACTCTAAATACACGCAGAAAGCATGAAAACATAAATTACAATAAAAACAGTCTTAAATATCTATCAGTCATAAAATTAAAATCAAATTAAAATCAAATAACACAATTTAAAAGATAAAGCATAAAGCATAGTCATGACATCAAATAAAAATAAAATTGGACAAAACAATGCAACAATAAATAATAAAAAATAATATAATAATAAAATTCAAAGAATAAAAACTTGATACCGAAGATGTCATAACTATTAATAAAAAGAAACAGAATCACTCATTCTTTCTGCATTCATTCAACCATCATTCGCACTAATAAATACATTCACACCTTAAATCTATATATAAGACAAAACAAAATAAATTAACATAAAATTAAAATACTTAAAATTAAGATCACTCGAGGTCGAGTAAGTTCCTCCTCAAAGCCGATTTGAACCTGCCGAGCGATGGAAGATTTTTTATATCGGCAGGCAGGGAGTTCCAAAAATGCGCACCTTGAACTTGAAAGGAATTTCTTCCAGTCTCAGTACGCATGAAGGGCACTGCGAAGTCCTTAATCTCTCCTCTAGTGGCTACCCTAGGTACATATCTAGTAAAGAGACTCACTAGATACTCTGGAGTATTCATGCGCACTATTTTGTACATAAGTACTGCCATAAAATACTGTCTCCTTGAATCAGTACGCAGCCAACCAAGAGCAGCTCTATGAGAAGAGATATGATCGCCCATTCTTTCACCCATTACATATCTCACACATGAATTTTATAGTCTTTGTAAAAGTCTTCTCAACCCCTGCGAAGCATCGAGCAAAACTACTGAGCAGTAGTCGAGGTGCGGAAACAACAAGGCGGCTGCGAGTTGTTTACGCAGGGCCTCAGTGGTGTACCGACGGAAAAACCGCAAACTATACATTATCCTATTAAATTTTTTAGTCACCATATTAATGTGCGGCTCCCATGAAAACCTAGCGTCAAGCACAACACCAAGGCTCACAACGGTATCAGAGAAAGATATGTCGACACCACCCTCAAGCTCAATCGTTCTCGACTCACCAGTATAGAAGTCATTAATAAATCGACTACTGCCAAAAACGATTGCTTTAGTTTTGCTTGCATTTGATGTGAGAGAAGCATCGACAGCCCACCCCGACACCGCCCTGGCCGCCCTCTGCAAAATACGAATACCTTCATTCACATGTTCATAAGGGACCTGAGTATAGATTTGGAGGTCATCAGCATAAAATATGTGCTCGACGAAACAGGGGTCGAGTGTGTCACGTATGTTATTAATGTAAAGGCAAAACAACAGAGGCCCCAGCACTGAACCCTGTGGAACTCCTAGATTGGTTGTTAGCCAATCTGAATCCTCTTTTAAGTGTGTAGAAACCATTTGTTTCCTACCTGATCAATAGGAGCTAATCCATTCAAGTGCAGCCCTGGAAAGCCCCATCGATCTAAGCCTCGCAAGCAATTTGGAGGGGCAGATCGTGTCGAAAGCCTTACTAAAGTCAAATAGAAGTAGTAACGTGGCAAGTTTCTTGTCAAGACCTGATCTTATGTCGTCTGTAAGTTTAAGTATGGCAGTCTGCGTAGAATGGTGCTTTCTGAAGCCAGTCTGCAAAGAGTCAAGTATTTTGTGTGTCGTAATGTACTCTTGCAGTTGGTCATGGGCAATCTTCTCCAGAACCTTTGAAAGAAAACATAATATTGCTATTGGCCTAAAATCTTTAGGCATCTTAGGTGCAGGACACTTCTTTAAAGGCACAATGCGTGCACGCTTCCAAAGGCAAGGGAAGATCCCCCGCGCAAAAGAGGAATTGAAAAGAGTCACAAGATGCTCTCCAATAAACGGTAGTGCCTTAAGTATCACACTCTGCGGAATGCCATCCTCGCCACAAGCCTGTGATGAAAAATGCGAAATCGCAAGGATTACATCATTAATATTAATTGGCTTGAAGGCAAAGCCACTTTCACTACACTCCGAAAGAATCTTCTTACGTTCCGCAGTATCATCGTGTGGCGAGACTGACACTCCCGCAAAATGTGCATTAAGCTCATCAGGAGTGAATCCATTCAAGTTCCCCTGAGGTCCGGAGAGGAGTCCCAGGTCTTTTAACTCCTTCCAGACATTACCTCTAGCAAGAGCATCAAACAGTCTATTATGATAATAATTTGTCTTAGCATGTTCTGTCTGTTCGTCTATAGTTTTACGCAGTTTCAAGAATTCGGAGAGATAACGCTCCTCCATCGTCCGTTTAAACCTACGATACGTGGCATCTCTCTTGTGCCGCATCTGCGACGACTCTTTATCTATCCAAGGAAATTTATCTTTACCAATTTTAAGTGATTTTAGTGGAGCCAGATTTTGTATTGCTGCCGTAAGGTTGTCGCCGAGGCAGCCAAGCGCAGATTCCGGGTCAACTGTACCAACTGTAAATGGCGTCCAATCACAGCCGGCCAAACTCTGCACCAATAAGTTTGGACAGATATCTTTATAATTCCTATACTTAATTATCTTTTCATCTATCTTCATAAAATTACAAGAAATGCATACATCAATTAAATTGTGCCGACTGTGAAAATTCGCCGGTAAGTTGCGTGCGTCAAGTACTGTGTCATTATCGTCCACAAGAATCAGGTCGATCCACGTGTGAGACGTCGGAGTGTGATGCGTGGCACCGTGCTGAACCAACTGTAACGAAAGCTCAGCCGATAATTTATTAATAAATTTGGCATCACTGCTCTCACGCAGGAGATCGGCATTCAGGTCTCCCATTATGATTTTATGAGAGTATTCAGAGGCAAAATTTCTTAAGTTATCCAAAAAATCAGTATTTCTAAAAAAGGAAATTGCAGGAGGTCGATAAATAACAGAAACTAGCACGGCTTCGGAGCTGCCCAATTGCACGGAACAAAAAATATATTCAGGTACCTCCGGTTTACCTTCACTATGATTAGTTTGAGTATCCGAAGTAGCCAAAATAGTGCACTTTAAATTATCTTTAATATACAAGGCAACTCCTCCACCACGCAAGTTTCTGTCCTGTCTGAATACTTTATACCCCTTGACCCGAATGACGTCATCCGAAACAGATGGACCCAGCCAGGTCTCAGCCACTCCAAATATGTCGTAAGAGGGACCATCACTTAGAAACTCACGTACTTGCCCAATGTGAGCCCTCAAAGAGGTCACATTCAGAAAGCATGCTCGCAGTTCACCCCTCCTCCCTGTACGACCCCCCGAGGAGGCCAGGCGCAGTCATTGGGGAGAGGCCACACTTGACGTTAATCCATTATTCGCCAGTATATTTCGTTGATGATCAGAGGCTTTAGTAGTATTAGTATCACATTTATTATTATTGCACTTAATATTCGATAGAATTTCAGAATTGTCTTTATTTGCATTTACACCGTGATCTAGTTTCTTGCTATCTATCAATAAATTATCTAAGTCATTTAAGTTAAAAAAGTTGTGTGCTCTCTCCCCTCTCTCCCTCCTCACCAGAAATCTGCCATGTCTGTGCCAAACAAATTTAAAGCCTTTTTCTTTGGCATACTTTTTCAATTTTTTAAAATTAGCATATTTCTCTCTAGGCAAAAATTCATTAATAAATATCAAGCTGTGGTGTTTGATGGAAGAAAGACTGCTAAGGAGGGAGGGATTAAGATCCGCCGTCGAATACACTGGGAATTGTCGTTTAGCTTCAATCACCTTTTGCACCAGGTCCTCCTCAGAAAGTCTAACGTAGAGAAGTATGATTTTTTTTTCATTTCTCGTCATTTGATATTGATTTTTTATAAGTAAAAATTCAATTTTTTAGTTTCATTTTCCTGGTCATAGAAATAACTTAAATTTCAAACCACTCTAAAAATTATAAGTCCCGATCTTATAATTTTTAACACAAGCCTCTTTTATTCACGAGAGAGAAACAAACACATGAAAAACACATGCACAAGAAGTCTCTTTTATTTTTTTATACACTATTTATGAGTTAAATTGAAATGGAAAAAAAGAGTGTATACACTTTTGATAAAACTATACTATTTATAAGTAAAGATTTTAAAGTTTTTACCATCATAACCACGTGCGTTCGCTGTTCCTTTACACCAGAAAAAGCAACAGGCAACACATTTAGTAAAATGTTCCTGAGCATTGTCTCAATATAATACATCTCTCATCGTGCACTGAGAAAAAAATTTCTTTGAATTGAAGAAGGTATTTTTGATTCAAAGAAATCGGAGTCAATGAAATGCATTTCTTTGATTCAAAGACAATGATAATCATTTCAATAACATACATCTTGAAATCAAAGAAATCTATAACTAAAATGATGATTATTAAAACATTTCTTTAATGAGAAGAAAAGAAGTTTGAAACTAGTAGATTATTTGATTGAATCGAAGAAATCAATTTTTTTCAAACAAACGATAAGAATCGAAGAAACATTCTTCGAACCAATGGAATTTTTTTTTTATCAAAAACAATTGTTACTGTTTTAAAATTATTATTTTTTATGAGTTAAAAAATTTCTTAGATTGAATATATTTTCAATCAAAAGGAATAATATTTAAATTAAAGAAATATTTACATCATTTCAATACAATTATTCCTTTCCAATAATAAAATATTTTTGATTTTAAGAAAGCGGTTAAAGAATTCAAATTTTGAGTTTGAGAAATCAATCCTTAAATTCAATGAGATTATTTCTTGTCGATGAAAAAATTGTAATTGATTCAAAATGATTATTTAATCTATATTAAAAAATATCTTCAATCAAATATTTTTTTCAATTGAAAGTTATAATTTTTGACTTGAAGAAATATTTTTATCATTTCAATAAAATTATTTGTTTCCAATAATGAAATATTTTTGATTCCAATAAAACTATGTAAGAATTCCAATTTTGAGTTTAAAAAATCAATTCTTTAATTCAATGAGCTTATTTCAACTTGATGATAAAATTTTAATGAATTCAAAATGATTATTTAATATAGTTAAAAAAATATCCGTGATTGAATATTTTTTCAATGAAAAGAAATAATATTTGAATTGAAGAAATATTTTTATCACTTCAATAAAATTATTTCTCTCCAATAATGAAATATTTTTGATTCCAAGAAAGCGGTTTAGGAATGCTAGTTTTGAGTTTAAGAAATCAATTTTGAAATTCAATGAGCTTATTTCTTCTCGATGAAAAAATTGTAATTGATTCAAAATGATTATTTAATCTATATTGAAAAATATCTTCAATTGAGTATTTTTTCAATGAAAAGAAATAATGTTTCAATTGAAGAAATATTTTCATAATTTCAATAAAATTATTTCTTTCCAATAATAAAATATTTTTAATTCCAAGAACTCGGTTTAAGAATTCCAGTTTTGAGTTTAAGAAATCAATTTTGAAATTCTATAAGATTATTTCTACAGGATGAAAAAATTGTAATTTATTCAAAATGATTATTTAATCTATATTAAAAAATATCTTTAATTGAGTATTTTTTCAATGAAAAGAAATAATGTTCGAATTGGACAAATATTTGCATAATTTCAATAAAATAATTTCTTTCCAATAATGAAAAAATTTTTATTTCAAGAAAACTATTTAAGATTAAAAATTTTGAGATGAAGAAATCAATTCTTTAATTTAATGAGCTTATTTCTTCTCGATTATGAAATTGTTATTGATTCAAAATGATTATTTAATCTATATTAAAAAATATATTTGATCGAATATTTTTTCGATAAAAAGCAATAATTTTTTAATTGAAGAAATATTTTCATCATTTCAATAAAATTATTTCTTTCCAATAATAAAATATTTTTGATTCCAAGAAAGCGGTTAAAGAATTCAAAATTTGAGTTTAAGAAATGTATTCTGAAATTTCATGAAATTATTTCTCCGCGATGAAAAAATTGTATTTGATTCAAAAGGATTATTTAATCTATATTAAAAAATATCTTCAATCAAATATTTTTTTCAATCGAAAGTTATAATTTTTGACTTGGAGAAATAATTTCATCGTTTCAATATAATTATTTCATTCCAATAATGATAAATCTTTTATTACAAGAAATCTATTTAAGAATTCAAATTTTGAGATGAAGAAATCAATTCTTAAATTTAATGAGCTTATTTCTTTTCGATGATGAAATTGTAATTGATTTAAAATGATTATTGAATATAGTTTAAAAAATATATTTGATCGAATATTTTTTGAATGAAAAGAAATAATGTTTGAATTCAAGAAATATTTTCATCATTTCAATAAAATTATCTCTTTTCAATACTGAAATATTTTTGATTTTAAGAAAGCGGTTAAAGAATTCAAATTTTGAGTTTGAGAAATCAATCCTTAAATTCAATGAAGTTATTTCTTCTCGATGAAAAAATTGTAATTGATTCAAAAGGATTATTTAATCTATATTGAAAAATATCTTCAATCGAATATTTTTTTCAATCGAAAGTTATAATTTTTGACTTGGAGAAATAATTTCATTATTTCAATAAAATTATTTCTTTCCAATAATGAAATATTTTTAATTTCAAGAAAACTATTTAATAGTATATTGTGTAACGAGTAAGGTTATCTTATAATATGCCTCGGGCAATGGCGCTACTCGCTACGCTCGTGCGCCAGCTTGCCCTCGTGCGCAATAGTCAACTAAACCGAACGAGATTCACATACTATTTTTTCTCATAAGTGCTGGGTGTAAGAGAGAGAGAGTGACATGTTAGGGCGCGGAAAGGGGGGGTTGGGGCTTCGCCCCCCCCCCATTTAAAAAAATTAATATGTAAATAAAAAAAAACATTTCATATAAATATTATTTTTTGCATCGCCAACAACTTTCATCAAGAAGCTAGCACACAAATGACTCGTACATAGAAACTCGTGCACGTTCTAGCGTGTTTTGTTTCCTTTCGGTATAGCATTCTCTTACCTCTCTCTCTCTCTCTCTCTCTCTCTCTCTCTCTCTCTCTCTCTCTCATATCTGCCGTACGACTGACTCGTAAACACGTTCTGGCGTGTCTTGTTTTCTTTCGATAAAGCATTCTCTTTCTCTCTCCTATCATCTTCACCCGCGCGACGCTACTTCTGCATATACAAACAAAATCGTGGTTTTCTTTTTTTCATTAATTAACGGATTTGCGTGACGTTATTTTTTATAACCTAACGCTTTTTACTCAAACACACGCTTCAAAGACAAAACACACGCGGTGCGCGCTATTAGCTACTTACCACCCCGACAACGCATGCGCAATAAGCCACTTACCCAGCACGCATGAGAAAAAAATTATAATTTAGTGATTAAGAGCATGACGGAGCTGTCTGCCTTCTAATAATATTTGCATTCCTAACTTATTAATAAACGATGCGTTTAATGGAGTTTTTTTGCTACAAAGAAAAAATTGGTAAGATAAAACTCTAGTGCGGACAACTCAAGAAATCCATCAGAAAACTATACATGAAAAGTTATAATAAAAACTTTCAATGTATCGTATTTTAAGGTTAGGTTTGTCGAGCTTGACATCTATTTTCCATTCCAAGTTCATAAAAAAATAACAAGTCCAAATGATTTTTTATTTTAATAAAAATTATTGGTTTAGCATAGCTTTAGTGCGGACAAGTCATTATATTTGTCTAGTTTATGAATTTGAAAAGATATTGATAAAATAAAAAAAGCAAAACTCGATTGCTGCAGCTCCGACATCCCGTTAAGAAATCAATTCTTCAATTCAATGAGCTTATTTCTTCTTGATGATAAAATTGTAATGTATTCAAAATGATTATTTAATATAATTTAAAAAATATCTGTGATTGAATATTTTTTCAATGAATACCCTGGTAGAAAATGAAACGCTTTTTCTATCATTTTATGGCCATTTCTTTAAAGTGAAGAGCAGAAAATGGGAATGTTTTATGGCCATTATTTGAACTAATATGAAACGTTTTTTTCAACCTTCATAGTGCTAAAAAATGCTAATAAAATGTTGAGTCTGATCCACTATTATTTGAATATAGATAGTAACAGTAGAGTCTATCAAATCGTGCTCTAATTGATTACTATTAAGAATCATTTAAGGTTTTTTCTTGAAAGTTATCATTAATCATTAATAGAATCACTTTTGTTAATATATTCGCGCGTACATTTTGAGTTGTGATCGGATTGTTAGAGGTTATTTTTAAACGATTAATAAAATTTTCCATTTATTATTTTAAAAAACGATATTTTTATACTCGTTTCGTACTGCGTTTCATATTTTTATTTTAATAAAATTTAAGAGTCCGCTGTATCTCTGTCCTTTTCTAATTAAAAAATTGACTTTTTTCCCAAAATTAGCAACAAGAGGCAAAAATAAAGAGATGGTTTCGATGTGTTTAATAAAATGTAATATTTTCTTTGATTAGTATGAATTAATTTTATTGCTTCGTTTTTAAGAAAAGTTGGAATAACTTAAAAAATTAGAAATTAGTGTCAAATAATGGGATTTTCAAGTTATTCCAACTTTTCTTGAAAATAAAGCGGTGGAATTAAATTATCCTTATCAGAGAAAATATTGCTTTCTATTACACGAATCGAAATCATCTCTTTATTTCTACCTGAAGCTATTAGTTTTTATAAAAAATAAATTTTAAATAGATTCGGTAAAACAGGTAACTGTGTCGGTATACAGCTGACTCTTAATATTATTTTTATTTTTATAAATTCCAATAAAAATAAACATTGACGAAGGAATGTGAATAAATACTAATCTATATTTTCTCGCCACGTGGCAAAAGTGAGGTTATGATTTTACCTATGATCTGAAAAATTAAGGACTCATTTACTAAAAAGTTATATAACTAGTCAAAAAAAGTTGTCCACAGTTTACCTAATTTTTAGATAGCTGTTACTGATTTTTTCTCTCCGTTTACTTAAAATGCGTATTTTTTTTGGCTAAATACAAAAATTTTGAACATTTTTATATTAGCATTTTTTGCCTATAAGATGCTAACCAATATACCAAAAAATTTGAGCTCTGCAGATTCAGCAAAAAATTGCCATTTATTCGCCAATATTGACATGACAAAATATTACTATTGACAATGGTCATAAATTGTTGTTTACACCATTTTTAATGTTCAAATTTCTAGCAGGGTAGAAATAATATTTTAATTGAAGAAACTAGCTTAATTTACCTCGCTCCTACAGTTACGGGCAATTGGAGAAAATCACTAAAAAAGTTACAAGATTTTTAAACGCATATAGTTATTTAGCATTGATAGCTAGAAGCTTTTTTTAAATTAAAGCTGAGCTCAAATCCTTTCAAAACAGTAGTTACAGCATATCAAAATATTATTTTTTCCCAAAGTAAAGATTGGACCTAATTTTACCTTTTATTATTAATTAATATTTTAAAATAAGAATTCAGATCCAATCTTTATTACGCTATAACTTTGGGAAAAAATAATATTTTTACACGCTATAACTACTATTTCGAAAGGATTTAAGCTCAGCTTTAATTTAAAAAAGTTTCAAGCTTCCAGCTATTAATGCTACAGAACTATATGCGCTTAAAAATCTAGTAACTTTTTTAGTGATTTTCTACAATTGCCTGTAACTAGGGAAATATTAAGTGTTTATGACTATAACTTCTCTTTCGAAGGTTCCAGTCGTAAAATAATTCAGAAAGATTTTCAGAATGATCTAAGGTATTCTTTCACCGAATCATTTCGAGATTCTTTCAAAAAGCATTAATGTAATAATTCATGCAATATTTTGGTAAAGTCTTAAGAAATCATACATGAAATAATTTTGAAATCTTTTTGAAATAATTGATGAAAGAACTTATCATGACGAGAATAAAAGTTATTACATGAATCCTTACTGAATGGACTTAGAAAGGACTTTTTGAAAGAAAACGTGAAATACAACAGAATCATTTAGAAATATTTTCGGGATTAGTTTATAATTTATCCGCTTGATGGCGGTATCTCTTACTCTCGCAAGCGGTAAGAGTGCTTCCCGTTTCATATATAAGGAAAATAAGAATCTTAAATGGAAACTAGAAATTGTTATGCGTGCTATGTTTGTGTTATAATAACTTCGATTTTAACCGCTGTGAAACTATTCGTAACCCTATAAATGATTATATTATCATATCCTATATATATATATATATATATATATATATATGTGTGTGTGTGTGTGTGTGTGTGTGTGTGTGTGTGTGTGTGTGTGTGTGTGTGTGTGTGTGTGTGTGTGTGTGTGTGTGTGTGTGTGTGTATTAATTCTAAATTGATTCTTAAATAATACAGGAAAGAATAAAGTTTCTACAACTTTACACGTCTCTCAACTAAAGATATATGAAAAGATTAATGCAGTATTACTAAAAGAATTCATGGATCCTTACAGAATTCTTTCATTAAAAGGATTCTGTAATGATTCTATGTCCGGGGTATATTCCTTTTAGAAATAATACAATGAAATATTTTAAAAATATTTCATATCATTCTTACAGAATCCCTGGTAACATGGTCAACGTAATTTTGCTGCAATCTTGCTGCAATTTTCTTGAAAATCAAAAAATTGCAGCAGAACATGTGCTGTCTGTTTCCGCATTTCATAGGGTTTTTTATGAAAAGAAATTACAGCAGATGAGTGCAACAGAATTGCACGTTTCTGGCAGAGAGAAAGTGCAATCTACGGAACGGAAAGAATGCGCAGAATCTTGAAGATATTTTGCAGTAAACTTGCGGAAAAAACTTATTACAGACACTAGCAACAAAATTGAGTAAATAATTCCCGACAAAGTTTTGCAGCACAATTACGTAAGAATTGCAAATTGTCAAGTGCGGTTCTGCGAATCGTAATAAGTACACAAGCTTATAACAGAATCGAAACAGTCTTGCATCAGAAACTTGCAGCAGCACTTTACCTCAGATTTACATAAGAATGACATAAGTTGAGTGCAATTGTATGACGAAAATAAACACGTAAACTTGCAGCAGGACCGAAGCAGTCTTCTGTAAGAATCTTGCAGCAGCACTTTACCCCAGAATTACATAAATATGACAAAAGTTAAGTGCAATTATATGACAAGAATAAACACGCAAATGTACAGCAGAATCAAAGCAGTTTTATGTGAGAATCTTGCAGCAGATTTGCGCTTAAATTACATCAGAAGGACAAAAGTTAAATGCAATCTTATTATAAGAATAATCACGCGAGTATACAGCATACTTGAAGCTATCTCGCATAAGAATCTTGCGACAAAACTTTACTACAGAATTACGTATGAATGTAGAACCAAAATATTTATCATCTTTTACTGATAGAAATTTATTTAAAACTTTTCTTAGATATTATAAAAATTTTTCATCTACTTTTTTATATTTTACAGTTGGCTGCAATGGTCTCCTCTCTTCTCCCCAATGTCTACATGTATATAATTTTATACTATAACATCAGCGCCCACCCCTTTCTGTATATATGTCAATTGTTTTTGCGTTCCTTCTTTTTCTTTTTTTTTAGCCAATATGTGCCTATAGGTGTAGGCATCGGTAGTAAGAACACGTAAAATTTAAAGAAATGCATTAAATGTATCGCAATTATAAATTATTATATTTTCATTAAATTATAATTTTTAAAT
Organism: Anastatus disparis; assembly: GCA_017163975.1. Classification (NCBI taxonomy): domain Eukaryota; kingdom Metazoa; phylum Arthropoda; class Insecta; order Hymenoptera; family Eupelmidae; genus Anastatus; species Anastatus disparis. The sequence continues at coordinate 1,359,672 of JAFFSR010000327.1, forward strand.
TCAACATTAGCTTTCTTAACATCTGTCAACAACTCTTATGAACATGTTCTCGTTAGTTAAATGTTAATAATATTCACAATGAAAATTTTTTATTAAAATACAATGTATTATCTTTATTCTATGAAGTAACTTCAATTTTGGAACTATTAATTAACTTTGAAATTCTATAAACTGTGCTGCTGCAAGATTCTTACGGAAGACTGCTTCGATTCTTATTCTGCAAGTTCACGTGTTTATTCTCGTCATACAATTGCGCTCAACTTATGTCATTCTTATGTAATTCTGAGGTAAAGTGCTGCTGAAAGATTCTTACGGAAGACTGCTTCAATTCTGCTGCAAGTTTGCGTGTTTATTCTCGTCATATAATTGCACTTAACTTATGTCATTCTTATGTAATTCTGGAGTAAAGTGCTGCTGTAAGATTCTTACGAAAGACTGCTTCGATTCTGCTGCAAGTTTGCGTGTTTATTCTTATCTTAGAATCGCACGTTTCGATTGGCAATCTGTTACAAATCTGACGCACGTTTCAGTCGCAATTAAATTTCAGCAGATATGCATTAAAATGTGGAAACAGACCACGCAAGTTCTGCACAATCGTGCTTGCAACAGATTGTGTTACCAGGGATCCTTTCAATGGAAGATGTATGAAAAGATTTACGAATTATTACCAAAAGAATTCATGGATCCTTACAGAATTCTTTCATTGAAAGGATTTTGAAAAGTCTTGTGAATTCTTTATGAAATATTTTTTTGTATTATTTTTAAAAGAATAATACCTCGGACATAGAATTATTTCAGAATCCTTTCAGTGATATATTTCTGAAAGATTGTAGTCCTTTCATGAATCCTTTCAGAATCCTTTCAAAGTCCTTTTCATGCTGTATGGGTATCTTTTTAACATACGTTTTATAAAATACAATCTTAAAAAGTAATATTTTTAATATTAAATTATTTTTAATAGTCAATTATATAGATAGGAAAATATATGAAATATGGATAAATTTTCCTGATTATGTCTATAATTATAAATTCATATATATGATCTGTCTAGATGGAAGTAAAATTTCCCATAAAATAGTAAACATTTCAAAGAAAATTTACTTATGATTTGCAAAACATTTATTAAGAATGCGGAAAATAAATAATATTCTTAAATATCACTCTAGAATTCGTATTAAATATAATGATTGGAAATTTTCATAATTCTATTAGATTGGATTTATTGTTGAAGTTACATTATATTTCACTCTAAATAATCTATACTTATAAAATTTACATAATATTTTATATAAACTATATGAAAATGATAATCACAAATTTAATATTATTTTATCCTATAATTAAAAAGTTTACATAATTATCATAATTAATAACTTATAAATTATTGTATTATTATTTACGCACTTTGTGTCAAAAAATATTTTTTGTTACTAGTGCGTTAAATTATAAATATTCGTGCGATCGCTATGACACTTGGGCTGGCTTGACCGACCCTCGTGCATATCAACCGCACGAATATTTATAATTTGATGCACTAGTATCAAAAAGTACTATTGATAAATTGCCTTTAAAAATTATAATATTACATAAATATGTATTTAATTTTTCAGAAAGGTTTGTTGTAAATAGAACAGAAATATCATTATTTTTAGTTACTTATAATAATTGCATTATTTACAATTATTTATAATTATTCACAGATATTAACGGTATTTACATTTTAAAACTGTTGAAAGTATCAGGATGGATTTTAAACCTGAAAAAAAAAATTCAAATGTAGTCATAATTTTTTTTTTCTAATGATATTAATTAATAAAAATTCTTTTTACCTTAAATATATATTAAGACTTTGATCCATTAATAATTTTAGAAAACCTCATCCGATGTTTTTTTGCTATATATATATATATAATTGCCGAAAATAACCATTTTCAAATCGTTATATCATTTTCAAAGATTTTATTATAATTTTTTATCTTATTACAATTAATTCAAAGCATTTTCCATAATTTCTTATATTTTTCAGCTATTGAAAGTAAAAATACACTGAATAAAATTAGTTAATATAAAAGCAATTCTATTGTGAATATTTTAAAAAAAAAGTTCATTTAAGAGAAATAAAAATTTTTAAAAGATTTTCAATTTCTAATAATGGGTTTGACTGAGAAAGATAAATTGATTGTTAAAAGACAAGAATTGTATAGTGGAATAGCTTACATGTTAACTGATATTCATAAATTAGGATTTAATAATCTTTGAAATCGATGCCCCTCATTTAATATGTAAACCACTTTACATTCAAATACCGCAATATATTAATTTAGTACCGACTGATGAAGAAGCATTGTTTTCCGGAAATTTTGAAAAAGGTCACTGGATTTGTATGTATTATAATAATAGAATATTTCATATATATGACAGTTAATTCTTAAACATCTACAAGATGAGCATAAGATTTATATAAACAGATTATTTCCAAATAAATCAAAATTGAGCACAATTTTCGAAACAGTACAATCACAAACAAATAATTATGATTGCGGCCTTTTTGCAATTGCTTTTGCTGTTGCAATACATTATAATTTATGTCTATGTTTTTCAAGATATGATATTTCTCAAATGAGATTACATTTATTAGGTATTTTTGAAACGCAACAAATCAGAATGTTTCCTTTTCTACATAATTATAATAATACAAATATTAATTATGATAATCCATCGGACATGATAAGAAGTTTTCGTCATGAACCATGTTTCAATAAAATACCATTAAATTTAGATATCGCACGGTGCTTCCGAGGAAGTTTAAATACAAATTTAATGTAACTTCAAAATTTCATCTGAGAATGATTTGTAGGCCCATTACATAATTCAGGCATCACTTTTGAAATCATTTTACGTGATCGATTTGGGGAAAAATAAGTAAGAATGAAAAAAAGATTCAAAACCAAACCATTTTATTTTATTTATAAAAGAAATGCTCAAAAATGTTTGGAACGTCAGTGTAATAGTAAAAATACAATAAAACTAAAGAATATTTGCTTTATGTTACCCACACAGCATGAAAGAATTTCGAAATAATTTCATGAAATATTACAAGTAATAATACGTTGAAAAAATTTAAAAAGGACTTAAAAAGATAACCATATTCTTTTGAAAAGAATTTATGAAATAATACACAGTAAGATTACAAAGTCTTTACAAAAATAATACCAAGAAGGAAATGAAAGTTAAAATATGAAATATTACACGAATCCTTTCTAAAAGGACTTTGAAATGACTTTTTGAAAGGAAACAAGAAATAACTCAGAAATCTTCCAAAGATTCTAGTCATGAAATAATTTAGAAAGATTTTCGAAATAATCTAAGGTATTCTTTCAACGAATCATTTCAAGATACTTACAAAAAGCTTTTATGTAATAATTCCAAGCAAGGTTTTGGTAATATTTCAAGTAATCTTACATGAAATAATTTTAAAACCTTTTGAAATAATTCATGAAAGAACTTATCATGACGATAAAAGTTATTACATGAATCCTTACTGAAAGGACTTTGAGAGAACTTCTTGAAAGGAAACAAGAAATAACTCAGAAATCTTCCAAAGATTGTAGTCATGAAATAATTTAGAAAGATTTTTGAAATAATCTAAGGTATTCTTTCACCGAATCATTTTAAGATTCATTCAAAAAGCTTTTATGTAATAATTCCAAGCAAGGTTTTGGTAATATTTCAAGTAATCTTACATGAAATAATTTTAAAACCTTTTTGAAATAATTCATGAAAGAACTTATCATGACGATAAAAGTTATTACATGAATCCTTACTGAAAGGACTTTGAGAGAACTTCTTGAAAGGAAACAAGAAATAACTCAAAAATCTTCCAAAGATTCTAGTCATGAAATAATTTAGAAAGATTTTCGAAATAATCTAAGGTATTCTTTCAACGAATCATTTCAAGATACTTACAAAAAGTTTTTATGTAATAATTCCAAGCAAGGTTTTAGTAATATTTCAAGTAATCTTACATGAAATAATTTTAAAACCTTTTGAAATAATTCATGAAAGAACTTATCATGACGATAAAAGTTATTACATGAATCCTTACTGAAAGGACTTTGAGAGAACTTCTTGAAAGGAAACAAGAAATAACTCAGAAATCTTCCAAAGATTCTAGTCATGAAATAATTTAGAAAGATTTTCGGAATGATCTAAGGTATTCTTTCACCGAATCATTTCAAGATTCATTCAAAAAGCTTTCATGAAATAATTCATGTAATATTTTGGTAAAGTCTCAAGAAATCATACATGAAATAATTTTAAAACCTTTTTGAAATATTTCATGAAATAACTTATGATGAGAATAAAAGTTATTACATAAATCCTTACTGAAAGGACTTTGAAAGAACTTCTTGAAAGAAAACAAGAAATAACTCAAAAATCTTCCAAAGATTCTAGTCATGAAATAATTTAGAAAGATTTTCGAAATAATCTAAGGTATTTTTTCAACGAATCAATTCAAGATAGTTACAAAAAGTTTTTATGTAATAATTCCAAGCAAGGTTTTAGTAATATTTCAAGTAATCTTACATGAAATAATTTTAAAACCTTTTTGAAATAATTCATGAAAGAACTTATCATGACGATAAAAGTTATTACATGAATCCTTACTGAAAGGACTTTGAGAGAACTTCTTGAAAGGAAACAAGAAATAACTCAAAAATCTTCCAAAGATTGTAGTCATGAAATAATTTAGAAAGATTTTCGAAATAATCTAAGGTATTCTTTCAACGAATCATTTCAATATACTTACAAAAAGCTTTTATGTAATAATTCCAAGCAAGGTTTTGGTAAAATCTCAAGTAATCTTACATGAAATAATTTTAAAACCTTTTTGAAATAATTCATGAAAGAACTTATCATGACGATAAAAGTTATTACATGAATCCTTACTGAAAGGACTTTGAGAGAACTTCTTGAAAGGAAACAAGAAATAACTCAAAAATCTTCCAAAGATTGTAGTCATGAAATAATTTAGAAAGATTTTTGAAATAATCTAAGGTATTCTTTCAACGAATCATTTCAATATACTTACAAAAAGCTTTTATGTAATAATTCCAAGCAAGGTTTTGGTAAAATCTCAAGTAATCTTACATGAAATAATTTTAAAACCTTTTTGAAATAATTCATGAAAGAACTTATCATGACGATAAAAGTTATTACATGAATCCTTACTGAAAGGACTTTGAGAGAACTTCTTGAAAGGAAACAAGAAATAACTTAGAAATCTTCCAACGATTAAAATCAGAAAATAATTTAGAAAGATTTTCGGAATGATCTAAGGTATTCTTTCACCGAATCATTTTAAGATTCATTCAAAAAGCTTTTATGAAATAATTCATGTAATATTTTGGTAAAGTCTCAAGAAATCATACATGAAATAATTTTGAAATCTTTTTGAAATATTTCATGAAATAACTTATGATGAGAATAAAAGTTATTACATAAATCCTTACTGAAAGGACTTTGAAGAGACTTCTTGAAAGGAAACAAGAAAGAACTCAGAAATCTTCCAACGATTAAAATCAGAAAATAATTTAGAAAGATTTTCGGAATGATCTAAGGTATTCTTTCACCGAATCATTTCAAGATTCATTCAAAAAGCTTTCATGAAATAATTCATGCAATATTTTGGTAAAGTCAAAAGAAATCTTACATGAAATAATTTTGAAATCTTTTGAAATATTTCATGAAATAACTTATGATGAGAATAAAAGTTATTAAATAAATCCTTACTGAAAGGACTTTGAAAAGACTTCTTGAAAGGAAACAAGAAAGAACTCAGAAATCTTCTAACGATTAAAATCAGAAAATAATTTAGAAAGATTTTCGGAATGATCTAAGGTATTCTTCCACCGAATCATTTCAAGATTCATTCAAAAAGCTTTCATGAAATAATTCATGCAATATTTTGGTAAAGTCTCAAGAAATCTTACATGAAATAATTTGGAAATCTTTTGAAATATTTCATGAAATAACTTATGATAAGAATAGAAGTTATTACATGAATCCTTACTGAAAGGACTTTGAAAGGACTTTATGAAAGAAAACGTGAAAGATAACAGAATCATTTAGAAATATTTTCGGGATTAGTTTATAATTTATCCGCTTGATGGCGGTATCTCTTACTCTCGCAAGCGGTAAGAGTGCTTCCCGTTTCATATATAAGGAAAATAAGAATCTTAAATGGAAACTATAAATTGTTATGCGTGCGATGTCTGTGTTATGATAACTTCGATTTTAACCGCTGTAAAACTATTCGTAATCCTATGAATAATTATATCATCATATATCCGTTATATATATATATATATTTGTGTGTGTGTGTGTGTGTGTGTGTGTGTGTGTGTGTGTGTGTGTGTGTGTGTATTGATTCTAAATTGATTCTTAAATAATACAGGAAAGAATAAAATTTCTAGAACTTTACACGTCTCTCAACTAAAGATAGATGAAAAGATTAATGCATTATTACTAAAAGAATTCATGGATCCTTACAGAATTCTTTCATTGAAAGGATTCTGTTATAATTCTATGTCCGAGGTATATTTCTTTCAGAAATAATACAATGAAATATTTTTAAAATATTTTATATCATTCTTACAGAATACTTTCAATGAAAGATGTATGAAAAGATTTAAGAATTATTACCAAAAGAATTCATGGATCCTTACAGAATTCTTTTATTGAAAGGATTCTGTAATAATTCTATGTCCGAGGTATATTCCTTTTAGAAATAATACAATGAAATATTTTAAAAATATTTCATATTATTCTTACAGAATCCTTTCAATGGAAGATGTATGAAAAGATTTACGAATTATTACCAAAAGAATTCATGGATCCTTACAGAATTCTTCCATTGAAAGGATTTTGAAATGACTTGTGAATTCTTTATGAAATATTTTTATGTATTATTTTTAAAAGAATAATACCTCGGACATAGAATTATTTCAGAATCCTTTCAGTGAAATATTTCTGAAAGATTGTAGTCCTTTTATGAATCCTTTCAGAATCCTTTCAAAGTCCTTTCATGCTGTATGGGTATGCAGCTATTTAGCTCAAATATTTATTAAAATTAATGTCGAAAAGTAGTTCTATAGCTATTTACGTATAGATACATAGTATTCAGAGAATGTAAATTCGATGACATCTGTTGATACACACTTTAAGTAGTCATTCGAAACTTGCATAACTAATAAGGAGAAGTTTCCACACCTCTAGGAAACCGATTTAGCTAATACTGCAGGTTATGATTTTTTGATCAAAAGAATGAATCCGTGTTGTTTCTTTTCCTATAATAAGCCCAGCGACAAAGATAAGGTTGTTTCTTTCAAAAATATAGTAACAAGAAGTGCTTATAAGTACTTTAATAACCAAAAAACTAAGACTCTTACAAATAAGTGAATGAAAGATAAAAAAGTACAAGTTGAACACTTTACTTTGAACCTTATTGTGTTAAAAAAGTTTTTGTGGTTCGGAAGTTATGCTGAATTAAATATTATTACATATTTTCTTAATATTTTTAGCATGTAACACATAATGAATTTTTACACTATTTAATTAGCATATTTTAATCACCTCGTACACAGCATGGAATATTTATTGAAGCTTCCTGGAATAATGACACGGAAGATTTAAAATATTTCAGGAATCTTCCATGGAATATTCCTGTATTATTCGTTGATTTTTCTTACATTAGAATATTCTATGGAATATTGTTGGAAAACTCCAAGAATATTTCATTGGAAGATTTGGGTCATCTCAAATCTTCCATTCAAACATTTCAGGAATCTTGCAGGAATATTTCATAAAACATTTTGTTGGAACATTCATGGAAGATTTTCAGAATATTGAAACGGAAGATTTGAAACATTTCATAAACCTTTCATGGAATTTGCATGGAAGATTTGAGGAAACTTTCATGAAATATTCCATAAAATATTTCTGGAAGATTTTAGAAATCCATCGTAAGATATTCCATGGAATATTCATGGAAGATTCGTAGATTATTGACACGGAAGATTAGGATTATTTCAGAAAACTTCCGTGGAATATTCCTCTAATATTTGTGTGTCCTCGATTCTTCTTACATTGGAATATTTCATGAAATATTCTTGAAAGATTTCAAGAATACTTCATAGTCTAGGCGCCCAGAGGGTTTCGTATGAAGTTAGAGGTCCAACCAAGCAAGTAGGTGATTTATATGTATTTTGAGCCGCTGTCTGTTTGAGCCTAAACAGTAATTTGTTATAAACAAATTAATTGTTTAAATAACTATAATTTATAAACTACAATAGATGCAATAATTTTCTCTGCAAAAACTTGTTCTTTAATAAAAAAACAAAAAGAATGGTTATTGTTGCATGTCGATTCGATGATTAGAACCAGAGATATAGCAAATATATTGCAAAAAAATATAGAGACGTAGCACAAGCGCGGAACGCCCTGGTGAAAAACCTTATGACTCGACTACTAATTAATATTTTTTGAAGTTTAACATGTGTTAGGAATATGTCAGAGTCTCAGCTTTAAGAGGAGGTCGAGTATATCTGTCCTTTTCTATTCAAAGAATTAATTTTTTCAAAAAAATTAATAATTTTAGCAAAAAATAAGAAGTAAGCCCCATCTCGTATAATAAAAAGCAAGATTTTTTTTTATAAGGAAAAATTATTTTTATCGCTTCGTTTTTAAGAAAACCTTGAAAAACTGAATTGTCCATCCTAACCTCTATTATTTAAGTTTTTCAAGGTTTTCTTCAAATCGAATCGATAAAAATAATTTTTCCTCATTAAAGAAAATCTTGCTTTTTATTATACAAGATGGGGCTATCTCCTTATTTTTTGCTACAATTATTAGTTTTTGCAAATAAATTAATTCTTTGATTAGAAAAGGACAGAGATATACGACCTGCTCTTAAGAGGCGGTCGGAACCAAATCGGTGACTTGCGGTATATATCAAGTCGGCATTTTTCGCTTTACGATAATATTTTGTATATTTTTATGGCTTAAACTATTTCAAATTATTCTTCATATACATAACTAGAGGAAATGACTATATTTTTACCATATGAATAAGTAAATAAATTATTATAAGCATTTACTACAAATATCAAACTGACTTGACATATACCGCATGCAAAAAACTGTCGTGTCGATTGTTAGGTGGCATTTTTCGCTTTATAACAATATTTTATATATTTTTGTGGCTTTAACTATTTTAAATTATTCTTTATATACATGACTAGAGGAAATGACTATATTTTTACCATATTAATAAATGAATAAATTACTATAAGCATTTATTACAAGCACCGAACTAAGTCACCGATTTGGTTCCGACCGCCTCTTAATGATAAATTGTTATATATTACTTTCAAATGTTGATAAATGAGATAAAATGATTTGAAGCAGAAAAAATTTTCAATTTTTCAGAATTTTGTTTATTTATAACGAAATAATATAGGTTGGCGTACAAAATATTTCTATATTTTTTATATAGAATGATACGAAATTTGATCTAGTTTAAGAATATGTCCAGTTTTTTAAATTTAAGTAAGTAGAACCTGAGATATCGCAAATTTAAGCTGTAGCGCCAACTCCTTGCAATACGACATATATGTGCAATATGGCGATCGCTTTCCTTATTAAAAATTCTTTTATTGTAAGGTAAGTAATTTCCTTAGAACATGTACTACTGTAGGCAGCTCTGAATGCACCGTGTGCGTGGTTAGGTTGAAAAAGAGAAAAATATACTAAGGTTAATAGCTATCTGTATCTCTCAGTCATGTGATAAGGGAGTAGGGAACGAAACAAACCAATCATGTGCCGGCGAAAAAGAGATATCTGTCAACCTCAATATACCTTTCTCTCTCTCAACTTAACCACGCACAGGGCGCATTTGAAGCTGCCCCCAGTAGTATATGACCTAAGGTAATTTTATTCTTTTGTAATAAAATTAATTTTAACTTTGTATTAGGAAATTGAATAAAAATTTAATGTAAAAGGATTCAGCTAAAAATAGATGACTCTAATAAATCGGAAAGTTAAACAAATTTTTTGAATAAAATAGATTGCTGTTCTTTTTGCGATTGCAAAAAAAATAAATGAATGTAAAAATACTCCATAAGTTGAGTAAATTGTTTACTATTATAGTAGAAAAATCAATGATTATTTAAAACCCTAAATTTACTTCATCTAAATGTATTGTACATGATTAATATTATGACAAAGTATATAAAATAGAGTCAAAAGTAATTTTATTAGAAAAGAATGAGATTACTTACCTTATAATAAAAGAATTTTTAATAAGGAAAGCGATCGCTATATTGCACACATATATCGTATTGCTAGGAGTTGGCGCTACAGCTTAAATTTGAGATATCTTAGGATTTACTTGCTCAAATTTAAAAAATTGGACAGATTCTTAAACTAGATGAAATTTCCTATCATTCTACATCAAAAATATAGAAATATTTTGTTCACTAACCTATATTATTTCGTTATAAACAAACAAAATTCTGAAAAATCGAAAATTTTTTTTGCTTCAAATCATTCTAGCTTATTTATCAACATTGGAAAGTAATATATAACAAATTATCATTAAAGCTGGGACTCTGACATTTTCCAAACACATGTTAAACTTCAAAAAATATTAATTAATAGTCGAGTTATAAGGTTTTTTACCAGGGCGTTCCGCGCTTGCGCTACGTCTCTACGTTTTTTTGCAATATATCTGCCATATCTCTGGGTTCTAATTATCGAATCGACATGCAATAATAACGACTTTTTTTTGTTTTTTTATTAAAGAACAAGTTTTTGCAGAGGAAATTACTGCATCTATTGTAGTTTATAAACTATAGCCATTTAAACAATTAATTTGTTTATAACAAATTACTCGACCACTTGCGCGAAAAGCAAGTTGCAAATTCCGATTCAGCGGCTCAAAATACATATAAATCACCCACTTGCTTGGTAGGACCTCCAACTTCATACGAAACCCTCTGGGCGCCTAGACTATTCAATGGAAGGTTTGGGTAATCTCACATCTTTCATGAAATGTTCCTGGAAGATTTTTGAAAGGTTTTGATAAAAGATTTAGGGTTTCAGATCTACCACAAAATATTTCCGGAATATTTTATGAAAGATTTAGAAATGCTGAGAGGGGATAGTATATATATATATATATATATATATATATATATATATATATATATATATTATATAATAACACATTATATTCATATATCAATACATATACGCATACATAAACATTGACATTAAGTAATAAAATCGCATTTACATAATCGCTTCAACTGTACGCAACAAAGCGGCGACCCTTTTGCTTATATAGTGAGTAAGGTATTGCCCAATCACTTGGGGATAAAACTCCCATTTAACGAACATCTTCCTATCGGCATCACTGGAAATCTCCCGTGACATTCCGCGCAAGCTCCCAACGGAAACTTTATGGAATCCTTTTAGAATATTTCATACAATATTCGACTGTAAGATTACTTAAATCTTTCTATAAAACACTTCGTGAAATATTACTAGAAGATTTATGTAATATTCCGCTGTACGATTTTGAAGTTTTTCAAAATCTTCCTAAAATCTTTCATGAAATATTTCACTGAAAGATTACTTAAATCTTTCTGTAAAATATTCCATGAAATATTTTTCGATGATTTAGGTAATAGTCCGCTGTCCAATTTTAAAGTTTTTCGGGTTCTTTCAGCGAAATGTTTATAGAATCTTTCTGAAATCTTTTATCGAATATTGCACCAAAAGATTACTTATATTGGTAAATACTCTCCTCCATAATTCCAAAAATTAAAAATAAACAATCACAAGGGAGAGAATGGCCTTCAGAAAAACAAATTATTATTTTTTCTTAAATTTCTTTCTTAAATTTCTTAATTTTTTTTTTTAAGAAAAAATAATAATTTGTTTTTCTGAAGGCCATTCTCTCCCTTGTGATTGTTTATTTTTAATTTTTGAAAAGATTACTTAAGAGCATGACGAAGCTGTCCGCCTTCTAATAATATTTCCAATCCTAACTTATGAATAAACGATGCGTTTAATCGAGTTTTTTTACTACAAAGAAAAAATTTATAAGATTAAACTCTAGTGCGGACAACCCAAGAAATCCACCAAAATATTATACATACAAAGTTATAATAAAAACTTTCAATGTATCGTATTTTAAGGTTAGGTTTGTCGAGTTTAATATCTAATTTCGAATCAAAGCTCATAAAAAAATAACAAGTCCAAATGATTTTTTATTTTAACAAAAATTATTGTACTAATACAGCTTTAGTGCGGACAAGTCATTATATTTGTTTAATTTATGAATTTAAAAAGATATTGATAAAATAAAAATAGCAAAACTCAATTGCTGCAGCTCCGACATGCCGTTAAATCTTTCTGTAAAATATTTCATGGAATATTTCTGGAAGATTAATGTGATGTTTCGCTGTACAATTTTAAAGTTTTTCGGAATCTTCCAGCGAAATATTTGTGAAATCTTTCTAAAATCTTTCATGAAATATTCCACCGTAAGATAACTTAAATCCCTCTGTGAAATATTTTATGGAATATTTCTAGAAGATTTATGTAATATTCCGCTTTACAATTCAGAAGTTTTTCGGAATCTTTTAGCAAAATCTTTATGAAACCTTCCTGGAATCTCCCATGAAATATTCCACTAGAATATTTGATAAACATTAAATGTAATATTTCATGAAATATTCCAGAAATCTTCCGTAAATATTTCATGGAATATTTTGAAAAAGTTTTCGAACATTTCTTTGAAATATTCCATAAATGTTCCTGGAAGCTTTCAATGGTAGATTTCAGTGAAATATTTCGAAATATTCTGTGAAGACTTTATAGAATCTGCATGGAAGGTTCCATTGAAATATTCCAGTGAAAGATTTCGCAATATTTTGGTGAAATTCTCCATGCTGTGCTAGCTATAACTTTTGAATTAGGCAAGACTTTCTGATGCAATAAAGCTCAAATTAAAGTATTAAACTTATACTCCCTTTTTTATATTTTGCTGTGAGAGTTTTAGTTCTTTGGTTAATCAAGGTTTTATGAGCACTTCTTCTTACTACGTTTTCGAAAAATGGCTTTATCTTAGCCTCTGGGTTTATTAGACGAAAAGGAAGAACCCGGGTTCATTTTTTTTTATCAAAGAATCATAACCTGCAGTATCAGCCAAATTTGTTTATTAGAGGTGAGGACTTCTGCTTGTTAATTAAGCAAGTTTTAAATTACGACTGTTTTGCTTAAAATCTGATATGATATGAGCTTCAACAAATTAAAGAATATATTAGATGTCATCGATGTAAATATCTACATTCTTTGAATACTATGTATTCATACGTAAGTAGCGATAGAATTATTTTTCGACAATATTTTAAATATTTGAGCCCAACAGCTCCATAACATAAGGCCAATATTCTTCAATTTTGTTATATTTTTACTATTATATCTACGTTCCAAACATTTTTGAGCATTTTTTTATAAATAAAATAAAATTGTTTGGTTTTGAATTATTTTTATTCCTATTTTTCTCCAAATCGGCCATGTAAACCGATTTTAAAAATGATGCCTAAATGTTCGCAAATCATTCTCAAAAAGAATTTTGAAGTGACATTAAATTTTTATTTAAATTCACTCCGAAGCACCGTGATTGCCGAGATTGAACTTCTTGAAAAAAACTGACAAATGCATTTATTAGCATAACAAAAAAATATCATGGAAATGTGTCGTGATTAGAAGAATTCGAATCTTGAAATGATTCAGATGGAAATTGACAGTGACATATCAGATACAATTTTTTTAAACAAAATGATGAATTAATGGATTTCGATGATATCCACATAAATTATAACGTGCGATGTGAGAATTTAGTTATTTTTAAATTATCAATAAAGTAAATTATTAATTTATTTATAATAACGTTGCCCGTCCCCGTATGCAACTTCGGTCTATCGAAAAGAAAAAAAAATCTTTAATTTATTATACAGCGCCAGACAGACCTACAGCTAACTCGTCGGCAAGCATATAACTCAGGCGTCTTTGGTTTGGGAGGTGGGCCACCTCTGGTGTCAAATTTATTAAACTGAAAGTTGGAGAGGTGTACACACACAACAATAAAGAAAAAAATAATTTCTACTTGTTTAACACTCGAAATTTTAAGTTTTAGAATTTAACTTTTATTCAATAACCCAAAAAAAAAAAAAAAATATTTTTATGAACAATTTGCTTGTTAACTTAATCTATGAACTTAATTTCAACGCGCACACTCATAACCCATTCCCATACATTACGGTCAACGAAAACTTGATAAAGTTAATTTTTAACTTGAATTTATGTCACACTTCTATTTAGATAAATTGTCTGTTATTCTAATAGTAATTGGAAAAAATGAAAATTCTCGGTATGGTCGGCGTAAGCGACCTCGCTCTTCTTTATTCAACATGATGGCTGTTACGAAATTCGTTATGTAACACGCACCACGGTGTCCACCAATCTCAATTGTGGATTAAATTTCACCGGTCAATTGAAAGAAATTTTAATTACGAAATTTCTATTAAGATATGCGATGTGAGAATTTAATTATATGAAAATTTCAATAAACAAGTTATCAAATAAATTAATATAACCTTGCCCGTCCCCGCATGCAAAGTTCGGCCTGTCGAAAAGAAAAAAAATCTTTAATTTATTAAGAGCGCCAGACAGGCCACCGGCTTACTCGTCGGCAGCATGAATCTCGGGCTGTCTTGGCTGGGAGGTGGGCGACCTCTGGTGTCAAATTTTATTAGTTGAAGTTGGGAGAGGTATTACACAAAAAAAAATTTTAATCTCACTGGTTCAATTTACAACGCTTGAATTACTTTATTCAATGGAAAAAAAAACAACTATATATATATCAGAAAGAAGAAAAAAAAATAATTTTTAACTTAATTTCGCTCGGTCTATCAACTTTAATTTAATCTAATTTTCTATCAAATCTGTTAAATCTACTGCTCGCGCACACTCATATCCCATACCTCCTGGTCAATGTAAAATTTATGTAAATTTGATTTAACTCTTTTGCTAAATTGATAATTTAATAAAAAATATAAATTAATATAATATATTTGAAACAACTAGAATTTATAATCTGGTCGCCGTAAGCGACTTCGCTTTGCTCTTTCAACAATATGGCTGCCAAGAGCCCACACACTTATTTCTCTCTCTCTCTCACACACACTAATCCCACGCGTCTATCGATTCCAGTACCGGTCAAAGAAAAAAATATATATAAAAATTTAATCACTATTTAATTATTCTTTTAAATTTCAATTTAATTTTAAATTAATTTTGTTTCACGGTCACCGAAATTATTAGACACGTGGTCGCAAATTTCACTCCCGCACTCTCGAAATTTAATCTATAAAAAAATGAAAATTTCTAATTCTCTTATTTTCGATTCACAAAATTTAACTTGGTTATTAAATATCTTCGTTGACGCATACAATTCGAAAAGAAAAGAAAATCTAATTCACAAAATGGCCGCTAAGGCCCGCGTTATGTAATATGCCACGTTGTCCACCGATCTCAAGTTTATTTCTTCCCGGTCAATCAGAATAATTTAATGTCGAATTATTACTTCATGAAAAAAAAAAATTTTAATTGTACGGTCAACGAAATCGTTGAACAAGTGGTTTATTTAAACTTCGATTCTTTACTTTATCTTTTACAACTTAAAATTTCAATACAAATTTTCCGCACTCTTACGATGCTTCGCTACAATAACTTTCAAAATTTTTCTAATTTACACGGTCACAATCACTTGAAAATTTAGTTTTTCGCACGCACTGAATTTAATTTTCATCGGCGAGAGCCGTGAGTTTACAAAAGAACAATTAATAATTGTTGATTCGGACTACAGTCCACTCACCGTTGTAGAAATCTTGTTGACGAAGTTCTGGTCGGCGATGGCGACAAAAAGCTGGTCAATGATGGCGGTGAGGGCCTTCGGTTGTACTTCTCTTCCTCTCTCTTTCTTTGCACAAGGCAACTGGTCGGCGCCGGCTGCGGAAACAGTTGGTTGACAGGTCAGGGTGGCGAAACTTCCTTCTGGAGTTTTGGCTGCTCACTGCTTCCTGGTCTATCCACTGCAATTTCTACACAGCTATACGAACGCACGAAAATTTTTAAGTTAAACTTGTGAAGAACTGAGGTTTTCGAGTTAACTTCCGATGCGGCACGAGGACGGTAATCGAATGAATGCTTTGATGCTCACTTCCTTCTTCTTCGGTCTATTTCTCCCTCTTCTTCATCATCTATCTCTTTTTAATTTTTAACTCCTCCAATAACAAATCATTTGTCCGAATAATTGCTTTCTATTCGTGAGATTTGCCTTCCGGTCCTCGAACGCAAGTCTGCAACCTGCGCGCCACCTTTTCTATAGCAAATTTAATCTTATTTCTTCTTTTTAATCTTCTTTTTATCTACATTCTCTTTTTATCTGTCTTTATTCATTAGAGAGAGAGAGAGAGAATCATTACAGGCATGGCTATCTATACATATATATATACACATATACATGTATATATATATATACGTATGCGTATATACAGGCTACTCAGTGCAGCTGTACTTAAGCAAGAGCAAGAGTACTCTCCCTTCTCCATGCTCTACGGTCTCTTTTCATCATCTAGCTTCTCCCTCTTTCTTCACTGCGCGAGAAAGAGGCGCGCCATCACTCTTAATTCGCTCCCATCGAATATAAATCTTTCCATCTCTTTCTTTCTTCTCTCTTGTGTTCCCTCTCTTTCTACATCTTCTTCGTCGTGCGCCACTCCTAGCGCACGCGCGGTCGTTGGTATGTAGTGGTAATAAAGATTCCCTACCTACGGTCTGCGTAAGCAGCACTAGCGCTCACACACATGGGCTTTGAGTGTGTAAGTAATGGCTGCCGCGCGCGTCTGCTAGTCGTGCTCCTCGTGTACCGGTAAACAAAAAAAAAGTTCGTTCGATTAATTATTTATTCTTACTCAATAAATTACGCCCGGGTCGGTGAGTAAGCCGGTGGTGTGTTGTAGTGCCCCTGGTGATTTACAAATTAATAATTGTTGTGACGTGTCGTGGAAGCGTGTATGTGAGTTATACAACGTACAAAAAATTTTTAATTAACAAAAAAAATTTTTTTTGGGACGTACCACGTCACAAACACTCCCCCCCTAAGCTGGACATTCGCCAGAGTGGACTGCTTACAATCATTATGCACGTAGCACCGCACACCAACGACTCTCGCCACCGAGCCGCTCGCATTATATATGTTATCTATTAATTGCTTATAACTAATACACATTTAATATCACCATTATTATTCCCAGAAATCACACATTCTTATAATTCACTCATGCTTTATATACTTTGTATTTAGTTAACGCGTTTAATTAGGTTAGGTTATGTTGGGTTTCGCAAGGTTAGGTTAGATTAGGTTAGGTTTGGTTATGTTTGGTTTCGCTAGGTTAGGTTAGGTTAGGTTAGGGTCGTTCTGTCAGGTTTATTTCTAGAGGGTATATATCTTTTGAGTTCTGAAACGTGTACCTTCGCATTGCGCTTACCGCCCTCTGTTTCGACCACGTATACTAACGGTGATTTGACTTCTAAAATCTTAAACGGACCGTCGTATTTCGGTGCGAGTTTCGCGGAGAATCGGTTAGCTGCGTTCGAAAGCGGGTGAGAACGTCGCATGACTATATCCCCTACATTAAACCTAATATCCTTCCTACCTTTATTATATTCTCGTGCTTGTTTTTCTTTCGCTTTTTCGATGTGTTTTATTACTAAATCTCTTAGTGCGTCCAACCGTTTTACTCTATCTGCCCAGTCTTCAGGATTTATTCTAATTATTGGTCTAGTTTGTTCCACTTCTCTTCGTAAGCTTTTTACCGGACTGGGATGTCTACCATAATTCAAGAACGCTGGAGAGGTCTTAAGTGTCGACTGCGTCGCTGTGTTCACTGCATGTCTAAATTCATGAAGATGCTGGTCCCAAGTCCTATGATCCTCTTTTACAAAGGTTGCTATCATGGTCTTCAAGGTCCTATTCGCACGTTCAACTGGGTTAGCCTGCGGGTGATATGGCGGTGTCGTAACTCTAGATACTCCGTATTCTTGTAGCACTTGGTCTAGGTGTTTGTTATCAAACTCCTTTCCGTTATCCGTTAGCAAGTACTTAGGAGTCTCCCACCTGAATAAAATCAGCTCTTCGAAAGCTTTAGCCACTGCTTTTCCATCAGCTGTTCTTAGTGGTTTCAACTCGATCCATTTGGTGAAAAGGTCCTGGAAGACTAGTAAGTATTTATTTTGGCCTTTACTCGGAGGAAATTCCATCATGTCAGCTGATACTACTAGCCATGGTCTCTCAACGACACGGTTTCCCATTAATCCTTGAGGTCCAGTTTGCTTGGTCTTATATCGTTGACAGTCATCACACTCCTTCACAAATAAAGTGGTGTCATAGTATACTCCTGGCCAATAATACTCTCTGATAACCTTATCATAGGTCTTTTCTAGTCCTAGATGCCCTGAGGAAGGATGACAATGAGCATCTTGCAGTATCCTTTCTCGGTGTTCTGCTGGTACTACGAGTCGCCACCCTTCTTCTCCGTGGGTCACTGGGTCGAGTAATGGTTCTTTCCTAAATCTATATAGCAAACCATCTTCTAATTTCCATCCAGGGTATTTGTGAGGATTGGTCTCTATTTCTTTGACTCTCTCGTTGTATTTTTCATCCTTTATTTCTTCGAAAGCGCACACATGTTCCTCTTCGTCTTGACCTTCGTACATTCTCGACAGAGCATCAGGTACGTGATGTAATGCTCCACGTCGGTGTACGATCTCAAATGACCATTGTTGCATTTTTAATGCCCATCTTGCTAGTCGTCCTGTTGGGTCTTTTAGCTTCTGTAGCCATTTCAACGCACTATGGTCTGTGATAATCTTGAAGGTATAACCTTCAAGATAAGGTCTAAGTTTCTCGATTGCCCAGATTACTGCTAATAACTCCTTCTCTGTGGTAGTATAGTTCCTTTCTGCGGCTGTCAGTACTCTGCTCACATAAACAATTGGATGCTCACCGTCTTCGTGTTCTTGGGTCAATACTGCTCCTATTGCAAAGTCGCTGGCATCACATTGTACAGTGAATGGTTTATTAAAGTCAGGTCTGGCGAGTACAGGAGCAGTTGTTAAGGCTCTTTTCAGGTCTTCGAACGCCCTCTGTTGCTCGTCTTCCCAACTCCATTCTCTACTTTTCCTTAACAGCTTCACTAGTGGAACTTTCTTTTCTGAATCATGTTCAATAAATCTGGAGTACCATCCTACCATCCCAAGAAATCGTCGTAGTTGTTTCACAGTACGAGGTGCTGGATAGTTGACGACTGGTGCTACCTTGTCTGGATCCGGTCTTAGCCCCTCACTGTCTAATATGAATCCAAGGTAGGTGATCTGTGAGCAGCAAATCTCACACTTTTTCTTGTTCACAGTCAATCCAGCGTCTACCAGTCTCACTAGTACCTTTTCTAGCCATTTTATATGATCATCAAAGTTCTCAGTAGCAATTATAATATCGTCGAGGTAACCAAACACGTTAGGTTCACATTCAGGTCCAAAGAGGGCGTCGATGAGCCTTTGGAAGGTCATTGGTGCGTTGGTCAATCCGAAGGGCATTTTCTTGAATTGCCAGAGACCTGAGCCAGGTACTGAGAAAGCAGTATACTTCCTACTATTCTCCTCCATGGGGATTTGGAAGTATGCTTGCTTCAGGTCAATTTTGGTGAGGTATCTGGCCTTTCTTAGCTTATCTAGGATTGAGTCCATACTAGGTATTGGATATGCGTCCTTCCTAGTGACCTTATTCAATTCCCTATAGTCAACACAGAATCGGTAATCCCCATCAGGTTTCCTAAGTATCACTGGTGGACTGCTCCATTCACTTGCTGACCTTTCAATTATGTTGTTTCGCAACATCGTCTCTATTTCTCGGTGAGCGATCTGCAACATCATCGGCGACATCCTCCTAGGTCTCTGTTTTATCGGTGCTGCTCCCATTACGTCTATGTGATGCTCCGACAAGTCAGTGGTACCTGGTATATCTGTTGGTTGAGGTATGATCTTATTCACTAGATTTTCGATTCTTACTCTTTGTTCATCATCTAATTCTACAATTCCAGCACATTCTCCGAAAACAAGGGTTTGGGTATGGTCTCCGTTATTGAATTCTCTCCATTCACCATCTCTCATCCTCCATAGATTTTCACTAAACTTCGTTTCTATTTCCCAGAGTCGACAGAAATCTATTCCTAGAATGACATCATGGTCTAAGGCAGAAATAGCTTTCATTTCTAGTCGTCTCACACATCCATCTACTTCCAAGTCTACGGGTAATTTTCCGATTAATCGAGCAGATCCTCCTATGACGCTTCTGATCACTGTGCGGGCTGGAATTAATCTATCTTGGAATCTCTGGGCTACTCTAGGTCCTATCAACGACACCATTGCTCCAGTGTCGAATAAGGCCTGGTATTGTCTCCCTCCGAGCACTACATCCAGGAAATTCCGATTTTCATTACACATGCCTGCTATAGCATCGTTATCGTCTTCAGGTTCAGGTCTGATTTCGGTCGTCGCAGGCGGATATTTCTCCCCCTCGACTAGACTTACTCTCTTCTGCACGAACCTTGGTCATTGATATAGATGGGTGTTTCTCTTCTTCTTTATCTAATATACTTAATACTTTGTTTAACTCTGCTAGTTTTCTAAATCCATCTGTCTCTTCGTTATCAGACTCTTCACTCAGTTGTAATGTTTCTTGCTCTAATAATGCTAATTTCTTCTTTCTCTCTTGCAAGTGCTCCATGGTCCTCAGAATCCCTTCTCTAGAGTATTTCTCTGCAAACTCGAGTGGGGAGAGTATCTTCATGGGCTCTTGTATTTCGCTTGTTTGGGGTATTTTCTCTTCGGTAGGGGTCTCTATCTTTCCGTTTGGGTTTAGGTATTCTTTCCGCTGTTCTTGATCTAATTGTTCCCAGTCGGTGGCCAAGTCGGAGGCATTAAAGGGTTTTGCATCAGAGGGGGGTTGAGCTGGGTTCTGCCCCCCGCTGCTCCGTTTCCCGGTGATTGTTGCTGGTTCACTGTCCTTTGTTGATCGGGTCTTTGTGCCTGACTGACTTGGTTTGGGGTCCAATTCGCATTTCTTGATGTGTAATTTTGAGTAGGTCTATTCGCTGGGGTCGACTGGGTGGGGCAAATACTCATCGAATGACCCATACCTCCACAGGAGCGACAGATTCTTCGTGGACAGTCCTTTGCTCTATGTCCCACAGTCTGACATGTATAGCACGCTGAATACTGCGGTTGGCCTCTGGCTGCCCCATTGGCTCCACTAGCTATGTTTGCTGGCTGTTGATATCGCCTGCTTACATCATAATGTGGTCCAGCTGGTGTACTCCACCAGTTAACCGGCGGTATTACATTTTGTGGCCATACTGTCATAGGAATCTGTCCAGGTGTCACTGCAGATGTACTCTGTATCACTGCGGTCGGGGTCTCTGGTGGGGTTTCCACGTTAGTTTGGGCCTGCTTTACTTCTTGTACTCCGGCAATCTTAGGTTCTCGTTGTTTATTATTTTTCTTGCGTCGTCGTCGTTGTTTTCGCTGGGTTGGTCTAGGAGTTTCTTCTGGTTCGCTTTTACTTGTGCTGTCAGTCTCTTCGAATTCTTCTGCATTCGCTATTCGGGGTCTATCTGTCCTCTTAGGCGTTTCAAACGCTGCGCCTTGAATTAACATCTTCTCGCGTGGTGGTGGGGGTTGATATCGATTATCGAGATCCTTCTGTCTTTCCCAACGTCGACCTAACTTCCGGAGCTCTTCGTACGTGTCTACTCGTCTACCTGCCATAAATTTGCGGTATTCTGGTAGTAAATTTCGATACGCCGTGTCTACCTGGGTTCTCATCGACGGTGGGTTTTTAAAGTATCCCACGATGCATCTGAAGCAAGATATGAAGTGAGCTATGCTCTCTCCCTTCGCCTGAGTTCGCCTTTTCAGCTCGTCAAGAAGGTCGACTCGCTTGACATCGCCAACGTATTGATGTCTGAAGGTCCGTTTGAAGCTCTTCCAATCGTGTACTTCTAATTCCGCGGTCCTATACCAGACGCTTGCTGCGCCGGTAAACACGCAGGGTATAGACCTTAGAAGATCTTCATCTGGAATCCCAGTGTTTCTCCGGCAATTGTTCAGCCTGGCAAGAAACTCTTCCGGTCCTTCTCTGTCATCTCCGCTGAAGGAAATCTTCCAATTCTTCAGGGTTTTGTTGACAGCGTTGTCTCGGTCGGTCATATCCACCGGGTTGCTTCTAGGTCTTCGATAATCCTCATCACTACTGTAATCTTCTGTGTCGCTGGAACTATCTGAATCGTCACTGTAATCATCATCTCGTCGATTTCTTCTGTGACCTCTGGGCTCTCTATCTCTTCTATTTCGTCTGTTTTCTCTATCTCTTCTATCTCGTCTATCCCTTCGATCTCCGCTATCTCTTCGGTCTCTTCTTTCGTTTCGCTCGTTATTGTCTCGTAGATTTTCCTTGGTGTATCCCGTCGTCGATCATGGTTGTCTCTTAGCTGGTTAACTCCATGGTCTCTTGCACCTCTACAACCTCTATTGCCACTGTTGCCACATCTTGGCGTTTCCCTGGTCATGCCAGCAGTGGTTCGCTGATATTGGTCTCTGCCAGCATCTATGCGTATATCTGTCTGGTGGTTCAGTGCCTCATCTTGAGTTTCACTGCGTACCCTTTGTCCAGGGATTTCCAAGTTTGACTGGTTGAAGAAAGTAGCATAGGCATCTTCAATCTCTTCCTCATCGAGCTCTTCTTCTTCTGGTATACAGAGGTCCCCCATGGCTATCAATTCGTCAATAGGAACTTCGCCGGGGGTCTGTGATACTACTGGTGGTCGTTGGCTTCGTATAGCTGGGGTAGTTGATGGCGTCTCCGGTCTCCAAGTATTTGTGGTGTTTACTGTCCATCGTGGGATCTGTGTATTCCTGGAATTCCATCCTACTGAGCCTAAGATGGACGTCACGTCATGGAAGTAACCTAGAGGTGCATGGTTGGACATGGCGATATACCGGGCGGCCACTCCAGTCGCTGACATGGCGGTTCTTGCACTGGCTACCGTTTGTAACGAAGCACTATTAAAAGTACCGGCCATGGTAGTAGTAGGAGTCGTGGAAGTGGTGGTCGTTACTACGGCCATACAAGCGGTCGTTTGTACTACACGGGTCCTCGCCGGTGGTGCATTCGATCCTGCTGTCGAAGCTGGGGTTGCTTCTAACCCATTCCCACTTTGGTCGGTCCACCTGGTTCCTCGCCTGTCGAACTGAGCCCCTGATTAGCTTCTGGGTCATCTTCATCTTCTGACGGCGCCATTAAGAAATTCCTCGTTGTGGCTGGGATGTAGCTTTGCCTTTCGTCGACCATCGGATTCCATGGTACTCTCTTATGTGGTTCTATCTCCCGGGTGCTTGCCCTGATTAGCCTGCTTCGTAGTACTGGTAATGATCCCACGGTGCTACATGCCATACTATCCAATCGTTGTGACACTTCCCACGGGTCCATTTTCTTTATTCCTGCTACTAGAGTTGGGTGATAATGATCTAACGGGTTGGTCGTACGACGACCTCTTGTACTTTTTGTTGGTTGTGCCATTTCTGTAATCTCTTTTACCTAATCTCTATAAATTCTAACTATCTTCCTAAACCAAAGAAATTTAGCGAGTCTATCTCCCTGGAATCTTCAAACAGAGGTCACGTATTGCTAGGTACACGCTTCTCGGGTTTCTACTAGTAAGGTTAAGGTTACGGTTAAGGTTACCACTGTGCTTGGGGTACGTTTATAAACTGGTACGAAATAAATATATATATATGTATAGGTAGTATAAATTACGATATTAATACAGGAAATAAAAAGGGTTTAAGTTTTATATTTTTTTTTTTTTTGATATTCTGATTTCTTTATACTTTTACTCTTCTTTAATTTTTATCTTCGCTGATTCCTTATTTTGTTCAATAATCTTCTTATTCTCAATTTTCTTCTTGATTTGTTATAAATTTTCTGTTTAATAATTTAGTTCTCTTTTTACGAAAATTTTTTTTTTCTCTTCTTTTATTTTTATTAATTGACTTCTTCTGTATCTTCTGGTCAATATCAATAGATATGCGAAGTGGGGAAATAGATAAATAAATATATGTATATAAATGTTTATAAATTATTATTATATAATATATACGGGTGATTTATTGGACCAGCTTCCTATAGCACAGTGGTCTAAGGCAAGGGTGGGGGTCAGGTGATAATTTTGGTGCACTAATAATGTATTTAATTATGCTAATGCAAAGAATTTAATTTTACTAAATTTGGAAATACAAAAACTTTTACTTTGCTTTATTTCTCTGTTATCTTTTACTTTAACACACTAAAATTCTTTACCAAATTATCGAAAGAAAAAGAAATTTTAATTACTAATTTGAATAAATTTCCAAAAAAAAATTACAATAACTCTACGTTAATAAATTATTGTTCGTAGTGGGGTGTGGGAGGGGTAATGTGGGAAAAGGAAATTATTTTATGTCAATGATATATATATGTATATATGTGGAAATATATAGAATTTTTAAATTATATAATGACGCAATTTCTGGGGATAATATTACACTATCACGCTCGCTTTAATTTGTTAAGTGATTGTGACACTCCGCTCCTAACCAACGAAAAAGGAGATTAATCTGTTTTACTTGTACAAAAAAAAATTTTTAACACGTCTTAGTTAACACTATGCACTAATATATTTTACTTTTTTTTTTTCACGTTTTACCCCGGTCAAAAATTTTGAATTTACTTCACTCTCCTTTTTCACTTTTTCTCTCTCAACTTCTGTCTAAAAATTTTCACCAGAAATTTTTCCGAACCAAGCCCCACGTTCTGGTGCCATTTGCGATGTGAGAATTTAATTATATGAAAATTTCAATAAACAAGTTATCAAATAAATTAATATAACCTTGCCCGTCCCCGCATGCAAAGTTCGGCCTGTCGAAAAGAAAAAAAATCTTTAATTTATTAAGAGCGCCAGACAGGCCACCGGCTTACTCGTCGGCAGCATGAATCTCGGGCTGTCTTGGCTGGGAGGTGGGCGACCTCTGGTGTCAAATTTTATTAGTTGAAGTTGGGAGAGGTATTACACAAAAAAAAATTTTAATCTCACTGGTTCAATTTACAACGCTTGAATTACTTTATTCAATGGAAAAAAAAACAACTATATATATATCAGAAAGAAGAAAAAAAAATAATTTTTAACTTAATTTCGCTCGGTCTATCAACTTTAATTTAATCTAATTTTCTATCAAATCTGTTAAATCTACTGCTCGCGCACACTCATATCCCATACCTCCTGGTCAATGTAAAATTTATGTAAATTTGATTTAACTCTTTTGCTAAATTGATAATTTAATAAAAAAATATAAATTAATATAATATATTTGAAACAACTAGAATTTATAATCTGGTCGCCGTAAGCGACTTCGCTTTGCTCTTTCAACAATATGGCTGCCAAGAGCCCACACACTTATTTCTCTCTCTCTCACACACACTAATCCCACGCGTCTATCGATTCCAGTACCGGTCAAAGAAAAAAATATATATAAAAATTTAATCACTATTTAATTATTCTTTTAAATTTCAATTTAATTTTAAATTAATTTTGTTTCACGGTCACCGAAATTATTAGACACGTGGTCGCAAATTTCACTCCCGCACTCTCAAAATTTAATCTATAAAAAAAATGAAAATTTCTAATTCTCTTATTTTCGATTCACAAATTTTAAATTGGTTATTAAATATCTTCGTTAACGCATACAATTCGAAAAGAAAAGAAAATCTAATTCACAAAATGGCCGCTAAGGCCCGCGTTATGTAATATGCCACGTTGTCCACCGATCTCAAGTTTATTTCTTCCCGGTCAATCAGAATAATTTAATGTCGAATTATTACTTCATGAAAAAAAAAATTTTAATTGTACGGTCAACGAAATCGTTGAACAAGTGGTTTATTTAAACTTCGATTCTTTACTTTATCTTTTACAACTTAAAATTTCAATACAAATTTTCCGCACTCTTACGATGCTTCGCTACAATAACTTTCAAAATTTTTCTAATTTACACGGTCACAATCACTTGAAAATTTAGTTTTTCGCACGCACTGAATTTAATTTTCATCGGCGAGAGCCGTGAGTTTACAAAAGAACAATTAATAATTGTTGATTCGGACTACAGTCCACTCACCGTTGTAGAAATCTTGTTGACGAAGTTCTGGTCGGCGATGGCGACAAAAAGCTGGTCAATGATGGCGGTGAGGGCCTTCGGTTGTACTTCTCTTCCTCTCTCTTTCTTTGCACAAGGCAACTGGTCGGCGCCGGCTGCGGAAACAGTTGGTTGACAGGTCAGGGTGGCGAAACTTCCTTCTGGAGTTTTGGCTGCTCACTGCTTCCTGGTCTATCCACTGCAATTTCTACACAGCTATACGAACGCACGAAAATTTTTAAGTTAAACTTGTGAAGAACTGAGGTTTTCGAGTTAACTTCCGATGCGGCACGAGGACGGTAATCGAATGAATGCTTTGATGCTCACTTCCTTCTTCTTCGGTCTATTTCTCCCTCTTCTTCATCATCTATCTCTTTTAATTTTTAACTCCTCCAATAACAAATCATTTGTCCGAATAATTGCTTTCTATTCGTGAGATTTGCCTTCCGGTCCTCGAACGCAAGTCTGCAACCTGCGCGCCACCTTTTCTATAGCAAATTTAATCTTATTTCTTCTTTTTAATCTTCTTTTTATCTACATTCTCTTTTTATCTGTCTTTATTCATTAGAGAGAGAGAGAGAGAATCATTACAGGCATGGCTATCTATACATATATATATACACATATACATGTATATATATATATACGTATGCGTATATACAGGCTACTCAGTGCAGCTGTACTTAAGCAAGAGCAAGAGTACTCTCCCTTCTCCATGCTCTACGGTCTCTTTTCATCATCTAGCTTCTCCCTCTTTCTTCACTGCGCGAGAAAGAGGCGCGCCATCACTCTTAATTCGCTCCCATCGAATATAAATCTTTCCATCTCTTTCTTTCTTCTCTCTTGTGTTCCCTCTCTTTCTACATCTTCTTCGTCGTGCGCCACTCCTAGCGCACGCGCGGTCGTTGGTATGTAGTGGTAATAAAGATTCCCTACCTACGGTCTGCGTAAGCAGCACTAGCGCTCACACACATGGGCTTTGAGTGTGTAAGTAATGGCTGCCGCGCGCGTCTGCTAGTCGTGCTCCTCGTGTACCGGTAAACAAAAAAAAAGTTCGTTCGATTAATTATTTATTCTTACTCAATAAATTACGCCCGGGTCGGTGAGTAAGCCGGTGGTGTGTTGTAGTGCCCCTGGTGATTTACAAATTAATAATTGTTGTGACGTGTCGTGGAAGCGTGTATGTGAGTTATACAACGTACAAAAAATTTTTAATTAACAAAAAAAATTTTTTTTGGGACGTACCACGTCACAGATAATAAAAAAAAAGAAATTAGCCGGTCAACGAAATCGTTGAACACGTGGTCACGGTTTATTTCACTCTCTCGGTTTACAAAGAAAAACTTTTACAATAAATTTTCACTAATTATAATTAACTTTCGCAACAATTAATTATTCTATTTTTGCTATTCAAACGTGGTCACAATCACTTTAATTTTGTTTAACACGCTCGCACTGATAACAAATTTTAGTCGGCGAGAGCCGTTAATTTACAATAAAATCTTTGCCAATTCCAACGATTGGAAAGCTCCGATACGGCACGAGGGCAGTTATCAAATGTCCTTTAATGGTCACTTCCTTCTTCTTCAGTCTGTTTCTCCCACTTTCTTATCGTCTATCTCTTTTTATTTTTATTTCTTCCAATAGCTAATCAGTTGTCCAAATAATTACTTTTGATTAGTGAATTTAGCTTTCCGGTCCTCGAACGCAAGTCTGTAACCTGCGCGCCACCTTTTCTGCGGGAAATTTAATCTAAATATTCTTCTTTTTATTCGTGTTCTTTTTTTCTTCCTTTATTCATTAAAGAGAGAGAGAGTACTTGCAAGTATAGATATATTTGTATATATAGATATACATGATTATACAGTGCAGATGTACTCAAGCGAAGAGAAAGAAGTGGTAATCTTCCTTTCTCTACGCTCTATTCATCTCTCTTTCACATTCAGCGTCTCCCTCTTTTCTCACTGTGCGAGAAATAGGCGCGCCATCACTTTCGATTCGCTTTCATCGTATGCTGATCTGTCTATCTCTTTTTTTCTTCTCTCTTGAGTCTACCTCTCTTTCTAGATCTTCTTCATCGTGCGCCAACTCCTAGCGCGCGCGCGGTCGTTGCTATGTAGTGATAGTAGAGACTTCCTACCTACGGTCTACGTAAGCAGCACTAGCGCACACGCACATGGTCTATGAATGTGTATGTAATGGCTGCCGTGCGCTTCTGCTAGTGTCGTGCTCCTCGTGTACCGGTAAACAAAAAGAAAGAAAAGAGTTTCCTTTGATTAATTATTTTATTTAATTAATATGTGCCCGGGTCGGTGAGTAAGCCGGTGGTGTGTCTCAGTGCCCTGGTGATTTTATAATTTAATATTTCTAGTGACGTGTTGCAATAAGTGCATAAGAAATAAAAAAACATTAAAAAAAAAATTTTTAATTGTTACAAATTTTTTTATTGGGACGTATCACGTCACGAACGATATTAAAATTAGGACTGATGAGATTACATTAAATGAAGAAAAAAAAAATTAAAAGAAATAGACGACAAAGGAGCTTTGTGTATAACAGGATTTAATATGAAAATGGTAACAGTACTATCGAATGAATATAAAAAAAATTCATAAAAAGACATGATTATGAAGATGCAGAAAAAAATTAATAATAAATCAGAACTAAGGCGTATTCATAGTGTTTACGTAAAAAAAATTATATGAAAATAAAAGAAGATAGACCATATAAATATGAAAAATATTAAATAATAAGATAATAAAAATGAAATTGAAAAAAAATACTGATGAATTGGAACAAATACGTGCAAATGAGGCTTAACGACATGTCGGAGCTGCAGCAATCGAGTTTTGCTTTTTTTATTTTATCGATATCTTTTTAAATTCTTAAATTAAACAAATATAATGACTTGTGACGTCTGAGGGACGCACATGTATAAATTAGTTTAGTGTCGATTGAGGGTTTATTTTGGCAGCCGTAAGGTTTTCCACCTAATAACCACCTCTTTCAAAATTTTAGAATTATTGTTTTGTGATAAGGTAGGAAAAGGATAATGGGTAAGCCTAGATGGAACCATACACTGGAGGTATCAAACTAGGCTGTCGCAACCCTGAACAATTTGCCGGGATACGACAGGAAAGGTGGGAAGTTATAAAATAATAAAGAAATGATAATAATAAAAAAAAATAAATTAGAAAGATTTTAGTAAAATAAAATTTGAAGTTTAATTTAGGAAAAACAATGTAAATTATTAAATAGAAAGCAAATTTGAATTCTAAGTTTGATTTTATTTACTTTTAATAAAAGTTTTACTTAATCTTCCTAAGTAATTGATGAAACCAGAGAGAGAGAGAGTGTGAACACAATGGAAATATCCGTTGAAATTTTCTAGAACTGGTTGTGCACTTAGTAGATGAAAATTAGAAATTTGAATTGAGAATTTTAAACTTGAAAATTTAGTAATTGAAACTTAGAAATTTGAATTGAGAATTTTAAACTTGAAAATTTGTGATTGAAGTATTGTAGAGCCTTGGCGATGTATCCTTGGCGGTGGTCGACTGACTGATTTCCTCCCCGTTCTGTCTTTTTAAAGGAGCCTTAGGGCCCGCCCTGAGGATCTTCAAAATTTCCCTTTCTCTTGGAAAATATGGTCAAATTGGCAATGGGCGTACGCAAAAAGCATGCTTGTTCCTCTTTATCTTCGCTTGTCGGCGGATTTTTTTAACCTTAGGGAGAAAAACTCCCTAGGAATTTCAGTGTATTTTCTCTGAGTTTCCCTCTCTCTCTTCGGAATTTCTCCCTTACTTAGGAAATAAGCTACATATATTGTTTACAATAATTATTTCGCACACATAAAAAAATAAACTTGAATTTAGATTACTCTTTTAATTATTAATATTTCTTGGTTATAGTATTTGTTTCTTTTTTTTAAAAAGGTTAAACTTTAAAAATAATTTAATAAACATTTATAAGTTTAGTATGAAAAAAAATAGAAAAGGAAAAATACAAATAAAATAAACAGATATTGTCAAGAAACATTAATAATTAATAATGATTTAATTAAAATTAAAAGAAAAAGAAAAACAAAACTTAATAAGCGCAAAGTATATAAAATTATGAAAGATACGCTGATATTAAAAGAAAAGGTATCGTTTATACGTATTTAGTTGATTCGATGAACAAATAAAAAAATAATAAACCTAAAATTATTTATTAACTAAAGAAAAGTTTATAAGATGATTCTTTTTTTAGAGAGAGAAAAAAGAATAAAAATGACATATGCTAGAATTTACGTACAGTTAAAATAATTGCTAAAAATAAACAATTATTCGTCGCATTATTTATATTGGCGTTTATTTAACAAATAATTTGATAAAATGAATAATTTTAATCAATAAAAAGAAGGTAACAACAAAAGTTATACAAAAAGAAAATGTAACAGATGTTTGAAATTTTAACAGGCGACGCTACACAAAAAGATAGGATGCTGATACATAAAATGTTTAAATAAAATTGTTTGAAATGAAAAAAAAAAAATAAATCTAACTAACTATTAATTAAATTTAACTGTTTATTAAAATATCATTTCTTTTTAAATTAAATTTTAGTTAATTCTTAAAAATTTCCCAGGTAATTTTTAAAATATCTGTGGAGCCTGCAGTCGTAAACACTGGCGCCCGTTTTTATTGAGGCTTATCCTCTTTGCGTCGAAAGATATTTTCTATTTCCTAATGGTCAACTTTATTCTTTTCATTTAAAATATCAATATTTATTATTTAAAATGTAAATAAATTTTATAAGATGTTAATTTAGAATTTCTATGAAGGAATAACATTTAATAATTTGTATATGTATAAAAAAAAATCATATATTGTATATTAATATAGTATATGAAACGAATAAAGTTAGGTAATTTATGCTTAAAATTATTAATAATTACTACAAAAAAAAGAGAATTGTATCAATAGTATAAAAACATTCATAAGAGTTTAATATTTAAAAGTATTCAAATTTTAAGGTTTTTTTGTTCTTAATTATTGTGTAACAGAGTATTAAATTATAATGTTGCCTCCGTTTGATTGGCAACTTCCTTACTCGATTAATCATAAAAATAATATTACATTATTGAAAAGTGACATATAGTTAAAGCAATAAGAACATTTGCTCTGTACTGTTTGAAGGAAAATAATAATAAATACTATATTTGCAAAAAGTTTGTATCTATAGTTATATATACGAATATTTATGATTATTTAGAGATGTTGAATACGCAAAAAAAAAATAAAGAAAAATAAAAATACGAATAAATAATATTAAAATAGTTACTGTAAAAAGGGGACGATAAAAAATTTTCGACATATAAGATCATTAAATCCAGGTAAAATGTTTGTCCCGTTGTAGAAAAGAAAGTAAGAAGAAAAAAATTGAATTCTTATTTGCCCGGTCTCTGTATACATTTGTCATGCTGTACACAGATGTAGGTATTAGGGGTTTTTCCTTATTTTTTTCGTATTCCATATCTTCTTCAATAGTTATTATAGACATTACTGTTGCTTTAAATTTTTATGTAGAAGGACATTTGTACATTTATAAGTATATATAAAAAAAAGAACGAAAATGGTTTATCTTAACGGATGTCTGGAAGCTTAAGATACAATAATCGTAAACTAAAATAAACTAAAATATAAGCACAAGAGAAAAATTTACTTTAAGGGTTAGGCGTGTGAACGAATGAAAAATTTTTAAAACTAGATAAAAAAAATAGTAAGGAAAAGAAAAATGTTTTGAAATATTTAAAATTATTAAAAAAATTTACGCAAATAGTGCTGACATGACAGACTTGTCCGCACTAAAGTTATATTAGTACAATAATTTTTGTTAAAATAAAAAATCATTTGGACTTGTTATTTTTTTATGAGCTTGGATTGGAAATTAGATATCAAACTCGAAAAACCTAACCTTAAAATACGATATATTGAAAGTTTTTATTATAACTTTGTATGTATAATATTTTGGTGGTTTTCTTGAGTTTTCCGCACTAGAGTTTAATCTTACAAATTTTTTCTTTATAGCAAAAAAACTCAATTAAACGCATCGTTTATTCATAAGTTAAGATTGGAAATATTATTAGAAGGCGGACAGCTTCGTCATGCTCTTAAGAAAAAAAAAGCTTATATTTAAATGAAAAAAAAACAACCAAATAGATATAAAAAAGTAAGAAAATGCAAGGATGAAGAAATTAAAATTCAAGAAAGAAAAGAGTAACTGATGAATTGGAACAAATGCGTACGAATAAGGCCTTACGAAAGAAAGAACCCTGGTAGAAAATTGAGCATATTTTGGGCAGAATTTCTGGTTAACGAAAGTTAAAATGACACCTATCTAGAAATTCTAGAAATTCTTTGTACAAAATTTTTAGATAAGTATCATTTTAACTTATCATTGACCAGAAATTCTGCCCAAAATATGCTCAATTTTCTACCAGGGAAGCTTATATTAAAATCAAAAAAGTACAATTAAATAAATATAAAGGAAAATTCGAGAATACTAACAAGGAGAGTTCCCCGCTTCCAGGAAACAGATTTGGCTGAAACTGAAGGACATGATTTTTTAATGAAAAAAAATGAACCGTGTTTTTTCTTTACGTCGAATAGGTCTCTTAGACAAAAATGTAGACATTTTTTCGAAAATGTAGTAAACAGGAGCCTTTATAAGAACTTGAATGTCCAAACAACTAAGACTTTTACAAAAAAAATACATAATGGAAGAAATAAAGTGCGAATTAAATGCTTTACTTCAGACTTTGTTACATTAAAAAAGCTTCAGTGGTTTAAAAGTTATACTTTATTGAAAATTACTACATATTTGTTAATTTTTTAAGCATATAAAAAATAATGAATTTTTTATGCTATTTCATTAGCATATTTTAATTACCTGTAGCTTTTGAATAACTGAAGGCAACAAAGTTTAAATCAAAGCATTTGATTTGCACTTTATTTCATCTTGTATGTATTTTTTTGTAAGAGTCTTAGTTGTTTGGATATTCTTATAAAGGCTCCTTTTTATTATATTTTCGAAAAAATGTCTATATTTTTGTCTAAGAGGTCTATTCGAAGAAAAGAAAAAACACGGGTTCATTGTTTTATCAAAAAATCATATACTGCAGTTTCAGCCGAATTTGTTTCCTGGAGGTGGCCTCTCTTTGTAAGATAGCGAAAATGAAATTCAAGGAAAGAATGAGTAATGATAAGTTGTAACAAAAACGTACGATTGAGGCTTTACGTAAGGAAGAAGCTTATATAAAAATTAATGAAAAACAATTAAATAAATATAAAGAAAAATAAAATAATACTAGGGTAACAAGAATGAAATTAAAAAAAGGGTACTAATAAATTGAAATAGCAAGAGAGGGTGAGACAGGAAGAGAGACAGCAAGAATGGGTGAGAGAGACATAGACATTCTTTATTTGGCTTTGAGGTATATACCCAGTCTGGCACTATGAGGTAAAATGCAACGAAGTATCAAATTATTTATTAAATTAATTATAAATATTGGGCC
This sequence comes from Anastatus disparis, assembly GCA_017163975.1. Classification (NCBI taxonomy): domain Eukaryota; kingdom Metazoa; phylum Arthropoda; class Insecta; order Hymenoptera; family Eupelmidae; genus Anastatus; species Anastatus disparis. The sequence continues at coordinate 1,393,705 of JAFFSR010000327.1, forward strand.
CAAAAATAAAAAACCCATAAAAATATGAGGCCCGAAGAAAATAGGACTCAGAGAAATGTAGGGCCCAAAAAATATAGAGCCCAAAAAATCAAGGACCTAAAAAAATTTCAGGCCCAAAAAAATATAGGACCCAAAAAATAAGACTCAGACAAACATAGAGCTTAAGAAAATATGAAAATCAAAAAAACGTTGAACCTACATGAATAAGACGTCCAAAAAAATATAAGGCCCGAAGAAAAAAGGACTCAGAAAAATGTAAGGTGTCCAAGAAAATATAAATATTAAAAAAATATTAGGCCAAAAAAATTAGAGGTCAAAAAAATATGAGGCCCAAAAAATATAAGCACCAAAAAAATATTGGGCCCAAAAAATATGAGGCCCGAAAAAATGAAGCTCAGAAAATTATAAAGCCCAAGAAAATATAAGAATAAAAAAAAGAATGGCCCAAAAAAATGGGCATTGAATAAAAATATAGGGTCCAAAATAATATAAGGCCCAAAAAAATATGGCCCGAAAAAAGCTTCCGACTAATGAGTACTAATTATATAGGACCCAATAAAAAATTTCTACTTTTATTATGAAAAGATTAGACACATTTAAACAATGCGGAGAACCGGAGAAACGGAAAAAAAGTGGTTTTACTTTAATATAAGACTAGCAAAAAATACCTCGCTCCTAATGTCGCTTGGTTGAATTTTCATATATTATATTATTATTTATAAATTATCCAATTTTAAAATAAAAAAGAATTGCCGCAACTTATGAATTTTGATATTGTAGTTTTGTACTAAATTAAATTTTCATATTTTTATAAAAAAGATTAATTAAAGTTACAATGTGCATAAAAATTGTATAAATACAAACTATGTCATGATGAATTAAGAATTTGTTCTACTAAATTGCATTTGAATCAATGAAAAAATATGATAGGAATTCATTCTTTTTAATCACGTGTTTCAATCACGAACCATGAAATAATCGAAAACAGTATTTGACATTTACTAGAACTAACAACTGTACAGAGAAAGGAAAGTATTGTTTAAATAGGTTCCAAATTAAGTATATCTAATTTATGTACTAAGGTATTTGAAAAACGCTGCCAAGTACTTTGGCGGAATGCTTTCTCATAGAGCTCTTTGAGTTTCATTAAATTTTTTATATATATTTAAATGTGATTTTAATATAAAAAAATTGTCTAACATTAATATTTATTTATAAATTTATACTTTAAAAGAGCGATGACAACGAAATTTCTAATCGTAACCACGCTAAGAAAAAAGATAAATAAAAAATAAAAATTTGTATGAAAATTTTCAAAATTCTCTTAAGAGCATGACGAAGCTGTCCGCCTTCTAATAATATTTCCAATCTTAACTTATGAATAAACGATGCGTTTAATTGAGTTTTTTTGCTATAAAGAAAAAATTTGTAAGATTAAACTCTAGTGCGGACAACTCAAGAAAACCACCAAAATATTATACATACAAAGTTATAATAAAAACTTTCAATATATCGTATTTTAAGGTTAGGTTTTTCGAGTTTGATATCTAATTTCCAATCCAAGCTCATAAAAAAATAACGAGTCCAAATGATTTTTTATTTTAACAAAAATTATTGTACTAATATAACTTTAGTGCGGACAAGTCATTATATTTGTTTAATTTAAGAATTTAAAAAGATATCGATAAAATAAAAAAAGCAAAACTCGATTGCTGCAGCTCCGACATGCCGTTAAATTGAAACTGCAATTTACTGCAAAATTAGTTTTCCAAAACTTGTTTTCTTCAGACAGTAGCAAATAACTTGCATACAAATTTTGGAGCAAATCTATCGAATGGTTTCCGTGAAATAGAAAAATAATAAAATTAATAGTATGCCAAAAAAATCAGTTTTCAAATGTTTTTATTATTTTAACAGTATCAAATAATTTCTATGCACATTTTTGAGCAAATTCTTAGAGTAGTTTACGTAAGATCCAAAAAAAATGAAAAATTTAAAATAAATTTTTTTCAAAATTTTCAAAATCTTCTAAAATTATAACTGCGTTAAGAAAATAAGTTTTCCAAAGCTTGTTTCATTAAGGCAATAACGAATAATTTGCATAATGATTTTAGAGCAAATTTAACGAATCGTTTTTGTGTAATATAAAAAAAATGAAAAATAAACATTTTTTCAAAAATTTTCTAAATGCTCTAAAATTAAAACTGCGCTGAAGAAATAAGTTCTCCAAAGTCAATTTTCCTCAGACAATAGCGAATGACTTGCATACAAATTTTGGAGCAAATCTATCGAATAGTTTTCATAAAATAAAAGAAAAATAAATAAAAATTTTTTTTTCAAAATTTTCAAATTGCTCTAAAATTAAAAGTGCGCTAAGAAAATCAGTCAGTAAAAATTTTTCTTCTTTTGGCAGTCGCAAATAATGTCCATACCTCCTGTCCAGACCTCAAGGGGACTTGAATGGATTAACTCCAGATGAGCTTGATGCGCATTTTGCAGGGGTGTCAGTCTCGCCACACGATGATACTGCGGAACGTAAAAGGATTCTTTCTGAGTGTGGAGAAAGTGGCTTTGCTTTTAAGCCAATTAATATTAATGATGTAATCCTTGCGATTTCGCATTTTTCGTCACAGGCTTGTGGCGAGGATGGCATTCCACAGAGTGTGATACTTAAGGGGAATCCTCATACCGACATAGAGTTCTACCTTATCTACATTTAAATTATGAATTTTAATAGAAATTCAACTATTCATGACTGAAATTCGTTGGAGAGGCACATTCTTAACATGCCGAAGAATTTATTGCAACGTTAAAAGACAATATAAGGGTAAAAATAAAGGCGAAAACTGCTTAATACGATTAACTTTTCAATGTAGTTATGAATAATCGTATTATGCAGTTTTTGTCTTCATTTTCACTGTTATTCTGTCTTTTAACAGTTGCAATAAATTCTTTATAATGTTAAGAATATGCCTCTTCTATGAATTTTAGTAAGAAATAGTTAAATTTTTATTAAAATGCATAATTCAAATGTAGATAAGGTAGATCTCTATGCCGGTATGAGGACACCCCTTAAAGCACTACCGGTTATTGGAGAGCATCTTGTGACTCTGTTCAATTCCTCTTTTGCGCGGGGTGTCTTCCCTTGCCTTTGGAAGCATGCACGCATTGTGCCTTTAAAGAAGTGCCCTGCACCTAAAATGCCTAAAGATTTTAGTCCCATAGCAATATTATGTTTTCTTTCAAAGGTTCTCGAGAAGATTGCCCACGACCAACTGCAGGAGTATATTATGACACACAAAATACTTGACTCTTTGCAGACTGGCTTCAGAAAGCATCATTCTACGCAGACTGCCATACTTAAACTTACAGATGACATAAGATCAGGTCTTGACAAGAACTTGCCATGATATTTCTTCTATTTGACTTTAGTAAGGCATTTGACACGATCTCCCCCTCCAAATTGCTTGCAAGGCTTAGATCGATAGGGTTTTCCAGGGCTGCACTTGAGTGGATTAGCTCCTATTTATCAGGTAGGAAGCAAATGGTTTCCACACATTTAAAAGAGAATTCGGATTGGCTAACAACCAATCTTGGAGTTCCACAGGGTTCAGTGCTGGGGTCTTTGTTGTTTTACCTTTACATTAATAACATCCGTGACACGCTCGACCCCTGTTTCGTTGAGCACATATTATATGCTGATGACCTCCAAATCTATACTCAGGTCCCTCATGAACATCTGGATGAAGGTATTCGTATTATGCAAAGGGCGGCCAGGGTGGTGTCAGGGTGGGCTGTCGATCCTTCTCTCACATTAAATGCAAGCAAAACTAAGGCGATCGTTTTTGGCAGTAGTCGATTTGATATTGATATGGTGACTAAAAAATTTAATGGGATAATGTATAGCTTGCGGTTCTTTCGTCGGTACACCACTGAGGCCCTGCGTAAGCAGCTCGCAGCCACCTTGCTGTTTCCGCACCTCGACTACTGCTCAGTAGCTCTGCTCGATGCTTCGTAGGGGTTGAGAAGACGATTACAAAGACTACAAAATATTATTCTTTTACAATGTAAACAAAATTATAAAAGAAAAGATCATTTAAAAAGACATTTAAAAGTGCATGAAGAATCAAGCTCAAATGTTTATTCATGCAGAAATAGATTCAACAGAAAAGATAATTTAAATTGATATATACGAATATAAGATATAAGAAATATAGGATATGTATTCCTGTTTATTTGAATATATCATTTGAGACCTCACTTGATGATTTTCATATAGAAAAGTATCACGTTAATAAGCGGCGAGAGGGGATATAGGAAAGATCCGAACGCGCAACTACGCCCCTAATTTCGACAGTCAAGCGACTATCAAGTGTAACGCGTATACTTTACAATGTATAATATCCCTACTCTGAGCCGGCAGAGTAGGAACGTAGCGGTCGAGCGCCTAAAATGTGAGCTAACGAGTTTCAGCGAGAAGCTGAACTCGTCACTCTTGTATCGGTCAACGCTTAATAAAGTTCTCCTTAAAATTAAATAAAGAGTCAAGTGTAATTTCTTGTTATTCTTACTCTCATAGCAGCAGAATAAATGCCTAGTACGCATTTCCCTACCTGCTCGAGTTTGAATAGCATAAATAAAACAGTTTAAATCTTCGTGATTTTTAAAGATTAAATATAAAGTGGTGTGATTTACCTTCACTAAAATTAAAAATTATATTTCTATTAGTGTTACATAAAGAGGCTAAGCGCCCACGTGCATGTGCCTTGCATCGACGTACTTACCCGAATGGAAATTTTTCGGTGTATCAAAATGTATAAAAGTGTATGAAAGTGTATTGAAGCATACAAAAATGTATCAAAGTGTATGAAAATGTATCTAAGAGCGATTTTTCAGACCTTATTCTCGATCCATTTTGATACACTCTGATACACTTAGATACACTTAGATATACTTTGGTACACTTTGGTACATTTCTTAAAAAGTGAGCTGAAATTAAATTTCCTCAATTTTTTTGATGTTATACACTTTGACACATTTTGATACACTTTGACACATTTTGATACACTTTTACACACTTTGATACACTTTTACACACTTTAATATACTATGGTACATGTTGATACACTTCTGAGTATTAGCCTAAATTGTTTTTCCTGTTTTATTTTGCACACGTTTGTACACTTTGATACACTTTTACACACTTTGATACACTTTAATATACTATGGTACATCTTGATACACTTCTGAGTATTAACCTTTTCCTGTTTTATTTTGCACACGTTTGTACACGTTGATACACTTTTACACACTTTGACACACTTTAATATACTATGGTACATCTTGATACACTTCTGAGTATTATCCTTTTCCTGTTTTATTTTGCACACGTTTGTACACTTTGATACATTTTTTTTTTTTTTTTTTTTTTTTTTTAAAGATTAATATATAAAGGATATTGTCCTCTATATGATTAATCTTTTTTCTATGGTGAGGTCGAGGGAGTCCCCGCCCGGTATCTGTTTATCACATCAGGCTAGACTGTCAGACCCACCATACCGAAAACTTTGACTACCGATGGATGGTCAGCCACTTTTGGTGACCAACAATCAACCGATACCCAATGAGATCGGATTTTTGAGAGTCGCGATATAAAATGGCACGTACACTAATTTTCTTTCGAAAAAAAAGTTTAGAGGTACCTGGCCAGGATTCGAACCCATGCCCTCCGCGTTGAAGGCAAGAGCTCTATCCGTTACGCCACCGCGCTCTCTTAATGTAATATAATACATTTTAATAAAACACGATACACTTCGATACATTTCTAAGTAATCTAAGTAAGAAATTAAAAAATGGTTTTACCATGCACACTTTGATACACATGCGTACATTTTTTATACATTTTAATAGTGTTTAATACACTTTTTAGGCATGAAACGGTGTATTAAAATAAGCCGTTTTCATTTTAGATATTTTCATAAATTTTAATGTATTAATGCCCCTTGGGATAAATGTAAGGTTAATAAAACGACAATATTGAAAAAATTGAAAAATATTTTTATAAATTATAAAAGTAAAATATAAAAAGTAATTTAAAACATAAGAATTAGCAATATATATTTGAAATATAATTTGTAATGAAAAACTTACATTCTATATTAGCATTAAATATTTAAACATTAATATTATTAGAAATTTATAAATAATAAAAGTTTAATAGAGACAACTTCAAAAAAATAATTATTCTTTTGTAATACATATCAAGTAATGAGATAAGATAAATAATTTATACTAATAAACACATTTTTAATTTAATAACATTATTAAATATAAATATTTAAACATTGTTGTTTCTAAGATAGTTTTTTTTTATAAATTTTCATTTGTATTGTCTATTGAGACTAAGTTATTTTTTGTAGTCTTTGCAGTCGCATCTTCATTATTATTAGTATTATTGCTGTTTCCATTTTGCACAGTCAATATGTTACAGGGATCTTATTGATTATTTAAGGAAGAGGCTTCATTTAATGGAAATTTATTTTAGTTAAAATTTTTAAAATGTATCAAAGTGTGCAAAAGTGTATCAAAGTATGCAAAAGTGTATCCAATAAAAACGACATTTTTCCTTTATTGGAAAAATGTATGAAAGTGTATTAAAGTGTGCAAAAGTATATCAAAGTGTATCAAAGTGTGCAAAAGTGTATCAAAGTGTGTAACACATAGCAAATGTAGAAATTAATTTTAGTCAACATTTTCGAAAAGTGTATCAAAGTGTATCAAAGTGTGCAAAAGTGTATCAATGTATGCAAAAGTGTATCCAAGAAAATCAACATTTTTCCTTTATTAGAAAAATGTATGAAAGTGTATCAAAGTGTATGAAAGTGTCCAAAAAATATATGAAAATGTGCAAAAGTGTATTAAAGTGTATCAAAGTGTATATCATTAACGAATATAAAAAATTGATACCAAGAAACTTTTTTTTGGAAGTGTATAAAAATGTATGAAAGTGTATCAAAGTGTACCAAAGTGTATTAACATTTGGTCCGAAATATCGCTCTTAGATACACTTTGATACACTTTGATACACTTTCGTATGATTTGGATACATTTACCATTTTCACTGGGGTACTCGCAAAGCTTTTCGCTCGGTGTTAGTGCGTCTCTGCAAGTGCGTTAATTATAAAGGTGTATAACGGTATAAAGGATTCGGTACAAGAGGCCATATAAATGATCCTCTATTCCTCATGCTCATTGATTCCCTTATCCTAATACAAGAACATAACTAAAAGGGTTTGACAAAAAGTAATGGACCCGAATCTGCAGAGCATGGCGTCTCTGTAGTGTACGGTCTGACTTTCGTCAACCTAATTCAATTATTAAACATAAAAAATATGCGATTCGACGAGTTTATACGTACGCGACGTAGAGCTCGGTAAATTCGGAGCATCAAAAACAAAGGCATCTATCTTGTTTCACTTGTACGCACGGTCGGTTCTTTATCCGAAACGATCGTTTCTTAGAGTGAAATAAGGTGAGATATCAGAGTATATGGGGTTCAACCACCATATACTGTAAAGTAACGTTATATGTATTTATGACGTCACACATTATTAGCTAATTAATATGAAAGATAATTTAAATAATCAATTGAAAACACATAATAAATAGTTTAAATAATTTAAAAATAGAATAGTTAAAAATTATAGAATTTCTAGTTTTAATTGAGCATAATAATGTTTAATAATATAATAATAAAATTTCAAATTTCATTCTTTTATAAGGAAATAAAAATTATGAAAGAATAGATCATATAAATCGCTACATTAAAACACGTAACAAGTAATTTAAATAAAGTAAAAAGAGAGTATATACCAGGGCCCCTGGTAGAAATTTTAGCATAAAATATGGCGTGTCTACCAACATATGGCTATATTTGTACGGTGTAATCACATTGTCAAATTTCACCATAAGTTGACCATAATATGGACTTATTTAAATGTGTAATTTGTGCGTACTACTATAATAAACTTGTATCTATAGTATATGTTAAGGTGGATTTTTCAAGAGGTTTTACCCTTCTGAAACACCTAACTTCTAAATACTAATATTCATAAAAACAGGAGAAAAGCCAGAAAAAGAACAAATAAAATAAATTTTTTTTTTCACTAATCACATAACACTCCTTTATTCTCATATTTTTACTTCAATTAAAAATTTGAAATAGGTACAGAAAAACATGCTCATGACAGATTACGCTTTAAATTTAGACTTCAAAGAAATTAAAAACTTAAATCTTTCATAATTTTATTAATTTAAATTTTACAGTAATTTTTAACTCTTAAAAATTATACCCAAAAGACCAGGAAAAAAAAAATAATGTCAAGTACTTATCTCAAAAGGGAAACTGTCTCCTTTTGGCGATCCTTGGGCCTCTGGCTGGTATGTTGGTATGAACACACGCGGAATTTAAATAGAAAAATATCAAAAACGAACCCGTGATTCTAAAGAGTAAACTTGTACAGTAAAGTCAAACGCGACCGCCGCGCAAGCTAAGCTTTCTTAATAGCGTCTTCGTCAGTGGAAGGTTATGCTAGTTAAGGATTAGTTTTAGTGTTTTATCCTTTTCCCTATATATATACATCCTCCTTGAGAATAGAATTAGGCTAGACTTCAAGGGAGACTTACGTAGAATCATAATAAAGACCAGACATACGCACATCTACTCTTCTATTTCCGCTATAATCCTATCCTAAAGACTCTAGAGCAAAGGCAAAACAGGTCAAAAATTAGTCTCATTCAATATACAAAAAAAAAGAAAAAAAAACTGGCATGCATGCATCGAAAAGCTACAAAGTCCTGCTAGCACCAGCAGTATATACTTAAATACGTAGGGGCCCCACTTAATGACATTTACTGCTGTCACTGCTATTCAGGTACAGAGGTTTTATAATACGAAAACCATCACAATAGCTTTTATCTATCACTTATAAGATTGAGACAAATCTAACTAAAGATCTAACCTTAAGACCTCATCTAATGTTTCCACAGGCTGAACTGCTCATTAACGCTGACTCTAAACTAGACAAATTAGAGTTAGGGAAATAAGATAATGATTCGACATCCTCATAACCTGCCCATTACCGCTTTCTCAACACCTCACTTGATACCAGTGAGTGATGCGGGGCTGAATCTGCCAGCAAATGGAATGTTGACAAGACTAATGCCACCAGTTGGTTACTATTTACTGACAAAATACTCTAAACCTTGTATAATAATGCTGTAGGGTAGCTTGGACGCACGGAGGAAGCGAAGGCGTAACAAAAATTTCCCGGCTTATCTGACCATACTAACCATGTATGTTACCTTAATTAAGCTACGATCTTATCCATCCTGCTATCCAAACATGCATAGTAAATACAAATCTATAAATTTCCAAGACTATAACAATGGTCTTGTTTCAGGTACAGATGACCTCAGCCAACCGACATCCCAAGGAATCTGGACACTTTCCATGGACGAAACAAAGGCACCTTTATCCATATAACAAGATGCCATTTTGTCAACTCCTAAGTTAACACCCCGACCATCAACTCATCTAGAACAATGAACATCCACAAGGGTTCTTGTTAACTTGCGGGGCCATGCAGACTGTCATCGCGACGACTGAAATCAATCTTAACTGCCCGATGACTCTTCGCGCTGTCATCAGCGACCAAATTAACAGCTTAACAGCTAGTCGTTCTTCAGCAAACATTTATGAGGCTGAAAGTCGATGATAACTGACATTTCTTTCCAGGGCTGCAAACCGGAGCGAATCGTACATGATGCTCCTCTGAAAGAGCTGAGTAAAATTATAAGAGCATCGAATTGCTCCAAACCGAATATTTGTTCGAATTGATATAATTTGTCCGCTCCAAAACCGAACCCGTTTTTCATAAGTTTGAAAAATGGGTTTGGTTTAGAGCGGACAAATTATATCAATTCGAACAAAAATTCGATTTGGAGCAATTCAATGCTCTTATAAATTTACTCAGCTCTTTCAGAGGAGCATTATATACGATTAGCTCCGGTTCGAAACCCTGATTTAAACTTCTGGAAAAGCTCTTTTTAAGTCGAACCATATTTTAAAATGATACAAAAGCTCTGCTTAGAGTCAGACCATTTTGAAAATAATGAAAAAATTAAAATGCAATGGTGGAACTGGCTAATAGAAGCTATATTCTTTTACTATGTATATATATATGGGACATTTCATGCCAACTCACCTGGTAAAAAAATAAATATCGTTGAAAGTCTGGGAATATCTTCTATTTGGTACCCACGATATACAAACTTTTAAAGGTCTGGGTCAAAGGGGTCAAAAGCCAAACGTGATGGAATTTTTCAAATTTTTTGCAGAATAAATTTTTGAATGAATGTTTTTTCTAAAAACTATGAACTATTAAAATTTAATGAAATACTTTTTGTTGGAAATTACACATAGAATTCACGTAAATTTTAAAAAATTATAAGATGCTAATTAATTTACCCAAAAGTTCGCCCAGGATAAATTTGCTTTTTGACGTCTCATTTTTTTCGTTCTTTTTTGATAAAAAAAGATACGAAGCCATCAGTTAGGTGAATTTCTCAAAGTTACTTAATTTTGCAAAAAAAGTCTGAAAAAATAGTCTATTTGACTTAATTATAAAATTTGTGATTTTTTTTCGAAAAAAATATTGCGTTTTGGAAAAAAAGGATATCGGCGTTTTTGATTGAAAATCATGTACAATATGTACATGTTTTTATAGATAGTGTGGGGACATCCACTTATCCATGTAAGCGTGCGGCGCTGCAAGCGCACCAACACACATGTAAGTGTGTACATGAGAACGCCTCTGCGCAGGCTCAAGTTAGTCGAGGAAGAAGCAGCTCAGCGACTGCTTCTCTGTACTTCAGTCTTGTTCCACGAGTCATTGCGCTTAGTCGTACTGGCTCATTTAATAAAGGTCCAATTAATTATATTTGTGACTTGTCTTTTTACAGTCCTCTCTCCTGCCTTCAACATCATACATATATACTGTGGGCTGGTTCCCACACATTGGTGACTGGCAAGGCATAGCGACGACCAAGCGGCCATTATACCATCAACGCAAAGCGGACTAGGGGGACGCCTCAAAGCCGCCATTTCGTGACTTTCTGTGCTGGCCAAGCACTCATCTTGCCGCTGTCTCGCTGCCACACGCACCAGGAGAGACTTTTTTGGACCTTTCTGTTTGTGGAGCAACGCGCCCGTACTTCAGACCTCTGCAGCTTCCATAAGGGACGTTTTCTTTGCAGCTTGCCTCAGCGTCCCTTCAAAGAGCAACGCAGTCTTCTAATAAGGTAGCGAGAGTGTTATAACAAACACTCTCATTTTTTTTCTTTTATACACGCACCAAGTGCGAAGTTCTCGTAAAAAAAATTTTTTTACATTGATTCAGGCCACGTGGCGCCACATTTTATTCAACGCGCACTTTAGCAAAAAGTAAAGTTTCTCACGGCAGTGCGTGTTGTGGCCGTTTAGAAGGTTAGGTTCGCGAGTGAGTTTAATAATTTCTAAAAAAGTAAAAATCACGCCGCTGACACACGTGCAGGCTATGCACAATTTTGTCTGGCGTTGATAAACTCTTCGCGAATAATTTTAACCTACAAATCGAGAACGTAAAATTTCATGCTTTAAGACACACAACATAATTATGTTTGAATTTTGTCTGGTGTGCTAAACACGCGACCGGAAGTCACGCAATTTTGCCTACCCCACAAGTCACGGCTAGTTTCGAGTGAGGCAAATGCGTGCAAAAGACGAAGAGTCTTTTATCGTCGCGAAATAATCAAACTCTTCAAAATCAGCTATCTCACGGTCAACAACAAATCAAGATTTATAATTTTAAGTGCGGAGTGCGAGGAGTCGAGCCTTCATAAAATTAAATTTGCTTTATTTGTGTAACGTTTATATATAAAATCGAAATTTTTTGTCATACAGTTAAGGCATCGACTTCAGACAATTAGAAAATTAAATTTCGCGAAGTCTCTGGAGTTTTTCTTTTAACTTATCGTTTTGCGAATAAACTTAGTGCAATATACATTAACTAGTCATTTATGTTCGTATCGTAGCTATTTATTATTTTCCCATATAGATATTTATTATTTTTTCTTTGTTTGTGCCTTCGTCCTTATACCACATTTTATACTTCTTTATATATATATACACATAAATTTTATTTGTGAGTACTTGTGGGCCTCTCGCTCTAAATACACAGCGCAGTGGTGCTGTATTACATTTTATTTTACATTGCTGTGAGAAAATCTCACTCATATTCGAGGCGCCGGCACTGCCTGAGAAAGCTCTTTCGCCGATCTCATTGGGATCTTTCTCGAAGACTTTCAACAGCACTGCGGGTGCCAAGAATTTTTCCTTTTTCTCTTATTCAAGCAAACGCGGGAGACCCACAATTATCATTTTCTCGAGTAGGCGGTCATAGGGAGAATTCTCTCTGTTTTTTTTTCTCTCTTTCTCACTCGCACGCAGAGAAGAAACCTTTCGCCGTTTGGTCGTAGACCGCATACGGTCCTAAACGCCAACGCCGGGGGCTAACTTGGAAGCGTCGAGTGCGCGTAACTATAATTATTTGCGCTTGGGCATCGGAGAGTTTCTTTGCGTGTCTCAGTCGTCGACCACCCAGGTCCTACACGCTGAACACGTGGAGGTCAATTCGACTGCACAAGACGCCATTTTGTTTATATCTTTTATTTCTTCAAGCATAATTGTAGCAAAGCTACTTTCGCAGAGAGAGTTTTCTCGGACTGCTTCCGATATAAATAAGAAAGGGCGGTTTTCCCTCTTCTGCGACCTCTCGTCTGCAAAATGCCTGCAAATGTGATACACTCACCTCTAAAAAGCGTGAAACTCGGCAACACACAAAACTTGCAAAATACGCAAGATACGTTACGCGCGCAACAAAATAGCTCTCCTTCAGAGAGCATGTACTCGGGTGATGGGGGTGTCTCAGGAGCTACGGAGAACGCAATGGAGCCAACCATCTCCGGTAGCCCACCCACCGGACTTGACATAAATTTAGCTACGTCGAGCATAAATAAAATTCAAAAATACGGTGAAAGACCCTTTTTGGCTTACAAGCAAAGAATCGCGCATAAATTTGACCAAAATAGACTCCTCCCTTTAAATACACAAAATAAAAAAACGGTTCCGAGAGAGACCTACGAAAGGATGGAAAAAACCCTAAATAATAAAATTAAGCAATTACATAATTCACACAAAGAGCAAATCTCGGACTTAACAAAGTAAATAGATTCATTAAAATCTCTTGTTTTAAATCAAACCGGAAAAGAAAATCCGTTAGAGTCACAAAATTTAAATTCTAGATTTTTCGATAATAATCAAGACGATTTTAACCTTCCTTCGGCCTCTACTGCGACACATAAACAAACATTACACTCTCACTCTACAGAACAAAGCTTAACCTTTAGACCAACCTCAAACATTCAAAACACTCAAGCAACTCAACCAACAACAACAAACAATAAAACTCTTCCAAACTTTATATATCCTTCAAATTTTTCCCTTACACAGCAAAACTCAATACCTAACACCTCTAATCCGCAAACAACAACAAACACACACAATAGAACAAACATACACTACACAAACACACCTAACCACAACATTCAACCGTCAATTCCGTTAAACGTTAACCTTAAACCGATTAAATTGCCCTTCTGGCAACATGATCCCATAACGTGGTTTGAAATGTTCGAATATCAACTCGCCTTACAGAATATTACGGATGATAATATTAAATTTGTAAATGTAATGCCTAATCTTAATAGTGATATAGTAAATGAAATATCTAACAGCATTAAATTATTAAGGCCGAACTATCGCTATGTTGGGATTAAAGATATTTTAGTAAAGAAATATACTCAATCGCAAGACACTAAATTACAAAAACTGTTTCGGGGCTGTCAAATAGGTACGAGAAAACCGTCGGAATACTTAAATGAATTAATTAATTTGGGGGGAGAGCAAATGTCGCGCGCTTCCATCCTCAAAGCATGGAAAGCCAACTTACCATGCAATATTCGTCCATTCTTAAGAGAAGAGATAACGACGGAAAATGAAATGGCGTTGGTCGAGCTCGCGGATCAAATTCACGCCGATCTATACGAAAATCATAATAAAATCAACGAGATTAAACAAAGTGAATCACATATATTAACGGAAATGATGACTAAAGTCGACGCATTGGTCAATCAACGCAGTGCAGATGAAAGACGCCCGCGTGAAAGAACATCGTTTGAGCGCAATAAATCTAGAGGACGTGCGCGTAGTCAAAGTAGAGACGGTAAAAAGTATTGTTTTTATCATAGTAAATACGGCAAAAATGCTTATAAATGCTCGAAGCCGTGTGATTGGGTGAATTACGCTAAAAAAGCAGACCAACCGAACGTAAAACATAAAGATAAAAATAGCTCGGAATGCAACAAGAGAAACTCCGGAGAGTCGGTAAACTAGAAACTCGGCGCGTCATGGAGACCAGCGTGGCCGGAATTAAATCTGTGCGTCTCCACGTAAAAGACAGAACTACCAACGAGGTGTTCTTGATTGACTCGGGCGCGGAAATTTCCGTGATCCCTAGACCAAAAAAATATATCGGTAAAAAAACACACATACATTTATACGCAGCCAACGACACTAAAATAGACACATATGGCACGTTAAATAAAAAACTTGACTTTGGGTTCACTCAGGAGCTAATATGGCCTTTCATAATTGCTGACGTCCCTTACCCTATACTATGGAGAGACGCTTTAAATCATTTTCACCTTTTACCTGATTTAAACAAAAAAATATTAATTAATGCCAATACAAATGAAATAATAAATGGTTTTAACAAGACCGTTCCTGATCTACAAATTTCTCTGATTGACCCCAAAGTCAAGTACTCACACATTTTAAACAAGTTTCCCGTGGTGATAGACATCGATAGGCCAAAATCTCTTAAAAAGAGAGGCATTTTTCATTACATTAAAACCACAGGCCCTCCTTGTGCACAGAGACCGCGACGCTTGCACCCTGAAAAATTAAAAATAGCCAAATCGGCATTCGAAGAGTGGTGTAAGTCAGGCGTGTGCAGACCCTCGAAAAGTCCTTGGGCCACGCCTATACATATCGTACCGAAAAAAATGGGGAATGGAGAGTTTGCGGAAACTATCGGAAGTTAAATGAGGTAACGGTACCCGATAGATACCTCATACCGAATTTGCATGACTTCGCGAGCAACCTACACGGTAAAACAATTTTTTCCGCCTTAGATCTGGAGAGCGCATTCTTACAGATTCCTATCTTTCCAGATGATATCCCCAAAATGGCAGTAATTACGCCATTCGGTCTATACGAATTTCTCGTCATGACCTTCGGTTTTAGAAACGCGTCGCAGACGTTTCAAAGATACGTCAATTTAGCACTGGGGGACTTGGACTTCATTTTTGCCTACATCGACGACATCCTGGTGGCGTCCGCCTCACCCGAGGAACATGAAAAGCACTTAAACATAGTGCTCGAAAGATTGCAGAACTTCCACTTGCATTTAAACCTTAAAAAATGTACATTTGGCGCAGAGATTTTAGTTTTCCTCGGTCATACAATAGATAAAGAAGGCCTTAAGCCTGACCCAAAATTAGTCGATGCGATAAAAAATTATCCTCAACCGCGAATAGTAGACGAACTGCGCAGGTTTCTCGGCTTAATCAATTTTTACAGATGAGCGATTCCTCACGCAGCAGAAACGCAGCGCCATCTACACGCGCTCATAAAAACCAACAAGAAGAAAGATAAAACACCCGTCATTTGGACCCCGCACGCGTTAGAAGCTTTTGAAAAAACAAAGAAAGACATAATCAATATAACTACATTAGCTTATCCGTGCCCCAACGCAGAAATACGCGTAACTACGGATGCCTCGGACTTCGC
Source organism: Anastatus disparis (assembly GCA_017163975.1). Lineage (NCBI taxonomy): Eukaryota > Metazoa > Arthropoda > Insecta > Hymenoptera > Eupelmidae > Anastatus > Anastatus disparis. The sequence goes on from JAFFSR010000327.1 coordinate 1,409,714, forward strand.
CATGGGTGCTTCTTTGGAGCAATTTGTAGACGGCAGTTGGCAGCCGTTAGCATTCTTCTCGAAAAAGTTCAACCCCGCGCAATCGAGATACAGTGCATATGATCGCGAATTGATGGCAATCTTTGAGGCCTTAAAACATTTTAATTATTTTTTGGAGGGACGTAACTTTAAAATCTTTACGGATCACAAACCATTAATTTATGCACTCGCGCAAAAAATAGACACATGCACACCATTGCGCGCACGCAAACTATCGTTCATATCGCAATTTAACACGGAAATTTGTTACTTGCGGGGTGAAGACAATGTGGTTGCGGACTCGCTTTCGCGCGTTGATTCCTCCATTGCGCCAGCCTCTTTTGACTGGAACAATGAGATATCAACGGGCGAACCCTTTGTAAAAAAGACCCTCGCAAGCATAACAACGTTCAACTTTCCAACATTCTTCACGCTCGAAGAGATTTCTTAAGAACAGGAATGCGATAACGAACTAAAAAACATAACATCGGATCCAAATCACCCTCTTAAATTAACAAAACTACGCTGGGGACCGAAACGGACGGCCATATATTGCAATTTCGCCGCGCAAACCTTTAGGCCATTCATACCCAGGTCGCTTAGACGCGAAATCTTTAAACTCTTTCACATAAATAACGCGCACCCCTCAGGCCGTGTAACCGACAGACTTATTAGACAGCACTACGTGTGGCCTAATATGGCGAAGGAAGTAAAAGAGCAATGCAAAAATTGTATAGACTGCCAACGAGCAAAAGTCTCTCGCCAAAATAAGTTTTTGCCATCGCACTTCGTCGAACCGGACGCGAGATTCGCACACGTGCATATTGATATTGTAGGTCCCTTGCCCCCGAGCGAAGGCTACAAGTATCTGCTTACGATGATTGATGGATTCTCGCGCTGACCAGAGGCGGTACCTCTGTACGACATAACAACACCAACGGTTGCACGCGCATTTTTTGACACGTGGGTATCGCGATTCGGTGCACCCGTAACAATCACTACGGATCAAGGGCGGCAATTTGAATCCCAGTTATTCACCTCGCTTTTAGAGTTGATAGGCTGCAATCGAACACGTACGACTGCTTACCATCCGCAAGCAAACGGGATGATCGAGAGATGGCATAGGCAACTCAAAGCTGCATTAATGTGTCTTGCGCAGACTCACGAGTGGACCAAAGTTTTTTCAAGTGTATTATTAGGCTTACGTACTAGGCTACGCCTAGATACGAATGCGAGTCCGGCTGAGTTTGTGTACGGCACAAAATTAACAATACCGGGCAATATCCTTCAGTTTCGCGATACATGCAGCTCCCAAGACAACAGCTTTTTATCGGAATTTCAAGATTACATCGCACAAATGAAACCTGTCTCGGTAACTCATAAAAATTCCGTCAAGCCCTTCATCTTCAAAGATCTAAAAACTTGCACACACGTGTTCGAGAGAGTAAGAGCCGTAAGGCCACCACTGACACAACCATACACCGGGCCCTATAAGGTCATATCGCGACACCAAGACGGGCGCATATTTACACTTGACAAACACGGCAAACACGCCACAGTGCGCAAACTTGTTGACGACACAGGGAACAGGGCGTCGCAATCCTTGCCCTCTGATGTGACAAAAAATAACGTGCAGAATGATAACTGCAAATTAAATAACATCTTGACACAGCAGTCTGTCAATGAAGACCGCGATGCCCACTCGGAGGATACAGCCTTGCGACCCCTTTTCTCACAGAATGACACTGACATGACAATGACACTGCACCTAGTGCAATCGAGCAAAATGGCCAAGAGCCTTCGCGGATCGGTGAAACGAATTCCGTTGCCGAGCCCCATGCTATTACACATGAGGTCGCCGGGAGGGATGGTCGCACCATGGGCGATAACACTCAAGCGATTAGCAATAGATTAACCAGCGAGAACGCATTTCCCGGCGCACCGGAATGCGAAGAAACTCCAGAGATCCCCACCTCTAATCAAGACAACACGTCTTCCTCTGACATTCCTTCACATCCTACTCCCACCGTACCCAAAAAGAAAAAATTCATTCCTAATATCCTAAAGAGAAAAAACATCAACTCTCTTGCAACGGAGAGTGGGGAAGCAGGTAAAAAAGTTAGGTTCTGCGACAAAGTCTCAATTAAATATGTAAGTAGGGCCTCGCACTCAATTCCTAAATTGTACAAAAAACGTAAGCTAGATACTGCTAGAGAACTGGAGGAAATTAAAACCCTCCTTACAAAATATAAAAACACAACTAATCAAAATTCTCTCTCGTTTGTTCTCTAGCTCCTGTCGCTCCAGCTTGCTTGTAGGCATGGCCTCCTCCAGCAGTTGGGTCAAAACGCAGGACATCTCCACAGAGATCCTCCGCCTGCATGAGAGTCTTCTGGACGCCATTGTGGCAACTCCAGAGGGCTCTCCTACGAGACACCATCTTCGCATGGCGGAGATCACTCTCTCGGAGTTTAAGGAAGATTACATGCGACGCACCACCGAGACCATGAACGCGGCCGTTCGTGCTTCCCAACGCACTGACCCGCGTACTCCACCCACCTACGACCGTCGTCTTCCTACGCTATTCGTCGGCAACCAGCATGTGCGCACCTTACTAGTTTATAATATGCACAGGGTTTCAAAGAGAGTTTTAGGCGACATGCTGCTTGCGCGCGGACAGAGCGGATTTCACATCGATGCAGTCTACGTCAAAGGTTCGCGGTGCAGTGCGCGGGTGACTTGCGATAACCTCGCGTCATCAACTAAAATGCAGTGCGATGCTATTCTAAATAAGTTGTATTTTGAAAGCGAGCGTGGGGGCGAGACGCGCAGGAGATATGTCAAGGTATCTCCTTTCACGGATTATAATGTGACCACCGGCGTAGAACCGGTGGCAAAGAGCTCTGTAGAGCCAACTCCTGCGTGCCTCGCGGCCCTTCGACTCGATCCTGTAGTAGCATGCATTTTAAAACACTTGGACAATGATTCCAAGCTAGCATTTATCACTGCATTTGAAGGATGGCGCATGGTCAAGTATAAAATAGGCCACCTGCATCTTGATTCGGGTAACGGGCGATACCGGACGGCAAATGGGCGGCAAAGGATGCTGGAAGATGCGCACCAATTTTACTTTTCAGGCATCACCATCCGTGAATGGTGGCCCGTTGATGCGTCCTTTCTCCAAAAGTTATTAGATCTTAGTTTATTTAACCCGTCGGGTCGGGTGGAGCGGACGCACCTCACGGGCGTTGACTTGCGCGGCGTCGTGGTGACGCCTACGATACTGGAAGGGCTGTCTCGATTCCCCATAGAAAGGTTAGTTATAGGAAAAACCATCGGGTTTTTCGAGAATCGAGCCAGCCTAGAAGGCGTCGTGCATCTTGTCGTCCATGACAACCCGACGGTTCGTCTCGCTTGGATGGGGAGGCGTGAGGAGGATAACCCCGACGAGCGCACTCTCATTCCATGGCTCAACCACCAGGCTGCTTGCACGCTCTCTTCTTTACGGCTAGTATCGTGTCTTCAATTACGGATAGAGTTCTTAATCGAATTTCTAAAAGAGAATTTTAAAATTTCAGAGCTCAGCCTGGTGGATTGCACCATCATCGACGCAACGTTGCAGATGTGGTCTCTCCTTGAGAGGGTCTTCAAGGAGCCTAACTCCTTGAGGGCCTTCTACATGGAATATAACACCACAACCACCGAACCTCTGGAATTTATTCATCGACCAGACCTCCACATTCATCCTTTTTTGATGGAGTTGAGCCTCAAAGGCATTAGATTCACAGAGCAGAGCTTGCAGGATTTCTTAAACCATGCCCCAGAGCTTCGTGTGGTTGATTACACGGGCTTGGACATTCTCCAACGGAGATTAAACTTCTCGGGTCTCCAACATCTGACCACATTAAAACTGCCTTACCATTAGGGCATTGAGGACACTCTGGAGTCATTATGTACTCTCCAAGTTCGTGACGTCACTATTAGCAACACCTTGGGGAAGAACAACAAGCGAAATCGAGCGTTTAGCCCACACTTCATTATGGACGTCATCTCCGGAGTGCCCTCATTCAACTTCGTTGCGCTCGGGTGCAAGATCCGCATACGTGACACGATGCGGTGACAGCTCATCACGCTTGGCGCTCATGTCACGCAGAAAAACCCCGTAACATCTGGGTCCTCATGAGCGCTTCGAAGTCTGGATCTATAACTAGATGCATCGTGGTCCAAGCCCGCGTATACCTTACTAACACCTTTTGTAATTGCGCATGGTTCATTCCTTTTTTTGTAAACTTCACTTCATTTTTTATATATATATATATATATATATATATATATATATATATATATATATATATATATATATATATATATATATATATATATATATATATCCTGTTGGATAAATTTTTTACCTTTATTTAGAGTCAATTTTTGTAACACGTAAACTCATGCATGCAATTTTCTTAAACAGTCAGGTGCACTGCGCAAAATTTTTGAATTGATAATCATATATTTCATAGGCATTCCACATTTCTTTTCTGTACACTCAATATTTTCTTCTTTTTTATTACTGATGCAAATCAAACAATATAGCAAGTAACAATTTTGACAATCAAAAACCTGCATCAAATTATTCTAACAAAAAACTATAACGAGTTGTACTTATCGTATTGCATCCATAGTGCATTTGACTGTAGTAACTAATGCGCAAAAACCTCGCAATCTTGTAACCTTCTTTGTAATATTTCACAGCGAATAGAAAGTCTGTACATAACAGCGCTCACACCTTAAAATAAATGCAATTAAGTAAAATACGTTCCGTACGTAATATTGTGTGTATAGCGCGATTTAATAGAAAATTACATTTTCACTACGCTCTGTATTCAAAGCGAACAAATCATCTATAATGTTAATTGCACTCTAAGTGCATAAAAAAATCTATTTACACTGCGAATATAATAATAGCGATAATAGCTAATTGACTTGATAGTGTCTACTGTGATAAAGCATTTCCATGCATAAATCTAGCTAATTAACCTTAACAGTTCTCACTGTGATAAAGTAATTTTGCCTCTGCGAATCCCTATTGGGACTAAAATGTATTTCTTCATAAGAACTATATGCAACGTTCAATATTTTTTTAATAAATTGCATTAAATGTACTCCAAGCTGTGATATAACTGCGATACTTGTAATTTTAAATTTCAAACTGTAATATAACTGCGATATTTGTAATTTTGAATTTCAAACTGTGATATAACTGCGATATTTACAATGTTACTGCGATTATTTGATAAAAATTGTTAATGCGAGATTTTCAGCGCCATCTTTAATTTAATGGTCATTATGTACAATTGTATTATTCTTACTCTGTGATATAGTGCATTTCTCGCACTAAAAAATACTAATAAAGTTTACCCATAGCAATAATCAATTGTTGGGGGGGGGGGAGTGATGTGGGGACATCCACTTATCCATGTATGCGTGCGGCGCTGCAAGCGCACCAACACACATGTAAGTGTGTACATGAGAACGCCTCGGCGCAGGCTCAAGTTAGTCGAGGAAGAAGCAGCTCAGCGACTGCTTCTCTGTACTTCAGTCTTGTTCCACGAGTCATTGCGCTTAGTCGTACTGGCTCATTTAATAAAGGTCCAATTAATTATATTTGTGACTTGTCTTTTTACAGTCCTCTCTCCTGCCTTCAACATCATACATATATACTGTGGGCTGGTTTCCAAAATAGTAAATAAAGATATTTTGAAACTAATATACTAAAAATCCAACAAAAAATAAATTTAAAAATTCAAAAATAAATTATATAGATTTTGATATTGCAAACAGTTTTTGCTGAAATTGAAGGAAATTCTTCTTTGGGCCAATCTAGTTATAATAAAACAAAAATATTTAAGTTGTCATAGGAAAAAGCCCGTTTTTATAGAAAAAAGTACACAGTGTAGCTGAACTCATAAAACGGCAGACGGTTTTAAAGAAAAAATAACTATTATGTAGATTTTTTGATAACAATCATTTTGATATATCAAATAATATCTGTTGCCAGTAAAATTAAAAATAAAACTCTAATGAAATTCGAATAAAATAGTTATCAAATAACTTCATATACTTTATGAGCATCTTTTTTCAAAATTTTTTTCTTGATATAACTTGTTAAATAACTATAAGTTAGTATAAACCATTTTTCGTACCAATAAATGTTTAAATTTAAATCAAAATGGTCAGAGCCTTAACAACATTTTAAAAATTTTAAAATATTTAAAGCCTTAAAATTTTCTTTACAAAACGAACATCATAGAACACTTTTCAGTATTTATTTTAATGGAACAATATTGTTGAAAATATACATTGTAAACAAATGCAATAAATAATACATTAATAAACATCTAAATATCTGGATGACAACTAGTTCTCAGATTTGAACATTCTGTTACATCTTACAAATAAAGTCTCGTTGAGCATGTTTGTTCCGATTTGTGATCTGAAATAATTTAAAATAAACTTGAGATTTGAAAATAATCTTTCAACACTTACTTGAGTAACTGGAAGGGCCAAAACTACCTAAACCAACTCATACAATTCTGGATCACTGAATTTTTTAGCCTCCCAGTAAAGAAAAATATTCATATCGTATTTCAATCTATCAATATTTGAAAATTTTATAATGATATGTTTAATATCAAGTTCTTTGTTTTTTGTGTCATGTTGTAATCTTGTAATATTTTTAATATTTTGTTTTTCTAATAATATCCGTTCTATTGGATCTTCATCTTTATATTCTACTTCAATATATGGGTTTTGACTAGATTTTGGAGACTCCTCTTCGTCCTTATTCAAATTTTGCAGGTGTCTCCATATTGTCATTAGGTGATTCACTGCTGTCTTCTGTTGATTTTCAGATAAGATCAATTGCCATCTTGGATCTAAATAAACAGCACATAATATAGCTGGACTTATAATTAATCGAGTTTCCGCTCCTCAATGCTGGCTAGAAAAACTTTTGCGAATTCGTTATCAATCAATGTTATTTGATGTTTGCACAGTATCCATATTTTCATGAAATCGCCTACCTGTAATTGCTCAGATTGCAATTGCTTCGTCGCAATTTTCGCTGGCTTCAAGCATTTAATGAATGTTTCTAATTCATTTCACTGATATTCTGTTATCATTTGTTATTTATTTCTTTTCAAAATTGACAAGATCTGCGATGGCATGTTTTTTGAATTGGAAAAGGCTTTCAACTATATCGAACGTTGAATGGCAACGGGTTTTGCAATCTATTGAAGGCTTTCTCATATTCATCATTGTTAAATGAACTGCTATTGTCGGTGTCCTTAATTTCTTCACTAAAGTCCTCGCTGCGTCCCACAAACTTCTTAATTGCATTTTTTTTTATTGCACCTTCGACAGAAAGTTGAAGTGTGTGAGCTACACATCTTTGTACAAATACTCCTTCTTCTGAAAATTGTTTAGGAAGTTCGTTAAATGTTCTATTAAAATTTAAGTTAAGAGCATTGTTTGATTCACTGTTTATAAGGATGCCATCTGCGTTCTCATCATTACTTTCATCTTCCTCTTTATTCTCATCTTCTTCATTATTTCCATCTTCAATGTTTTCATCTTCATTATTCATTTGGTCATCTCTTTCTTCTACATCATTTGAACTTAAAGCTTCATCATTGATTAAAGTTATGGTTTTAAGCATATTAGCTGTATTGTCAGTTGTAATGATGTAAATGAAATTAAAAGAAATACCGAATTTTTCCAATTCATTTAAAATTTCGTTTCTAAGATTTTCTGCCGTATGCGAAACGTTAAGCTCCTTCGTGCAGATATTTCTCAATTCTGTTTTTGAGTTTTTTGTGTATTGAATATTTATTCCCATTAAAGATCTATCCAATCGAGTTGCGTTGTCTACTTTGACACAAATAAGTCGTCCTTTTACATCATGAAATATTTCGTCTCTCAATTTCTGTGCTATTTTGTAGACCTCATCTTTACTGTTTTGACGGTTGATTACTACATTTTCTCCTTTATTCCTAAACCCATTTAAAATTGGATTTAAAATTTGTCGAAATCCACTGTCCTCTAAATACTTGAAGCTACGACCATTCACGGTGACTAATTCTACGCAAGCATCAACGATTTCTTCAGGCTGAATTGAATAATATGAAATAGTACATATCTTCCTTTTCTTCAAATTTTTATTAGGCTCAACTGCTTAACTTTCAGAAGGGCCTGCATTATTATCTGAAAAATACAAATTATTTATGAATATACACCCTAGTGGAAATCGAATCTGTGAATAACTGGGAATAACTGGAAATAACTGGAAATAACTGGGAATAACTGTGAATAACTGGGAATAACTGTTATAAACTGTTCAGTTTGAGACAGGAATAACAGTTATTCCCAGTTATTCTCAGTTATTCCCAGTTATTCCCAGTTATTCTCAGTTATTCCCAGTTATTCACAGTTTATAACTTAAAAATAATTTGAAAAAACAGAGGTACGAATAACAGTTATTCCCAAATATAATTATAATAGAAAAAAAAATTTTTTTAAATATATATTTTTTTCATTTTTTCAAATTTATATTTTTCAAATTATTTGTAAACTAAACTGTAAATAACTGGGAATAACTGTGAATAACTGGGAATAACTGGGAATAACTGGGAATAACTGGGAATAACTGTTATTCCTGTCTCAAACTGAACAGTTTATAACAGTTATTCCCAGTTATTCACAGTTATTCCCAGTTATTCACAGATTCGATTTCCACTAGGGCATGTATACACCAAATTTATATATATATATATATATATATATATATATATATATATATATATATATATATACGCACTAGGGGTAATTTTCTCCTGCTTGTGCTGCTCGCGAACCTCCAATACATAAATTCCTTTACATTCTAATTATATAATAGTACATTACTAATTATGATTCAATGATCATGTAATTATTTCATTTCGAATATTGTAATGAGAACTTTTAGAAATCTTAATATAGAATTTTTGATGTATCTTATAGAATTTAAAAATGAGTCAAAAAGATATAAGAAGGAATTATAACAAAAAAATCTTATAAGTCTTAAAAGACTTAAGAGGCGGCCGTATAGCTCTGTCCTTGTTTAATCTAAATTTTCGTTATTATTAATAAATTAAATATTGTTATACAAAAGTAAAGATATGGCCCAATAAATTTCAAGACGAGCAAACGATCCTATTCTATGAAAAAATATAAAATTTTCATTAGTTTTCAAGTGAGGTCTGAAACGGAATAACAGTTATCAAATTCCATTGCTTTTCCGTTTCAGACCTCACTCGAAAACTAATGAAAATTTTATATTTTTTCATAGAATAGGATCGTTTGCTCGTCTTGAAACCTATAGGGCTATACCCTTACTTTTGTATAACAATATTTAATTTATTAATAATAACGAAAATTTAGATTAGACAAGGACAGAGCTATACGGCCTCCTCTTAAAAAACATTGTGATGTATCAAATAATACAATAAAATTACCAACAGAATTTTAAAAAAAATCATTTAAAAATTTCTTTCTTATTCTCAATTTATTATAAGACAATGATCATTAATATTATTTAAAAAATAATAATTAATTTTTTTATTCATGTTTTATTGGATATCACTAATTTTATATATATGGGTATATCTCTGGAACTTTTCACTTTTTAGGAACAGGGTTTTATAGAAATTTGAAAGTTTACAATTCAAGTTCCTAAGATGGCACAGGCTTTGACCAGTGCTTAAAATTTTCGTTTTAAAGAGTAGAATATGTAAAATGCTTAAATGCTTTTCATATCATGGTTTGAAGTTTAGAACCATTGTAATAATTACAAAAAAAAAACATTGAAATCTATTTTTTTTTAATTTTTGGAAATGTGAAATTTGCAAGGTTTCGTAAAGTTTTATTTTTCTTAAATCAAATCAACATTACAAATTTATATTAAGTTAATTCAATAAAAAGACATTTAAAACCTGATATCAAGATATTTCCTACTATACTACTATATTACTGATATTAAATAGGATATGGGTATATCTCTGGAACTTTTTACTTTTAGGAACAGGGTTTTATAGAAATTTGAAAGTTTACAATTCAAGTTCCTAAGATGGCACAGGCTTTGACCAGTGCTTAAAATTTTCGTTTTAAAGAGTAGAATATGTACTTGAACTTTGGTGTCATAGTACATCAATAGACGTAATCTTAAATTGTTGTTTTGATTATGTAAATTATGAAGTAAAAATTAAAATACGATTGAAAGGAAGTTACTTTTTATACATCGTAAGAAACACGTGTAGAAAATTATGAAAAATGCATCATTTTTGACGTATAAAATTTTATATCGTTAGTAACTATTTTTCAATTGACACCAAAGTTCGAGTACATATTCTACTCTTTAAAACAAAAATTTTAAGCACTGGTCAAAGCCTGTGCTATCTTAAGAACTTGAATTATAAACTTTTAAATTTCTATAAAACCTGTTCTTAAAAAGTGAAAAGTTCCAGAGATACACCCATATACTATAAAAAATAAAAGATATTATAAATATATAACATGAAATCGTATATTCTATAAAACAAAGTGATTTTTAGGGCTCTTAGCGTCGGTTTCCACTCATTAAAAAACCTAACGTGCTATCACGATACCTCTACATCACACACCTTTTTCTGTATGACTATTAAATAAAAATAATTTTAAAATTAATTTCATTTATATTGATTTACATTTGATAGATAAATATTTATAAAAATTATTCGTGAAGGTTTAAAATGTAATTATAAATGTAAAAATAATTTTAAAATTAATTTCATTTAAATTGATTTACATTTGATGGATGAATATTTATAAAAATTATTCGTGAAGGTTTAAAATGTAAGATGGTGTGGAAACCTATACCTACACTAATACCGATTTTTTTCTTGTTATTGAAAATACTTAATATTAATAGAAACATGGGGAGGGGGACATGGCGGGGAAACAGGGGGTCTACAACTGAATTTTTAAATATAACTATATTATATAGGAATATATATATATACCGACACCTATACACACGCACGCACGTAAACTTTTTATTTATTGAATTTTTTCTGCATGTTTTTTTTTAATATTAGCATTAATATTCTTTTGATTCTAAATTGAATTATGTTTTATTGCTTCAGAAATAGAAAATCTTTGCAATAAGTATTCCATTATTAAAAAACTTTAATTAACATACCTAATGGTCTTTTTTCTTATTCTGCTGCTTCTGATATTTCACGCGCTTAGCTGTTAAAATGATGCTTCAACTGCGTGTTTGTTAAGAATATGTCTTTCTAAATTGGCTGTATGTTTTCCCTGTAATTATACAAATATAAGTAAAGTTTATTATTGCCGTATGAATATATCTCATTCTTCATTTAGAGATATATTTATTATTTAAATAATTTATTTGAATTTATATAAGAAAGATGTTTATTCATGCATTATTTTATCTAGCAAGAAATTGAATGTTTATATTAACAATGATTTACAAAAATATTTCATACTAAAAAGATAATAAATACATCGTAAAAAAATAATTATAAATTATTATTTTACAAAAATTGTATAAGAATAATCTCTTGATTTACCTTGAGAACAACGTTGCATCCAGCTACGATGCATTTTGAAATGTTTGATTCAGCATCGTATTGATAATATACGCCAACAATATTTGCCGGTCTAAGTGCATTCGACACGTTTTCTTCGTTATTGCTCATGATTAAATTTATTAAATTAAGTACACATTTTCATAATATTAATAATTTTTCTATACAATTAAACATCATCCAAGTGTACGATTGACAATGCCTGATTGCGCGAGCACGTCCGCCTTATACTCATGTGCCTTGCTCTTCCCCCACTTGTCTCGGATAATCTAGACAAAGTATGCGTGGCCCTCCCCACTGCCCTTTTCCAGCACAGCTCAGTGATGCCGCATTTTCCTCGCTTTTTATAAAAACTTATACAAACTACACTATTGAAAATGATTTTAATATTCAATTACATCGAGTCAGTGAAAATGCATTATTCTATAATTGAAAAAAATTTTTCATAAACATGTGTCTAGAAAAATTTTTAATTTTTTATTTGTTATGGAAATAGTATATAAATTTAAATACAAAAACCATGAGTCATAAAATTAATAAAAGTATGTAGAAATATTTATTGAATACATTATACACATACATACAGAAGAAAATTATTTTTTTCTATTAATACCAACTTATAACGACTTATTAATGAGTAAATTCAATAAAAACATTTGAGATCATTTAAATAAAAATTTATTTAATCACAAAATTTTTTTTACTGCAACAATTTAATGAATTTACTTTTAAATTAGTTAAATTTACATTATAAATACTAGATAGTCAACTTCACGTTAAAAATTAATTAATTAAATCATATATCATTGATTTATATTAATTCATAAATTATATTCATAATTTTTTATGAATTACTATTTCTAGTTTTCATATTAGACATATGTGAAAGGAGGTCACGTATCTCCGTCCTTTTCTAATCAAAGAATTGATTTTTTTTACAAAAACCAATAATTTTAGCAAAGATTAAAGAGAAAGCCGCATTTTGTATCAAAAAAAGGAAAATTTTCTGATGAGTTCTCTACGGAGCATACCGGGTGTTAAGCCAGTTTAAATAGCATTCTCAGTTCCAGTTTGTAACCCTAGTTAAAAGTATATCTATATATAAAATCTTCAAATTTTCAATTTTGCAAACATCTCCGCATATAATTGAATATGTCAATATATAAATCAGTAGAAATATATAAATTTAATTGTAGCATCCAACAATGCATACAAAAATATACCATTGAATATATCAATATATTAATATATCAATAAAACATACAAGATGGTACTTACATGTATGATAACCAGGAGCTCCGATAAAACGCGTCTGATAGGGACAGTGGGAATCCCGTTAATCATCATCATCATCATCATCATCATCATCATTATCATCATCATCATCATCATCATCATCATCATCACCATTATCATCATCATCATCATCACCATCATCATCATCGTCGTCGTTGTCGTGATCGTCGTGATCGTCGTGATCGTCATCATCGGCATCATCGCCATCATCATCATCGCCATCATCATCATCGTCATCATCGTCGTCGTCGTCGTCGTCATTGTCATCGTCATCATCATCATCGTCATCATCATCATTATCATCATCAGCAGAAGCATCACCACCACCACCAAAGCACTCTTATTCGGTTATATGCAACAGACTCTCGTAAAACCATTTTAAGGAGCATTCTTAGCTTCTATTGGCTTTAGGTTTGGAGCGAAGCCTGTATGATGGTCTAAAAAATAGTTGGGTTTAGAGTAGAGCATTTCAATTTATCCGAAAAACGATTCGGTATAAAGCAAACCGTTTCTGTCAGAATAAAAATGGGTTCGTTCCTGAGCTAACCCTCGTAAAATTGGTTTAAAGAGCATTCTCAGCTCTGGTTTGGACCCTTGCTTTCGGTTTGGAGCCGAGTCTTCATATTGGTCCGAGAAATAATTGGGTTTATAGTAGAGCAGTTCGATTTATCCGAAAAACGATTTGGTATGGAGCAAACCGTTTTTGTCAATATAAAAATGGGGTCGTTCCTGAGCGAATCCTTGTAAAAACCGGTTTAAGGAGTATTCGTCGAGCAATCATCGAGTCATACACCAAATCAATCGTCAAACCAAAATCCAAACAGACGAAATATGATTATGTAATGTCAAATGAGGCAGCTGGGAACTTGACAAAAATCTTAACTGTTGTACCAAATGATAATCGAATTGGCAGGATGACCACTAGTATGATTGTTGTCAATGATGATCATATAAAAGAAAAGGCTATCATGCATACTATGATGAATATTATGACTGATGTTGGTAAACAAATGAACGCTAATGACAGTGTTGCTATAACTAGGGTGTTACTAACTGCCAGTACCACTGCGACAATAACTACCACAAACTCAAGCAACGGATAAGTCTGCATTCAAGACTATCCTTGATAAAATTTTATGTGGACACGATAAAGTTCCAATGACCATTAATCTACAGAAAATATTGACTGTATCATACAAAAACTCATCGACGACTCAAACAATCAGTCGTAATAAGACAACAACTTGGCTGGATGTTATTTGACTATTCAAGTGCGAATACTCAACCACGTTAGAAGCTAGAGATGAATTAGAAGAATCCAGAATTACCAAATATCACCACGATCGTTGTCCAAAAACTTCATCGAGAATACTTTGTGACAAAGAGCTCAGTCCTAAAAAAATATCTGAGTAGTAAAGAGAAAACTAAATGGAATGGAGTAAGGTATCCAGCTGAGGATCCATCCTCTGACTTCGTAAAGGAAACTCCAAAGACCAGACTCAGAGACTAAAAAGTAGAAAAAAAAATGGAGAATGCATACATGCCGACGAAATTTTAGCTACAACAACAACAAAAACAGCAACTTATAGGCCATTCGTACATCGGGGATGTCAGACAAACCAAACAGTAATATGATAAAGAAGACGGCCAACAGCATTAATCTTTGTGGTCTCTGATCAAGACCACCATTATCATATACTTCAATAAAGACATTGCGTTCTAGTTTAGATAAGGCCTTCTGCCAACATTTAAAAAAAAGAGCTTTCTTTGCTTTATTTTATTTAATATGTAGTAATATTAATATCACACAATCATGTAAATCTCAATTGTAAAGTGTGGTCAGTTAAATTTAACTATATCCTATTCGATAACACCAGTTCCTTTCATGAATTCCATCGCTTACATCAATGAGGAAATAAGGTTACCCATATGATAAGGTAGCAAAGGGAACCGATGACATCGGGGTAACAGACTGAGGTGTCTCCTCCCCTTTCCATCCCTTGTCTCTCTCTCTCGCCGTAAGTAGCGCCATACGTACTTTTTTTGTTCCTCTTAAAACTTGTCTTAAACACAATTATTTTTTTCGTCGTACGAATTTTACTCTGTTACAAGTTAAGCTGCTTTTCCCCTTACAACAACTAAAACTTAGAAGCAACTCGAAGTGCATTTATTAAGTTGCTTATCCACTTATAAATATACAACTTGCACCAAATTTAAAATTTAAGATTCGTTTTAATTAAGCTGTTTTTCTAATCTTGGAGGTCACTATGTCCAATCAATGTGGTTGCTGTTTTAAAAACTTTACTACTGCATCTAAGCCTCAGCTTTGTGGTTGCTGTGGGAAGTCTAATCACAGCTCTTGTACTAAACTGCTCATAGTCAGAGATAATAATGATCAACAAATGAAGGTAACTTTTTCATAGCAGCTGCAAATCCTGATTGCAATCGATCACGTTCTAGTTCTGTGGGTTCTATAAGTGATGTCTCAGCTTCTCTGTTCGTGTGGCGTACTCTAACTCCGATACTACCAACGCTACAAACAAATGAACTTTTGTCTTCTATTTTGAAGAAGATGGAGAAGTTAGATCAGCTTGATGCTATGGATACCAAAATTAACAATATTAGCTCTCAACTATCAACACTGGATGGAATATCTACAAATTTGGAGACACGAGTGGATGGTATTGCTGTAGCACGTGAGAAACGTTGTGGAGCAACTGAGGCAAGACTTGACAAGGTTTGTTGGAATTATCAGGAGCTTAAGGTGGAGGTGGAGGAATCTCTTTCTGTTGTACCTGATCAGGCATTATCTGACCCTATGGCTACTAAATTACAGGAATCAGACAAACTTAATGAATCTTTACGGCAACAGTGTGATGTTTTAGCGGCTAGTCAACAGCGCCTTGAGCGTGCATTAGACCTGCTGTTTGGAGGCTTGGTTTCTAATGAATTCAATGATCCGAAGAGCGGTGTCTTTGCTGTATTGGCTTCTCTGAACTCTGGTTTGCTCTCAATGACATTGTTTTGGTTCGACCTTTGTCGCGACCTGGTACAGCTCGTAGTACTGATGATAGTACTGCTCCTTCTGCAATAGCACCTCAAGGTGATCCTCTACTGCTTACGACGCTGTTGCTCGTCACCATAAAGAGTGCCTCGTTGGCGCGATCTGTTATCGGCGCAAAGATTAAGATGGGTAAGTTTACATACCTCAAAGATCGAGAATGACTCTCTGCATGGAATTATATCTGTGGACACACTTACTCCTTCCTTGATCAACATCAATAAATATCTGCCGCACTTATTGCACCACCTGAAGTTGAGAGTGCTTAGGAAGGCCAAAGATAAGAGGTACAACTTCCTTACATTTGTACGTGATGGTAAGATCTTCGTCAGAAGAAAGAAGGAGGATACAGCCATTCGTATTGCATCGGATGAGGACTTGGATGCTTTTTTAGTGAAGCTCTCACTAGTAACAACGATGCAGCTACTTAACATCTGACACTGGGGTAAGCTCATTCTTTCTTCCTTCTCACTCTAACATACTTCTTCCTTGTAAAAATGCTATCTCATCGGTCATTCGTGATCATCTCACTTCTAAGGATGGTCTCAGAGTTTGTCATTTCAATGCCAACTCCATTAAAGCGTACATTGAGATGATTAGACTCTTTTTGGCTTCTCGCCCTTATTTCCACATAATAGCTGTTACTGAGACCAAACTGGGCCAGATAGTTTGTGATTCTTTGATTGCTCTTGATGGGTATGTGCTTCATAGACTGGATCGTAACACCAGGGAAGGTGGTGTTGCTTTATTTGTACACTTCTCTCTTACTTTTGTGCGTCTCTGTTTATCCTCTGGAAGCTGGAGTAGTAAACCTGGTTTACCTGAGTATCTCTTCTGTGAGGTCAACTCATCCGATTCGGCTTCACCTATTTTCGTTGGTGTTGTTTATAGACCACCTAACGCTCCATTTTTGACCAGCATTGACTTTATTCCTGATTTGACCACTCATATTCACAATTATAGTACTAAGGTGGTTTTGGGAGATTTCAACACTAATCTGTGTTATGAATCTGATGATTCTGTGTTCCTTAAAAGCCTTCTTAAGGAAAATCCACTTTTTTCTATGCCATATGGACCGACGCATCATACTTATTCCTCTGATACGTGGCTCGACTTATGCCTTGTTGATGCCAATGAATTACTGCTTGACTATTGGAAGACTGATATACCATTTATTGACGGACATAACTTTATTGCTGCGACTGTGAAGACGTCTCTCTCTAGGCCTATACTTAATGATTTTACTTATCGTGATTATAAAACGGTTGACGAAACTGCTCTTCTTGATTATTTTCGTTCGTTAAATTGTGAAACGTGTAGCGGTGACTCTTCTCTTTTGGCTCGCCTTGAATGTCTTTACACTCATCTTAATGAGGCTATCTCACGGTTTGTGCCTGTTAGGTGTGTTCGACAGAGCAAGAGTCATCGTCCGTGATTTACTTCTGAGCATCACCGCTTAATCTGTAAGAGAAATCGGCTTTACAGACGCTTCAAACGTACTAGACTGCGTGCTGATCTTCTATGTTATAGAGATGCTCGAGATCAGGCTCATTCATACATCGAATCATCTTAATTACTGTATTACCACGACAGACTATCTAAGATTACTGACACAAAACAGATCTGGAAAAAACTCAAGAATCTTGGCATATGTTCCAGTAGTAACTCTCGACATCCTTTTCCAGTGGATGATCTGAATCGATATTTTGATGGCGTTGCGTTTGATCCTCTGGTCCCCTCCATTTCTGATTACGTGAATACACTTGCTCTGGATGAACCACTTAAACCTATGTTTAAGTTTAATGCAGTTACTTTGGAGGAGGTATGGATGGCTGTTTGTCATGCAGCTTCACAAGCTAGAGGGTTTAATGCTGTTCCTCAATCCATCGTTCGTGCGGCACTTCCGATCATTGGGTCTTAATTGTGTTACATTTATAATGACTCATTGCGTGAGTCCTTATTTCCTTCGAGCTGGAAAATCTCGCTGGTTACTACCATCAACAAAATCTTCTCCTCAGGCTTTTGCTGACATTAGGCCAATTTCTTTATTATCTTTCATGTCGAAGGTTCTTGAACGTCTAGTCTATGATCAACTCTACTATTACTTGTCTACGTGACAGCTACTGGACCCTGATCAGACTGGATTTCGAACTGGACATAGTACCCAGACCGCACTACTGAAACTAACTGAGGACCTTCGACACAATATGGACAGACGCTACGTGACTATGCTGTTGTTATTTGACTTCAGCAAGGCATTTGATACGGTATGCCATGTCTCTCTGCTCAGAAAAATGTCTTCTCTTGACATCTTGCATTCAGATGTGCAATGGTTTGCGTCTTATCTCTCTAAGAAACAGTAGGCTGTTATTGACGCAGATGGTAATGCATCTGACTATGTAACATTAAATACTGGTGTTCCTCAGGGCTCCGTCCTTGGTCCACTGTTGTTTTCTATATACATCAATGATGTGGCTGCTGACTTTGGTAACGTTACGTTTTGGTTCTCTGTGTGGTCTAGACGTCAAAATTTTTTCCCTTTTTATTTATTTTGCTATTTTTTTGTTTTCTGGGCGATTAGCCAGTTTATTTGTTTTCTCTATTTTTTTTCTTATTATCGTGATTTAAAACTTAGTTGTTATTCTGCCCCTTCGTGTGAAATATTTTGTATGTAAAATAAACTCTAAATTCAATACTTGTTTAAGTTCCAGTTCAAAATCACATTCAAAATTATAAAGCTTCAATTTATCAATTTTATTTAAATTTTTAAAGAAAAGAATGAATTTTATTTACTTTTTTATTAATTTTTAATCAAGCACCCCAACGTGAAAGGCAAGGGGACTCACGTTAATCAAGCACCCCAACGTGAGAGGCAAGGGGACTCACATTAATCAAGCACCCTAACGTGAGAGGCAAGGGGACTCACGTTAATCAAGCACCCCAACATGAGAGGCAAGGGGACTCACGTTAATCAAACACCCCAACATGAGAGGCAAGGGGACTCACGTTAATCAGGCACCCCAAAGGGAACAGATTTTACTACGTCCATGTCGTTGTTCCTGGGTAATGCTAAAAGTAAATAAGAAAATTCAAAGTAAAATGTCCTTGAAGGGCATTGTCAAGGTCGTCCAGAGCGTCACCGCTGCATGCACCTTGATAAAGGTAATACAAGCTTCTGTGGTAAAAAAATTGAGAATTTCCTATGCCAAGAGGTTTCCGGACCTTATTCGAGGTTAAATGACCTTGTGTGACCATCAAGGTCATCCTTGACCCATGACTTGAGTACATGTTTGGACGTAAAATTTTTTGCTTTTTCGATTTCCGTTGTCAAAAATAGGGGTTCCCATTTGAAAAAACAAAGTTGACCTTGAAATAACCCTGAAAATCAAACCCAAGGTCAAATCCAAGGTCACTATTAAATTCCTTGACAAAAGTTACCTCTAGATTGACCTTGACCTTGTCAAAAATCGGTTCACCTAGAAAATTATTAAGGTGTTCCGGGACTTTTTGGACACCCTGTATGTTTAGTGTAAGTCTGTATTTTAGAGTTCATTCGACTTTAGATTCGCTGACTCAGGACATCGCATAGAACTACTTTCGGTTATTAACTTTATAGTAATGCAATTTAGAAATTTAAATTTTATATTTGAAAATGTTTAAATTAATTTCTTATTTAATTTAATCGCGTAGTTCCATGGGATGTCACACCTTCGCCCTCAAGACGATTGTCGTCCCGACAATCAAGTTTGCTAAACTTTGGATGTAAAGAAAAATCATATTTTATGTATATATTGATTTTACAATATTTTACAATTTTTTTTTTTTTTTGTAATCGTTAAATTTAAATTATATAAATCGGCTGGAATTAATTTTAATATTGTATTTGTTTCAGTAGAAAAGAAGAAGTAAAATTGAAGATGAGAAAATTTTAAAATAAATGTAGTAATTGCAAAAAAAATTTTCTTCTTTTTTTTTTTGTTTGTATAGGTCACTGAAAGAAATACACTATTAATTACAAGAAAATATAACATTCAATTATTTTATAATTATTTTGATTTTAGATTGTCGTTAATTTGTAAGGTTTTGGAATGAATATAGTATCGGTGCTTATAATATTACAAAACTTCATGTGAGTTAAACTAAAAAAAAAGAATATTGTTATAGTATATAAAATATTAAGTTTAATGTTTCAAGTTAATAATTTAAGTTCTTGAATGTTTATTTGAAATCTTCTTTGAAAAGTGATGGTGGAATCGTTACTTGGTTGCTTCCATTAAGGTCAGGCGTAGGTGATGTTTTGCAGTGGTAAATCAGCATCCAGGGAGGCTGCAGAGAAATACCGTTCTAGAGTTCGATTTTCATGAGGTGTGACCTCTGTGTTTCGATTGCACAGGTTAGAAAGTTCGGAGATTTCCAGTATCTGATGGTTGGAGTGGTTTTGTTGAAGAGGTTGTAAGGTCACGTAAGTAGTATGGCGATTTGATTCTGGTTGTTTTAAAGACCATTCTTGCAATTCTATACTATTTATTTTTCGATTGTGTTTAGTTCGTTGTTCACATTTCAAGGATTCACATTTCCAGATGAGAATGAATATTGCTGTTCCTATTATTAAGTTTGTAAAAAATCCTGTGGCTATGTATGTGTAAGTACGATTCCGTTCGTGGTGGCGTGTGGCTATTTCTTTAAATTTTGTTTCTATTTTCTTTAGTGAAATTATGTCGTTATTTTGTGTTAATTTCTTCAATTTAATAGAAGTTTCTGAATCTAATTCCTTGGATAGTGTGAAGAAGGTATTTGGTTGCTGATAGGATAATAAAGGAGGAATATCATAGGTAATGTTTGGGTTGTATAGGTAAGTTTCTTTTATTTTAATCGTGTTTACTCCGAACAAGTTAACATCTTTACTCTGCGCCGTACATTTACCATGTAGTGTAAGAATGCCGGTGCCATAAAGGCTGGTGGTGGTTTCAGGTTTTCCTTCGCAAGAAATTCGAAGGAGTGTTGCTTCTAGAGTCGAATAGAGCCACTCGTCGGTAGATTTTAATTTGATCCAATAAGGCATGTGATTGATGGTTAGGATTAAGTCACATGTTTTTAAGGATTGGGTTGTTGGTTGAGAGTGTAGTAGATATTCACAAGTTGGGGTGTTAGAAGGTGAAGATATGGGTATATCAGGAAAAAATAGGAGTGTTTTCTTATTTGTGAGGCAGCTTTGGAAATAGGTGTTATCTGCTAAAAAGTATTTTTGAAGATCTGATGTGGTCAGTAAATTTGAAAATTTTGGTTTTATATAGGCGTAACCAGTGAGATTTTTATAAATCTCTTTAGGGATTGGTAGAGTATGTATTTTGTAATTGAAAAATTTTGTACTATCTATAAGGGGAAAGTCTATAATAACATTTATTCTGCCTTGTATTAGGAATACGTTAGTTTGTGAAAGGGTTAATAATTGTTCGAGGGTTATTCTGGATTGGTCTATAGGTAGAACATGGTCTTTGTTATGTTTATTTATTTCGGTTAGTAGATTTCGAAATTGTGTGTGGGTTAGTAGTAAGGGATGTAAATGTCCACGGGAAGTGGTTTCTATTGCGTTAAGTAAGGTTTTAAGTGATTCTATATGGAGATTGAGGGATTGTTCGAACTGAATTGACCATATTATAGTGGTCTGTGCTGCGAGAGTGCGATTTTCGGAAGTCTGTACTTTCTGTGTGGTATTTAGTAGTTGTATAAGGCCATCGTGTAATTCAGATAGTTTCGTCTTGGTTTTATTTAATTCTTCATGAATGTTATTTACATTGGAGCCAATTATATGTGTCTGGTTGGCTGCTAAGGTCGCGATTGTTTCTTGCTTTTCGTATAAAGCATTTATCTGTTGGTTGATTTCTTCTCTACCGTCCGCATCCATGGTGCCAAATAGTTTTTTACTTGTCCAGCCTATGAATTCTAATAGTGCTCCTCGTTTGGTTAATGTGCGTGGTAAATTTCCCTCTTTTATGTGTTTTGGAGTGGTAGGGGTGAGTATATTAAAAAGTTTTTTTGAGTGAGTTTCGAGGAGGTTAAGTTTATTTTTAAGATTTTCGTAAGGTATGAGATTGCAGTTGTTATTAAATATACGAAGGCATTGGTCATAAGTCTTCTGAAGTTGTTCTCTTTTCCACGCTATGGGATCATGTATGTTTCGGCAGTCTAGCGTTATTGTTATTCTACAGTGACTGCGTACAAGGTTTACTTCACCAAGTAGTTCATAATAAATACCTGGATTGTTAAATAGTGGTGTAATGCGGTATGAGTCTTCTGCTGTTGTTTGTGACATTGTTAGGATAACAAGTGCCGTGACGAAAACGCTAAGAGAAGGCATGGTACTTGTTTTATTTTTTTTTTTCTTTCCTTACCTGTAACAATGTGATAATAGTATGATAATTTCATATTAGATTGACTTGATGTTGTTAGTAATTAGCTATATGCTCTCTTAACTTTATCCATATGTTTTATTAGTTGTTTGCCATTAGCTGATTCTCTAACTACGTTATTATTTTTGTGAATTTCGTGCACTATAAACTTTCCATTATAGAATTTATCAAGTTTGCCTTTTCGAGGCTCCTTAAGGACGTATACTTCCGTACTGATTTCTAGGTTTTGGGGACGAGCCTTTTTATCGTATTGTTTCTTGCTTTTATACTTTGATTTTATTAAATTGGTTCTTGCTGTTTCTCGAAGATCATGCAAGCATTTTATTAGATCACAGATATAAGAGTTATATGTTTCTGGTCCGAATTTGTCTGGCGTTGTTGATGGTACTCGTGCGACGCTACCAAAAACGAGTTTGAATGGAGTAAATTTTGTTGAGGTATGAACTGAAGTGTTATATTTAAACATAGCAAAGGGGATTATTTTATCCCAGTCTTGTTTAGCTGAGGCTCGGGTACGGATATAATCAACAAGCATAGCATGACTGCGTTCTAGTGAGCCATTGGAGGCAGGATGAAAGCTAGTAGTATTTTTCAGATCGAATCCAAAAAGTTTTGATAGCTCTTGCAGTAATTGGCTTTTAAAGCTTTTATGGTTGTCTGACAATATTATTCTTGGAACGCCAAATTGTGCTATAAAATATCTAGTTAAAGCGTCTGCTATAGTTATTGCTGTTAAATTAGGTTTCGGGGCAGCGATGCAGTATTTACTAAATACACATTGCATCGTTAGTACGTGTTTGTTTCCACTAGTTGTGATGGGGAGTGGTCTTACTGTGTCTATGGCTATTTTGTAAAATGGTTCCTTAGGGCTGTCTGTTATAATCATAGGTTCTATAGTTCGGATTCTGGTAAGATTTGTTCTTGACAAGTAGTACATCTTCTCACAAAATCTTCTATTTCGTCTCTCATTCCATTCCAATAATATCGTTCCCTTATCCTTCGATAAGTTTTTCCCATACCCCTATGTCCTCAAAATATACTAGTGTGCAGAATATTTAAGATTTTTTGTCTGTGTTCGGGCGGCACAATTTTACATGAACCGATGCATGTTGTTACGGTAATTTTTAAATGCTGGAGATGCGTCATAACGTATTTTAAGATTTCATTAGTCGGTATATGGTCGGTTATTTCTCTCTTTCTTGCTATTCGTAAGGAATTGATTTGTTTTTCTACTATCATTTCGCGCAAAGTTTCGAAACAATTATCTAAGTCAGAGGGCTTAATCTTGCTTTTATTATTTTCAGTGATGACTAAGCTAAATATATAACGTTTGCGAATTTTTGTAACTATTACTTTTCCTACTAATGGTCGTGTTTGTATAAGGTCATTCCTTTTTATAGCTTGTGTATCATATAATAATTTATTATTTTCAGAAGACATTTGCAGGTCTGCTGAGACAAATTATGTATTAAATTATCTTTTATGTAGGTTAGACACTCACGAGAGACAAGGATTTTTATGTTTTTATCAATATCGTAATAAGGATGCAACGAGCTATGCGACCTTGATTTTAGTACATTGTTTGGTTGGTTATACGTCGTGTCTGTTTCATTGATTATCTCGTTAGGTAATTTGTTGGGACGGTTGATTTTCTGGTCAGGTATTATTTCAGATATATTTCTTTTTGCTAAGAAGGGAGTTTGTCTCAATGATTTTTTTGGAGAAGGTTCTCCCTTCTCTGTATCTGATTCTTCTTCGCTAGATTCTTGTTGAATGGTGAATAGCTTATGCCATTCCGAAGGCGTTTTTAAATATGATAAAAAGGAGGTTGAACGAGCTTTGATCCCTTTAGTATAATTATTTTTCGCTTGTGTGGAATTATTAAATGATTGCAAACTTTGCGAGTCATGGTTTTGAATAACTTCCTTTTGCTGTATTTTGTTAGTTATATGTTTAGGTAAAGGTTGTATTTTCCTTATTGGAGTTGTATGTTGGTCTAATATATAATCAGTTGTTTCACGTTCTTCATCGCTGTCGGCTTGATTAATAGTCGAAAGTTGATGTATATTGGTTGGTATGTAATAATGATGAGTAAAAGGAGTTGAGCGTCCTTTTGGACCTCTTATTGGTGATTTTTGAGTCAAGGTTGAGAGGGTTTTGTATGCTGGCAAGGGCGTAGCCTTTTCTAATATAGACTCATTTATCCATGTTGTTAGTAAGTCCTGTGGAATTCCATTCCCTTTATTGCTGTTACTTGGGGAATACGGAAGTGATTTAATTTCTCGTGTATCGGGAAAGACGTTTCCTTGTCCGCCTTCCCAGTTGAGGGAATTTTCCTCGGTAGATTCTTTAAGATTAGTCTCTTCACCTTCCCCCTCAAGTCCTTCGTCAAAATTTCTAAGATGTGAATTCATCGAAAAATAGGAATCCTTTAATTCATCTAAAAATTTTTTTGTTTCTTCTGGTTTGAAAGCAGTTGCTTCTAATTCATTGTCTATGTTGATGGAATTTTCTTGATGTAAATCTGTGGTGAGTGACTTCCTGATTGTAGATTGGAAACAAGGATTTAGTATTTCATCCTCAAACGAGGAGGATGAGGTGTCTATTGAATGTTGAGCAATTACTGTCTTCGTTGGCAGACAATTTAAAGAAGCCGTGGATTCGGCTTGTTCAGAATTAATTACGCTAGTTTCTTTATTAGTTTCTCTTGGATTTTCTTCTTCTTGTTCAGTTTCTGAATCTGTTTCTGTGTTAGAAGGTTCAGTTTCATTTACTAAAAGCGATGGCATAATTGACCGGTCCTTTAATGGTATGGGTATTATTTCAGATTCCGTGTTAGGTTCGTATTCTGTCTCAGAACATTCAGTGGTGACATTTTTACTGTCAGTACTGCTAGGTTTTTCCATGACTGTGTCAGTTGGTTCCACATTAGTCGAAGGGCTAATTTGTTTTCTAAACCTTACTCTCTTAGCTATAGTACTACCATCTAAATTAGCCTGGTTGCTAATGAATCCTGATGGTGGTAATAAAGGTGCATTTTTGCTTCCCTTTTTACGGTCTCTACTTGGTTTTGTTTCTTCTTGGTTAGAGTTATCTGTTTTTGCAGCTGTAACGGCTTGTCTAGCTAACGATGTTTTCGTAGGTTTCGGTGTTGTGGCTCGAAGTGGGTAAGCCATGACGACTTTTGGATCTGGTATAGATTCCTTGTCTGTTATGGATTCATAGTCAGATGTATCGTCATCTATGGTTACATCAACAGGGTTTCTAGAGAGTGCATCGGCGTTAGTATTTAGACGGCCAGGTTTGTATTTAAAAATATATTGGTAGCCTCTAAGTCTGGCTCTCCATCTATTAAGTCTACTCATTGGGTCCTTAATGCTTTCGATGCAAGTTAAGGGTTCATGATCTCCGTAAACCGTAAAATGTCGACCGTATAGATTGTGTTTAAAGTATAAAATTGCGGCTATGACCGCCAAGCATTCTTTTTCCGTGGTAGAGTAATTTCGTCCGCTTTTATTGAGCGAGCGTGACATATATGCCACAGGTCGTTCATTTCCTGGCTCGCCTTGACTTAAGACAGCTCTTATCGCATAATCAGATGCATCGACAGTTAGGATAAATGGATTATTAAAATTGGCATTTATCAGAATTGGGGCTTCGCATAACGCTTTCCTTAAAATGTTAAAACTCTTTTGCTGTTCCTTGTTCCATTCAAATTTATTTCCTTTCTTTAATAATATGTTTAAAGGCTTTGCTTTTAGTGCGAAGTTTTTGATAAATCGACGGTAATAACCGGCTGGACCTAAAAATTGTCAAACGTTTGTTATAGTCTTAGGTTTGGGGAAATTCTTGACAGCAGCAATTTTTCCTGGATCTGGTCTTATGCCATAACCTCCTATTTGATGGCCTAAATATGTTACTTCTGATTTTAGGAATTCACATTTGTCAATTTGCAACCTGAGTCCTGCATTTGATAATCTGTTAAAGATTTTTAATATTTTTTTCTTATGTTCTTCCAAGTCTTTAGCATAAACAATTATGTCATCGAGGTAGACGAAAATTTCTGTTCCTTGTAGCCCGAACATAACTTGATGAAGGAGCCTTTGGAAGGTTGGAGGTGCGTTAGATAATCCAAAAGGCATAACGGTGAATTCATAGTGCCAATAGGGAGTAGTGAAGGCTGCTTTTTTTCTATCTTCCGGACAAACTTCTACCTGATGAAATCCATTGGCCAAGTCAAAGACGGAGAAATATTTCGCTCCTCCGAGTTTCTCTAATATTTCATTGATGTTAGGTAAAGGGTACGCATCTGGTATAGTTTTCTCATTCAGTTTTCGGTAGTCTATCACCAAGCGATAACGTTTGTTTCCCTGTGAATCTGGTTTCTTTGGAACTATTCAGAGAGAAGAATTATAAGGAGATTCAGAATGTTGTATGCCACCATCTTGGAAGAGTTTAGTTATTTGCTTCCTTACTTCTTCGTGTAATGCAGGAGGATAACGATAAGGCTTTGTATAGACTGGTACGTCATCTTCGGTGTTAATTCTGTGT
The DNA here is from genome assembly GCA_017163975.1 of Anastatus disparis. NCBI lineage: Eukaryota > Metazoa > Arthropoda > Insecta > Hymenoptera > Eupelmidae > Anastatus > Anastatus disparis. The sequence goes on from JAFFSR010000327.1 coordinate 1,436,734, forward strand.
TGTATATAGGTGGTACGTGAGGGTTTGTCTCCTGGGAGATAAAATAAATGGGGAAAAAGGTCTATGATTTCTCGCATTTGCGCTAGTTCATCTTGATTATGATGTTCGCGAGTCATTTTATTCATAATGAATTCTACTCTATCATTCTTTAGATTTTCGTTTGGTACTTCTTCGTCTGAATCGAAGAAATCTTCGGATTCGTCAAACTCAAATGGCACTAAATTCTGAGGCGGTATTTCAATTTCTACCTCATCTTCGCGGGTGTTAATGGCCATTATGTAACAGGATCTTGATTTGTTTTTCACTATCGCTTCTCCTAAGAATATCCCAGGAACGGTGTTGACCCTAGGTAAATAAGCGTCACCACTTATAGATTGTTTAGTGGTTGGCACCTTTAGTGCTACTTTACTGCGTGGTAGTAAGCGATGCACGATATTGCAGCCAATTTTCTTGACATTAGGATTAATTTTTCTTGCTGGTTTGTGAGGTGAGTCGTCTTCAGCGGAAAAAAGGTAGTTGTTCAAAGGCGTTGAATTTTCTTTTTTTATCATTGTGAGAGTGTTCATCATTACAAGCGTAAGAATCTTGCGCATTTTCTGTATCTTTTCCTACTTGTATAGTTTCATTTAGATCTAGTCCTTGCTCATTATCAAATTCAGTAGTTTCCCTTTCCAAGAAGGGAATAGGATGTATCGGCCTTTTAGCTATTATAAGAGTCTTTAGATCGTAGCAGACTCGTGCTTTCTCTTGATCGAAATAAGGTGATCCTAGTATAGCATTTTGTGCTAAGGGCGTTGTAGACGGCAACACATGAAATGTATGAATAGAACCTAAGATCTCCATTTCTATTGTACCTACTGTGTTAATTGGTAACGTAGATATACCTGTTACCGTTATAGTTTCACTGGTATTAATGAGGGTGTTGCCTTTTAGGGCGCTTCTTCTCACAGCATTAATATCAGCAGCTGTATCTAATATAAATATTCCTATTTCTCTTTTTAATGTTGGAACATTTAATCGAACTGTTGGACAGGCTCCTTTGCTTCGTGCGCAACTGATTCTTCTGCTTGTATATATAGGATTTGTGGGGGGCGTATTGACTGGGAATTGCTCGTCGGTATGCCCTCCCGGCGAGCACCCTGATAGTTTAAATGATTGTTACTCGTTGTAGCATTCGTTGGAAATGATGGAACCGGTTTAGAATTATTGTTGATATTATCACGGTTGTTGTTTTGCGACGGGTAATAAAGTTGTTTATTTTCTAGGTTATGGTCTCGAACTTTACCAACGTTTGGGCCGAAACTTTGCTGAAGTTCTGGTGGCCCTGGATAATATGGATTCGGATGAGGCGGGTAATAAGGATACATAGGATAGAATTGAGGAGGATATATAGGAAATGGTTGGTTTTGGGAAGCAAATGGATTTTGAAAGTTTGATTGATTATAGGTAGTTGTGGGCGTTTGTGAACGCGGATTTTTCAAAATACTTATAGATACATTCGTCTCTATTCTTGATTGGCTTGGTCCGTAACTTAATTGAGGAGGAGCCATTATACGACCATTTTCTATAGTAGTATGTGGGAAAATGGTATCATTACGATCGTAATGATAAGGCATATCACGGTTAAATATTTCTGGATCGTGTTTATTTATAAATTTAGCATTCTTCTTTGTCTCGTCTATCTGATGCATTAATCTTATATGCGGGCGGTTGTTGCTTGTGGTTGTTAAATATTTCTCAAAATTCTTGGCAACTTCGAGAGCATCGTCCAGATTTTGTGGATTTGCAATTATAACTGAAGTTCTCCATTTATCAGGTAATCCTTTGGTCTTCACTTAAATGATCTCTGACAGCTGCTTGGGCTAAGTTTACTAAATGGGACAAGCGTTCGTGATATTCACGTACGTTTTCGTTTTGTCCCATACATGCGTTGGCTAAGGCTTGAATATAATATCCATAAGACCGACATGGCGCAAATCTGGTTTTTAGATGGTTTTTTAATTGTTCTATATTATTAAAGGTTAAATTCGTTACTGAATTCCGAGCTTTTCCTTTCAATTTTGAAATTACTGATCGCAAAAATAAACGTTCTTGGGCTTCAGGAACAAGCTGACGTCCATTTTCTACATCTTGAATAAAATCTTTGAAGGGTGGGTTAGTACCGTCGAAATACGGAATATGAATAGTCGCCGCTTGCAAGGTAAAACTAGTGGCAAGAGTTGTCAATGCATTATGTGGGATTCGGCGCGCGGACCTTGAGTCGAACGGTTGTCTCGCCGGCTCTTTTTCTTTCCTATCCCTATCTCTCTTTTTTCCGTTTTTCGCTATTCGCTTCAGGGTTGGCGGGCGGAATCCACCCTGCTCCGTGTGTTTTTCGGAGTTCTTAGTTCTTAGTTTCTTTTTTATTAGTTCTGTGCTCGCTGTGGTTTTTTTGCCATAGCATAAGTTCTTGTTTCTTTTTTTCCCGCGCTCGCAAGTTTTTCGTTGTCTTTGTTAAGACTACGGCTACAAGATCGTTATGGCAGTTTGTCATGGCCTGGTTTTCACTCGAGCCTAACAAAAGGAAAATTTTATTTTTTGTTTTTTTTCTGTGTTCGTGACTCCTCCGTTGCCCACGTGTGGTCAACGTTGAGAAGAGCTTTGCTCGAGTTTTTCCCTGCTAACATTTGTGGGGATTATTGCTCCAAGATCGCTACGGCTGTTTGCCTTAGCTTGGAAATTTTCTACAAGTTTAACCTTTTGGCTCGTGGCGGATTTTTTATCCCGGTGTCTCGTTTGTTGGCTCTTCTCCGCTGCAAGTGCGGTGCTGCATTGAGGGGACGTTTTTGTGGTTGCCCTTCCGTTTGTTTATTTGCGGTGCGGCGACTGGGGTTGCCTTGTGGACGCTTCGCCGGGTAATTTTCAATTATAAACATAGTTTATCAAACATCTTTTACCGCCATTTCCATCATACGTTTGTTCGAGCCTAAAGAAAAATTCTTACATCATATTTATGGATCTGGACCTTTCACACATGCAGGGAGGACTCTTGAGGGATTTCCTTCACATTTTATCTGCAGCATTGCTGTATAAGCGACGTAGACATCTTAGTTTTTTTATAATGTGTGTGATGAGCGACGTAAGCATGCATTACTTCTCGGGGATGACGAGAGGTGAATTTTTTCAAGTTTTTGTGGAAAGTGTACAGTAATTTTATTGTGAAAACTATGAATCGTGTCCTAACGTTTCTTTTTTCAAATAAGTGTAATCGGTTTATTTAGGGTCATTTATTAATGTCCCAGTGGTTATTTACTCCCAGGATATAATATATTACATGTGTGGCACCGACCAGAAGTTCGAATTTAAATCTCTTATAACGGTCTTTGACCGAACTGACATTGGCTGGTTTTCGAGGAATTCGGTGTCATCGGGAGTGTGGCGTATATTTGTAAAGTGTTTATTTACTCCCAGGACATAATATATTTTATGCGTGGCATCGATCAAAAGTTCGAATTTAAATCTTTTACAACGATTATTGACCGGACCGACATTAACCGGTTTTCTCGGAATTCGGTATAATCGGGAGTGTGGTGTGTGTTTGTAAACAAACTTTTCGCGGGAATTTTACCGGAATACACGCTTGACTTTTATTCAATATAGACGCTCAATGCGTGGGAGGTGATGGTGTAGTGTGCTCTGAGTGACGTGAATCCATTGGTTCTTTGACCCGAAGTGCCTTGCATTAGACTCATCTAGGTGTGATAGACTTTGAAGCATGTTCGGTGTTCGGGATTGTACAGTGACTCACTATATCATATTATTGACAATTTAATTCCTGTTCGCGCTAGTTTGTTTAACAGACGTTTTATCTTTTTTTCTTTGCTTTTTTCGAATTGTGACCACTGTCTGCGACGGGGTTGTTTTGTGTTTGACGGTGTTCTTGTCCGGTAATGGCGCGGATGTGACGTGCTGAGTATGTTTGACTCGGACCGTCATTGCCGCATCTCGCTTTTTCTATCGTCAAGAACGGAATCAAGATTTCATTAGACTATATTTTTGGACGAGTTGCCCTTTTCCACCGTTGCGCGGGTCGTTGATACGATATTTCCGGAGAGATGCTCCAATGATGATGAAGGAGAGATAGATGTTCTTTCCTCCAGGACAGTTGTGGAGACCCCTGCCGGAATGAGGACTGGGTAATAAAAGATTCTTATATTTCATACCCACCTGAGATGCGTATAGATCCACTGAGGAATGGTAATGGGTACATGCCAGAAAACGGCTTAACCAATAAAAGGATACAAAAAAAAAAAAAAAAAAAATGCATTATGTGAGTCATTTAAGTGTTCTAATATTTGCATACTTCTTTCGGCCTCTCGAGCCTCTAATGCTGTTAATCGTCTCGCTCGTTCATCAGCGTTCTCTATTTGCGATATTTCTTGTCTAGTTGTCATGGCTATTATCTCTGTCTCTTTATTCTTTATTAATTATATTGAGTCAAATTTTATTTATTATATAGTTAAACGTGTGTAAGAAAATAAGTAAATTTTTATATTATAAATTATATTAATCAATCATATAACCTTTATGTAGATAATTCATATAACATACTGTATTTAATAATTTATAAGTATATAACTGAATTAATTAGTGATTTGTTTAAATGGTATTAAGTTGAAATTTTATCTAATATTTTAGGCGTATTATTATGGTAAATTTCAAATGGGATTGTTAAAAACATTAAATTTTATCGTTAATTAATAATTGAATTATTATTAAATTTATTATTATATAGAAAACAAACAAATATACCAGTAAATGAATACTTCGTTTTAACTGAACTAAGTAATTTTAAATAAGGAATTGGTTAAATCATTAAAGTTTAATAAAAGGCTAATAAGAAATAATACAACATAAATCAATATTTCCCATGAATAATCTAAAAATAAATAAAAAATAAAACTTATAAAAGGATTATCTTAAATAAATGAAGCGTGTAGCTGCAAAGGTGGCTATCTCCATTTTTTCCGAATTCATTTTTATTGCATTTTCGTATACAGAACATTAAAATTTATCATGAAAAAATCATATGGGACCAAAATATAGGTATAGTCTTTTTTTATGAAATGAAAAAAATATGGTGTATTGCAAAATACACTGACTTTTAAGTATAAGTACAGCAGAAAATGTTATTTCTTGAAAAAAATTTTTTTGGAGATAACTACTTTTGCAACTATACGCTTCAAATATACATACATACATATATATATATATATATATATATATACATTATAAGTAAGACAAGAAGGTAGGAGAATATAATGAACAGAAATCACTATACTCTATAACACTATATAACTATATAACACTATAACTAGCTAGATTTTTATTTTATTAAGCTAAAAAAAATTATTCTTTTTAATATGAATTTAAATATAAGGGTGTGTCTTTAAGATTAACTTTGTCGAATTAAATATAATTATTTTACTTTTTCTTACTTATATTAGATATATTAGTATAAATTATTGTTTATTATTATAAAATATTTGTTTATTAAAGTTTGATACGAATTATTAACAAAACTTTTATTTAATACGTTAAATGAACTTGATGTATCTGGTGAGCAGCGAAATGCTGAATTTGCGAAAACTGATTTTGCACTTTCAATGACCGAGTTCATTTAACCTTGAATGTCGCATTTCAGCAGTTTATAATATTGGAAGTATAATTTTTCTATAACTGAGTTGTATTATATGTTATATTAGTTTTACAATTTTTATTAAGATGATTAAAGTAGGTTGAGAATTTTATAAGGAAAATTAGGTTAAAGTACAAAAAAAAGGTTATAGTTTTGATGAAAATGAACACCTTTTATAATTTATTGGCGTTAAAATTTATTATAATTATAAATACTTATCTATATATATAAAAGAGATTAGATGAATTCTTAAAATTCCTTAAGGTTTATTTGTAAATTGCAACCCTTTTTATAAAAATACTTATATTTATGAAATTAAATAAGTACTAAAGCTAAAATTTTAATTTGTATAATAAAAACCTTCAAAAAATTTTTTAATGAAAATATCAATTTACGTCAAAATTTCCTTTTATTTAATGATTTTAACTATAATAATGAATTGATATTATTACTCAAGGTTCGAAATTGCAGGATAGTAATTTATCATATTCTAAAATCCTAATTATGATTACCACAATTTATTACTTTAGAGTATAATAATCTTGAAGTTATATTAATTGAATTAAAATGTAGTTTATCTATTTTAAAATTTTTGATTAACGAATATTATCTATGATTTACCCTTGTTTATATAAAAAAATACATTAGAGTTAGATATTAATTATTCAAGAGGAATTTTCTATATAGCATTGCACCCCTTACATTGAATACTTTTCCCCTTTTATTTATTCATTTTATATATTCATTTTCATATTTGTATTTTAGTTCATTTATTTCCTTTTATATTCTTTCATATTTCTTTGTTCATCGCAAAATTCGTGACCTCATTCTTAAGTACCATGTTGTAGCAAAAATTTTTTTCTTAAAAATGCTCTTGTATGTATTCATTATATGTAAAAAGATTCTCTTTTTTGTCCTTACAAAAATATCGAGCATTACCAATAGTTTTGAGTTTTTTTGTTTGTAATAGAATTACAATATTGATTTTTTTTTTATTTTTATGTTGTAATACTCGAATTTACCACATACATGTTTAGTGGTGTACTTTAAACTTTGCCAATCATAGTGCATTTCATATATTTCCAAAATTGAGCGATAATTAGTTTTTCCCATATTTTAACTATTATTAAAGTTAGTTTTAAACAAGCAACTAGTGCCATTTTGGTGCAGTTTATAACTGAAACTAATAGCATATGTGAATCAAAATTTTTTATTAGATTTTTGGGTAATAACTGTCCTATTGAGTAATAATATTCCAAAGGCCTTTATTTAATTTTGTTTTGTTCTGTCTTTGTAACCTTGATTTAAGTTAGTTTTTAAAACGTAACAGCTGGTATTTCTATGAGATCCAAACGCGTTAAATAGTAAAATCAAACCCAATCTCTTAACAGCTATTCATTCAAAATTGTAACCATTGTTGTTAAAATTTTTTTTTTTTAAGCGTTCATATAATTAACTCACTGCAATAATAAGTAAATCAAAACTTTATTATCAACGAGCTTACTAAAATGGATAAGAATCCATTAAACACTTTTGAATTCCCGCATTTAAATGTACTAATGAAATGGCTGCAGCTAGACATTTTGCTAAGTTAGTATTTTTTACCTTTAAAAATTTTTTATCAACTTCGTATTTATGTATTGCAAATCAAAAATTTAGACTTGTATGGTTGCGCTTGGATATCTCTCAAACACCGCTGCCAGTTATCATTTCGTCTGCCAGATCAGTCTACATCAGTCATATTATTTTCTTTTTAAATTCTTTTAATTCTTATTATTTAGTTACACGTAAAAATGCTACTTCTTAAAAACTTTTTTTTTCTTTGCAAAAAACGCGTGTTAAGCCACCGTTCGGCCCATCGTATGTTATACTTGCACACTTTAAACTTAAATAATTCGATTTTGATACATGAATATTTTAGAAATTTTAAATGTGAATGTAATCCTTGTTAAAACGTTATGTTTTTATTCTCGATGAGAACATAAAAATTAATTTTCTGATAACATACCTTAAAACCTCAATTTCAACTGTCATGAATTTTTAGTTTTTATTGTCATGTTTCCTTTCGTTTTATTTTTCCTTTTGCTTTCGAAAGGTCTTTATTTTATAGGAATTAGAGACAGAGCAGAGTTATTGAATGTTTGTAAGAAATGCTTATGAATTTATTGTGGGGAAATTGTTAATGACAAGATCAAAGTTATACTTGTTATAATTGCTAAACACAACAACAACAAAAATCATTCCTTATTAAATGCGTTGAAATTTTATGTATCTATATGCTTCACTATCCTAAAATTATTTAATTATTTTAGGAAAAATAAAGTCATTTACCTATTTAACATTAAAGAGCAACTCTGCGCAAATTATTGCATTTCGCGGAAGATGTTAGTTAATACATGAACTATTCTTTATTTTGCAATAATTTCTATAGTTTTACTTTAAAGCCACGTATATGTTATTAAACAAAGTAAAGTAATGTGAATTTTCATTTATTTAAAAACAATTTTGATGCTATACCCCCGATTAGAATGTTTATAAATTTTAGTTAAGGGGAGACACAAATAAAACACACAAAAAATGAGGTTTTTTAGTTTTAACTTTTGATCCGTAGCACCTACAATGTTATCCATGCATAATGTTGTTCAAAATCATCTAAAGAATCTATAAAAAAATTTTCAGCTCAAAATATTAAAAACTGTGGAACTAGTTCCATTTTAACGACTGCTCGATTCAGTGATAAGTGAGGAAGCGTTAAAATGGAACTAGTCCCACAGTTTTTAATATTTCGAGCTGAAAATTTTTTTATAGATTCTTTAGATGATTTTGAACAACATTATGCATGGATAACATTGTAGGTGCTACGGATCAAAAGTTAAAACTAAAAAACCTCATTTTTTGTGTGTTTTACTTGTGTCTCCCCTTAAATATCAATTCATATTTATGTTGACACAAAGATTCGAAATGACTAAATGAACAATGTCTTTTAGATTATTTACATGTGCGTTGTAACAGATGTAGGACAACGGCGTTTTTCTATTCAGTTTTTCTTAAAATAATGTAAAACAAACAGATTTTAGTAGAATGAAAAGTTATAATTAATGTTGATTTTTGTTTGCAAAAAAAAAATTTTTTATTGAAAACGTAAATGTTTCATGTTACTACGTTGTTTTATTATTAATTTACTTGTATATAAATAAATTCGATTAATATGAATTTATTAACTTTTGTTCTTTTTTTTTTACTTTTTTTTTTAACAAAATGATTTTTGGTATGCTAAAAGTGATATTTATTTACAAGAAAAATATGGTAATTTAATAAAAGTAAAATTGTCATGAATTTATTTTTAATAACTTTCCATACGCTTATCAACATCGAACGATTTCTGTTAAATAACTTGAGTTAAAATATGTAATAAATTCAACATAAATGGAGTTGCCGTATTAAATAAAAATAAAAAAAAATAAAAATAATCAAAGAAATTATTTACTTTTACCAAAACTAGGATTTGTTTTACGATGAAGTTATTGAATGATGATATAATTTATTCTTATTAAATGCTAAATTGTTTCATTTCTTATTACACCGAGCAATAATCATATGGTTATCTAAAAGAAGTGACCGTTTGATATTTTAAAGTAAACTATACACCGGCTTGCGTAGGCATGCACGCTACATGACTTTGAAGAGCATACAGTGCCGCGTTATGATAAGGTTGTATTCTAGAATTCCGTTGGAGTGGTATCATGACGTCTTTATTAGGTATACGCGAGTGTTTTGCTGAGTTGCTGAGAAAAGATTTGAGTTTGATTCCTAAGCTACATAAGAGTTAAATTTCGCTTTTAGCTTTGATTACAAAGTATTAAATAGAGTAGGCTTCATCTATGCTGACGGCTATCAAATAATATCATTGTGACGGTTCCCCTATCAAAAAGAACCAGTTGGATATCCAGCTAGATATCCACCTGGATTCGATGGACATCCAGCTAGATCATCTACTTGGATTTCTGACAAGATATCCAGCTGGATATCCATCGAACCCAGCTGGATAATCCAGGTAGATATCCAGCTGGATCTTTTTGATAGGGAAACCGTCACAATGATATTATTTGATAACCGTCAGCGTATGTAAAATTTTAATGCGTTTTAAAATATTAAATTTCTAAGATTGTTGGTGCTGACTTATTTATTTTATTGTAAGTAAAGACGAAAGTTATAATTTTGATATCGCTCGCATCTGGTGGAAAATTTCGAGGCATGTTAGATATAGTTGATTCGAATTCTTTTTTATATTTATTTAATTATTTTAAATCGAATAAAAATTATTTAAGCATTAAAAAAAATTTTTGACTTTGGTCGATATTGAACCCACGACTCTTAGGACGCGAGACAAGCACGTATACCACTACGCCACCGAGTCACCTTACTCGAGAAATTTTAAAACTTGTATAATAGAAGTTTATAGAATGTATCACAATTTTCATAAATTATTTAGACATAAATAATTATTAAATGTAAATATATATATATATATATATATATATATATATATATATATATATATATATATCTTCCTATATTATATAGACGTAAGCCTCAAAAAATAGCATTCTTGCGCCCCCTTCCTCCCCTATTAAAAAAAAACACGTGTTTGTTGCACGGGAAAAAACACGTGTGAAATACACGTATTTTTTACACGTGTTTTTACATATAAAATTTGCGTGTTTTTTCACGCATATTTTCACGTGTTTTTTCACGTGTATTTTTCAGATGTATTTTCACATATCGTTTTATAGCTTTTCGAAGAGCTTCTACTGTCTGGCCTCTTATATCTGCGTCTCCCAAATTTGTGTAAGGGATGACGAAACTTAGAAAAACGCCACTTAGCGACTTAAAGTCAAACTTGACGTTATGTCGCTAGGTGGCGTTTTTCTAAATTTTGTCATCCCTTACACAAATTTGGGAGACGCAGATATAAGAGGCCGGACAGTAGAAGCTCTTCGAAAAGCTATAAAACGATATGTGAAAAATACACCTGAAAAATACACGTGAAAAAAACACGTGAAAAATATGCGAGAAAAAACACGCAAATTTTACATGTAAAAAATACGTGTATTTTACACGTGTTTTTTTCACGTGCAACAAACACGTGTTTTTTTTAAATAGGGCCCCCAGCCTCACATTTTTAAATTTTTTCAACGTAAATATAGGTTTTTTTCAGCCTCTGTGAGATGCCTTTTTTTTTGTACCCGAAATTTGTTATTGAAATTTTTTAAAATCATTTAAATGAATTTATAATTTATTAATTAATTTTTTTAAAATAATTTACCTAAGAAAAAAACGGACTTGGAGTGGAGTCGAACCTGGGTACCTCGAGACTGCAAAGCGTGAACGTTACCGACTGCGCCATTACGACATGTTACTTATAAAATTTCGAATCGTCTACATATGTTACACAACTATACTTTCAATTCGGTAGAAAATTTTGAGGTTGGAAATAAATTTATAGATCATCGACTCGACATTATTATTTGAAATAGTAAAATTTATTATATTCATAATAAAATTTAATATATGCATAATGAAATTTATTATATGCATAATAAAATTTATTATTTTTATAACATTAATTCCAACATAAGATATCAAATATTTTTACTCTGTCATAACAAATTTTATTATAGCATAATTTTTACTATGTAATATAACAATTTTTCTGATAAGATATAGTTTCATTTCTTAGGAGAGCGGTGGCGTAACGAGGAGCGCCGTGGCGTAACGGATAGAGCTCTTGCCTTCAACGCGGTGGGCACGGGTTCGAATCCTGGCCAGGCACCTCTGACTTTTTTTCGAAAGAAAATTAGTGTATGTGCTACCCATATCGCGACTCTTAAAAAATCCGACCTCATTGAGTATCGTTTGATTGTTGGTCACAAAAAGTGGCTGACCATCCATCGGTAGTCAAAGTTTTCGGTATGGTGGGTCTGACAGTTTAGCCTGATGTAATGTGTTAAACGGGTACCGAGCTGGACTCCCTCGACTTCACCATATAAAAAGGTTAATCATATAGAGGACAAAATCCTTTATATATTAATCTTTTTTCTTTAAAAAAAAAAAAAAAAAAATAGTTTCATTTCTTAAACGATTGTTGCCAACTTTATCAAATTTATAGTAATATTTGTTATAAATGTAATAAAAATCGTTATAATGCAGAAATGTCGCAGTTCTCCTATAAAATATAGGAATTTTTATTATTATCTATAACTAAAGTTATAATTTATTTTTCTCAGTGTACAAACTAAAATTTATCTTGCATTTAAGGCATTTTTATTGCATAAAATAATAATAATCCCTACTGAAAAAAACCAAATGATTAATCACTTGATTAATCACATGATTTTTCACTTGATTAATTACATGATTTTTCACCTGATAAATCACCTGATTTTATGACATGATTTTATAGGTGATTAATCACGTGAAAAATCATGTGATTAATCATATGAAAAATCATGTGTGAAAAATCATGTGATTAATCAAGTGAAAAATCATGTGATTAATCATATGAAAAATCATGTGATTAATCAAGTGAAATATCAAGTGATTAGTCAGATGAAAAATCAGGAGATGAATGAAATAGAAAATCAAGTGTCTAATTAGGTGATTAATCACTTAATTAATCATGTGATTACACAATTAATAAACTAATTAGTCATGTCATTAATCGGGTAACCAATGTACGTTACATGTGCTTTGTTCACGAAAACACTAACGACCTTCATCGTTAATTATCATCGCAATGATATCATAAATACAGCGACATCAAATAAAGTTGAAAAATAAAATTATTACATTACAAATATTTTCAGCAACACAAAAAAAATGTAGGTAGGTTACCCGATTAATGACATGAAGGTCGTTAGTGTTTTCGTGAACAAAGCACATGTAACGATGGATTCGTAATCTCGTCCTGGACGTTTATTAGTAGCACCAATGTACGTTACATGTGCTTTGTTCACGAAAACACTAACAACCTTCATCGTTAATTATCATCGCAATGATATCATAAATACAGCGACATCAAATAAAGTTGAAAAATAAAATTATTACATTACAAATATTTTCAGCAACACAAAAAAATGTAGGTAGGTTATCCGATTAATGACATGAAGGTCGTTAGTGTTTTCGTGAACAAAGCACATGTAACGATGGATTCGTAATCTCGTCCTGGACGTTTATTAGTAGCACCAATGTATGTTACATGTGCTTTGTTCACGAAAACACTAACGACCTTCATCGTTAATTATCATCGCAATGATATCATAAATACAGCGACATCAAATAAAGTTGAAAAATAAAATTATTACATTACAAATATTTTCAGCAACACAAAAAAAATGTAGGTAGGTTACCCGATTAATGACATGACTAATTAGTTTATTAATTGTGTAATCACATGATTAATTAAGTGATTAATCACCTAATTAGACACTTGATTTTCTATTTCATTCATCTCCTGATTTTTCATCCAACTAATCACTTGATATTTTACTTGATTTTTCACTTGATTTTTCACTTGATTAATCACATGATTTTTCACTTGATTAATCACATGATTTTTCACACATGATTTTTCATATGATTAATCACATGATTTTTCACGTGATTAATCACCTATAAAATCATGTCATAAAATCAGGTGATTTATCAGGTGAAAAATCATGTGATTAATCAAGTGAAAAATCATGTGATTAATCAAGTGATTAATCACTTGGTTTTTTTCAGTAGGGATGCTGATATTGGCATTAAAACTCGTGTCTTCTGCTAACTAAAAATACATTTGTTTATATTTATATATATATAATATATATATATGTAAACAACATGGCTGTTTGATATAGGATAAATATGCAGAAACCTATGGAGAATATTTAGTTTTAGTTGATTATTTTACTAATTAAAAATCCGATTGATGAAAATCCGATTTAAAATGGTATAACTTACAAATGTGCATATTATAGTCATTTCCGATTGCATTTTTTAAAATAAGTTAAATAATCAATTACAATTTAATATTCTCCATAGGTTTCTGCATATTTTTCCTACATTGAGCAGCCATTTTTTAGTTAGCAAAAAGCGCGAGTTGTAATGCCAATATAATTATTAAAAGTATGAGGTTATTTGAATAACTAAGTACACACATGTTTGTAAAAATAACAAACTCCGTGTGTCAATTCTACGAAAATTTTTGTGTTGATTTTAAAAGTACACAAAAATTTTCAACTTACAAAAATTTTTATGTTGATTTTACAAAGATGGTTGTAAAATTTTAACACGAAAATTTTTGTACAGAAAAAAATTTGACGAATTATACAAAATTTTTTACAGTGTAAAAATGAAACATTTTTTCTTTAATATAAAATTTTCTATCTTTCTTAGTTTATGAGATAATCATGATTGAAAAAATAGGTCTTTTTTTCGAAAAATCATCATAATTGTGGTTATAAAGTCATAGAAACATTTTACTTAGCTCATTTTAAAGAGGACTATTAGAGTTTTAAAATCCATTTGGTTTTTTTCGATATCATAATTTTCATAAAAATGGCATTCACTTTTATGTGGACAAAAAAACTTGGTAAAACAAAATTTTTTTTACATTGCTATAAGCAATTCGAAAATGACTTTGTTCATACCAGACTTACTATACCTCAAAGATTTTTGACCAATCTATCAAACGCCTTTTGGATTTTGAAGATGCGATCATTAGTTCCGGAGATATAAAACTTTTTACTTCAATAAATTTTACTCTAGGGTGGGCAAAAGCAATTGAACGGCAGTGTATATATATATATATGGGACGTTTCACGTCAACTCGCCTAACAAAAAAATAGAATTCGTCGAAAATCTATGAATATGTTCTATTTGAAACCCAAAATATACAAAAATTTTAGAGGTCCAGGTCAAAGGGGTCAGGATTCAAAAGTGATGGAATTTTTCGAATTTTCCAAATTTTTTGCTAAATAAATATTTTAATGAATTTTTTTCTCATAAACTATAAATTTTTCGTTAAAACTTAATAGAATACTTTTTCTTGGAAATTAGATGTAGAATTCATCTAAATTTTTGCAAATTACAATATACTGATTTTTATGCTTACTTGATCGATTTAAACATACTATTTAGTATATCTAAAAATCGAGCAGGTTAAATTGGCTTTTTAAAGTCTTATTTTTTTTGTTTTTTTATAAGGAAAAAATATACGAAGCCTCCAGTTAGGCAGCCTTCTGAAAGTTACTTAATTGTGCAAAAATGTCTGAAAAATCGTTATTTTGGATCAATGATGAGATTCGTGACTTTTTTTCTGAAAAAGTATTGATTTTTGGGACAAATGTATGAAAATGTTTTTTATTGGAAATCATGTGTAAAATATAAACATATTTTTACAAATTATAATTTAAGACATTATGAACCATATATACTAAAAATTTAACAAAAAATAAATTTTAAAATTTCAAAATTTCATTTATAATTTGTGATGTTTAGCAAATAATGGTTTACAAAAATTTACATATATTTTACATATAATTTCCAATAAAAAACATTTTCATACATTTGTCCCAAAAATCAATACTTTTTCAGAAAAAAAATCACGAATCTCATCATTGATCCAAAATAACGATTTATTCAGACTTTTTTGCACAATTAAGTAACTTTCAGAAGGCTGCCCAACTGGAGGCTTCGTATATTTTTTCCTTATAAAAAAACGAAAAAAATAAGACTTTAAAAAGCCAATTTAACCTGCTCGATTTTTAGATATACTAAATAGTATGTTTAAATTGATCAAGTAAGCATAAAAATCAGTATATTATAATTTGCAAAAATTCAGGTGAATTCTACATCTAATTTCCAAGAAAAAGTATTCTATTAAGTTTTAACGAAAAATTGATAGTTTTTGAGGAAAAAATTCATTAAAATATTTATTTAGCAAAAAATTTGGAAAATTCGAAAAATTCCATCACTTTTGAATCCTGACCCCTTTGACCTGGACCTCTAAAATTTTTGTATATTTTGGGTATCAAATAGAACATTTTCACAGATTTTCGACGAATTCTATTTTTTTGTTAGGTGAGTTGACGTGAAACGTCCCATATATATATATATATATATTTAGACACTTAGAAATTAAAAATAATGATTTTTACAAAAAATATTAACCACGACTTAGGGTGAAATCAGATGGAGCGGAAAATATGCGACGAAACGTCACAGAACATTCATTCCGTCGCATTGTTTTCCGTCAAATTTTTTCCCTATATTCACATGGAGCGGAATCAAGCTGAAAAACTGTTAAAATAGCCCACAAATGTGTTCGCGAATTATAAATTAACAACAAAAATGTTAAAAATGTTGGAAATAATTACTTAATGTTATTCTAATGAGATTCTTTTCTTGTAAAAATAAAATATATTTTGTTATTATAAGCAAATATTTTGATTAACTACATAATTTTTTAATTATAACATTGCTAATCAACGTCATAGAACTTCTACTCCGTTCCATGTGAATATAGGGAAAAAATTTGACGGAAAACAATGCGACGGAATGAATGTTTTGTGACGTTCCGTCGCATATTTTCCGCTCCATCTGATTTCACCCTTATTAGCATTATCTAAGTGCATAATATAGTTGTAAAAATTAAAATAACTTGAAAAAAATAATAGTGATCTACTTGATTCACACCATTCTAATGCATGCATATAAGTTCGCATGAAAGATTCACATGCAACAAGAAACTTTGTCTACTTTTTTTAAAAATTTAAAATAGTTTAATTTGGTTGCTTTTAGTAATTTTATATTTAAATATATTCATAAGAACAGTAATAATATGTTTTAAAGTATAAAAAAATTAGTTTTAATTTATGCGGAGATCTATCAGCCATATGTATGATCTCCGAAACTAAAAGAGATAGAGATCCTGAAATTAGCACGACGGTTTGTTGTATTAAGTAATTAATTAATTAAAGAGAAAGTATTTCGTTGATTATCTATCGTCTATTTCTATTCTGCATATTTCATAATGACACTTTAAATTTTTAATGACTGTCTTGTAAAGACACACTTATACTTATATATTTCATAACTATTATAAATGGTTTATAAGATTGAGTAATATGTTCTTAAAAATGAAAGAATAATTAAATGTTACTGCTCATTACTATTTTATAATCAAATATATTGATGAAAACAATTAAAACATCATTTTGAGTGTATTAATGTCTGTTTCAGAATTTTTAACTCAATCGATAAAAATTACTACTATCCATTTTTCATATCTCAAAAACTAAAAGAGATAGAGATCTGAAAATTGATATATAACTTTGCAATGTTTAATAATTAATATAGAAAGTTAAAACTTTAATTTAAATGGTTTTTATAGTATATTTAAGAATAAAAACTTGCATCCTATTGCATTTAACGATTCTATTTTTAAGTATGTTTATTGAAATGATTGAAAATTATTGTTTGGTCTCAATAAGAATTCTAAATTCTTGAAATTTATCTTGAACAAAGAAACTGTCCTCGTCTTTTAAGTCTCAAATAGAGCTCTAAAATTCTTCATTCAAACTAGTAAAATATAAATATTAAAAGGAAAAAAGGAAAAAGTAATAATTGAATTATGGTTGTTAATATTAAGGTGCAGGTCCGTATGTTGCGGGCGCTTAGCCAGGGGAGGGGGGAGGGCACAAAATGCATAAATTCTTAGTATTATGAATAAAAAATTCATTCTAAACACTTTATTCATAAATATTAAGTGAATTTATGCAATATTTTTGAATAATACGAAAATAATATGTAATTTTATAAAATTTAATTATTTATACGTTTCTGAATATATTGGAATTCCGGCAACGTTGTGAATTTCGGTTTGTTATATTATTATTTGTTACATATGATTAGACTCATTATAAATAAAATATCACATTTTCGAAAGAAACGAGAGACGTGTTTATATTTTTATTCCACAACGTTGTCAAGTATTACAAAATCATAATTTAAATTATTTTTTTCAATTTTTTTTTTTTTTTTTAATATTTAATATCTTTTTAGATGATTTATCAACCTACTACTTTTTTTATATGTTTTAAATCTATGAATTCTGCAGAATTCAATAAATAGTTTTTTATTAATATATATTCATTTGAAATGATGAAAATATTAAGTTTAAACATGAAATTAAGGGTTAGAATACAAAATTGTATCATAAAACACTCAATTTCAAAATCATTATTTTCTATTATTTCATCGATAACTGAGTCTGAAATTTAAAAGATATAAAAATATAGGATGATAAATATTTCCATCGGTCTTACAGTCAATTTAAAATCTATATAATAAAATAATTAAATTATTTAAATTATTTAAATTTAATTATTTTATTATATAGATTTTAAATTGACTGTAAGACCGATGGAAATATTTATCATCCTATTTATTATTCAGTCGACATAAGTATTGTTTTTATTATAAAAATATAAATTTTATCTACGGCCTCTTAAATTTTGATAATATTTTGTTCATTTATGCCTCACGGAAAAACCACCTTAAGTTCAATCTATTTGAATAAAAAAATATAAATTATAATAATTTTTTATCATTGTGTATGGATGATAAGATCTCCAACAAACGCTCTACAAGCTACGATCAATCATTTACATGATTCTTTACCTTCTCAATATGTATGTTTAGCAAATTTATTGATAGAAAATCAGATATTGTATCAAAAATCTTTTCAAATCTTTGATTTAGCAAGAGCCAGTCAGATCATTGATCCAAAATAACGATTTATTAAGACTTTTTTGCACAATTAAGTAACTTTCAGAAGGCTGCCTAACTGGAGGCTTCGTATGTTTTTTCCTCATAAAAAAACGAAAAAAATAAGACTTTAAAAAGCCAATTTAACCTGCTCGATTTTTAGATATACTAAATAGTATGTTTAAATCGATCAAGTAAGCATAAAAATCAGTATATTATAATTTGCAAAAATTCAGATGAATTCTACATCTAATTTCCAAGAAAAAGTATTCTATTAAGTTTTAACGAAAAATTGATAGTTTTTGAGAAAAAAATTCATTAAAATATTTATTTAGCAAAAAATTTGAAAAATTCGTAAAATTCCATCACGTTTAAATCCTGACCCCTTTGACCTGGACCTCTAAATTTTTTTTTGTATATTTCGGGTATCAAATCGAACATTTTCACAAATTTTCGACGAATTCTATTTTTTTGTTAGGTGAGTTGACGTGAAACATCCCATATATATATATATAGATATAGAGCCATGATACGTGACGTCACAATCATATATGTGATTGTGACGTCACACCAATTTGACTGCTTCTATCTCTTCGAGTTTTCATTTTCATGAAAAAAGAAAAAATACGGATATTTTATTTTTTCGTATTCTAGCTGACGGATATAATACATTTTTTCATGAAACATACTAATTTTTTATTTAACCATGGTGGGCTATTCTTCGTATGTTTAAGTATTTTCACTGGTGCTAAGTTCTCTATGACAGAAGTAAAATTGTCACAAATGCAACGAAGCGTAGACTCTGGGTCGACAGTACCAGCTGTTAATGGTGTCCAATCATAGCCGGCTAGCTTCTTTGGTGATTCATTTTGACAAATACTTTTATAGTTTCTATATCTGATCGACTTGTGATCTATACTGCACGTATAATAATCAATAGAAACATCAATTAAGTTGTGCCGACTATGAAAGTTCGTAGGTAAGTTACATGCATCAAGTTGATTGTCATTGTCATCCACAACAATCAGGTCAATCCATGTTCCACACAGCATGAAAGGTATCATTGGAATATTCCGAAATATTCCAATGGAATATTTCATTGAAATATGTATGGAAGCTTTATGGAAGAAAACAGAAATATTTCTGGAATATTGCGAAGGAAATCTTCTACGAAGAACCCCTGGAAGCCTCCATAAACCTTTCAAGGAAGATTTCGTTGGAAGATTGATGAATCATTTGTAACGTTTGGCTTTTCTGGTCGGTTGCGGTAGACAACTCGTTGACGTCGGCGGCATCAGACTTTTACTTTTACCTGAGGGTTGATGCTGGAAGATGGTCGGTCGGTGGTTCGAATAAGCCAAAGTTCAAAACTTATAAACTAAATTGAAATTACTGAATTTAATAATAAAAATAAAAATGAGTTTATGAATGAAAAGTTAACTGTAATTAAAGGAAAAAGAAATTTACTATTGCGTTTAAATAATAATTAAATAAATGAAATAAGTAAACTTAAAATTAAAGTGATAACGACGGGGCGGATTTACAGGACAGGTTTAGCGGAAACTGGTAAATGAGTATGAGTCGTGCATTTTATATTTTTCACAATAAATATTCTTTGCATTTATTGATTTGAACTTAAAACTAATACAAGGTTAAATTAATCAAATAATAATCTCGAAAAATTGTCCGGAAACGGCGGCACGCAAAAATATGAATAAACTAAGGTTAAATTGTATGTTTGAGCGGTCAATATTATTTTTACCGGCGACGCGGTTTAACAAGATTATACTTAATAATAAATTCCGAACGGTATCGGTTACAAACTAGGATAAAAGAAAAGGTAGACTATTTACAGGTTACGAGATTTAATTGATCTCTTTCTGGCGGTCGGTATTTATTTTTGCCGGTGACGCGGTTTTTAACAATCTTATTATTAATAAAGGAAAAATAATAAACTATATACAGGCTACGATATTATCGACGGCGGTTACGGTCGGAATTTACTTTACCGGCGGCAGATAATACGAGCAATGTCTCGATGACATCCGGTATAGACTGGAAGCGGGTCAGTGTCGCAGGAAGACACGATAATGCTACCTCCCAGCCTCAGGGTAGACAAAGAGAAGATGAGCTAGTCGTGGAAACTCCATCGACTGGCGGAGGAACTACCTCGGCCGAAAAGGTGGAAGTAAGAGATAGGAAACTATGCATAGGAAACCCCCTTATGCATAGTTACTGGGAATGGATGGAAAACTTAGTCAAGCTAAGCCCAGGTAGGAACGGTCTGCAATGTGTATAGGAATCCCCCTTATACACATTGAAACACGTAGGTGAGCTCTCACTATGTAAAGCATAACTTCTTTACATAGGGAGAGGGGAGAGAGTCCGTTTTAGCCAGCCGTCTTGCCGACTTATATGCTCTGGAGCGCGCTATTCCCATTGCGGGAGTAACGCCTCGTAGCGGTTGAGCGCAGAACCCGGTTTAAGCGCGATGCTTGAAATAGCATCGTCGCACATTGCACTGAAAGATTTTATGGAAGCTTGAATGGAAGACATCGTTAACCTTCAGCGAAATATTGGAAATCGTAATTGAAACATTCCAGTGGAAGGCTCCTGAAAGCTTCCATAAACCTTCCAAGGAAGATTCCGTTGGGAGATTGATAAATCATTGCACCAAAAGATTTCATGAAAGCTCGAATGGAAGACTCCGTTTACCTTTTAGCAAAATATTGAAAATTGTCATTGAAACATTCCAGTGGAAGGCTCCTGAAAGCTTCCGTAAACCTTCCAAAGAATATTCCGTTGAAAGATTGATGAATTATTGCGCTGAATGATTTTATGGAAGCTCGAATGGAATACTCCGTAAACCTTTCAGCGAAATATTGGAAATCGTCATTGAAACATTTTAGTAGAAGGCTCCTTAAAGCTTCCGTAAACCTTCCAAGGAAGATTCCGTTGGAAGGTTGATGAATAATTGCACCGAAAGTTTTTATGGAAGCTTGAATGGAAGACTTTGTTATTCTTCCAGGTATATGTTGGGAATTTCAACTTGAATATTCCGACTTATGTCTCCTGGAAGATTCCGAAAACCTTCCAAGAAAGATTCCGTTGAAAGATTGATGAATCATTGCATTAAAGATTTTATGGAAACTTGAATGGAAGACTCCGTTCACGTTTTAGCAAAATATTGGAAATGATCATTGAAACATTTCAGTGGAAGGCCTCTGAAAGCTTCTGTAAACCTTCCGAAGAAGATTTCATTAAAAGATTGATTATAATCATTGCACCGAAAGATTTCATGGAAACTTGAATGAAAGACTTTGTTTACCTTTCTGCGAAATATTGGAAATTGTCATTGAAACATTCCAGTACAAGGCTCCTCGAAGCTTCCGTAAACCTTCCGAAGAATATTCCGTCAAAAGATTGATGAATCATTGCACGGAATGATTTTATGGAAGCTTCATAGAAGACTCCGTTTTCCTTTCGCGGAAATGTTGGCAATTTTTACTGGAATATTCCGACTTAAGTCTCCTGGAAGATTCCGTAAACCTTCCAAGAAAGATTCCGTTGAAAGATTGATGAATCATTGCATTAAAGATTTTATGGAAACTTGAATGGAAGACTCCGTTCACGTTTTAGCAAAATATTGGAAATGATCATTGAAACATTTCAGTGGAAGGCCTCTGAAAGCTTCTGTAAACCTTCCGAAGAATATTCCGTCAAAAGATTGATGAATCATTGCACGGAATGATTTTATGGAAGCTTCATAGAAGACTCCGTTTTCCTTTCGCGGAAATGTTGGCAATTTTTACTGGAATATTCCGACTTAAGTCTCCTGGAAGATTCCGTAAACCTTCGAAGGAAGATTCCGTTGGAAGATTGATGAATAATTGCATCGAAAGATTTCATGGAAGCTTGAATGGAAGACTCCGTTTACCTTTCAGTGAAATATCAAAGATTTTCATTGAAATATTCCAGTTCAAGTATCCTGGAAGCTTCCGTAAACTTTGCAAGTAAGATTCTGTTGGAAGATTGCTGAATTATTGCAGGGAAAGACTAAGGAAGCTCTAAGGAAGACTGCATTTACCTTGCAGCTGAATATTGGAAATTTTTGACTGGAACATTCGGGTTGAAGACTTCAGGAAGCTTTCGTAAACATTCCATGGAAGATTCCATCAGTAGACTAATGAATCAGGAATTATTATTTTGAATGGATGTAAAACGGACATTACACTAGCACTCATAAATATGGCTTATCCTTGTTTGTAAGTTAATAAAAAACAATGTTAATTAGGTAATTTTTTTAACGAAAATGACTTTACTGCAATAACAAAAAACAAGTCCTTTTCCATTCAAATTTCTTATTATATTTAATGACGATATTTTCTCATTACATAACTCGACACACCAAAAGGCATTTTAAATAACGTCATTTAGTATGTTAGGGATTAGGACAAAAAAATGACGTTGTTACGTATGTTAAATGTTAACGAAAAATGACATAATTTTTTAATAACAATGACGTCCTTTTTTATGTAACTTTCCACATAGCATGAAATATTTCTGAAATATTTCTGAAATATTTCATTGAATGATTTAGAATAAAACAGAAATATTGTTATGAAATGTTTCTGAAATATTGATATGTCCGCCTAGAAGATTGATTTGAAATATTTTATGTAATGTTTCTGTAACATTCTTTCATGATATTGTGAAATATTAATTTATAATATTGTTGAAAGATTGCAGCAACATTTGATCGAAAGATTTATGAAAGATTATGAATCTTTCAAGAAATGTTTCTGAAATATTTCTAAAATCTTTCATAAAATGTTGATTTCTAATAATGGTGAAAGATTCTATCAGATATTATTTTTGATTTTGTAAGAGTTGCATCTCAAACCATATTAGATACCTATACATTTATTTGTTATTCAGAATTTAAGCGCTTATTCATTTGTATCAAGAATTTTCGGTCTTATATACTAAACGAGAGAACGTCCCACCACTTGCGAGAGTTTGTCAACCGCATTTACAATCACATGAAAATATAATCAAGTAGCCACCTGCTGGCAAGATGGAAGAATCGCTATGCACACAAGATAACTACAAATATTTAGACAATATTCCTCCAATATTTCACTGTTATATTCATAAATTTTTTGGAATACTTCATGAAATATTTCTGGAATATTACATAAATATTTCATGAAAAATTTTCGCATTATTGATTTAAAATATTTTAAGAAATGGTGCAGTAATATTTCTTCAATATTTCAGTGTTATGTTCAAACATTTTTTTAAATACTTCATAAAATAATTTTCAAATATAACAGGAATAAATCATGACATGTTATTTGAAAGATTTGAAAAATATTAATTTGAAACATTTCAAGAAATAATGTAACAACTTACTTGAATATTTCAGTGTCGGATTCAAAAATTTTTTGAAATAAAATATGAAATGTTTCAGCAATATTACAGAAATATTTCAATGAATTATTTAATATTCATAAACTGAAATATTTCAAAGAAATATTAGTTCATCACTTATTTAATATTTCACTGAAATATTTCATGAATAATTTAAAGAAGCTTTCAGTAAGCTTCCAATGAAGTATTTTATGAAAAATTTACCGAAGCTTCCAGTAAGCTTTCTCTGAAATATTTCATGAATAATTTACGGAAGCTTCCAGTAGGTTTCCACTGGAATATTTCATGAAAAATTTACGGAAGCTTCCGGTAACTTCACAATGAAGTATTTTATGAAAAACTTACGGAGGCTTCCAGTAAGCTTCCACTGAAATATTTCATGAACGACTTGCGAAAGACTCCTGATTGAGGACATATCCATCTTCCAGGAACTTTTCACTGGAATCTTCCTGGAAGCTTCCAATGTTTTTTCTGCAGTGAATTAAATCTTCCACGTTTTCTTTTAGGAAGCTTCCGGTAATATTCCACTGAAATATTCAACGAAAAACTTACCGAAGCTTCCTGGAAGCTTCAACTAAAATATTTCAAGAATGATGTACGGAATCTTCGAGTAAGCTTTCACTGAAATATTCGATGAAAGATTTACGGAGGCTTCCAGTAAGTTTTCACTGAAATGTTTCATGAATAATTTACGGAAGCTGTCGGTAAGCTTTCATTGAAATATTCCATGAAGGACTTACGGAGGCTTCCAGTGAGCTTCCACTGGAATATTCCATGAAAGACTTACGGAAGACTCCTGATTGAGGACATATCCATCTTCCGGGAAGTTTCCACTGGAAACTTCCTGAAAGCTTCCAACCTTTCTTCCACATCTTCCGGGAAGTTTTTAGGAAGCTTACATGCTATGTGGGACAGGTATTGTTCGTTTTTTATTTAAACCAAATTAGATATTTTTATCGCTTCTCACCCTGAACTTAATTTTTTTTTATCATCTAAACAGTTTTCTTTATTAAATGACAAAATTAATAAAATGAGCATTTTAAGGATAAACACGTTGCATGCCGCACATCGTTTTTATGATTAAATTTTTTTTTATTTGAATAATAAATTTTTTCATTGTTTTTTGGAATTTCATATTTAAATACATTTTTTATGAAAAATAAAGTATTCACGCATTTTATTACATTTATTCCAAATAACAGTAAAAAATATACTTTGAAAAGATATAATAAACGTCAAAACATAAAAAAATATATAATTAATAAATAAACTGCTATTCTTAGAAATTAAAAAATAGATAAAATTTTTTCTTAATTAATTGTCAAACCGAAAAAAATGTTAAATGCTTTTCATATCATGGTTTGAAGTTTAGAACCATTGTAATAATTACAAAAAAAAAACATTGAAATCTATTTTTTTTTTAATTTTTGGAAATGTGAAATTTGCAAGGTTTCGTAAAGTTTTATTTTTCTTAAATCAAATCAACATTACAAATTTATATTAAGTTAATTCAATAAAAAGACATTTAAAACCTGATATCAAGATATTTCCTACTATACTACTATATTACTGATATTAAATAGGATATGGGTATATCTCTGGAACTTTTTACTTTTAGGAACAGGGTTTTATAGAAATTTGAAAGTTTACAATTCAAGTTCCTAAGATGGCACAGGCTTTGACCAGTGCTTACAATTTTCGTTTTAAAGAGTAGAATATGTACTCGAACTTTGGTGTCAATTGAAAAATTGTTACTGACGATATAAAATTTTATACGTCAAAAATGATGCATTTTTCATCATTTTCCACACGTGTTTCTTACGATATATAAAAAGTAACTTACTTTCAATCGTATTTTAATTTTTGCATCATAATTTACATAATAAAAGCAACGATTTATGATCACGCTGATATATGTGCTATGCTTTATTAATAAGTTTCACCATTTTTAAGAACCGTGTAATTATCCATGCAAAAATTACACATACCTTAGAAATGGTAAAACTAATTAATAAAGCATAGCACATCAATAGACGTAATCTTAAATTGTTGTTTTTATTATGTAAATTATGATGCAAAAATTAAAATACGATTGAAAGAAAGTTACTTTTTATACATCGTAAGAAACACGCGTAGAAAATTATGAAAAATGCATCATTTTTTACGTATAAAATTGTATATCGTTAGTAACTATTTTTCAATTAACACCAAAGTTAAAGTACATATTCTACTCTTTAAAACGAAAATTTTAAGCATTGTCAAAGCCTGTGCCATCTTAGGAACTTGAATTATAAACTTTTAAATTTCTATAAAACCTTGTTTCTAAAAAGTGAAAAGTTCCAGAGATATACCCATATACTTTTAATAAAAGCATTTCTTCATTCTTTTATATGTCCAAAATAAAATGATGTTTATCAACATTTTATGTTGAATTTTTATTAAATGAATTAAAAATAATGTTATCATGCTCCTATACAAGTTTAAAAAATGCCAGTTATTGAGAGACTAAAAAAATTAAGCTATTTAAAATGTAGTGAAAATTGTATTTATTATGTCTTGTGAGAACTTAAATTATTATGTTTGTTAAATCAATTTTTTTGTTTTGGAAATAAAAATTAATGATATTATAAAAATATATATAAAAAAAAAGAAGTACAAGTCCAATTTTTCAAAATATTATGTAATTTTAATTTAAAATGCGCTTTAGTGAAGTTTAAATTCGTAAAATTATTTATGTCTTCAGGTAAATTATTGTACTTATCGAAAATAAAATTAGAATTATTTATATTTATTTTCTATTTTTATTAAATTAGTTAAAAATGTCATGCATTTTTATAAATTTAGAAAAATTCCTTTTTTTAAGGAACAAAAAAGGTTTTATCATTCGCAATTGAGTGAGAATGAAAAACAACAATAATAATTAATAATAATATTTTTTTAATCTCTAATATCTTTTATTTAGTAAGCAAAAATTACAGAACTACCCTGGTAGAAGGTTAACAGGTTTCACCCGTTAAGCTAATAATAATGAGCTAAAATCAGTAGCTGAAAGCTATGTTTTAAGGGTCTCGCTTATTTCTAGCTAGAAACCCAGTAAGATTTCTACCAGGGTAGCTTCGTTTTTATTTCATATTAATATAAGTTATATAGCCGTGTAATATTGACATTAAAACTTTTTTCTATCCCTATCTGGAAATATATTTTTTTATATTTTTGAAATAAAATAGAATTTAAGGTCTTAAATAAATTTTTAATTTTATTTTTTCCGCTATAAAAATTGATTATAAAAATATATAATATTCAAAAATAAAACATAAAAAAAAAAATAGGAGGAACATCAGGTTTGAACTTGGCAAAATTAGAATAACGGCGAGGTGCGTAAAAACTTAGTGACCACAGCCACCGCATACATTAGTTCAAAAGAGTAAAAAGTTACATATGTTCATCGCCCCCCAAAAGATTTTATTTATCATTATTTGTTGATTACTTTAATAATTCTTATTATTTAAAGATTTATATCTATCATTATAAGACACTCGTTGTAAGGTTTATTTGGAATAATCAACAGCTTATACGAGTCAATTTAAAAATATCATTTTATTATCGTCGACGTTTCGGCAACTAGTTTGTTACCCTCTTCAGGATCTATAAGCAATAACCAACATACAATGCAATTAAAAATATTAAATAAAAACAATTAAAATTTTATAAAAGGACCAAAAAATACAAAAAAATATACCATGTATACAAATAATCAGCTTATGCCGTCGTCATTGTTTTAAAAAAAACCATTTTTTTTACTCTTGGAGAGTAACATCTATATACTATAAAATAAATTAAAACAACTTTAAAAAATGACTAAAGAGAGAGACAATTGATTACATAAATAAAAACACATTTACCAAGCACTTGCGTCATCAAACCGTCAATATTTTTTAAAATTAAATAAATAAATAAACAGAATACGATAAATAATTAAAAACCAACACATAATAATACAATTAAAATAAAATAAAAATGTAAAAGGACGGAACTACATATATCAGTCCTTGTTATGACTAGAATGTTTGTACACTGAATTAAAATAAAAATAATAAGACTAAATTCTGTAAGACATATAAACACAACATCAAATTAAAATCTAAAATCGGCAAGGTAGTGACACCTTGTCAATCAAGTATAAATTAAAATAAAATTAAGTATATGTAAAGAAAGTGATATTATCGATGGGTCGATAATATCAATAACAATATTAAAAGTAAGAAAAGGAAAATTCATATACAAAGGTTTTTAAATAAATAACGGACAATAAACAAACAACAAATCCATAAAAAAGACAAAATTTATAAGTAACTAAATCAATTAAAAGAAAAAACGACGCTTCGAAAACACAAATGCTTGACAATTACAATTATTATTAATAATTACAAAATTTCCTTATGATCGCCCTGTTGAAAATAATTAGGTAACTTTATCATGTAACAAAATCACATACCTTGTCATGTGACAAAGCGTCCCAATATATCACATGATTATGGTATATGATTTTGTTATGTGACAAAGATATGAAATAAAAACACATAAGATCTTATGTGATTTTATTCGAGAATGAAGTAACTAGCTAAATATATAGTATTTTCATAGAAAGCAAGAATAATAGAAACGAATAATAGTTACAAATACTGGTTAAAAATATTGATATATTTAAATGTATTGTAGCTATATTCATGTATACTTTACTTATATGATTGTACACCCACCGTTAATGAATTCTTTCCGAATGTTTTGAAATCCTGAACTTTCATTGGACAATTCCGTTGTTTTCTTTGTTTCTATTGGAACATTTTAAAAAATTCGGAAAGAATCAATTAACGTTGGGTGTACAGTCGACGGTAACATATTCTATGATAATTCTTTTTCTGCAATTTCAAAATAACGTAATCTTACTGGATGATTCCGTTAGTTCGCTCATTTTTATAGGTTAATTTTTCAAATTTTGAAAAAAGAATTATCATAGAATATGTTACCGTCGACTGTACATTTACGAAAGAAATGCAGATAATAATAGCTTCCATGTCATGTGGGCTGTTTATCTAGTTTTTTAAAATATTATTTATGTTTTATAGTAGAAACAGTTACAATTCTATACTTATTCACTTGTTTCCCAGATGTACATGAAACTTCATTTTATAAGAATTTAATGATTTTGTTATGTGATTTTGTTATATGATTCTATTATGTGACAAAGTTATGTAATAAAATCACATAAAAAATCAGGTAACTAATTATATTTGTATGGACCTATAAAATATTAAAAAAAGAGTTACGAATAATACCTAAAAATATATCCAGCTATACGTTACTTATATCATTAAGTGCATTTACGTGAGGAATGCAGATAATAATATAGCTTCCATGTTATGTAGACTGTTTATCAATTTTTTTTTTTTATATCTGATATATTTTAAAGTAGAAACGATTATAATTATATATTTTTATATACTTGTTTCGTAGATGTATATGCAACTTAATTTTATAAAGATTTTATGTGATTTTGCTACGTAATTTTGTAACATGAATCTATTAAGTGACAAAGTTATGTAATAAAATCACAAATCAAAATCAGGTAACTAGTGAAATTTTTATGGACCTTTTATAAAATACTCAAAATAGAATTACGAATAATAAGTGAAAATGCGGTATAAAAATATAGTAAATAGGCATATTAATACGTATTCCAGCTCGATTTATTTATATTTTACCTGTATGATCAACTAAACTTGACAGCGGTATTTCCTCATTATCTTCATTGAAATTAGTGTAACGCTATTTTTAAATAATAACATTGTTGATGAATGTTCAACTATTTTTAACATTTCTATATTTTTTATTCAGTTAAAAATTAATGCATTTTGTTTATATTATAGTTAATAATTGAGGTGGATTATCCATTTCCAATGATATTTTGTAAGCCTAAAAGTTTTTTACGAAACTTTACTATAATAATCTTGAAATACCCATCTTTTCATTGGTATAATAAAAACATAAGGTAAACCATCAAAATCTCAAGTAATCAATATCTGAAAAAAATATATTATACACACGCGTAAATGGAAAAAATTATGATTTATGCATAAAGTTGATTATCACTTTTTTGTTACTTTCAAGTTTTTTTTATAAAAAAAGTATGTAAGACAGACGATTTAATAACGATTATAATATGATCGAGGATAAACGGAGTAAACGATGTAAATAAAGAGAAATTAAGTGTAAAAGTTTAAAATATTAGAATAACGTAGAATCGAGTAAATCAGCTGGTATATACTGCGCATGCGTGATAATCCTAAGACGCTTCCCTGGTGAAAAAAATCAGGTGACAAATCACCTGATTTATCAGGTGATTTATCATGCCAAAACATCATGTAACGATTTTTTCGGTTTTTACACGTTTCAAACCATACTCAATTCAGAACAGTTTTTAAAAATTTTTGAAAATTTTGAACTTAGAAAATTTTTTAGATAATTTGGTCTTAGAAAAAATTTTGACTAATTTTACAAAAAAATTTCTAAGTTCAAAAATGTCAAAAATTTTCAAAAAATGTTTTGAATCGACTAAGCATTGTTTGAAACGTGTAAAACCCAAAAAAATCGTTACATGATGTTTTGGCATGATAAATCACCTGATAAATCAGGTGATTTATCACCTGATTTTTTTCAACAGGGTTAGAATGCATGTATATATATTACGTAGTCCGCTGTATAGTGCCGTGTATAGGTAAATAATCACAAGGGGCTTTTCAAGAAAAAAAAATTTTCCACGCCTTTACTTATGCAATGATTTTAGTTTTCAAAATATTAATAGTTATAATTGAGACATATAGAGTGTATTAATTTATAAAAATTTGCAATAATACCCTGGTAGAAATTTGAACATTAAAAATGGTGTAAACAACAATTTATGACCATTTTCAATAGTAATATTTTGTCATGTCAATATTGGCGAATAAATGGCAATTTTTTGCTGAATCTGCAGAGCTCAAATTTTTTGGTATATTGGTTAGCATCTTATAGGCAAAAAATGCTAATATAAAAATGTTGTTCAAAATTTTTGTATTTAGCCAAAAAAATACGCATTTTAAGTAAACGGAGAGAAAAAATCAGTAACAGCTATCTAAAAATTAGGTAAACTGTGGACAACTTTTTTTGACTAGTTATATAACTTTTTAGTAATGAGTCCTTAATTTTTCAGATCATAGGTAAAATCATAACCTCACTTTTGCCACGTGGCGAGAAAATATAGATTAGTATTTATTCACATTCCTTCGTCAATGTTTATTTTTATTGGAATTTATAAAAATAAAAATAATATTAAATTTTATTAAAATAAAAATATGAAACGCAGTACGAAACGAGTATAAAAATATCGTTTTTTAAAATAATAAATGGAAAATTTTATTAATCGTTTAAAAATAACCTCTAACAATCCGATCACAACTCAAAATATACGTGCGAATATATTAACAAAAGTGATTCTATTAATGATTAATGATAACTTTCAAGAAAAAACCTTAAATGATTCTTAATAGTAATCAATTAGAGCACAATTTGATAGACTCTACTGTTAACTATCTATATTCAAATAATAGTGGATCAGACTCAACATTTTATTAGCATTTTTTAGCACTATGAAGGTTGAAAAAAACGTTTCATATTAGTTCAAATAATGGCCATAAAACATTCCCATTCTCTGCTCTTCACTTTAAAGAAATGGCCATAAAATGGTAGAAAAAGCGTTTCATTTTCTACCAGGGTACAAATACCACCAAGGCACCCAAAACATGATACGGTCTTAGATGGATGATCCACCTCAATGTAAAGATTATATATATTATAAGACATACAATGATACGTTATTATATACTTTACAATGAGGTCTACGAATTAAATTATTTTACCTTCTTTACAAACATATACCTGATGATTATTTTTTCGATTAGTTTCATATTAGAACCTTAAATATTTTATATTGTAGATATTAAAGAAAAAAAAAACAAAATTAAGAAACATATTTTATTTCAGAACTTTTATATACTTATATAAATTTTTATAATTCTTAAATTTTTAATTTGAACTTTTGTATTTGAATTCTTTTGTAAATGTACAATCATATAAGTAAAGTATACATGAATATAGCTACAATACATTTAAATATATCAATATTTTTAACCAGTATTTGTAACTATTATTCGTTTCTATTATTTTTGCTTTCTATGAAAATACTATATATTTAGCTAGTTACTTCATTCACGAATAAAATCACATAAGATCTTATGTGTTTTTATTTCATAACTTTGTCACATAACAAAATCATATAACATAATCATGTGATATATTGGGACGCTTTGTCACATGACAAGGTATGTGATTTTGTTACATGACAAAGTTACCTAATTATTTTCAACAGGGCGGCGCGTAACACGAGTGTAAATTATTAGTATCACTCTTTTTATTAATCGAATTTTTCTGTGTTTTAATAAAGATCATTTCAGATAACGTTCTTTTGTGCCAATTGTATTCTTTATCTAATATTATTGTACTCTCAAATTTAAAATTATGATTTTTATCATTCATATGGTTATAAATAACCGATTGCAAATTTGAATTTTCCACGTAAGTAATATGTTCTTTTATACGGTCTTTTAATTTTCTTTTTGTTTCACCTACATATGTTACATCACAATTTTCACAATCGATGCGGCACACAACATTATTTTGATCGAATGTCTGTGTTTTGTTTTTGCCTCTTCCCTATTAAAAAAGTTCGTGCTGATTCTGTACTGATTTTACACTGAACTCAGTATGTGATTCGTACTGTATAGACGTAGAATCAGCATGATATTCACATAAAATCCGTACTGAGCGAGCTCTGAAAAAAGTCTCAAAACGCAATGCGAATAACGTACGAAATTTGTACTAATAAGGTTAAAAAACTATACGAAATTCGTGTAAAATCAGTATAAAATCTGCGAATGCACATTTAGGTATATTCAGTAAACCTACTCAGCACGTAATCAGTAAAAAATCAGTACACCGTTTGTACAATTTGGAAGCCCAGTCTGTACTTAATTTTATTAAAATAAATGTTCAATTGGTATTGATTGACCGTAAAATCTGTACAAATTCCCAAATTAGGCATTAGAATGTAGAATAATAAAATAAACTCAGTACAAATTTAGTACAAAAACAGTACGTAATTGATACAAAATTATAAATGATTTCACACACAATCTTTTTACAATACGTGATTAAGAGCAGGCCGGATTCGCTGTCCTTGTCTAATTGGCATTTTTGTTATTTACTCAAGTATTGATCGGTGTATCTGCAAATTGAAGGCTAAGCGCAATAGATATTATTATTACAAATATTTATGCACAAAAAAAAAAATCTATCGCTTTGTTTTTGAGAAAAGTAAGGAACGCGAAAATATTATAAACATAATCTTTTATTTCGGCGTTCCTTACTTTTCTCAAAAACAAATCGGTAGATTTTTTTTTTCTTGTGCATAGATATTCATAATAATAATATCTATTGCGATCAACCTTTATTTTGAAGATACACCGATTAATACTTGAGTAAATAACAAACAACTCAATTGTTACTCGGTCGGTATCAGGTTCTACTCCGGCCTGCTGTTAATTCATACTGAAATTGCATAAATTCTATGCAAAATTTGAGACTAGGGTTCAGACAAAATGATTATATTATCTCAATACGAATTCCATACAAAAACGGTACGTAATTTGTAGAAAAACTGAACAGAATTCGTTCAAAATCTTACGGCAATACGTGGTTTATCAGTACTGACTTTGAATAAAATACGTACAGGATTCGAGATCAAGCAATAAAATATGGAATAATTAGGTAAAGTTGATGCAAATTCAGTACGAAAACAGTACGTAATTGATACAAAATTATAACTGATTTCACACACAATCTTTTTACAATACGTGATTAATTCATACTGAAATTGCATAAATTCTATGCGAAATTTGAGACTAGGGTTCAGACAAAATGATTATATTATCTCAATACGAATTTGATACAAAAACGGTACGTAATTAGTAGAAAAACTGACCAGAATTCGTTCAAAATCTTACGGCAATACGTGGTTTATCAGTACTGAATTTGAATAAAATAAATACAGGATTCGAGATTTAGCAATAAAATATTTGTCTGAAACCTGGTCTCAAATTCCGCATAGAATTTATGCAATTTCAGTATGAATTAATCACGTATTGTGAAAAGATTGTGTGTGAAATCAGTTATAATTTTGAATCAATCACGTACTGTTTTCGTACTGAATTTGCATCAACTTTACCTAATTATTCCATATTTTATTGCTTGATCTCGAATTCTGTACGTATTTTATTCAAATTCAGTACTGATAAACCACGTATTGCCGTAAGATTTTGAACGAATTTTGTTCAGTTTTTGGACAAATTACGTATTGTTTTCGTATTGAATTCGTATTGAGATATTATAATCATTCTGTTTGAACCCTAGTCTAAAATTTCGCATAGAATTTATGCAATTTCTGTATGAATTAATCACGTATTGTAAAAAGATTGTGTGTGAAATCAGTTATAATTTTGTATCAATTACGTACTATTTTCATACTGAATTTGTACTAAGTTTATTTCATTATCCTACATTCTAATGCCTAATTTGGGAATTTGTACAGATTTTACGGTTAATCAATACCAATTGAACATTTATTTTAATAAAATTAAGTACAGACTGGGCTTCAAAATTGTACAAACGGTGTACTGATTTTTTACAGATTACGTGCTGAGTAGGTTTACTGAATATATACCTAAATATGCATTCACGGATTGTATACTGATTTTACACGAATTTCGTATAGTTTTTTAACCTTATTAGTACAAATTTCGTACGTTATTCGTATTGCGTTTTGAGACTTTTTTCAGAGTTCGCTCAGTACGGATTTTATGTGAATATCATGCTGATTCTACGTCTATACAGTACGAATCACATACTGAGTTCAGTGTAAAATCAGTACAGAATCAGCACGAACTTTTTTACACTGAGAAAAAAATTTAGTTGAGTCAATGAAATAAATTTAGTTATTAAATATTTTGTTGATAAAAATTAATTTTGATTGAAGTAATATGCAAGGTTATTAAATCACTGAAATATTTAGTTGGGATAAAAAAAATTTATACCTAAGTTAAAAAAAATAAATATTTTTTTAAAATAAAGAAAAATTTATTGTTTCGGTTAAATTATTTGATTGATTTAATCAAATCAATTTCATTAAGGCAGCTGATAAAATTTTATAAAATATTTATTTGTAACAATAGAATATGTTTGTAAATTATCTATATATTTTGTTACAGTAATTAAATATTTATTTTAGTAAATCGTTTGTTAAATTTACAAAATCTTTTATAACAATAAAAAAATATTGGTCAATCATCAATATAATATTTGCTTGAATTAACGGTCATCCGATTAAGTTAAAGAAGCTTATATTGTAAATAAATGCTTCACTAAGTTAATAACATTGTCATTTAATTAATAATATATGTGATTGTATAAAAAAAAAATATTTTGTTGTATATAACACATAAAATTTGATCAGCATTTCAATAAAAATTACAATTGATTTAAAGAAATAGGTTCCTCAAAAACAACAAATCCGATTTCAATGAATTTACAAAAAGAAAACCAATAAATTATTTTTTTAAAGTCAAGAAAGGTGCAACGTAAAATTAGATATTAAAAAATTTGTAAAGAAATATTTATTAAACCAAATATATTTATTCTATTATTTCTATCAAGTTGTTATTGAAACAAGAATATATGTCACTGATTTAATTAAATATTGTATTAACACTTCTATTGAATTACTTTCATGTTTAATAATATATTTGACTTCCAAACACTTCCATTAAATTACTTTAATGTTCAATAATGTATTAGATTATTTTAATGAAATATTTATTAAATCAAATATATTTATTTTATTATTTCTATCAAATTGTTATTGAATCAAGAATATATGTCAGTGATTTAATTAAATATTGTATTAACACTTCTATTGAATTACTTTAATGTTTAATAATATATTTGATTATCTTAATGAAATATTTATTAAACCAAATATATTTATCCTATTATTTCTATCAAGTTATTATTTTAACAAGAATATATTTCATTGATTCAATTAAATATTATATTAACATTTCCATAAAATTACTTTAATGTTCAATAATATATTTGATTATTTCAATGAAATATTTATTAAACCGAATATATTTATTCTATTAATTCTATCAAGTTTTGATTGACATAAGAATATATTTCACTACAGTCGACGATCTGAGTCCCGCCGCCTTCTCCTCCATCGACTCGCTCGTGCGTTACCCCCACTCTCTAACTAAAAGAATTTGTTTCCAAACATTCTGAGTCCCGCCGCTGCTCTATGCGACTTTTTCACTTGTAAAAATGGGTTTATTAATTTCATTTTTTTGTTTAGGATACAACAAATGTTTATTGAAATAAAAAGTAACAAAGAAATAATACAATATTGCATAATTCTCATTTATATCTATTGAAAAAAATATGAAAATTAAACTAGATATATTTAATCAATCAATAAAATGTTATTTATTTGAAAATTTAAGTGATTGCTTTATAAATAAAAGATAA
This sequence comes from Anastatus disparis, assembly GCA_017163975.1. NCBI lineage: Eukaryota > Metazoa > Arthropoda > Insecta > Hymenoptera > Eupelmidae > Anastatus > Anastatus disparis. Next base: position 1,473,386 of record JAFFSR010000327.1, read on the forward strand.
AATAAATCTTATTTCATTTCATTTTCATAATAACAATGAGTATTTAGTTCATCAATAAATAATATATTCTTTAATTTTTAAATTTATGTTACCTACCCATATGGAAATAATTTATGTGAAAAACTGTAAATAATAGTAAATAATTGTAAATAACTGTTAAAAAATGTAGGAATTGAGACATAAATAATAGTTATTTACAGTTATTTACTATTATTTATTATTAATTACTATTATTTACAGTTATTTACAGTTATTTACTGTTATTAACTGTTATTTACAGTTATTTACAATTATTTACAATTATTTACAGTTTTTTATAGTTATTTACAATTATTCATAATTATTTACAGTTATTCATAATTATTTACAGTTATTAACATTTTCAAAAATTTTAGAATTAGTGGATAATTTCATGTTATTAATAATTATTTACAATTATTTATAGTTATTTACAGTTATTTACAGTTTTTTACAGTTATTTACAGTTATTTATAATTATTTACAACTATTTACAATTTTCCATAGTTTTTTACAATTATTTACAGTAATTCACATTTTTAAAAATTTTCGCCTATATATAAAATTATTGAATAAATTTGTAATAATTTTCGAAAATGTAAATAACTGCAAATAATTGTAAAAAACTATAAATAATCGTAAATAACTGTAAATAATTGTGAAAAAAGTGAATAAATGTAAATAACTGTAAATAAATATAAATAACTGCAAATAAGTGTAATTAACAGTTAATAAGTGTAAATAACAGTTAATAACTGTAAATAAATGTAAATAACAGTAAATAATTGTAAATAATTGTAAACAACTGTTATTTATGTCTCAATTCCCACATTTTTCAACACTTTTCTACAGTTATTTACAATTATTTACATTTATTTATATTTATTTACAGTTATTAACAGTTATTTACAATTATATCCAAAAATTTTTTCCATATGGGTATAAATAAAAAAATTAAATTTTTATATTTTTTTCAATAGATATAAATGAGAATTATGCAATATTGTATTATTTCTTTGTTACTTTTTATTTCAATAAACATTTGTTGTATCCTAAACAAAAAAATGAAATTAATAAACCCATTTTTACAAGTGAAAAAGTCGCATAGAGCAGCGACGGGACTCAGAATGTTTGGAAACAAATTCTTTTAGTCAGCGAGTGGGGGTAACGCATGAGCTAGTCGATGGAGGAGAAGGCGGCGGGACTCAGATCGTCGACTGTATTTCAATTAAATATTATAATACTTCTACTAAATTACTTTGATGTTTAATAATATATTTAATTATCTTAATAAAATGTTTACTAATTCTAACGTATTTATTCTATTATTTTTATCAAATTTTGATTAAAAGAAGAATATATCGACGTCCCGTACGAAAAAAAGCACGACTCAGGCTTTTACGAAAATAAGCACAGTTCAAAGAGTTTTAACGAAAAGTAGCACCGTTCGTGTTTCCCTTACGAAAAAAAGCACGGTTCACAGGGTTTGACGAAGATTAGCACGAATGGTGAAAATTTAACGAAAAAAAGCACGGTTCGCTGAGTTTCAACGAAAACTAGCACAGTTCATGGAGCTCCGACGAAAAAAAGCACGGTTCGCTAAGTTTCAACGAAAAGTAGCACGACTCATGGAGCTCCAACGAAAAAAAGCACGACACGTTAGACTCGGACGAAAAGTACCACGATTCGCGAAACACTGACGAATACTAGCACAACTCGATATGCAATATTACAATTTGTACCTTATTAAAAACTTGATTATCTTAACTCTTAACAAATAGTTAATTAATAAAATATAATGAGAAGGGGTTTATTTTTATTTTTCTTATGAATTGTTTCAATATTTTCAATATGTTTTAATTAAATTATTTGCTCAGTGGTTTTCGATTCGTTTGATTAGAAAGTTGCCGCTTTCCGGCCGGAGTGCAAAAAATTCATTTTATACACATGTTAAAGCACAGCAATTTCGAAACTCAGTTGTTTCATTGTTTTTATATAAATACAATTGCTTACCGAAAATTCAATTACAAATAATTTCCTTAAAAGTTTAAAGCTATAATACGATTCATCACATAAAATAAAAAAAAATTGTTGTGATATATTAAATAATATAATATTTTTTAAACCTTCGTTGTTTTAAAAAATTCTTTTTAACAAATAATTTGGTATTTACTAAAAAATATGGATGGATTCATTCGTATCATAATTATCAATGCAAAAACATTTATTTCAGGAAGAGCTTTTGGACAAAAATTAAGAAACACGTGTAGTTTTAAAATAACAGAAAGCGGAAAAAATATTAAAAGTATTTTATTCCAAGTTCATTTATTAAAAAGCAAGGTTTGTAATCTGTGAATTTTATGAGCTATAACTTTGATTATTGTATCGAATACATATTAATATTTTTCACAGAATTTTCGTGAATTTTTTGTTGCTAATTTGAACGAAATTTATGTACTTTTCTCTCAGTACTCACTTCTGATGAGAATTTTATGTTTTTATATTTACCTCAACTCAACTCAAAACTGAATATTGAGAATTTTTTTAAATTAAAAACTAAATTTTGGTACTAATCAGACTTTATAATGACCTTTTTTTAGAAACCTAACTGAGGTCATGTATTGCTTTTAAAAATAAAAAACAAGTTTGGCTTATATTTTTTATAAAAAATTTGTCTTGACTCAAATCAAGACTGCGTGAGTTTTTATATTAATGATATTTTATTAGATTTTTCGATAAGTTCGATTCGGAAGAAAAGATAAACATAAAAAAAAATTTTTAAATACAGTCATTTGCTAGATTAGATCAAAGTTATAGCTTATTAAATTCACAGATTACAAAACTTCTTTTTATACCACTCTAACCTCAAAATCAGAACTTCAATATGATTATTCGGCTCTCGTGGTATAAAGTATTATTTGAAACTGGTGTGTAAAGTGATTTTTACCTTCCACACCCGTTTCGAAAAGTAAAATGAACTTGGAATAAAATACTTTTAATATTTTTTCCGCTATCTGTTATTTTACAACTAAACGTGTTTTTTAATTTTTGTCCAAAAGCTCTTTCTGAATAAAATGTTTTCGCATTGATAACTATGATACGAATGAATTCATCCATATTTTTTAATAAATACCGAATTATTTGTTAAAAAGTATTTTTAAAACAACGAAGGTTTAAAAAATATAATATTATTTTATATAACAACAATTTTTTTTATTTTATGTGATGAAACGTATTACAGCTTTACCCTGTTGAAAAAAACCATATGGTTTAACCATGTGGTCATCATGTCCATGTGGTCATTTATGAAAAATTACTTTTGCCTCGCAAATTCAGAGGGCGAAAAGTTCTTTACTTTCGCCAAATTTAATTTCTCTAAAATTAAGGGGGCGAAAAGTACTTTACTCCCAAGAGTCAAATTTCTCTTAAATGAAGGGGGAGCTGTGTACTTTTCTCCCGCAAATTCAGAGAGCGAAAAGTTCTTCATTCCCGCCAAATTTAATTTCTTTAAAAATAAACGGGCGTAAAGTACTTTTATTCCGTAAATTAAATTTTTCTTAAATTTAGCGAGAGAAAAAAATTTTCTTCTCGTAAATAAGAGGGCGAAAAGTTCTTTATTCCCGCGTCATTTAATTTTTCTAAAAATAAGAGGGCGAAAAGTACTTTACTCCTGCAAGTCAAATTACTCTGAAATGGAGGGGGTGCTGTGTACTTTTCTCCCGCAAATTCAGAGGGCAAAACGTTCTTTACTCCCGCCACATTTAATTTTTCTAGAAATAAACGGGCGAAAAGTACGTTACTCCCGCAAGACAAATTACTTTTAAATGAAGGGGAGCTGTGTACTTTCTTCCCGCAAATTCAGAGGGCGAAAAGTTCTTCACTCCCGCCAAATTTTATTTCTTTAAAAATAAACGGGCGTAAAGTACTTTTATTCCGTAAATTAAATTTTTCTTAAATTTAGCGAGAAAAAAAAATTTTCTTCTCGTAAACAAGAGGGCAAAAAGATCTTTATTCCCGCCAAATTTTATTTCTTTAAAAATAAGAAGGCGAAAAGTACTTTACTCCCGCAAGTTAAATTACTCTGAAATGAAGGGGGAGCTGTGTACTTTTCTCCAGCAAATTCAGAGGGCAAAAAGTTCTTTACTCCCGCCACATTTAATTTTTCTAGAAATAAGCGGGCGAAAAGTACGTTACTCCCGCAAGTCAAATTACTCTTAAATGAAGGGGGAGCTGTGTACTTTTCTCCCGCAAATTCAGAGGGCGAAAAGTTCTTTATTCCCGCCAAATTTAATTCCTTTAAAAATAAGCGGGCGTAAAGTACTTTACTCCCGCAAGTCGAAGTACTCTGAAATGAAGGGGGAGCTGTGTACTTTTCTCCCGCAAATTCAGAGGGCAAAAAGTTCTTTACTCCCGCCAAATTTAATTTCTTTAAAAATAAACGGGCGTGAAGTACTTTTATTCCGTAAATTAAATTTTTCTTAAATTTAGCGAGAAAAAAAAATTTTCTTCTCGTAAATAAAAGGGCAAAAAGTTCTTTATTCCCGCGTCATTTAATTTTTATAAAAATAAGAGGGCGAAAAGTACTTTACTCCTGCAAGTCAAATTACTCTGAAATGGAGGGTGAGCTGCCGACTTTTCTCCCGCAAATTCAGAGGGCAAAAAGTTCTTTACTCCCGTCAAATTTAATTTCTCTAAAAATAAGCGGGCGTAAAGTACTTTTATTCCGTTAATTAAATTTTTCCTACTTTAAGCGAGAAAAAAAAAATTTTTTCTAGTAAATAAGAGGGCGAAAAGTTCTTTATTCCCGCGTCATTTAATTTTTCTAATAATAAGAGGGCGAAAAGTACTTTACTCCTGCAAGTCAAATTACTCTGAAATAGAGGGGGAGCTGTGTACTTTTCTCCCGCGAATTCAGAGGGCGAAAAGTTCTTCATTCTCGCCAAATTTAATTTCTTTAAAAATAAACGGGCGTAAAGTACTTTTATTCCGTAAATTAAATTTTTCTTAAATTTAGCAGAAAAAAAAAATTTTCTTCTCGTAAATAAGAGGGCGAGAAGTTCTTTATTCCCGCGTCATTTAATTTTTCTAAAAATAAGAGGGCGAAAAGTACTTTACTCCTGCAAGTCAAATTACTCTGAAATGGAGGGGGAGCTGTGTACTTTTCTCCCGCGAATTCAGAGGGCAAAACGTTCTTTACTCCCGCCACATTTAATTTTTCTAGAAATAAACGGGCGAAAAGTACGTTACTCCCGCAAGTCAAATTACTTTTAAATGAAGGGGAGCTGTGTACTTTCTTCCCGCAAATTCAGAGGGCGAAAAGTTCTTTACTCCCGCCAAATTTTATTTCTTTAAAAATAAACGGGCGTAAAGTACTTTTATTCCGTTAATTAAATTTTTCCTACATTAAGCGAGAAAAAAAAATTTTTTTCTAGTAAATAAGAGGGCGAAAAGTTCTTTATTCCCGCGTCATTTAATTTTTCTAATAATAAGAGGGCGAAAAGTACTTTACTCCTGCAAGTCAAATTACTCTGAAATAGAGGGGGAGCTGTGTACTTTTCTCCCGCAAATTCAGAGGGCGAAAAGTTCTTCATTCCCGCAAAATTTAATTTCTTTAAAAATAAACGGGCGTAAAGTACTTTTATTCCGTAAATTAAATTTTTCTTAAATTTAGCGAGAAAAAAAAATTTTCTTCTCGTAAATAAGAGGGCGAAAAGTTCTTTATTCCCGCGTCATTTAATTTTTCTAAAAATAAGAGGGCGAAAAGTACTTTACTCCTGCAAGTCAAATTACTCTGAAATGGAGGGGGAGCTGTGTACTTTTCTCCCGCAAATTCAGAGGGCAAAACGTTCTTTACTCCCGCTACATTTAATTTTTCTAGAAATAAACGGGCGAAAAGTACGTTACTCCCGCAAGTCAAATTACTTTTAAATGAAGGGGAGCTGTGTACTTTCTTCCCGCAAATTCAGAGGGTGAAAAGTTCTCTACTCCCGCCAAATTTTATTTCTTTAAAAATAAACGGGCGTAAAGTACTTTTATTCCGTAAATTAAATTTTTCTTAAATTTAGCGAGAAAAAAAAATTTTCTTCTCGTAAACATGAGGGCAAAAAGTTCTTTATTCCCGCTAATTTTATTTCTTTAAAAATAAGAAGGCGAAAAGTACTTTACTCCCGCAAGTTAAATTACTCTGAAATGATGGGGGAGCTGTGTACTTTTCTCCCGCAAATTCAGAGGGCGAAAAGTTCTTTACTCCCGCCACATTTAATTTTTCTAAAAATAAGCGGACGAAAAGTACGTTACTCCCGCAAGTCAAATTACTTTTAAATAAAGTGGGAGCTGTGTACTTTTTTCCCGCAAATTCAGAGGGCGAAAAGTTCTTCACTCCGGCCAAATTTAATTTCTTTAAAAATAAACGGGCGTAAAGTACTTTTATTCCGTTAATTAAATTTTTCTTCTATTTAGCGAGAAAAAAAAATTTTTTTTTCGTAAATAAGAGGGCAAAAAGTTCTTTACTCCCGCCACATTTAATTTTTCTAAAAATAAACGGGCGAAAAGTACGTTACTCCCGTAAGTCAAATTTTTCTTAAATGAAGAGGGGCGTACTTTTCTCCCGCTTATTTTTAAAGAAATTAAATTTGGCGTAAGTATAGAACTTTTCGCGCTCTGAATTTGCGGGTGAAAAGTACACAGCTCCCTCTTCATTTAAGAGTAATTGGACTTGCGGGAGTAAAGTACTTTTCGCCCCCTTAATTTTAAAGAAATTAAAATTGGCGAAAGTAAAGAACTTTTCGCCCTCTGAATTTGCAGGAGAAAAATACTTTGCTTTGGCTCAATTTAAGAGAAATTTAATTTGCAAGAGAAAAGTACTTTTCGCCCGCTAATTATTAGAAAAAATAATTTTGCGAGATTACAGACCTTTTCGCCCTCTGAATTTGCGGGAGATAAGTACACAGCTCCCCCTTCATTTCAGAGTAATTTGAATTGCGGGAGTAATTACTTTACGCCCGCTTATTTTTAGAGAAATGAAATTTGGCGGGAGTGAAGAACTTTTCGCCCTCTGAATTTGCAGGAGAAAAGTACACAGCTCCCCCTTCATTTCAGAGTAATTTGACTTCCGGGAGTAATTACTTTACGCCCGATTATTTTTAGAGAAATGAAATTTAGCGGGAGTAAAGAACTTTTCGCCCTCTGAATTTGCGGGAGAAAAGTACACAGCTCTCCCTTCATTTCAGAGTAATTTGACTTGCGGGAGTAACGTACTTTTTGCCAGCTTATTTTAAAAAAAATAAATGTAGGGGGAGTAAAGAACTTTTTGCCCTCTGAATTTGCAGGAGAAAAGTACACAGCTTCCCCTTCATTCCAGAGTACTTTGATTTGCGTGAGTAAAGTACTTTTCGCCCTCTTATTTTTAGAGAAATTAAATTTGGCGGGAATACAGAACTTTTCGCCCTCTTATTTACGAGAAAAAAATTTTTTCTTTTTGCTAAATTTAAGAAAAATTTAATTTACGGAATAAAAGTACTTTACGCTCGCTTATTTTTAAAGAAATTAAATTTAGCGGGAGTAAAAACTTTTCGCTCTCTGAATTTACGAGAGAAAAGTACACAGCTTCCCCTTTACTTAAGAGTAATTTGACTTGCGGCAGTAACCTACTTTTCGCCCGTTTATTTTTAGAAAAATTAAATGTGGCGGGAGTAAAGAACTTTCTGCCCTCTGAATTTGCGGGAGAAAAGTACACAGCTCCTCTTCATTTCAGAGTAATTTGACTTGAGGGAGTAAAGTACTTTTCGCCCTCTTATTTTTAGAGAAATTAAATTAGGCGGGAGTAAAGAACTTTTCGCCCACTAAATTTGCGGGAGAAAAGTACACAGCTCTTCCTTCATTTCAGAGTAATTTGACTTGCGGGAGTAACGTACTTTTTGCCCGCTTATTTTAAAATAATTAAATGTAGCGAGAGTAAAGATCTTTTTGCCCTCTGAATTTGCAGGAGAAAAGTACACAGCTCCGCCTTCATTCCAGAGTAATTTGACTTGTGGGAGTAAAGTACTTTTCGCCCTCTTATTTTTAGAGAAACCAAATTTGGCGGGAATAAAGAACTTTTCGCCCTCTTATTTACGAGAAAAAAATTTTTTCTTTTTGCTAAATTTAAGAAAAATTTAATTCACGGAATAAAAGTACTTTACGCCCGCTTATTTTTAAAGAAATTTGGCGGGAGTAAAGAACTTTTCGCCCTCTGAATTTACGAAAGAAAAATACTTTCCTCCCGCTTAATCTAGGAGAAATTCAATTTGCGGGGGAAAAGTACTTTTCGCCCTCTTATTGTTAGAGAAATTAAATTTGGCGGGAATAAAGAACTTTTCGCCCTCTTATTTACGAAAAAAAAATTTTTTTTCCGCTCAATTCAAGAAAAATTTAATTTACGTAATAAAAGTACTTTTCGCCCGCTTATTTTCGAAGAAATTAAATTTGGCGGGAGTAAAGAACTTTTCGCCCTCTGAATTTGCGACACGGAGAAAAGTACACAGCTCCCCCTTTATTTAAGACTAATTTGACTTGCGGGAGTAATTACTTTACGCCCGCTTATTTTTAGAGAAATGAAATTCAAAAAATGAAAAGTACACAGCTCCCCCTTCATTCTAGAGTAATTTGACTTGCGGGAGTAAAGTACTTTTCGCCCTCTTATTTTTAGAGAAATTAGATTTGGCGGGAATAAAGAACTTTTCGCCCTCTGAATTTGCGGGAGAAAAGTACACAGCTTCCCCTTTATTTAAGAGTAATTTGACTTGCGGGAGTAAAGTACTTTTCGCCCACTTATTTTTAGAGAAATTAAATTTGGCGGGAGTAAAGAACTTTTCGCCCTCTGAATTTACGAGAGAGAAATACATTCCTCTCGCTTAATCTAGGAGAAATTCAATTTGCGGGAGAAAAGTACTTTTCGCCCTTTTATTGTTAGAGAAATTAAATTTGGCGGGAATAAAGAACTTTCCGCCCTCTTATTTACGAGAAAAAAATTTTTTCTCCTTGCTAAATTTAAGAAAACTTTAATTTACGGAATAAAAGTACTTTACGCCCACTTATTTTTAAAGAAATTAAATTTGTCGGGAGTAAAGAACTTTTCGCCTTCTGAATTTGCGGGAGAAAAGTACACAGCTCTCCCTTCATTTAAGAGTAATTTCACTTGCGGGAGTAATTACTTTACGCCCGCTTATTGTTAGAGAAATGAAATTTGGCGAGAGTAAAGAACTTTTCGCCCTCTGAATTAGCGGGAGAAAAGTAAACAGCTCCCCCTTCATTTAAGAGAAATTTGACTTGCGGGAGTAAAGTACTTTTCGCCCTCTTTTTTTTAGAGAAATTAGATTTGGCGGGAACAAAGAACTTTACGCCCTCTGAATTAGCGGGAGAAAAGTAAACAGCTCCCCCTTCATTTAAGAGAAATTTGACTTGCGGGAGTAAAGTACTTTTCGCCCTCTTATTTTTAGAGAAATTAGATTTGGCGGGAATAAAGAACTTTTCGCCCTCTGAATTTGCGGGAGAAAAGTACACAGCTTCCCCTTTATTTAAGAGTAATTTGACTTGCGGGAGTAAAGTACTTTTCGCCCACTTATTTTTAGAGAAATTAAATTTGGCGGGAGTAAAGAACTTTTCGCCCTCTGAATTTACGAGAGAAAAATACATTCCTCTCGCTTAATCTAGGAGAAATTCAATTTGCGGGAGAAAAGTACTTTTCGCCCTTTTATTGTTAGAGAAATTAAATTTGGCGGGAATAAAGAACTTTTCGCCCTCTTATTTACGAGAAAAAAATTTTTTCTCCTTGCTAAATTTAAGAAAACTTTAATTTACGGAATAAAAGTACTTTACGCCCACTTATTTTTAAAGAAATTAAATTTGGCGGGAGTAAAGAACTTTTCGCCTTCTGAATTTGCGGGAGAAAAGTACACAGCTCTCCCTTCATTTAAGAGTAATTTGACTTGCGGGAGTAAAGTACTTTTCGCCCTCTTTTTTTTAGAGAAATTAGATTTGGCGGGAACAAAGAACTTTACGCCCTCTGAATTAGCGGGAGAAAAGTAAACAGCTCCCCCTTCATTTAAGAGAAATTTGACTTGCGGGAGTAAAGTACTTTTCGCCCTCTTATTTTTAGAGAAATTAGATTTGGCGGGAATAAAGAACTTTTCGCCCTCTGAATTTGCGGGAGAAAAGTACACAGCTTCCCCTTTATTTAAGAGTAATTTGACTTGCGGGAGTAAAGTACTTTTCGCCCACTTATTTTTAGAGAAATTAAATTTGGCGGGAGTAAAGAACTTTTCGCCCTCTGAATTTACGAGAGAAAAATACATTCCTCTCGCTTAATCTAGGAGAAATTCAATTTGCGGGAGAAAAGTACTTTTCGCCCTTTTATTGTTAGAGAAATTAAATTTGGCGGGAATAAAGAACTTTTCGCCCTCTTATTTACGAGAAAAAAATTTTTTGTCCTTGCTAAATTTAAGAAAACTTTAATTTACGGAATAAAAGTACTTTACGCCCACTTATTTTCAAAGAAATTAAATTTGGCGGGAGTAAAGAACTTTTCGCCTTCTGAATTTGCGGGAGAAAAGTACACAGCTCTCCCTTCATTTAAGAGTAATTTGATTTGCGGGAGTAATTACTTTACGCCCGCTTATTGTTAGAGAAATGAAATTTGGCGAGAGTAAAGAACTTTTCGCCCTCTGAATTAGCGGGAGAAAAGTAAACAGCTCCCCCTTCATTTAAGAGAAATTTGACTTGCGGGAGTAAAGTACTTTTCGCCCCCTTAATTTTAGAGAAATTAAATTGGGCGAAAGTAAAGAACTTTTCACCCTCTGAATTTGCGAGACAAAAGTAATTTTTCATAAATGACTACATGGTCATGATGACCACACGATAAAACCATATGGTTTTTTTCAACAGGGTAGACTTAAAGGAAATAATTTGGAATTGAATTTTCGGTAAGCAATTGTATTTATATAAAAACAATGAAACAATTGAGTTTCGAAATTGCTGTGGTTTAACATGTATGTAAAATGAATTTAATATAAGCGCAAAGTTCAATTACATGTTATCAAGATTAAGTCACAAACATTAAAACCGTCCATTTTCGCCGTAGCAAAACAGTGTGTAGTATGACATATTACCATGAATAATCAAACTAAAATTAATTTTATAAAATATAATATCATATACTTCATGATTTATGCTAAAAAGTGGTTTTGATTTCAATAACTAAGTTTAAATCTTACACCTACAGTAATTGAGTTTAAGATTTGTATGCCAGATAAATTTGAAACTCTTGTTCTTTATTTGTGAAAAATGTGATGCCAAGATTCTTTGAACGGAGTAATAGAAAATGAATGTTCAACTCTTACAATCGCGCATTTATTCATTTAAATAAATAACTTTTTGTTAAAAAAATAATGGTAAAATTGTCATGGGAGTAATCAGACGAATCGAAAACCACTGAGCAAATAATTTCATTAAAACATATTGAAAATATTGAAACAATTCATAAGAAAAATAACTAATAAACACCTTTTCATTATATTTTATTAATTAACTATTTGTTAAGATATTAAAATAATCAAGTTTTTAATAAGGTACAAATTGTAATATTGCATATCAAGTTGTGCTACACGGAAAAAGGTAAATACCATTAAAATCAATACTACACGTAGTATGTATTATTTCTGTGATAAAGTATTGAAAAAAAATGTAATAGTATAATTTTAATCAATACTATACTTCAAATTTTAACTACTAATGCTGGCATAACTATATTACGAACTGAGTGCATGAATTTCCGCTACGTAGTACCTATTTTTTCGGTACTAGGACTGATATTTCACCTATCCGATCCAGGGGTAAAATTTTGCAGAGAATATAATTGCTATATATAGAACTGATTTTCCCATACTAGAATTAAAAATTGATGATTCTAAAATCATTTTTATAATATACAACCCTTTTAAATTACTAATAATTAATTTTCAACTTAACAGGATGTCAGAGCTGTTAGAATCGATTTTTGCTTTTTTTATTTTGTTGACATCTTTTTAAATTCATTAATCAAACAAATATTCTAACTTATCCGCACTATAGCTATGTTAGTACAATCATTTTTGTTAAAATAAAAAGTCATTTGAATTTATTTCTTTTATAAACTTAGATTGAAAGTTAGATCAAGCTTGACAAACCTAACCTCGAAATACTATACATCGTAAGTTTGTATATAACTTTTTATGTATAGCATCTCGGTGGATTTCATGAGTTGTCCGCACTCAAGCTTAATCTTACAAATTTCTTTATTGTAGCAAAAAAATTCATCTGCTTTTTCCCGTTTATAATAATCAACTCAAGTTTAAAATTAATAATTAGTAATTTGAAATTTTTACATATTATATGATCGATATTATATTTATTGATTGCTAAAAATTTATATACAATTTAATGGTTTTTACATTATGATAAATTAGCTGTATTGAAGTTTCATATTCGACAGCGCCGCAGTAAATATTGTATAGGTACTATGTTAGTAAAAGATAATGTAGTCCCGTAGTACGGAAAAATTCGGTACTATACCACACAATTCTTGGGACGAGTCGCGTTAAAAAATGTACTTATATAGGTCGTTTTAAAATATATACTGAGTATCAATTAAAAAACGACTAGTAATATTCTTTCTAGTACTGACTCAAATTAGTACATTCTTTTCAGGTATTTTCCTTTTTCCGTGTAGTATTCGTTAGTGTTTCGCGAATCGTGTTACTTTTCGTCCGAGTCTAATGTGTCGTGCTTTTTTTCGTTGGAGCTCCATGAGTCGTGCTACTTTTCGTTGGAACTTAGCGAACCGTGCTTTTTTTCGTCGGAGCTCCATGAACTATGCTAGTTTTCGTTAAAACTCGTCGAACCGTGCTTCTTTTCGTCGGAGTTCAGCGAATAGTGCTAGTTTTCGTCTTAATTAAGTGAGTCGTGCTAGTTTTCGTCTAATGCAATGAGTGGTGTTAGTCTTCGTTTGATACTGCGAATGGTGCTAGTCTTCGTCAAACCCTGTGAACCGTGCTTTTTTTCGTACGGGGCGTCGATATTACATTGATTTAATTAATTATTATATCACCTTTATTAAATTACTTTACTGTTCAATAATATATTTTATTATATTAATGAAATATTTAATAATGTCAAAATTATTGTTTTATTCTTTCAATAAATTTTGAATAATAACAAAAAGATATTTCATTGTTTTAAATAAATATTGTATGACTTATATTAAATTATTTCACTGGCCAATGAAATACCTAATCATTTTAATTCAATATTTAGTTGCTTTGATGAATGTGTTTTTTCTCTTTATGAAATATATGATTGATTCTATGAAATATCTCATTGTCTTTTACTCAAATAATTTCATTGCTATATTATAATTAATTGGATGCATTAAATTAATTAAATTTTTAATTGATTCAAATATTTGATTTATCTTGTTCTATAAAATTATTTTATTACTTTTATTATTTAATTATATTGCGTCTATGAAATCAGTGATTAATTGAATTAATTATTATTTTTAACAATTAAATATTTTATTATTTATGTCCCAATTAAATATTTTGTTGTATTAATTAATTTCAAAATATGTACTAAAGTTAATAAAAATTACAGAGAAATCTGATTAAATACTTGTTAAAATCAAGTAAATCCATTATTTGATTGATCTACATAATTTATTTCATTCAAATAAGACATATTTGAACTAAAAGAAACATTTATTGTTTTAACAAAATCATTTAGTTCGATGGTTTGATGATACAACCGCTTGGTGGCGTCGTTAATTTTCGATCTCCCAAGCGGTAAGAGGGCTTCTAAGTTGATATATAAGGAAGTTAAAAATCCAAGATAATACGTAAATTGTAATGCGAGCGAAATTTATGTTAGATTTACTGCGTGTGCGATCACTGTATAAAGCATACTAATGTTAGTATGTTAATAATTGTTATTCTTTACCATATAAATAAATGGAATCATATTCACCTGTCCTTTAATGAGTTATCAATTCATTGATGTTAATAAATAAATATAAATCACTGAAAGCAAATACTGTTGATTAAAGACAGTATTTGCAACGAATATAGACCCTTATAGAAGCGTACTCTTAAATGGGAAATTTCTGCCAAAAATGAGTTACCCAGCTACTGAGGGCGCCACTAGATCCCATGTATTTTTATATCTATATATATCAAATTCTTCATATTTATAGATATACAAACAATGTTAAAGTGTTACCCAGCGTATCGGACGAAAAATTTAACCCAGAAGTACGCTTCTATAAGCGTCTATCTTCGTTGGTATTTGTTCGATTAAAATATCTATAAATCGAATTAATTAAATATTTCTTTACTTTGAAGGAATATTTTATTTGAGATAACCGAATAATTAATCAATTTTTTGTTAAGACAATGAATTAATTTTATTAAATCTTAAAATTTTATTAAATTTAAAATATTCAATAAATTAAACTTTCATTTGAAAATATAAAATATTGAACTAATTTAATTTCAATATAGCATTAATATGATGAAATAATTAATTAGAAAAACAAATGGACATTTTAATTGATAATTTTTTTTATTAAAACAATGAATTAATTTTATTGAATCAATCTTCGCGACATTTAATAAATCAAATATTTAATTGAAAATACAAAATATTATTTGATTTAATTTCAATATGTATATTAATGTAATGAAATAATCAATTAGAAAAACAAATGGGCATTTTAATTGATAAAATTTTTTATAAAAACAATGAATTAATTTTATTGAATCAATCTTCGCGACATTTAGTAAGTCAAATATTTATTTGAAAATACAAAATATTATTTTTAACCAATATTTGTGATGTTTACTAGAATCAAATATTTATTTCAAAAAATGAAATATTTATTTGATTCAATTAAAATATTTGTATTAATGTAACAAAATATTTTATGTGCCGCCCGCACCTAAGGGATTTCATTGATTCAATTAAGCCTTACTTAATCCAACTAAATTTTTTTCTCAGTGTAATAAGGTTCGAATAATGCCACTCAAATTATGTGAAATCTTTGGAACCAAACCAATATTATATTTATGCAATTCTTTTGACAATTTCTCAAAGGCGATTTTTATATAAGGAACCTTAAGATTAGTTCTATAAGTTGTAGGATTTACTAAATTAAAATTACTATTACTATTGTTATTAGCACGACTATTTTTATTGAAATGTTTCGAAAATAATCTTTTTTTAATATGAAATTCAACAAATTTCGTAGGATATTTGTTATTTTTTAAAAAACTCTTAACCATACTAATATTTTTATGTTGAAACCTTTTGTGTGATAACTCTATGGCTTTATCTACCAATGTATATATCATGCCTTTTTTATGTGTCAATGGATGATTTGATTCAAAATTAAGAAATCTCCCCGAAAATGTCGGCTTATGAAACCTATTTGTAATTATTTTATTTTTTTCTTTCATAATAGATAATTCCAAAAAATTAATTTTTTTATCAATTTCCATCTCGTGTGTAAATTTTAACCTTTCATCTTACGAATTAAATAAATTTAACATGTCGTTGACTTTATCTTTAGGTATAACAGTAAAGATGTCATCAACATATCTACAATAAATAATAGGTTTAAAATTTAATTTTGATAAACAATCTTTTTCCAAGTCATCCATTACCGTATCAGCAAAGCGTGGTGAGACTGGTGACCCCATAGGAGTGCCATATAACTGTTTATAATAATTATTATTAAACTGAAAATAGGTGTTAGACATCAGATATTCTATAGCTTCCAACAAGTCACACAAAGGTATATTAAAATATTTCGCGATCAAACTGTACCTTTTTTCTATTGCCTTTTTGACTAGTTCTAATCCTACATTAGTATATAAAGCTACTACATATATACTCATCAAAATGTAGCTGTCGGGAATATGTAAGTCCTTTATTTTTTCTATCAAATCGTTACTATTTTTAATATATGATTTAGGTTTAATAATGCTTCAATATATTATCAATTGTTTTAGATAAAAATTCATTAGGTGTATTAAGGAGGTTAAAGCGCCCCGCTTAACACAATGTCTTCATACCGTTGTCGAATCTTTATTCGCGTTAAGTGACTTGGCACATTGAACGTCTCACAACAATTCGCTTTGAGTGAACTGGGCGCATTGTCTGTTAGTATGCTAGTATACTGAAAAATAAATGGTGATGTAGCTGAACTACTGGTAGTCGAACCACGCTCTTTTAAGTTCGTATGCACGGAGTCTCGCTGCAAGAGAACAGTAGCGCCTCTGTGGCAAAAGAGCTTCACTTCACATCGGAGAGACGCGAGTGGGAACTGAGAAGCCCCGCAAAAAGAACGGTTAGCTTCTTCACCACCAGAGAAAAGATTTGCATGCTTACTGTTTGGTAAAGCAGAAGTACTTCGTGGGACTCGTAGTTCACCACTTTCTTTTCAGTGTATATGCAAAAATTTTGTTTGTATACGCACGTTCTCCCCTCTCGTGTTTTACTCGATGAAAACTTCGGTGAAATAACGTCCATTAATTGCTATATCTCCGAAACTACGAAGCCAGGCTTTCTGAAATTTTGATATTATATTCTAATTATAATTGTTAAAAACATATTAGTTTTTTTATTTATTCTTAAGAAAATTTTCGGCGTTATTGATAAAAACGTTTGCTTTTTTCTGTCTCACGTCAACCTTCCCATAAGACGCTGTGTTAAATTTTCGAACTTTCAGACTTCATATCTCGGCTTCGGTAAAGCTAAGCTATCTGCAATTATAATATGATATGTAAAATAGTGTTATTTTTATTGTCTTAAAATTTCAAGAAATTCTTAAGAAAACGGGATATCGCACTAACCCTCTTAATACAAGAAACTATAGGCCTTAAAGGACATTCATTTTTGTGAACTTTTGGTAGACCATAAATCTTTGATAAACTGGTGTTGATGAGAGTTAGTTCATTTTTATGAAATTGTTTATTAAAATAACAATTCTCATTCCATTTCTTTAAAATATTTTTAGTATCCTTTCGTAACTTGGAAAAAGGATTAGATTTTAGCCTCTTATAAGCACTAATATCGGAAAGTAAAAGTTCCTTTCTTTCAATATATTGAGAATTATTCAGAACTACCGTAATGTTACCCTTATCAGCCATGGTAACCAATAAATCATTATTTTTTACAAACATTTTTGTCTCTCTCAAATTGTTCGCAATTACTCTATTTTCATATTTTAAATGCTTCGTGCGCCCGTTAACAGCCAAAATAGTATCAACAACTTCTTGTCTAATTTTGTTTTTCAAGGAATCATCACCAATACCATATAAACTTGTTTCTAAATTTTTTATAATCTCAAGAACAGAACTTTGATCAAACTCACTATCTAAATTAAACTTTGGACCCAAACTCAAGATACATGCAATATTGTTGGGGATATTGATATTACTTAGATTTTTAATCAATTTATGATTGACGTTTAATTTTACGTTGTTGTTACTTAGACTGAAGAGGACAACAAACTAGTTGCCGAAACGTCGACGATAATAAAATGATATTTTTAAATTGACTCGTATAAGCTGTTGATTATTCCAAATAAACCTTACAACGAGTGTCTTATAATGATTAAACACAAAGAGATTGGGCTGAATATTACTCCTAGAGATTTGTTTTCTTCGGAAGATATGGACGAGGAAAATGAATTTCAAAATACAAAGGTTTTCCAACATGTCAGAAAAACGATGGGACAACACGTTTGTAATTTAATGAAGGATTGGATTGGTGTCAATAGAGATATTATTAAATATAAATCACAACACAAATTTTTATTAGACTGCAGAAGATATGATGTATTGCCAATTCATTTATCGAGTATTGGTATAAACTTAAAACATTTATTTTTTCATAGTTACACACGTAAAAAAATTTAAATTACATAAATATCCATTTAAAATTACATGAAAATCATAATTTTAAATTTGAGAGTACAAAAATATTTGATAAAGAATGCAATTGGCACAGAAGAACGTTATCTGAAATGATTTTTATTAATACACAGAAAAATGCGATTAATAAAAAGAATGATACTAATAATTTACACTCGTGTTACGCGCCGATCATAAGGAAATTTTGTAATTATTAATAATAATTGTAATTGTCAAGCATTTGTGTTTTCGAAGCGTCGTTTTTTCTTTTAATTGATTTAGTTACTTATAAATTTTGTCTTTTTTATGGATTTGTTGTTTGTTTATTGTCCGTTATTTATTTAAAAACCTTTGTATATGAATTTTCCTTTTCTTACTTTTAATATTGTTATTGATATTATCGACCTATCGATAATATCACTTTCTTTACATATACTTAATTTTATTTTAATTTATACTTGATTGACAAGGTGTCACTACCTTGCCGATTTTAGATTTTAATTTGATGTTGTGTTTATATGTCTTACAGAATTTAGTCTTATTATTTTTATTTTAATTCAGTGTACAAACATTCTAGTCATAACAAGGACTGATATATGTAGTTCCGTCCTTTTACATTTTTATTTTATTTTAATTGTATTATTATGTGTTTGTTTTTAATTATTTATCGTATCCTGTTTATTTATTTATTTAATTTTAAAAAATATTGACGGTTTGATGACGCAAGTGCTTGGTAAATGTGTTTTTATTTATGTAATCAATTGTCTCTCTCTTTAGTAATTTTTTGAAGTTGTTTTAATTTATTTTATAGTATATAGACGTTACTCTCCAAGAGTAAAAAAATGGTTTTTTTAAAAGAATGACGACAGCATAAGCTGATTATTTGTATACATGGTATATTTTTTTGTATTTTTTGGTCCTTTTATAAGGTTTTAATTGTTTTTATTTAATATTTTTAATTGCATTGTATGTTGGCTATTGCTTATAGATCCTGAAGAGGGCAACAAACTAGTTGCCGAAACGTCGACGATAATAAAATAATATTTTTAAATTGACTCGTATAAGCTGTTGATTATTCTAGATATATATCTATGTTTTGAATAAAAATATGTAATTAATCAACAAATTTTCGGGACGGTTAATCGCATTGAAATAAAGCTTCAAAGTATCGTGGCGAAAATAAGCTAAAGCGGGTTTGCCGTAAGTTTACCTACGCCACTGGAAGTCGCGTGTTTTATGTGTTTGTCTCCTTCCCTCTCACTTGCTTTTTTACGCGCGTGTCGATGTGGAGGGGCTTTGCGCGTATAGTTCCAGAAATGCCGCAAGGATTATCATGATCGAATTCGGCACGTTTCATTAACACGGCACTGGCAATGTGGGGACCACGTTATGTTGGTAGTTGTAATTGAGCTCTGCGCAAGCGCTAACCTTCTTCTTCATCGCAGTAGCGGTGAAGCGAGCGACTGTAAAGTAGTCACGCTCGAACTCTCATCATGTAAAGTTCAGCGCATGGGCCGGTGGTTGCTGGCAAATATAAGTTAATAATGTTATTAACGCCAACCATTTGCTTGTGTTTTAGTTCTTCTCTCCTCCATGAAACACGCATTCCAGAAACTGTGGGGCCTGGATTACCTTCTGATCTTACAACTATCAATAACACTTCGAAACCCCCACAGTGGTGACCTTGTCAAGTCAAGGAAAGGAGGACATCTCATCATGCGAGAATTGGGTTTTTGACGACTTCTGGCAACATCATCGCCAAGGTCTATCGCCTGCAACAGCTAGCTCACCGTCCATCTTTTTGTCACTGCTGCTCAGATCAGCGGCAAAGTCATCGACAGTTCAGCGTAGTCGTCATTGCTTACAAAAGTATTTATTGAGCGTTGGCTTATGAAATTCGCTCCGCGTAATAACTTAGCACTTCAAGAGGTGCGGAAGATTTTTTAAATAGTGCGAGCGTGTGAAATAGCAGACGGCATTACTTTGTGCAAAATTTTTAAAGCAAAAACATTAAAATTGTTTGGCGGACTTGATTATAACTGCCGAAAAATCAAACATAAAAATATAAAAGAAAAACGTGGTTTGGCAGCCATATTGGCGTCACCACGACCAAGCTGAGTTAGCACGCAAAACGCGACCGTTTGCGCCATTATGACGGATAAGGACGCGATGGTTGCGTTAGCTATTTTTGAAAAATTCAACACACAACCGACTTTAAAAATTTGATTTAATTTAATGTTTTTTTTCAAAACTTAAATAAAAATAATTCATTTTGTAAAAATTAAAATTAAATAATTTTATATTTTCTGTGAAGCGGATGGCGATACTATGTTTAAAATAAAAGAAAAACTTAAAAGAAAAAAAAATTAAACTATCTAACGGTTATTTTGCACACGTTACAAAAAAAAATTAGCTTTTAATTAAATATTATTTTAGCTAAGTCTATAAATTTTACTATATGCGGAGTTGCTGAAAATTATCATACATATGTTAAATATTACGTAACAAACTCCGATTGTGCTAGCTAGTCAATTCTATTGATCAACGACAAAATCTTAACTGAGATATTAGTCGCTTGTAGCACTTAATGCGCCTCTCTCTCTTTCTCTCTTATTTAATCGAGAGACGCGTTGCCGGTAGAGCACAATTTTCCTCGTAATGCAGATTTACAATCACAGAAAATCAGACTATGTTCTTTTATGTGAATAATTAGCTATGACTGCTTACGAGAACCACGGAGGCGTCGGAGTAAGCAACGGGAAATATATTTATTATTATATATATAGACAGACAATATGAGTCAAATAGATAGCACTTTGTATTTAAACTTAAGACAATTTATTAATTAAAAAGAAATTACTATAAAACAAGTTATGAATAATCAAATTTACTTAACGCAAACAAATTAAATTATATGATCTGTATTTAAAAAAGATAGTAAATAAGGGGGGGACGTGACGCGAACTAATGCTTTACCAAGCATTCACAAATACGCGTTTTTTATACTGAAGTTTCTTCGAGGAAAGAAACTCCAGTTAACAAAATATATAGATTACTTACGACTATGCGGCGCAAACACGAGACAGCCTGGTCGCTGAAGCTTGCCGATAGCAGCCAAAAAGGTTGAACGCTCAAGCCGAGTAATATTGATTTAAGGAAAGGTGTAGCCTTGGATGCCGATCGTCTCCAAACAGCGTAATCTCCTTTTCCCTCAAATACCAAAGAGAAACCATTTTACAGATTCACGCCAATGAACTAAAGTTGCGTGCTCGTGGACTGCAGGAAAAAATGTCTCCTTGCACGAACGTGTGTGCTGATGCTGATGAACCGCCGGAAATGTTCTCACGCGCGTCGTGGTTTTCTTGCTCCTCGCGCGCGCGCTGCTCGTCGAGTCACGTGCTTCTTCACGTAACTGAGACGAGGTATATGACTGAGCGCGTGTCATTTAATTTTACCTAAGCGCGCGAGATTCGAACACGGTAGAATACCGTGACAACTAATAATATCGGTTGGAGCGAATTTCTTGATATTTAAGTGCGTGCCCTATTGAAAAAAAACACGTGTTTTTTTCAATAGGGTGTCTCCGGCTCTCTGATTTTCTATTATATTCATTATTTCTTTTTTGAAAAATAATATATTTTAATATGAATGATTTTTTTAGTGATTTTAACATAAAATTTTTATTATTAATAATTTAAAGTTTTTGATAAATTTTTTTTGCGTTTTGCGTCAATTTTATCTTAAAAAGTCAAAGAGCAGCACGGACGGCAAAAGCTGAAACTAGACGTAAAATTATTTTGTCTTTTATTTAGGTTATACAGTTGGCATTAACGTTTTAGTGAGCTTCGAGTTTATTAAATTTTGACGTAAAGGTTAATGGTTTCAGTTTTCGTGTTCGTGCGACGCGTACGCTCAACCGATGTATGTCGCATTACCTTTGGCTCAGGAGTGAGGTTAAGTTGCGTTAGACTTAACTAGCGTCACAGAATTTTATGTTAACGTTTCGCGTTTTGCAAGAAAAAAGCCTACGGTTCTCCGGATCATACCACTCTTTGAAAAGTCAGTCCACGTTATTTGGACGCGGCATTCGGGCTGTTTAGAGGTCAGTGTAGGCTGCATGGGCATTTAGAGTGCTATCTCTGTCGCTCGTGCGAGCTGCGGCTGGTGATTTTTCGACCGCAGGCCAAGCGTTCACTATATTTGTTTTTACGGTCGTATTTTTATTAAGTTTATTAGGTTTCGTCCCTAGCGCGGGTTTGATGAAGTAAAACCGTTGATCCGGTGATTCGTACTTCCTGTATGTGTGTGTGTGTATTGTATGCGTCAGTGAGAATTGTGGTGTAGCGTATCAGACCAATTGTCAGTATGGGTTCTGAACACATGTATGTTAAAAAGCGTTTTTTAAACCCACGTCCCGCACAAATTAACGAGTATTATTATTTTGAATTTGACATTTAATATTATTTATTAGATTAATTTAGGGAGATTTTTTTAATTCACATTTATATTCTTGTAATGTCGAGAGATGAATTAATTTTATAATTCACCACTCACCACTGCATATGCGTAAATTATTTTACGCGGCGTCGTACTTAATAAATGGTCGCCGAGTTTGACCACGTGTTACTTGCGCGGGGCGAGAGTCAAATTTGTTCACTGAAAAGCGGGGACCTATATTGAGTCCTTTCCGCGTCGCGATTTTAATGTTTTTATTTAAATTGATTATTAACTTTTTAAACCCCTAGCCAAGCAAAGCAACACGTCTCTATCGCTCTGCTTGGGGTCTGATGAGGACGGTCCTCAAAATCGGGGTCGCGTTATGTTTTACGAAGATAAATGAAATATATATATATATATATATTTAAGTAGAAAACAGTTATTGTATAAAATATAAAAATTGTGTAATAGAATTGTTAAGATAATTTGTTGTTTTTCTTTAGGTAAATCAAAAATAAAAAAAAATTCTTTTTATGTTTTAATTGTGAATTTTAATGAAATAAAAGAAATAAAAACTTACTTTTCAAAAATAAAGTTGAAAGTAGAGAATGTTACTTTTGACAATTTCCTTGAGAGTTGCAGAGAGAGAAAGTTGCTGAGAATTGCTTGCTGGTGAGTCTTGAAGAGAGTTGCGTTCGATTTGATGATTGCTGGAGATGCTTGTTGGTGAGTCTTGAAGAGAGTTGCGTTCGATTTGAGAATTGTGATTGATACTTGCTTCCTTGAAATTCCTGAAGAGAGTGGAGAGCGTGTTTATGAGACACGCTCAAAGGCGCACTGAAGATTTTAGGCCCTGGTTGGGGATTATATACCCTGGAATTGGGGCGTTGACTAACCACCCCGCTTGGGTAGTTTTCCAAAATTTTGAATTTTCCTATTGGTCAATTCTGTTTCCGTAAAAGTTCCATAAATTGTCACTTGGCTGTCCTAGTGTCGATTTTTTTTTCTCTCTCTCTCTTTTCTCTCTCTTTCTCTTTCTTTTGAAAGTAAGCTACATAAATTGTCTTAAATCTAATTGTTATTAAAAATGTAACGAATTGCGCATATAAAAAGATAAAACTAGAATCTAGGTTATTTTTAATTTATAATGTTTTTTTCAACTAATATCTATAATAAAATAAACTAGTTTAAATAAATCTAATTAATTAATAAATTAAATTATTTGTTTATATATAAAAGTTAAAAACAAAAGAATAATATGATATAGATATTAATTAAATAAACATTATCAATTAATATTGACTCATATTATATATGCAGAAATTAAAAGAAGAATTACGCATAAAAAAAAGGACGCTATCGCAAATTTGACAATAAAAAAAAGTTTTTAGAAGAAAAATTAAAATTAATATCACTAATCTTTCAATACTTAAAACTAAAGTTTACATTATTATAAATGAAATAAATGCTAAAGAAAATAAAGAAAAACAAGGGTGACGCTTCACACACAAAAAAAACGACGCTTAGTAATAAAAAAAAGGACGCTTAACGTACTATAAAGTATAAAAATTATGATTAATTTAATTTTTTTGTTTTTGTAATTTTTTTGTTTTGTGGGTTTTTTGTTTAACGCTTTCGAAGAAATAAAACCAAAATTAATTTCTAAGATTCACTTAATAAAATAAATTTAAAAGAAAAGAAACGCAGTATTCTAATTTCAAGCGTGTTGTAAGCTTGATGCATACGCAATTTTATTATTAAACATTATTTATAAATACTATTTAAAACTGTTATATGTATATATATATATATATTTATATATATATATATATATATATTTTAGTTTTTTAAGAAAGAAAAAGAATAGAAGTTTATAAAAATTTTACATAAAAAAGAATTAGTTATTTTTTATATGAATAATTTCATATCTATATACATATATCGGTTTTATTTAAAATATAACGAAAAGAAATATTTTTGAAACAAAGGGATACTCATTCTAAAACCTTTTAGGGATGATCTTTAATTTTTGTGTTGTTTCTTTATAATAACAATTTTGTTTTTATATTTATTTGTTTTTTTAATGTCTATTAATTTTTAAATATTTTATTTATAAAAGAAAAGAAATTATTTATTATAATAAAATTTGTGTGTTGATATAAAAAAAAAGGAATACTTTATGAGTAAATTATTATTAACAATATTTATTAATTTGCAAAAGAATATTATGAGTTTCTTAGGTAATTATGGGTATTTTTCTTTGGCGCCTAACTTAATGAGTTTCTGTCTGAGTGTTCTAATTTGTTACGGTAAAAATTTTCAGGTGGTTTCAATATACACGAAAATACGTGTGAATTTTTACATAATATTTTTCAGGTACCCAAGATTTGAGTATCCCTTACGGTTTGTTTACACAGCTGTAGTGTTTTACTTAAAAGATACAATAATTACTTGTCTCAAAAGAAAATGAGTTCACTCCGAAACATATACAGATCGGACAAAATAATAATGGGAAAATAATGATTTAAAAATAATTAATAGAAAAATAAAGTGTCGGTCTTATAGGAAAAGACATTGAAAGTATTTAAAAAAAGAAATTTTCGTGAAAAGATATTAATATGAATTTTTTTATTTAAAAGAAGTCGGCAAAATTGCCCGACGTTACACCCCCTGCCTAAAGCGGTTGCTAGGTGCTGAAAAGCAAACTAGCAATTGCATGCCTCGGCTATGTTAAGGTCGTAAAACCCTTTGAGTCAAATTTGATCTTGTATTGTATTGGATATCTCATTCAGATTCAAATTATTTATGTTTGTAGTCATATTTGTGGTCATAATGTTTCACTGAGAAATATATATTCTCAAGTCAGTTTATAGAAGTCTAAGCTTCTGTAGTCATATTTTGCCTAGAATGTGGTAGGCAGTCGGTATAGACAATCTTAATGGCAGATGTTGATTGGCACTGGAATGTTAGTTTTTTCCTCTTTTAAACACAAAAATTCAAAAAGACAAAAGAAAGCTATTTGATATTAAAAGTAAGTTAATGATATTGCAAAGAAAAAGAAAAGTCAATAAGTTTTATTCTCAAAATTAAAAGGAAAAGTGATAATCATTTAAGGTCAATACATTTAACAGAAAGATAGAAGATTATTAAAAAAAATCCGAGTATACATGTCTCGACAGGACTCGTACACAGTTTAAATTTTGGATGTAATTATCATTTTAAAAATTTTTCGGCTTATAACTAAGGTTTTAGCTTATTCTATGACGCAATTATTACATTATAAAGATTTCTAACATAAACTAAGATTTTTTTTTCACATTTTTATGTTTTATCATTTTTTTATATTTTCTTGTTATCTGGTTAATCGATACATTCATTGTGGTGAAAAAGAAATTCTAGGAATGAAAATATTCATTGTTAATCAATAAAGAAAATTTGAAGAGTGAATACAATATAAATTTTTGCAAAATATCTAATTTAAAATTTGCCTCTACTTTTAAGGTATTTTAATAGGAATAAATGATTATATAAAGACAGTTGTATGAATATATTCATTTTTAGAAATCCTTATCCAAAATTACGCACTTATAATTATAAAATATTAGGCTATAATAATAACTATAAATATTAACTATAGCTGAAAAGAAAACTTAATTATTATTGTATTTGTTTTTATTTTGTTTTATATAAGAAAGAAATTATATTATATACATATAATTATATACATAGAAAGTGGTATGTTAGTAAAAAGACTAAGGGTTATTATGGATGAAGCGAGTAAGGGCTTAAGAAAAGTCATGCACAATTTGTTTTACTAGACATTTAGTTAAAAAGATATCAGTCAATTTATTTTTACTTATTGAAAAAAAAGAGAAAGTGAAAATAAAGGAAAGAAATAGATTTTAAGTCTTAAGGAGGAAAAAGGTTATATATAATGGATTAGTATTTACAGAGAGAAAAAAAACTATTAATTGTAATTTTATTGATTAATGAAAAGAAAAGAGTAAATATAATTATTCTTTTGTAAATTTTTTTTCGTTTAAAAAAAATTTTAGTGTTAATTAAAGATAAAAATGTTAGTAAGATTATTAGTCAGATGGTTAGTAAAAATTATCATGCAATTAAGAGTTAGTGTTAGTAATGTTAGTAAAGTTATTATAATATCATGCAAAGAAAAAAAGGAAAAGGATTTCGCTGTCAAATCGGAATGATTTTTAAGACAGGGTTCAAATGAGATGATGTAGCTTGACCTTGATTGATCCGTGCTACATCATGTAAGAGCTGTAATTGCTCGTCAAGGATTTGATTATTAAAATCAAAGAATTGAATTTTCATCCTCATGTACAGAGAATCTTTATTACAAGAGTTGTTTGAAGAAAATTCAATTTTCCTTTTAGTAGTAAGTATGTCTGTCAAGTCATTGTAAACATTTTCGTTTAGAAACACTGAACTTATTTCAGATATCAAGCCTTTGTAAAATTTCATTGCAGACATTAAGAAATTGTTGATTTTATTGTTAACGATACATGATTTTGATTTAGATTCAGAATCTGAATTAAGGATTGAATGCATTGAAGATGGAAGTATATCTTCACTGATATATGATTTTGAATCAGTATCCAAAATGGAACTGGAATTTAAAGATGTTAGAACTTTAGATGTGTAGTCGTTAGCAATATCTGATTTCATTTCTGGTTCATTTGTTTCTTTAGATTTAGGATCTGAGTCTATTTTATAAGTTTCTAAGTTTGAATTGTTTGTTAAAATCAAAGTTGAGTCATTTTCAAAATTTTGAAGTTCACATTTTTCTGTCTTGATATTTATTTTCAATTTACTACTTAAGTCACTGTCAGATTTTGATTCATGTTGGTCTTTTATTTGTGAATTTTTAATGTTTCTATAATTAAGATGACCGAATTTTTCGATTTGGATAGCATCCATCATGGATTCTGCTATATCAGAGTAACATTTCTGCATCCGAACTTCGATTTCGGGTTTCAGACCTCTTATAAATGCGTCCAATGCGCTTTGTTTAATAAAATTACGTGTGGCATCATTGAATGATTTTTCCACAAAATATGTATTTAAAATCTCACGTTCCAATGCACGTAATCGATTAGCATAAGCTATAACCGTTTCATTGTTGTTTTGAAAAACATTTGTCAACTTGTTAAGGGTCTGCAGTGCAGATTCAGGTGTCTTGAACAACAAAATTATGGAATATTTAAATTCGTTAAAATTCTTGAATGTTTTATACTGAATTGCTTTATGAGCTTCTCCTTGTAACTTGGACTTCATAATTTTGACCAAACTTGCCTCGAATTTGAGGTCTATAATTGTCAATGCGTGTTCACATTGAAATAAATATTCATGGACGGACATATTCGTCCCGTCATATAGAGGTATCAAGGTCATGGCAAGCTCGAAAGCTTCCAAATCATAACTGTTAGCCATTGTTTTTTTTTTTTTTTTTAATTCAATTTCTATTTTAAAAGGTATTTTGCGATTCTTGATTTATATTCTATTTTGAAAAGTGGCTCAAGCGCCAAATAGATATCTGTTATTTTTATGAAATATTTCAATTAAAAACAAATTTTCTTTTAAAAGAAGTTTAAGGAAAGAATTTATATTTACTGAATGAATAATATGTAAACTTTAAATTAATTTTATAACGTAAACTAAAAAAAATGAAAATTTCATTTTGAAAAAATTCAAAAAGAAATAATTTAGTTCTGAAAAATTTTGGTAAACTTGTTAACTAAAATGTGATTTTTAATATAAATAAATTTGTCAATTTAAGGCATAGGCAAATTCACCAATATTCACAATAAATTTGTTTTTAGAAAAATTTGAACAAACGTGAATTTAAATTAAAATTATAAATTTGGGAATGGAACTAATATAGGTTAACTTGTAATAAAATAAAATTAAGACATTTAATTTTCGAATCAAAGATAAATTTTGTTTAGTTAATAATTATTTAAAAAATTGTTTCTGAAAAATTTAATGAAAATAGAAATTGTTAATTTAAAGAAAAATAAAAGTAGTTTTTTTTTTTAAGATAAAGCAAAGGTTGTGAAATAAGAAAAATTAAATTATGTTATAAAAGCTATAATTTAGTAAAAGTTAGGATTAATGCAATTGTTTATTAAGTTGATTAGTAAGAATTTTATCAAAATAACAAAATATTAGTTGATTAAAATATGACCTGCTAATTGCTTAATCTTATTAAATTACAAAAAGTTGTTAGTAAAAATTAAACAAGTTCGAATATCTTATTTAAGGTGAAAGTTGTGAATTTAAATTTGAAAATTGACATAGAAATTACTAAAATATTGACAGCAAATAAAGCGAAAATTATAGGTTCAGAAAAATTAAGTTTGGTAAATTACTGAGTTTAGTCGAATTGTTATTAAAAATTTGAAAAGTAGAATTTCATCAAGTCTCTTTTGAAAATTAATATAATGTTAAACCATAATAATTTATTCAATTGACGCAATTGAAGGTAAGTGCATAAATAAGAAAAAGAAAAAAGATTGTTGAGTTCATTCGTATTATGATTAATAAACAAAAGATTTATTGTTATTTTGAAAAATAAGTAATATTTTAAATTTCATTAAAAAGCTTTATATACTTTGCAGTTAATACTATGTGCGTACATGAATTTGTTTTGCCAAAAGAAATAATTCATGATTTTATTTAGAAAGGATAAGAACTTATTTTTTTTTTGTTTATTGATAAAATAACGTAACATTAAACAGTTATAAAAAAAATTTGAATTAATAAAAAGTAATTTATAATTAGAATTGAAAACTTTTAATAAATCTGAGATGTCGAAAATATGATTTTGGATTGAAGATTCAACAAATTTATTTGAAATATTAATTAAAAGATAAAAGTTTAGAATAAAATATTGAAAGAATTACTACATGGAAAATATTTTAATTTGAAAGGTCAAGAATTAAATAAAAATATGTTAAAAATAAAAGAAAAAGATTGATTTAAAAATTCTACAAATATAAAAGATTTTTCTTAAGATAAAATTACCGTTTGTGTATGCTAGATATATTTTTACCGGCAAATATCTAGACGATATTTTAATGAAAATCATATTGTTAATAAAGCGAGTATTGAAATGAATATTTTAATTTTAAAAAGTCAACTACTTTATTTAAAATCATGATCGAAATTTATTCTAATAATCAGAATACGCAATACTCTCATAAAATGAAAATGAATGCACTTAAAACAAAAGGCTGTTATAATCTCCAACAGGCGATTATAAACAAAAAGATTTATTCCATGAAACTGAAGAAGTGAAAATGAAGTGAGAATCTTTTATAAGATTATTTTTAAATTGAAAATATTAGGTTTTTGAAGGTATATAATAAATTTGACAAAAGGTTTTATGCTTGATTGAACCCAGCATCGTGACAGGTTTTAATAGATACATGTGTAAATTTTATAGCAAATTACTGAGTGGTTACCAAGACGGCAATGCTAACTTAAAAAGGCGTAGTCCCGACTGGTGCATAAAAAAAATAGATCATTCTTTGATAATGAATTCATATTATTTAACACTTCTCTTGATCTTAATTTATATATTTTATTTGGTGGCTTCCACGGGGTTTTAATGTATCCACCACACCTTTATTATGTATATATATATATATATATATATATATATATATATATATATATATATATATATATATTTCGAAAGATTTATTTATTTAAATTGTTAATTTAATTTCAAGTTTTTTTAAAAAGGACTCAATAAGCATTTCAATGAACCATTTGAATCGCCTATATTTCAGTCTTCTGCTTTTTGTTTATTTATTATTATTTGTTTATTGTAACTGAAATTTTCATTCAAACTCGATCACTCCGGTTTGGCCTCCAAAAATTTATTATGTAATGTCGAGAGATGAATTAATTTTATAATTCACCACTCACCACTGCATATGCGTAAATTATTTTACGCGGCGTCGTACTTAATAAATGGTCGCCGAGTTTGACCACGTGTTACTTGCGCGGGGCGAGAGTCAAATTTGTTCACTGAAAAGCGGGGACCTATATTGAGTCCTTTCCGCGTCGCGATTTTAATGTTTTTATTTAAATTGATTATTAACTTTTTAAACCCCTAGCCAAGCAAAGCAACACGTCTCTATCGCTCTGCTTGGGGTCTGATGAGGACGGTCCTCAAAATCGGGGTCGCGTTATGTTTTACGAAGATAAATGAAATATATATATATATATATATATTTAAGTAGAAAACAGTTATTGTATAAAATATAAAAATTGTGTAATAGAATTGTTAAGATAATTTGTTGTTTTTCTTTAGGTAAATCAAAAATAAAAAAAAATTCTTTTTATGTTTTAATTGTGAATTTTAATGAAATAAAAGAAATAAAAACTTACTTTTCAAAAATAAAGTTGAAAGTAGAGAATGTTACTTTTGACAATTTCCTTGAGAGTTGCAGAGAGAGAAAGTTGCTGAGAATTGCTTGCTGGTGAGTCTTGAAGAGAGTTGCGTTCGATTTGATGATTGCTGGAGATGCTTGTTGGTGAGTCTTGAAGAGAGTTGCGTTCGATTTGAGAATTGTGATTGATACTTGCTTCCTTGAAATTCCTGAAGAGAGTGGAGAGCGTGTTTATGAGACACGCTCAAAGGCGCACTGAAGATTTTAGGCCCTGGTTGGGGATTATATACCCTGGAATTGGGGCGTTGACTAACCACCCCGCTTGGGTAGTTTTCCAAAATTTTGAATTTTCCTATTGGTCAATTCTGTTTCCGTAAAAGTTCCATAAATTGTCACTTGGCTGTCCTAGTGTCGATTTTTTTCTCTCTCTCTCTCTCTTTTCTCTCTCTTTCTCTTTCTTTTGAAAGTAAGCTACATAAATTGTCTTAAATCTAATTGTTATTAAAAATGTAACGAATTGCGCATATAAAAAAGATAAAACTAGAATCTAGGTTATTTTTAATTTATAATGTTTTTTTCAACTAATATCTATAATAAAATAAACTAGTTTAAATAAATCTAATTAATTAATAAATTAAATTATTTGTTTATATATAAAAGTTAAAAACAAAAGAATAATATGATATAGATATTAATTAAATAAACATTATCAATTAATATTGACTCATATTATATATGCAGAAATTAAAAGAAGAATTACGCATAAAAAAAAAAGGACGCTATCGCAAATTTGACAATAAAAAAAAGTTTTTAGAAGAAAAATTAAAATTAATATCACTAATCTTTCAATACTTAAAACTAAAGTTTACATTATTATAAATGAAATAAATGCTAAAGAAAATAAAGAAAAACAAGGGTGACGCTTCACACACAAAAAAAACGACGCTTAGTAATAAAAAAAAAGGACGCTTAACGTACTATAAAGTATAAAAATTATGATTAATTTAATTTTTTTGTTTTTGTAATTTTTTTGTTTTGTGGGTTTTTTGTTTAACGCTTTCGAAGAAATAAAACCAAAATTAATTTCTAAGATTCACTTAATAAAATAAATTTAAAAGAAAAGAAACGCAGTATTCTAATTTCAAGCGTGTTGTAAGCTTGATGCATACGCAATTTTATTATTAAACATTATTTATAAATACTATTTAAAACTGTTATATGTATATATATATATATTTATATATATATATATATATATATTTTAGTTTTTTAAGAAAGAAAAAGAATAGAAGTTTATAAAAATTTTACATAAAAAAGAATTAGTTATTTTTTATATGAATAATTTCATATCTATATACATATATCGGTTTTATTTAAAATATAACGAAAAGAAATATTTTTGAAACAAAGGGATACTCATTCTAAAACCTTTTAGGGATGATCTTTAATTTTTGTGTTGTTTCTTTATAATAACAATTTTGTTTTTATATTTATTTGTTTTTTAATGTCTATTAATTTTTAAATATTTTATTTATAAAAGAAAAGAAATTATTTATTATAATAAAATTTGTGTGTTGATATAAAAAAAAGGAATACTTTATGAGTAAATTATTATTAACAATATTTATTAATTTGCAAAAGAATATTATGAGTTTCTTAGGTAATTATGGGTATTTTTCTTTGGCGCCTAACTTAATGAGTTTCTGTCTGAGTGTTCTAATTTGTTACGGTAAAAATTTTCAGGTGGTTTCAATATACACGAAAATACGTGTGAATTTTTACATAATATTTTTCAGGTACCCAAGATTTGAGTATCCCTTACGGTTTGTTTACACAGCTGTAGTGTTTTACTTAAAAGATACAATAATTACTTGTCTCAAAAGAAAATGAGTTCACTCCGAAACATATACAGATCGGACAAAATAATAATGGGAAAATAATGATTTAAAAATAATTAATAGAAAAATAAAGTGTCGGTCTTATAGGAAAAGACATTGAAAGTATTTAAAAAAAGAAATTTTCGTGAAAAGATATTAATATGAATTTTTTTATTTAAAAGAAGTCGGCAAAATTGCCCGACGTTACATTCTAACAAACAAGTTCTGTCCGAAAATGAGGTTGAAAACCCATCTTGCGCGTCAGTGGTACGGCCGGCTGCTGAATTGTGCACACCGTCAGCTCCGTGCGCGTGCGCTATTCCATGCTCACGTTGCACGGACAATTAGGAACGCTTTTCAGATTTGCTATTGCTTTATACCATCTATAATTTTAGCATTTAACTTCTTTAATTTTTTGATGACATCTTGGTGTTCAGTATTTTTTAAGAGGAGGCCGTATAGCTCTGTCCTTGTCTAATCTAAATTTTCGTTATTATTAATGTTCAGGCAAGGTGCTCCAACAAGCTAAGGAAGATACTTGAGCGCCACCTTTTTGTACTCGCGCGCTCTGTCCGCTTCTACTCTCTTTCCCTACTACTCACTCTTTGGTCAACTGTGGTGTCTTGAGGACCGATACGTGTTGCTACCTTTCTTCTAAGAATATTAGTTTATAGCATCTTTTCTACTAAAGTTATTGATAATTGAAACCTATAAAGATTGTTCTTTTATTTAATTTTTGTAATTTGAGTGTGTTTGAACACAGTATTTATAATAAAGATTCCTTTAATTGTGAACCTCTTTCAATTGCTTCATACGCCAGATCCAACAGGTTATAGGCCCATAAAACGCTTAATTTCTTTGATTGGAATCATCTAAGGGGATTTTGTGAGTATGAAGTTTTTTAGAAGTGTGAAATTTGTTTAGCGTTTAGAAGTGTACGTATTTTTTTAGAAATATATACTAGTTAGAGGTAAATTTTCTTTTCATGAATAAGAGCGCGACGGGAGTGCAAGATAGAAGTTTTTTTTATTCTTTCTCTGCCCGCTAATAAAGTATAATCATAACCATAAATTCGTTTTTTTCTCGTAAGAAATATAAGAATAAAGAAGTAAATTCTGTGCGTGTCTCTCTCGTCCAGTGATTAGAAATAGTGAAAATTTAGAAGTACAAAGGTAGTCATTGTTCGGGAAGTTTTTTTTCATAACGTGCATGAAAACGGGGGGAGGAAAATCTCGAGAAGCGGCCATTACCCGGCGCGTCAGCCGATCTCCTTTCTCTCTCGCTCTCACTCGTCGCAACTCTCGAAAAGAAAATATCGGGCGTGACTAGACACGACGAAATATATATGTGTATATAGACGTGTTAAAGATGTATAGAAAATTTCTCGAACGGTAGCGACTTTACGTTTAAACTCGTTCGCCATATAATTTAACAAACAAGGAGAGTTTAATATAAGTTCTCTCTTCTATCGATGTATCTGACATGTAAAAGGATGCCGTGTGCGTGCACGTGATCACCTTTCTTGCACCAACAGTATAATTGCGTTCGTTATACTATCGCGAGAAAGTGTGCGCATACGACGTCTGATACGTAAAAGTTTATTGATAGAATTATAATTTACACTATTCTATTGCACGGAACTTGTTGTACGGTTGGGTGCACATAGAATAATAGTTGGAATTTTTTAGAGGTATATGCACACAAACTGTACATATGTAGGTTACTTTGAGTGTAAAGAGTAGTGTAATTAAGATGTTTACTTGGTATGTTTAAAAACACTGCTTGATTTCAAATAATAAACGGTTCAGTTATTCTATCGTCCGGTTGGTACAAAAGTTCGCGCTAACTTGTCGTACGGTTGCGCATGAGAACAAACATACTAAATTTTTTATAATACATATATTAAACTTTGTAAACTTGTTGTACAGTTACACATAAGTGTTAATATTTTGTATAAAAATTATTTCTCTATTTCAGAAGTCGAGCTAAAATGAGTTCAAAAAGAGGCTCTCTTGAGAAAGCGGACACAAATAACAGAGCTGATGACGCAGGTATTTTTTTGTGCTTTTATTCTCTCATATACGACCTCTGTATTTTATTAAAGAATTACATACATAGAAGTTAGATAGTGGATCCACATTTGTAATAGCTAGAGATGTTGTAAAACCAAGTGAAAACAAATTAGTATAAATAAAATATTGTTCAAAATACAGGAGCATCAGACGCTGAAAGCAGTTATACACCTCCTTTTATGAGGGTTTCACCCTCAGAGAGAATCAGAAGGGACCTCTTGGACGGCCTCAGACAAGTCGAGGAGATCAAAAACGATATGACGAGAGAAAGAGAGGCGCAAAACGCGCAAATGAAGGAAGTTGCGGAGACGCTTCTGAAGGCGACCTAAAATCTTCTCGATCTAGAGAGAGAGAAAAATAGAAGTGCTGAGGTAACACTTTCAAACACACGAACTAACACACCCAACTTAATAGACACATCCACCCCCATTAGAAGTAACAATAACTCTAACAACTCACAATCAGAAGTATTAACTAACCTAAATGAGACGTTTAAACACATTAACAAATCATTAGAAGTAACTAACAACAACCAAAAATTAATACTTAAAAGAGACTACAAACTCACTCGGAAAACGGGCGTACACCTCTGGCTGGATAGTTTACAATCTGAACTAAGATCTTTAAACTTATTAGATATTTTAAATAACGTTAATCAAACTGATAGTAATACAGAAGAAGTAAAACGTTAAAAAGGTTTAATTAGAGACATTATAATTAATCATATAGACGAACACTACCATAAAAAAGTTTTGAATTTAACAGACCCTTTAACAATAATTAATACTATAAAAGAAAGTAAAAGAATTGAAAATAACGTAACAGCTACATCTATTAGAGCCAAGTTATACAAATTAAAAATTAAAACTAATGAAAGTATTGATGATTTTATTGATAAATTTGATTCGATTGTGAGAGAATACGAAAATAACAATCCAATAGAGGTGTTGTCCGAAGAAGAGAAGAGGTCTGCATTCTATCAGGCGGTTTCTGGAAACTTTCCAGAACTCAGATCCGCTTCACTGATTAGAAGGCAAACTAATAATGATGAAATGAGCTTAGAAGGTATGAAAAGTTCTTATTGCAGCTTGAGGCAGAAAAGAGGTCAGAGAAGAGGGTAGAAGCTGCCGCCAATTTGGCACACGCCAGGTTGCAGTACGGCCGTTGCTTTAGATGCAACATGGAGGGGCATCCTCAGGTCGCTTGCCCACTGGCAGAGTACCACTTGTGGTACTGTTATTACTGCAAGGCGATAACAGGCCACAAGGGGAACGACTGTTTTCAGGCAGGAAGTGGCACGTCAGGAGAACGTCCCAAGGACTCAGGAGACAGGTTAGTTCACACAAATACATACAAAAACAAGGGAGGAAACACATACAGAAACAAGGGGGGAAACACATACAGAAAAAACAAAGAAAATTATAGAAGTAACTCTGGAAGTGTTACCAAAGCAAAAACCAGAGTGTTTAGGAAATCTCAAGACAAACCAACTAAGGAGAAAAAGAATCAGAAAAATGCAGCCAAAGCTTACATTGCAGGTAACAACCAATCAAGTAACATTAACAACTGGAAAATAAATTTATTAGCAGACTCTGGAGCAACTGAAAATATAGTTCAAAAAGGTCTAATTTTAACTAACTTTAAGAAGTGTTCAAATAAGATAATAAGAAGTGCCAACAAAAACAAGGCCGCAGATATCACCATAGACGGTAAAGGCGATCTACTGCTCACTTCAAACACAAATAACTCAGAAGTAATTAAACTCACAGATGTCTTGGCAGCTCCAGATGTCTCTCAAAATCTAATTTCTTTAAGAAAATTCGTAGATGTTGGACTAGGAATTTATCTAGACGATGAAGTCCTAGAAATCTTTGATAAGCAAACCGGAGAAAAATGTATAACCGGAAAATACATAAAACCAAATTGGTTGGTTACATTAGAAGTTATAAGAAGTAACAACAACTCAAAAACAGAAGACTATGAAGAACGTCAATATGAAGCAAGACTGGTATCACTAGAAGACTTCATACAACAATCTCAATCAGAGAACATAGAACCTCAGGAATGTTATGGCATTTAAGGTTAAGACACATGTCTTTAAGATACCTAAAATACCTACAAAAAGACTTAGAATGTCTAAAGGAAATCAAATTCAGAGAAAACATACTAGATTGTGAATCTTGTATAATGGGAAAAATGGAAAACCTCGCATTCAAGGAAATCAGAGATAAGACAACCAGATGTCTGGAAATGATCCAC
Source organism: Anastatus disparis (assembly GCA_017163975.1). NCBI lineage: Eukaryota > Metazoa > Arthropoda > Insecta > Hymenoptera > Eupelmidae > Anastatus > Anastatus disparis. The sequence goes on from JAFFSR010000327.1 coordinate 1,510,453, forward strand.
ACAGACGTAATGGGACCAATCAAACCAGCATCATATCCAGGAGGCAATAGATTTATAGAAGTGTTTATAGATGATTACTCAGGGTTTGCCAAAGCATACTCCATGAAACATAAAAACGAACCAGGAGATTGCTTGGAAAAATTCCTCAAGACGTCTAGGAACATGTTAAGAGAAGATGTAAAAGTATGCTATATAAGAGCAGACAACGGGACAGAGTTCACTGGAGGTAAATTTGCAGAGGTAATGACAAAAGAAAAAATTGAGAATAACTTTGAACTGCCACATACACCGCAACATAATGGAACCGCTGAAAGATTCAACAAGACGATCCAAGGAAAAATTAGAACTATGATGATCGACTCAGGTTTACCAGCAAGTATGTGGATTCTAGCATTAGAAGCTGCTGTGCACATATATAACTGAACTCCACACAGCGTACTTAAATATAAAACGGAATGCCAATGGAAGTAATGCTCCCAGGAAAGAAACATCATCAAGAAGAAATCAGAAGGTTTGGTTGCATAGCATATGCTAAAATAACCGACGTCAAATCAAAATTTGAAGCAAGAGCAATAAAAGCAGTTCTAGTGGGTTACACAATCACAGAATATATTTTATGGCATCCTGAAACCAGAAAGTTTATCAACTCCAGAAACGTAAGATGTAATGAGAAGTTAGTCTACAAAGATGTATACAAACAACCTCGGGAAACACTAGAATTCGAAATTGTTAAAAATAATGAAACTATAGATGATAAGAAAGAAACAGATGTAAATAAAGAAGACCAAATCACACACTCGGAGACATTAGATGTAAAAGAAGTAAATGAAAAACCAAAAAGAGGAAGACCCAAGAAAAGAAAGTAACAGACGCTTGAAGAACCACCCAAGAAGAAAGTTAAACAGTCAGAAAGAGCAGCTAAATCCAAATGGAGACTGAACGTAAGAGCTGCAGAGGCGCAGTGTGCTGAAACAGTACTGGAAGATGAAAAATACCATGCGTCACTAGCTGAAATCAACGATGACCCAGCGTCATACCAAGAAGCTATGGCATCCGCCAAAAGGGAACAATGGAAAACAGCCATGAAAGAAGAACTGAAATCAATTCCCATCGATTCTAGATGGGTGTTTAGAAAGAAAACAGACGAAATGGGTAATCTTCGATACAAAGCCAGACTGATGATTAGAGGTTTCAAGGACAAAACTAAGTACGAACTGAAAGAAACGTATGCACCAGTATCAAGAATGTCTCTGATTAGGTCAGCTTTCAACATCATCAATAAATTCGACTTAGACGCCATACAGTTAGATGTAAAAACAGCCTTCTCACATGGTACCTTAGAAGAAGATATATATATATATATATGAAAATACCAGGCGGACTAGAATGTGAAGAAAATCTACATAATAATAAAGTCTGTAAGGTCCAGAAGTCACTATATGGACTAAAAATAAGTCCAAAAAGGTGGAATAAGAGGTTCTCTGAAGAAACTCTAAAGCTAGGACTAGAGAAAGATATAAATGAACCGTGTCTCTTCACATGGAGAAAAGAAGGAAAAGTAGTATTCATAATACTATACGTTGACGATGTTATTCTAGCAGAAAACTGCAAAACTAAACTACGAGAAGTAGAGACAAAACTTAGTTCAGTGTTTAAGATGGAAAATTTGGGAGAACCAAGATGTTTCCTAGGAATGAACATACTCCGGGATAGGCCCAATAGATGTATTACACTCAAACAAACTGAATACACCAAGAAAATACTAGATAGATTCAACATGAAAGAATGCAACACCCACTCCACTCCCATGATCACCAGGCAAGTCAAAAGTCGAGAAATCAGAAAACAAGAAGATGTATGTATGGATGAACTAAAGAAGAATGTACCATTTAGAGAAGCCATAGGAAGTCTGTTATACCTAGCTGGGACTACAAGACTGGACATCGCATATGCGGTCAACTACTTATCAAGGAAACAAACGCATCCTACCAAAGACGACTGGAAAGAAATTAAAAGAATATTCAGATATCTCAGAGGTACAACAAATCTAGGACTAACATACATCGGAAAGGGAGAAAACTTAGAAGCTATGACCGATGCCAGCTTCAGAGACTGGCAAGACTCATCTTCAACCGGAGGGTTCGTAATCAAGTTATTTGGTGATACCATAGCCTGGAGAAGCCACAAACAAAAATATGTAACGTACTCAACATGCCAGGCAGAGTACCTAGCCATGAGCGATGCTTGTCAAGAACTTGTGTCAATTGACAAGGCGACACGTGACATCACCAGTAAAACTATGTACCCAGTAACCATCTGGTGTGATAATAAATCAGCTGGTGATTGCACACAGATGGATGGCTGTCACAGATTAAAAAACTTCGATGAAGACGTATCCACCATAAAACGAAAATTAGAAGTCAGAGAACAGACAGGCAGTAAAAGTCATATGGCAACAACACGCGGAGACTATATAAAGTCATGCGTTTAAGATGGTAAAGTCAGAGTGAAATGGATCTCTACAAATGAAAACGAAGCAGATATTATGACAAAACCCCTAGCAAGAGACAAACATATATACTTCAGAGACAAAATATTAAATAGAATCTAATCAAACTTAAAAATTTATTTTTATGATAAAGATTATACACTTAGAAGCTAGAAATTAAATAATATCATCCTTAGACGTTATAGTAAATAAATACAACAATTTCTGTTTTATTTTTTTTCAGATGGATGTAAAGAGAAGACCGAGTAGAAACCGCTCTGGTGGAGGGAGGGAGTGTTGAGGCAAGGTGCTCCAACAAGCTAAGGAAGATACTTGAGCGCCACCTTTTTATACTCGCGCGCTCTGTCCGCTTCTACTCTCTTTCCCTACTACTCACTCTTTGGTCAACTGTGGTGTCTTGAGGACCAATACATGTTGCTACCTTTCTTCTAAGAATATTAGTTTATAGTATCTTTTCTACTGAAGTTATTGATAATTGAATCCTATAAAGATTGTTCTTTTATTTAATTTTTGTAATTTGAGTGTGTTTGAACACAGTATTTATAATAAAGATTCCTTTAATTGTGAACCTCTTTCAATTGCTTCATACGCCAGATCCAACAATTAATGAATTAAATATTGTTACACAAAAGTAAGGGTACAGCCCAATAGATTTAAGACGAGCAAACGATCCTATCCTATGAAAAAATATAAAATTTTTATTAGTTTTCGAGTGAGGTCTGAAACGAAAAAACAATTGAACTTGATAACTGTTTTTCCGTTCATATGCATCGTTCATGACCTGAGTAATAAAAAGATTTAAACGGTTGGGGAAAACCTGGCATTTGTGTGCTGCTCAAGTATTTTCTCTCTCTTTTATGCTGTTTCTTAATTTTATGGTGCCAAGTGTTTTCCTATTTGTATTTTCTTTTATATTCCTATAATTTTTTGTTTTACACCTTTTTAAATATACGCGCCGTTATTTCGGCTTATGTGTATGCATGTGTATAAATACCTTGTATACACATACATACACTATACCAATACTGAATTTAATATTAATGGTTTTCAGGGAACACGAGGTAGTCTAGATGGAACACTCCATTCAAGAATCGTATGGGGTATGGTACGGGTACGGTACGGGTAGGGTGTGGGTCGGGTCTCGAAAAAGTTCCGTCATCTGGACTCTCCCTAAGGCCGAGTCTACACTATGTACTTTGTGCTGTCTATACTTTTAGGGTGAAATCAGATGGAGCGGAAAATAGGCGACGGAACGTCACAGAACCTTAATTCCGCATCTTTGTATTCCGCCAACGGAGTAAAGACGACGTAATAGACGACATCAATTTTTATTTTGTTTAAAAAAATTATTAGTGCTTCAATAACCTCACGTAATATTTTTAATTTGCTTTCCATAGCTGTACTTTTAATTTCAATCAAACTTTTAAATTCTATTTTGGTTAACTATTTGTTTAAACAATTTCAAAAAGTCTGTGACGCTTCTATTATCCCGTCAAATTTGTTTCCCTATATTCACATGGAGCGGAATAGAAGTTCTGTGACGTTGATTAGCAATTTTATAATTAAAAAATAATGATGTTAATTGAAATATTTGGTTATAATAACAAACTATATTTTATTTTCATAAAAAAAGAATCTCATTACAATAACAATAGGTGATTATTTCCAACTTTTTTAACATTTTTGTTGTTAATTTAAAATTCGCGGATACATTCGTATGCTATTTTTAACAATTTTTCAGCTACATTCCGCGCCATGTGAACATAGGGAAAAAATTTGACGGAAAACAAGGCGACGGAATGAATGTTTTGTGACGTTCCGTCGTCTATTTTCCGCTCCATCTGATTTCACCCTTAGATAAAGTCGTTGGTTGGGTGATTTTGAAAAAACAACCAATCAGCGACTCCATCCAAAAGTATAGACGGCACAAAGTACATAGTGTAGACTCGGCCTAAGGGTGAAATCAGATGGAGCGGAAAATAGACGACGGAACGTCACAAAACATTCATTCCGTCGCCTTGTATTCCGTCAAATTTTTTCCCTATATTCACATGGCGCGGAATGTAGCTGAAAAATTGTTGAAAATAGCATACAAATGTATCCGCGAATTTTAAATTAACAACAAAAATGTTAAAAAAGTTGGAAATAATCACCTATTGTTATTGTAATGAGATTCTTTTTTTATAAAAATAAAATATAGTTTGTTATTATAACCAAATATTTCAATTAACATCATTATTTTTTAATTATAAAATTGCTAATCAACGTCACAGAACTTCTATTCCGCTCCATGTGAATATAGGGAAACAAATTTGGCGGGATAATAGAAGCGTCACAGACTTTTTGAAATTGTTTAAACAAATAGTTAACCAAAATAGAATTTAAAAGTTTGATTGAAATTAAAAGTACAGCTATGGAAAGCAAATTAAAAATATTACGTGAGGTTATTGAGGCACTAATAATTTTTTTAAACAAAATAAAAATTGATGTCGTCTATTACGTCGTCTTTACTCCGTTGGCGGAATACAAAGATGCGGAATTGAGGTTCTGTGACGTTCCGTCGCCTATTTTCCGCTCCATCTGATTTCACCCTAATGGATAGAGCTCTTGCCTTCAACGTGGAGGGCATGGGTTCGAATCCTGGCCAGGTACCTCTAACTTTTTTTTGAAAGAAAAATAGTGTATGTGCCATTTATATCGCGACTTTTAAAAAATCTGACCTCATTGGGTATCGGTTGATTGTTGGTCACAAAAGTGGCTGACCATCCATCGGTAGTCAAAATTTTTGGGTATGGTAGGTCTAACAGTCTAGCTTGATGTAATGTGTTAAACAGGAACCGGGCTAGGCTCCCTCGACATCGCCATAGAAAAAGGTTAATCATATAGAGGACAATATCCTTTATATATTAATCTTTTTCTTTCAAAAAAAAAATACTACTGGAGGAAGCATCAGTGGTGGGTACGTAGAAAATTACGTGTCGAATATGTATTTTAAGACGTGTCGAATATTACGTATTCTACACAACGATTTTCATACTTGTATGTATGATATACACACATTCACATCTACGATCGCGATTCCTAACTTAACCTTATTTGCTCATGGAAGAGTAAAGTGCGCATGCTTTGTGCTTTTATGTTCCCGCCTTCTTGCCGGTATTTTGTTTTCCTTTTTAATTTCATGTCAGTTTTTACGATAATAATTATTCTAAAATAATCTGACGCCCCAAAGCGCCCCGTTTTTCTTCCCTTTTTTATTTTTTAAATATTATTAAAATTTGTATTTTTATTTGATTTTACTATTTAATTATTCAAACGATTTTTTCATTTTAATTTTAATTTATTTTTTATTATTTTCAAATTATTTATTTATTTAATTCGTTATCTGCTTTCAAATTAATTATTTCTTTTAAATAATATATTTTTTTTCTTTATTAAATCATTAGTTATTCATATTTTAATTTTATTTTATTATTTTATTAATAAATTATAAGCGCATAAAGGCATAGTAAGCGTGTGACCTATATACAAGGTTGTATATAGGTCAACACACAGCTGGCTTACAGCGCGCGAGGCAACCTCACAGCGCGCTTACTATGTCTTAATATTTAAGCATATAAGAGCGAGCGAGACGGAGAAATAAAACTCCGAAACTTTGTAAAGCCTGTAAGCGCGCGCAACTTTAAAAGCTCCCGACCATTGTAAGAGAGATGGAGAGAAGCTCGGCGCGTATAAAAGAGTCTCGCTGACTCGCGCGCCTTATTCTTGAATCGACTCAGACCGGTAACAATTGGGTTATTGGGTTATTGGGTACTTTACTGATCGAAAATTATAATTTTATAAAATTACAATTTTTGAAAAAACTATACATCGGAATGAGTTTTCCTTTTATAGATCACTTCATTTAATTTCGATGAAGGGCGGAAACTCTAAAAATTAGCGGAAAAAAGCGTTAATCGAAGATAATTAGAAAAACAAATTTCTCAGTTCGAAAAAATCAAATTTCTCAAAAACCGTGTTACGTAGGGAAATTTCCTATTCAGGATCATTTTATTTTTGAAAAATGAAGGGCGGAAACTTGGTTTGATAAATCATATCGCAAAAAAGCAAAATTACATTTTTCTAAAAAGATGCGATCAGCTGTAAGAATACAATGGCCGTGCAAGAAGCCATGTTTCATAGTTGACATCAATGCTAATGTATAGTTTGGTACGCGCCAACTTCAAATTCGAATTTTAAATGTAAATTGAATTTGTTTTATATGTACAATTTCTACAAATAAACACTTTTTCAACATAAAACTGTTTTATTTTATTTAAAACATAAATATGTAAAAAATTTAATATTATAAGAGAGAACAATATAGTTTACATCATTTGCGAACTCATTATTTTTTTTTAAATTTTCATTATAGCAAAATAAGTAATCTATTCGTTTCTTTGTTTGAAACAAAATATTTTTTGAATGACTTTATTGAATTAGCGAAACTTTGGCACATCCTAACCTTTTTAGAACATATTTTCATTCTAAATAGGTTAGGATATGCCAAAGTTTCGCTAATTCAATAAAGTCATTCAAAAAATATTTTGTTTCAAACAAAGAAAAGAATAGATTACTTATTTTGCTATAATGAAAATTTAAAAAAAAATAATGAGTTCGCAAATGATGTAAACTATATTGTTTTCTCTTATAATATTAAATTTTTTACATATTTATGTTTTAAATAAAATAAAACAGTTTTATGTTGAAAAAGTGTTTATTTGTAGAAATTGTACATATAAAACAAATTCAATTTACATTTAAAATTCGAATTTGAAGTTGGCGCGTACCAAACTATACATTAGCATTGATGTCAACTATGAAACATGGCTTCTTGCACGGCCATTGTATTCTTACAGCTGATCGCATCTTTTTAGAAAAATGTAATTTTGCTTTTTTGCGATATGATTTATCAAACCAAGTTTCCGCCCTTCATTTTTCAAAAATAAAATGATCCTGAATAGGAAATTTCCTACGTAACACGGTTTTTGAGAAATTTTGATTTTTTCGAACTGAGAAATTTGTTTTTCTAATTATCTTCGATTAACGCTTTTTTCCGCTAATTTTTAGAGTTTCCGCCCTTCATCGAAATTAAATGAAGTGATCTATAAAAGGAAAACTCATTCCGATGTATAGTTTTTTCAAAAATTGTAATTTTATAAAATTATAATTTTCGATCGGTAAAGTAGCGTGAAACCATACCCTTAACAAAAAAGAACCTTTATTTAGTTTAACTTATGACAAAAATGGAAAAAATATGTTTGTAAAAAGAATAGAACCATCGAAAGAAGATTTTGAATCATTTGTTCAAAATTCAATTGAAATAGCAAAAAAAAATATGATACTGATATATACGCCGTAATTTCTGATATGAAAGTCTCACCTATCAATCAAGATCAAAATTGTTATTATTTAACTTGCATTTCAGTGGAATTGCAATCACTAATCGAAACAATTATAGATAATGAGTTTTTAAATCAAGTAAATTTATTGTTAATAAATTTTTCGACACTGGCTTTACAGGAACAATTTTATAATGACAACAGGATGTCGATAGTGAAATTAAATATTGATGATTCAAGATCTTTTTATAGTGCATTTTTGTCGTGCTATAAAAATTTAAAGACGATGCGTAAAATGATAGGAGATGTTTATTCTTTCAGCAATGAAATAATTTATTTGCTGTATAATAATGATTTCGAAACTAAATTAAATCAAACTTTACAAATTTTAAAATTTGTTCAAGAAGTGACAGATAAAGGATTAAAATACTCGCAAGCTGATATGATTGAGGATTGGAATATATTATTGAGTAATATAGAAAATGAAAATTACAAAGAAATAATAATGGAAATAATTAAAAAAATTTCAAATCCTTTAGCGTTAGCAGCAAATTATTTACATCCAAAATATCAAGGTAAAAGTTTTAGAAAAACCGATAGTCTTTCAAACAAGTTGCTTCAATTTCTTATTGAAAGACTCGATGAAGATTCAATGAATAGCTATTTTGAATATCAGGAGAAAAGTGGTACATTTGAAATTTTATTTTCTAAAAACTACGAATCAGCTGAAGTATTTTGGCGAGTTGCTGCTCATAACCATAAAAATTTATCTGGCTTTGCGCAAAAAATTCTTAATATTCCAGCTTTTACTTGTAATAAAAAGTTACATTCTTTAACGCAAAGTTTTACAAATTCAGAGGAACAGAATAAAATCACAGAACTTTATCACTTACTTAAAATAAATGAATAGTTTTTTTAGTTATCATTAAGATGTATTTAATAAAAAAATAATGTAATATTTTTATGTATATATTTTAAAATTAAATATAAATCTGAATACAACCCTACTAAAAAATGTCAGGTGAAAAATCACCTGATTTTTCACTTGATTTCTCACCTGATTTCTCATGCCAAAATCTCATGTGACTATTAGCGTAAAAAAACTAAGTTCCAAACCTATCGAAAAATTCTAAGTTTTTATCACGGAAAACAACATTGAGAAGTATGATTCTTTTTTCATTTTTCATAATTTGAAATTGATTTTTTATACGTAGAATTTCAATTTTTTAATTTCATTTTTCTGGTCATAGAAATAAATTTCAAACCACTCTAAAAATTATAAGTCCCGATCTTATAATTTTTAACACAAGCCCTCTTTTATTTACGTGAGAGAGAGAGAAGAGAGAGAAAACATCAAAAACACATGCACAAGAAGCCTCTTTTATTCTTTTATACACTATTTATGAGTTGAATTAAAATGGAAAAAAAAGTGTGTACATATTATTGATAAAACTACACTATTTATAAGTTAAGATTTTAAAGTTTTTACTATCGTAACCACGTGCGTCCGTTGTTCCTTTACACTAGAAAAAGCAACACATTTAGCTATAGCTGAAACGACTCATGCGCCTCCTGTCGGCACCTCTCGTGCCTCAAGCGAAAATATCTCTCGACAACAGACTTGGCCTAACGCAAACTATTGCTAAAAGAAATATACGCTCGTATTTATGAACTATTGTATTCTGTCTATGTTTCTCTCATAACAAGAAAGAAAAGACAAGCGATACTGTGCACGTTACGTTTATATAAATTTGAGCGAATTGTATTTTAAAAAGTACGATGAGAGATGTATTATATTGAGACAATGCTCAGGAACATTTTACTAAATGTGTTGCTTTTTCTAGTGTAAAGGAACAACGAACGCACATGGTCACGACAATAAAAACTTTAAAATCTTAACTTATAAATAGTGTAGTTTTATCAAAAGTATGTACACACTTTTTTTTCCATTTTAATTCAACTCATAGTGTATAAAAGAATAAAAGAGGCTTCTTGTGCATGTGTTTTTGATGTTTTTCTCTCTCTTCTCTCTCTCACGTAAATAAAAGAGGCTTGTGTTAAAAATTATAAGATCGGGACTTATAATTTTTAGAGTGGTTTGAAATTTATTTCTATGACCAGAAAAATGAAATTAAAAAATTGAAATTCTACGTATAAAAAATCAATTTCAAATTATGAAAAATGAAAAAAGAATCATACTTCTCAATGTTGTTTTCCGTGATAAAAACTTAGAATTTTTCGATAGGTTTGGAACTTAGTTTTTTTACGCTAATAGTCACATGAGATTTTGGCATGAGAAATCAGGTGAGAAATCAAGTGAAAAATCAGGTGATTTTTCACCTGACATTTTTTAGTAGGGAAAGTATGAAACCTTTTTTCGAAACCTACTACTACTATTTATTATCATGTTTATTTTATTCGTCATATTCATTATCAAAATGAGCATTTCGAACATTATCTTTTAGTCGCAACGTGTAATATAAACAAACTAATTTAGCCGATCTTTGAGGTTTTAATCTATTGCGTTTCGGATCATCAACATACGCCCATTGCGAAAATAATCTTTCTAATTCACCGGTCGATGCACATATATTGTGTAATTTTAAAGCAAGTTTGCCTAGCTCTGGAAAAAAATTTTTTGCAGCCTTCCAAAAAGTTTCCCATGATTGATAATTTCTATCAAAAAGTATTCTAAATACACCATCTCTATTTGAGTAACTATTAAGTTCAACTAATCCATTCGCGCTCAAATTTTGTTCAAAAAATTCGTTCATTCTATTTAAACTTCCTACTGAATTAGCAAATCTTAAACCCTGGTATACAGGGTGTAAAAAATTAGCAGCTAATCCATGTTCGTTAATTACGTTTATCAAACGATTTTCTATTAAGATTTCATATTGTTCATTCACTGCTGGCAAATTCAAACTCAACCAATATTCCGTTGCATCAGCTATATTTTTGCTTATTTGTTCGCATTTCCGTATTAGTTCACAAACCGGATCCAACATTAATAAATTATCTTGCAATTTTGCTTCTAAATTATCATCAAATAAAAAATTGTTATTTTCATGTTTAATAATGGCACCGTCATTTACAATTTGTCGCATCAAATGTACATTTTTTAATAGTCGTCTAAAACAATCTCTATAACTACACCAACGCGTATCACCTGCTAAATCTATTCTATTACCACCTGCTTCAACTAATAAATTTTCTAAATTGGGTGACTTAAACTCTTTCATAAGAGCATTTACTTGTTCGGCAAATGGTAAATCGATCATCGCTTTACATAGTAAATTTCCGCTATGGCTATTGCATGTAGTGTGCCAAAAGTTTGTCATTCTTCCCATTGATAACATGTTCGAAGCATTGTCAGTTGTAACTGCATAGATATTGGCATTATAACGTTCTCTCGCAATAGCTATAGAATTTTCAACGGCTTCATTCAAATTCACGGCCGTTTCTCTTTTGTTACTAAAATTGAAGGATTCTAAAAATACATAATTTTCAGAACGTAATCGAAGCATCGATACAACATTTTTGGTGTTTGCAGAGGAGTTTTTCCAACCATCCATTAAAAGTACTGCATCCACTGTTTCTTCTTTTTTTACAGAATTCAGAAAAAGCTCATATTTTTTATCTAAAATAGATGTTGATAATGTTTTTCTAGTAGGAATTTTGTATCCAGGATTGAAATGTCGAACAAAATTTCTAAAGTAATTTGATTCCACGATGACGAAAGGAATATTGCATCCGAAAAAAAGTCGGCTAATAGCAAATCAACTTCTTTTGAATCAATCCTTGGATACTGTACGTTTCCATACAAATAAATAATTTATTATATTTTCTTTCGCAAAAAATAATTTTTCCAATAATAACAAGGTTAACATAATTATTAGATAACTTTGAATTCTCACCAATATTTTTATTAATTTAATTACTAAATTTTATTTTTAATTTAAATTTCACTTAGAAGCTTATAGAACTTGTGGGGACATCTATAAAAGAAAGATTCTATAAAAAAAGTGACAGAACCTTCCCTGGTGAAAAAAATAAGGTGACAAGTCACCTGATTTATCAGGTGATTTATCATGCCAAAATATCGTGTATCGATTTTGTTGGTTTTTACACGTTTTAAACCATGCTTAGTCAATTTAGAAGAATTTTTGAAAAATTTTTGAAATTTTTTTGTGATTTAGTCAAAATTTTTTCTAAGACCAAATTATCTAAAAAATTTTCTAAGTTCAAAATTTTCCAAAATTTTCCAAAATTTTCAAAAATTGTTCTAAATTGACTAAGCATGGTTTAAAATGTGTAAAGACCAACAAAATTGTTACATGATGTTTTGGCATGATAAATCACCTGATAAATCAGGTGATTTATCACCTGATTTTTTTTAATAGGGTTCATAATATTTTCTACAGTATATTATACATATTATACATAAATTACATTTTTGACACGTACGTGTCGAAAGTTCCCGGCTCGTGTCGTTTACCCACCACTGTACGTACTATCTCTCTCTCTCTCTCTCTCTCTCTTGTCTCATTCGATTGGCTCCTTCCGTTTCTCGCGATCAGAGATAGTCAATCAAATGTGACAAGTAGAGATAGCAGCCTTCTTTCTCTTCGCCTCGTCACGCTTTTAATAGCTGGTAGGCTTTCTCTAGTAGTATATACTTGAAGGCAAAACTATACCTCCAAATTTTTGTTAAAATTATTTTTAACAGAAAAATTATCGATATTTCATTACAAATATATCGATATGTTAGAATATCGATAAAAAAATATCGATATTTTAAGGGACAAATATCGATATTTATCGCCTATCACTACACAGATCCAACTCAAGTAATGATTGTTACTCAAACCTTATTTTGTCTTTGTCTCTATGATGATAAAAAAAGACAGATGACACAACCGTTACTTGAGTTACGTAATTATAAATTCAAACCTTAATAATTCGTTGACGCTATAATCCTCGGACTTCACACAGCCAAGGAAACAATTTTGATGTAAATCATTTCATTGATTGTTGTAGTTAGTATTACAATTGCAGATGATAGTATTATTGTAGTATATTTATCATTAAATGAATTAGTCCCGATTTTAAAGTTGCTTCATATAAAAAAGAATATTGATAAGAAGGATAATTAGATTTACAATAATGAAGTGGGTCCATCGAGTATCTGAACTTTTTCAACCTGTTATTATTGTTCCAAAATCTAACATTTTAAAAACAGAACTTGTAGCAAAAAGTCATCAGGTAATTAAAACTAGACTAAAAAAGTCAGTATTTATATATTAAAGAAATAAATAATAGTATACTTTGTATTTTTGAACACTTATTAATTTCGATTTTTATTTGTCAATTATAATTAATCATGCAACGAATGAGGTTAATTTAACAAAGGTTTAATAAAACAAATATTCAAATAAAATTTATAGTATCAATTTTATTATTTTTTTAATTTTTTAAAAACATGAAATAAAATAATTAAACTTGAATTTTATTATAATAAAGCCTTATTATATTATATTTATAATTTTCATATTTAAATTTAAATAAAAAAAAAACTAGAAATGAAGAAACATAAAAATTTATAATTACATACTATAATAAAACTATCATATATTATGACAACTATTATAGATTAGAACTATGAACTATAATATAATATAATTATTTTGCGGTCCTATAATCAACAAATATAATTTTATAGTAATGATAGTTGTTGATTTCAGCACCAGGAATTAATTATAATATATTATAATTTTACTATCACCATGATAATTATTCTAATATATTATAGTCTTATTATAGTACATAATAATAGTTTTTATAATAGTTTTTTTTTATGAGGATAAAACATTCATATCAATCTATTATATTATATTATACTCATAACAGTAAATCAAGTATATATATTATATGATATATCACTTTGCTAAAAAGTTGTGTTGCATAGGGTATGGGAAGTTATGTATTTAAATTTTCTTCATGACCCAAAAACACACTATCCATTTCACTAATATAATCATATAATCATTAAATCAAAAACGTCATGTACAAAACTTAAATTAAATAAACATGGATATTAAGGAGATGTAAAATACCGACATTACAGTTTTCCAAATTTTTTATTCTCGACCCAAATTTTAAAAAAATATCTCTATATTTAATCTTTGTATTTTAATTAATAAAAAGCTTAATATAATGGTATGTTAGAAAATTTTTGAATAAAGATTAAAAATTTGGGAAACTACAATGTCGGTAACTATGTATTAAACATATACCCTATTACATCACCTTAATGTATAATTTTTATGCACTAAAAATACATCTGAAAAATTTGAAATAATAGAATTGTTTATTCTTCTGAGCTTTGAGAAATTTGAATAGATTTGCAACAAAATATTTCTACCCATTGAAGATAGATCATTGATAGCTTGTTGATTGAACTTTTACTGCAGAACTTACTTGGTTATTAATTTTCATCGTAAAAAATTTAACATTCAAGAAGCTAGAATACAAGCTTAATATTTCTGTGATAGTACGGAAAAAGGTCACCAGTCCATTTTTTGAAAAAATGAGTCAATACTACTTTTAAGATGTTTATAATTGAACTATAAGTTTTTAACTCTTTTCTTCAAAAATTAAAATTTTTTCATAAAAAAGGTAAATTTGACAAAAGGCTCAAGTCTACTTAAAATAGTAAAAAACAGTTAATAACAGTTAATAATTTATACTCATTTATTAATAGTTACTCACATTTTCCAAAATTTTAAAATTGGTGAATAATTTATAATTATTTATACTTATTTATAGTTATTTATATTTATTTGCAATTAGTTGCAGTGAATTATAGTTATTTCTTACAGATATTTACAATTTTTCACATCTATTAACAAATATTAGTAGTTTTTCTTATTTACAAAATTTTTCACATATATATAAAAAAATTGATTATTCGTGTGAAAATTTTTGAAAATGTGAAAAAGTGCTAATAACTGTTGATAAATGTGAATAAATGTGAAAAATTATGAATATTTATAAATAACTATAAATAACAGTAAATTATTATTATTTACAGTAAATCATTATTATTATCTATTCGTAACAATTATTAACTGTTATCTACTGTTATTAATGTCTCAATTCTGGTAATTTATTATAGTTATTAACAGTTATTCACATTTTTTCACATTTATACACATTTATACACAGTTATTAATAGTTATTCACAGAAATTATTTCCATATAGGTTATTAAGAAAAAATACAAATGAAAAAAATAATGCAAAGACGTATTTTATTTTTATGTTTTGTAAAAAATATATTATTCACCACATGGACAAAATTTTTTTGACTTTTAAAAATAAAAAAATTGCAATATAATCTTTTTGCTAGCTTAATATAGTATAAAACATCAAACATCTATAAAACCTGTTAAAGTGACTTGTGCCCTTTTCCCATATATCTACAGATTTATGATTTGAATTTTCTTGATCTAAAAATTTCAATTGGCCAACTTAGAACGTGATATCTCATTTATTTGATTACAAAGAACTTTTATGATTTAATAATAATTTATTGTCTTCATGACTCTCAAGGTAAATTTTTTTTTAAATTTACAAACAAGTAATGTTAAATATTAATAAAAAATAAAAATGATGTTGATATTAGTTATTAGTATTTTCTTAACAGTAACTTATTAGTATTTTCTTTTAATAAAATATAATAAAACTACATAATATAGATTATTTGCAATGGCATAGAGTAATTTTTTATTAATGATGAATAAATTTAAAAAATTTAAATGAAATTGGTAAATTATTCCTTATTTGATAAGAAAGTTCATATTTTGCACAAAGACAATTAAAATTGAAAGTTAATAAAAATCCATAGCAACATTTAGAAACATTTTTCCATAAATAATGATTAAAAACATTAAAATACATTTAACTTAACTATTTTATAAAATTCTGTTAAAATCAGCGAATCAATTAGATAAAAATTAATACAAAAAATTTGAATTAACTAGTGAAATTTATATAGATTAATAGAATGTACTTGAAACCATTAATATAAAAATATCGAACATTTATGAATTGTACGTTGTAATATTGTGTTGTAATATTACATTAGAGGTCAAGTTGATGCACTTTATACTGATTTCACAAAGGCTTTTGATTCTGTGAATCAAAGAAGACTGTAATAAGCTGAAATATTTTGGTATTTGTGGTAATATGTTATTGTGGTTTGAGTCATATAATGGAGATGGATCAATGGCGGTTAGGATTTATAATTTAGTTTCAAATTCATTTAATAGAAATCTGGTGTTCTATAGAACCCTGTTGAAAATAATGACGTCTTTCCAGTACGTCTTTGAAAGACGTCTTTGAAGACATCTTTGGTCGTGTCTTAGATTGGAACAAAATAAGACGTCATTTTTTTAATGTTCAGGAAATATAATAACCAAATTACGTCTTTTTTATAAGTATAATAATTTCAAAGACCAATAAATACTCATAGTAAAAGACGTAAATGTTCAAAAAAAAATTCTTGTTTTAAAACGAATGACGTCTTCTCTGTTGAAAATAATGACGTCTTACTAAGACATCTTTGAAAGACGTCTTTGAAGACGTCTTTAGTCGTGTCTTAGATTGGAACAAAAAAAGACGTAATTTTTCCAATGTTTAGAAAAGTTATTTAACAAATAACGTCTTTTTATTATTTTAAAGACGTATTTTTATTAAAAATATCTCCAAATTTAGGAAAAAATAACGTCATTTTTCATGAATTGTATCATTGAAAAATGACTTAACATGATAATCATTTTCCATTTAAAGGAAAAAACAAAAACGAAGCAAACCTCGTAGTTTCAACTCTTCAAAAAACGAAGAGTATTTGCGATTGAACTGAGAGCGTTCTGGCCTTATATATCTGCGTCTTTGAAATTTGTATAAGGGATCGCAAAACTTGAAAATCGACACCTGATGAGTTAAAATTAAATTGACGCAATCAACTGTAACGCCTAGGGTGGCGATGTATAAATAAGAAGGGAGAAGGAGAATGGGATCTGGAAAATAACTAAACTATACAAGTTGAGTTGGTAGTTTATTAAATAGCCAAAGCGACTAAGCGCAGTGGCTGGCGGAGTAAGACTGAAGTACAAGCAAGCAGTCTTGTAGCATTGTGGTAATATATATGTGGGTAGATAAAAATGATAAAAGCGTGTCCCAACGCTATCCAAATAATAATTGATTAATAATTGATATCTGACTCCAAGATATGTACACTTGGCGGAAAGGATATTTTTCCGAATGTGTACCTCAAATGGCAGCGCTGCATATTTTACCACAGACATAAGAAAACTTCGAATTATGCATTGAGTTTCGCATCATGATTATTTTGTTTTTTCTTATAGGTTATTCATGCAAAATTCAAATGATAACAACTTAAATATTATTGCCTATATAATTTAAATTCACAATATTAGATTCTATGTGATTATTGAACTAAGAAATAAAAATTTTATTTAATAAAATAATAATTCGAATCATGAAAAAAGAAAGTAATATTGTTTGTTTACTAAAATTATGTCATTAAGTAATGAGTAACGATGATGTGAAATTTGCTCTACAATTTGAAATTGTCTTATGCCTGTGGTAAAATATGCAATGTTGCCATTTGAGGTTAACATTCGGAAAAATATCCTTTCCACCAAGTGTGCGTTAACCAGGAAGGAATAGGAGAGGTATCTAAAACAGACAAACCGAATAATAAGTATTTAATTATACTTTATTCGCTAGCAACTGCTAGCACGCTGTGTATCAGTCAAGAGACAGTACACCACTGATCGTGGCTATACATTTTCAACGGCTCGCAAGTAACCTACAGTTGGCACTTGCGTAGGACGCTAGTTTATAGTTTAACATATAAACCATCGATGTATACCTATATAGCTCCCCCTTAAATGATGTCCATTTTATTCTTATTCTTTTTTTCACATTATAAAATGACATTATTGATCTTAGTAGCATCGATAATGCATTAATTTACACATTTTTTACATTTGTACCGCTGATTGTTGTTTATATTTATTTACTTATTACATTTTTATCATTAATTATAATTTTTCTTTTTAAATAACACAGCCTTTTAGCTAGCAATTATACATCATTTGAAATCTCGCAGTTACAAATAAAATTTATTTACATATATCGCAGTATACTATAATTAGCAATTACAATCAATTGCATCGCAATCCAATTAAATTTATTACTAATAAATTATTACATTTTATTGCATAAAAAAATGGGTAATTACCTATTACTGAATTATTAATTTAACAATTTATATACATGGAAAGAGAGTATTTAACTCTGAATACATATTTAATTTTATTATAGGTCTTAATTTTGTTTTTTCAATTGTTAAGAGTCAAATTATCTGCGAGGATTTCTGAATTTAAAAATAAAATCGCGTGTTATCACATTTGTCAAATCTTAATCCTAATCGTATTAGGAGAGTATGCAACCAGTGCATTTCATAAAAGATCTATATTACAGTTTTTCGCACTTTCGCTTTCTTTTTTTTTTATATACAAATTTTTATAACTAGGTAAGTTATATTTATTACAAGCTCGACTCTGAGTGCGAATATCTCTCGGTCTAATCTATAATTTCTCCTAATCTAAGATAACCTATCTATATCTTTTCATTTTTTTTATATCTAAAACTAATTTAATTAGTATCGTCAACTATTTACATAAATATAACTAATTGTATTAGCAACTTACAATTATTTACAAGTCTGGAACTAACTTTGCTAGTGTAGTCCAGTTATTCACAGGAATTCTTGGGGAAATTTCATTTACTTGATGTTAATTTGTGCACAAAATTTTTGGATGTTTAATACTGATCAGTTTCATTAATTTTTTATTTTGACTAGTCTTATAGTTTTAATAATTTTTTTTTTCACTATGTACATTGATATTGAGCATCTATGCTCTGTCCATTACCATATGCTCAGAGATCGCGACTGCTTGTCGACCCCTGCTCAAAGAGGGTGGAGGAATGAGACAAACTTCAAGCCTGAGTTAACTCATAATCACGAGTCTCTTCAGCTATTTTGGCAAAGTCATAGTCATATACTGGCATATGATTTAATTCTATCATTTTAACATAGAATATGTCTCTAAATTCCCTGTAATTGGGTGAGTCATTGTGCTTCATGAATTTAATTTTATTCGTGAAGTACATGATAAAATCTGGAATCTCCTGGTTAATAAAGCATTTTGCTAAGAATTCAGTGTGATTGTCAAACGCCCTTATTTTCAGGGCTAGTGTTGACAATTTACGGTCTAAGTGTTGCCATGGCAGTTTACCACCTAGCCATGTTAATATGTCTATCTCTGCTGGCATAAATTAGGCTTTCTTTATTGGAACTTGTAGGTTCAGCCTGTTTTCCAAACTTAGGGGATACCAAGCCAAAGCCTATTAAATAAATTTGGCTCTTGCCATTACCATCTACGACCAGCTTCGAGGGGCGAATGTCATTGTGTATGAATCCTCTCGAGTGCACATACTCCAAAATTATAAAAATTTGCCAAGCAATTTGGCAAGCACTTGCACAACTAATAACGTTGTTATTTCTTGTTAGGATTTTATTCATGTCATCTCCCAACTTTTCAAATTAGGCAAACTTGTAGATCTTTTTTCTAAATTGGTTAGTACCGGTACCTATTATGGTGGGTAGTCCCATATATAATAACCCTTGTTCTTCTATATAGTGACTACGTTGGTCTTGAGTGGTATGGCTTGCTAGAAACTGTGTTTCGTTAGTTAAGGAACGATCGTCATCTGGTTTGATCTTAATCACTGCCAAACGATTCGTATGCGTCCCTTTTGATATCGCATTATGAACTCTTTTTTGTCCTTGCAGATGAAGTTGTTCACCAATATACCACTTGTGGCCACCACGAGCTGTAACCATCCTGTTAATAGGAATGGGAATTACCTCTTTCGTAGGCTCGGGCTCAGACCTTTTGAAAGTTTGTACTTTGGTTTTCTCATTGAATGTAATATTCTTTCCACCATTTATCTCAGTACCAGCAGCTTGCTGGGAGGTATTGTTTTGGTTATTTTGTGATAAAGCGTCTGAGGTATTATTTTCCTCCGTACGGTGGACTTCGACTACGGTTTGCACTGCGTCGCTACCCGAGTCGCTTGTCGTAATTTTTTGTGTTGAGTGATCTGTGTCAATTTTGTTTGTGATCTCTTCTGCAACGTAATGAGCTGGTTTAACGAGCTCTATGTTAACAAGTTTGGCCAGGCCGCTTATTTCTATTACTAAATCTTTCCCATTGGAATTTCGATCTAATATTTTATGTGGGCCCGTATAAGGCCGATCTAATCCAGTCTTTAGTGCTTTACGTCTATAAAATACGTGTGAGCATTTTTCTAATTCCTTAAACACATTAGGTTTGACATTATTATTGTGTTTGACTGGAATTGGCTGAATTTGCCTCATGTATTCACGAAATTCTTCTAGGAATATTCGCTTGTTTGGTTCAGATTCGCCAAAAGCACAAAATTCGCCGAGTAATCTCAGATATGTTCCATATATCAGATCAGCAGGGCACGCATCTGCATCGTTTTTGATACTTGTGAGTATTCCTAATAAAACGCTGGGCAGTTTACTAACCCAGTTGTCATTCCGAGTATTACACTTAATGGTGGTCTTAAGGGTTCTGTGCCAACGTTCGATCATCCCGTTTGATTGAGGATGATATGGCGCAGTACGAATCCTTTTACAACCTAATAATTGCAATAGTGCGTCAAAAATTTGGGATTCGAACTGTGCACCTTGATCCGAAGTACTGTACATGGGTGCGCCAAATCCCGTAATCCAATGGTTAAAGAATTTCCTAGCAACTGTTATTGCAGTTGTTTCCTTAATTGGTACGTCCTTCTACCTCCTTAAAGCTATCAGGTATCAACTTGTTGTGCCGTGTTACTTTAGATTGCTGACAATCTATGCAGGCTTTGCACCATTTACCAATATCCCTCCTTATATTTGGCCAAACGAATTTGCGTTTGATAAGACCTTCAGTAACCTTTGCACTAGAGTGTGCTAACATGTGAAAAAGGTTAAAAATTTCTTCTCTTAATTTAGATGATAAATAAGGTCTTATACACTGACCTTGTACGTCACAGTACAAAGTTCTTTGGAAATTATCCTCATTGAAGTTAAGTTTTTGTAATTGGAGGGGGTGCTGTTGGTCCTTCACCACTTATGCTAACTGTTGGTCGTCAGCTTGTGCTTGAGCTAGATCTTCAAGATCAATAACCGTGGGAACACTAAATGCGTCTATTCTGATCAATACCTTGAAAAATCCAGGGTGTTGCTCCAGTTTAGGATCGCTCCAGTCGAAGATAGTTGGCGAACAAATACTATCGATACGTGACAATACACCTACCACGGGATTATCGACACCTGCTACATGACAGATTTCACAATCAAATTCTGAAATGTAAGCCGGCTGATGAATCCTTCTAGAATTTGCCTTCTCATCTTTCCGACTAAGGGCGTAAACAAGAGGTTTATAATCTGTATAAATCTTGAATTTTCTAGCCTCTAAGTAGTAGTGAAAATAACGCACTGCTTCGTATATAGCTGTTAATTCACGGTCATTAGTATGGTAGTTTAATTGTGCTGGTGAGAACTTTTTAGTGAAGAAGGCTAATGGTTGCCATTCTCCATCTTTCAGTTGCTCTAACGCAGCGCCCATTGCGTAATCTGACGCATCAGTGCTGATACGTATTTCCGCATTTTCATCCGGAAACACCAAATATGAAGCGACGGCCAATTCTGCTTTGGCTTCGTGAAATGCTTTTTCCGCTTTTTTAGTCCATATAATTGGACGTTTATCCTTCCTTTTGGCGTCTCTGGTGTAGTCATTCAACAGTATGATTAAGGGCTGCTTTAGGCCAATTTTTTCGATAAAAATTAATTATACCCAAAAACCTGCGCATTTCACACCGAAAAAAATCCGGAGTCCCAGCGGTTCCGTAAATCCTTCAAACGCTATTGTTCGCAAAACCGCAACTATATTCGTATAAAAGTCTAATCACAAACGTTTCATTATCCCTTAACTCGTTGGATTCGATTGAAGTATGCGTGCGTTGATATTAACTCAACAGTATAAGTTAAGCGTATATGTAATGCTATATGTTCCATAACCAAAATGCACATGATTATAAACGTATACGAAAGCGATTCTATCGATATAGTATTAGTACAATCCAAAATACGCAACGCATACAGTTACATTAACGAATCACAAAGATTAGATAGGTGCGGTAACATAGCAGTTCACTGTATATACAGCGCACAGCTCTGCCGTCGAACTGTGGCCGGTGGGGGTAAGTGTAATATGATCCGTCAAAATTAACAAACGCGCTCTGTTCCGGACTCGAAAGACAACGAGTCGATAAGGTTTTACACGATATTATTTAGGAAATGAAGCGATTGAAGCGACATAGTTTAACAACACGAGTTTAGTCAACACTATAATACATTAATTCTATATATAAGAAATGGAACCATTAAAGCTTATGGGAACGATAGCTATTTAAGAAAAGGAGAATCGCACTTATTCAAATAGTTGAATGCGATGATGTTTCATATTTACTTTTTAATTAATTGAGTAAATTATAATAGAAATGATGAGAGAGATACTAATACATTATTATATATTCATTGGTTTAATATTTCATTAAATATTTATAGTAAATAAATAAATGTGTATTTATTACTCGCACGCTTGAGAAATAAAAATCGCTGCAAATCAAGTAATATATATTCCATTTGCCATTCAAAATAACATATAAAAAACTTTAGAAATGTAGTCTAGAGTTAGGATTTATAAGATATTTCGAATTTTTAAAATTCTAAAATAAAATTTTTAATGCTTTTTTTATACTAAACACCCTGGTAGAAAATGAAACGCTTTTTCTACCATTTTATGGCCATTTCTTTAAAGTGAAGAGCAGAAAATGGGAATGTTTTATGGCCATTATTTGAACTAATATGAAACGTTTTTTTCAACCTTCATAGTGCTAAAAAATGCTAATAAAATGTTGAGTCTGATCCACTATTATTTGAATATAGATAGTTAACAGTAGAGTCTATCAAATTGTGCTCTAATTGATTATTATTAAGAATCATTTAAGGTTTTTTCTTGAAAGTTATCATTAATCATTAATAGAATCACTTTTGTTAATATATTCGCGCGTATATTTTGAGTTGTGATCGGATTGTTAGAGGTTATTTTTAAACGATTAATAAAATTTTCCATTTATTATTTTAAAAAATGATATTTTTATACTCGTTTCGTACTGCGTTTCATATTTTTATTTTAATAAAATTTAATATTATTTTTATTTTTATAAATTCCAATAAAAATAAACATTGACGAAGGAATGTGAATAAATACTAATCTATATTTTCTCGCCACGTGGCAAAAGTGAGGTTATGATTTTACCTATGATCTGAAAAATTAAGGACTCATTACTAAAAAGTTATATAACTAGTCAAAAAAAGTTGTCCACAGTTTACCTAATTTTTAGATAGCTGTTACTGATTTTTTCTCTCCGTTTACTTAAAATGCGTATTTTTTTGGCTAAATACAAAAATTTTGAACAACATTTTTATATTAGCATTTTTTGCCTATAAGATGCTAACCAATATACCAAAAAATTTGAGCTCTGCAGATTCAGCAAAAAATTGCCATTTATTCGCCAATATTGACATGACAAAATATTACTATTGAAAATGGTCATAAATTGTTGTTTACACCATTTTTAATGTTCAAATTTCTACCAGGGCAATTATCAATTTTCAATACTGAGTTAATTAAATACTTTTTGTTAGAAAGATGACATATGATATTTTAAGAATTATGATATGTAGGTTATTTTACTTATGTGATTAGTGTAAATATCATATTTAATCTATCAAAATAGTTACAAAGTTAATATTTTTATAAACTTTAGTTTATTTTTCCATCAACAACCAGGGAAATTCCTGAAAATTAATTATTTTTGTGAAGAAAAAACTTTTAGAAAAAATGTATTAACATTTTTTTCGATTCTAAATCATTTGTACAATCTAATTTAATTATACAGATCGTTATTAAAGTCACGATGAAGTATAATTTACTAAAAATTGAATTAAAAAAAATTTCAAATCTATTTTTATTTCATTAACATTGTTTCCAGTCAAGAGGGCTATTTATTTATTAATTTATTCATTCATTTATCCACTTATTTAATTATCAACGAGAGTGAAATATATATGTGATTTACGTTAATTAATTGTTTATAAATTAACAACTTATCTATTTAACAAACAATAACCCATATGGACAAAATTTTTGGATATAATTGTAAATAACTGTTAATAACTGTAAATAAATGTAAATAAATGTAAATAACTGTAAATAACTGCAAAAAAGTGTTAAAAAATGTGGGAATTGAGACATAAATAACAGTTATTTACAATTATTTACAATTATTCACTGTTATTTACTCTTATTTACAGTTATTAACTGTTATTTTTTTAAATAAAATTAATATTTACAAAATTTTTCACTAGGTCTATGAATAAATACTTCATGATATTGTTTTCAGCAGTTTTCTGGATTTGTAACATGATATACTATTTGGTAAATAATAAAAAATGTTCTATGAATCGTCAAAATTTGTTCTCATACGAAATTTTTGTCAAATTTGTATAAAAAATATGAAATTTATCATACAAATTATCTTATAACCTAGAATTACACTTTTCACCATTAAAAAATGTGTATTATTCATAAATTTTTGTGTTACAATATTTAATTTTAAATTTACAACAAAATTATTTGTAAATTTAACACAAAAAAATTTGTCTCATCTGAAACACTTATGTCATATAAAATGAAAATAAACTTTTTATAGTCATACATTTTTACTAAAATAATTTAGATAGTAAAAATATGTTTAAATTATTGACATTAACGAGTACTCACATTTATGTATATATTTTATAAGTCAATGAAAGCTTCAAAAAAATATTGAAACTAGTACACAGTAAAATAATTGAATTAGTCTTGTGAATGCTTAATTGTTGAGAGAACGATTTATCACAAATTTTATTTATTTTAAGAAACAATAATGAAGGCAAAAAAATTATTATAAAATAATAAAACAAAATCTCATTTTTTGTTTTATGGTATTTATGAACTAATATGAAACGTTTTTTTCAACCTTCATAGTGCTAAAAAATGCTAATAAAATGTTGAGTCTGATCCACTATTATTTGAATATAGATAGTTAACAGTAGAGTCTATCAAATTGTGCTCTAATTGATTATTATTAAGAATCATTTAAGGTTTTTTCTTGAAAGTTATCATTAATCATTAATAGAATCACTTTTGTTAATATATTCGCGCGTATATTTTGAGTTGTGATCGGATTGTTAGAGGTTATTTTTAAACGATTAATAAAATTTTCCATTTATTATTTTAAAAAATGATATTTTTATACTCGTTTCGTACTGCGTTTCATATTTTTATTTTAATAAAATTTAATATTATTTTTATTTTTATAAATTCCAATAAAAATAAACATTGACGAAGGAATGTGAATAAATACTAATCTATATTTTCTCGCCACGTGGCAAAAGTGAGGTTATGATTTTACCTATGATCTGAAAAATTAAGGACTCATTACTAAAAAGTTATATAACTAGTCAAAAAAAGTTGTCCACAGTTTACCTAATTTTTAGATAGCTGTTACTGATTTTTTCTCTCCGTTTACTTAAAATGCGTATTTTTTTGGCTAAATACAAAAATTTTGAACAACATTTTTATATTAGCATTTTTTGCCTATAAGATGCTAACCAATATACCAAAAAATTTGAGCTCTGCAGATTCAGCAAAAAATTGCCATTTATTCGCCAATATTGACATGACAAAATATTACTATTGAAAATGGTCATAAATTGTTGTTTACACCATTTTTAATGTTCAAATTTCTACCAGGGCAATTATCAATTTTCAATACTGAGTTAATTAAATACTTTTTGTTAGAAAGATGACATATGATATTTTAAGAATTATGATATGTAGGTTATTTTACTTATGTGATTAGTGTAAATATCATATTTAATCTATCAAAATAGTTACAAAGTTAATATTTTTATAAACTTTAGTTTATTTTTCCATCAACAACCAGGGAAATTCCTGAAAATTAATTATTTTTGTGAAGAAAAAACTTTTAGAAAAAATGTATTAACATTTTTTTCGATTCTAAATCATTTGTACAATCTAATTTAATTATACAGATCGTTATTAAAGTCACGATGAAGTATAATTTACTAAAAATTGAATTAAAAAAAATTTCAAATCTATTTTTATTTCATTAACATTGTTTCCAGTCAAGAGGGCTATTTATTTATTAATTTATTCATTCATTTATCCACTTATTTAATTATCAACGAGAGTGAAATATATATGTGATTTACGTTAATTAATTGTTTATAAATTAACAACTTATCTATTTAACAAACAATAACCCATATGGACAAAATTTTTGGATATAATTGTAAATAACTGTTAATAACTGTAAATAAATGTAAATAAATGTAAATAACTGTAAATAACTGCAAAAAAGTGTTAAAAAATGTGGGAATTGAGACATAAATAACAGTTATTTACAATTATTTACAATTATTCACTGTTATTTACTCTTATTTACAGTTATTAACTGTTATTTTTTTAAATAAAATTAATATTTACAAAATTTTTCACTAGGTCTATGAATAAATACTTCATGATATTGTTTTCAGCAGTTTTCTGGATTTGTAACATGATATACTATTTGGTAAATAATAAAAAATGTTCTATGAATCGTCAAAATTTGTTCTCATACGAAATTTTTGTCAAATTTGTATAAAAATATGAAATTTATCATACAAATTATCTTATAACCTAGAATTACACTTTTCACCATTAAAAAATGTGTATTATTCATAAATTTTTGTGTTACAATATTTAATTTTAAATTTACAACAAAATTATTTGTAAATTTAACACAAAAAAATTTGTCTCATCTGAAACACTTATGTCATATAAAATGAAAATAAACTTTTTATAGTCATACATTTTTACTAAAATAATTTAGATAGTAAAAATATGTTTAAATTATTGACATTAACGAGTACTCACATTTATGTATATATTTTATAAGTCAATGAAAGCTTCAAAAAAATATTGAAACTAGTACACAGTAAAATAATTGAATTAGTCTTGTGAATGCTTAATTGTTGAGAGAACGATTTATCACAAATTTTATTTATTTTAAGAAACAATAATGAAGGCAAAAAAATTATTATAAAATAATAAAACAAAATCTCATTTTTTGTTTTATGGTATTTATGAAAGCATAAAATGGTTACAATTCTTCAAATATTGCTGTTTTGCGAATTGTGATAAGACACAAAAATAATCAAGTTCTAATTTCAATTCTGAAAGAAAATAATTCAAAGTGTCCATGTAGGGTAGATGTGGGTATTGCTACGGAGGTGCTAATTACTGTTTTTTCATATGAAATTTGTAAAAATAATTTTTTCCAAGTCCATAAATAATATTTGAATGCATAATCAAATATTATAAGTATTATTTAATATTTAAAAAAATATATCTCACAAAAAAAGTCTAAAAATATTTAATATTGGTTATTTGAAATTGAACTGTTCTAAAATCTTGATAAATTTCGTAAAATCGCGATCACGTATGCATCCTAAATTTGACAATATTTTCTGTTTTTATTCTTTTTTATGTAAAATAAGATCATTATTAAATAAAATATATCTTTGCTTGTTATATATTTTTTGGAAATTTCACCTAGCACATATTTAATATTTTAATTTTACACCTTAGTATTATGCGTCATTAAAATCACCAAATATGAATTACTGCGGCATCCTTTTATTATTATAACACGTGGTAAACCTAACCTCAACTTTTCGAACGGAATATATAAAAGTGTCAATAGTAACTGGCACACAGCATTAGAAACACGGCCGCAGCAATAGCCACAAATACATAATATTTTAAATTCGTTTTTTCTTAATTTTAACTCTATAATTAAATGCTAAATTAATTTTTTTCTAGTTAATCAATGTTTAAATATTTTATTAAAAATAAAAGTGATAAGTTTTCTTCATCTATAAGCTTTTATTTATGAGTTTAAAATTCATCATACGTCGATTCCGCTGTAATACCCACATCTACCCTATGTGTAGAAAAAAATTTTTTAATGGAAAGATTTTCAATTGAATATATTTTTGTTTGTAAAAACTTTTTTAAAATTATCGAAAAAAAAAAAAAATTAAATAAAAGTTTTTTAACAGTACATTACTTTTATTTTAATGTTTACTATTTAGTAAATTTCATAAGATTTCCAAATAAAAAATATATATAGAAAAGTTTATTATATTTATTAAAGCTTTTAAAAATGATTTTCTGATGTTTTTAAATTATTCGCAAATGTCAGTATACGGTATGGATTGAATGTAAAAAGTTGAAAAAATTAAGACATATCTCATACTTGTTTCGATATTCTTTGATAATTGTTTATACCTGCAGTAATTATTTCATTGGTAAATGATATATTTGATCAATATATTAAAAATTTAATAATGTAATTAACAAAAATAAAAGAGAACAGTGGTGTTTAAATAATGATTAAAATATATGTTTCAAATTAGCGAACATTTTAATTTCAATCACAGTAATAAATATATTTTAATTCAAGAGAATTTAGATGTATTTGTACAGATTTCGATTTGAAAAATAAAAAAGATAACTCGCTACTAATATCTGTATGTATACGTATATTTGTATGTACATTAAGTTTCTTTCATACTTTGCAACTATTTAAAAAAATTTAAACATTAAGAAGAGGTAGAAATTTTATATAATATTTCGCATGAAAGCACTAGGTTATTTCTAGAAATAATACGGACATTAGACATAAGTATAAAAATTAAACAAAATAATTTAATCACGTACGCAAGCATTCGAAATTTCGGAATAATTATTCGAATAAATAAAATTCGTATTTTTGACGCAAATTTTAGATGAACATTCTATATATTGGAAACCCCCCCCCCATTATTTATCTAATAATTTTCTAACCAGTTTATAATCAATAATGTTTTTTTGAAAAAATTATATTTATAAATATTGTTAAGGATCATATATGAAAAAAATAATAAAAAACTTGTCTATGATTTAGTGTTTTAACACTTTTTGTGAGCAAGATTTTTTGTGTGATTTCTTAAAAACTGTTAATTCAATTATTTCCCATATGGAAATGAATTATGTGAAAAACTAAATAATAGTAAATAATTGTAAATAACTGTTAAAAAATGTCAGAATTGAGACATAAATAATAGTTATTTACAGTTATTTACTATTATTTACTATTAATTACTATTATTTACTATTATTTACAGTTATTTACAGTTATTAACTGTTATTAACTGTTATTTACAGTTATTTACAATTATTTACAATTATTTACAGTTTTTTATAATTATTTACAATTATTCATAATTATTTACAGTTATTTACATTTTCAAAAATTTTAGAATTAGTGAATAATTTAATGTTATTAATAATTATTTACAATTATTTATAGTTATTTACAGTTATTTACAGTTTTTTACAGTTATTTACAGTTATTTATAATTATTTACAATTATTTACAATTTCCCATAGTTTTTTACAATTATTTACAGTTATTCACATTTTTAAAAATTTTCGCCTATATCTAAAATTATTGAATAAATTCGTGAATATTTTCGAAAATGTAAATAACTGCAAATAATTGTAAAAAACTATAAATAATCGTAAATAACTGTAAATAATTGTGAAAAAAGTGAATAAATGTAAATAACTGTAAATAAATATAAATAACTGTAAATAAGTGTAAATAACAGTTAATAAATGTAAATAACAGTTAATAACTGTAAATAAGAGTAAATAACAGTAAATAATTGTAAATAATTGTAAATAACTGTTATTTATGTCTCAATTCCCACATTTTTTAACACTTTTTTGCAGTTATTTACAGTTATTTTCATTTATTTACATTTATTTACAGTTATTAACAGTTATTTACAATTATATCCAAAAATTTTGTCCATATGGGTTATTGTTTGTTAAATAGATAAGTTGTTAATTTATAAACAATTAGTTAACGTAAATCACATATATATTTCACTCTCGTTGATAATTAAATAAGTGGATAAATGAATGAATAAATTAATAAATAAATAGCCCTCTTGACTGGAAACAATGTTAATGAAATAAAAATAGATTTGAAATTTTTTTTAATTCAATTTTTAGTAAATTATACTTCATCGTGACTTTAATAACGATCTGTATAATTAAATTAGATTGTACAAATGATTTAGAATCGAAAAAAATGTTAATACATTTTTTCTAAAAGTTTTTTCTTCACAAAAATAATTAATTTTCAGGAATTTCCCTGGTTGTTGATGGAAAAATAAACTAAAGTTTATAAAAATATTAACTTTGTAACTATTTTGATAGATTAAATATGATATTTACACTAATCACATAAGTAAAATAACCTACATATCATAATTCTTAAAATATCATATGTCATCTTTCTAACAAAAAGTATTTAATTAACTTAGTATTAAAAATTGATAATTGTTTAGTATAAAAAAAGCATTAAAAATTTTATTTTAGAATTTTAAAAATTCGAAATATCTTATAAATCCTAACTCTAGACTACATTTCTAAAGTTTTTTATATGTTATTTTGAATGGCAAATGGAATATATATTACTTGATTTGCATTGCAACTTATTTAACAATGCCACTTCCGGAACGCCGTTTGTGTTTTTCAAATTTCAAGTTGTGATGTACCGCCGACCTTGAATTTTAACGTTTTATTATTTACATTTGAATTTTATTTTGATTAAATTTTAAATTTACGTTTCAAATCGAAATCCCGTTGATACTTGTGTTTACTTACAAGCAACATGTATAAATTTTGAGTGTGCCGCGGCCGGCGTCCAAAATGGCGGACAAAAAGCCGTTTTAAGTAAATTTTGCTGCGTCGCTAAAATGGTGACAGAAGCGTACTCAAATTAATTGCACACGGCACTATTTTAAACGGAGATTTCGTTTTAAACGCGCACTTCCGGTCATGAATTTATGTTTTTTTTTTGTTTTATTTAAGCTTTTCTGATTTTTAAATTTAATCTTTTATGTTCCAGATTAAAGTTTTTATTTAACTTTTTCTTCTTTCTTCTCCCTGATTTTCTTCTAATTTAATTTTTGATTTTAACTTTTGTTTTAAATTTTATTTAATTTTTCACTATACACTTTTTTCTTTTTGCACGTTTTTTCGCACGCACTTTGGCATTTTTCGCTTTGGTTTCGCTTTTCTTATCATGAATTTTTGTGTTGTGTTTTCTATATTTTTTCTTTATACAATAAAATTTTCTTTCTATTTACTATATATTTTGATTTTCTTAAACTTAATTTTTCTTTAGTTTTTCTATGTATAATTTTTTTCTCTATCTATGTATTTTAATCTTTAAATTAGTTTTTTTTATGATTTATATCGATTCTTTGTTCAAAATTTAGTGTATGCAATAAAATATTTTTTTTAAATTGATTTTCCTAAATTTACTTTTCAAAATTGTTACGTTACTTTAATTTACTTTTGACTCTTAACAATTAAAATACCTTACGAATGCTTCTCTTACACAAAGAAGAAGAAGATGAAGTTCTAGAAGCTTTTTGCGTCGTTGATGATGTTGACGCGGAGATGGCCGGAAGTGGCGTAGTACACAGCGTTAAAGTTGAAAGTTTTGTCCTCTCAATATAACAATAAAATTTATCCTCCTGGCATAGTAAAAACCCATACAAGTCGATGTAGAATCTCGGCAAAAAACTTTAGAGACTTCAAACGTCGACAGGTCACCAGGTGTAACTCTCCAACGTCGACGGGTCACCAGATGTAGCGTTGTGATAATATATATGTAGGTAAATAAAAATGATAAAAGCGTGTCCCAACGCTATCCAAATAATAATTGATTAATAATTGATATCTGACTCTAAGATATGTACGTTAACCAGGAAGTAATAGGAGAGGTATCTAAAACAGACAAACCAAATAATAAGTATTTAATTATACTTTATTCGCTAACAACTGCTAGCACGCTGTGTATCAGTCAAGAGACAGTACACCACTGATCGTGGCTATACATTTTCAACGGCTCGCAAGTAACCTACAGTTGGCACTTGCGCAGGACGCTAGTTCATGGTTTAACATATAAACCATCGATGCTATGCCTATAGTCTCTACGCTGCTTCTTCCTCGTTTGATATGAGCCTGCGCAGAAGCGTTCTCATGTATATGCTGACATGTGTATTGGTGCGCTTACAGCGCCGTACGCATACACACAAGTGTGAGTGTCCCCACATCACTCCCCCCCAACAATTAAATTTTTGTTAAGGATAATTTTATTTATTTACAAAAGCGCAAAAAAATGCATGTTTTATATTACAGATGGGTTAACAATTAGAGTCAGTCTTTTTTATATGAAGTTAACAACAAAAAATTGAAATAAGAATGTAAGTTATAAATGGCATAACAATAAATTAAAAAATCGCATTAAAATTCGCATAGATATTCGCATTAACATTAAGAGTCTCATTAAGATCGCAGTAACATTACAAATATCGCAGTTATTATCACAGCCTAGAATTTACAGTACATATGTAGTTATTTAACAATCATTAAAGATTTACAAGGTTTTTTATTACAGCAAGAGCTGTTAATACTTATTGTCTTTTTAATTAGAAATCCTTTGGGATTTACATATAGTTTTGCCAAAAAAATGCTTTATTACAGTGAAAACTGTTAATGTTTATAAGCTATTTATCGCTTTTAATGATTTGTTCACTTAAAAGTGCAGTGAAAAGGAAACTTTTTTATAAAATTACGCTACACACAAAAAATGGTATGCATGGAACAAGTTTAGTGTTTGTTACAGATTGCATTAAAGTACTTGAGTATATTCATATATTATGCACTTATGGTGCTTTACTTTCAAGTATGAGCGCTATTATGTACTACATTAAGTTCGCTGTGAAATATTACAAAAGATTTACATAATCACAGAATTTTTGTGCATTACCTATTGCAGTCAAATGCACTATAAAGTTGCAGATTATGCTTATGTGTGTGTACAACTCATTCAATTATAATTTGTTGACAAGAGTGGTTGATGCATTGCAGTTTTTTTAGTTTGTCCAGATAATTATTACTTATTAGATTAAGTAGCATCAATTTATTATAATACAAATTGCTTATTTGGTGTATGCTAAATTACATGAATCAAAAATAAGAAGTTGAGTGTACAAAATGCAGTATGCATATTATGATTAAGTAATTAAAATTTTGGGTAGTGCACTTGACTGTTAAGAAAAAGAAATTATTATAAGCGTAAATTTACTTTACGTTAAAGATGATGCGTTAACTGGAACGCAATTTATTGCAAGAATGTTACTCTGTATAGAAAAAAGAATAAACAAAGTATAAAAATATATAAAAAGTGAAGTGACATGAAAAAAATAATCCGGATAATTAACTATTGCGCAATTACAACCCACACAGCATGAAAGGTTGCTGCAAGGTTTCAGTAATAAAATTATTATTACTGAAATCTTGCAGCAATTTTTCATGCTGTGTGGGAAAGGTGTTAGTAAGAGGTACGCGGGTTTGGACCGCCGTGGATCTAGTTGTAAAAGACCCAGACCTCGAAGCGCTTATAGTGTGAAGTCCCAGATGTTATGGGGTTCTTCTGCGTGACGTAAGGTTGATGAGCTGCCTGCGCATAGTGTCATGCATACTGATCTTGCAGTTGAGCGCTAGGAAGTTGAATGAGGGCACCCTGGTGATGACGTCTATGGTAAAGCGTGGGTTAAACGCTCTGTTGCCCTTATTATTCTTCCCCAAGGTGTTGGTTATGGTGACGTCACGTACTTGGAGAGTACAGAGAGACTTTAAGGTGTCCTCAATGCCACGATGGTATAGAAGTTTCAGTGTGGTCAGATGTTGTAGACCCGAGAAATCTAATCTTCGCTGGGGAATGTCCAAACCCGTGTAATCGACTACACGAAGCACTGGAGCATGATTTAAGAAATTTTGCAAGCTCTGCTCAACGAATCTACTGCCTTTAAGGCTCAACTCCATTAAAGAAGGAAGAGTATGGAGGTCTGGCTGATGAATAAAGTCCAGTGGTTCGGCGGTCGTGGTGTTATACTCCATGCGGAAGGTGCTCAAGGAGTTAAGCTCGGTGAATACCCACTCAGGGAGCTGCCACATCTGCAACCTTGGGTCGATGTTGGAACAATCCATCAGGCTAAGCTCGGAAATTTTATCATTGTCCTTGAGAAATTCGATTAAAAATTTTACACGCAACTGTGGATATTGTACAAACCTTAAAGAGGTGAGCATGCTAGTAGCCTGGCGGCTGAGCCATGGGATCCAAATGCGCTCGTCGGAGTTATCCTCCTCGCGCTTCTTTTCCCAAGCCAGACGAACCATCGAGTTATCATGGATAGCAAGATGCGTGACACCTTCAAGGCTAACCCGATTCTCGAAAAACCCGGTAGTTTTTCCAATAATTAACTTTTTAATAGTGGAGAATTGGGACAGCATTTCCAGCAACAATTTTTGGAACTCGGACACATCTATGGGCCACCACTCGTAGATGGTGATACCTGAAAAATAGAATTGGTGCGCATCTTCAAGCATCCTTTGCCATCCATTTGCCGTCTGGTATCGCTCGCTACCCGAGTCAAAGTGCAGGTGGCCTATTTTGTACTGGACCTCGCGCCATCCTTCGAATGCAGTGACTAGTGCCAACTTGGAATCATTGTCCAAGTGCCTAATACTACATCTAACAATAGGATTAAGACGCAGGACTACGAGGCAGGCAATTGTAGGGTCTTAAGAGACCTGCGCCACCGGTTGTGAGTCGGTGGTTGTCTAAAAATATCTAGCCGGACATATCTTTACATATCTCCTGCATACCTTGCCCCCACGCTCGTTTTCAAAAAAAAATTTATTTAAAATAGCGTCGCACTGCATTCTAGTTGACGACGCGAGGTTATCGCAGGTAACCCACGCACTACACCTCGAACCCTTAACAAAAACCGCGTTGATCTTAAAATCCTTCTGTCCACGAGCGATCAGCATGTCGCCCAAAACCTTCTTAGAAACCTTGTGCATATTATAAATTAAAAGGGTCCATACATGCTGATCGCCGATGAACAAGATAGGAAGGCGATGGTCATAGGTAGGTGGAGTGCACAAGTAAGTACGTAGGTCAGGCACGAACGGCGGCGTTCATGGTCTCGGTCAGGGTTCGCAAATACTCTTCTTTGAATTCCTAGAGATAGAGCTCCGCCATACGAAGATGGTGTCTCGTTGGAGAGCCTTCTGGTGTTGCCACGATGGCATTGAGAAGACTCTCGTGTAGACGGAGGATCTCTGCAAAGACATCCTGTGTTCTGACCCAACCGCTATGGGAAGACATGTCTTCGAGCAAACTGGACCAGCAGGAGCTAGATAACAGACGAAAAGGCATTTTGATTAGTTATACTTAGATATTTAGTAAGGAGGCATTTAATATTCTCCAGTTCTCTAGCAGCGTTTCGCTTGCATTTTTTATACAATTTAGAAAATGAGTGCGAGGCTTTACATATGTATTTAACCGAGACTTAATCGCAAAACCTAACTTTCTTATCTACCTCCCTATTCTCTATTGAATTGATTTTATTTCTTTTTAGGATGTTTGGGATGAATTTTTTCTTTTTAGGTACGGAGGGAGTTAGCTGTGGATCAATGACAGAGGAAGGATTGTCTCTATTAAGAGTGGGAGTCTCTGAAGCTTCTATGCATTCCGGTGCATTAATAATTTGATTACTTTGAGTTAATTCCGGAAGCGCGCTTTCATCTATTACTCTATCACTAGATGCTTGAATGTCGCTGCTAACGCCACGATCACCCCCCCGGCGACAACTCGTCCATATCATCATCCCTATGTATAAGAACTTCATGTGTGATAACAGAAGGCTCGGCAACGGAGTCTGATTCACCGACGCGAGATGGCTCTTGGTCATTTGTTTCAATAGCACAGGGTGCAGAGTCATTAGTCTGAAAGAGTAGGAGTCGCAAAGTCCTATCCTCTGTGCTATTATCGCAGTCTTCGTTTACTGACTGCTATATCAAAGAATTATCTAATTCACAGTTACCATCCTGCACGTTATCTTCATCTACAACAGAGGGTGGAAGTTGTGAAGCCTTATTCTCTGCGTTATCGATGAGTTTGCGCACCGTGGCGCTTGTAGGTAAATTAAAATTCGGAGATAGAAAGTGTTGCACGGATCTTTCATATGCATTAATGTCAGAATTGGAATTTATATTTGCATCTATGTAATTACATTCTTTGGTCAAAAAATATGCTGGCTTAAAACGTTCTAAATTTACAACGACATGTTTACCGTTTTTTCTTAGGTGAAGGTACGCCCATCTTGGTGTCACGAGATAACCTTATACGGACCGGTGTATGGTTGTGTAAGAGGCGGTTTTACGGCTCTCACTCTTTCGAACACGTGACTGCAAGTGTTAAGATCTTTATAGAGAGGCTTTGCGGAAGTTTTATGTACTACCGGAACTGGCTTCATTTGCGCGATATAATCTCGAAATTCCGATAGAAAGACGTTATAATTAGAGCTGCGGGTATCGCGAAACTGCAGGATATCGCCCGGAATGGTTAGTTTTGTGCCATACACGAACTCTGCTGGACTATCTATTTCTGACGAGAAAAATCAATTAAACAATATTTAATACTATTGCAGAACTTCGCTTAGAAGTTCTGTCTCCCGGACGTCTGGTACGACGAAAGCCACGGCGTGTACCCGAGAACTCTATTAAATACCATTGATCAAGAGAGAGTGTACTAAGTGCAACATATACATATAAAAACAAGACACGATTTTAATTAGTAAGAAATAATATTGGGTAATAGTCAAGAATTACTTTGATTTTACTTTACTTTATTCAAATCACTAAATAAATTCAATACAATGAAATAAAATTACAATAATATTAATTCGAAAGTAAAATTCAATAAATTTAATCAAGAGAAATAACTGAATTTAAACTAACCTATACTACATAACACTGGCGCACACGACGGTCTTTATCGCCTCACATGCAACGCAAATACATATTAGATATAAATGCGCTAGTCTGCAGACTTACATTTTTTGCCAGCCGGTATGTGTAGAGCCTACTCGCACTTGTCTTCACGTGACAAACAACCCAGAGTATGAATTGAAGCGTCACCGTAGATATGCTTTGCAGCCTGCTGTCCTTTTCGCTCTTACTGAAAGGCTATTCAATCTCTCGTTCAACGCTTCAATGGTCACTTAATCCTGGCTCTCAAGGGAAAGATAATAATAAAGAACCGGCACTTCTCACAAGTAATTATACCGTACTTGAAAGGCAATTAACAAGATTCACAAGTGAATTAATTTCCTTGACAAGTCTCAACAGAGGAAAAATAGCCGACGCTCCGCAACAAACAACTTGTCAAGGTGGCAGCCTAACTTCGTTTTTCCGACCCGTTCGTTTCCCTCTCTTGCTTAAGTCTACCCGTCATGCATTGCGCGCGCTTCCTTCTACAGTCATACATCCAAGCCGTTGGCACAGACTCTTTCTGTCTTACTCTTATACTCGCACATCAAGCATCGAAACATACGTTGTACTGTGCGACTGACAACGAGGATGGATATATACGTATGCTATATCATAGCATACAAGTAATTTGTTATCCTCGTTACACCTCTTCCCCAGACGCTGGAAGACTTGACTGACAGCTCTGCTACCCTATCTGGTCGCACTGAAATCCAAAGTCTGATACAGGAGTAAAAGAAGTTGATATATTACAAAAAGAGGCATTTATTCACAGCGAGACTTACAAAATATTATGTGATTAAACAAAGGAAAAATAAAATAAAAGTTTTATACAATCTTAAAACAAAAAAAAATAATTTCTTCTCTTTCTTCAATGTTGTCTCCTGTTATAGCTTTAGCACGCCCCATCGTATCTTTATTCATGGATATTGATGATGATTGGAGCAATTGGGGCAGTGCTTGCTCTTTCTTACACCCCAAGTGCCACAAATATAGCATCTGGGTTCTTCGGGGTGCTCCCTCTTATAAGCGGCGCGAGTTCTTTCCTTCTCCAGCTTCAATTCTTCGAAGAGCTTGTTCTCACGAGCCTGCTCAACTTGCTTACGAGCAAGCTGGATCCGGACTCGCGCTTCTTCTTCTTCTCGAACAGCTCTGGTCTCAAGCTGCTGTCTTCGCACTCTGGCTTGAGCCAGAGCCTGTTCTTGCTGTTGTTGGCGCCGGATTTCTTCTTCACGCCGCCGACGTCTTTGTAAACGAAGAGCACCGATAGCAGCGTGCTCTTCATGTCTGTTGGCCACACGTCGAATCAATACGTCAGCCTTTGCTTCTCCTTCTTTATCATACGACTCTAGAAAGTCTTCTAAAGCCGTAAAAACGTCATTTTCCTGCTGAAAAACTTCCCGTGATGCGGCCATAGTAGCAGCAAGGAAGCGCTACACTCTTCCCCACTCTTCTTCTATAGGAGTCATGGATGCGGCAGACTCGAAATCTGTTACGTTTTTACACAGATCTTTATCACAACCACATAACGATACACAATTTACATGATTTTTTTTACATGAACATGCTTTGGTATTACACTTTTTTTGGCATTTACATTGCTTTACTAGCTCCTTAGGATATGAAGCTTTTGCCGCGCGAGTTAAGACATGAACTTTAGCAGATGACATACTCAGCTGTATGCGCTCGGACTCGGAGATACTGGGTATACGCGCTTAATTAACAATTGAAAAATAACACTTAAAAATGAAGTGATTTGAAATTACTCTTCGGGATTCTATTAAAGAGTATCTAAATTTTACTTTAAAACTTTGCCAACCTAAAAAAATTCAAATTTTAGTATCGTTTCAGAGCTTCGAAAATGGGCATTTTAGTGATTTTTAACATCTTTATTTGTTAATAACTCGAAAACCGTCAACTTTAGAAAAAAATCATAGAAATACTTTTTTGTTTAGAATCACTCAATTAATCTAAAAAAACTTTGTTCGAATCAAAATGAACAACTTTCTAAATTTGTTTAAATAAAATCGATTTAAACAAATTGGGACCACTTTTTCGCCAGGCAAACTGCAGATCCTTATTCTAGAACCCTTTACGAAGGTCATCCCGTAAAAATTTTCCCTTCGAAAGATTTTTTGCAACACAGGTGCAGAAACCATTAATGTTTTTATCTTTCCAAAAGCTTGCTGTTGATTTTCAGACCATTCAAATCGACAATCTTTCTTTGTCAACTGCGTTAACGGTTCTGCTAGCATAGCGAAATCTTTAATAAATTTCCTATACCACGATGCCATTCCTAAGAATCGTCGCAGTTGCTTTAAGTTTCTCGGAGCGGGGTATTTGACAATCGG
Source organism: Anastatus disparis (assembly GCA_017163975.1). Classification (NCBI taxonomy): domain Eukaryota; kingdom Metazoa; phylum Arthropoda; class Insecta; order Hymenoptera; family Eupelmidae; genus Anastatus; species Anastatus disparis. Next base: position 1,550,064 of record JAFFSR010000327.1, read on the forward strand.
CCTAATCTTCTCTGGATCAGGTCGAAATCCATCTTTATTAACTAACAGACCGAGATACTTCACTTCTTCGCAGCAGAAAATACTTTTCTCTCCGTTCATCGTGAGGTTCGCTTTTCTTATCCTTAGCAGCACGTGTTCTAACCACTTCAAGTGCTCCGCAAAGGTTTCAGTAACTACTATTATATCGTCAAGATAAGCGAATGCATATGACTCCATTTCAGGCCCAATCACCATATTGATTAATCGCTGAAACGTGACTCCAGCCTGGCTCAGGCCGTACGGCATTTTTATGAACTGATATAGTCCCAATCGAGGAACCGTAAATGCCGTGATGGGCCTCGATTCTACCTTAAGCGGGATCTGATGATATGCTTGACTCAGATTCAGCGTAGAGATATACTTAGCCCTCTGTAGCTTCCGAAAGATTGCATCCATAAAAGGAAGAGGGTAAGCATCTTGCTGAGAAACAACATTGACTTTTCTATAATCAACGCAGAATTGAAACTTTCCATTCGCTTTACGAACCACAACGACTGGATTAGACCAGCCACTCGTTGATGGCTCTATTGTTCCATTCTTTAGCATTTCTCGTACTTGAAAATGCATTTCTTCCTCCATTTTCTGTGACGTAGAATAATATTTTGTTTAATGGGTTGAGCTGATCCAACGTTTATTTCATGCTCAATCCAAGTTGTGCAACCTAATTGGCCATTATCTTCTCCGATTACTCTATCTAATAGTTCTTGTAACCGTTGCTTTTCTTCCAGTTTTAAATCAGCCAACCCAGTTTGTACTACTTCTTCTGACTGTACAGCAGCGACCTCTAAATCTATATATATATATATATATATATATATATGTTAGCATCCTTTAGCAACACTCTATTTTCACATGGATTCAATATAGTTTTAAATTCACGTACAAAATTCACTCCAAGGTAGCAATCTGCGTCTAACTCAGACATGATTGCCACCAAAATATCTTTAGTAACGCTTCCCAACGCAAAAGGAAGTTTTACATAGCCTGATATCGGAGTAAAATGACTATTAGCAACTCTAGCTCTTCGGTTGCTACATGAATCAACTTTTCTGCCGCACTGATTTGCTAAATCTTGGCCAATAGATCCCATCACTGTTCTAGATGCTCCTGGATCATATAAAGCACGAATTATTCGATTGCAGATCTTAACTTTTAACCACCATCGTGTTTCAGCTTCACTAGTGCCATCTGCTACAGTGTCAGTTTTAGATAATCTTTGTCGAACTACACTATCAACAGTATTCAAGTTCAGGTTATCCACCACATCTTCTAACGTTGGTTCTTTTACTTTAGTAGACTCGGTACTTACGGAGTCCACTGATGGTACTACTGACTCTTTGAAGGCCTTATCAGAGTCGGAGGGAGCTGCATTGGCCTCCTTTACTTGCTCCCTTGCGCGTTTCCCGAACACTGTGGGCAATTACGCTTGATGTACCCAGGATTGCCGCATCCATAGCAAACTATTCCTCTTTGTCTACTATGTGAGTTTGGCAATGGGCTACTCCCTTTATCCTTTTTTGAATCATCAGGTTTTTGGCCTGAATCTTGTGAACCTTCGTTCTTCTGATTAGGATTAACCTTCTCATTATTATCTTGAGATACTTGATTATTTAGTGTACGGAACTTTGTTCTATTCTGATTCGTAAATTCAGAAGTTTTATTCTCTAACTTCTTTTCGAACCAAGTTAATTTTTGCTCTAAAATTTTTGTGACAGCAGACACCATATCTTCGACCTTAGGCGCTTTGGTGTCTACACTAGCTACCTCAGGTGAAATCTATTTCCGATTCGCCGGTGGATGGTAAGCGGTTTCCGGTAACAGGGCTTTTCCAGGTGATGGCGGAGGTTTATAAACTTTTTCCGCCTCCAACGTTAACTCTGCTTCAACAGCGACCTCTAATGACGCATCAATGCTATTAAATTCATCTCTGCGCACAAGTCTTTGCAGCTCCGGCCTCAAGTTACGGTGCAGTAAATCTAACTGCTGACTGAGGTCCGGTTGCAGCTTCTGCCTACGCATTATTGCTATAAGGCACGTTAAATAGTCACGCACTGGCTCATCGTTGCCTTGCGTGCGTGTATTCGCTTCTGCTATGAGCCTCTGCTGGAAACGACGGTTGGTATCATACCATCGTCTCGCAGCATCACAGAATTCGGGCCAACTATGCCATTGGTCCCGATTATATACACTGAAAGAAATTTTCGCTTTGGAGACTACGATTAAATTCGAATAAAATAACTTCTATGGATTAGATAAAATTGACTCCAGCTTTGAATAATTGCACATTAAAATTTGAAATACTTGAATTCAAAAACTATTGAAATGACAGAACTCAAAAGTTTACTAAATGTAATCATATTTTGAATTCTTGAACTTTGAAAAATATTGGAATTGACTGCATTCGATACTGCACTGCAAATTTATGTGTGTTAATTCACACACTGATAGTGTGTAGTTTTACACGTTTTAGTGTGTAAATTCTATTATGTGTGTAAAATAACGCACTTATGTGCGTAAAAATATCAGTACACACATTTTATGTGTATTTTTACACGCATGATCTAGTTAATGTGAAAGTTTACACATATAAATGCATGAATCTACACATCTATGTGTTTAAAATTTATGTTTGTACATTAACATATATATTGTGCTTTATTTTTATTTTTAATTAAAGTTTTTTTAAAAGTATATATTTTAATATTAAATTGTATTAAGAACTACAATATTTATTATTTTAAATTTAATGTAGTCTTCTATTTTAATTACCTTAAGTAATTAATTATAATTATTTATTATTTAATAAGAAGCTTAATTAAAATGCTTCATATGAAAAAAATAATTTTATTGAACCGAATGCATCTATTAAATTGGTTATTAGATTCACTAATCAATTAATAAATATATATATCAGTGAGTTGGATATTCTTAACCTCACCAAATAAATTATTTAACAATAAATTATCCATATACAATTTTTTTTTTAATAATTTTTTAATTAATAAAAAATTAAATTTTGAATAAAATAAGGAATTAGATGTTTTGATAAAAAATTATTTACTCGTATGAAAAAATTACTTTTTTTTTTGTACAAGAAAATTATTTTACCGATCTTTATTTTTTCTTAATTAATATTAATTACTCATCATTATTTAATTATTTGTTTAATTAAATTTATAAGCGTTCAAAAATAACGAAATGTTTATAGTAATAAACTATAAATATATAAAATTATCTCGACCCATAAGAAGCATTCCGTAGCGTAGTAGGTAGCGTTAATGCCTCGTAACCCGTAGGTCGTGGGTTCGCGCCCCAGTAAGGTCAAAAATTTTTAAACGTTTTTTTAGGCGATATAGTTTTATTAGTTTAATTCTCGAAATAATTGCTTATTAAAATAGATAAATTTCGACATAAAAAATGAAATCCCCATAAATTAATTTTTAATGTATTTCAATCATTTACACACATTATACGTTTAAATTTACACGTTTACGTGTGTCAAATCAAACATCTAAAATGTGTTGAGGATTTAACACACAAAAAAGTGTGTAAAATTGGCGACAGCCGAATTACACACGTAAGTGTGTTATTTTAACACACTTAAATTTGCAGTGTGGGCACCAATAGACTCTGCATCGGGCTTGCCAGACTCCCAAATAAAATTCAAAAACAGAATTCGTCCAGTTCAATAGTACATCGAAGTCAGAAACCTCGGCGTTGGGCTTCTTAGACTCCCAACGTTGAATTAAATGACGTTGAGCGTTGAGTTACGCTACTTCGATGAGTCTTTGAATTTAGTTATTTCTATTGTAAGATTAATTAAGTTCAAGTTAAGCACTGTAATAATTCTGATATTTATTAACGTTACTTACTTCTATTTAAAATCGAATCAATTCAAAATCTCGTGTTATATAAGTTTGATATTTATTTGAAGTCAGTAAATGTATAGTATCGAAATTCCTAAAGCGAAAATTTCTTTCCGTGTAGGAGTTTTTCGATACCACGTAGCTGCTACACCTGTCAGTAATTCAGAAAGTGAATATAATAAATCACTTTCTGACATATTAGCCAGGACCCGACACTCCTCGACTCTTGTCAAAAAGAGGTCTATACTTTGGTCTTTTGCACCAGAAACTCGTACGCCCAATTGACGCACAACCCTACCAACGTCTCTTGGTTGACCACCATGACTCACAGAACCTTGAGTCGGTGAGCCACCTCTTCCCTAGGCTGTGCCGAGGACACCAAATGGTGGAAAACGGGATGCTTCCAAGACAGCTGAATTATCAACATGAGGTACACCGCCTATTGCTGTGTTGATCCTCGAGCCGGCCGCTGCTTGATCGAAATTAACTTGTCTATCTTCTGGACGTTGTTGACCTGTTTCAACATTGCTATGTTGACTTTTTCTGCCGCACCCTGGTATAACGCCATCTAGTCTTGTGCTAGACGGTAATCTATTCTCGATTGAAATCACATTTGTCTGATTTGACAAGCATGATTCCCTCCAATCTGAGGGGTCACGAACTCTTTTTGACAAATTTCCTAATTGCTATTGTATCTGTTGCGATGCCTTCAACATTTTACTGTGCAGCACATACTCTTCATTAGGCAAATTCTCATGACTCTGCGCCAAATTCTGCTATGCATGAGCGTCGCTTATTTGTATTTGAATTTCCTGTATTTCATTTTCTTTATCCATCGATTTCTGTTGCCTCGTCTGCACACTGTGCAAGGCAACACTACTGTTATTGGCTGGGCCGCCTCCAGTTCTCTCACTTCCATTAGCTGATGACTGTGTAACCTTACAATTTTCCACCTGTAGTTGAGGGAATTCAGCCAATGGATGCGGATGCAAGGTGTAATTGCTTGCTGTCTGCGAACTGTTTGTTATCTCCGCCGTCTTTATCTCAATAAAAGACTGACGAAGATCAATCCTTGTCTGTCTGATTGCACTTTCGTCAGACAGATCCGATTGCATAAAGTCAGCTGCCGTATATTCACCGAGCAGTCAGACTCTTAGCCTCTCAGCTTGAGCGAACCTGGAGCCAGAGGTTCGCATCTGTAAGCTATGTAAGGCTTCAGTCAATTCTTGACCGTTCAAACATATCAGCCAGTCATCAAGCAACTCACTTGATGCTGTATCTCTTCTTGACTGATTGCTTGGCATCTTCGTTCTTGAAGCAAATCTATTACCTGAAATAGAAGTACTTGCATGTGCTACTCAAAAAAATATTAGTTGCTTGAAACAGCCGCAAAAAAATCTAAATATATATGTGTACAATATATATATATATATATATATATATGTGTGTGTGTGTAGTGTACCTAACTACTATAGCACACGCAAGAACTTCTCTATGCGAGCCACAAAGAGATTATTCTTATTTGGCTCAATCTAAATATATTGAGCCAACCTTCTCCCTTTAATACCAATAAAATTATTCTTAATACAAAAAAAAACAATTAAATTTCCCTTAAAAGTGAGATAAACTCTATAATTTCCTCTTGGTATCTCTAATTCTAACTGCTGACTGGCTGAAAAAATAAAACCTTCAACCAGTCAGTTATTGCACAAACTGCAACCTCAGTTCTGCAAAAACACACAAAAAAAAATTCCACCATCAAATCCAATTCTCAAAAAAAAATTAAACAACTTCAATCCAACCAAAAAAATAGATTCGAAATTTTTAAAAGAAATAATTTTTTTTTCACAATAAAGAACTAGAAAAAAAACTGACATAAAGGGTAAAACCACAATTTGAAAGAAAAAAAAAAAGATTTCCAAACTTAGTCTTTTACAATTCTTTGTTGCTCACGGAAGAATAATATCCTTATTTTATAACCTGTAAGCAATCTACTTGAACGTTGCTTACAAGCGCACCCTATGTTCGACAAGATTTTTCTTTTTTTTCCCCCCATCTTGTCGCACTTACCTACAACCTACAAGACCGTCGCTTTTCTGTACAATTTCAGCAAATTTTTCTCCTTTTTCATAAAAAAAATCGAGAAAATTCCCTAAAATAAACAACAAAAAATTGTCGCATGAATTTCTTTTCCTAATCTGAGAAACTAAAAAAAACACGCTCTAAAAAAACCGTACTAGATTTAGCTTAATGCTTATTATACGGTTCTCTAAATTATTTAATGGACGCCATTTAACCCATTCAGTCACAGGAGCCACTATGGTGGCACCCTTTCTCATTTTCTTTTTTTTATTGTTTAATTCGCACTTTAAGTTTAATCTTTATTCTTTTTGCATTTTCATATAAATGAGTGTTCATTTTATAAGTATCATATGATATATTTTGAATATATGACTGTAAATAAATCTAAAAAATTAATGTATGATAGAAAATACGTGTTTTTGCGAAAATAATTCATGACTGAAAGGGTTAATAATGTGCGAGCCACCTATATTTCTCTATCGCGTCCTTTTTCTTATCACGCTGCGCGCCACGTAACAATACGCACCATAAAAATCCCGTTAAACTTTTAATCTACGTGAGCCTATATATTGGTGCTATGTACTATGCACGCCATACAATAACGCTATACACTCCTTTATCAACTTATGTGAGTTGATTCATTGGGCGCCATGTAACGGGGAATATATTTAAACGAATTAAATCAAATATATTTGTGGGTTTTCATGTGTACTTACTTTAAGTACACATGCATTTACCGTTAAATAACTGACTTTTGGTTTATAGTCGATCAGTTTAATTCAATATAGCTGATCTGCTTCGACTATCTATTTCTAACGAGAAAAATCAATTAAACAATATTTAATACTATTGCAGAACTTCGCTTAGAAGTTCTGTTTATCGGACGTCTGGTACGACGAAACCCACGGCGTGTACCCGAGAACTCTATTAAATAACATTGATCAAGAGAGAGTGTACTACGTGCAACATATACATATAAAAACAAGACACGATTTTAATTAGTAAGAAATAATATTAGGTAATAGTCAAGAATTACTTTGATTTTACTTTACTTTATTCAAATCACTAAATAAATTCAATACAATGAAATAAAATTACAATAATATTAATTCGAAAGTAAAATTCAATAAATTTAAACAAGAGAAATAACTGAATTTAAACTAACCTATACTACATAACACTGGCGCACATGACGGTCTTTATCGCCTCACATGCAACGCAAATACATATTAGATATAAATGCGCTAGTCTGCAGACTTACATTTTTTGCCAGCCGGTATGTGTAGAGCCTTCCCGCACTTGCCTTCACGTAACAAACAACCCAGAGTATGAATTGAAGCGTCACCGCAGATATGCAGTGCAGCCTGCTGTCCTTTTCGCTCTTACTGAAAGGCTATTCAATCTCTTGTTCAACGCTGCAGTGGTCACACTTAATCCTGGCTCTCAAGAAAAAGATAATAATAAAGAACCGGCACTTCTCACGAGTAATTACACCGTACTTGAAAGGCAATTAACAAGATTCACAAGTGAATTAATTTACTTGACAAGTCTCAACAGAGGAAAAATAGCCGACGCTCGAGCACAAACCACTTGTCAAGATGGCAGCCTAACTTCGTTTTTCCGATCCGTTCGTTTTCCTCTCTTGTTTAAGTCTACCCGTCATGCATTGCGCACGTTTCCTTCTACGGTCATACATCCAAGTTGCTGGCATAGACTCTCTCTGTCTCACTCTTATACTCGCACATCAAGCATCGAAACTTACGTTGTACTGTGCAACTGACAACGAGGATGGATATATACGTATGCTATATCATAGCATACAAGTAATTTGTCATCCTCGTTACAGAATTTAATATTATTAAAATGAATTGAATACAGGAATACTCGACGATTGCTTGATTGATTTCAAAACTTTCTTAATAAAAAATTATAGATTAATCAAATAAAAAGTATAAATTTGATGATGATAATTACTCAATTCATTTCAGTACTTTAAAGATCTGAAAAAAATATGATGTATATAGTAATAATAATAAAATAAAATATTGAGAAAAAAAAATTAAAAACTATTAATACTTTCAGTAATTTAATAATTTATGTTTTTCATAAACAACAATACTTTCAAATTACTTTTAAATAATGGTATAACAATTTCCTCGAATAAATAAAATAAGTTTGATAAAATAATAGCATTAAATATTGCCTGTATGTACAAAACAAATCATTTCATCGATGACTAACAAGGAGAGGGTCAGGGTATTGGGACGCCGATCCTGCTCAAATTTTGGGAGATCATTTTGGATGTAGAAATATGAAAAAATCCAAGGTACTAGACTTTAAAGCTTAATATTTCTCTAGTTACAGGCAAATAAAGAAAATCAATATAAAAGTTACTAGATTTTCAAACGCTTATAATTCATTAGCATTGATAGCTAGAAACCTTTTTTTAAATGAAAGTTGAGCTCAAATCCTTTCGAATTATCACCTATAGCATCCCGAAATATTATTTTTTTCTAAAGTTAGATAAAATAGAAGAATAAAAATTGAAACAAATTTTAGCATTTATTATTAATTAATATTAACTAGCAAAAAATACCTCGCTCCTAACGTCGCTCAGTTCAATTTTAATATATTATATTATTATGTATAAATTAGCCAATTTTAAAATAAAAAAGAATCGATGCAACTTATAAATTGTGATATTGTAGTTTTGTACTAAATTAAATTTTTCTATTTTTATAAAAAAGATTAATTAAAGTTACAATGTGCATCAAAATTGTTTGAATACAAATTATATCATGATGAATTAAGAATTTGTTCTACTAAATTGCATTTGAATCAATGAAAAAATATAATAGGAATTTTTTCTTTTTAATCAAGTTTTTCAATCACGAACCATAAAATAATCGAAAACTGTATTTGACGTTTACTAGAACTAACAACTGCACGGAGAAAAGAAAGTATTGTTAAAATAGGTTCTAAATCTAAAGTATATCTAATTTATGTATTAAGAGGAGGTCACGTATCTCTGTCCTTTTCTAATCAAATAATTAATTTTTAGCTAAAAATAATAACTTTAGCAAAAAATAAAGAGAAAGCCGCATCTCGTATCAGGAAAAGCAAAATTTTCTTTAATAAGAAAAAATTAATTTTATTGCTTCAATTTCAAGAAAAGCTTGAAAAACCAAATTGTTTATCCTAACCTCTGTGTTTCAAGTTTTTCAAGGTTTTCTTGGAAACGAAGCGATAAAATTAATTCTTTCTTATCAATGAAGATATTGCTTTTTTTGATACAAAATGCGGCTTTCTCTTAATTTTTTACTAAAATTATTAGTTTTTGTAATAAAATCAATTCTTTGATTAGAAAAAGACAGATATACTCGACCTCCTCTTAAGGTACTTAAAAAAAGAGTGACGATATAATTTCAATTAGTACTAAAGCTTGAATTTTTGGGACCAATGTTGGTACTATTATATTATGAAGTAAGAGCATAAATTTGCGATGCTTACTGCCTTTTTATGGTATTAAGAAGGGGCCGAACTATCTGTCTTTGTCTAATAGCGTTTTTCATCATTTATGTAAACACTATCCGGTATAACAAGAAAAAAATAGCAGCCCCCGCTAGGTATTAGTATAATAAGTAAATTTTGTAATAACAAACAAATTTTTTTATCGCGTAGTTTTTAAGTAATTAGAGACCTACCAAAAAAAGATAGGTTATATTCTAGATGGCTTGTAGGTCTCTAATTAGTCAAAAATTATCCGGTAAAAAATTTGATTGTTATTACAAAATTTACTAATTATACTAATATCTAACGGGGGCTGCTATTTTTTTCTTGTTATAAAGGATAGTGTTTATATAAATAATGAAAAACGCTATTAGACAGAGACAGATAGTTCGGCCCCTTCTTAAGACTGATCTTTCACCTACTCGATTCAAGGGCAATATTTCGCAGAAAGTGTAATTGATAATCTCTTCTCGTGCGGCTTTTCCTGTTACTAAAATTAAAAATTATTAAATATATAATTATTTATATAATATATAACTCTTTAAAATTACTAATAATTAATATTTAACTTCGTGATATTCAAGGATTAAAACGATACATGTTTATCTTCCATATTCCGTTTTAAGAGCAGGCCGGATTCGCTGTCCTTTTCTAATAGGCATTTTTGTTATTTACTCAAGTTTTAATCGGTGTATCTTCAAATTAAAGGTCGAGCGCAATAGATATTATTCTTATGAACATCTATGCACAAGGAAAAAAATATCTACCGATTTGTTTTTGAGAAAAGTAAGTAACGCCAAAGTAAAAGTTTATGTTTATAATATTTTCGCGTTACTTACTTTTCTCAAAAACGAAGCGATAGATTTTTTTCTTCATGTGCATAAATAATTGTAATAATAATATCTATTGCGCTTAACCTTCAATTTGCAGATACACCGATTAATACTTGAGTAAATAACAAAAATCTCAATTCGACAAGGACAGCGAATTCGGCCTGCTCTTAAAATAGTTACTTTTGAGTTTTAAATTAATGATTAGAAATTTAAAATTGATATATATATGTATATATATATACATATATATATATATATATATATATATATATATATATATATTATATGATTTACATTATATTTATCAACTGTTGAAAATCGTTACACAATTTATTGGGTTTTACGTTAACAGGTATTAATTATATTGAAGTTTTTCGCTCCTAACGTCGCTTAGTTGAATTTTCTTTTATTATATTATTATGTATAAATGACTAATTTTAAGTAAATAAGAATTAATTAATTGAATTTTGAGTACTGAATAAAATTGAAAATAATTTGATGAAACATAATATAAAAATATATGTACACATGTGCTTAAAGTAAAAAAGCGTATAATTTATTTCAAATGACTATTTCTCACTCTACTTCTATTAGAAAAACAAAGATAGTACGATATTTGATATAAATAAACTGAGAACTGGGTACTGAGTTACAACTATAATTTCCAGACCTCAATATATGACCATGAATTTGAATTATGAAATTAATTTATAAGTGAAACATGCTTAAAAGAAATTAGTGTTGATTTCTAATAAAAATATCTTCACAAATGTATTTTATATATATGAAATACGAAATTTAAATAGAAAAAATCATAAGATTAAAATACAACATTTTAGTTAATTTTAAATTCGAATATTTCGGAATAAAAAAATAACTATTTGCGATTACTTAACAATCCTTTTTGCATCTAATATAAAAATTTAATGAGATACAAATATTACAAAGTGTATGTATCACAAGTAAGGTTTGCATATCATAAATATTATAATTTTTAGAAAATTGTTGATATTAATAGATTATTCATTTGGAAAATTAAATATTTTTTTATTGATGACAAATAACTTTTCAAAAATAGTTCAAATAATACTGTAAATGTCAACCAAATAACATTTTTATCAAAATAAATTTCAACGCTATAATTATTAAAATAAACATTTTTATTTAACTACAATCTATTGTAATAATTATTTTTTCAATATATATATATTAAAAAAATAATAATTTTATTTGATGAACAGTTATATAAATATTATATATTTATAATTGTATAACTAAATTTATTAAATTAAAATTGTATTCAGTTATCATTCAGAGGATGAGGTATTTAAATTAGTTTTCATGAATCAATTCATTATTTAAGAGGAGGTCGAGTATATCTGTCCTTTTCTAATTAAAGAATTGATTTTTTCACAAAAATTAATAATTGTAGCAAAAAATAAGAAGAAAGCCCCATCTCGTATAATAAAAAGGAAGATTTTCTTTTATGGGGAAAAATTATTTTTATCGCTTCGTTTTTAAGAAAACCTTGAAAAACTGAATCGTCCATCCTAACCTTTATTTTTTAAGTTTTTCAAGGTTTTCTTCAAAACGAATCGATAAAAATAATTTTTTCTCATCAAAGAAAATCTTCCTTTTTATTATACGAGATGGGGCTATCTCCTTATTTTTTGCTACAATTATTAGTTTTTGCAAAAAAATAAATTCTTTGATTAGAAAAGGATAGAGATATACGACCTGCTCTTAAAAAGTTACTTGTTAACAATTTTTTATAAATAACATACATTTAACCTTAATTACATTTTCATTTGTACACGTTTTTATATTTAAATAAATTGTGATTTATATAAAAATTGTTAGCAATTCATTTCATTGAAGCAATAATATTTAATAAGAGAAACATTAATTTTTAAAAAATATCAAATAACCTTATTTGAAAAATTATAATTACATGATATAAAAATATTTTTTTTAATATCGTTTGAACATAAATTTTATGAAATACAATTTAAAAAAATTATTTATCAGATATTAAATTTTTTTAATAGTCAATTATAAAGATAGGACAATATATAAAATATGAATAAATGTTTCTGATTATGTCTATAATTATGCATTCATATGTATAAACTGTCTAGATAGAAGTAGAATTCCCCCTAAAAAAGTAAACATTTCAAAAGAAAATTTACTTATTATTTGCGAAACATTTATTATGAATGCGGAAAAAAATAATATTCTGTAATATCACTCTATAATTTGTATTAAGAGTCAGCTGTATACCGACACAGTTACCTGTTTTACCGAATTCATTTAAAATTTATTTTTTATAAAAACTAATAGCTTCAGGCAGTAATAAAGAGATGGTTTCGATTCGTGTAATAGAAAGCAATATTTTCTCTGATAAGAATAATTTAATTCCACCGCTTTATTTTCAAGAAAAGTTGGAATAACTTGAAAATCCCATTATTTGACACTAATTTCTAATTTTTTAAGTTATTCCAACTTTGCTTAAAAACGAAGCAATAAAATTAATTCATACTAATCAAAGAAAATATTACATTTATTTGAACACATCGAAACCATCTCTTTATTTTTGCCTCTTGTTGCTAATTTTGGGAAAACAGACAATTTTTTAATTAGAAAAGGACAGAGATACAGCGGACTCTTAAATATGATAAAAATCATTGAAAGTACAATTATTTCATTATGTTAAATTTGTTGTCAAAGTTTGATTATATTTTACTATAAGAAGATGAAAAAATTAACTGTCTTTCCATTTTATTGCTGAATTTCCATAAAAGGAATGTATTAACTTGTAGTATGTCTCGTGATGATTATTTATTTGAATTTTTAAATTATTCCAATCATTAGTTTTCAAGATATTTAAATTTCTGATTCCAAATGGAAAAATTTTAGTAAATAATATTGGAACCCAAACTTCTCAATAACTAATGAATAGATTTATGTAAAAATTTAACTGAATAATCTTCGTGATACATACTGTATGTTAATGCATCTATTTATTCAAAATTTTAAAATACAATGGAAATATGATCAATATTTATGGGTGGAAGTGTGCTGTCCATTTTACATCTCCTTAAATAATTTATATTTATAAAATTCACATAATATCATATAAAAACTATTAAAATGAGAATCATATATTCAATATAATTGTCAACTATGAATAAAAAGTTTAAAAAATTAAGTGATAACTTATAAATAGTTATATTATTTTATTGAATACATTTCCAACCTAAATGATTAACTTCATGTTAAAACTAAATTTAATTAGCATTCAATACCACAAGTTATTTAAAAAATTTACCATTATTCAAAATTATTAAAAAGTTATTTATAAAAAGTATTCCCATATCAAAATTTCAAAATTATACCAATTTAATTTTTTATTCTTTACATTAGAGAATTAGTTGTGATGTTGAAATTTTTTGTGAAATGAAACAATATATATATATATATATATATATATATATATATATATATATATATATATATATATATATATATATATATATATAATCTTATAGTAAAATATTTTATCACCTTGTATGAAAATTATTTTGTAAAAGTAGAATAATGCTGCGAATAAACAAATAATTATAAGAAAATATTGAAAACTGTAAATAACAATAAAAAAGCGTTAGGCTAGAAATAAATAATGATTCTCACATAGCATCCCATATGGAAATAATTTATGTGAAAAACTGTAAATAATAGTAAATAATTGTAAATAACTGTTAAAAAATGTAGGAATTGAGACATAAATAATAGTTATTTACAGTTATTTACTATTATTTATTATTAATTACTATTATTTACAGTTATTTACAGTTATTAACTGTTATTAACTGTTATTTACAGTTATTTACAATTATTTATAATTATTTACAGTTTTTTATAATTATTTACAATTATTCATAATTATTTACAGTTATTTACATTTTCAAAAATTTTTGAATTAGTGGATAATTTAATGTTATTAATAATTATTTACAATTATTTATAGTTATTTACAGTTATTTACAGTTTTTTACAGTTAATTACAGTTATTTATAATTATTTACAAATATTTACAATTTTCCATAGTTTTTCACTGTTATTTACAGTTATTCACATTTTTAAAAATTTTCGCCTATATATAAAATTATTGAATAAATTCGTGATAATTTTCGAAAATGTAAATAACTACAAATAATTGTAAAAAACTATGAATAATCGTAAATAACTGTAAATAATTGTGAAAAAAGTGAATAAATGTAAATAACTGTAAATAAATATAAATAACTGCAAATAAGTGTAAATAACAGTTAATAACTGTAAATAAGTGTAAATAACAGTAAATAATTGTAAATAATTGTAAATAATTGTAAATAACTGTTATTTATGTCTCAATTCCCACATTTTTTAACACTTTTCTACAGTTATTTACAGTTATTTACATTTATTCACATTTATTTACAGTTATTAACAGTTATTTACAATTATATCCAAAAATTTTTTCCATATGGGATGGAGGATTTCTCTGAAATATTTCGAATTATTCCACTGGAATATTTCAATGGAACCTTGCATGCAGATTATTGAAAGTCTTCACGGAATATTTCAGAATATTCCACTGGAATCTTCCATTGAAAGCTTCCAGGAATATTTCAGGAATATTTCAAAGGAATGTTCGAAAACTTTTTCGAAATATTCCATGTAATATTCACGAAAGATTTCTGAAATATTTCATAAAATATTCCATGTAATGTTTATGAATATTCCAGTAAAATATTTCATGGAAGATTCCAGAAAGATTCCATAAACATTTCGCTGGAAGATTCCGATAAACTTTAAAATCGTACAGCGGATTATTACATAAATCTTTCAGAACTAGTCAACTAAATATTCCACAGAAAGATTTAAGTAATCTTTCAGTGGAATATTTCATGAAAGATTTCAGAAAGATTCCATAAACATTTCACTGGAAGATTTCAAAAAACTTTAAAATCGTACAGCGAAATATTAGATAAATCTTCTATAAATATTCCACGAAACATTTCACAGGAAGATTAAAGTAATCTTCCGATGAAATATTTCCGGAAGATTCCAATAAACATTAAAATCGTACAGTGGAATATTACATAAATCTTCCATAAATATTCCACGAAATGTTCCACAGAAATATTTAAGTAACCTTTTAGTGGAATATTTTATGAAAGATTTCAGAAAGATTCCATAAACATTTCACTGGAAGATTCCAAAAACTTTCAAATTGTACAGTAGAATATAACATAAATCTTCCATAAATAGTCAACGAAATATTCCACAAAAAGATTTAAGTAATCTTCCAGTGGAATATTTCATTAAAGATTTCAGAAAGATTCCAAAAACATTTCACTGGAAGATTCCTAAAAACTTTTAAATCGTGCAGCGAAATATTACATAAATCTTTCGTAAATATTTCACGAAATATTTTACGCAAAGATTACAGTAATCTTCCAGTGGAATATTGCTTAAAAGATTCTAGAATGATTCCATGAAGTTTTCGTTGGAAGATTGCGCGGAAAGTTACAGGAGGTTTCCAGTGACGCCGATAAGGGGATGTTTTTTAAATGGGAGTTTTATCCCCAAGCGGTTGAAAGATACCTCACTATAAAAGCGAAAGGGTATCAACACTTTGATGTGCACAGTCAAAGCGAATATTTAAATGCGATTTTATAACTAAATGTTTATGTATGCGTATATGTATTGATGTATAAGTGTAATGTGTTATTATATAATATATATACCATCCCCTCACAGCATTTCACATTTTCCAAAAATCTTCCAGGAACATTTCATGAAAGATAAGAGATTACCCAAACCTTCCATTTTTAAATTCTTGAAATCTCTCAAGAGTATTCCATGGATTATTCCAATGTAGGAAAAATCAAGGACACACGAATATTACAGGAATATTTCACGGAAGATTCCTGAAATATTGCAAATCTTCCGTACCAATATTCTGCGAATCTTCCATAAATATTCCACGGAATATTTTACGATAGATTTCTAAAATCTTCCAGACATATTTCATGGAATATTTCATGAAAAATTCTTGAAATCTTTCGTGCATATTCCATGAAAGATTCTTTAGATCTTTCGTTTATATTCCATGAAAGGTTCATGAAATGTTTTAAATCTACCGTTCCCATATTCCGAAAATTTTTATTGAATGTTCTAACGGAATATTTCATGAAATATTCCTGCAAGATTCCTAAAATATTTCAATAAAAGATCTGAGATGTCCTAGATCTTCCAATGAAATATTCTTAGAATCTTCCAGCAATATTCCATGGAATATTTCAATGTAGGAAGAATCAAGGACATACGAATATTACAGGAATATTTCATGAAAGATTTCTAAAATATTTCAAATCTTCGCTGCCAATGTTCCAGGAAGCTTCCATAAATATTTCATGCTGTGAGGGTTGTTTATTATCATTTATACATTATTTGAATGTAGATACTGCAAATAACCATGAATAACTGTAAATAAATTGAAGAATACAATTATTAAAAATAATTCAAAATAATTTTGATTTTAGTTCTTTTTACAACAAACTTTTTATAATGAATAAATAAAATATATATATATATATATATATATATATATATATATATATATATATATATATATATATATATATATATATATATGGAACATTTCAAACCAACTGGAAGAGCAGAAAAATAAAAATCTCTGAAACTCTGGGAATATATCCTACCTGTTACTCAAAATGTGTAAAAAAATTTTCAAGGATTTAGATTAGGAGGATCAAGACCCACAGATTCTTAAAATTTGGAAATTTTTCAAAATTTTTGGAAAAGTCCCAACTTGATCATTTTTTTTCCTAAAAATCCTAATATTTCAGAGAGAAATTCATAAGAATACTTCTTGTTGTTAATGAAAAGCAGAGTTAGCATGATTCTTTACAGACCTGAATTTTGAAGTTTTCTATTGGTTCTTATATGTATTACATGGTAATTGAAATTACTCATTGCTCCCCACTTCAGAAATGTCTTTTCGCGGGCTTATTTTCCTCTATTTCACGTGAACTTTGAAATGAATTTTTGATCATGTAAGTCAGAGCCATCAATAAGGAGTTGAAACAGTTTAAAATATATATTATCATGTATGATTAATTTTTATATTGAAAATAAATTAGACATAAAAATATATATTTTAAACTGTTATAACTCCTTATTGGTGGCTCTTTCTTATACAGTCAAAAATTTATTTTTAAGTAGATGAAAAATAGAAGGAAATAAGCCCTCGAAAAGCAATTTCTGAAGTAGCAGACAATGAGTAATTTCAATTACCATGTAATACATGTAAGGACCAATAGAAAACTTCAAAATTTAGCTCTGTAAAAAATAATGCTAACTCTCCTCTTTATCTAGAACAAGAAGAATTCTCATGAATTTCTCTCTAAAACATCAAGATTTTTTGAAAAATCATTTTCTATCATTATATTATTTTTACAAATTTCATTATTATTTATTTATCATATAACAATTAATTCATAGCATTTTTCATAATTTCTTTAATTTTTCAGCTTTTAAAGTAAAAAGGCAGTAAATTAAATCAGTTAATATAAAAGTAATTCTTTTGTGAATATCTTTGGAAAATGTTCATTAAAAATGAATGAAAATTCTTAAGAGGATTTTCATTTTCAATAATGATTTTGACTGAGGAAGATAAATTGATTGTTAAAAGACAGGGATTGTATAGTGGAATTGCTTTCATGTTAACTGATATTCATATATTAGAATTTAATAACATTTCAAACCAGTGCACCTCATTCGACATGCAATTAACTTCACTAATTCAGAGACCACAATATGTCCATTCAGTACTAATTGATGGAGAATTTATACAGTTATTATTTACCGGAAATTTAGAAAAGAGTCACCGGATTCGTGTGTATTATAATAATAAGGTAATTCATATAGATGTCAGTTTGAATCTAATATATTTACAAGATGAGTGTAAGATTTATATAAACAGATAATTTCCAAACAAATCAGAATTAAGCACAGTATTCGAAACAGTACAATCACAAACGAATAATTATGATTGTAGCGTTTTTGCAATGGTTTTTGCTGTTGCAGTACTTTATAATTTAGGTCCATGTTGTTTAAGATATAATGTTTTTCAAATGCGATTACGTTTATAAAGAATTTTGAAAACGCAAAAAATAAAAATATTTCCAGTTTTACAAAATTATAATAATGCAAAAATTAATTACGATAATCCACCGGATATGATAAAAAGGAGTTTTTGTCATGAGCAAGGTCTTAATCAAATACCATTTAATTTAGATTTCGCCGAGCTTGAAATATTATAAAAAAACTCACTAATGCATTTATTACCAGAACAAAAAAAGATCATGAAAATGTATCGTAAACAAAAGAATTTGAATCATGAAACAATTTTGATGGAAATCGACAATGACATTTCAGATAGAAATTTTTAAAAATCAGATAATGATATAATGTGAATCGATGACATCCACTTGAATTATAACGATAATAAAATTGGGACAGTTGAGATTAAATTAAATGAAGAAAAAAAAGAATCAAAAGAAATAGATGAAAAAGAAACTTTATTTGTAACAGAACTTAAGGACGTTCTCTTGCAAGCAGTTTTACTCAACTAAGAAGTAGTTCTTTTATATAAAGTTAACCTATGACGGCGCTGCAATAAGTTGAGCACGTTTCTACACGCACAAGCGAAATTCATGTTTATCAAATAGAATTCGTGCATTTTCTATCTTTCAAATATGGATAACTCAAAATTTAGTATCGTTTGCATAAATTTTCTTTATACCAATTGAATCGTTATTACGTGTAGATTATAAAAAAGGTTTTTTAAAAAAATTGTAAGAAAACTTAAAGAGTCGTTAAGCAAAACGTGAGTCAGAAAGAGGCAGACTATAGTATTCCTGTGTTAAACATCGCAACTTTGGAAGCTGATTATTTAAAAATTAATATGGCATACTATATATAAATTGAGCGCAATGGAAAGAGCTTACAAAAATCTACTTAATCCAATAATTTAAATTGATATTTTAAGAAAATCAATTTCCAAGAGAACGTCCTTAAGAGCTTGACGAAGCTGCCCGCCTTCTAATAATATTTCCAATCCTAACTTATGAATAAACAATGCGTTTAATCAAGTTTTTTTGCTACAAAGTAAAAATTTGTAAGATTATACTCCAGTGGGGACAACTCAAGAAATCCACCAAAAGTTTAGACATATAAAGTTATAATAAAAACTTTCAATGTATCGTATTTTAAAGTTAGGTCTATCAAGTTTGATATATGATTTCCAATCCAAGCTCATAAAAAAATAACAAATCCAAATGTTTTTTTATTTTGACAAAAATTATTGTATTAATATAGCTTTAGTACGGACAAGTCATTATATTTGTTTAATTTATTAATTTAAAAAGATACTGATATAATAAAAAAAGCAAAACTCAAGTAATGCAGCTCCGACATCCCGTTAATAGGAAAATGGTAACAGAAGAATCACATAAATATAAAAAAATTTCAGAAAAAGACATTATTATGGAAATGCGAGAAACAAAAAAGTAATGATAAATTAGAACTAAGACGTGTTCAAGAAACTTTACGTAAGAAAAAAGCTTGTATGAAAATGAAAAAAGGACAACCCAATAAATATAAACAGAAATTAGAAAATACTAAGATAACAAAATAGCAATTCAAGGAAACAATGAGTACTGATAAATTGGAAAAAATACGTACGAATGAGGCTTTACGTAAGAAAGAAGCTTATATAAAAATTAAAGAAAAACAACCAAAAAAATATGAAGAAAAATTAGAAAATATTAAGTGTAAACGATTAAAAATTGAAGATAATAATTATAATGGAAATTAGAATAATGATAATCATAATAACAATCATAATATTGTATTAAACGAAGTTATTGATAAAACAATAAAGGGCAAAGTAGAAAAAAAATTGAAGAAATTAAATAAAAAAATATTAACTGAAGAAAATAATTTGAAACTGATTGGTTGTATGGCCAATATATATTTCGATGAAAATTTCATATCTGAAAATTACATTGGTTCCATGACGAATACATGTGTTTATTGTGATGCGCAACATTTTGCTTTTTAATATACTAAAAGTAACGATTTCTCCAATTGTTCTTATAAAGGTAAAGTAGAATCGTTAGAAAATCCACCTTACCCAGAACGATTAATGTTTTGAGCAACTGAATTAACGGAAGAAAGTATTGATTTTCGACGGAATGTTAGGTTGTACAATAATGCTTTAGCATTCGCAAGTTTTGATGCCAATTTTGATACATTGCCGGGTAAAGGACCACAAGTTATTAGAATATGTGGACAAATTTACCATAATGTATATGTGTTACATCCTAATAAAGATGAAGCACCTAAATATGGACAATTATATATTCTAGATAATGAAATGGCAACGATTGAACGACATAAGTTTAATACAAACTTAACATTATTAAAACATTTAGATAACTTAATAAGAGATATTGACCCTCATGCTAAAGCTTATAAAATGATGCATGAAGCAGGAGAAGAAGAACTACAACGATGTGGAAAAATCAATTGTCTTCTGAAAACTGTTACTATGCCTATTGTCTGCAATAATAATTTCGATAAAAATAGATATAATCTACCTACCTGTAATGAAGTAGCAATAGTATACGTTGGAGAAGACGATATGCCTCCTATTGAACGTGTTATCGTCATTTACCCCAAGTCTGATAAACCAATTAGTATACTAACAATTAGCAAACACACAGATCCTATGACATATTCACTTATTCATCCTCATGGTGGTTTCGGATGGATGTCAAATATGAAAAATAAATTTGGAAAATCTAATATTAAAAATTTGCAATTATATAATTATAGATTTAGTGTTAAAAATTAATTCAATCCATTTCTTAATTTAGGAAAATTATCTCAACACTTCATTGTTGATGCGTTTGTATAAGTTGAAACCTCCAGATTATATTTCATACTAAAAATCCAGAACGTATTAAGAGGCGGTCGGAACCATTTGCCGCTTGGTGGCGCTGCGGTCAGGTGAGAGAAAAATATAAAATATTTTTTATATAGCAATTTAAAATTTACTGAAACAATAATATACTTTTAATCTTGTCATTTCCTCTAGCCATATATATGTAGAATAATTATTAATATTAATTTTGTTTGAAAAGTCTAAAATATTGTTATAAAGCGAAAAATGCGGCGCGAGGTAGAGCCGACGTAAACATTAGCATACATCATTCTTTAGTATTGCTCTCTCTGTCGCACTAAGGGAAGGTGCACGCATGTTTACATCGGTCCTACGTTGCATCGCATTTTTCGCTTTATAACAATATTTCAGACTTTTCAAACAAGATAAGTATTAATAATTATTCTACATATAGATGGCTAGAGGAAATGACAACATTAAAAGTATATTGTCGTCTCAGAAAATTGTAAATAGCTGTATAAAAAATATTTAATAGATTTCTCTCACCTGACCGCAGCGCCACCCTATATGTAGCGGCGAATAGACCCGACCGCCTCTTAAGAAGTGATTGTTACAAAGGTGTTATGCACTATTTACATAACAAAAAAGAATTGGATTATTCGCAAATTGGAAAAATGGTAATATTACCATCAAACTCTACAGGAAGTCCACGATTTTTAAAACAAAATTACATTGATTCAATAACACTTGTAAATTATCATAGTAAACCTGACCTTTTTGTAACTATGACCTGTACACTGAAAAACTTAGAGAGTTGCATTCACTCCCTATCGGCGTAAATCCAACTCTCAGTAGGGGAGTAGAGGGGTAGGAGTTACATTAACGCTGCCTTGGAGAGTAGAAAATACTCCCCAACTTTTAAAGTCTGATTCACTTGCGATTCACGATGTAAACACAGTATTTTAGGTTAGAAAATTATGCAAAATGTAAGTTTACGAGCGAAATTTGTATCTAATGTATTTACAAAACTATATTGAGAAATAATTGTAAAAAGTAACCTACAAACAAGCAATATATTGATTGTTTATAGGTTGTTATTCTTAATATAAGCTCCTGGAATTTAAGGTTAGGATTTTTTAATCACGCAAAATTTTGTGTGGTATAATTTAATTAATAGTCTTAAATAAAAATTCTACTTGTACTGTTACGTCATGTAAACTTTTCTAAGCTAAAATAATTGAGCTCACATCGTTAATTTCAAGTAAATCATACTTTAAAAGTTGGGGAGTATCTCCTACTCTCCAAGGCAGCGTTTCTCTGACTCCTACCCCTCTACTCCCCTACTCAGAGTTGGATTTACGCCGATAGGGAGTGAATGCAACTCTCCAAGTCTTTCAGTGTAACCCACATTGGAAAGAAATAACTGAAAACTTGGAAATTTATGAACTACGGTTTAATATTTAAATTTACCACACGGTCCCTGTGGTATGCAAAATATAAATTGTCCGTGTATGGATAAAAATACGAAACAATCTACGAAAAATTTTCCAAAAAAATTTAATAATACAACAACATTTAAATCAAATGGGTATCCACTATACAAACGCAAAAATGATGGCGTCGAAATTATTTTTAAAAATAAATTTACAGAAAAAATTGCAGATAATGGATTCGTTGTTCCTTATAATCCTTACTTATTATTAAAATGTAATGCACACGTAAACGTAGAAGTTTGTTCCACTGTACAATGCATTGAATATTTATTCAAATACTGTTATGAAGGTCATGATTGTGCATACATTAAAATACATCAAGTAAATGTTGATTTTAGATCAGAAAATAAAGACACTTTTGAAAATGACAATAGTTAAAATGTTGAATATGAATATGACGAAATCAAACAATACATTAATTACACGATATTTATGTCCACCTGAAGCAATGCACAGATTATTAGAATATCCTTTACGTGTTATTCCACATACTATAAAACGTCTAAGCGTTCATGAAGAGAATCAACAAAACGTATTTTTTAAAGAAGGAAAAGAAGAAATGATCATGCAAAAAAATGTTGGAACAACATTAACAGAATATTTTGAATTGAATAGAGAAGATTTTGAAGCACGAAATTATTTATGTTCAGAATACCAAATTTTTATATATTCGATGAAAAACTGAAAAAGTGGAATAAAAGAAAAAAAAAGAAAACCAATACTCAGTAGAATGTACTTAGTAAGTCCGAAAGATAGAGAACGTTATTTTATTAGGTTATTACTATTACATGTTAAAGGAGCCACGTCTTTTGAAGCTTTGCGTACTGTTGATGGTGTGATGTACAATTCGTTTTATGAGGCAGCTAAGGCAAAACAATTAATTAATGAAGATAAAGAATGGGATAGATGCTTGGAAGAAGCATCCCAGAATTCCCTTATGCTCTTTGTGAATTACTTGCTTTTATTTGCGTTTTTCATAATCCTATAAGTGCACGAGATTTATATGAAAAATATAAAGATAAATTTCACCACCCTAAATACAAAAAAAATGTAAGTGAAAATCTTGCATTGAATGTTATTAAAAATAATTCATAAGTCAATGAATTTTCATTAAACGATTTTAATTTACCTAACATGAGCACATTTATAGAAGAAGATAATAATGAAGCAATTTTAAATCATAATAATTATATTCTTAATGAATTAGAAATGAAAATAAATTCTTTAAATAATAAACAAAGGCAAATATTCGACTCTACACTAAAAAGTTTAAACAACCAAAGTAAAGAGAAATATATTTTTATAGATGGACCAGGTGGAAGTGGAAAAAGTTATATACTTAACGTTTTAATGGCTTATTTTAAATATCATACCATACATTATTTATGTGTAGCTTTTACAGGTATAGCAGCGAATTCATTAGTCGATGGAAAAACCGTGCATACAACATTTAAACTACCGTTAAATATAACAGATTGTACAACTTGTAATGTTAAGCTTAATTCTGCAGAAGGCAAACAATTAAAGAAAACACAAATAATTATTTGGGATGAAATATCCATGACTTCAAAATTTGCTTTTGTAGCGGTTGATCGTCTTTTTCAAGATTTATGCAATGTAAACCAACCCTTACGTGGTAAAACTGTAATTATATCAGGAGATTTCAGGCAAACATTACCAATCGTACGACATGGCAGCCGTATGAACATTATTGAAAATTCAGTTAAATTTAGTTTATTATGGCAAAATTTTAAGCAAATGAAGTTAAATGAAAATCTGCGAGTTTCGGATAATGATGATAATTTTAAACAATGGTTATTAGACATCGGAGAAGGAAAACGCCGCGATGTTTTTAAAGATGATAATGAAGTAAGTGCTATACCAGATAATTTTATCATTAAAGAAAATCTTGTCGAAGAAATATTCGGAAAAACAATAAAAATAGACAATACGAATATAACGCATAAAGTTATTTTGGCTCCTTAAAATAATGATGTTATTGAAATCAATAATAATGTTTTGAATTTAATGGAAGGAAACCATGTTGAATATTTGAGTATTGATACTGCTGAAGATGATAACAAAGAAAATCTAGATATTATGTTACCTACAGAATTTTTAAATAAGTTAACTCTTAATGGACTTCCACCACATAAATTACATTTAAAAGTAGGGGCTATCATTATACTTTTAAGAAATTTAAATGTCAATAAGGGACTTTGTAATGGAACAAGGTTGATAGTAAAAAAATGCTTAAATATTCCATTCAAGCGGAATTAGCAACTGGTCAAAACAAAGGTAAATTAGTTTTCATTCCAAGAATAAATTTATCTCCATCTACGGAAGAAATTCCATTCAATATGCAACGAAAACAGTTTTCTATTAGATTAGGATTCGCAATGACTATTAATAAATCACAAGGACAATCTTATGAAAAAGTTGGTGTTTATTCGCCGTCACCAGTTTTCAGTCATGGGCAATTATATGTTGCTCTTTTAAGGACGAAATTTAAAAACAATTTAAAATTATTTTTAGGTGACTACACTATTGTCAACGGAGAAAATAAAAATGATCAGAACACAATATATACAAAAAACATTGTTTATAAAGAGATATTATAAAGAATATGTCAATATGTATTTTATATTTATGTTGTAGATTGTGTTCATAGTTGAACTCGAAATATAATAAAATATATGATATTTAATTAATAAAAATAAATATCAACTGACGCTTTTAAAATAGTTTAAAATGATGTTGAATCAGCTGTATAAAGGGCGCGCTGTTAAATCGGTTGCATAAGGAAACGTGCTGTGAAATCAGTTGCATACGAGGATACGCTATTAAATCGACTACATTAGGGAATGCGCTTTTGAATCGGCTGGAAATAGGGATGCGCTGTAGAATCGGCTGCATATGGGGATGCGCTGTTTAATTGGCTGCATATTGGGATGCGCTGTTGAATTGGCTGCATATTGGGATGCGCTGTAGAATCGGCTGCATATTGGGATGCTCTGTTGAATCGGCTGCATATTGGGATGCGCTGTTAAATCGGCTGCATATGGGGATGCGCTGTTTAAACAGCTGTATATTGGGATGCGCTGTTTAATTGGCTGCATATGAGGCTATGCTGTTAAGTCAGCTGCATATGGAGATGCGCTATTAGATTTGCAATATCTAGTGTAAGAATAAGACGTTAAAATATTGCATTCGAAATAAAAAAAATATTATAGCGTCTGGAGTGGAGCCTGTATAAAACATTATAAAAATACGCTCTACTGAAGAATCCAATGTAAAAATATACAGGCTTGGATAAAACGCTACGTT
The DNA here is from genome assembly GCA_017163975.1 of Anastatus disparis. Lineage (NCBI taxonomy): Eukaryota > Metazoa > Arthropoda > Insecta > Hymenoptera > Eupelmidae > Anastatus > Anastatus disparis. The sequence goes on from JAFFSR010000327.1 coordinate 1,576,252, forward strand.
GGAAAACATATTGACCATAAAAATATAGAAATCAAAAAAATATAAAGCCCAAGAAAATATAAGGCCCAAAAAATATAGAGACCGAAAAAATATTGGTTTCAAAAAAATATTAAGTCCAAAAAATTATAAGGCCCAAAAAAATATAAGACCCAAGAAAGTATTAGGCTCAATTAAATATAAGGCCCAGAAAATATAGAGACCGAAAAAATATTGGGCCCAAAAAAATATTGAGTCCATAAAATTATAAGGCCCAAAAAAATATAAGGCCCAAAAAAATATAAGGCCCAAAAAAATATAAGGCCCAAGAAAGTATAAGACTCAATAAAATATGAGACCCAAAAAAATATAAGGCTCAATAAAATATAAGGCCCAAAAAAATAAGGCCCAAAAAATATAGAGACCGAAAAAATATTGGGTCCAAAAAATTATAAGGCCCAAGAAAATATAAGGCCCAAAAAAAATAAGGCCCAAAAAATACAGAGACCGAAAAAATATTGGGCCCAAAAAAATATTGAGTCCAAAAAAATATTAGGCCCAAAAAAATATTGAGTCCAAAAAATTACAAGGCCCAAGAAAATTATAATGCCCAAGAAAATATAAGGCCCAAGAAAATATAAGGCCCAAGAAAATAAAAGGCCCAAGAAAATAAACGGCCCAAGAAAATATAAGGCCCAAGAAAGACACATTTAAAAAATGCGGAGTACCGGAGAACCGGAGAAACGGAGAAAAAAGTGGTTTCGCTTCAATATAATATAAGATAAGATGTTATGAAGACGAATTTCAGGTCAAATTTTCATCCCTCTAAAACTTTAGAAGAAAATAATATTTCGGGGTGCTATAAGTGATAATTCGAAAGGATTTGAGCTCAACTTTCATTTAAAAAAAGGTTTAGGCTTCTAGCTATCAATGCTAATGAATTATAAGCGTTGGAAAATCTAGTAACTTTTATAGTGATTTTTTTATATGCCTGTAATTAGAGAAATATTGAGCGTTAGAGTCTAGTACCTTGGCTTTTTTCATATTTCTACATCTAAAATCATCTCCCAAAATTTGAGTAGGATCGGCGTCCCAATACCCTGACACTCTCCTTGTAAATTGTATTATCGAAATCATATTCAACTGATTAGTAGTCACATTGAAATCATGATTTGTGAACCTTATTTACAGTGTTTCTTGCAACGTTACTATAGCACTGATTTTACATATTACAAAAAAAAGACTAAACAAATAAGGCAATTTTAATCTATTATTTTAACTGCAATATAGCTTAAACATAAAAATTATTAAATCATCGAACTAAATTTCTAAAGTATTTATTTTAATGTGGTATTATTTTTGACATTTATGTAATAAGAAAATTTTAATATTCTGATAAGGCAAGATTAAAATACAAAATAGTTTTCAACAGAGCAGCTTGAAACAGAATAAGTTTTCTATAAATATTTTTTTTCAAACATTCTAATAAAGCCTTATATTAAACCTATTTTTTAATCATTTTTCACACTTAAATGAAATTTGAAAATTTATCTAAAATTACAAATTATCAAAAGCCTCTTAAGAGCATGAAGAAGCTGCGCGCCTTCTAATAATATTTCTAATCCTAACTTATGAATAAAGGATGCGTTTAATTGAGTTTTTTTACTACAAAGAAAAAATTTGTAAGATTAAATTCTAGTGCGGACAACTCAAGAAATCCACCAAAATACTACACACAAAAAGTTATACTACAAACTTTCAATGTATCGTATTTTAAGGTTAGGTTTGTTGAGTTTGATATCTAATTTCCAATCCAAGCTCATAAAAAAACAACAAGTCTAAATAATTTTTTATTTTAACAAAAATTATTCTATTAACATAGCTTAAGTGCGAACAAGTCATTATATTTGTTTAATTTATGAATTGGAAAAGATATTAATAAAATAAGAAAAGCAAAACTCGATTTTTGCAGCTCCGACATCCCGTTAATAACACGTATAATTAAACTCTTGAAGGTTTTTACACAAAAGTGTTCCTATATTTCTTGCTTGTTGAATTTGTTCATGATCGCCAAAACTTCTTGCTTGATACAACATTAAATCTCTATAATTTCTTTCCCTATAACATGAATGTCTCAAAAAATTCATGTATTTTCTTCAACTGACAAGGAGAGTGTCAGGGCATTGGGACGCTGATCCTGCTCAAATTTTGGGAAATGATTTTAGATGTAGAAATATGAAAAAAGCCAAGGTACTAGACTCTAACGCTCAATATTCCTCTAGTTACAGACAAATAAAGAAAATCACTATAAAAGTTACTAGATTTCCAAACGCTTATAATTCATTAGCATTGATAGCTAGAAGCCTGAACCTTTTTTTAAATGAAAGTTGAGCTCAAATCTTTTTGAATTATCACCTATAGCATCCCGAAATATTATTTTTTTCTAAAGTTATAGAGGAATGAAAATTGGAACAAATTTTAGCATTTATTATTAATTAATTAAAATTAATGTTATAAAGACGAATTTCAGGTCCAATTTTCATCCCTCTATAACTTTAGAAGAAAATAATATTTCAGGATAATATTTTTTGCTAAACCTGGTTTTATTATACCTTAAACTTCTCTTCTGTTAGTCATTTAATCAGCAACAAGCATTGGATGTCAACGATCAATACTCACTCTATGATTTTCCATAACTCATTTAATTTCAATCATAATAGTTGCTCTAGCAACCTCAACACCTGAAGTCCTAAAAACTTTCAGGATCAGTATCATCTGTTAAATGAGCTGTTACAATTGGAGTACTGATTTTGGATTAGTAAATAATTTTCTTAATAAGAGTTGCACCTTGAGTAATGTTCATATGTCATTTGAATACCAGGTTCTCCAATACTTTGTAAAGCTAAAGCATCAACTGCAGTGCCTGGTTCAATTTTTGCTTTTATATATTTTTCCTTACATGTATGAATATATTCAACACGTTGTGACACAATTAAACGTTCAATATACCTGTAAATTGGGTCATTTGCTTTAATATGTTCTCCAACCCTTATCTTTCTGAGCTGCAAAGAAAGATCCAGTATTACCTTCTACCATATAATAATAAACTGTGTCTGGAATATTTGCTAAATCTGAGCCTCTTCCTGAACATAAAAACTAATCCAACACCGATAAGTGGGGCTACTTCAACATTTTGTAGAACATCCAACTCTATACTGGTTGGAGGTATTAAAATTTCTGCATAAAGTGATAATAATTTTAAGCTGGAAACATCCATTGATGCTTTAAACGTAGTTGATAATTCTATTAATAAACCAATGCTAGTAGCTTCATGACATTCAGCTAAATATTCATACATACTAAATGGTGCGAGATTTTTAAGATGACAATTAAGTCCCAAACCCATGAGAAAACCTGAATATTCGATATTTAATTCACTCTGCTGTTGTTTGTTGTAAACAATCCACGTTGAATTAACATGAATATGTAATCCAGTAGCAACTCCATCGTGAAATAGTGGCCATAGATCCATATTTGTTGGTACATCAATATGTTATAATATTTTACTTATGTCATCTTCCGCCTCTTCTTTTGTAAGATACTGAAAATTAAAAAAAATTAATAATCTTAATAAACATAAGTATCACTGTTGATTTGTATCATCTAATAGATATAAAAATCTAATATATTTAATATTTGATAGATTATTTTGAAATATGACATATTTTTTCATCAAAAATAAATATTTTTAAATAATTTTAAAAAAGTATTATATTAATACTGCAAAAATATAAATATATAATTACCTTTTTAAGATCAGATAAACTCATTTTTTTACAGATGTAGGTTGTTTTTATAACATTTCAAGTTTTATGAATTAGTAGCAGATAGTAACCCTGCAAAAAAAAACATCTATAAATATAGCTAAAAATATAGGTAAAAATACAGCTACATTGTGTATTATAGCTATATAGATATACAGCTAAAAAAACACATGAATATAGCTATAATACACATCAATATAGCTGTATTTTCTTTATCTATATTTTTAGCTATATTTATAGATGTTTTTTTTTGATCGGGAAGTGCTTAACAACAAATCCCAAATGTATACCACCAGAGGCATCCCTCATTCTTATATAACGGTCATTTAGCTTCTGTGTTAAATAACTTTGAAAGAGAATCTTCCTTAGTTCTTGATTTATGCGACTATGTTGCATCTAGTTGCTAGCATACAACATAATATTAGCAGCATTTGCACGTACAAGGAATATATTTTTTCTGATTCTCCTATAGATGTTATAGACGTTAATAAATATCGGCTTTTTACATTAGAAAGAAAACAAATGTGAATTAAAATTTAGTTTGTAATTTAACTAATCTAACTGATCGATTCTATTCGCGAAACTTGCAGACCACTGTTTATCGTAAACAGCAAATACAAAATACAAACAGAGCTTTTAGTGTTGAATTGTTTTAACACTCGCTTAATATCGTGTCGACTACCAAGACGATTAAGAATGTAATAAGTAAAGCTTTAAAAAAAAATCTTTTTCACTATCTTAAACATAAAAAATATTTTGTCAAAAATTTAAACTAATTTAATACAATCATCTATAAAAAAATTTATCATATCTCTAAAAAAAGTGGGAATTTAATTATAACAAAAATGCACTTGAGAAAATACTGAAATCAATAATGTGTGATCAAGTTTAAATATGATTTGAAATAATACTTACAAATGATATTGTACCTATATTTTGATGATAATAATGAATCAATAAAAAATTCCTTTGTTAAAAATAAAGTGTAAAAAAAGCCATATAAAATGTTATTAAAAATATAAAACTATCTTCAACAAAATTTAAAAAAATAATAAGTTATTAACGTAAAAGTAAGAATAAAAGTAGTATTACAGCTATAAACTTGCCAGGCCCACCCTTCAAAAGTTATATTTCATGGTGAACACACATCCATTTAAAACACTTTTTAGAATCTCGTAAGGAAATTCAAAATATATATTAATTTTCACAATTTAGTATTCAATGTAAAATAATCTAATTTTATAACATTAATGATATATTTAACTATTGTAGAGTGGGCCTGGCAAGTTTATAGCTGTAATATTACTTTTATTCTTACTTTTACGTTAATTACTTATTATTTTTTTAAATTTTGTTGAAGATAGTTTTATATTTTTAATAACATTTTATATGGCTTTTTTTACACTTTATTTTTAACAAAGGAATTTTTTATTGATTCATTATTATCATCAAAATGTAGGTACAATATCATTTGTAAGTATCATTTTAAATCATATTTAAACTTGATCACACATTATTGATTTCAGTATTTTCTCAAGTGCATTTTTGTTATAATTAAATTCCCACTTTTTTTAGAGATATGATAAATTTTTTCATAGATGATTGTATTAAATTAGTTAAAATTTTTGACAAAATATTTTTAATGTTTAAGATAGTGAAAAAGATTTTTTTTTAAAGCTAACTTGCCGTAATTTTACCTTTTTAAAGATTTTTTTGGGAGATATCACAACTTTTTCAAAGTCGGAAATTCTTATCTCAATAAATTTATTAACTTTACCGATAATTTGATACTTTAATATAATAACAGTAATTTTATAGCTAATTGTATCAACCTAATTTTTATATATTTGTTATTATTATAAAATATTTATTTTCGAAAAAATTTTAATCTTATTTTCTTCCACACTTTCAAATTAATCAACGATTATAAAACTTATTTTGTCTAAATATCGTATGAAAAACTAATTAATTAATTAAGAATGTTTTAAATTATGCAAATATTACTTTTTCATTTGTTGTTTTTTTTTTCATTTTTAAATACCAAATCGGTATTACTGACTTTTGAATTTCGCCGCTTTCAACTGTTGAATTTTATGTACGGGACGTTTTACTGCGCACGCGCGAACTGATCACATGAACGCCCGTGATTTTGTGTCAGCTCGTCAGCTATATAGAACGAGACACTAAATTCTTATATTGCTTATTTACGCAATGTCTTTATACATTTAGCATGTTCTGAAAGCATTTGTCTGAATACATGCGTTCATTATTAAAAGATGTAACTCATATTCTCTTTCTTTTTCTTACTCTCTATACTCTCTTTCTCTCTCTCACTTATTAGCAATCGCACAACTCGTATTTTGTCTCTTTCTTTCACATCAGACGAAAAACTCTCCGTCGTTCTCTAACATCCGCCGGAAATCTGAAACAACCCGATATAGAAAAGAAAAAATCGACAGACTAACCTGTAATAATATAAAAAAATCATGAAAATTTAACTTTTGGCCATGTTTTTTTGTTGTCAGATGAAACATTAGATCATTTTATGTATACTTCTAATCAAATAATATGTAAATATTGAAACATAATCATTTACTCAAAGTTTTAATCTTTGAACATCACAAATTCAAAGTAAATAGGGAAAGCCGTAGCGCTAACATGCCGTAAGGAGCGCTACCGCGCTCCCTGATATAACTTTTATAATAGTTCTGAATGAATATTGAAATGAATAATATCAAAATTGTAGCATAAAATGCAGTTCAGATAATTGCTGAAAAATTAATATTAGTTTTTATTATTGTATTTAAGAAATGAATACAACTATAGAAAAACGAGAAATAAAAAGGCTAAAGGTGCAAGAAAAAAAAAGAATCAAAAAGCTAAACAACAGAGAGAAAGGCTTCGATTGATAGCAGTTCGAGATCAGAAAAAAAAGGATAAATTAAAAATATTTGAAAATGAGTAAGTATAAAATTATGAATATTTTATAAAATCAGTAATAAACAAATCATACTCAAAAGTTGGACTTGGTTTCAGTTCAGAAAGCTCACCCATCAATAATGACACTACTCAGCACAGAATTACCAGGTCAATGGGATTATCTCGTATCCAGTACACTGCTACTAAGAGGAAGGTATGCGTTGATAATAAAGTAGATAAGTTTGAACACAAAAAAAATTAAAAAGCATGAAAATATATTAATGAATGACATTGCACATTTATCGGCCAATAATAATGCTTCAGCTATTGATAATTCTACTGATAATTTATCGCATTCTTCTAGTTCGAATTTAATATATTCAAATAGTAATAATGATTCAGTTTTTGCGAGTTTTTGTGATTCATATAACGTAATTTCTACTAGTAATTATACATATATTAATAACGCTGGAGAATCAAAAGTCATTCGCGAAAAGAATAAATTGATACAAAAGTTGTCTAATGCATTAGCACATACAAGAGCACGAGAGACTAAACTTCGACGAGTCTGTATCAAGCTGAATAACAAAATTGATCTTCAAAGAAAAAGAGCTAACGTATGGAAATCAAAATATTTTAAAAGTGTTTCAAAAAGAAAAGATGAATTGGTAGATAATGTTAATAAATTGATAGCAGAAGGAAAAGAAGCAGTGCACAAACGTCTATTGTATTGTGAGGCATGGAAGCACAATTACTCGCAAATAAAGAACTAATAAAAAGTGAAACAGATGAATCAAAAATATCACAAATGTTTACAGGAAATGTTATAAAAAATATAGGTTTATTTCCAAAACCACTCGCTTTGCTAGTTTTTACATGCATAAAAAATGTAATAATAAAATAATGTTAATGACAAAAACAGGAAGAAAAAATTTCTATAAAAAAGAAAATATTGATAAAATAAAACAAACAATTATAAACTTTTTTGAAAAAGACGAGAATTCTTCTCTGGCACCGGGTACAAAAGACAAAATAACAAAAAATAAAATGACAAAAGGGAAAAGATATCTTTGTGATACAATTGCTAATTTATACAAAAAGTATTTAGAAGAAGAATCTGTCAAGGTCTCCAGACATTTTTTTTATACAAATAAACCATTTTGGGTTATTGCAAAAAAGGATACGGCAAGAAATACATGTCTTTGTAAGCCTCACGCCAACTTTAATTTTCTTTCCGAAAAATTAAGATTCTTGAAAATTGTAACAAACAATAATATCCGAAGTTTCATCGATTTTGTTGTATGTGACGTCAATAAAAAAGAATGTATGTATCGCGAATGCCTAAAATGTAAAAACAGACAAGTAAAACGTACTAATAATGATACCATTTCGTTTTATTATCAGTGGACTACAGAAAAAATAAGCAGGCTTGGAGCCAAAAATAAAATGTTTAACGTTGTGATCACGTCGAAAAAAAAATAGTTTATAATATTTCTAAAATGATTGATGCGATTAATGAAATGCTTCCAGCATTTTTGAAACGTGTATACAATACACAGCATCAATACCAACGTTTAAAAGAAATAAAATCAAATTTAGGACCTGGCGAAGTTTTTATTACTATTGACTTTTCGGAAAATTATAATTTGAAGTACAAGGCTGAAATCCAAGCTGTTCATTTTGGAGCTTCCAAGAAGCAAATCACTCTACACACTGGTGTTTTTTATTATAAAAGTTTCTCTACCGATAAAATTGAATGCATGTCATTTTGCACAGTGTCCGAGTGTTTAAGGCATGATGTCGCTGGCGCTTGGGCTCATTTACAGCCAATTCTAAAGTTCATACAATCTTTAATTGTTCAGCCTATAACAATAATTAACGTGCAAAGTGATGGTCCGACTTCCCAATATAAGAACAAATCGAATTTTCAGTTGTTTCCGTACCACTGTAGTTTGCTTAACCTTAATAAGGCTTCGTGGAATTTCACCACTCCAGGCCATAGAAAAAGCGCTGCTGATGGTGTAGGTGGTATCGTAAAAAGATTGTATGATCGAGCTGTTTTATGTGGAATGGATGTAATATCAGTAGAAAATGTGATCAAAGTAGTAAAAAAGTCATCAGTCAATAAGATTCATATTTTTTCAATTACTCTTCAAGACATCGAAAAAATAGATAAGCTCATTAATCCAAATATAAAATCAGCCCCAAGCTCACAAAAAATTTTTCAATTACTTTGGTTAAAAAATCATCCTACATTATTGTATTTGAATTCACTTTCCTGCGCCTCATGCTTTAATAATAATTTATCATGCAACCATTTCTCTTTGTTACCTGGCGGATGGTGTTTAGAAGTATTATAAAGCAAAAGATGCTTAATTTCGGAAATAATTTGAGTCAAATCGAAAAAAGCGAAGAAAAGAGAAAACTTTAAAAATTAAATGTTATCGTTTAATTTTTTTGTTTAATTATTTATTTTATTAAATTACTGCTGATGGCGAAAATAAATAATTTATATTTTGTTATAAAATTAATTGTATTAATTTATTATAAATTTACTGTTTCCAACAAACTTATATGTAACTATATGTAAAAAACATGTTTGATGTAATTTTTATAATAAAGTTTGTACACGTTATTTCAAAAAAGACTTATTCAAAAAATGACGCACACAAATTTTTTTTCAACTTTTATGTTATTTAATACTACAAAATAGCACTTAAGGCCGTGTGCTTTTAAATTTTTTTTCCATTTTTATTTGAGGTCAAATTTGAAAAGTTTCCCAGATTTACCCATATAGATATAGAAATACATGGCATTTTGGTAGCGCCACAACGTGGCTGGAGGACACAAGCTTCAGATTTTGGCCCCTGTCCGCCCATTTTAAGTACGCTTCTATAAGCGTCTATCTTCGTTGGTATTACTTTCTCTGTCGCACTAAAGAAAAATACACATGTTTACATCAACTCTATCACGCGCAGCATTTTTCGCTTTACAAAAATATTTTAGACTTTTCAAACAAAATGCGCATCGATAATTATTCTACATATATATCGCAAGAGTTATTTACAACGTTAGAAGTATATTATTATCTTAATAAATTGTAAATCCGTGTATAAAAAATATTTTTTATTCTTCTCTCACCTGCAGCGCCCCCATGCGGCAAATAGTCCCGACCGCCTCTTAAAGATTAAATAGAAATCTTCAAATTACAATTTTTATTTCTATAATATATGATTGCATTTTGATAAGATTCTATTTTTAAATTTTAAACACTCTAATTCAAAGTATAAGAGGAGCGCTCCGACGTTTTCGTATTCGTACCTTAACTCGCTGTCGAGGCGCTACTGCGCCTCTTGATAAATAAGTGTATGAAAGTGTATAAGAGTGTAATAAAGTGTTGCATTTCATCAACTCTCTTGATACATTTTGATACATTGCAACATTTGCATTCCCTTTATTACACTTTGATACACTTCTGATATACTTTCCTATATTTGGGCACACTTTCATATACTTTCATACATTTTAATACACTGAAAAATTTCCACTAGAGTTCTCCGCTTCTTGAGTTGGTTCTACCAATCTTCTCATGATAGCTTCCTAGGGAGCTTAGTACAATAGTACAATGGATGTATGCTAGTGCATCTAATGCGTTTATGCATAAAAGTACATCTAATGTATATAAGTACATTTGAAGCATAAAACTGGTTCAAATGTGATTTTATACAATAATTTTATATAATTTATTACTACAATAAAGTGCTCTCATTCTCTAATTCTCATGCAAATACATTTAATTTATCCATGTATAAAAGTTCATCCAATGTATAAAAATGTATTAACAATCATATTAAAGCGCTTTTATGCTCCAGTTTCCTGGCTCTATGATTCTTCAGTAACTTCTACCAATCATTTCAAATGATGGCTATTAGGTTTATAAACTAGATGATAGCGACCAAAATTAGAAAACGATTAATTACCGTCTGTCTTGTAGATTTCTATTATTTTTGAGGTTGGAGAAACTGATAATCATGATTTTATCTCTTTTCATATAGATGGTACTAATATCGAATTTTGAAAATGTTGAGAGATCTTCTCCACTGAAAAATCTCAAATGAGATCTCAAATGAGATCTAATGCCAAAATCTTATTCGACAATATTTTTTTATTTTGATATTTTGGAAATCATCGATTGCAGACTATTTTTAAAAAATTCAGAATTGAAAATTTTTCTTATAACTTTGAACTTGTGTACTTCTACACACTTAAGAAAGATAGGATGAGAAAATCCAGGAAAATAACTCCAAACTGTAATACAGATAAATGCAGGCTTTAGGGTCAAATCAGATGGAGCGGAAAATATGCGACGAAACGTCACAGAACATTCATTCTGTCGCATTGTTTTCCGTCAAATTTTTTCCTTATATTCACATGGAGGGGAATTTAGCTGAAAAACTGTTAAAATAGCATACAATTGAGTCTGCGAATTTTAAATTAACAACAAAAATCTTAAAAAAGTTGAAAATAATTACTCAATGTTATTCTAATGAGATTCTTTTTTTGTAAAAATAAAATATATTTTGTTATTATAAACAAAAATTTTGATTAATAACATAATTTTTTATTTATAATATTGCCAATCAGCGTCATAGAACTTCTACTCCGCCCTACTGAAAATATTATATGAGCTCTCAAGTGAGATCTCATATGTGATCAAATACGATCTCATATGAAATGTCGCATGAGATTTCATATAATTTTTTGGTATGCAAACTCATATGAGACTTCACAGGAGATCTGATATAAGATCGCATATATTTAAAAAAAAATTTTCAATTCAAACAAAATATATGAGGGATTCCATGTGAGATCACATATGATACCGCATATGTAATCGCATATGAGATCTCATATGAGATCGCCTATGAGATCGCATATGAGATCTCATATATATTCGTTATGAAATATATGTGAGATCTCAGATGAGATCGCACATGAGATGCCATATACTTTTTTTGAATTTTAAAAATAAAATAAAAATGAGATCTCATATGCGATTTCACATATATTTATTTCATTTTTAAAATTCAACGAATATATATGAGATCTCATATGCGATCTCGTAGGCGATCTCACATGCGATCTTATATGTGATCTCACATGGGATCTCTCATATATTTTATTTAAATTCAAAAATTTTTTTAAATATATGAGATCTTATATGAGATTTCATGTGAGATCTCATATGAGTTTGCGTTCCAAAAACTCATATAAAATCTCATGTGACATCCTATATGAGATTGCATATGAGATCGCATATGAGATCTCACATGATGCGCTCTATGTGAATATAGAGAAAAAATTTTACGGAAAACAATGCGACGGAATAAATGTTCTGCGAAGTTCCTTCGCATATTTTCCGCTCCATCTGATTTCACCCTTATTCACTGCTTTTATTACGAAGTTTGGTTCGCCTGAGAATGGCGGAGGTATATAATACTTATCTTAGAGTGGGTGGAGAACGGTCTGACTCTCGCTGTCTCGTCAGAGCCGTGTTACACTTGTAGCGCTCACTTTGTGCTCAACGTCGCTGGCTTGCGCACCGCTAATTGCACGTGGCACTTACGCGTGCCGTGTACATACATATGTGTGTGTGTGTGTGTGTGTGTATGTTCACAATACTCTTCCCTAAATGACCAGAAATGGTTATTTATATGTGAGTGACATTTTATTATATTTTTTATATTATATAATTGTAATCAATCACATTACAATTATTTTGCAATTAATTACTTACGCAATTAATAGTACCTACTCACGTACATTAATAACTATCTGTACTTTTTTACAATTACTTCTCCAATTAATATACATACTATTATACTTTTTTTACTTTAGTTACAATTGCTCGCACAATTAACATACCTTCTTGCATACTTTATAATTATTAGTTACAGTTGCTCGCGCAATCAACATACATTCTTGCATACTTTATAATTATTTATACTAGTTATCACTTGCGTAATTAATTCTACATACTCATACTTCGTACTTTATCATTACTCGCGTAATCAACAATACCTGCGTAATAACATTCTATGATCTACTCACATACTTACATACTATCATTCTTATAAACTATATGTACATCATTATTATTAATGTGCAGTGTCGTACCTAATCTTTTTAGTGTACAGTACGTAACGGAGCGTTCACATCAATTTTACAATCCGTAGTTTTCAAGTCAAATTTAAGTACATTTATTATTGCTCTCATTGCGAAATTAACGTTAAAACTTCTATTCTTCTTATTATTCTTGGCATAATAGTTGTTTATTTTGGCAACTTCCACACCTGCATTGTTCAGCGAATTCACTGCTTTCTGTATACTAGGGTGGTATGATATTTCTAGAGCAACTAAGATACGATGATCCATAAAATTAAAATACTCCTCCACAGGTTCGAGATCTTAAATATTGAGACGTTGGAGTAAGTTAGCCTTGTTTACTACCTCCTGTATACTTTGTGTAACCATCTTGTTGTTCTCGATGTTTGTCCTTCAAACAGAAGTTGTTAGTAAGCACAGGGCTGTGGACGAAGTCTAACACCTTTACTATATATCTGAGGTAATTGAAGTGAAACACTTCCAATACATTATTACCGTTGAACACAGCTTCCAAAATCCTCCAGGTGTACATATTAAGGTCTATACTATTAACATCACGAAGGTAAAGTTCCTTGAGCATTGTAATGGCTTCTAAGAACTTATATAAATGTGCTATAATGAGCATCGTACAGTTGTCCAAATTCAGGATTCTGTTGAACTTATCGTCCTTGAGAAACCCTAGCCTTACATAATCACATTTTACAAACTCTGCCTCTTCCAGTAGCTCCATACGCATATCAGCGTCGAAGGTAGACTTGATATTTGATACTTTAAGTCTCTCTGTGACGAATCCGTCAGACAACTCTGCTAGGACTTGTTTTGATAAGACAGCACCGGTCAAATCAACACATTCTATATCTACTTTTTGTTTCCTGCCTTCTCTCTGAATCCTTAACAACTTTCTAATTGTGGAAACATTTATTACCCACCTGCATCCTTGTGTGACAATACTTGAAAGCTTAAATTGTCTGGCATCCTCAAATAGCCTATCCAGCCCTATCTCTCCTTCATACATTCGGTGGTCCATGTACAATTCGACCGTTCCTAGATTGTAGCACACCTCCCATATACCCTCCAGTGCCAACAACAAATTACATACACTTCTGGAGTTAAAAAAACTAGTGATTTGTCTGGTAATAGATGTATTATGTAGAGCTACAACGGATAAGGGTAAGTTCGCCTTCATTACATAAGGGTCAATCGGCTTTACACCTTGGCTGGTGCTGGGAAGAGCTCGCTGATGGGGCTGCGCGTTAATACAGTACTTCTTTCCATCTTTTAAATAAAAATAAATGTTTCTTAACAATGCATCACACTGCATTTTAACTGATGAAGCAAGAGAAAGGCAAAAAACCTCGGGGCAGGTCTTCCTTCCATCGATTTTAATTTTTTTTATAATAAAATCTTCCTGACCACAGGGCCTCAATAAATCCTCTAATTTCTTCTAACCTGGATTGATAGGCATGCCATATATGAACAAACCCTTAACTGTCTCATCGTGATGGAAGATGACGGACTTTTTGAATTCGTATTCCAGCTTGTTGTTCATAATGTTCTTTGCTACAGCCCGATCTACAGCATTGGTTCTGACCATGCATTACGCTCTATATACTGGGATAAAGTCCCAAAGATTAATTTCGGCTAATCTATAGTCCGCTTTTAGGATGAGGTCCTGGGTTCCTTGTATCTTATTTAATAGGCATATAGCCAAATTGTCAAGAAACTACATCTTTTGGTTAGGCTGAGTAAAATCTCTTATAAGATTTGAGAATCGAGTAGAGCCCAGTAAGCTTCACCTATTTTTAACAAAAGAAAATATATTAGTACAATATTTTATATAATAGTTGCCTTAAGAATTTTTTTCTTAAATCTATTTACATAATTGGAATGAGAAACTGTACAAAATCTAAATTTTTTACGCTCGTTTTACATTTTTTACTTTACATCTTTTTTTACCTACTAATATACTATTTACCCTTTTTCTTTTTAAAACATTTGGTATGCATTTCTCTCTTTTTTCTTATCATTAACTTTATCATTATTTATATTCTGTACTGTTTCAATTTCTACTCCATCGTCGTTTTGATTTTCTTCATTAATTACGTTATCATTGTTACTAAGCAAGTCGTCATTATTACTGTATTCTTTATTGACATAATCAATTGTGTCATAATTTACTTCTTGTTGCTCGAGGGGAGCTTCGTTATGGATGTCTACATGTGTTGTTATCACATTTTCTTCCTCATCTATTATATTAAGGGAAACCACTGGCTAGAAATAAACCCATTGAAATTATTAAGATAGCCAGCTGAAATTTTTTCTACATATAGCTTTTCGCTTATCTCTAACTATGCCGCATGAAAATTGGGAAAAAAAATATTTTTCCATAGTTTTCTTTTGGTTTTTTAAATTGAAAAAAAAAATTGATAATTTTTTAAAGATAAAAAGTGTCAAAATCAAATTAACGACAAACCCATACGAGAGATTTTAGCTGTTATTATTACGAATATTTTAAAAAAAGAAAATTGCAGATCCATTGAATAACAAAAAAGTAATAGCAATTTTAAAATCGGACTTTCCAGGTAAAATATTTTTTTTTTCATTATATGTCGTAAAAATCTTTGAAGTGGTCTTTTTTCGAAAAGTTATATTTTAATGGGAATGAATTTATGAAACTGAATATACAGGGGGTTCGGCATGCGCTAATTACAAATCTGATATCAGTTTTTTATTTTGACCTAATCCCAAGGTGGGCGAAAAAAATTCGAATTTTGTGTTTTTGATAATGTGATGTATTTAAGCATTTTAATACAATAAAACATTAAATATTCATTGAAAAAGTATATTTTTTTTTTGAAGATGTTTATAATAATTTATAGTATTATATATGTAAAATACATAAGTAATGTAACGAAAAAAAAACAACAAAAAATAAGTAAATAAATAAATAAATTGTAAAAGAAAATTCTAACAAATGTAAAGTAGTTTCTTTACTGAATAATAATAATTATAACGCATCTTCATTATGATGATAAAATGATAATAAAAATTCTCTAATTATTATAACGAAAAACAAAGATTCTCATAAACGTAATAAATTCTAAACAAAATGAAAACTTTAGAGTATGAAGATCCTCAAAACATTCCTGTACTGTATGATACTTCTTCTAGGAGTAATAATTTTTCTTCTTGATATTTTTTACCAGCTTTTATGATGCGATGAGCTTTTTCAGTTATATCAATTTTTTTTTTTCACACTTCTTTGAAGTCTATAGGTGTCAATTCTTTTTAGATTTGATACATTATCATTATTGTTTAGTCCTAATTGTTTCATAATTTCTGAAACGATTCTGTCACTTCCAACATTGTATTTGGAAACTCCTAATGAAGCTGCGATCCTAACTCGCGCTTTACCTGTGTAATTTTTTTTAGAACATCGGTTCCAAATAATGTTGTAGAGGCTTTCGTTAGCATTCTGAGTAGAACAGCGACTGCAACGGATTAGCAAAGACTCGTCTGAAAGTCTTTCGTACAGTGGTAGAACTTTTTCAAAGCAGACTTTGTTTATTGGTATGTTCACATTTTTTTCATGAGAACCTGGGCATATATTCACTGCTAAAGCTTTTTGATAAAAGCACCACGAGTTCACCCCTTTTGGACAATAATCATGTCTAGGTTCTTCATCAGTAGATGCTGAATAATAAATTGATGTTAAAATAGCATTTTTCATACCCTGAAAAAATCAGTAAATTGTACTAAAAAATTTGTATACATAAAAACCATGATACATAATAATGAATAGAATTATTTTTTCATCAAACCTGAATGTTATTTCTATTTTTATAGATGGCATTTTTATAATAATCAGCAAGTTTTTTTATTGTCGTTTCTTTCAATTGTCCAAATCCTCTGCCTCCTAGAGTAACTTTACGACTTCTTTCATCTTTTATTATGTTGATAATATCTGTATATAATCTAAAAGTAATAATAATATACAGTACTTACTATAAATGAAAGATTTTATTTCTTTACCTTTTCGCAACGTGGTTCACGCATTCTTCTTTATTTATTTTAATAGATGAATCATAAATATTCAATGAAACTAAATGGTTATAAGTCTTGGAATCTCCGTCAGAAAGGATAGTGACATAGCGAAAGCCTAATTTTTCAGAACGTTTCCATAACTTTTCGGCGATTGAAACCTCCATAGCCCCGGAAGATCCTACATGATCTATAAGGCATTTACTGGTATGCCCTTCACGCCAAATATAAAATTCTAACGAGTCTGAGCCTAATGATGCAGCTGTTGTTATGCATTCTTGACAAAATTTTGAAACAACCTCAAAATCGAGAACAAATCTATAACACTACCAAAACCATTTTTTGATTTGAAGCCCGGCGTTGGCCATGAACCATCATAACTCACATCTATATTCAAAATATCATCTTTTTCAGTTTTTTTTTTCAGTAATGCTTTCATCTGAATTTCCTAAATCAAAATATTTGTAAGTATTTTTTGCTATTATTCGGCATTCCTCGAGTATAATATTTGTGGCTACTTCTACAGATTGTTCTACTATACTACTGTGTTCTTGAAAAGTTGAAAGAGGTACTGATTTTATATTCATTATCGAACAAAACTGTTCTACAGCATTGTGTCCTTTGCCTATATATGAAAAAGTTAGAGCTATGCGAAGATTCACATCAAAGCGATGTTTGACAAATAATTTTGGCTGTTCAATTTTCTTGGAAGTGAACACATCACACTTATTGTCGTCGAAACCGCTTTCCCCACAATCATAACACTTTAGGATCAAATTTCGCGCAAATCCAAAACGTTGATCAGACAATTCAATTTCTAATGAATTACCTCCGCACTCACTACATTTCAACTTATTTAGTATAGGTCTCAGCTCCGACACTTGTAGAAATATGCACTCTAGAGGTTCGTTTTTTGATCGGCAATTTTCGTCATAATTTTGATCACTTTCACAATCACTTTTTGATTTATCATTCATATTTTCGCTATTTTCGAAAATTCCTATTTGCTCGCTAAGAATATGATTTTCCATATTTTCTGAAGACTGGTTATCAAAAAAACACGATCTATGATCTGAGTTCATGATTTTGGTTCGTAGACGTACATTGTGTTCAATACTTGAATTTTTTTTCGTCCGCCAATTTGTCCATCTTTTATTAACAAGATCACGAAAATGTTGAGACCTTTTCTGGGCTTTCACGCGAGGCATTTTTCTTTATTTTCTGTTACTATAGCATCTGAGAAACTGATATACTGTGATACAAGAATCGTATAAAGAGAATGAGAACTGCGTGTTGTCGATAAATCATAAGAATTTTACAAACCTCGTGATGTAAACAAATACTAGTTGTACAACAAACGTACAAATAAAGAAAATTTGTATCATATGAGAATGAAAAATAACACATGTTGTTATTTTATTAGAGTCTGCTATATTTTTGATTTTGTTTTATACAAAATAATGTAAAATAATTTATTAATTTCAAAAGTATATACACTAATATTTATATACAATAATAATTATATACAATAATAACTCTGTATATTCAGTATCATAAATTTATTTTTATTCAAATATAACTTTTTGAAAAAAGACCACTTTAAAGATTTTTACGACAAAAATGAAGAAAAAAAAATTTTACTTGGAAAGTCCGATTTTAAAATCGCTACTACTATTTTGATATTCAACGGATCTGCGATTTTCTTTTTTTAAAATGTTCGTAATAATAACAGCTAAAATCTCTCGTATGGGTTTGTCGTTAATTTGATTTCAACACTTTTTATCTTAAAAAAATTCTCAATTTTTTTTTTTTCAATTTAAAAAACCAAAAAAAAACTATGGAAAAATATTTTTTTTTCCAATTTCGATACGGCATAGTTAGAGATAAGCAAAAAGCTACATGTAAAAAAAATTTCATCTGGCTATCTTAATAATTTCAATAAGTTTATTTCTAGCCAGTGGTTCCCCTTAATCATTTTATTCTCATTAAAAAATTGCCTATCGTTGTTACTATTAACAATTTGCCTGTCATCATTACTATTAATATCTTGTCTATCATTGTTACTACCCAATTGCCTTTATCCATTATTATTTGGTTCATCTTCCTCCTCCACTTCATTATTTAATAGGTATGCTGGTTTTAACCTCTCTATCTTCACCGTCATATTTTTATTACCTTTCCTTATAACAAAATTGCAGCCATTTTAATCTCTTGATATAAACTTATACGGTCCTGTGTACGGTTGAACAAGGGGAAGTTTTACTGCTCGTATTCTCTCCCACACATATGTGCATTTCTGGAGGTCTTTAAACACAAATGCTTTCATTGAATGGTTATGCCTTATTGGTACAGGCTTCATCTCGTACATATCGACGGTACTTACGAAGATTATTACCTTGAGACATTCGGTGAAGACTATAATTTCCACCATATACGACAGAAACTATTATTTTAATATTTATGTAAACGAAGACTATCACTACTGAACAATTTGCGACCAAAAGTATTAAATTTCAATGCATGTTGACGAAAACTATTATTTAAATTCTCATGTAAACGAAGAATATCACTCCTGAACGATTTGCGACGAAAAGAATTAAACTTCAATCAATGTTAATGAAAACTATTATTTTAATTTTTATGTAAATGAAGACTATCACTCCCGAACGATTTGCGACGAAAAGAATTAAATTCCAATCTATGTTAAAAAAAAACTATTATTTTAATTTTTATGTATTTTTTTCATCGCAATTTGTTACGAATAATAATCTGCGCTGGCACAAAAACAAAAATATAAAAAATAACTCTTTTCCTCGCTCTTTGTTAAAAGTTATAATCTTCGTTTACATAGAACGAACAAAAATAACAGTTTTCGCCATCAAATATTGAAAAATAATATTATTCATCGCACTTTGTTAGAAATAATAGTTTTCGTTTACATAAAAATTAAAATAATAGTTTTCCTTAACATAGATTAAAGTTTAATCCTGTCTATCACAAATCGTTCAAAAGTGATAGTCTTCGTTTACATAAAAATTAAAACAATAGTTTTCATTAACATTGATTGAAGTTTAATTCTTTTCGTCGAAAATCGTTCAGAAGTGATAGTCTTCGTTTGCATGAAAATTAAAATAATAGTTTTCATCAAAATACATTAAAGTTTAATTCCTTTCGTCGCAAATTGTTCAGAAGTGATTAAATTCAGTCAAAACAGGTTGTAATCTCTAACATCTGTTTCTCTGAAATCTCACATATCACCAGATATTGTTAGTGTCGTTCCGTATAGAAACTCTGTTGGGCTGGCATCCGTGTCTTTTCTTATTCGTGTACTCAACCCTAACAAAACGGTAAAAAGGACTTTCGTCCATTCGCGTCCTTTCATATGACCCATAAGTGCCGCCTTAAGATCACGGTGCCACCACTCTACCATACCATTAGCAGCAGGGTGATATACCGTGGTACGCACTCTTTTGCAACCTATGAGTTGTAAAAATTCTGAAAACATGACAGACTCAAATTGTTTGCCTTGATCGATAAAAAGCGTGTGCGATAATGGGAGTCGATGCGTTGTAAGCGGACACCGTCTCCGGTCACCTGATATACCTGTCTATCATAGTCACTAAATACTTGTAACCTTCGCTAAGTGGCAACGGACCTACTAACTAGGAGAGTAACCCTTGTTTGGGTCACGGATCTCACTGTAACTTGTAGATATGTTTTTATACATAAAATCATGAAAAAAGCCGCGAGCATTCAGTCTAACGCTCGATCATTCCAAGATTATGAGTTATTTTGTTCAATTTTTAAAGATTTCTTTGAAAAATCATTGTTTATAATATTGAATATTACTCTTCAATAAGAGCTTCCAAGTTCATTCTACAAAATCCTAGTGAAAGTTGAGATAAAATCCTTGTGATTGAAAAAAAAACGCTTTCAAAAAGCTCAACCCATTCAAAAGTTATGGGAAAACAAAAATTGTTATAAAAATTAGCATAAAATTGAACTTAAATTTTCATAAAATTATTCTGCTGATTTTTTTCATATTTTTCATTTTGCTATAACTTTTGAACGGGTTGAGCTTTTTAAACGTGTTTTTTTTTAACCGAAAGGATTTTATCTCAACTTTTACAAGAATTTTGCAGAATGAACTTAAAGCTCCCATTGGGGAGTAATATTCAATATTATGAACAATGATTTTTCAAAGAAATTTAACAAAATAGCTCATAATCTTGGAATGATCGAGCGTTAGACCGAATGCTCGCGGCTTTTTTCATTGTTTTATGTATAAAAACATTTCCCAAAGTTACAGCAAGATCCGTGACCCAAACAAGGGTTACTCTCCTAGTAAGTCGACACAAACGTAAGTGAACCTCGCATCTGGCTTACTAAATTTCCTGGGCTAAAACTTGTTTTCCCTTGTTACTTTAGATCTTTGGCATTCTACACACGTTTTACACCAAGATGTTATTCTCTGTTCATGTTTGGCCACACATACTGTTTTTTAATCATCTTACTCGTCCATCGAGCAAATAGATGCGCCTTATTGTGGAAGAGTTCAAAGATGACTATTCTCAGCGCCTCTGTGATATATGGCCTGAGTAAATCAGGTGCGATTTCGTAATAAAATGGCGAATTTTCTACGTTGCACTGCAGTTTAACCAGCTTTAGCTGATGCTGCAGATTATTTATAATCTCCTGCAGCTGCTGATCTTCTCTCTGGTTCTTGGCTATTTTATCAAGAAAAAACATAGTGGAGAATCTAAAATCATCAATTCTCGATAGCGTATCTGCTACCACGTTGCTCTTCACAGGCAAATAATATATTTTAATATTAAATTCTGCAATATATGCAAGTTTACGAGCTCTTAAAGTTGGACAACTCTCAAAGCTTTGCTCCAACGCATATATCAGTGGCTTATGATATGTATAAATTTTTAACCTTCTTCTTTCTAGGTAGTAACTAAAGTATTCTATTGCTTCGTATAAAACTATTAATTCACGATCGTGCGTAGAATATCTCGATTGTGTGGGGGTGATTTTTTTAGAGAAAAAGCTAAAGGCTTCCAAATATTATCTACCTTTTGTTCTAAAGATGTGCTCATCGCAAAATTTGACGCGTCTGACATTATTAACCTTACTTCTTCAGCATCTTTCGCTGGAAACGCAAGATGCGCAACATTAGCTAACTCTTCTTTTATTATGTTTAATGCTGTTCTGCTTTTTCTATCAATTCTACTGGTCGTTTATCCTTCTTTATTATATCTTTTACCATGGCAACAAGTGACTTTTGTACTTCTGCAGCTTTTGGCAAGCTTTTCCTATAAAAGTTTACCATACCCAAAAAACGTGTCTTTCATCTTTCGTCTTTGTTATTTGACTTGTTTGGTTGCTTTGACTTTCGGCGAGTTTCGTTAAAACCTATTTTTGTCTATCTGATGGCCCAAGAATATTAATTCATCTACTCCAAACTAACTTTTATCAATGTTCAGCTTTTGGTGGAACTTCTCCAACCTTTCTAAGATGACCTTCAGATAATTTTGGTGCTCTTCTTCTAATGAAGATGCAACTAAAATGTCATCCACAAAGGCGAATACTAAATCCAGGTCGCCCACAGCCTGGTTGATGTAATGTTGGAACGTTCGGGCTGCGTTCCTAAATCCGAACGTCATAACTAAAAATTTATAAAGCCCTAATGGAATCACTACTGCTGTCTTCGGTACATCTTCCGGATAGATAGGAATCTGCAAAAATGCTTTCTCTAGGTCGAGTGCAGAAAAGATTTCCAAATTGGATGCCAAGTCGTGAAGGTTCGGAATCGGGTATTTGTCTAGAACTATGACAACATTTAATTCCCTGTAGTCGCCACGAATTCTCCAATCTTTATTTTTGTTCAGGACCATGTGTATTGGCGTGGCCCAAGGGCTTTTGGAGGGTGTGCAAATCCCTTCCTTACACCATTCCTCAAATTCCTTCTTAGCTGCCTGCAGCTTATCAGGTGCCAGACGTCTTGGTTTCTGAGCTACTGGTAGCTCTTTTGTTTTTATGTGGTGGAATACGTCCTCATTTTTAATGGTTTTCGGCTTCTGTAGGCCTACTACCGATGGGAACTGCCTAATTAATTTGGTGTATTTTGTCTCCGGGTTGATTATTGACACCTGAACGTAAGTAACCTTTTTCATAGTGCCTGCGACCGACTCACCAGTCTTTACATCTACCAACTCTCGTTTAGCTTAATCTGGGAGTAGGTGATAATGCTTGATGATTTCTCCGCCTAGAATAGTATACGAAACATCTGCTATGATAAACGTCCATTTTATTCTGTTTGTAAACCCGAGATCGAATTCCTTTTTAACAACGCCATATATGGCTATTCTTGTATTATTTGCCGCGTAGAGTTTGACAGACATTGCTTTTTTTCACTATCTTTCTTTTTGGGTATCATCGAAACCTCTGCGCATATATCAATTAAAAATACTTCATCGTTCAATTTATCTATAAGATGGAGGCGTATACTTTCCATAGCCAACGAGTTTACCTCCATTAGCTGCTGGTATGGAAATTTAAATGTTTACTATTTTCCGATTGCTGTGCGTTTCCTTTCACGCTATTGCTTCTAACTGGATTTCTCGCAGGCGATTTCTGTCTGTAATTATTTCTTTCATTAATGGGAGAGACTGATCTATATATCTGCCCATGCTGCACCCAATCGCCTAGCTTATTGCATCTGTATGCCTTGCTGCCGTATTTTTTATGAAATTCGCAAATAATTCTATTACGATTCTCCTTACTGTTTATTTTGCGTTTATTATCTTGCCTATTTCTATCTTCATTTCTATCAAATCTTGATCTTGATCCTACTTTATCGATTGTTTTACCTACAATGGCTTCTATGTGCGCGTCAATATAAACTTAATCGTGATCTACTGCACCCACGTTGCCTTCTTTACCGGCCTCTTCTTCACATTTGTTCTTATAAACTTCGACAGCGTGGTTCAAGGTGGCTGATCCGTTAACTAAATTAATCTTGTCCACTAGGAACTTTTTAATTTTCGGTGGTAAATTAAACTTCCAGGCTTTCAAAATTACTTCCCGTTTAATGTTATTGTCTGCCACATCTAACATTTCTCTCAAGAAATCGGACGGTTTCTCTCCTCATGTGCATCGTTTTCTAAATAATCTGTTGAAGCGATCTTCTTGCGATTGTCCGTACTTGTTAAGCAAGAATTCTTTCATGCCATTATATCTCTGTACTTGTTTTAAAGTTTTGACTGAATTCGCTGTTTCTCGAATTACATCTCTATCTAAATTGATTGATAGCATGAAAGCCACACTAACATCGCTAAAGTTTTGCAGCGTCATCTGCTTCTCAAATAACTCGAACCACGTTTCTGGGTCATGCTTTCAAAACGAGAAATTTATTTGCCGGGCTAGTAGAAAATTACCCTGAACTAATTGTTGATAATCTACTCTAATGTCTTTTTCTTGATTCTTATGAGGAGGTCACGTATCTCTGTCCTTTTCTAATCGAAGAAATGATTTTTTTACAAAAACGAATAACTTTAGCCAAAAATGAAGAGAAAGCCGCATCTTATATCAAAAAAAGCAATATTTTCTTTGATGAGAAAAAATTAATTTTATTGCTTCGTTCTCAAGAAAACTTTTAAAAACCAAATTGTCCACCCTAACCTCTATGATTTAAGTTTTTTAAGGTTTTCTTGAAAACGAAGCAATAAAATTAATTTTTTCTCATCAAATAAAATATTGCTTTTTTTGATACGAAATGCGGCTTTCTCTTCATTTTTTGCTAAAGTTATTAGTTTCTGTAAAATACTCAATTCTTTGATTAGAAAAGGACAGAGATACGTGACCTCCTCTTATCGTTCGTTCGTTGAGTATCACGAGTATTATTATATACGTACGCCGATGCTTTCGTCTTCTGTTGGTTACCTTTAACTCTTCAATGCTTCTATACATTTCTTTAAAAATTTAATATTATTTTCATAACTGTTCTTTGATTCGTCCATTTTACGTTTATAATATTTATCTAATCTTCGCGTCCTTTTAGCTAATGCGTCATCATGACCGCCATTTTCTATTATATTCGTTTCGGGAAACGCGAATCTATCCTGGTTGGTTTGATTCTTAAACTTCTCGCATTTATTTTCTTTTGCATTACTTTTCGGCGTACTGCTGCGCACAGTAGACACATACCTATCTATTTCATTGTCCGTCTGACTAACGTTACTCGCGTTGCCCACCATTTTGTGGTTTAAGGTTTCTACGAACTTAACTTCTGAATTACAATTACTTGTTACAAATACTTCGAGCTAACTGTCCTCGATCAACTGTACTTCCAATAAAAGCAAAAAAATAATACCAGTCTTTAATGACTACAATAAATGAAAAAGTAGGGACAAAACAGACACCTATGTAATAAATAAAATATTGAATGAATGGACAATACGCGAATAAATTAACACAAAATTAAATAAATATACATGTACAATTTTTCGAAGTTAATTAGCTAAAAATATGAAATATAAAATATAAAATATAAAATAAGGTTAAATAATTTAATCTAATACTGATAATTGATAGGTGTAAAGCGTCTATCGTAACAAATAAAATTGAGAAAATTATTGCACAATCAAGGTACAGTATAATGATTAAAAAATGAAATTTTAGTCTAACTTAAGAGCAGGCCAGAGTAGAATCTGATACCGACCGAGTAAAAATTGAGTTTTTTGTTATTTACTCAAGTATTAATCAGTGTATCTTAAAATTAAAGGTTGAGCGCAATAGATATTATTATTATAGACATCTATGCATAAGAAAAAAAATTCTACCGCTTTGTTTTTGAGAAAAGTAAGGAACGCCGAAGTAAAAGTTTATGTTTCTAATATTTTCGCGTTTTTTACTTTTCTCAGAAACAAATCGGTAAATTTTTTTTTCTTGTGCATACATATTTGTAATAATAATATCCATTGCGCTTAGCCTTCGATTTGCAGATACACCGATTAATACTTGAGTAAATAACAAAAACCTCAATTAGACAAGAACAGCGAATCCGGCCTGCTCTTAATAGAAAAAATCGTCTGCTCACCTCTAGGCAGACACTTCCGACGCGTTGATTAATTTGTTAAAGTGGTCTGTTGGAACGTGCGGTGGTGATCATTTCTCTATTCCTATAAACATTATGCATGGTCTGCTACTAGCTCTAATACTACGAAACGTTTAGGTTATAAGAAGATGGATTGATCTAAATTTGCTGGGAGTGTAGAGGATCGTATGCTGGATCCTACCGAATATATTCACGTGAGTATCACGTGAAATTTCAAGAGCAAAATCAAGTGATAATTACATGATTATATATATTTTTCGCACTTTATTATCTATAATCACGCGGTTACCACGTGATTTTTTCAGCTTGAAAATGTCACGTCATTATCACGTAATAACCACGTGAGTATTTTCAGCAGGGGAGATTCAGGGTAGTACGGGCGATCTATGACTGTAATATTCAATATTCATTAACATTTTGTATGACTCTCCGAGGTGGATGTTAGATTTCTTAGTAATAATCACATGTCTCGTTTCGGGAATTCTTCTTAGAACATATGGTGGAATAATGAGTACTAGAGAGTGGTGTTGTATAGAAGACAAAAGATGAAAAATTTTCTATTGAATCCTTCTATGGAGAATCTCGAGATTTATTCTGCGTCCAAGACGGAAGCTAGGAAAATTATCAGATCTACTAAGCGAAGCTGCTTTGATGGTTTTTTTGTCTTCTCTCAATCCTTCAAAATCATTGTTATATAATTTTAAATTTATCTAGAGGTATAAAAATAGATATTATTCGGAATCGTCTGGTCCTCGTTATACTAATATTCCAGAGAATGTTCCTGGTTTGAGGGCGGCTTTTGAGAAGATCACCAAATAATATTTATATGAGTTTATTCCTGAATTTGATTTTGAACAGTCGGAGCACGCTGCACTCAATAGTCCTATAATGGCCCTGAAATTGCAGTATTCTATTCGTAACTATAGAAGTAGATCTGTATTCTTTCCTAATAATATTTTTATTCAAAGTTTATGAGTAAACGGTGCGTCAAATCATATTCATTCACTACAGAAAGAAAATTTATAAGATTAATACTGGATGCGGACAACGCATGAAATTTATTAAAATATTACACATAAAAAGTTATAAACCAACTTTCAATTCAATCGATTACTATTGATCGCCGTATGGTTACTTTGCTACTTCTCTTTGACTTCTCTAAGTCGTTTTATAGAGTTCCTCATGTTAATCTGCTTGTCAAGCTACGTTCTATGAACTGCTCTGATACTGTCATTAAATGGTTTGCCTCCTACTTATCCGATAGATCTTATTCTGTGATGGATAACTTGAATAATACTTCTGAATGGTCGTTTGTATCGGCTGGTGTTCCTCAGGGTAGTGTCCTGGGGCCACTATTGTTCTTAGTTTATATAAATGACATCTCTGATGTGTTGTCTTCATCTAAACATATACTCTTTGCAGATGACCTTCAAATTTATAAGTACTTCCCACCGGTAAATCTGGTAGATGAGGTAAATCTTATTAATCATGAGATTGCTTCTGTAGTAAAGTGGGCAAATGATAATGGTTTGTTGCTGAATACGGGAAAAACACAAGCCATAGTCATTGGTAGTGTGAACAGTATATCTCTCGATTGAAGGATAATCCTGCTCCTGATATTCTGGTTGGTGATACCATTGTTCCCTATTCTTCAGTAGTGAAAAATCTTGGTATATGGATATCTTCCACTCTTGACTGGAATAAGCAAGTCTCTGCGACGATTTGTAAGGTACATGCTACTTTACGGTCGCTAAAATTTTATAAACATGCTTTGTCTCAGGATACTAGGAAACAGCTCATCGAGTCCCTTATTTTTCCGCATTTTGATTATGCAGCAGTCACTTATGATGATATTCCACAAACACTAAACTTGCGTCTGCATAGAGCCTTTAATGCTTGCATTCGTTTTGTTCATGGCCACATAGGCAGCCGTAACAGAGTGACGCCTTTCCGCCTTCAATATCGTTGGCTTTCGGTTCAAAATAGACGCCTATACTTGAAAATCTCCTTGGCATTTAACGTGCTTGCTCATGGTAACCCATCATACTTAGCCACTAGGTTCATAAGGTAACACATTAATGCGTCTGTGCGTTCCTCTGCTAGGTTACCACCGAGACTGTTTATTTGTCCTAACGTTCGCACGGCTGCTATGTAGCATTCTTTTATCTATTCTGCGGCTGACTACTTCAACAAAGAACTCTCTTCATTGGAGTCTTTTACTTCTGAAGATTTTCTCACTTTCAAACGTTATTTGTATGAAATACTTCTATTGAGTGAGTGTGAATCGTGGCAGCATGAGATGGGTGGTGGCTGAGCTTATCAGCTGGTCACTATTAATGTCATAGCGTTGTGATTTACTAACTATACGCATTTTTGTCCTAATATACTTCTGTTTGAAATTACTTAATTTTAATTTTAACTAGAAATAAAACTTATGTTAGTTACCTGTAAACACTTGAATTTAAAAACTTTACGAGCATACTATACTCACTTGTTAATCTACACTATTCTTACTATTATTTTTTGCTTTCATTGTTAATTGATTTGAAATATTAATTTGAAATATTATTATTATTGTTATTCGTCGTTGTATTTTCTTATTGTGCCAGACAGGGTGTTTACCCCAAGGCCAAATAAAGTTCGTCTATGTCTTTCTATCTCTTTCTATATGTACGTATATTTGTTTTTCTCGTGCTAAATTAAAAATATTTCTTGGGATATCAACCGATGATATTTATTATTTATTATTTTAACTTACAATTTTGTTTTTAATAACTAATTCAGTTTTACGCATAAATCTTCTCCTATTTATATAAAATTCAATTACTATTAATCGAATGATCTAACTAATTATTTTTGTTGCGAACTTACATCTAATTTTCTCTTGTTTTATTTATATATTTTTATGTAATGTCGTGTTTAAGTTAATATTTGTCATTGTATCCGATAATTTGTATTTTTGTAACTAACAGTTCTCTCGATGCTAAAATTCCTGTATTTTATACATATTATTTTAAAGCGATATAGTGTTAAACCCCGTTACTATCGTATGGTCAAAATATAGTCCTCTAATACCATAAAACGCATTGACCGGCACCGAGATTGTAAAAAATTCGTATATACGTTTGGGTCGCCTTATAAGCGATCAAATAATAAAACATCTGGGACACATACTACGTTTCGTCCCTTTGGAAATCCCCGTAATCAGTAAAAAGAGATGCGTTTGATATTTTCATATTGTATTTTTTACTTGTGTATACTTGCGTTTACTTTTGTTTTTAGCTAAACCGAAAAGGCAGTAACAGTTTGTACTTGGTCGAGTGCACGTCACTTCGACTACCTTCTCTAGTATAAGAAATAAAATACCTTCAAAGTAAACCCAGTTTTACATTTATTTCAATATAGAACTTTATAATATTCGTTATATTATCTTTGTAAATTAATTTCTATAAAGATACGCTAATCCGGTTGGCGTACTTAAACATGGTCCTTCGAGCTGGATCATTCTGAACAGCGTTAAATCGACAAGTTACGCGCGTAACACTAGTGTTCACCTGGCTATTCAATATAGCAGGCTAAGCGAAAACGAAAATCACCTATATTATACAAATATAGGCTAAGCGAAAACAAAAATCACCTATATTATACAAATATAGGCTAAGCGAAAACAAAAATCACCTATATTATACAAATATAGGCTAAGCGAAAACGAAAATCACCTATATTATACAAACATAGGCTAAGCGATTAAACGAATCATAGTGTGTCTACAATATACGTATATATGTAGACATAATATTATATGTACATACAAAGACGATATGTGTAATACACTTACATACTGCAGATGTAAGTTAAAGCGACACGTGATTCACCTATATTGTTTATAGGCTAAAGGGATAATACGATTCATTCGAACATATATTGTTTATATGTTAAACAGCAGTGACTCTTCATCTATATTATTTTTAGGCCAAGCGAGCAACTCAGTGCATATAAGTGGAGAAATAAAAACTGTGAAGTACCGTCTAACGAAACGATTTTGACAAATATTCAAGAAAATCTATAAACTATATTTTGATACGAAAAAAGAGACAATGTCTCAAAGTCAAACTTAAAGCCGACAAGTTCTGCATCTTTATCAGACTTCACAGAAATACACCACTTAAGGCGGTTAATTGGACTATCATTCCAATTTCAAATTCGATGTCAATAAGCAGAGAAAACAGGGATGGTAGGGTAAGTACTATCATTGAATCGCTGAAACATTTTTTAAGTGTCCACTTAACAATTTATTATAATGCCAACATAGAGGCATTCGATCGTCTAAACACATTTATACGAAAATGCAAAACAATTATGAGGCATATAGTTCTGTTTAATAAATGTTCAAATAATTTTGAATAAACAAATGAAGTTGGTAATGACAAATTGCAATTACGGTTACAAACTCTTACATCTCGATTCGCCGACGTTAATGCAATAATTTAAAAATCGACACGGAAAATAAGCATGATACTTATAATATTTGACTCGAAAATCTAAACTTTAAGTTATTGCTAAAGCTTAAACTTTTACACAACATGGAAACTTGAGATACAATTAGTTCCAAAAAACTAACGTTACAATTCGTACAATGTTGAAGCTGCTCGTCGCTATATTCTTAACTTTTGACAGGAAAACAGAACAGTGGACGCTATTTAAAAATGCTTTTAAACGGGCACCATCGCAGATTGTTGCAACCGAGACAAACGAATTTTAGAAGATTAAATCACGCTAAATATAACGGAGTATAGATTTATACGCTTAAACGCTCAAAAGCTTGAAAAATTTAAGTTCAAAATTTGCTTTTGTAAATCGAAGTCTTATGTCGGATGCATACTAAATCTAATTAATAAGAATCTCAATTCAATTTATCAAATAAAACAAATATAGGTAACTGCATTAAAAGTCGAAACATTATGAAAAAGATCAGTATATTTTTCTTAATAACGGAAAATCACTTGAACAGACATAGTTTATACATTTGAATTTAAGAGATATTTAGAATATATTCAAGATCATTAAATTAAAAAGCATTTAATCAAAATGCCATATGAATTTCGTTATTACTAAAAATATGAGAATGATATTTAAATCATAGGAAAATAAAATAATTGATATAACAGCATTATTTTACTTCTTGTATCAGTTCAAAGGATAAATAAAAATTATTTTTTATTTACTTGCAATCATTGATTAATACAATAAAAAGCTAATTATTCAAATAATAATATTCTATGACAATTAGAATTTTTTATTATAAAAATACATATCGCTTATCAATGTGACAATTAGAATTCTTTATTATAAAAATACATATCGCTTATCAATGTGACAATTAGAATTCTTTATTATAAAAATACATATCGCTTATCTAATCAAATATCACGATATATGAGAAATTTGTTATGTTAATATAATCTACCAAGCACCTATTTGCAAATACAAGACTTATGAACATTTAAACAATCAGACAGCCCGTGAAATTTTATCATTGAAATTTTCTTCTTCGCGTTTGATAATTCAGCCTTATGCATTTTTCTCAAAAAATTATAACTTGTAAAGGCATAACGTCGTTTGCTAACATCAGCGTACGTAGGCTGTTGAGGCACAGCAGTGCGCATATCGTGATACGACCACTCTTCGTCGGTTTATTATTCGAGTCAATTTTTATAAAATAAAATGCATAATTTTTTGTTTTGTTTTGTTCTTGCCGCACATTTTGCTCAGATATAAAGAACGTAAAAGGCGTATAAGACCAGCATAATTAAATAACGTGGAAAATTTAGTCGTTCAATTTGTACGAGGTATTTGCTTTTCCGAGAACTTTGAAGCTTAAGAAAGGTCAAAAACGTTAATAAATAAAAAGGAGTCGGTATTATGATCTAGATCAGTTCGTAGATAAAAGTAACTTATTACTGGTCAAAAATTCTAATATCTTATTTCAACGAAGTCGTCACATTAATTTATTCAAGTCAAATTTTCTAATCGACTTAACCATTTATATTATCACTAAATATACGGTTATGCGAGAATACATATATGCGATACGCCAAAATATCGGGCCATAGACGAACGTAACGAAATTAGAATAATCGTACGAGAAAACGTAGTCTATTTTCGTCTTAGACCGAAACTATGAGAGCATGGAGAGGGTGATTTACCCTTAGATTCGGGTTATCAAGTCGTGGTCCTTGATCAGATAGGAGTAGACTTCGTGGCCCGTTTTATTTATATTAAAAAACGCAAACATAAAATCGAAGTAAATTAAAAAATTTATGTCGTCATACTCATTTATGTGTCGGTGAAGACTATAAATATTAAAGAGATCGTTAGATAGATATTGATTTGTTTTATAATGATGATGCGAAAATAGCGTGTTGAACAACAAATATAACGTGACTTTTAAATTGTACATAAGATATCACAGATGAAAGCTTGAAATTAGCAAAACGATACCTTAAAAATGATATCACAAATAAACAAAAATACACGCAATGATGCTGTACATAGATGCATAAATAAATAAATTCAAATAAATTGATTCAAATACTATCAACAACATTCATCAGTCAAACATAAAATAAATAAAATCACAATATAAATTACATTAAAACAACAGCCATAGAAATGTAAAAATATCAAGGGCCCATATGTTACAATAAAACCAACAAAGGTATAGTCCTTCATATAAAGGTAGTATCGCTCACTCGACAATCATTCAACTCATTATTCATACTAAAAAATATATCCACACTTAAATTCCGTACATGGGATAAAGCAAAAATGAAATATTCAATTAAAAATTCTATTCGAGGTCAAGTGAACGATAAACTATGTAAAATCTAAAATCTTTACTAAACGATGAGGCATTCCATTAGTCGACGGGGTAAACAGGCGACAATTTATTCAAATAATTCCACAAATTTCTAAGGTGCGAATATGAACTAAAAGAACTATATGCTATCATAAAATTTAACGAGTTTAAAGAAATATTTTCAATTTTTCAGAATGACTGTAATATTAATATGCGTTTTATTCCTACTTCTTCTCCTCATTTCGGAAGATTATGGGAAACTAGAGTGAAAACTTATGAACAATATTTCGAACGAATGGCCCTTAATTTATTGTCGACATTTATTGAGGCAATTCAATGCACTTTCTATTGAGAAAGAATCTACTTTAAATGCGAGACCCTTCATTTCTTTGTAACGATCATAAACGATTTGTCAACACTAATTTCTGGACACTTTTCAATAAGCGATTCTCTGATGAGTACACCTAAACCGACTTTACCTATATTCATATCAAATCGATTGTCATTGGCAACTAATTATTAAAATATCTCAAGATTTTAAGAATTTTCTGAAGTATTAAATATTTAAATGAATTAAATATACGTGGAAAATTAAACATCGTTCTTACCTTTGTATATATAAACATATACGAATACGCTGTATATCAATGAAAAAGGATGAATATTCCAATTATCAATTACAAATTGCTTAGATGCGCATATATATTTTTGACGTTTTATTTTATCTTGAAATTTCAAAGAATATTTATGAAGTGAACCTTTTCAAAAGAAAAGGCTTCGAAAATTAATTTAATTGACATTTTTATTACATTTTAATCTGAGTTTCAGTTATTATTTTATTACCTACATTCTATAATCAAGGTTAATAATCCAAATAAAATCGAACAATATATATTTTAACAACTAATAGTAAACGGATTTTATATGTTTAAAAATTTAATATTTTTTGTTAATATATTGAAGTCCCCGTTTTTCAAATGTTGAAAGGTTGAATTGGAATTCAACTTTTTGATTGCCGTAACAGTTTTTAAATGAAGTCACAATGTTTGACATGATAGTTGAAAATAAAATTATGTCGATCAATAATGTTGAATCTTTCATATTGTCTTCAATCAATATCGTAATGTGCATCAATCGAAATTTTAAAAAACTGTAAAAAATAGTAAACATCTGAAAAAACAATTCTATTTTTTATAATATTTCTAATAGACTATGCATTTCATTGCTTAAGGATTTTACAATTTAACTTTTTATTTTTCTACAATACTTCTACTCGAACAAAATTTTATTCAACTCCTTCTTTTTAATCATTTTATACTTCTTTCAGCGGTGAAACATTATCTTCGATATATTGATAGTTTATTCTTCAGAACTCATATATGTCGGGACAAATCAATTATAGTTATTTAACGTTTCAAATAATGTCTCAACTTATACAGGCTTTTTAAATTGTTAAATGAATTCAGAAATTTTATTTGGAAGACACATCGAGCGCAATATTACCAATCAACTCAGAATACGATGGTCATAATAAGGGAAGAGTCTGTACCTAACTTTGCAACGACCGTTTAAACTAGAATTCAAAAACTACATCTTGGCTACAATAGTGTAGTTATAACAATAAACTTTCAAGCCATTCTACGACATATTCAAGAGACCAATCACGAAAATTGCTATTTTACCTATCTGTAAATGAGAGATTGTCACGAGTGTTGTTCGTTAACACTCTCAACGAGGGGAGTATGTTGCGTACTTACATCTAATTTTCTCTTGTTTTATTTATATATTTTTATGTAATGTCGTGTTAAAGTTAATATTTGTCATTGTATCCGATAATTTGTATTTTTGTAACTAATAGTTCTCTCGATGCTAAAATTCCTATATTTTATACATATTATTTCAAAGCGATATAGTGTTAAACCCCGTTACTATTGTATGGTCAAAATATAGTCCTCTCATACCATAAAACGCATTGATCGGCACTGAGATTGTAAAAAATTCGTACATACGTTTGGGTCGCCTTATAAGCGATCAAATAATAAAACATCTGGGACACATACTATGTTTCGTCCGTTTGGAAATCCCCGTAATTAGTAAAAAGGGATGCGTTTGATATTTTCATTTTGTATTTTTTACCTGTGTATACTTGCGTTTACTTTTGTTTTTACCTAAACCGAAAAGGCAGTAACAGTTTGTACTTGGTCGAGTGCACGTCACTTCGACTACCTTCTCTAGTATAAGAAATAAAATACCTTCAAAGTAAACCCAGTTTTACATTTATTTCAATATAAATTATTTCTCAAATGATATGTGGACAGGAAAAAAATTTTAGGAAAATTGATGAAAAGTTGTAAAAAAATTGTTATTGTTTATTTACACTTGTTAAATAAATTTTTTTGGGGCAATGACTATGCCAAATAATAATAATTTTGGAAGATACCCCAAATTTGAAAAAAAAGAAGACTTTATGTTCATTAGTTAGCGTGATTCATAAAATTTTTCCCCATAGATTAATTTGAACCTGTAGACTCAGTTTTATTGTCACATGGCTTTCCACCTTTCCCGATTTTACTTTCCATCTTCATAGTGATTTCAAAATTGAATTAAACAATATAATTTAACAATCAACGTGTTGCAATAATTTTTTTTAGATATTACAAGTACTAACGCGATTTTTCGTTATTGTTGTGTTTCTTAATTTGCATAAATAAAGTCGTAGAGACTTTTTGAAAAAAAAAAAAAAATTATCTTGGCTCCGAAAGCATTTACAGAGTTGCTCAACCCCTTAAAATTTGAGGAAAAGTACCACCTATCCAACGAACCTACTCTCATTTATCTACGACAAATAGTTTAATTGCCAATCAAAAGTTAATTAGTAAAAAATCGATTTTTTTCATATCGCGATTTTAAACAATTAAATTTTAAAAAATCGATTACCTACCAATTGTAAAGTAAAGTAGAAATGTTAAACTTTCAAAATCACTTTGATGCCCCCTCGTACGATGCATAGTGGCTTGAAAATAATCACGCCTATGAAGCCTATTTCTAATAAACAATTTAAATTATACAAAAACTTTTGAATATTTTTACTTGGAATTTTTACTGTAAACTTTCACCAATTCTCAAGTTATGTTTTAAACATAGTAATAAACAATCGCTAAAATGGCCATTTTTAGTGATTTTTCGCGATTCGTAAATAAACAAATTAGGATAATGAAATCGTACAAAAATAAGCTTTGTAGGTCTTTTTAATATCTACAAAGTTTACTCAAAACATTTTTTGTATAATTGATAGCTTTTTGTCTACGGTCGAAAAAGTATTTTTTTTCATTAATTTGTTAATAAAAATATGTTCCTACAGTAGGATTTTTGCTCATTCATCAGATTAATGTTTTTAATAACCTCCTCTACCAGAATCAGTTCGAAAACCCTAGGTTACAATTTTTCTGAAAAACAGGCTAAAATATCGTAATTTAACTGGCCTGAAGAGGGCCACGTGCGCTAAAATTAGCGTATGATAAAAATAGCTTATGCTAGCAGAATCAGAATACTTTAGAACTAGCCTACGCCCAAACTAGCTTACACTATCAATATTAGCTTGCGCTAAATTAAGTGTACACTGAACATAGCATATCCAGCAAAATTAAAATGATTCAAATCTAGCGTCTGCTAACATTTGCTTACGCTAGCAAAATTGTACTTCGCTAAAACTAGCGTCTGCTAAATGAGTCTACGATTCAACTAGCGTAAGTTAACAATATTAGTGTGGGCTAAAATTAGCGTATGCTAAAAATAGTATATACAAGCAAAATTAGCATGATCCAAAACTAACATCCGTTAAAATTAGCATAGGCTGATACTTGCGTACGCTATCAATATTAGCGTGCGCTTAAATTAGCGTACGCTGAGAAAAGCATATGCTAGCCAATTCAGAATGATCTAGATCTAGCGTCCGGTAAAATTAGCGTGCACTAATACTAGCGTCTGCTAAAATAAGTGTGCACTAAAACTAGCGTATCATATCAATATTATCGTGCGCTTATATTAGCGTATGCTGAAAATAGAATATGCTGACTGAATTATCATGATCTAAAACTAGGATCCATTAAAATTAGCGTAAGCTGAATCTAGCGTACGCTATCAATATTAGCATGCTCTAAAATTAGCGGACGCTGAAAATAGCATATCCAATAAAATTGGAATGATCTATAACTAGCGTTTGCTAATATTAGCGTACGCTAGCAATATTTCATTGCGCTAAATCTAGCGTCTGCTTAATGAGTACGATTTAACTAGCATACACTAAGAATATTAACGTGCGCTAAAATTAGCGTATGATAAAAATAGCTTATGCTAGCAGAATCAGAATGATATAGAACTAGCCTACGCTTAAACTAGCTTAGGCTATCAATATTAGCTTGCGCTAAATTAAGCGTACACTGAAAATAGCATATGCTAGCATAATTACAATGATCTAAAACTAGCGACTGCTAACATTAGCGTACGCTAGAACTAGCGTTAATGATTATAATTGAATACAGTAATAACTATGATGATGTAGTAATTACTATAATCTATCATGATGCTGTAGTAATTATTGCTTTCTCATAAAGAAAGCATTGTATCGATAAAAAAACTTTTTTTCTGTTTTTCCATTAATTTGTACATATTTAGACTCAGGAAGTCGAAAAAAATGGTTTCCAGAAAATGTCTGTATGTATGTGTGTGTGTGTGTGTGTTTGTGTGTGTGAGCGCGCGTGCGTGCGCGTGTGTGTGTGTATGATTGCAGTACGCGAAAAATATCTCGAGAACTACTCGATGAATTTGCTTCAAATTTTGCATGCAATTTATTTTTTTGTCTAACTGGGGGGGAAGCTATTGAAAATTGATCTTCTTAGCTCAGTTTTATTTAGAGCCATTTTAATAATTTAAAAAAAAATTTTGATTTTTTATTTTTTTGGTATTTGACGAAATACCAAAAAAATTTGTATGGACATTATTTGCGACTGCCGAAAGAAGAAAAACTTTTAGTAACTGATTTTC
Organism: Anastatus disparis; assembly: GCA_017163975.1. Taxonomy (NCBI): domain Eukaryota; kingdom Metazoa; phylum Arthropoda; class Insecta; order Hymenoptera; family Eupelmidae; genus Anastatus; species Anastatus disparis. The sequence goes on from JAFFSR010000327.1 coordinate 1,614,200, forward strand.
TTAGCGCACTTTTAATTTAAGAGCAATTTAAAAATTTTGAAAAAAAATTTTTTTTTTCATTTTTCTTTTATTTTATGAAAACCATTTGATAGATTTGCTCCAAAATTTGTATGCAAGTTATTCGCTATTGTCTGAGAAAAATTAACTTTGGAAAACTCATTTCTTCAGCGCAGTTTTAATTTAAGAGCATTTAGAAAATTTTTGAAAAAATGTTTAATTTTCATTTTTTTTATATTACACAAAATCCATTCGTTAAATTTGCTCTAAAATCATTATGCAAATTATTCGTTATTGCCTTCATAAAACAAGCTTTGGAAAACTTATTTTCTTAGCGCAGTTTTAATTTAAGAGAATTTTGAAAATTTTTTTAAAAAATTTTTCGTTTTTTTTTGGGTCTTACGTAAACTACTCTAAGAATTTGTTTAAAAATTTGTATGGTAATTATTTGCTACTGTTAAAATAATAAAAACATTTGAAAACTGATTTTCTTGGCATACTATTAATTTTAGAGCATTTTGAAAATTTTTAAAAAAGTTGTTATTTTTTATTATTTTTCTATTTTCCGAAAACCATTCGATTGATTTGCTCCAAAATTTTTATGCAAGTTATTGGCTATTGTCTAAAGGAAATAAGCTTTGGAAAACTTATTTTCTTAGCGCAGTTATAATTTTAGATCATTTTGAAAATTTTGAAAAAAATTTATTTTAAATTTTTCATTTTTTTTTTGGATCTTACTACTCTAAGAATTTGCTTAAAAATGTGTATAGAAATTATTTGATACTGTTAAAATAATAAAAACATTTGAAAACTGATTTGTATGCAAGTTATTTGCTACAGTCTGAAGAAAACAAGTTTTGGAAAACTAATTTTCTCAGTGCAGTTTTAATTTAAGAGAATTTTGAAAATTTTCATACAAATTTTTATTTTTCATTTATCTTCTTTCTTAGCGTGGTTACGATTAGAAATTTCGTTGTCATCGTTCTTTAAAAGTACAAATTTATAAATAAATATTAATGTTAGACAATTTTTTTATATTAAAATCACATTTAATATTAATATATATTAATATATAATATATATAATATATATAATATATATAATATTAATATATTTAATATTATTATTTACTCTTTTACAAAATAAATTGATATCTATCTATCTATCTATCTATCTATTTAAATAAATATAAAAAAATTAATGAAACTCAAAGAGCTCTATGAGAAAGCATTCCGCCAAAGCACTTGGCAGCGTTTTATAGTTAAATTTATTACGCGTTATAAGTAATTATACTACTGTGGTAATAATTGTAGTTAAATATGTTTGATTACAAGACTAAAGTAATGATTATAGTTAAATATAGTAATGACTATTGCTGTTGGTAATTACTATAACTAATTATAATACTGGAGTAATGATCATAGTTGAATGTCTTAATTACTACAGTTATGTAGTTTTTACTGTCATTGATTATAATACTTTAGTATTCATTAAAATTGTATATACTAATTATAGTTATGTAGTAGATACTATAATTGCCTGCGCAGACCTATAGCTAGAGCTTTTACTCTAGTCTTTATTTAATTTCTAGTTTGTAATGAAAATATCCATCTCTTATCTAATAGAATCTAAGTTATTAAGACTGATATTTTTATTATTACAGAATATATAACACAGCCCCACAAAAAAGTGTCAAAACCCACGGACCAGACCATATACATCTTATGTTTTTGGGATCGCTGAATCCAAATCCGTGGTCAGTTTGACCCTGTCATCTCAGGGTCAAGGTCATTTGAAGGTCAAATCTACGAAATTAGTGGGAACCATATTTTAACAGTATACAGTACCGGGCAATAATTCATAATAGGTTATCAGATTTTTGCTCCGACTTTGAAAAAGCGTATCTTCTTCAATTTTCATCCTAGAACAAATTTAAAAAAAGCATTTTAAAGTATTCCTTGAATGCTTTCTTTTTAGCTTACTTACATTTTTTTAACGATATTGAAAAAAAAATAATCGCTTTAAGAATTTTGAAATTTTTTTCATTTTTGCATTTTTCTTCAATCAGCTGTAGTTTTTTAAATGATTGAACTAGAAAAAATTTGAAAAAAGATTTGGAAAAGGCTCTAAAAATGCTATTTGCAGCTATTTTTACGAAAATTTTTTAATTTTTTTTTGACAAGTTTTAAGCATAGAAAGTTATCGATCTAATACTTTTGCGGTTGTAAAAAACACTTCAATAGCAAGTAGAAAATGATCGCTGGTGAAGTAGTAATTTAATTTTCGTAGAAAATTATAACTATTCATTATTAATAATAAAACATAATAAAGTAGGAAACAACAAAAAGATTTATTTCGCAAAAATTATATCATATAAATCAAAAGTTTTGCACCAGCGATTATTTTCTACTTGCTATTCAAGTGTTTTTACGACTGCAAAAGTATTAGATCGATAACTTTATATGCTTAAAACTTTACAAAAAATAATTAAAAAATTTTTGTAAAAATAGCTGCAAATAGAATTTTTAGAGCCCTTTCCAAATCTTTTTTTAAATTTTTTCTAGCTCAATCATTTAAAAAACTACAGCTCATTGAAGAAAAATACAAAAGTGGAAAAAATATTATAACCATATTATAACAGTATATATTTATGTTTTTAGGGTCGCTGAATCTGAACTCGTGATCCGTTTGACCCCATGACCTCAGGTTCAAGGTCATTTGGAGGTCAAATCTACGAAATTAGTGGGGATCATATTTAACAGTATACAATTATGTTTTTGGGGTCGTTGAATCCGAATCCGTGGTCCGTTCGACCCCACGGCCTCAGAGTCAAGGTCATTCGAAGGTCAAATCTATGAAATTTGTGGGAACCATATTTAACAGTATGGATTCATGTTTTTGGGGTCGTTGAATCCGAAGCCGTGGTCCGTTTGACCCCATGACCTCAGAGTCAAGGTCGTTCAAAGGTCGAATTTACGAAATTAGTGGAAACCATACTTTAACAGTATATATTTAGGTTTTTGGGGTCGCTGAATCCGAACCCGTGGTCAGTTCGACCCCATGACTACAGGGTCAAGGTCATGTAAAGGTCAAATCTACGAAATTAGTGGAAACCATACTTTAACAGTATATATTTATGTTTTTGAAGTCGTTGAATATGAAGCCGTGGTCCGTTTGACCCCATGGCCTCCGAGTTCAGGTCATTCGTAGGTCAAATTTACGAAATTCGTGGAAACCATATTTTAACAGTATATATTTATGTTTTTGGGGTCGTTGGATCCGAGGCCGTGGTCCGTTTGATCCCATGACCTCAGCGTCAAGGTCATTTGAAAGTTAAATTTACGAAAAAAGTGGAAACCATATTTTAACGGTATATATTTATCTTTTTGGGGTCGCAGAATCCGAATCCGTGGTCCGTTTGACCCCATGGCTTCGGAGTCAAGGTCATTTAAAGGTCAAATCTACAAAATTAGTGGGAACCATATTGAACAGTATATATTTATGTTTTTGGGGTCGTTAAATCCTAAGCCGTGGTCCGTTTGACCCCATGACCTCAGAAGTCAAGGTCGTTCGAAGGTCGAATTTACAAAATTAGAGGAAACCATACTCTAACAGTATATTTTCATGTTTTTGGGGTCGCTGAATCCGAACCCGTGGACAGTTCGACCCCATGACTACAGGGTCAAGGTCATGTAAAGGTCAAATCTACGAAATTAGTGGAAACCATACTTTAACAGTATATATTTATGTTTTTGAAGTCGTTGAATCCGAAGCCGTGGTCCGTTTGACCCCATGACTTCAGAGTCAAGGTCGTTCGAAGGTCGAATTCACGAAATTAGTGAAAACCATACTTTAACAGTATATATTTATGTTTTTGGGGTCGTTGAATCCGAAGCCGTGGTCCGTTTGACCCCATGACTTCAGAGTCAAGGTCGTTGAAGGTCGAATTCACGAAATTAGTGAAAACCATACTTTAACAGTATATATTTATGTTTTTGGGGTCGCTGAATCCGAACCTGTGGTCAGTTCGACCCCATGACTACAGGGTCAAGGTCATGTAAAGGTCAAATCTACGAAATTAGTGGAAACCATACTTCAGCAGTATATATTTATGTTTTTGAAGTCGTTGAAATGAAGCCGTGTGCCGGTTGACCCCATGGCCTCCGAGTCAAGGTCATTCGAAGGTCAAATCTACGAAATTAGTGGGAACCATATTTAACAGTATATATTTATATTTTTGGGGTCGTTAAATCTGAATCCGTGGTCCGTTTGACTCTATGACCTCAGAGTCAAGGTCATTCGAAGGTCAAATTTTCGAAATTAGTGGAAACCATACTTCAACAGTATATATTCATGTTCTTAGGATCGCTGAATCCGAACCCGTGGTCTGTTTGACCCCATGGCTTAGGTTCAAGGTCATTTGAAGGTCAAATCTATGAAATCAGTGGGAACCGTATTTAACAGTATATATTTATGTTTTTTGGATCGTTGAATCCGAACCCGTGGTCAGTTCGACCCCATGACTACAGGGTCAAGGTCATGTAAAGGTCAAATCTACGAAATTAGTGGGAACCAAATTTAATAGTATATATTTATGTTTTTGGGATCGTTGAATCCGAACTCGTGGTCAGTTTGATCCCGTGACTACAGGGTCAAGGTCATGTAAAGGTCAAATCTACGAAATTAGTGGAAACCATATTTAACAGTATATATTTATGTTTTTGGGGTCGTTGGATCCGAAGCCGTGGTCCGTTTGATCCTATGACCTCAGCGTCAAGGTCATTCGAAGGTCATATTCACGAAATTAGTGGAAACCATACTTTAACAGTATATATTCATGTTCTTAGGATCGCTGAATCCGAACCCGTGGTCTGTTTGACCCCATGGCTTAGGTTCAAGGTCATTTGAAGGTCAAATCTATGAAATTAGTGCCAACTATATTTAACAGTATATATTTATGTTTTTGGGGTAGTTGAATATGAAGCCGTGGTCCGTTTGACCTCATGGCCTCCGAGTCAAATTATTCGTAGGTCAAATTTACGAAATTAGTGGAAACCATATTTTAACAGTATATATTATTGTTTTTGGGGTCGTTGAATCCGAAGATGTGGTTCGTTTGACCCCATGACCTCCGAGTCAAGGTCTTTCGTAGGTCAAATTTACGAAATCAGTGGAAACCATATTTTAACAGTATATATTTATGTTTTTGGGTCGTTGAATCCGAAGCCGTGGTTCGTTTGACCCCATGGCCTCCGAGTCAAGGTCATTCGTAGGTCAAATTTACGAAACTAGTGGAAACCATATTTTAACAGTATATATTTATGTTTTTGGGGTCGTTGAATCCGATTTCACGGTTCATTTGACCTCATCACCTCAAAGTGATGGTTAATTTAAGGTAAAATATACAAAATTTGCGTAATACAAACCAAATTTCATGCCTTTTTTCTCTTACTATACCTTACAGGTTTCTCGTCAAATGATCGGTGCAAAGCTTTTGTTTTACGTTTTTTACCAGTGGTTTTGCAATCCCTTTTCAACATCTAGCAGTAATCAGTCAGCATACTAGTATTCTATCTACCTTTATAACGCTTCTTCATTACTTTAATGTCTTGGTGAAAACGCTCTCTCTGTTCTTCACTATAATCTCCACAGTTGTTGGGTAAACTATCCAAGTGATTGTGTAGAAAATGTAATTTATAGTCCATTAAGCAACTTATTTTCTTAAAGTTCTCAACCATTCTAGATACAATTCCTCTGTAATTTGAGCTTCTGCGATTACCCAAGAAGTTTTCGGTAACTTCCTGGAAGCTAAGACATGCAGCTCTTGCAATGGTTGTCATGGAACAAATAAACTGATTATCAGACATCATTTTTCTAATTTCTGTACCATCGAAAATACCTTTCTTCAATTTTGCATCTGATTTATTTGGAAACTTGCTTTCCAAATAAATCAGACAGCTTATGTTTTTGAGGTTGCTGAATCAGAATTTGTATTCCGTTCGATTCATCACAACTGGATCAAGGTCATTTTAAGGTCAAATCTACAAAATTGATTTTAAAGTCAAATCTACAAAGATAATTTCAAGGTCGAATATATTAATTTCATGCAAAATAAACCTAATCCACGGTATCTTAGGGTTGTTGTAAAATATTGAATAATTTCAATTGAATACAAGGTTACTTTCAAGAATAAAAGATCATATTTAATTTTCTCTTATTTGTGAGATCGTACATTATACAATTTCAAAATGCATTAGAGTTTTCTGTGATATGTAAAGAATTTTGTAAAAAATTAGCGTGTCTTTTCTAATTGTATGAATATACGTTTATATAAATAAGAAAAATTTAAACATGAATTTTTTTCGTTAAAATAACCTTCACCTGCTTTCTCGACAAAAACTGTGACGGTGACACTGCCCCAAATGGGGATGTGGGAATTGATCCGCTCATAAGCTTGTCGAGGTAACGATGCCAGTGAAAGCGCACTGCCTTGCAGGGGGACGTTAGGGTGTGAGGATGAAGCTGTGGTGTGTTCGACGACAAGTTGACATTGTCCTTGTCAAAGTCGGAAAGCTTTCATACTTAGCTCCGGAGAAGTATAAGAGTTATCACACGGAAAAAAGTTTTCACCGGTAAAACTAATGCTAAATTCGATTAGATGTTTAAATTCCAATGCTAGTGTGTTCTAAAGTAATGAATGGCATTAATTTTTTTCGGCATTAATTTGCTCTATTGACAGCACAAATAAAATTCATACCAGTGTAGTATTTTTTAGTGCTATAAATATTTATTTTCGATAACTGACGCGTGAATTTACAGTGCCACCTTTGGCACGGTTTTTTCGGGTGCCAAGCACGTTAAATAACGGCGCTGCTGTATGTTTGTGTATACGAATTTTCAATTGTAGCAGTGTGCACGATTGTAAAGTTTTAAAGTTTTTCTATTTATTGCATAGGAAATAAGTGCCAAATGGATGATTTTATACAAAAAATATTAAATGAGTGGAATCTCACTGAATTAACAAATCTTTTCAAGTGTAAATATAAATTACCTTAAATAAATGATACTTTATTTTCGTTGATATATATACATAAAAAGTTTCTAACCTAAAAATATTAGGCTACTGGAATTTATTATGATCAGATTAGATTTGATAAAATATAACTATATCAATTAATTAGACATTTTAATATCTCTATAATCATCAATTAATCAATTAATTTGATAAATTTATTTACTTTATTTTATTTTTCTCATGTTCTGCATTTTTCCTACAAATTTTTCGCATAGAGAATTATTTTATTGGATTATCACAATACGTGCATTTGAAAGCACAAATCTTCAGCTTTATTTCGAGTACTGCTTCTCTATGTTACTTTTATGAGAAGTTACATAAAAAAAGAGGGAAAAATTGCAAGTTCGTTTCGACCAGTTTTCACGTATAATTTCGTACTAAAATAACTAAATAACTCTTCTTGAAAAAGAAATCTTGTTGAACTTTGAACATAAAACTCTGTCATTATGTTTTCACAGACATGATATATATATATATATATATATATATATATATATATATATATATATATATATATATACATACATACATACATGTATAAATAAATAAAATATAACTGACTTGAAAGATTATTTATGATAGCAATAAGTTGATTTTGTGAAAAAACTGATACCATGCATTAAGAATTTCTCTGTTAATGCGCAGAACTGAAATTTTAATGTTGGCACTGGAAAAAACCGTGCTAGTCATTGAAAATCAATGTGCTGCACCTTAGAAGGTAAAATAGTAAAACTAGCATTGATTAAAATGATACTGTCATGGTTTTTTTCATTATAAAACACGCAATTTTAACCTTCTATTATTTAGCACTAGTTTTTAAGGTGAAAACTTTTTTCAGTGCACCTCCGGAACAGCAGACTCACCTGCGATCGGACCAGGATCCCTAGGATCATTCACCTTCTACATCTTGAGGGCATATTTGTCCAAAGAACAGTAATCTTTTTTGATTTGTCCGTGGAATATTCACTCCGCTAAAATCTCGAAGACATTTCAATGAAAATCTTCAAAACATTTACAAAATTTGCTTTAAATTGAAAACAGATGTAAATATAGAAAGGTGGACTCCATGTACTATATGCGAACAATGTCGAAAAATGCTTTGCATGTGGGATAAATCAAAAGAAGATGACAAAGTTAAATTTGATAGCCTAATGGAATGGTATCAACCAGATAGAATAGAGGATTGTTACTTCTGTAACATCAAAATTATTGGAATCTATAGTAAAAACAAAACTACTGTGAATTATGCTGATGTTATTTCTGTAAAAAGACCTATCGAAAAAACGAGAAGAGATTAAGAATTAGATTTTCTTGAGAGGTTATCAATGGAATCAGATTCCGACGATGAAAAACATGATGATAAAGATAACAACAAAGTCCATGACGGCATTCATGGAGATACAATTAATAAGAATGATTTAAAAGATGAATCCTATAAAATCGATAATTATGAAGAAATTGAAAATAACGGTGATAATGATGATGACGATGACAACCTTTTCCTTCCAGCGGGCCAAAAAGACAGAAACGTAAAGTTATGGACTCAAAATAAATTAAACGACTTAGTTAGGGAGCTCAACTTACCTAAAGATGGAGCAGAACATTTAGCTTCATCTTCAAAAGCCATGTATCAGTTGGCAAATTCTACTAAAATACCTTTTTACAGAACAAGCAGCAAAAGTTTCAAACCATATTTTGAAGAAATAAATCATGATGGCGATAAAATAGTATATTGTAAAGATGTAAAAGGTTTGATGAATGAAATTAAGCCTAATGTATATGGAGTCGAAGAATGGAGATTGTTCATAGATTCATCAAACAAAAGTTTAAAACCTGTATTACTACACAACAGGAACCACTATGCCTCAGTTCCAATAGCGCACTCCACTACAATGAAGGAAACATGACAATCTCAAAATTATACTATAAAAAATTCAGTATGACAAGCATAAATGGCTTATATGTGGCGATTTGAAAGTTTCTAGAATATTTTTAGGACAGCAGTCTGGATTTACAGAGACGCCATGTTTCTTGTGCTTATGGGATAGTAGAGACCGTGCAAAGCACTATACAAATCATAAATAGCCTGAAAGAAAATCTCACGAAATCGGAAAAAGTAACGTTATAGCTACTCCATTGGTTGACCCGAAAAAAGTTCTCATTCCGCCATTACACATGAAACTTGGTGTAATAAAACAATTCGTTAAGGCTTCAAATAAAGATGGTCAGTGCTTCAAATACTGAGAAAGCAAGTTTCTAAATAAATCAGATGCGAAATTGAAGGAAGGTGTTTTTGATGGTCCAGAAATTAGGAAAATGATGTCTGATGATTAGTTTATTAGTTTCATGACAAACATTGAAAGAGCTGCATGTCTTAGCTTCCAGGAAGTTACCGAAAACTTCTTGGGTAATCGCAGAAGCCCAATTTACAAAGAAATTGTATCCAAAATGGTTGAAAACTTTAAGAAAATAAGTTGCCTAATGAACTATGAATTACATTTTCTGCACAATCACTTGGATAGTTTTCCTGACAACTGTGGAGATTATAGTGAAGAAAATGGAGAGCGTTTTCACCAAGACATTAAAGTAATGGAGAAGCGTTATAAAGGTAGATGGGATACTAGTATGCTGGCTGATTACTGCTGGATGTTGAAAAGAGATTGTGAAACCACTGGGAAAAAACGTAAAAGGAAACCTTTGCACCGATCATTTGACGAGAAAGGTATGAGATATAGTGAGAAAAAAAATGGCATGAATTTAGGTTTGTTTTACGCAAATTTTGTATATTTTACCTTGGAATGACCTTCAGTTTGAGGTGATGGCGTCAAACGGACCACGGATTCGGATTCAACGACCCCAAAAACATAACTTTATACTGTTAAAATATGGTTTCCACTAATTTCGTAAATTTGACCTACGAATGACCTTGACCCTGAGGTCATGGGGTCAAACGAACCACGGATTCGGATTCAGCAACCCCAAAAACGTAATTATATTTTGTTAAATTATGGTTCCCGCTAATTTCGTAGATACGACCTTCAAATGACCTTGATCCTGAGGTCATGGGGTTAAACGGACCACGGATTCGGATTCAACGATCCCAAAAACATAAATATATACTATTAAATTTGGTTCCCACTAATTTCGTAGATTTGACCTTTACATGACCTTGACCCTGTAGTCATGGGGTCGAACTGACCACGGGTTCGGATTCAACGATCCAAAAAACATAAATATATACTGTTAAATACGGTTCCCACTAATTTCGTAGATTTGACCTTCAAATGACCTTGACTCTGAGGTGATGGGGTCAAATTGACTACAGATTTGGATTCAGCGTTCCCAAAAACATAAGATGGATATGGTCTAGTCCGTGAGTTTTGACACTTTTTTTTGTGGGGCTGTGTAATTAGACGTTTAGTCACACTTTTTTTCATAGTATTCGTGTAATGCTGAATCAAGAAATAAATGAATGTTATTGCGTTATATTGAGAATAAAAAAGAAATGTTAAACGTGGAATATTCTAGAAGTTATATGGACAGACTTTCAGTCAAACTTTTGACAGGAAATAATAATAAAAAAAACAAAGAAATAAATGAAAATTAAAAACAAATTTCCGAGACAAGACTTGAAAGTCGAACTCTTGGCTCTCTGGTTTTTCTCATTATCATCTGAGCTATTGTTTTGTTAAACTAACACTATAAAAGGCACAATGAAATGTTAATGATTTCTCTTAGTGATGGCTGAATTTTCATCAAGTCAGTATAACGAATCTATATCTCAGATGGTAAAGAGACATGGCAGAGCAAAGAGTTTTGTTTCCAGTTCTCGTTTCGGAAATTTTATCTATTCAGAATTATTTATATTTGGGAAATTTTAATAATAAGAAAATCTAAGAAATTTTATGATACACCTGCAGGTTGCCAAAAATCCTACAGAGAAATGATTCTATAGAGAAGATCATCAGATATGTCTGCAGAGAACATGTAGATAACATGCAGGTGTTTTGTAAGGGCATATATATATATATCATAAGCAAAAAATTAAGATATTAATACATTTTTAACGCATTTTATAGAAAAAACAGCGTTTGATTAGTAGATCTATAGACTAATAGAACTTTTTTTTAATTCATTATGTTACAGTCAACGTAGGTATTTTTTTATTTAATAATCTACGTATAAAAATAATAGTTATTTTATCTGCAAACACATTTTTAGAAATTTGTGTAGATGTGTTACGTCACGACGTATCTTTGATTTAAAAATTTTTTATTCCAAAATATGCAGTGATTAATCAATCAGATAATGTGACTTACAAGGAGAGCACGCCACTTCTGGGAAACGGATTAGGCTGAAACTGCAGAATATGATTTTTTGATGAAAAAAAAAGAACCCGTGTTTTTACTTCTTGTCGAATAGGCCCCCTGGACAAGGATATAGACATTTTTAAAAAAATATGGTGACTAAAAGCCTTCATAAGAACTTAAATAACCAAAGAACTAAGACTCTTTTGGTCTTAGAGGGCGTCAAAAGCAAGGAGGAGGACGTGCGTTCTTCACGCTTTTTCCTCCTTTGATGTTTTCACACTCACCTTAGTGTGTTGTTAGCGGTTCTTTCTTTCAGGTTCACCAGTAAAGTAACAGACATTGGTTGTGCTTTGGTTGAGCAGTTTTCTTCCCTCCCGCGTCACCAGTTTGCGTAGAGTTTTTTTTTTAAGATGTATCCAGTTGAGTCCCATGAGTAGCTAGAGGGAGGTTGGTTTACCTCCACAGAGTCCCGCATGCAGAGCTAAAGCATTGATACTCGTAGAATGTGCCTATTATTTACGGGGCACCGTTTAAAACCGACCGTAACCCTTAGGCCACGAATAACATCGGCATGGTTCGCATTACATCTTCAGTCAGAGGATGATGTGTTTTGTTAATACCCAATGTCTCTCCATCACCAGAGAGAGAAAGAGAGTCGGGGGTTGTTTCTTGGTCACCTCGGGCTGCAGAACCATCCTAGATTAAGCTAGGCGAACCTTCGGGCCGACGACACGAAGCCGGATTATTTGTGCCCCCGACTTCCGTACCCCAAGGTGCCTGGAGGCTCTTGACCGCTGAAGTCCCCAGAGGCTGTCAGCGTCATTTGCATAAGCGCCATCACCCCACATTCCCAGAGCCTGCCTATCAAAATGAGAAGGGAGCAAAGAAGCACCGACCCAACATTCCGCGCGCGAGAAGTCCTTAGGCTCCCAAGCCTCCAAGGCTACACTGAAAAATAAGTGGTAGTCCACGAGTCCCTCGAAGTACTTCTGCTCCACGAAACCGTAAGAATGCTAATGCTTTCTCTCGTGGGGAACGTGACGCCCCACTGTCGAAGCTAACAGCTCTTTTTGTTGTGCATGTGTATTCCCACTCACGTGGGATTTCGTTTGGCGTCATGCGAAGTACTCCTCTCGTCCCACAGTGGCACTACTGTTTTCCCGCAGTGGCACTCTGTGCGCACGAAACGAAAAGAGTATAGTTTCGTTACCGATGGTAGTGCTTCTTTCCCACTTATTTTTCAGTGTAAGCTTTCACATCCGTCCTCTTTCGAGGTACCCTACAAGGTCCTACAACCCCTAGAGGAAGTAGTTAACATTAGTTTCTGAAGAAAAACAAAGTTAATTTGCACTTTATTTTGCAATCATTAATTTAATATTTAAATTAAATTATATGAAAATATATTTCATAAACATGGTTTGAGTTTATTAAAGTTGTTGAAAAGCGTCTAAACTTATTATTCGGAGAAACAACTTTTAGCATAGCCAGTTTGAGATTTATCTTATATTTAATATTTCTTTAAGAAAAATGAGTCATGCTTGATAATATATATATTTTAAACTATCATAACTCCTTATTGATGGCACTGGCCATCAAGATCGAAGATTTATATTAAAGTTCATGTGAAATGAAAGAAAATAAGCCCTCGAAAAGCAATTTCTAAACTGTCGAACAATGAGTAATTTCTATTACCATGTAATGCATATAAGAACCAATCAGAAAACTTCAAAATCCAGGTCTGTAAAAAATTATGCTATCTCTTCACTTCATTCATAACAAAAAGTGTTCTTATGAATCCTTCTCCAAAACATCAGGATTTTTAGAAAAAAATGATAAAATTGCAACTTTTCCATTAAATTTTGAAAAATTTTAAAATTTTAAGCATCTATAGCTCTTGATTCTTTTAGTCTAGATCCTTGAAAATTTTTTTACATATTTTGGGTAACAAAAACAATATATTCTTATAGTTTCAGTGATTTTTTTTGCCTTTCTAGTTGGTGTAAAATCTCACATACATTTAAAATTTTTAAAGTCCAAAGTGGCGGAACTATGCAAAAAATACCCATTTTAACTTATTTTTTGGGCTTTAGTGTCTAATCAAAGATAATTATAAAAACATCATCGTATTCTCCGCCAAAAAATAGCGCGGAAGCTATTGAAAATTGGTTTTCTTAGCGTAATTTTAATAAAATAGCTAATTAAAAAATTCTTTTAAATTTGAGACTTTTCATTTTTTTGATATTTTATGTAAACTACTTTATGAATTTTCTCGAAAATTTTCATGGAAATTATTTTTGATTACTGAAATAAAAAAAACTGATTTTCTTAGCGTAGTTTTAATTTTAGAACATTTTGAATTTGTGAAAAAAATGTTTCAATTGGATCTCGAAAACCACTCCATAGATCTGCTTAAAATTTTGCATAGAATTTATTTTTTTGTCCAATTTGATGGAAAGCTGTTAAGAATTAATTTTCTTAGAGTAGTTTTAATTTTAGTCATTAAAAAAAAAAAATTCAGATTTGACATTTTTTTTATATTGTTTTGTAAATTATCCGATCAATCTACTTAAAAATTTGCATATAAATAATTTTCGATCCCCAAAATAAATAACCTTCTAAAAATAAATTTCCTTAGCGTAGTTTTAATTTTAGAGCATTTTGAAATTTAAAAAAATAATGTTTGTATTTATTTAGCAAATTAGATCTCAAGTAATCGATGGATTTGCTCTGAATTTTCCATACAATTTATTTTTTTGATTAACTAGTGCGGAAGCTATTCAAAATTAGTTTTCTTAGTCGAGTTTTAATTTTAGGACCTTAAGAGGATATTGTAGTTATCCCCTCCTAATAATATTTTTATTCAAAGTTTATGCGTAAACTGTGCGTCAAATCATATTCTTTCACTACAGAAAGAAAATTTATAAGATTAATCCTGAGTGCGGACAACTCAAGAAATTTATTAAAATATCACACATAAAAAGTTATGAAAAAACTTTCAATGTATAGTATTTTGAGGTTAGGTTTATCGAGCTTGATATCTAATTTTCATTCAGAGTTCATGAAAAAATAACAAGTCTAAGTGATTGTTTTTTTAACAAAAATGATTGAATTAATGTAGCTTTAGCGCGGAAAAGTCATTATATTTGTCCAAATAGTCAATTTAAAGAGATATCAATCAGATAAAAAAAGCAAAAATTGATTCTAACAACTTTGACATCCCGTTAAGAAAACGTAAACTGAATATTAATGATCCAGATAACAGTATATAACTCTACATTTATGATCACTGATGGAGGATTAAGTTGTTAAATATTATAAAATTTATATTAGTATAGACCGGATTCGCTGTCATTGTTCAATTGACTTTTGTGTTATTTATTCAAATATTATAACAACTGCGTAAGCGCTACTTCGAAATCGAAATGGTAACTTGACTAACTTCATTACTCATGATTGCGATATATTTTTATATTACAACATTGTTGATGTTAGATTATTGTTTTTTTTATCAGCTGCGATTTAGCTATGATATATGTTGTATGTTTTTACTAGAGTTGTTTATTTATTTTTTTAATTGCATTAAGAGAAAAATTGTTGAAAATTAAAAATTCAACACAGCCACACAGCATGAAAATCTCCACGAAATATTATTTCTCTGGAATCTTCCATTGAAAGCTTTCAGGAAAATTTTTTCGAAATATTCCATGAATTATTCACAAAAGATTTCGGGAATATTTAACGAAATATTTCTCAGAAAGATTTAAGTAATCTTCCAGTATTACACAAATCTTCCACGAACATTTCGCTGAAAGAACCCGAAAAACTTCAAAATCGTACAGCGGAATATTACATAAATATTCCAGGAATATTTCAAGAAATATTTCACAGGAAAATTTATGTAATTTTCCAGTAAAATATTGCATGAAAGATTTGAGGAAGATACCATAAATATTTCGCTGGAAGATTCCGAAAAAGTTTAAAATCATATAGCAGAATATTACATAAATCTTCCAGGAATATTCCAAGAAATATTTCACAGGAAGATTTAATTAAATTTTCCGGTAAAATATTGCATGAAAGATTTAAGATACCATAAATATTTCGCTGGAAGATTCCGAAAAAGTTTAAAATCATACAGCGGAATATTACATAAATCTTCCAGGAATATTCCACGAAATATTTCACAGGAAGATTTAAGTAATCTTCCGGTGGAATGTTTCATGAAAGATTTCAGGAAGATTCCATAAACATGTTGCTGGAAAATTTCTAAAAAGTTTAAAATCATACAGCGGAATATATATACACTTCCATTTCATTAGTTGCGTTGCATGTGCTGTCACGAAAACAATTCACTCCCGTATAATTTTTTTATACGTCTCTTATGAGAGATGTATACCGTCAGTAAAGAAGTTTCACTTCAAAAAATCGTATTTTATCAGCCAATTAGATCAAGAAAAATAGTCAATAGATTCGCTTTAAATTTTGCATATAATTTATTTCTATAACCAAGTGAAAAGATACTGAAAATTAGTTTTCTCCGTATAGTTGTTATTGAAGAACCATTTTCATAATTAAATAAACATAAAATATTTTAAATAAAAATATGAGTTAGATAAAAGATATTGAAAAATATTGTTGATGAGTAGTTTTTTACATTAAAATTACTCTTTAAAATTAAAAACATATTACTTAAACTCAAGGAGCTCTATGAGAAAGCACTACGCCAAAGCGATGGGCAGCGTTTTTTATTGACTTACAACTTTAACATAAAAAATCTCGAAATTAGGAATATGTGACTTATGCTACTCTCATTCTGATTCACACTAATGTTACTTGTAGAATATTGCTGTACTGAGTACTCTTAAACTTAACTTCCAATGTAAAGCACGATTCGTGGCAAATGTGTTGTCTGTTTTATTGTTATATTTAGACTGACTAACGTCAGGTGAACTTGAGTTGTCATCCAAAAATAAAGAATTTGGCTTTTCAAATTCATAAATGAAATACCATAAATATTTAATGTCTATAAAGATACAAGTTCCATTTGTACATAACTTTAAAGTTAAATATAAAAAACGACCTGAAAATTAGTAGTTTACGCAAAAAATTTTTTATTGTTATAATCTAAAAATGTAATAAAGATACAATTATTCATTATAAAACAATTTTATATTGAAAGTAAATATAAATTTCTAGAAATAAAAATAATACTTTACATATTATAATAATTCCTTGCAAGTATATAAAAATGTAATAAAAATCAAATTAGTTATTAAAGTAGTTCTATTTTTAAAGTTCATAATTTCATTTTTCAGTAACCCACCAAAAGCTTGAGCTACTAAAGCTCAAATTGCTTCACTTGTGAGTTGTATGGAACGACATCCTGAGTTTGTAACTTATGAATTAGATGATGACGAATTAGTTAAACAACAATGAAGAGAATTGACGAACAATGTGAATGCAATTTCTGATGGAAAAAATAGAAACATGATCTCATAGAAAAGAGTAACTAATCAAAAAAATTTTTTTTAATTTAATAATTTGTATTTGATTAATAAATTTTCTGTTTACATTCACAGGCATGGATAGATCACATGCGACTAATCAGGAATTAAAAAGATGAGATTATCAATAAAAAAAAGTGGATCTTCAACACCGATTGTTACAAGAATGTCAAGTTTCCTTGAAAAAATTTGTATTTTATTGTAAAGCAATAAATGCAAATAAAGCAATAATAGCCTTTAAATGCATTGCAAGAACTACTTCAGAAGTAAAATTAATAGCTGAGTCGAATATAAAATGTTTTGATTTGACTGAGAGTGAAAAAAAATAAATAGAATGATTTCAAATGAAAAAAACTAAAACAAAAAGTATGATTTCAAATTTTTTGCGAATGAAAAATTTTATTAAAACGAAAATAAATGCATAAGTAACATATATTTATTGTAAAGTCTTCTTCTTCACTTACTAGGAGAGTATCAGACCTCCGGATCACGGATTTTGCTCAAACTTTGGGATAAGTTTTCAGGTGTCAAAATATGAAAGGAAACAAAATTTTAGACCCCATCACTCAATATTTCCCTAGTTACAAGCAATTAAAGAATATCACTAAAAAAGTTACTAGATTTTCAAACGCTTACAGTTCCTTAGCATTGATAGCTAGGAGCTTGAAACTTTTTTTAAATAAAAGCTGAGCTCAAATCCTTTCGAAATAGTAGTTATAGTATGTCAAAATATTATTTTTTCCCAAAGTTATAGCGTAATAAACATTTGACCCAATTTCAGCTTTTGTTATTAATTAATTTTTTAAAAAGAAAAATCAGGTCCAATGTTTATCACGCTATAACTTTGGGAAAAAATAATATTTTGACATGCTATAACTACTATTTCGAAAGGATTTGAGCTCAGCTTTTATTTAAAAAAAGTTTCAAGCTCCTAGTTATCAATGCTAAGGAACTATATGCGTTTGAAAAGTTAGTAACTTTTTTAGTTATTTTCTTTAATCGCCTGTAACTAGGGAAATACTGAGCGTTGGGGTCTAAAATTTTGTTTCCTTTCATATTTTAACATCTGAAAACTTATCCCAACGTTTAAGCAAAATCCGTGATCCAGAGGTCTGATATTCTCCTAGTTAGTATTGAATTAATGCAAGATGCATATGACCTAATTTTTGAATTTGTAACATGATTACGTTTTAATGAACTCAACGATAAGATGAAAAAACCATTTAAAATTTTACATAGTGACTTCACCAGATTAGTTTTTTGAGAACAGAATTAATAATTCACTAACAGATATTTTGAGGACAGCATCAATAATCCAAAAAATATTTAGAAGATCTTGATGCTTAAAATTTTTAATAAAAAACTTATTTGCAGGTTAAATTTTATTTTTCAAAATCATAGAATAACATATTTCTTAATTTTGATAGTTTTTACAGATTATTACTGCATTCTTATTTTAATCATTAAAAAAAGATTTTTATTATACATGGTAATATATAGAATTATTGTTGAACACTGGAATTACAATATAGAAATTTAGGTTTTTAACCTTTAAATTATGCTTTTAAAAGCATATTGATGTAAAATTTATAAATAAATAAAAATACGTTTTAAAAAATATTATTTTTTACTTTTAATTAAAAGAATCTTTATGAATTTTTTTAAAAATGTGTACAGTTATACAATACTATTATTTTAATTTTAACATTTTCTTACCTTGTGAGAAGACTAAGAATATTCGAAGTATGATATAAATAATAAATAAATATAGCATCTGTACATAAAATTCATACATCAGCAGTCACGAATTACAAAATAAATTTTATTATATACCAGGGACCGTTTGGAAAACCGAATAAAGACCCTGTTCAGTTTTCTTTTAGTTTTGTTTTCGAAAACAGAAACTTAATTATTACTAAATTTGTTTTAGTTTAAAAAATGCAAACAAAACTGAATTGTTTTTCAATTAAGCTTTTTCATTACAATATTCAATATGATTTTTCGTTTAGTTTCTCTATTTAAAATTCTATTTCAATGATTATTTCCTTTTATTACGTTTTTCAAAAGCGATTCGGATTCGCTGTATTTGTGCAATTTAGTTTTTTTATTATTTACTTAAATATTTAATCGTCATATCTACAAATTAAGAGTTAAACGCAATAGATATTATTGTTATGAATATTTATATACAAGGAAAAAAAATTCGATTGCCTTGTTTTTTTTTTAATGTAAGGAACCCTGAAGTAACAGGTTATGTTTATAATATTTTTGCATTCCTTACATTAAAAAAAAAACAAGGCAATCGAATTTTTTTTCCTTGTGTATAAGTATTCATAACAATAATATCTATTGCGCTTAACTCTTCATGTGTAGATATAACGATTAATACTTGAATCAATTACAAAAAGCTCAATTAGACCAAGATAGCGAATCTGGCCTGCACTTAAAATAAAAACTAAAACATAAATCGTTTTTATTTTGATGTAAAATATTAAATAAAATAACAATTGGTTTTTATTTTTTTATAAATTGAAAAATATCGCAATTTATAAAGATTTAAAAAATTTTTACTCCAACGTCAACAGAAATGGCCAATCCATTAACTCAAAAGGTGGGCAGAAAGAAAGCCATATCTTAAGTATGAAATTTAGGGAGAGAAGAGAACTTTTCGCCATACCCTGCCTGAAACTATGACTTTCGTCCAGCCGCCGAAAAACAAAGGTCATAGTTTCCGGGTATGGCGAAAAATAGTATAAACTTCAAGGGAGGTAAAATGTCTATGCTGTCCCTTCTCTCTTATTTTTAAAGAAAGGATGTTCTATTTTGGGGCACAGGAAAATTTTCCCACTTTTAAAAGAGAGAGAAAGGGCACACCTTTTTCGCTGCGCTGCCCACTGTGCGTTTTCTTTAACGTTGCATGAAAATTTATCTGCTTTTAGAAGAGAAGAAAAGGGATGACCCTTCTCTCAATGTAGTACACTGTATGTGTATGTGTGTGTTCTCTTTTGAGTCGCAGGTGCATGAAAATAATGGATCATGTAACTTGTAGGATATAATAAATGAGCAAACTATAAATTTGCCTTCCAATACATTTTTTTTCAAGTCTCTCTTCTTTTCTTGTTTTAATAATCCTCATTTAAAGAAGAAATACGAGGCTCCGCTCTATTAAAAAAAGAAAAATCCTTTTTTCGAAAATTTTTTTTTTTCACAGTTGCATGTCAGTTTCCTTAAGAAAAAAAGTATTTTGCAGGTGGTCAAAGATTCAACGTGCAAAGGTTTTTGGGATAAAGAAATATTTATTGAAAGAATCAGTCGTATTCTTTTTTCATGTTTAAAAAAAAAGGAATGAATGCTTAAAGAAGATATACGAGACCCACCTCTGTAAAAAAGAAAATCTTTTTCTTTTAAAAAAAATATTTTTTTTTGTCTCAGGTGTGTCAGTTTTCTTAAGAAAAAACAGCTTTTTGCAGGTGGTCGGAAATTCGACGAGCGAAAGTTTTTTTTGAGATAAAAGTTATTTATTGAAAGATTATAATGCAATATTTTTTCTTGTTTGAAAAAAGGAATGAATACTTAAAATAAGATATATGAGGACCTACTTTGTAAAAAAGAGAATTCCTTTTCTTTAAAAATTATTTTTTTGTAACAAGTGTGTGAGAAAAAATTTATCATACAGGTGTATTTATTTTTTCTTTAAATTTCCTAAAGTGTACAAAAGTATTCTTAAGAAAAAAGATATTTATTGATGGAATTAATTGTTCTAAAAGAAGGATCGCTTATTTTAGGAAATATATATAAGACTTTGCTCTGTTAAAAATGCCCCCCCCCCCTTTTTTTAAATTTATTAGTAATAGGTCTATGTAAGTTTTTGAGAAAAAACGGTATTTATTGCAAGGGTCAGTTGCACGATGATAAAAACTAAAATCTTAAGCGTGTACAAAACTAATGAAGGATGGACTAAATTTTCTTTAAGGAAGGTGAAAAATTTTTTAAAAGAAAATTTTCAGCAATCGTCGGATTTTCAATGAAAATATAGTAAAACAAGTGTCTCGATTTTCTGTATAAATAACTCGTTCCAAGCTATATTTTGTCAGTTCAAGGATCATCTTTAACTTTTCCTAACAACGGAAAAAGAATTCGAAGATCATTTTCAAATTTATTAAAATCAAAAGAAAAATGGTTCAAGACAAAATTGAAAACATATAAACAGAACAAGAGCGCATTAGATGGCTCATTGCAAATGGGCCAACATTACTCATGATGTTGGACCATGTGTCATGGGTGATGCATGCAGTGGATTCGCGTAAGTATAAAATAAAATATTTAAATTTGCAATTAACTTTTTTGTTACATTAATTTTTTTTTTCAGTGCCACCACCACTCTCGACGGCTGCTATGAAGTAACTGTATAGTCAAAATACTACATCGAGAACTTCATCGGAGAGTTCCTTATAAAGAAATCAGCAGTCAACATCGGGGAGTTCCTTACAAGAAAATCAGCAATCGACATTGGAGAGATCAATACAAGTCAATCGGCGGTCGAGGAACCGAAATTTGAGCTCAACCTCGAGTTCATCCTCAAGCTCCAGCTCGAGTTCATCCTCGAGCTCAACCACATCGAGCAGAGGAACGAAACAAAGCGATAAGAGACAAAAAAGATCAATTATAAATCTTTAACCGATCCTCATGAAGAAAAAGACGTTAAGTAAGTTAATTTTTTTTGAATGATTTTTTCTTTTAATTTTACTTATAATTTTATCTAATATTATTTTTTTATTTTTGTTTACAGATGATGCTGAAAAGAAGAGACATCACCATGAAGAGTCACACAAATCGATTCCCTCTACCTCTTCAGGATATAGAGTTATACAGCCCATAGCATCTACCTTCTCGGCGTGTCAAGAATTAGAACAACTGACACCGTCTACGTGTGTGTGTGCGTGTGTGTGTGTGATGTCAGTTAGTAAATTGTATCTCGTAAAACTACTCGATGGATTTGCTTCTAATTTTGCATGAAATTAATTTTTTTGTCCAACTTGCTGGAAAACTATTAATAATTGGTTCTTTTAGCGTAGTTTTAATTTTAGAATCGTTTATAAAAAAAAAATTCGATTTTTCATTTTTCTGTTTTTTTTCGTTTACTACTTGATGAATTTGCTTCGAAATTTGCATGAAAATTATTTGCGATTGCCCAAATAAAATAAATGCCTAAAAACTGATTTTCTTAGCTTAGTTTTGATTTCAAAGCCTTTTGAGATTTTTGAAAAAAATATTTATATTTATTAAGCCAATAAAATCTTAAAAACTACTCGATTAATTTACTTTAAATTTTCCATACAATTCAATTTTTCGGTCAACTGGTGCGGAAGCTATTGAGAATTGGTTTTCTGAGCGTAGTTTTAATTTTAGAGCATTTTTAAAATTTTTTTAAAAATTTTAATTTTTAATTTTTTTTTTATTTAACGAAAACCATCAGATAGATCTGCTCCAAAATTTGTATGCAAGTTATTTGCTACTGTCTGAAGAAAACAAGCTTTGGAAAACTAATTTTCTCAGAGCAGTTTTAATTTAAGAGCATTTTGAAAATTTTCAAAAAAATTTTATTTATTACTTATTTTCTATTTTGCGTGAACCATACTATAAATTTCCTCCAAAATTTTTATACAATTAATTCGCTATTGTCTGAAAAAATCAGATTTTGAAAACTTATTTTCTTAGCGTGGTTACGATTTTAGTGAATTTTAAAGATTTAAAAAAAAATTTCGATTCTTCTTTTCTTATTTTTTTTTATTCTACGTAAAGTACTTGATGGATTTGTTCTAAAATTTACAGGGAAATAATTGGCGACTGCCGAAAGAAGGGAAATTTTAAAAAATTGATTTTCATAGTGTAGTTTTAATTTTAGAGCATTTTTTAAATTTTGAAAAGAAAATGTTATTTATTTAGCCAATTAGATCTCGAAAATCACTCTATGGATTTGCTTCAAATTTTGCATACTATCTATGTTTTTGTATAACTAGACGGCAAGTTATTGAAAATTGGTAATTATAGTGTAGTTTTTTTTATAGAGCCATTTTAAGAATTTGAAAAAATTTTCGATTTCTCATTTTATTTGTATTTTACGTAAATTACTTGATGAATTTGCTTTGAGATTTCTATGGGAATAATTTGCAACTGTCAAAAGAAGGATAACTTTTATAAACTGATCTCCTTAGCGTAGTTTTCATTTTAGAAAATTTTAAAAATTTTCTTAAAAAATTTCCTTATTTCAGTTTTTTTCCATTTTACGTAAAGTACTCGATAGATTTGCTCTAAAATTTGTATACAAGTGATTTGCTACTGTCTTTATAAAACAAGTTTAAAAAAAATAATTTTCTTATAGTAGCTTTTTGATCACTTCTTTTGATTTCTGATTTAACGCTTTCCGTAACTCTTTTCTTACTTCCTCATTTCCTCTCTCTTCTTCTATCTGAGATTAATCCTTATTTTTACCCTGTTTTCATCTATCCTTGCCTCTCTTCCTATTTCCTAATCACTCTCTCACATTCACTAATTTTTTCTGTTGAAATCACTTTTATGCCACACATTTTTACCTAAAATACAGAAAATCGTTGCATTTGCTCGCTTTGGATGACTTTTATAGTAAATATCAGGCGGAACCTTCTCAAGAAGCAACTCCTCCTTTTCCGCCATCTTTGCATGAATATTCAATATTAATTTTTTTTTTCATTCTCAAACATTAAACTTATTTATTTTCAATAGGGATCATAAGAAGGGTTGAAAAAAAACCAGAATCATGTTTTTTTATTCGATTTAATTTATTTCCAATAAAACTTTATGAGTTTCTTGCTTCATGAGTTTCATTACTCATATATGAAACAGCGACTAGGACAAAAATGTAAACTTCTATATAAAGATACCGATAGTTAAATATATGAAGTTAAAGACATTGATATTTATCAAACAATGAAGGAAAACATTTACAGATTCGATACTTTTGATTATGCTGAAAATAATCATTTTAATATTCCACGTGTCAGTAAGAAAATTCCTGAATTAATGAAAGACGAATACTGCGGTAAGAGTATGACCGGGTTAATAAGTTCACGAAGTAAAATGACAGTATCTTGGTTGATGGAGGAGACATAGTAAAAGCTAAAAGTATCAAATCTAACGTCGTGAAAAAAACAATCACTTTCGAGGATTATCGAAGGTGTCTTCAGAACCTTGCTATAATAAGTGAACATTCGTTCAAAATTGCACATAGTGCATGCTGAAAAACAAAACAAACTCGCTCTAAGTCCACACAATGATAAAAGATTTGCATTGCCTGGTAGTACAGATACTTCACCATGGAGCCATTTAAAAATTGAAGAGATAGAGATGGCGCAAGCTGCACTTGAAGGAGAGAAAAAGGGCAAGAAAAATCGATGTTGAAAAACAAGAAAAGGCAATAGGGCAAGAAAAATGGATGCTGAAAAACAAGAAAATGCAATAGGACAAGAAAAATGGATGCTGAAAAACAAGACAAAGAGCAGGAGGTGAAAATGGAGAGAGGACATACAATATCCAATGAAAATAGTGTGATGCAAGTGGGGATGAATGCTAGTGAGCATGAGAGAGTGGGAGAAATCAAGAGTCGGGATGAAGCATCCAATGAAAATAGTGCAGCGCGAGTGAGGATGGCACTTTATGGCAACGAAGGCAAACATATCGACATTGAATATGACTTGTTAGAAGAGTTCATGCATGATTGAGATCCATTGATAGAGGGGATGAGTTCTGAAGAAGGTGAGAGAAGGGATTTATTACAATTAGCAATGGAAAGGACAGAAATCGAGGTGAGGGATGGGCTATATCAAGGAATGGAGACTATGAGGAGCACATTTAAGTAATTAAAGAGCTTGGGAACGATCAACTTTCTACCAAAAAGCCAGGAGTCAATTAAGTAAGTTTACAGTACATTTTTATCAACAAAAAAAAACTATTTCTTCCTAATAAAATATTATCTTAAAAGAAAATTCTAATTTTTACTTTTTCTTTTTGATTTCAGAATAGATTTATCAACACTCAATAAGATTGCTGGAAGACACTTCTTGCCAAGTAAAAAAGTTATGGACTTGGAAAAAGATCACCAGTACATGGTGACTGCACTTAAAAAAGTGGAGACACAATATGGTGTTCAGGTTGTAGCAGAATTCGAGCAAAGTTTTCAAGTCTCCCTACCAGAAAAGATTTCATCTGCGATTCTAAAAGATGAAGAATTTTTTTACAAACTCTGGAATGAAGCAAACAAACTACGTTCGTTTGCAATGTGTTCGGGAGAAACTTCTTTCAAATTCGATCGAGTATAAAAATATATCTACGAAATGATTTTTAAAACTATTTGTTGTAACTTGTACATAATACATAAATAAATAAAAATATGTTAACATTCTATTGCCTGATGTTTTCTTGAATTGTATGCTTTCACTAGCTCGGGCAGAATATCCAACCATTTATAACTTCCTTGTTTGCTGAATTCTAACCACATTACATTCTTCAAATTCTATCAAAGCGCTCACATATGCTTGCATGAAGATTACTATGTAAAGAGTAGTGATTTATCTTGTACTTTTTTCTTTCTTAATTCTTACTTAATTCTTAAAGTTTAGATTGTAGAATTCTTTTCCTTGGTCAGTTTGTAAATTTGCTGGTATCCGTCTTTGTTTTAATATTGACTTCATAGCTAGAGTAACATCATTGCCACTCTTTGATTTGGACAGCCCATGCATACTTGAAAAATATATCTATAACAGTTGGTGAGTAGCAAAAACTTCTGTTCTCCTTAAAGTAAGGTATCATTTCTACAAGATCAGCTTGCCAAGTTTCATCTGATGCGCATATGTCATATTTCCTTCGCTTGTACCTGCGACGTGCTGGCTTTTGTAGCTCTTCAACTACTCTTTAACGTTCCATCTTCAACTTCAACTTTAGCAATATACAATTGTCTATTTAATTCTTTAATTATATATTCAATACTTGTGAAATGACGTTGAGTCATAACATAAAGATATTGTAATTTTACGTCCACTTCTGCTCGATATTTTTCAGCTTTGTCTTCATATTCTTTTATAATTTTGGCAATTTCTATTATTTTAGGTCATAAAAAGTCTACTTCAATCTGTAGGATATTATTTACTGAATTCAAACTAACTGCATCATTTCGATGACTTGGCTCTCCAATATTGCAAATATGCTTATTTTCTAAATCAAAATTACCATCTCATGTAAAATTGAATCCTATGCCTCGAGAATCATGACTTACTAGCAAGCCCCAAAGTTTTCTTCCAAACACATTGAGACTCATGTTACTACTATTAATTAGAAAATTGTGTGCGTCAATATATATGTCCAGGCTTCACATAGTCTCTCTATAATGGATTGGATTCCATTGTTGTGATTATTATTTCCAGCAAATCGTTCGGCTATTAATAATAGTAGTCTCTCTACAAGCTCATTTGAATAATCTCAGTAGTCTAGATCTGTAGAAGTATTCTTTTTTGCTATTTTATATTTAGGTATGAGATTCCCTCCGGTAGACATTCTATTGCGATCACTGCGGAACATGGGTGCTATGATTTTGAAATATTTTCTACTCTTCGAAGAGCGTATATTTTCATTTTTACTATGTCTTTTTCTATGGGCATATGTTGCTTCCACGATACTGCGATAATTCTTGCCATCTGTTGTACTTGAAAGATTATCATCCGCTTCTTTATTGAAAAGCAATTCCATTGGACCACTGCTTTTAGGGAAACTCAAATCTTACACTTTTATTTTATTTATTTTATCATCGAATTGAATTTGTGAATCTCTGATCATGTGTACCCCATTGATTTTTCTTACTCCGTATATGTTATCGATTTTGCTGCGGCTTCTATTGAGCATTGATAAAAAGTCTGTCGATTCATTTTCTTTATACGCAGATACGGATGGTGGATTTATAGATTTCAATGATAAATTTGCAGAATTGAATGATGAATTGATCATTGTGCTATTCATCGGAGAAAAATCATCATCGTCATTAGCAGCATCATCAAATGCAGAACCTGGCTCATAAATATCGTTTACAATATAACTTGATTCATCGAACCTCAATCTTTTTTTGCAGATTCCCTGTTACTGTCTATAGCCGAAATGTGATTAGAATGTGACACTTTCAGTTGTCGAATCGACAAGCTTCTCAAGTGGTGTAATAACTGGTTTTAAAGTATCGCCAATAACCTTTTCAAAATCATCTCTCTCCTTTTTTAATAAAAAGTATTTTTTTAATAGCCTAACGAAGAGCTTGTTAAGAATAATTTTTCTTTCTTAAACTCGGGCATGCTGATAAGATGCTGTCTACAATCGAACTGCAAAAAATAAGACTTATACTTCCTTTTCAATGGCAAACAGTCCAATCCTTTTCTATATCTACCATCATTTATTGCTCTATCTTTGTCAATAACAAGGACTCCATACTTGTCATTCCTCTAGCATTCAGTACAAAGATTTCAAAAATTCATTTAAAGTTAAGTCAGTATCCATATAGTCTTATAGATATGTTTAAAATTGACGTCATCTGACGATAAATTATCATCAAATTAATATTGTCCGAGATAAGATGTTCCGGTATATGAGAATATGACTCACATAGATGAAAGCTATCTACACTTTTGTGTCTTCTCATACAGAAAAAACTCTGACTTTATCCTGCTTTTCACAAGCCAAATCGTCAAAAATGATAATTGAATTACATAGGGCTTCATCTGGAGACACTACAGATTTATATTTACGAAACGGTAGATATGATATACCTTCAATTGGTTCTAAAACTTTTTAAAGAAATTAGTATTCCGGTTGATTTAAGGATTTAGAGTATACATACAAATTTTCAAATCGAAGATTTGAATACCATTGGGGTGCGTAATTAGAGCCAATAAACTATTAGTTTTTTACAGTTTGATGGGCCACAGAATACTGCTCGTATACTATCTGAAAGTCATTCCCTGTATCCTTTTTTCCTTTTCGCTTTCTCAAAATCAAAGTTGGCGACAGAAAGTTTGACGTTCTGCTCAGTAAAATCCATTTTTACGTAACAAAGTCAAATCTAAGATTGACCTTTTCAAAATATAAACGCTTGTTTTATATTTCGATCATCAGTTGTAAATCACCGATCGAAGAAAGATACACGAATCACGGAAGCACCTTAAGGACGAAGGATTACTTGATAAAGAAATCAATAACTTACCCATTCAAATGCATATTTCTGGATATCAATATTGTGGTCCCGAAACAAAACTGAAAAAGCGATTAAAGAGAGGTGATACAGAAATCGATCCACTTGATCAAGCGTGTAAAGAACATGACATAGCTTATTCTAGTAACAATGCTGTTCAAAAAATGGCTGACAAGAAGCTCGCTGATAAAGCTTGGCAGTGCGTTTGAGCCAAAGATACAAGTCTTGCTGAAAAAGCATCTGCTTTTGTTGTTGCAAATGCTATGAAATTAAAAGGAAAAATAGGAATGGATGTGAAATTAAGTAAGTTAGTAACTGCCAGTAAAAAATCATTAAAACCACGTAAACATTCTCGCAAAGTTATTCAGTCCGTCTTAAGAGGTGCACGTTAAGCTCTTCAGATCGTTGGCTGTAAGAAAAAGATCATCATTCCACGTGTTCTACCCGTTTCATCAAAAATAGGTGGTGCTCTTCCTTTTTTTATACCACTGTTCGTAGCACTTACTAGGAGAGTGTCACACCTCCGGATCACGGATTTTGCTCAAACTTCGGGATAAGTTTTCAGACGATAAAATATGGAAAAAGCTAAAGTTATAGTCATAAATACTCAATATTTTCCTTGTTACAGGCAATTGAAGAAAATCACTAAAAAAGATACTAGATTTTTAAACGCATATAGTTCTTTAGCATTGATAGCTACAAGCTTGAAACTTTTTTTAAATAAAAGCTGAGCTCAAATACTTTCGAATTAGTAGTTATAGCATGTAAAAATATTATTTTTTCCTAAAGTTAGAGCGTGATAAACATTGGACCTGATTTTTCTTTTAAAAACATTAATTAATAATGAAAGCTGAAATTAGGTCCAATCCTTATTACGCTCTAACTTTGGGAAAAATAATATTTTTACATGCTGTAACTACTAATTTGAAAGGATTTGAGCTCATCTTTAATTTAAAAAAAGTTTCAAGCTTGTAGCTATCGACGCTAAAGAACTATATGCGTTTAAAAATCTAGTAACTTTTTTAGTGATTTTCTTTAATTACCTATATCTAGGGAAATACTAAGCGTTTGTGACTATAACTTTAGTTTTTTCCATATTTTATCATCTGAAAACTTATCCCGAAGTTTGAGCAAAATCTGTGATCCGGAGATGTGACACTCTCCTAGTTAGCTCAACTAGTGCTCTGGCTGGAGAAGCTGCTGGAATAGCTAAAACTGTTGTGACGCATTGCTTTAATCGGTACTCGGTCGAGAAGCAAACGCGCGTTCACAGCGCGCAGCTACGCCCATTCTTCGTACAGTTACTTACGTGTTTTACATGTGATATGCCTTCTCTAGCGTAAGAGAGGCGATATGAGCGTCGGCGGCTTGAAAGCGAGCCTATGTGCTTGAACCAAAAATGTAAAGAGAATCACTCGCGTGTCTGCTTCAGTTAAATAAATAACTTTAAAATAAAATCTTGAGTCAGAATGAAGTTTTATTGTTACAAGTAGGCAGTAAGACGGCGAAGGAGGTTGCCATATGTTTGGCCTATGTACCCGTTTGTCTACTAGTAATATCAAAAATTTCAGTGTCGTGTGTCATGTTTTTGAAAATAAAAGTAATCAAGTTAAATGATTAAACTAGTGAATTCATGCCTTACAAACACGAGTTTTTATCCGTGTTTGTCAGTGTTTTAAAATTAATAAAAGTAAATTCTTAGTTTAACTATTAATATCAAGCAGGTACTTGAGGCTAAGGATTTAAAACCATCATTTTCTTACTTCCTTCTACCCTTTCCTTGAGCGTAAGTCCCCGAAGCGGTTAGGCAAGGCGTCTTTTACCGCCTACGGGTTAGTTCTTTTCTTACAGTATATGAACCCAACAAATTAATAATTAAAACTACACAAACATATATGTTTGTTATTAATTATAATTAATAGGCATGTGGTTGTGGCCGTGCAATAAACGTTTGTAATTAAAGAAACAATATTTGATGATGTGACGTTTTCACCACACGGTTCAATCTTATTAGAAATTTTGACAAATTCACGCTAGCGTAATAATAATGAAATTAATCATATCATATCAGTGATTGTTTGCACAGAAACCTGGAATCTGGATTATTTTGAATTTTTCCAGATCTCATGTTACAAAATATATTATAATAATAGTAGAATAAATAAGTCTGATGGAGTGGTAGTTTATATCAAGGAAAGTATTATTCATACAGCAAGTATTGAGGTAATGGGTAGACTAAGTTTTTTGAATACAAAATTGATACTAAGTAATAATGAAAAATTTGAAATGTCTGCAATTTATAGGTCACATAATATACCTGTTTCTGAATTTGTATTGTATGTAAACAAGTATCTGCGTGAAAAGAGAAATGTTAAAAATCATTGTGTTGTAGGGGATTTTAACATTGATATATTAAATCAAAATAATTTCAGTATGGAATTTCTAAATAATTTCCTAGAAAGTGGATATTTTCCGTGTTTTACAGGGACAACTAGACCATCTATTAATGATTCAAATGGAACTTGTATAGATAACTTCTATATGAGAACTGATTCTATGATTATTAAATCGTTTAAGGTTACACAAACTTTTACAGATCACTATCCATTATTTGCTAATTTTGATGAAAATCTAAAAATGGAAGAGCATAATGAAAATTATATTCAAATAAATTATAGTAAGCTAAAAGAAATAACAAGGACAAAAAATTGGAAATTTTGAAAAATGGTAATGATCCAAATATGTCTGTTGACACTTTGATTAGTGAGATTCAAATATGTATAAATATGACAGCAAGAGTAATTAAAAACAAGAGTAATAAAAAAAACAAACGTAGAAAGGTATGGATAACTAAAGGAATTATTGTTTCATGTGGTACTAAAGAGGAACTATATAAATATGGAAGAGAAATATAGGAAATAATTTACTTAAAGTTGAATATGATAAATACGTTAAACTGTTAAATAAGATAAGTAAAGATGTCAAAATTAAACATGAAAATAGTCAAGTGGAAAGACTTGGAAACAATCCAAGGCAGTTATGGAAATATATAAATAATAAACTGAATAAAAAGAGTTTACAAAGAGATAGTATACCGAGTTTATTGAATGAAAACAATATAAAAATAGGAAATAAGGAAGATAAAGTAAATTATATGAATAAGTATTATAAAAAGGTTGTTTTAGATTTAAGAAATAGTATTGATAGACCAAGGAATAGAAATCAGAGTTTACCTGCAACGAATGATAACTCTATCTTCATCAAACCTACTAATGAAATAGAGGTTATGAGAATAATAAATAATTTGAAAGATAAGGCAGGGGGAGTTGATAATATAAATGCGAAAACTTTGAAGATAATGGCTGAATATATTGCCGACCCTATGGCATATATTTTTAATGTATCAATAGAACAGGCTGTTTGGCCAAGTGCACTTAAAAAAGCTGATGTAGTACCTATCTTTAAGTCAGGTAATAAAAAATTTGTTGCAAATTATAGACCTATTTCATTGATATCGAAGATAGCTAAAATTTTTGAAAGAATAATATATGATAGAATATATGAATTCATTGATAAATATAAAATAACAAATAATCAGCAATATGGTTTTGTTAAAGAAAAGGGAACAAAGGATGCTCTTGAGTATATTTCAAACATTATATACAATAACTTGGATGAAGGTAAAAAGATAATTGTTACTTTCCTCGATTTGGCAAAAGCTTTTGATACAGTGGACCATGAAATTTTACTAGAGAAATTAAATAGGTATGGAATACGAGGAAAGGCTCTGGATTTAATAACTAATTATTTGATGAATAGAGAACAAAGAGTCAAAATTAAAGATTCATTTAGTCAATTTTGTGATATAACGATTGGAGTTCCCCAGAGAACTATTCTGGGGCCTTTATTGTTTGTTCTATACGTGAATGATTTGTTGAGTGTACTGACTGTAGGTGAGGTTATAGCCTATGCAGATGATACTGTCATAGTATCAATAAGAGAATCTTTGATAGAAGTGCAAGATAGGATGAATGTTTATCTGAATGAAGTATATAATTACTTAGCTTTGAACAATCTCTCTTTGAATATTAACAGGACTGTTTATATGACCTTTGGTTGTTATACAGACAGTGTCCCTGACACTGTTGAAATAAAAATTTGTGATAAAATTTTGACTAGGGTTGAAAGTTGCAAGTGTCTTGGAATAATTTTTGATTTTAACATGAAATGGGATAAACATATTGAAAACATAATAAATAGAACTAAATATTTTATTTTTTTTTCTCAAAGTTGGCTAGGATAATGAAAACTGAAACTTTGATGATGATGTATTACTCTTTGGTACACAGTGTGTTTACATATGGAATAATAGCTTGGGGAGGCGCATATAATAATAATATGGGTCCATTGCAAAATTTACAAAATAGAATTTTGAAAATAATTAATAAAAACACTTTTGTTAAAAATAACTGTCCACTAAATCTGATGCAGAGTTTTAATTTTGAGTCTTTGCATTATCATTATCAAGAATTGAAAAATAAATTTAATACTTTGAAAAGTAACACTAGACGTAAATGTTTACAATTGCCGAAAATAAATAAGACTATAGGTAAGAAAAATAGTTACATAGTTGCAATTATATTGTTTAACCACTACAATATATCAATTGAAATCAGAGATCTTAATTTTAAGAGTATTGTTGTCAAAAATAAATTTAAAAATTGGATTAAATTAAATATATAAATGTTTTTTTCTATAAAATTTTAAAATGTTCAAGGTTCAAGGTAAAACAAGGTCAAGTTAAAAAAAAACTCCGATTTAACTTCGCCAAATCGTGCACTGACTGATTATGATCTTATGAAGTATGCTCGTATGATGCGAATCCCATATTTTCGAGGGGTTTTCACGAGATATAATCTACCTCCTGATAGTCCATGGCACAACGAATCTGCTGCACTTAATTTAGATAATTTTCAAAACAAAGGCACTCACTGATAGGCTGCCTTGTCGGTTTCACTCCTCGCGTTCCTAATAAAAACATTTATCACAGCTCTGATTTACCTGCAAAGATATTGAAAATAAACAAACTCAGAGTAGAGTGTAATATTACTACAGGTGCTTATATAACATTTTAAAATTTTATAGAAAAAAACATTTATATATTTAATTTAATCCAATTTTTAAATTTATTTTTGACAACAATACTCTTAAAATTAAGATCTCTGATTTCAATTGATATATTGTAGTGGTTAAACAATATAATTGCAACTATGTAACTATTTTTCTTACCTATAGTCTTATTTATTTTCGGCAATTGTAAACATTTACGTCTAGTGTTACTTTTCAAAGTATTAAATTTATTTTTCAATTCTTGATAATGATAATGCAAAGACTCAAAATTAAAACTCTGCATCAGATTTAGTGGACAGTTATTTTTAACAAAAGTGTTTTTATTAATTATTTTCAAAATTCTATTTTGTAAATTTTGCAATGGACCCATATTATTATTATATGCGCCTCCCCAAGCTATTATTCCATATGTAAACACACTGTGTACCAAAGAGTAATACATCATCATCAAAGTTTCAGTTTTCATTATCCTAGCCAACTTTGAGAAAACAAAAATAAAATATTTAGTTCTATTTATTATGTTTTCAATATGTTTATCCCATTTCATGTTAAAATCAAAAATTATTCCAAGACACTTGCAACTTTCAACCCTAGTCAAAATTTTATCACAAATTTTTATTTCAACAGTGTCAGGGACACTGTCTGTATAACAACCAAAGGTCATATAAACAGTCCTGTTAATATTCAAAGAGAGATTGTTCAAAGCTAAGTAATTATATACTTCATTCAGATAAACATTCATCCTATCTTGCACTTCTATCAAAGATTCTCTTATTGATACTATGACAGTATCATCTGCATAGGCTATAACCTCACCTACAGTCAGTACACTCAACAAATCATTCACGTATAGAACAAACAATAAAGGCCCCAGAATAGTTCTCTGGGGAACTCCAATCGTTATATCACAAAATTGACTAAATGAATCTTTAATTTTGACTCTTTGTTCTCTATTCATCAAATAATTAGTTATTAAATCCAGAGCCTTTCCTCGTATTCCATACCTATTTAATTTCTCTAGTAAAATTTCATGGTCCACTGTATCAAAAGCTTTTGCCAAATCGAGGAAAGTAACAATTATCTTTTTACCTTCATCCAAGTTATTGTATATAATGTTTGAAATATACTCAAGAGCATCCTTTGTTCCCTTTTCTTTAACAAAACCATATTGCTGATTATTTGTTATTTTATATTTATCAATGAATTCATATATTCTATCATATATTATTCTTTCAAAAATTTTAGCTATCTTCGATATCAATGAAATAGGTCTATAATTTGCAACAAATTTTTTATTACCTGACTTAAAGATAGGTACTACATCAGCTTTTTTAAGTGCACTTGGCCAAACAGCCTGTTCTATTGATACATTAAAAATATATGCCATAGGGTCGGCAATATATTCAGCCATTATCTTCAAAGTTTTCGCATTTATATTATCAACTCCCCCTGCCTTATCTTTCAAATTATTTATTATTCTCATAACCTCTATTTCATTAGTAGGTTTGATGAAGATAGAGTTATCATTCGTTGCAGGTAAACTCTGATTTCTATTCCTTGGTCTATCAATACTATTTCTTAAATCTAAAACAACCTTTTTATAATACTTATTCATATAATTTACTTTATCTTCCTTATTTCCTATTTTTATATTGTTTTCATTCAATAAACTCGGTATACTATCTCTTTGTAAACTCTTTTTATTCAGTTTATTATTTATATATTTCCATAACTGCCTTGGATTGTTTCAAGTCTTTCCACTTGACTATTTTCATGTTTAATTTTGACATCTTTACTTATCTTATTTAACAGTTTAACGTATTTATCATATTCAACTTTAAGTAAATTATTTCCTATATTTCTCTTCCATATTTATATAGTTCCTCTTTAGTACCACATGAAACAATAATTCCTTTAGTTATCCATACCTTTCTACGTTTGTTTTTTTTATTACTCTTGTTTTTAATTACTCTTGCTGTCATATTTATACATATTTGAATCTCACTAATCAAAGTGTCAACAGACATATTTGGATCATTACCATTTTTCAAAATTTCCAATTTTTTGCCCTTGTTATTTCTTTTAGCTTACTATAATTTATTTGAATATAATTTTCATTATGCTCTTCCATTTTTAGATTTTCATCAAAATTAGCAAATAATGGATAGTGATCTGTAAAAGTTTGTGTAACCTTAAACGATTTAATAATCATAGAATCAGTTCTCATATAGAAGTTATCTATACAAGTACCATTTGAATCATTAATAGATGGTCTAGTTGTCCCTGTAAAACACGGAAAATATCCACTTTCTAGGAAATTATTTAGAAATTCCATACTGAAATTATTTTGATTTAATATATCAATGTTAAAATCCCTACAACACAATGATTTTTAACATTTCTCTTTTCACGCAGATACTTGTTTACATACAATACAAATTCAGAAACAGGTATATTATGTGACCTATAAATTGCAGACATTTCAAATTTTTCATTATTACTTAGTATCAATTTTGTATTCAAAAAACTTAGTCTACCCATTACCTCAATACTTGCTGTATGAATAATACTTTCCTTGATATAAACTACCACTCCATCAGACTTATTTATTCTACTATTATTATAATATATTTTGTAACATGAGATCTGGAAAAATTCAAAATAATCCAGATTCCAGGTTTCTGTGCAAACAATCACTGATATGATATGATTAATTTCATTATTATTACGCTAACGTGAATTTGTCAAAATTTCTAATAAGATTGAACCGTGCGGTGAAGACGTCACATCATCAAATATTGTTTCTTTAATTACAAACGTTTATTGCACGGCCACAACCACATGCCTATTAATTATGTTTGTGTAGTTTTAATTATTAATTTGTTGGGTTCATATAGTGTAAGAAAAGAGCTAACCCGTAGGCGGTAAAAGACGCCTTGCCTAACCGCTTCGGGGACTTACGCTCAAGGAAAGGATAGAAGGAAGTAAGAAAATGATGGTTTTAAATCCTTAGCCTTAAGTACCTACTTGATATTAATAGTTAAACTAAGAATTTACTTTTATTAATTTTAAATCACTGACAAACACGGATGAAAACTTGTGTTTGTAAGGCATGAATTCACTAGTTTAATCATTTAAATTGATCACTGTTATTTTCAAAAACACGACACACGACATTGAAATTATTGATATTACAAGTAGACAAACGGGTACATAGGCCAAACATATGTCAACCTCCTTCGCCGTCTTACTGCCTACTTGTAACGATAAAACTTCATTCTGACTCAAGATATTATTTTAAAGTTATTCATTTAACTGAAGCAGACACGCGAGTGATTCTCTTTACATTTTTGGTTCAAGCACATAGGCTCGCTTTCAAGCCGCCGACGCTCATATCGCCTCTCTTACGCTAGAGAAGGGATATTACATGTAAAACACGTAGGTAACTGTACGAAGCATGGGCGTAGCTGCGCGCTGTGAACGCGCATTTGGTTCTCGACCGAGTACTAATTAAAGCAATGCGTCACAACAGTTTTAGCTAATCCAGCAGCTCCTCCAGCCAGAGCACTAGTTGAACTAAGTGCTACGAACAGTGGTATAAAAAAAGGAAGAGCACCACCTATTTTTGATAGAGCGGGTAGAACACGTGGAATGATGATTTTTTTCTTACAGCTAACGATCTTAAGAGCCTAACGTGCACCTCTTAAGACGGACTGAATAACTTTGCGAGAATGTTTACGTGGTTTTAATGATTTTTTACTGGCAGTTACTAACTTACTTAATTTCACATCCATTCCTATTTTTCCTTTTAATTTCATAGCATTTGCAACAACAAAAGCCGATGCTTTTTCAGCAAGACTTCCATCTTTGGCTCAAACGCGCTGCGAAGCTTTATCAGCGAGCTTTTTGTCAGCTATTTTTTAACAGCATTGTTACTAGAATAAGCTATGTCATGTTCTTTACATGCTTGATTAAGTGGATCGATTTCTGTATCACCTCTCTTTAATCGCTTTTTCAGTTTTGTTTCGGGACCACAATATTGATATCCAGAAATATGCATTCCAATGGGTAAATTATTGATTACTTTATTAAGTAATCCTTTGTCCTTAGGGTGCTTCTGTGATTTGTGTATCTTTTTTCGATTGGTGATTTACAACTGATGATCGAAATATAAAACAAGCGTTTATATTTTGAAAAGGTCAATCTTAGATTTGACTTTGTTACGAAAAATGGATTTTACTGAGCTGAACGTCAAACTTTCTGATAAATTGCAAACATTCGTCTTAAACATAATCCCGGAATAACTTGGAATACTGATGGGCCTTACTCTTAAATTGCAAACTTACTTCGTGAATGTTTACATGATGCTACTAACATGTTTTTATGAATGAATTTAAACGAAAATGGCTGTTACGATTCAAGTTTCCTGTTTATAACATCAATTAATACGGCTATCCATCAAATCTATCTTTTAAGTATGTTACCATATGCACAAACCATAATCCCATTTATAAAACTGTTTGTGCACTACACAATGTCAAACTCATCAAATTATTCTATTTCCCACGAAACCAATTGTAAGAAAAAAAAGTAGGAAAAAGTATAAAACAGTATACGCATCCTAGATTACATTCAGATTCTGAAGCACTTGAAAGGGGGTGTGCTGGAATGAATACGGGTTCTAAAACATCTTGGGCTGTGCTTTCATCTGGACGTACTAGAATGCCTATAGCTTATCTACTCAAATGAGTAAAATAAAATTAAAAATTTGTAACTTTAACATGTTACTTCATGGAATTAAATGCAAAATTATTTATTTTTTTCAAATAAAAATATAGATACGTATAAAATGGTGATCAATCATTAGCTTTTTTTGTTGAGATTAAAATGAGCTATTTTTTTAATGGGTTGACTACTGAAAAAAAGATTTATTTATAATTAAATATAAAAAATTTCATGTGTTTTTGTGTTTTGTCAACATTGTACGGTTAGGCTTGGATCAAATGCGAGAAGAACACATGGATAACATATGGAACCATTCAGAATATTCAGTTTTTAAGAAAACAATGTTGACAGATCTAGGGTTAGAAATAAAATAAGTCCCAATCTACATTATCTACGATCTTAGGCCGCTCATGTCAACACTTAATATATAATGACATGAACAGTCCTGCAGGTCCATAGGTGTCTTGTGTGTTTAATATAACGTCCTTTGTTATGTAAACATATTTAGTGCCGTGTACAACGCCTCAGAGGAGAAACGTAGAATACAGCCTTTTTTGACAGGTTTTGTAAAAATTAAAAAAATTTTTTTGTGGTTGCTCCAACAATTGTGAATTAAAATTAAAAAATGGTGATTGATCTTTGAGGAAGACAATTTTTTATTAACCAATTTACATTAGCGACCCTTCGTTGATATTATAAGTCAACCTCATCAGGCTGTAAATTAACAATCATATAAGAATATACCCCTGTTAAGTAAAATCAGGTGATAAATCACTTAATTTTTCAGGTGATTTCTCATGCCAAAATATCATGTAACGATTTTTTTAATTTCACGTTTCAAACCATGCTTAGTTAATTCAGAAGTTTTTAATATTTTCGAAAATTTTGAACTTAGAAAATTTATTATATAATTTGATCTTAAAAAAATTTTGACTTCTTTTACAAAAAAATTCCAAAAATTTTCAAAATTTTTAAAAAATTGTTTTAAATTGACTAATTATGGTTAAAAACGAGTTAAAACTTAAAAAAAATCGTTACATGATGTTTTGACACGATAAATCACCTGAGAAATCAGGTGATTTGTCACTTGAGTTTTTTTACCAGGGTCAACTTTGATAAAGTTAGAATTTTAGGTTTACAAAAAAATTGTAGACAGATTTTTGGAAATGTTGAATATTTATTTCTGTAATGATACCCTTAATCGAAAACAAGATACAGAATTTTTATCTGAAGAATATAAAGATTTAATAGACATACTAAAAAAAGAAAATTTGTCACATATTAATTACTGTTTTATTTTGTTTACAATTCTTAGATTCATTTTTTTATATAAGATATTTATATTTTCTTATATTATAGTTTGTATATCTTTTGATCGTTGGAAACTTGTGTGCTTCACGATTTAATGTACGGGCAATTGTTATGTCACTAGAACTGCGTATATGTTCACAGCTGTAGACTATCCTTTTCAATTATTGCATTAAGTTTGTCAACGGTAGCACAATTTTCTTAATCTTTAGACGGCCAATCAGCGGATACGCCAATATATTGGCGTTGCAGCCGTCTAAAGGTTGAATGAGTCAAATGTGAAGATGCTCATATTTTTTTAGATTTAATAATGAAAATAATTCATATTATCTTGTATTGATAACAAATAGATTGAATACTTTATTCACTCCAACTCTGACGTACAAATGTAGAATGTCACTTGATTTTAAGGAAACGTAAGTGATACTGCGCAATTTTATATATACATGTTGATCGTATATGTTTCTTTTGCTTTCTCATACACGGAGAGAAAATTCATGCCAATAGAGCATTTAGTTTACGTATCCAAAGTTAGTAAATAATATCCTATGCTTTCATTAAAACGCCATATACTCTTACGAGGTTTATGCTATCCAAAAACGGTTTGTTTACATGCTTTGGTAACTCCCCACTCTAATATCCTTCGATAGCTGGCGCTGTATCCTCTCATAGGACGTGACGGGAGTAAACGTGGCTTGTGCACTATTCTTTCTTTACTGCTAACTATGATATTTTTTCATCACTCAAGTCGTCTCCTCTTTTGGGTAACAGCGCGTGCAAACACGGCTGGTCCATATCCAAAATCATGTCGCAAATTTTGTTAACGTATTTTCGTTGCGTAAATTTTTTTTTCTTTTCTTTTCTTTTTGCTTTTTCATAAAGTAAGCATTGTATCGATAAAAAATTTTTTTTTCTATTTTTTGTTAGTTTGTACATATTTGTGTCTGTGTGTGTGTTTGTGTGCGTGTGCGTGTGCGTGCATGCGTG
Source organism: Anastatus disparis (assembly GCA_017163975.1). Classification (NCBI taxonomy): domain Eukaryota; kingdom Metazoa; phylum Arthropoda; class Insecta; order Hymenoptera; family Eupelmidae; genus Anastatus; species Anastatus disparis. Next base: position 1,654,496 of record JAFFSR010000327.1, read on the forward strand.
CGTGCTTGTGTGTGTGTATGATTTCAGTTAGTAAATTGTATCTCGAGAACTAATCGATGGTTTTGCTTCTAATTTTGCATGAAATTTAATTCTTTGACTAACTTGCTGGGAAGCTATTGATAATTGGTTCTTCTAGCGTAGTTTTCATTCTAGAGTTGTTTAAAAAAAAAAAATTTCGATTTTTCATTTTTTTGTTTTTTTTTTGTTTACTACTCGATGAATTTGCTTCAAAATTTGCACGGAAATTATTTGTGGTTGCCCAAATAAAATAAATTTTAAAAAACTGATTTTCTTAGCTTAGTTTTAATTTTAGAGCATTTTGAAATTTTCGAAAAAAATGTTTCTATTTATTAGGCCAATAAAATCTTAAAAACTACTCGATGGATTTACTTCAAATTTTTCATACAATTCAATTTTTCGATCAACTGGTGCGGAAGCTATTGAAGATTGGTTTTCTTAGCGTAGTTTTTTTTTAGAGTCATTTTCAAAATTTTAAAAAACTTTCGATTTTTCATTTTTTTTTGTATTTTACGTAAACTACTCGAAGAATTGGTTTGAAAATTTGTATGGAACTTAATTTCGACTGCCAAAAGTAGAAAAACTTTTCAAAACTGATTTTCTAAGCGCACTTTTAATTTTAGAGCATTTTTAAAATATTTAAAAAATTTTTATTTTCAATTTTTTTCTATTTTACGAAAACCATTTGATAGATTTGCTCCAAAATTTAAATGCAAGTTATTCGCTACTGTCTGAAAAAAACAAGCTTTGGAAGGGTGGGGTTCGATTTTTCGAGAGGCCGTTATTTTGTTCTGTCTTATGTAGAATTTTAAAATTTCGAATGATACTTCTCATTAAATATGATGTAATCAGAAAGAATATCCAAAATTTAAATAGAAATAATAATCCAGCTTGAATTTTCACTTGAAATATTTAGAATTCATTTATTTGAAAATAAAATTTCAGAATATTCATCAAAATTGTATAGAAATAGCGATTTCAATTCATGATTGCAATAGAAACGCATATATTCAAAAAAATTATTTTTAATATTTAGAATTGTAAAAAATATACTGATCATGATATAGCGATTGAATATTTCGAAATCTCTAATGGAATTTAAAAGAATAACATTGTTCTAAAAATAATATACTTTAGCCGAGCTAGATGGCACTAAGAGTATCAAAATAGTTATATCGCAGCGATCATGCTGACATCGAAAGGATATCTTTTATCTTATAGATAACTTTTGTCGTCTCATTTATCATGTGTGTATAATAATTTTGAATTTTCTCACCTTGCTTAAAGTAAACACTATTAAGGAAAATGTTTCATCTTTGTGCAATTATAAATTTGTGCCATTTTTTCTTATATAAACTTATAAAAAAAAAAAGATAAAATAATATTTAATTATCTGCTTTATTTTTTAATGATTTGAATATTCAACGTTGCAATAAAGTTTCATAACTTTGGCATAAACTTATTACTATCATTCAATTTTTATAAATATCTATGAATCAATTTACTTAGACATGAATATAATATTTGTTTTAAGTTCAATTGCTTAAATAAAAATAGTGAAGAATTGAAAATGTTAATCATTTGAGTTTCCTTAGAAATACCCATATGAAAATAATTTATGTGAAAAACTGTAAATAATAGTAAATAATTGTAAATAACTGTTAAAAAATGTAGGAATTGAGACATAAATAATAGTTATTTACAGTTATTTACTATTATTTATTATTAATTACTGTTATTTACAGTTATTAACTATTATTTACAGTTATTTACAATTATTTACAGTTTTTTATAATTATTTACAATTATTTACAGTTATTCATAATTATTTACAGTTATTTACATTTTCAAAAATTTTTGAATTAGTGATTAATTTAATGTTATTAATAATTATTTACAATTATTTATAGTTATTTACAGTTATTTACAGTTTTATACAGTTATTTACAGTTACTCATAATTATTTACAATTATTTACAATTTTCCATAGTTTTTTACAATTATTTACAGTTATTCACATTTTTAAAAATTTTCGCCTATATATAAAATTATTGAATAAATTCGTGAAGATTTCGAAAATGTAAATAACTGCATATAATTGTAAAAAAATATAAATAATCGTAAATAACTGTAAATAATTGTGAAAAAAGTGAATAAATGTAAATAACTGTAAATAAATATAAATAACTGCAAATAAGTGTAAATAACAGTTAATAAGTGTAAATAACAGTTAATAACTGTAAATAAGTGTAAATAACAGTAAATAATTTTAAATAATTGTAAATAACTGTTATTTATGTCTCAATTCCCACATTTTTTAATACTTTTCTACAGTTATTTACATTTATTTACATTTATTTACAGTTATTAACAGTTATTTACAATTATATCCAAAAATTTTTTCCATATGGGTAATCAAGGGTTTATTCCGAAATTGCTAACGTTACTGGCCAGTAAAATTTTAGCGGCTTATTTAAATTAACGAATTTATTGAACAATTTATATCACAAAATTTAATTGCAATATCATATTAAAATTATTATAATTTTTATTAATTAATAACATTATTAATTCCTGTTTGATTTTATTAATATCTCATTTTTAATTTAAAATTTTATTTATAAGTTACTTAACAGCTAACAGTTCACTCTAAAATAAAAATGAAAAAATAATTAAGTATAATAATAATTAATAATCTAATTAAATATTACAAATTTTTATAATTTTAATAATAACATCTATATTTTTATACTGTAACATAATTAAATTTTTAATTAAATTTGTTGATTCAAATAAAGATAATAATAAAATAAAAAAGTAATTAATAATGTTATTGAATTATAATGCAATTAAATTTTGTGAATGAAATTGTTCAATTAATTCATTGATTTAAATAAACCGCTAAAATTTATTAAGTGGTTGCCACTTTTGTTACTCGCCAGTAACGTTAGCAATATCGGAACAGACCCCAAATTTCATGCTTTGACCGTGGACATTTTTAAATTTAGTTAAGCGCACGTATCTTATTTTTTTTTTTCTTGTTTAAAAAAAAGGAACATGCGCTTTAGTATTCATTAGCGTATTGTTTGATTTTGGCGTTAAAACCTAAAACAAAGATTGTTCTCAAAATTTTTTCGTATAAGAGAGTTATGTATATTATATACAGAAATAAATAAATAAATAATAACTTGAATTCTTACAAAAAATTTTACTTTATATAAATTACAATTTCCTTTACAAAGTTTTAAAAAAATATAGAATATGTGTTAATATTTAAGCGAATATCCTAATATAACTCGTCGGGACACTTCGGCATGTAGGGCAAGTCCTAATACGCTGTCTCCATATTACGCTACTGCATTGTTCGCAGCAGCTTAGATGTCCGCACGGTATAAATGCATATTGTGCTTCGTTTTTGAGGCAGTACACACATGTATGAAGAATTTCTGAAAAAATAAAACAATCATTGATTAATAAACAGTTTAGTTGATGTAATAACTTATAATTTAGTAATAATTTAAAGTATTTGAATTCAGCATACGGAAATTACAGGTCCAATGACATTAACTGCCTGTGGTGCAACAACACTGAAAAACTTTTTGCTTGCTAGTTGCCCTTCTCCCTAACTACGCTAGCGCCACGCGTTCGGCGCAAACGGTGTGCCGAAAACGACAAAGAAAGTACTGAAAATGAACTGTGTCTGCTCCGATCGTTTGTGTGTAACGTTGTTTTGACGAATCGGCGCTTCACATATGCCTCGATCAGCGTAAGGGGAACTCAAATCTAAGTAACTGCTACTCCGATTGCGCGTATACCTCGAAACGTAACGAATCAGAGTAGTACATAACCTTGAAGGTTACAGGCTGCTCCGATAGTCTTTCAGTGAATAGGCTCATTTATAATTGCCTGTGGTGGAGCAACAGGCTCATTTGCAATTAGCTGTGGTAGAGCAACAGGCTCATTTACTACTGGCTGTGTTGCAACAATAGGCTCATTTATAATTGCCTGTGGTGGAGCAACAGGCTCATTTGCAATTAACTGTGGTAGAGCAACAGGCTCATTTACTATTGGCTGTGGTGGAGCAACAGGCACAATTATAACTGCATGTGGCTCGTTAGCAACAACAGGCTGTGGTGCAGAAACAAGTTCCTCGACGGGCTGTGCAGCAGCTCTTCCGTCTCTATCATAAAAACGTTGACGACGTATACGTCGTTGTCTTGGTCTTCTATCATTATTATTTATCACATTTTCTTGTGCTTCTTCTGCAATTTGTCGTTCAGTATTGACGATCTGCAAAATTGCTCTAATCCTGCCAACTTCTTGGTTGATCATTCCTCCATTTCTTCGATCATCTACATTAACGATGTCTATTTCAAAGTCAGAATACATGCCGTTACCTGATAAAATTAAAAAAAAAAAAGAATTAATATTAATTATTAAGTATATGTGTTTGATTACACTGTCAAAAAATTTTAATTGTATCAATCATCGCTTAATTGCGATTCAACAATGAAATATTTTATATTTTCCATTGAACATTTTATTTTAATTAAATAATGATATTTGCTGTAATTTATTTAATGTTATGAAATATTATATTTTCAAATCATGATTAGGCGATAATTGACTCAATAAAATTCTTTTGACTGTGTATATGTAAAAAAAATCATACTATTCATTTACCTTGTCCAATATCAATTTGAATGTCAAGATTATTGTGTCTAGAACTTAATTCCTCTGCTGAACTTTCCAAAGAAGTGATTTTGTCATTAATGTTTCCTTTTAAATATGGGACAATTTGTAATAGTTCATTTTTGCTTATTCTTTCTGACATATACAATTTCCATACTGAAAAGAAATGTATTCATTTATTAGTATATATAAATTTAAAAAATTAATAATAATAATAATAATACTTACTTTGTTGAATATGGAAATCCCTTATGGCACTAGAGTAACGAGGAAATCTTGAGATTTGTTGACCTCTACTCAATCTTTGTAAGTCTGTTACAGCCATATCTTGAATATTCAATAATCTAGCTGTAACAAAAAAGAAATGAATTACATAAATATTTAAAAAAATAATATACAAATATAACATAAATTTTATTTATGGAAAAATAAAAATAATAGGTTAATATAAAATAAATTTTTACTTATAAATAACCAAGGGATGACGTGCACCCCTAAACGACGTTTAAGGGAGGCGCTGAACGACTTTATTGCATTATTCGTTCTTCTTAATAATCCAAAAATACTGAAGCCTCTGGGTAAATTAGAGTATGAATCAGGTACCCAGTGAAAAAGATGTAAAAACAAATTAGGTAGACATCCAGGTAAAAATCAACAAAACACAGGTGATCTTAAATGTGTTTATTGCAACGTTTCGTGGCCGAGAAACCACTTCTTTATGCTAAAAGGTATATAATTTCATTGTTAATACACACATACATGAACTATGACAACTTGTAAAAACAAGTAAATTAAACAAGTCAGCTAATTCAAAAACAAATAAAAGTTACAGCAAAAGAAATACAAAGTATCTAAAAAATATTTTAAATATAAGACTTTAAATATATTACAAATTTTACGCACCTAATTACAGCTATGCACAGCTTATAAAATTATAAAATTAAATAATTCACAAAAAGAACTCATAGTTTTTCGGAGTTCGTAACAATTAAATAAATTTCTCTTGTACATACGCAAACGATAAAGAGCAATTAGTCCAATCAATAGAGCAAAAAAAGGCTATTTTGGACATTAATAAAAGGCTTAATGAAACCTATATAGAGTTGTTAAGGGCGATAAAAAAACATACCCTATATAAAATGTAACCAAAAAAAAAACGGTAGAAAATGCTCCAGGAGGCTGCAATGTTGGCTAAAACAGCTTTTTTAATTCTCTGAAGCAACCTATGCATTTTAGCAAAAAAAGTAATTAATAAAAGTATTGGAGAATAAAAAAACCTACAATTTGAGTACTGCCGCGATTATTTTCGTCAATTAGTTATTGCAAAAAAGCCAAAAAAACCATCAAAAATGGCCATTTCTTAGATATCAATTATTTATTGCAAAAATAATTTTTTAAATATTTTTAAACTTTTAAAAGGAAGCCTTCATGAATATGAATAGAAAGAGAGGTTGTAAAAGAAAATTGGTTAATTTGTTGCTGAGATATTCCCTATTATTTATCCCAACACGTATCATGTTTATTGCTATAATTTTTATTTGGCTGAACATATTGAGTTGCATAAGGGCTTAAACTCTTCATGAAAGTTCAAATTTTCATATTTTGTTAAGAGCAAATAAGAAAATTGAATTGCAATATTTTTTATAACGCTTTAAAAAAGAGGGTGTTTTTTTTATAAATAAATGAAGCTGGGGCTTTATTTATAACTTTTACGAATTTGCTATTTGAATATTCTTATAGCTGTGTTCGAAACAAAGATTTAAAAAAAAAAGAACTCTCTAAGGCCAATAGGAGCCGAGATAAGATTTTTTTTTTTTTTAAATCACAGTTACTTTGTTTATAACAATTAAGATACGAGTCAAGCGTCATTTTTTAGTTGAAGACTTATATTTTAAAAATCTATGATTAGATTTTAAAAAATGCGACTCTTTATTATTAAAACTAAAAAATAATAACATACAAACAATAACGTCAAGGTCGGAGTCGTGGTGGGGATGCTTATCTTTGCGCGTGAGGGAAGTTAACGAAGGATCCCGTTCCAATAAAATTCGTAAAAATTAACCGTATCTCCGTAAATAATGGACCGATTTTGATGTTTCTTTTTTTAATCTGGGGTAGCTTGAAAAATTATTAATATTGAAGCAAATAGTTTTTCAAAATAGGGTGTATTTAATTTAAAACAACTGCACCTAATACGGACACCTTAAACGCAAATGATTATTGTGACTCACTTAATCAATATTTTTAGACGTGTAATGTCTCATTTTAAAGCTAAAAGAAAGAACTTTAAAATGAGATATCATGAGTTTCATTACGATCAATATTTACGAAATGCGCGCGGATTTACGTAAATGTTGTAAATGAATTTACCTTATTATTCCTCGTAATAATTACATTTGGAACCTGGAGATAAATTTAATTATAATTTTTATTATTTCTATATTGTAACTAATTATTATAATTAATTTTTAGTTTTAATTTTTAATTTAAAAAAAAATCGAGATAACAATTTTTATTATTACTATTAAAATTTTTGCAATTATTAATAATTATTTTTTTATTTATTATATAGTTTTAATAATAAAGAGTCGCATTTTTTAAAATCTAATCATAGATTTTTAAAATATAAGTCTTCAACTAAAAAATGACGCTTGACTCGTATCTTAATTGTTATAAACAAAGTAACTGTGATTTAAAAAAAAAAAAATCTTATCTCGGCTCCTATTGGCCTTAGAGAGTTCTTTTTTTTTTTTAAATCTTTGTTTCGAACACAGCTATAAGAATATTCAAATAGCAAATTCGTAAAAGTTATAAATAAAGCCCCAGCTTCATTTATTTATAAAAAAAACACCCTCTTTTTTAAAGCGTTATAAAAAATATTGCAATTCAATTTTCTCATTTGCTCTTAACAAAATATGAAAATTTGAACCTTCATGAAGAGTTTAAGCCCTTATGCAACTCAATATGTTCAGCCAAAAAAAAATTATAGCAATAAACATGATACGTGTTGGGATAAATAATAGGGAATATCTCAGCAACAAATTAACCAATTTGCTTTTACAACCTCTCTTTCTATTCATATTCATGAAGGCTTCCTTTTAAAAGTTTAAAAATATTTAAAAAATTATTTTTGCAATAAATAATTGATATCTAAGAAATGGCCATTTTTGATGGTTTTTTTTGGCTTTTTTGCAATAACTAATTGACGAAAATAATCGCGGCAGTACTCAAATTGTAGGTTTTTTTATTCTCCAATATTTTTATTAATTACTTTTTTTGCTAAAATGCATAGGTTGCTTCAGAGAATTAAAAAAGCTGTTTTAGCCAACATTGCAGCCTCCTGGAGCATTTTCTACCGTTTTTTTTTTGGTTACATTTTATATAGGGTATGTTTTTTCATCGCCCTTAACAACTCTATATAGGTTTCATTAAGCCTTTAATTAATGTCCTCAAAATGTCTCTATTGATTGGACTAAATCTACAATACAAATTAGCAAATACATTTAGTCATAAACCTATGGTATAGACTATAACAAACATTAGACGCAAATTCTACATTTGTACAGTGTGCCGATAGAAGGTATCGGTACTTACGCAAGGAACACAGTCGCAAATGAGGCATTTCTACATTTGTAATGTGTGTCAAAACAATGTGTTAATATACATCAATAAAATTTCAAACTACTTAAAGAAAGTATACAAATAATTATAAGTTTTACTGATTTGATATGTATCAAGCTGTAAATTAATACTATTCCTCTCAAAATTAATATGTAAAGCCTCAGAAATAAACAATTTTTTCATTAAAAATTTTCTTATCTCATGCGTATTTTTTGAAATAATAGCTATTAAAAAAAATCGTTTTTTTCATAAAAAATGACCATAACTACCGATCATAAATGAGCTTTCTATAGCTCATTTTGAAGGTGACTTCTTTGGCTTTTACCTCCATTTTGTTTTTCTATGATTCGATAATTTCCGCAAAAATGGCAGGCACGTGAATTGGGGCGAAAAAAATTGAATATTTTTTAGTTAGTTTTTTACGCATAAGGCATGCATTTTTTAATTTTTTTTTGCTCAACTCAGCTTCAATTAAAGGTTTTTAAACCCTTTTTAAAACCCCGTCGGAATTTTTTAATTACGACTATTTTTCACTGAGCTACAAAACTTTAAAGTTTTAAAGTTTTATCGATTTTCATGTAGGGTAGGCAAATGGCTGGAGGGTAGTGTATATATATATATATATATATATATATATATATATATATATATACATATATATATATGTATATATATACATATATATATTTATATACATATGAGTGTGTGAGTGTGAAGAAATACAGATAATAAATTACGTGTGCTTTTAAACAATAACTTCATTGCATTTATTTAATTGATATCTTTTACTCAGATATCATTCGATCTCTTCAAACAATCGGAAATAAGATAAATCCAATTCATTACGTAATACGTTGAATCAAAAATTTTGTCTCACGCTCTTTTTTTCTATCTGTTCTCAATTTACATAATTTATAAGAATTATTACTTTATATAACTTACTCATAATTTTGCATCATAAGCGTTATTACTGCAAAAATTACGAAACGGAGCAGCTTACTCCAAAACATTTTTTCTTCTGTATAGTAGTAAAATGGCGTCGCAATACCACAAAGCCGTATAAAAACAAGATGAAAACAGATTACTTTTCAAGCATCGTTCTGCTTCCTCCGATTTGCGACTGAGCGAGAACCAAGTCGCGTAGTATGGTTAGACGTGACGGGAAATTTGCGCTTGCTCAGTCGAGTCCGGCGTTCATTGGACGCTGCCTCTTTTGCTTCTACTAATGATTTTAATCTTTTGAACTTTACGCCAGACTTTGCCTGCATTTTATTTTACAAATTTTATCCATATAATTTGTATAATGATAATTTATAAAATGAAATGCAGGCAAAGGCTCTCGTATGACACAACTCACAGCAGGAAAGCTAAAATGTTTGTTACCAATAGCAAATATAACAATGATATGGTATCCTTTGAATCTTTTGTCACAATCAGGTTTCACAGAAGCTATTGTGATAGTATCAGAGAACGTAAAAGCAGATGTAACTGCGGCAATTGATAAACTTAATTTGAATATAAAATCTGAAATTATTTGTGTGCCAGATGCAGAAGATATTGGCTCAGCTGATTCTCTCAAATTTATTCATGAAAAAATTTATTCAGATTTTATAGTTATATCAACAGATTTTATTGCAAATATTGATATATCTGAAACAATAAATTTACATCACAAACACAATGCAAGTATAACAGCGATGATTTTACAAATGCCCAAAACACCTCAAGATTTTGTACCACAAGGGCCAAAGAGTAAACAGAAACCAGAAAGAGATTTAATTGGTATTGATAATGAAACTGGTACAATAGTATTTTCAGCTTCTGCTTCAGACTTTGATGAAACAATCAAAATGCCTGAGCTTGTTAAAAAACATGCAAATTTCACAGTACACTCCAAATTGCTGGATGCGCAGTTGTACATAATTAATAAATGGGTTCTAGACTTTTTGGTTCATAATAAGAAAGTATTCTAAAACACATGGGCTTATGAATATATGTATATACATTTACATGGGATATTTTATGTCAATTTACATGCTCGCACACCCACATACACACACAGGTATATATATATATATATACATATATATTTCAATAGGACGTTTTATGACAATTTTTCCCATGTATATTAATATTTATTGAGAAAGTTTTGAAATCAATCAAGCAATCGTCGAATACTTCTGTATTCAATCCATTCTTTTTAAAATAATATTAAATTCATAAAAATATCATCACACTATCTTTTAATTTTCGAATGTAATAAAATTTCTTCAAAGCTTTTGAATATTATGTCTGTTATTTTTTGTTTTAAGTCATTATTCAAACTGATGAATACTATTTTATTATGTTATTATTACTTTTAAAAAAGTATATCTTAGGCGAGTTTAGTTATTAAACAGTGTAGTATTCTTTAGAACATTTTTTCTAAATATTTCTTTTTTTTTATTACATACATTATATTTTTTTTTTAATTTCAGTTCTGGAGAGTACTGAAACGAATTAAGTAATTATTAATAAGTTTATACCTTTTACTAGATTTATCTATAGTTTTTGCTTAAGAAAGTTTTGAAATCAATCAAGCAATCGTCGAGTACTTTTGTATTCAATTCATTCTTTTTAATAATATAAAATTCATGAAATATTTACAGTTTCGGCTAAAGAAAGTTTTGAAATCAATGAAGCAATCGTCGAGTACTTCTGTATTCAATTCTTTTTTTTTAATAATATAAAATCCATAAAATGTTCAATTTATATTCTCTTTAATAGACGAATATTTGAAAAAACTTTGCCAAATAATTTTTGAAAAAAAGGGATTATTGAGATAAAGATAGCGATGATAGTACACATCAAAATTGAAAAAAAAATGATATATCAGATCAACTTATTATTTCATTTATGAGTGAATATTACTACTTAAACATTAATGAACTATACTTGATCTTAGTGATATCTATTTTATTTTATTCCTGATGAAAGATTTACTTAAGGTAGCTCATACCGCACAACTGTAGTCAAATAAGTATAAGCGAAATTCTATTGACTCTTGTTGTTGTGACTACAGGAAACGTCGCGTATATATATATATATATATATATATAACATGTTAGCAGACGGTGTTTTTATTTTGATCGGTTAGGAGATACATCTAACCTATTGAAAGCAAACATGCCTCCAATCAATGAGAAATTGATTCGTCGTTAAAAAATGTACAATAACGATTTTTTCTGTTACATTATATTGCTATCCTCTACCTGGCTAAAAGAATATTTAATTAATATATTGAAGAGCATGTTATTTATTAATTATAATGCCGTTATAATTAATAAATAACATGCATTACAAATAATCTTTATTATTTTATTTATTTTTTTTTATATAAATATTTGAAAAATTTATATTATATAAATATTTTGAAAATTTTAGTTAAGAAATCCTCATTTGAATATTTTGAATTTCGCGCGAGCTAACCTTGAAAAACAGACTTCCTGTTCAAAAAAATTTCTCATGCGAAAATCAATAAATTTTCAGATTTTTTTTCGTAATATCTTTGAAAAATGCCTGGGTACACATAACATTTAATATAATATTGGAAAGCTTGTTAAATAAAGTATTTATATTTAGTTTTTCACAGCGATAATGAATCTTTAGATATAAATATGCGATTCAAATTGTAGGAAAATCGGATATCTGTCATAAGAACAATGTTAAAATGTCAGTGAACAGAGCATTTTTGAAAGGCTTTTTCTTGAAATTTTCACTGGAAACCAGGTCTGATTTTTTGCTAGGAGATTCATTTTGACTTAAAGAACAACCTCCTACATTTTTGTTTCATTCATAAATTTTTCAGTTTCGGTACGAGCTACCTTAAGTAATGAATTGGATTTATCTAATTTCCGATTGTTTAAAGGAATCGAATGATATCTGAGTAAAAGATATCAATTAAATAAATGCAATGAAGTTATTGTTTGAAAGCACACGTAATTTATTATCTGTATTTCTTCACACTCACACACTCATATTTATATATATATATATATATATATATATATATATATATATTAGACAGGTCGTTATTTCCCGAAACTTACTGAGCATCGCTCCCAACCCTTAGATCGATGTGTTCATACTAAAAATTGAAAAAGCAGCTGGAATACCTTTTTGGAATAGAGATTTAACCTTGCTGAATCGCTAAAAATCGTATTTTTTATTGTTTTTTCTTATTTTTCTTTTTCTACATACAGCTATGACTGGAAAAATTTTTTTCAGACCCTTTTTCTCACCTTTTCTATTGCCGTAAGTTAAAATAATATCTTATGGGGTGATTTTAGAGCCGAGAAAAGATTTTTTTTCCGCATTGTTGCTCTTAAAATATTAGAAAATTTTACTCAAACGGGTTTATTCTCGTGTATTTTGAGGTTAAAAGTACTTTATAATTTTTTTTCTATTTAAACAACTCACATAACTTTAAAGTAGGCTTAAAGATCTCTAATTTCCTTTTTTATAAAAGTTTCTAGGTGCTTCTGATACTGAGATATAGCCATTTGAATTTGATAGGAAATTCGTAGAATAAAATCTGTAAACATCGTGAGCATGCAATTGACTATCAACTCGCTCTGATCACAAATTCAGTTTCAAAGCACATAGAAACGGTCTAAGTAAAGCAAAATGAAGGTCTTAATTTCAACAAAAAAGTGGCGCTAGATGTCTTTCGCACAGTCAGAGTTATGAAATTAGTAAATACCCATATGGAAATAATTTTCATAAATATCTGTAAATATCTCTAGATAACTGTAAATAATTAATAAAAAGTATTGAGACTGAAACATTAATAAAAGTTATTTACACTTATTTATTATTATTTACCATTATTTATAGTTATTTAGTTATTTACGATTACTAACTGATTTTAAAAGTTATTTACTATTATTTACAAACACATACAGTTACTTACTCTTAATTACTATTATTTACTATTACTTACAATTTTCAAAATTTTTAGGTAACTAAATAGTTTATTGTTATTCATAATTATTTACGATGATTTACAGGTATTTATAGTTATTTACTTTCGTTATCTTAGATAATTTTTCGGAGCGTGGGTGAATGGTGATGGTCCTGATCGTATTTTTCGTATTGGCAGAAGACTCAATGCTCAAGCATACGTGAACATTCTTAAAAATAAGCTTCTGCCAAGTCTACGAAAATGATACGCAGACGATGAGGTGCCAATTGATATAGTGGAAGATAATAGTCCTATACATACCGCACATATAGTGCGTGATTGATACGCAGCGCATCCCCAGCTTTAGATATTTGACTGGCCACCACGTTCACCAGATCTCAACATCATCGAGAATGTCTGGTCATATATGGTGAAAGGATAAAGATCAGGAATGGCACGAAATTGTGAGCAGCTCGTGGAAATCGTTCAAGAAGCATGAATTGCCTTATTTGATAATCCAGAATATTTTCATAATTTATGCGATACTGTCCTATGAAGATTGCAGAAAGTGATAGATAATGAAGGTGGATTTATTGATTATTGATTTTTGATGACTTTATTTTAGAAATGATTAAGAAATCTATTTAATTTTGATTTTGAATTTTTTTCAAGCTTTGTTTGCACACTGTACATGCGCAAGCAGCGCACAAAATACACTCGTGATCTCATAAAAATAGTTCATAAGATTTATAATTATAAAAGTTTTAATGTTATTAATTAGTTCTTATAAGATATGTAAAAATTTAAAATTAAAAGTTTCGTTCAAAGTTCGTTTGCACACTGCACATGCGCAAGCAGCGCACAAAATACACCTGTTGTGATAAAAGTAGTTCATAAGATTTAAAATTATAAAAGTTTAATGTATTATTATTTAAGGTTTCGAATAAAGATATGATATAAGAAATTTTGCTTTATTTTTTAATTTCAAAGTCATTTATAATCATTAAAACGTATTTCCAAGTTAACATTTTTATATGATTCTATATTTCAAAGAATAATTTAAAAATTTTGTTATTATAAAGTTTTTAAAGTATTTATAGTTATATCAAATATAAATGAAGTGCCTAAAATATATAATGTTAAAAAAAATATTTTTCAATACATTTTAAGTTTGCAGTATTGGTTGTATTAAAAATATGTTAAATTTTTAAATAACAAAGACTCGTCAAGAAATTTAAAGTTTAAAATTCTTCCTTGTTCAGTCAAATTTGTATCCAGTTAAAATTTATATCTTTCCGGATGCAAGATAAGATATTTAAACAAAAGCATACTGGAACGAGTCCATTCATTTACTCAGTAGTTAATTAATAAGCATTCCCGTAGAAAGAAATGAGGTGCATGTCTTGCTTCAATTGTTTGCAAGCGAAGAAGCTGCAGTTTCCTGGTTTCACAGTTCATCAACTCCTCGACTAATTTGTAATTGTAAGTATGGAATTTCATATCAATAGCTTTTATGGATTAACAATAAATAAATTAAAATAAAAATTTAATAAGTAAGAAATTAATTTCAAATTTGATTGGAGACGATGGGTTAATAAAATCATGGAATCATAAAAAGCTTTGATTACGTAAACAAGTATTTATAGAAAACACACATTATGTCATCTAATACAATTATTATTCACAAATATTACAAATTTAATCAAACATTCTCAAGTGTTATAAAGCATATGACTAGTGGATCATGTCTTTTTTTTAATTAAATCATGTCTAAAAGTATAATATTTGTAATAATTAAAAAATCAATGTTCAATAATAAATTGTTTTGGAATCATAAATAATGTTGAAGCTGCTAAGATTAGAGAGCAGGCGCAAGCTACCAACAAAGTAAAATAGAGTAAAATTCCTTTATTTGTCATTAACAGAACCATGGATGTTGTATTGGTTATATCGAGGAGATGTAAATATTGGAATACTGGAATAACAAACACTTGTCAAGAAATTTAAAGTTTACAATTCAGGGGTCAAATTTATATCCAGTAAAAATTTATATCCTTGCGGATACAAGATAGGATATTTAAACAGAAGCAAACTGGAACGAGTCCATTTATTTACTGAGTAGTTAATTAATAAGTATTCGTATAGAAAGAAATGAGATGCATGTCTTGCTTTAACTGTTTGCAAGCGAAGAAGTTACAGTTTCCTTGTTTCTCAGTTTATCAACTCCTCGATAAGTTGCAGATACTGAAGTTGATCTGGGGTTTGAGGCTGCTGTTGAAATAGCTGTTAATGGTGCCCGTATACATAACTCTGATTCATAATTGATTAATTACAACAATAATTTTATGAATCATTAATTTATGTAAAATTTTATTAAAAATAATTGAATAAAATTATGTAAATGTTGAAAGCAATGATTGTGTCAACTATTATATTTAGAAGGCACTCATTTTGTCATACTAACTTTATTAAAATTAGTATAATAATTCATAATAGAAAAATTAAAAGTATATTCAAGCATGAAATTTGTAGATCATGTTTCTTTCAGATATATGCATATTTATATGTTTAAAAAATAAAAAGTTGTATTAAAACATAGTTTATGTATTACAATTATAAATTTGAATTGTATTGAAATTGATGTAGTTAATTATTTTTAAAAAAATCATAAATTTTCTCAAAAGTTTTAATAATAGAGAATTTGATGTTATATTATTTGAAGTTCTAAATAAAGAACAAATATTGCTTTATTTTTTAATTTTATAATTATTTATAATTGTTAAAATTTATTTTCAATTCATTTTTTTTATACAATTATATATTTCACAGCATAATTCAAATTAAAATTTAGTTTAAATTCATATTTTTTATATGATTATAAATTTGACAGGATAATTAAAAAATTTTGATGCTGTTTTGCCAACAGAGTGCAATTGGCGAAGTTGCAAAGATTGATGATACGAAACTCGATGTATAATTTATAGTTCGCTTACGCCATAGACTAAATATGCGACGTTGTCATTTTAGGTACACCTTCGGAAAAAATCATTTAACGGTAAGCGTACATGCGTTCCGAAAAATTATCTAAGACAACGAAAGTAAATAACTATAAATACCTGTAAATCATCGTAAATAATTATAAATAACAATAAACTATTTACTTACCTAAAAATTTTGAAAATTGTAAATAATAGTAAATAATAGTAATTAAGAGTAAGTAACTAAGTGCTTGTAAATAATAGTAAATAACTTTTAAAATCAGTTGGTAATCGTAAATAACTAAATAACTATTAATAATTGTAAATAATAATAAATAAGTGTAAATAACTTTTATTAATGTTTCAGTCTCAATACTTTTTATTAATTATTTACAGTTATCTAGAGATATTTACAGATATTTACGAAAATTATTTCCATATGGGTATTTACTAATTTCATAACTCTGACTGTGCGAAAGACATCTAGCGCCACTTTTTTGTTGAAATTAAGACCTTCATTTTGCTTTGCTTAGACCGTTTCTATGTGCTTTGAAACTGAATTTGTGATCAGAGCGAGTTGATAGTCAATTGCATGCTCACGATGTTTACAGATTTTATTCTACGAATTTCCTATCAAATTCAAATGGCCATATCTCAGTATCAGAAGCACCTAGAAACTTTTATAAAAAAGGAAATTGAAGATCTTTAAGCCTCATTTAAAGTTATGTTAGTTGTTTGAATAAAAAAAAAATTATAAAGTACTTTTAACCCTTTCGTGCATATAAGGAACTGACAATCATAACGTTTCTGAAACTAGAAAATTTCGATGTCCGGCATCGAGCTGAATCCAAATCTGGAGTCAGATTTTCGAAATTATAATAATTGGGCCCAATACCGAGGGGGCCCAATCTTAAAATTGAATATTTTGAAAAACAAATATACAAACGTATTCTGCGTAAAATTTCAAGAAGAAATTGTTTCTATCACTTTTTCTGATTATACACACCAATTTCAAGTAAAAAATTATTGAACGTGTAGGATATTGGGTCTGCTTTTACTCAGGGGTCCGATATCCTAGAAATACAATAATTTTTTACTCGAAATTGGTGTGTCTTATCAAAAAAATGACAAGAATGATTTCTTCTTAAAATTTCGTGTAGAATACGATGGTATTTTTCATTTTTCAAAACTTTGCATTTTAAGAGTGGGCCCCCTCGGTATTGGGCCCAATTATTATAATTTCGAAAATCTGACTCCAGATTTGGATTCAGCTCGATGCCGGACATCGAAATTTTCTAGTTTCAGAAACGTTATGATTGTCAGTTCCTTATATGCACGAAAGGGTTAAACTCAAAATACACGAGAATAAACCCGTTTGAGTAAAATTTTTTAATATTTCAAGAGCAACAATTCGGAAAAAAAATTTTTCTTGGCTCTAAAATCACCCCATAAGATATTATTTTAACTTACGGCAATAGAAAAAGTGTGAAAAAGGGTATGAAAAAAATTTTTCCAGTCATAGCTGTATGTAGAAAAAAGAAAAATAAGAAAAAACAATAAAAAATACGGTTTTTTGCGATTCGGCAAGGTTAAATCTCTATTCCAAAAAGGTATTCCAGCTGCTTTTTCATTTTTTAGTATGAACACATCGATCTAAGGGTTGGGAGCGATGCTCAGTAAGTTTTGGGAAATAACGACCTGTCTAATATATATATATATATTAAACGTATGTTGTAGTTGCATCAATTTCACCAAAAAGACACTAACATCCACTAGCTATATCATAGCTGCATGGATGAAAGTTTCATTAGAAATATCTGGGCTTGTAATAAATTCATTTGGAGCATATAGGCCAGAATCTAGTCAAATCATAATTGAAATAAGAAACGATAATAGGAGGTAAGTTATAATGTAGCTAAAAGTATTTACAATGTTAAATTTCTATTTAAAATTTGATAAATATTTCATACAAATAATAAAAATAAAAGTATTATTTGTTGTTATAATATGTAATTATTGCATATTTTAAAAAAAAAAAGAAAAGTAATATTCGTGACAATGTGCTCTAGAAACAGTTATTTTAGTTCCAACTACAATTTTTTCAAAATTAATTGAATTTACTAGCAAAAAATACCTCGTTCCTAATGTCGCTCGGTTGAATTTTCATATATTATATTATTATGCATAAATTAGCCAATTTCAAAATAAAATAGAATTGCCGCAACTTATGAATTTTGATATTCTAGTTTTGTACAAAATTAAATTTTTATATCCCTCTATACTATTAAAAATATATCGCTGCGGTCGCCGTCCGAAATACGCCGCTCATTTTTGGCTCTCAATTTTTTTAAAATTAGCTAAAATTTAGCTAAAATTTAGCTAAAATTAAGCTGAAATCACCTGAAAATTAGCTAGAATCCAGCTGAAAGTTAGCTTGAATTTAGCTGGAAGTTAGCTAGAATTTAGCTAAAAGTTTTATCTAAAAGTCAAAAATTTTAGAAAAATTAGCTACAAATTAGCTAAAAGTTAGCTTAAACCTAGCTAAAATTTTACTAAAGTTTTCTAGAATTAAGCTGAAATCAGATGAAAGATAGCTAATAGTTAGCATAAAGTTTTAGATAAATTTATTTAAAAGTTAAAAAAAATAGCTGCAAATCAGCTAAAAGTTAACTGAAAGTTAGCTAAAATAAAGCTAAAATTTAGCTAAAGTCTGTTACAATTAGGCTGAAATTAGATAAAAAATAGTTAAAAGTTAGCTTGAATTTAGTTAAAATTAAGCTAAAATTTAGCTAAAGTTTGCTATAATTATGTCGATATTAAATGAAAGATATTATTAAAAATATAACGCCGCTGTCGACGCTGTCGCCGTCTGAAATAAGCCTCTCATTTTTAGCTCCTAATTTTTATTTAAAATTTAGCTAAAATCAAGCTTAAATTCAGCTAAAATTAGTAGGAAGTTAGCTGAAATTGTGCTAAAATCAGTTGAAAGATAGCTAGAATTCAGCTACAATTAGATGAATTTATCTAAAAGTCAGATAAAAGTTAGCTACAAATTAGCTAAAAGTTAACCACAAATAAGCTAAAAGTTAGCCACAAATCAGCTAAAAGTTAGCCACAAATCAGCGAAAAGTTAGCTACAAATCAGCTAAAAGTTAGCTAAAATTAGTTGAAAGTTAGCTGGAATTTTAGCTTAATTCTAGCGACGCTGTCGCCGTCTGAAATACGCCGCTCATTTTCGGCTCCTAATTTTTACTTTAAATTTAGCTAAAATCAAGCTAAAAGTCAGCTAAAATTAGTTAAAAGTTAGCTAGAATTAGGCTAAAATTAGTTGAAAGATGTCTAGAATTTAGCTAAAATTAGATGAATTTAGCAAAAAGTTAGCTGAAATGAATTGAAAATTAGTTAAAATCAAGTTAAAATTAGTTGAAGACAGAATTAGTTGTTAAAAATTGAATTAAAATTATTGACATTTTCTTTTATAAGAAATGTATATATATGAAAATGAATATTTTTGTGTTATAAAAAGAATTCTTCTTTCAACAATAATGTATGTTTATTAATAATCTAACATTAAAAATGTATAAAGAAAAGAAATTAAAAATAAGCTTAAATATGTTGTTGAAAAAGTAAATAATAATAATTGTTATGTTAAAGTTAATTGTAATGATAGTATAGAATCATTACGATAATCATTCAAAATAATAGAAAAATTTTTGTTGAATTAAATTAAAAAGATATTTAGTATATTTTCAAATTACACGGAGGTTGGCGCGCTTGCATGCAGGGGGCTTGACCCATTCCATTTATTTACAGTTATTTGCAATTTCTCGCTATTATTTACAGTTATTAACAATGGTACGCTTTTTTAAAAATTTATAAAATTTTCTATACATAGGAAAAAATTTTCAAGACGATAAATTTTTATGAATAACTATTATTAACTATAAATAACTGCAAATTTCTGCAAATAACTACAAAAATCAGAAAATGATTGCAAATAACTACAAAAATCAGAAAATCATTGAAAATAATTGCGAGAATCCGCAAATAACCGTAAATAATTACAGAAATAAAAAAAATAACTATTATCTTAATTTTTAAAAATTGTATTGTACAAAATTTTTGTGCCTATAAATAAAACTGTTAATAACTGCAAGTAACCACTACTTCTGTCTCAAACCAAACTATTTATAACATTGATTAGTATTTGCTTGTAGTTATTAGCAAAACTGATTTAAAAAATTGCAAATTCTTGGAAATTTTTTTAAAGTTATAAAAGCAAAATGGGGGTTGGCGCGCTTGCGCGCAGGGGGCTTGCCCCCTAGTTTTTATAAAAAAGATTAATGAAAGTTACAATGTGCATAAAAATTGTTGAAATACAAATTATATCATGATGAATTCAGAACTTGTTCTACTCAATTGCATTAGAATCAATGAAAAAATAAAATAGGAATTCATTCTTTTTAATCACGTGTTTCAATCACGAACCATGAAATAATTGAAAACGGTATTTGACGTTTACTAGAACTAACAACTGCACGGAGAAAGGTAAGTATTGTTAAAATAGGTTCTAAATCAAGTATATCTAGTTTATGTACTAAGGTACTTAAAGAAAGAGTGGTGATATAATTTCAAGTTGTACTATAGCTTGAATTTTAGGGACCAATGTTAGTACTATTATATTATGAAGTAAGAGCGTAAATTTGCGATGCTCAGTGTCTTTTTTTGGAACTAAGACTGACATTTCATCTACTCGATTCAAGGGCAATATTTCGCAGAAAATGTAATTATTAATCTCTTTTCGGGCGGCTTTTTCTGTTACTAAAATTAAAAATTACAAAATATAGAATTATTTACATAATATATAACACTTTAAAATTACTAGTAATTAATATTTTAATTCGTGATATTTAAGGAATATTACGATACATGTTCATCTTCCATATTCCGTTTTAAAATAGTTACTTTTGACTTTTAAATTAATTATTAGTAATTTAAAATTGATATATATATATATATATATATATATATATATATATATATATATATATATTATATGATTAACATTATATTTATCAACTGTTGAAAATTGTTACACAATTTAATGGGTTTTACGTTGATAGGTATTAATTATATTGAAGTTTTTCGCTCTTAACGTCGCTCGGTTGAATTTTCTTTTATTATATTATTATGTATAAATGACTAATTTTAAGTAAATAAGAATTAATTAATTTAAGTTAATTTTGAGTATTAAATAAAATTAAAAATAATTTGATGAAACATAATATAAAAATATATGTACACATGTGCTTAAAGTAAAAAAGCGTATAATTTATTTCATCAAGTGACTATTTCTCAATCTAGTTTCATAAGAAAAACAAAGATATTACGATATTTGATATAAATAAACTGAGAACTGGGAACTGAGTAACAACTATAATTTCCAGACCTTAATATATGACCACGAATTTGAATTATGTAATTAATTTTTACGTGAAACATGCTTAAAAAAAATTCTGTGTTTATTTCTAATAAAAATATCTTCACAAATGTATTTTATATACATGAAATACGAAATTTAAATTGAACAACCATAAGATTAAAATACACATTTTTGGTTAATTTTAAATTTGAATATTTCAGAATAATGAAATGACTATTTGCAATTACTTAAGAGGAGGTCACGTATCTATGTCCTTTTCTAATCAAAGAATTGAGTTTTTTACAGAAACTAATAACCTTAGCAAAAAATGAAGAGAAAGCCGCATTTCGTATCAAAAAAAGCAATATTTTCTTTGATAAGGAAAAATTAATTTTATTGCTTCATTTTCAAGAAAACCTTGAAAAACTTGAATTGTAGAGGTTATAGATAGATAGATAGATATCAATTTATTTTGTAAAAGAGTACAAAAAGGCATTTAATACATCAAGCAATAAATAATAATTCTGTATAAAGTATTGCACATAATATGATAAGATATCACAGTCAAATATTAAAATTAATATATAATACTGTATCAGTAAGTCACTATGTAAAAGCGATATCACTATACTCTACTCTAAATACACGCAGAAAGCATGAAAACATAAATTACAATAAAAACATTCTTAAATATCTATCAGTCATAAAATTAAAATTAAATTAAAATCAAATAACACAATTTAAAAGATAAAGCATAAAGCATAGTCATGACATCAAATAAAAATAAAATTGGACAAAACAATGCAACAATAAATAATAGAAAATAATATAATAATAAAATTCAAAGAATAAAAACTTGATACCGAAGATGTCATAACTATTAATAAAAAGAAACAGAATCACTCATTCTTTCTGCATTCATTCAACCATCATTCGCGCTAATAAATACATTCACACCTTAAATCTATATATAAGACAAAACAAAATAAATTAACATAAAATTAAAATACTTAAAATTAAGATCACTCGAGGTCGAGTAAGTACCTCCTCAAAGCCGATTTGAACCTGCCGAGCGATGGAAGATTTTTTATATCGGCAGGCAGGGAGTTCCAAAAATGCGCACCTTGAACTTGAAAGGAATTTCTTCCAGTCTCAGTACGCATGAAGGGCACTGCGAAGTCCTTAATCTCTCCTCTAGTGGCTACCCTAGGTACATATCTAATAAAGAGACTCACTAGATACTCTGGAGTATTCATGCGCACTATTTTGTACATAAGTACTGCAAAATAGGGGTCGAATGTGTCACGTATGTTATTAATGTAAAGGCAAAACAACAGAGGCCCCAGCACTGAACCCTGTGGAACTCCTAGATTGGTTGTTAGCCAATCTGAATCCTCTTTTAAGTGTGTAGAAACCATTTGTTTCCTACCTGATAAATAGGAGCTAATCCATTCAAGTGCAGCCCTGGAAAGCCCCATCGATTTAAGCCTCGCAAGCAATTTGGAGGGGCAGATCGTGTCGAAAGCCTTACTAAAGTCAAATAGAAGTAGCAACGTGGCAAGTTTCTTGTCAAGACCTGATCTTATGTCGTCTGTAAGTTTAAGTATGGCAGTCTGCGTAGAATGGTGCTTTCTGAAGCCAGTCTGCAAAGAGTCAAGTATTTTGTGTGTCGTAATGTACTCTTGCAGTTGGTCCATGGGCAATCTTCTCCAGAACCTTTGAAAGAAAACATAATATTGCTATTGGCCTAAAATCTTTAGGCATCTTAGGTGCAGGACACTTCTTTAAAGGCACAATGCGTGCACGCTTCCAAAGGCAAGGGAAGATCCCCCGCGCAAAAAAGGAATTGAAAAGAGTCACAAGATGCTCTCCAATAAACGGTAGTGCTTTAAGTATCACACTCTGCGGAATGCCATCCTCGCACTTTCACTATTCCGAAAGAATCTTCTTACGTTCCGCAGTATCATCGTGTGGCGAGACTGACACTCCCGCAAAATGTGCATTAAGCTCATCAGGAGTGAATCCATTCAAGTCCCCTTGAGGTCCGGAGAGGAGTCCCAGGTCTTTTAACTCCTTCCAGACATTACCTCTAGCAAGAGCATCAAACAGTCTATTATGATAATAATTTGTCTTAGCATGTTCTGTCTGTTCGTCTATAGTTTTACGCAGTTTCAAGAATTCGGAGAGATAACGCTCCTCCTTCGTCCGTTTAAACCTACGATACGTGGCATCTCTCTTGTGCCGCATCTGCGACAACTCTTTATCTATCCAAGGAAATTTATCTTTACCAATTTTAAGTGATTTTAGTGGCGCCAGATTTTGTATTGCTGCCGTAAGGTTGTCGCAGAGGCAGCCAAGCGCAGATTCCGGGTCAACTGTACCAACTGTAAATGGCGTCCAATCACAGCCGGCCAAACTCTGCACCAATAAGTTTGGACAGATATCTTTATAATTCCTATACTTAATTATCTTTTCATCTATCTTCATAAAATTACAAGAAATGCATACATCAATTAAATTGTGCCGACTGTGAAAATTCGCCGGTAAGTTGGGTGCGTCAAGTACTGTGTCATTATCGTCCACAAGAATCAGGTCAATCCACGTGTTAGACGTCGAAGTGTGATGCGTGGCACCGTGCTGAACCAACTGTAACGAAAGCTCAGCCGATAATTTATTAATAAATTTGGCATCACTGCTCTCACGCAGGAGATCGGCATTCAGGTCTTCCATTATGATTTTATGAGAGTATTCAGAGGCAAAATTTCTTAAGTTATCCAAAAAATCAGTATTTCTAAAAAAGGAAATTGCAGGAGGTCGATAAATAACAGAAACTAGCACGGCTTCGGAGCTGCCCAATTGCACGGAACAAAAAATATATTCAGGTACCTCCGGTTTACCTTCACTATGATTAGTTTGAGTATACGAAGTAGCCAAAATAGTGCACTTTAAATTATCTTTAATATACAAGGCAACTCCTCCACCACGCAAGTTTCTGTCCTGTCTGAATACTTTATACCCCTTGACCCGAATGACGTCATCCATATATATATATATTATCTTATGATTAAATATTTCATAACCTTGTATGAAAATTATTTTTTTAAAGTAGAATAATACTGTGAATAAACAAATGATTATAAGAAAATATTGAAAACTGTAAATAACAATGAAAAAGCGTTAGGCTGGAGATAAATAATGATTGTTTATTATCATTTATAAATTTTTTAAATGTATATACTGCAAATATCCGTAAATAACAGTAAATAAATTGAAGAATACAATTATTAGAAATAACTCAAAATAATTTTCATTTTAGTTCTTTTTACAACAAACTTTTTTCAATAAATAAATATATATATATATATATACTAGGGGGGGTACCCCCCTGCTCGCACTGCTTGCCAACCCCCAGTTGTGCTATAAATATAATTATATATTAAACATTTAAATCATTTTTAAATTTTTAAATCATTTTTTTTTAGTTTCGTTGATAATTTAGTATATTATTTGATATATCGTAATGATTTTGAGTTTTATAAGATTTATAGGATTATTTTGTTATAATTCCTTTTTTATATCTTTTTTCTCATTTTAAACATTTTATGAGATATATCAAAAATTCATACTAAAATTTATAAATTTATTATGATATTGTAAATGAAATTATTACATGATCATTATATCATATTTTATTTAAAATTTAGTTATTTATATAACAAATAAATAAATAAAATAATTTTAAATTATTTTATACTTACTTATATTACATTTACCTGTATAAAAGTTATGAATATGTTTTTTTATTTATTGTTGTTAGTAGTTAAATTATTTATTTATTAAAATTTCGATTTATAAATTTTAAATAATCATAACTTTTAAATATTTTAGTTAATTTTTAAATATTTTATTTTTTTTTATTTTTAATAATATTGATAATGTTTAAAAATTTTTTTTTAATTTATTATTATATATTGAAATATTTATGATTTATTTTAATTTTTCATATTTTATTAATAATGTTAGCTAATCTTAATAAATATTTAGAATAAATTTCATGACTTTGATTAAAGTAATATTCTGCTATTGGTTCGCGTATTATTTTTTTAATATTTCTTTCTAAACTATGTTAGGTACAATATCTCTGTTTTTCGATTCATTTTGAATATATATTTTATTTACATTTTTACAACGTGAAAGAGTTATTTGTGCTTCTATGTTATATTTGAATAATTTAGTTATTTTTAATCGCGTTTCATTACATAATCCATTTTTATACTTAAATTTCGAATTAACATAATTATGGTATTTACTTTTAATTTCAGTTCGTGTGGAGGTAATCCTTCTCTTATGTTATTTAACATTTCTATTGAATAATTCAAATGAATATTATCATCCGTTTGATCTACACCTTTGTAAAACAAATATAAATAGTTATTAATCTTGAAAGTTATATAAATTTAAACATAAATATTAATATCAATTAATTTTAAAAGTTGTATAAATTAATACTATTAAAGGTTTATAATGTAAGGTGGTGTGGAAATCTGAATCCTCAACACTATATGCTTATTTTTATTTTAATACAATAAAATATTTATAATATGAACAAATTATTCAAAATCATTATGTTTTCAACAAATGAATTAATTATAGTGTTGAGGAATTGTAATAGAATTAATTTAAATTTATATTTATTAATTTCAGATAAACTATGTAAAAAATGGTAATAAGATATCTGATGAGGCACATGTTTTTCATTTTAAATATAATAAATTGTAATTTTATGCAACTACTTTCGAGTTTTCAACAAAAAAAAAATTAAAATTTTTATATTTTTATGTAATATTATACTTAAAATATAATAAAAAAATATGAAACTATATTATGCAATATTTGATGGTTCTAAAAGATTGTTGGGGGGATTATGGGGGGGTTGTGGGGGGGGCAGGCAAGAGGGGGTTAGTGGGGGTCTATGGGGGATGGGGGGGGGGCGTGGGGGGTAATGATCGATAACATAAAATAACGTAAATTTACGTTATTTAATTAATAAAAATCGCGTGGGGGGGATGTGGGGGGGGCACCGACTGAATTTTGGTTCATATAACTATATAATATAGGGAGATATATATATATATGTGGGACATTTCACACCAAGAGTGGAAGAGCAGAAAAATAAAAATCTCTGAAACTCTTAGAATATATTCTTTTTGTTATCCAAAAGATGTAAATAAATTTTCAAGGATTTAGATTAGAAGGATCAAGAGCTATAGATCCTTGAAATTTGAAAATTTTTAGAAAAGTCCCAACTTAATTTTTTTTTTCTTGAAAATCTTGATATTTAGAGAGAGATTCATAAGAATACTTCTTGTTGTTAATGAAGAGCAGAGTAAGCATGATTCTTTACAGAACCTGAATTTTGAAGTTTTCCATTGGTTCTTATATGTATTACATGGTAATTGAAATTACTCATGGTTCGCTACTCCAGAAATTTATTTTCGCGAGCTTATTTTTTTCTATTTTACATGAACTTTAAAATGAATTTTTCATCATGTAAGTCAGAGCCAACAATAAGGAGTTATGACAGTTTAGAAAATATATTTTTATGTATAATTTATTTTCAATATAAAAATTAATCATAGATGAAAATATACATTTATATTCAATATAAAAAATAAATGATACATTAAAATATATATTTCAAACTGTCATAACTCCTTATTGGTGGCTCTTTCTTACACAATCGAAAATTTATTCTGAAGTTAATAAAAAATAGAAGATAGTAAGCCCTCGAAAAGCAATTTCTGAAGTGGCAAACAATGAGTAATTCCAATCACCATGTAATACATGTAAGAACCAATAGAAAACTTCGAAATTTAGGTCTGTAAAAAATCACGCAACTCTCCTCTTCATTTACAACAAGAAGTATTCTTATGAATTTCTCTGTAAAACATCAGGATTTTCAGAAAAAAAATCATAAAGTTGGTACTTTTCTAAAAATTTTGAAAAATTTCCAAATTTTAAGGATCTATGACTCTTGATTCTTCCAATCTAAATCCTTGAAAATTTTTTTACACATTCTGGGTAACAAACAGAATATATTCTCAGAGTTTCAGCGATTTTTATTTTTTTGCTCTTCCAGTTTGTGTGAAATGTCCCATATATATATAAATGTATAATTGCTGAAAATAACCATTTTTTTATCGTTATACTATTTTTAAAAATTTTATTATTATTTATTTATCATATAACAATTATTCATAGCATTTTTCATAATTTTTTTTATTTATTAGCTTTTAAAGTAAAAAGGCAGTAAAATAAATTAGTTAATATAAAAGCAATTATTTTGTGAATATCTTTGGAAAAAGTCCATTGAAAATGAATTGAAATTCTTGAAAGAATTTTAATTTTCAATAATGGTTTTGACTGAGAAAGATTAATTGAATGTTAAAGGACAGGGATTGTATAGTGGAATTGCTTTCATGTTAATTGATATTCATATATTAGAATTTAATAATATTTCAAACTGGTACACCTCATTCAACATGCAATTAACTTTACCGATTCAAAGACCAGAACATATTAAATCAGTACCGATTTATGGAGAATTTATACAATTATTATTTTCCGAAAATTTGGAAAAGTGTCACCGGATTTGTGTGTATTATAATAATAAGGTAATTCATATATATGACAGTTTAAATTTTAAATATCTACCAGATGAGCATAAGATTTATATAAACAGATTATTTCCAAACAAATTAGAATTGAGCATAGTATTCGAAACAGTACAATCACAAACAGATAATTATGATTGTAATGTTTTTGCAATTGTTTTTGCTATTGCAATACTTGATAATTTAGGTCCGTGTTGTTTAAAATATGATGTTTCTCCAATCAGATTACGTTTATCAAGAATTATTAGAACGCAACAAATAAGAATGTTTCCAGTTTTGCAAAATTATAATAATGCAAATATTAATTACGATAATCCACCGGATATGATAAGGAAGAATTTTTGTCATGAGCAACGTCTAAATTAAATACCATTAAATTTAGATTTCACGGAGCTTGAACTATTAGAAAAAAACACATAAACGTATTTATTGGCAGAACAAAAAAAGATCATGGAAATGTATCGTAAACAAAAGAATTCGAATAATGAAACAATTTTGATGGAAATTGACGATGACATTTCGTATACAAATTTTTAAAAACCAAATATTGATATAATGGGAATCGATGAAATCCACTTAAGAAAATGTAAAACGGATACTACACCTGTAATTATAGATATTAACTTCCTTTCCATTTTATTGCTGAATTTCTAGAAAAGAAATGCATTAGCTTGTAGTATGTACCATGATGATTATTTAGTTAAATTTTCAAATAAATTCATTCATTAGTATTTGAGAATTTTGGATTCCAAAATTATTTATTAAAGTTTTCCGATTTTCTACAGGAATCCAAATATCTCAAAAACTAATGAATGAATTTATTTGAAAATTTAACTGAATAATCTTTATAGTATATACTTCAAGTTAATGCATTTTTTACTGTAAATTTTGCAATAAAATGAAAAGATAGTCAATATTTACGAATACAGGTGTAGTGTCCATTTCACATCCCCTTAAATTATAACGATAATAAAATTAGCACAGTTGAGATTAAATTAAATGAAGAACAAAAAGAATCAAAAGAAATAGATGAAAAATAAGCTTTATTTATGACAGGGATTGAGAGCATGACGAAGCTGCCCGCCTTCTAATAATATTTCCAATCCTAACTTGTGAATAAACGATGCGTTTAAACGAGTTTTTTTGCTTCAAAGTAAAAATTTGTAAGATTAAACTCTAGTGCGGACAACTCAAGAAATACACCAAAATATCATACATACAAAGTTATAATAAAAACTTTCAATGTATCGTATTTTATGGTTAGGTTTATTGAGTTTGATATCTAATTTCTTATGAAGCTCATAAAAAAATAACAAGTCCAAATGATTTTTTATTTTTACAAAAATGATTGTATTTATATAGCTTTAGTGCGGATAAGTCATTATATTTGTTTAATTTATGAATTAAAAAAGATATCGATAAAATAGAAAAAGTAAAACTCAATTGCTGCAGCTCCGACATCCCGTTAAGAGCAGATCGTATACCCCTGTCCTTTTCTAATCAAAGAATTAATTTTTCTTCAAAAACTAATAATTGTAGCAAAAAATAAGGAGATAGCCCCATCTCGTATAATAAAAAGCAAGATTTTCTTTCTTAAGGAAAAATTATTTTTATCGTTTCGTTTTGAAGAAAACCTTGAAAAACTGAATTGTCCATCCTAACCTCTATTTTTCAAGTTTTTCAAGGTTTTCTTCAAAACGAAACGATAAAAATAATTTTTCCTTATAAAAGAGAATCTTGCTTTTCATTATACGAGATGGGGCTTTCTTCTTTTTTTTGCTACAATTATTAATTTTTGTGAAAAAATCAATTCTTTGATTAGAAAAGGACAGATATACTCGACCTCCTCTTAATAGGAAAATGGTAACAGAACAATCACATAAATATAAAAAAATTTTAGAAAAAGACATTATTATGAAAATGCAAGAAAAAAAAAGTAATGATGAATCAGAACTAAGACGTGTTCAAGAAACTTTACGTAAAAAAAAGCTTATATGAAAATGAAAAAAAGACAACCAAATAAATATAAACAGAAATTAAAAAAATACTAAGACAACAAAATTGAAATTCAAGAAACAATGATGACTGATAAATTAGAACAAATACGTGCAAATGAGGCTTTACGTAAGAAAGAAGCTTTTATAAAAATTGAAGAAAAACAACCAGAAAAATATAAAGAAAAATTAGAAAATACTAAGATGAAAAATTGAAGTTCAAGGAAAAAACGCTGCCAAGTGCTTTGGCGCAATGCTTTCTCATAGAGCGCATTGAGTTAGAGTATTTTGATTTTATTTTTTTAAATACGATTTTAATATAAATTTCCCTATCCTCTGTATTGAAGGCTGTCTTAATACCTACGAAAACTATATGAATTTTACCCTTTCTTACTTTTGCCATTTGCATAATGTGATTTTATGATGCTCTAAAATTAAAAATGCGTTTATAAAATTAATTTTTCCAAGCTTGTCTTCTTAACACTATAACCAATAACTTGCATACAAATTTTGGAACATTTTCATCGAATAGTTTACAAAAAATACCAAATAATTGAAAAATAAACATTGTTTTAAAATTTTCAAAACGCTTTAACGTTACAACTTCGCTAAGAAAACCAGTTTTTAAAAGTTCATTTTATTTAGGCAATCGTAAATAATTTCTATACATAATTTTAAGCAACTTCATCGAGTAATTTACGTAAAAGACCGAAAAATAAGTGAAATTCCCCTGGTAGAAATTTGAACATTAAAAATGGTGTAAACAACAATTTATGACCATTGTCAATAGTAATATTTTGTCATGTCAATATTGGCGAATAAATGGCAATTTTTTGCTGAATCTGCAGAGCTCAAATTTTTTGGTATATTGGTTAGCATCTTATAGGCAAAAAATGCTAATATAAAAATGTTATTCAAAATTTTTGTATTTAGCCAAAAAAATACGCATTTTAAGTAAACGGAGAGAAAAAATCAGTAACAGCTATCTAAAAATTAGGTAAACTGTGGACAACTTTTTTTGACTAGTTATATAACTTTTTAGTAATGAGTCCTTAATTTTTCAGATCATAGGTAAAATCATAACCTCACTTTTGCCACGTGGCGAGAAAATATAGATTAGTATTTATTCACATTCCTTCGTCAATGTTTATTTTTATTGGAATTTATAAAAATAAAAATAATATTAAATTTTATTAAAATAAAAATATGAAACGCAGTACGAAACGAGTATAAAAATATCGTTTTTTAAAATAATAAATGGAAAATTTTATTAATCGTTTAAAAATAACCTCTAACAATCCGATCACAACTCAAAATATACGCGCGATATATATTAACAAAAGTGATTCTATTAATGATTAATGATAACTTTTAAGAAAAAACCTTAAATGATTCTTAATAGTAATCAATTAAAGCACAATTCGATAGACTCTACTGTTAACTATCTATATTCAAATAATAGTGAATCAGACTCAACATTTTATTAGCATTTTTTAGCACTATGAAGGTTGAAAAAAACGTTTCATATTAGTTCAAATAATGGCCATAAAATATTCCGATTTTCTGCTCTTCACTTTAAAGAAATGGCCATAAAATGGTAGAAAAAGCGTTTCATTTTCTACCAGGGTCTATTCAAAATTTACAAAATGCTCTAAAATTAAAACTGCGCTAAGAAAATAAGTTTTTCCAAGCTTGCTTTAATTAGGCAATAACAAATAATTTGTATGAAAATTTTTGAGCAAATCTATCGAATGGCTTTTGTGTAATAGAAAAAAAATGAAATATGAACATTTTTACCAAAATTTTCAAAATGCTCTAAAATTAAAACTGCGCTTAGAAAATAAGTTTTACAAAGCTTGATTTATTCAGATAATAGTGAATAATTTGCATGAAAATTTTTGAGCAAGTTTATCGAGTGATTTTTGTGCAATAGAAAAGAAATTAAAAATAAAAAATTTTTTCAAAATTTTCAAAATGCTCTAAAATTAAATGTGCGCTAAGAAAATTGAAGAAAATTAGTTTTCAAAAGTTCATTTTATTTTGACAATCATAAATAATTCCCATACATAATTTGAAGCTCCTTCATCGAGTAGTTTACGTAAAATATAAAAAAAATTAGAAAAATTTTATTCAAAATTTTCAAAATGCTCTAAAATTAAAACTGCACTGAGAAAATAAGTTTTTCAAAGCTTGTTTTATTTAGGCCATTGCAAATGATTTCCATAAAATTTTCGAGCAAATCTATCGAATGGTTTTTGTGTAATAGAAAAAAAATGAAAAATAGAGATTTTTTCCAAAATTTTTAAAATGCTCTAAA
Organism: Anastatus disparis; assembly: GCA_017163975.1. Lineage (NCBI taxonomy): Eukaryota > Metazoa > Arthropoda > Insecta > Hymenoptera > Eupelmidae > Anastatus > Anastatus disparis. The sequence continues at coordinate 1,687,154 of JAFFSR010000327.1, forward strand.
ATTAAAACTACGCTAAGAAAATAAGTGTTCCAAAGCTTGTTTTCTTTAGACAATAGCGAATAACTTGCATACAAATTTAGAAGCAAATCCATCGAATAATTGTCGTAAAATAAAAAATAAATGAAAAAAAAATTTTTTTTCAAAATTTTCAAAATGCTCTAAAATTAAAAATGCGCTAAGAAAATCAGTTGGTGAAAGTTTTTCTTCTTTTGGCAGTCGCAAATAATGTTCATACAAATTTTCAAGAAAATTCTTCGAGTAGTTTTCGTAAAATATCAAACAAATGAAAAATTAAAATTTTTTTAAAATTCTTAGAATGGCTCTAAAAAAAAACTGAGCTAAGAAGATCAATTTTCAATAGCTCCCCCTCCCCAGTTAGACAAAAAAATAAATTGCATGCAAAATTTGAAGTTAATCCATCGAGTAGTTCTCGAGATCTTATTGGCGTACTGAATACATACACACACACACACACACACACATACATACATACAGACATTTTCTGGAAACCACTTTTTCCGACTCCCTGAGTCTAAATATGTACAAATTAATAAAAAAATAGAAAAAAAATATTTTTATCGATACAATGCTTTCTCTATGAGAAAGCAAAATGACTATTGATAAATTAGAACACATACGTGCAAATGAGGCTTCACGTAAGAAAGAAGCTTATATAAAAATCAAAGAAAAAATTCTAAATAAATATGAAGAGAAATAAGAAAATACTAAGATAACAAAATAAAAATTCAAGGAAAAGATGATAAATTGGAACAAATACATGCGAATGAGGCTTTATGTAAGAAAGAAGCTTATATAAAAACTAAAGAAAAAAAACCAAAATGATATGAAGGAAAATTAGAAAATACTAAGATAATAAAATTGAAATTCAAGGAAAAAATGAGTATTGATTAATTGGTACAAATACGTGCGAATGAAGCTTTACGTAAAAAAGAAGATTATATAAAAATTAAAGCAAAACAACCCAATAAATATAAAGAAAACTTCAAAAATACTAAAATAACAGAAATAAAATCAAAGATAAAAAAGGGTACTGATAAAATGATACAAATACGTACAAATAAAGCTACATGTAAGAGGAAAGGTTGCATAAAAATGGAAGAAGAACAACTAAATAAATATAAAAAAAATTGAAAATATTAAGATATAAAAAATAAAATCAATGGAAAATAGAGATACTAATAAATTGAAAAAATTGCATGAAAAAGAAAAATTACGCAAAAAAGATACTTATAAAAAAGTTATTAGTTAACAATATAATGAATATGAGAGAATAGTACAAATTGAAAATCAAAAATTGGAAAATGCCGATATTATTAAAAAAACACGAGTAAGAAATGATTGCTACCAATTAAAAAAATTGCGCACAAGGTGCAAACAAATAGAAATTGATGACAATAAACATGTTAATAATGATACTACAATAAATAAACCAATAGATGAAAAAAAGCGTAAACATAAATATGATTCTTATCAATTAAAGATATTATTTATAAAGTGTAAACGATTAAAAATTGAAGACAATTATAATAAAAATTACAATAATAATAATAATTATAATAACAATCATAATATTGTATTGAACAAAGTTATTGATAAAACAATAAAGGACAAAGTAGAAAAATAATTGAAGAAATTAAATGAAAAAATTAATTCGAAACTGATTGGTTGTATAGCAAATATATATTTCGATGAAGATCTCATATCTGAAAATAACATTGGTTCCATGACAAATACATGTGTTTATTGTGATGCGAAACATTTTGCTTTTAAATATACTAAAAGTAACGATTTCGCCAATTGTTGTCATAAAGGTGGAGTAGAATTGTTAGAAAATCCTGCTTACTCAGAACAATTAAAGTTTTTAGCAACTGAATTAACGGAATAAATTATTGATTTTCGACAAGATGTTAGGTTGTACAATGATGCTTCAGCATTCGCAAATTTTGGTGCCAATTTTGATACATTACCGGGTAAAGGACCACAAGTGATTAGAATATGTGGACAAATTTACCATAATGCATATGCGTTACATCCTAATAAAGATAAAGCCCGTAAATATAGACAATTATATATCTAAGATAATAAAATGGCAACAATTGAACGGAATAAATTTAATATAAATTTAACTTGATTAAAAAATTTTGATATTTCGATAAGAGACATTAACCTTTATACTAAAGCCTATGAAATGATGCTTAAAGTAGAAGAAGAAGAACTACAATGATGTGCAAAAATCTATTGTCCTCCAAGAACTGTTGATATGTCTATTGTTCGCAATAATAATTCGAATAAGAATAGATATAATCTACCTACCTGTAATGAAGTTGCAATAGTATATGTTGGAGAAGACGATCAGCCTCCTATTGAACGTGATATTGTCATTTACTATAAGTATGATAAACCAATTAGTATACCGACGATTAGCAAACATACAGATCCTATGACATATCCGCTTATTCATTCTAATGGTGGTTTTAAATGGATGCCAAATATGAAAAGTAAATTTGGAAAATCTAATATTTCAGATTTGAAATTTTATAATTATAGATTTAGTGTTAGAAATGAATTTAATCCATTCCTTAATTTGGGAAAATTGTCTCAACAATTCATTGTTGATGCGTTTGAAAAAGTTGAAACTTCCAGATTATATTTCATACGAAAAAAACCAATACGTATTCAGAAGTAATTGTTACAAAGGTGTTATGGACTATTTACATAACGAAAATAACATAGATTCTTCAGAAACTAGAAAAATGGTAATATTACCGTCAAGCTTTTCAGAAAATCCACGATTTTTAAAACAAAATTACATTGACTCAATGACACTTGTAAATTATCGTGGTAAACCTGACCTTTTTGTAACTATGACCTGTAACCCACATTGAAAAGAAATAACTGAAAACTCGAAAATTTATGAAAATGTAATAGAAAGACCAGATATTATAACAAAAGTATTTTATCAAAATGTAGAAGAACTCAAAAATTTAGTAATAAAAATGGGAATATAAGGAAAATGTATTGCATATAGTTATGAGATTGAATTTCAAAAACGAGGATTACCGCATATGCATATGTTCGTAATAACTTACTCTTGGATAAAAATGATAAATTTGATATTCCCGAAAAAGTTAATAAAATAATGAGTGCAGAAATCCCAAATAGAGATATTTATCCATAATTCTATAGTATTGTTAAACAATTTATGATACGCGGTCCCTGTGGTATGCAAAATATAAATTGTCCGTGTATGGATAAAAATACGAAACAATGTACTGAAAATTTTCCAAGAAAATTTAACAATACAACAACATTTAAATCCAATGGATATTTGCTATACAAACGTAAAAATATTAGCTTCAAAATAATTCTCAAAAATAAATTTACAGAAAGAATCGCAGATAATGGATTGGTTGTTCCTTATAATCCTCACTTATTATTAAAACTTAATGCACACATGCACGTAGAAGTTTGTTCCACTGTAAACTGCATTAAATATTTATTCAAATACTGTTTTAAAGGTCATAATTGTGCATACATTAAAATACATCAAGTAAATGTGGATTTTCAATCAGAAAATAAAGACACTTTTCGAAATATCAATCGTGGAAATGTTGAATATGAATATGACGAAACCCAACAATACATTAATACACGATATTTATGTCCACCTCAAGTAATGTACAGGTTATGAGAATATCCTTTACATGTTATTTCACATACTATAAAACGTCTAAGCGTTCATAAAGAGAATCAACAAAACGTATTTTTTAAAGAAGAAAAAGAAGAAATGATCATGCAAAAAAATGTTGGAACAACATTAACAGCATATTTTGAATTGAATAGAGAAGATTTTGAAGCACGAAATCACTTGTATTCAGACATACCAAATTTTTATACATTTGATGAAAAACTGAAAAAGTGGAATAAAAGAAGAAAAAAAAAACCAATACTTAGTAGAATGTACTTAGTAAGTCCGAAAGATAAAGAACGTTATTTTATTAGGTTATTACTATTACATGTTAAAGGAGCCACATCTTTTGAAGCTTTGCGTACTGTTGATGATGTAATGTACAATTCGTTTTATAAAACAGCTAAGGCAAAACATTTAATTAATGAAGATGAAGAATGGGATAGATGTTTGAAAGAAGCATCTTTAACAGAATTCCTTTATATTCTTTATGAATTATTTGCTTTCATTTGCGTTTTTTATAATCCTATAAATTCACGAGATTTATATGAAAAATATAAAGATAAGTTATACCATCCTAAATACGAAAAAAATATAGGTGAAAATCTTGCATTGAATGTTATTAAAAATAATTGACAAGTCAATGGATTTTCTTCAAATGATTTTAATTTACCTAACATAAGTACATTTATAGAAGAAGATAATAATCAAACAATTTTAAATCATAATAATAATATTCTTAATGAATTAGAAATAAAAATATATTCTTTAAATGATAAACAAAGGCAAATATTCAACTCTACTATAAAAAGTTTGAACAACCAGAGTAAAGAAAAATATATTTTTATAGATGGACCAGGTGGAAGTAAAAAAAGTTATTTTCTGAACGTTTTAATAGTTGATTTTAAATATCACACTATACATTATTTAGGTGTAGCTTGAATAGCTATATCAGCAAATTCATTAGTCGATGGAAAAACCATGCATACAACATTCAAACTACCGTTAAGAGGCCGCTGGAATAAATAAATTAATTAATAATGAAATTAATTTCGATGCTTTGTTTTCAAAAAAAGTTTGATATACTTACAAAATCATGAGTGAGGCTAGAGAATTAATTTGTTTTCAGTAGAAAAAATATTGTTATTTACTGTACGAGTTGCGTACAACTATTGATTTCCAGTAATAACTACTAGTTTTTACAAAAACCTACATTTTCCGATTAGAAAAGGATAGAGAGATACAACGTCCTTTTAAATATAACAGATTGTACAACTTCACTGAGAATCCATTCATAGCGTAGCCTTCTCAAAGGGACGTAGCGTAACGCCACTACGAATATGCGAGGCTGGTCTCTCTTTTTTGGCGCTCAGCCGTCCAAAAAGGTGAGAACGCAGCTGGACATTACTATTGTCTGCTGTGATGAGTGCGCAGGCTTCTGTGAGTTGGGCCGCAGCGCCCCAAAACCAAGAAAGCAGTCTTACAATTTTTAATAGCGCCGTGCATCGGCTTTTTGTATAGGCTACACTCTCAATGGATTCTCAGTGTTGTAATGTTAAGCCTAATTTTGCAGAAAGCAAACAAAGAGAACACAAATAATAATTTGGGATAAAATATCCATGACTTCAAAATTTGCTTTTGAAGCAGTTGATCGTCTTTTTTAAGATTTATGCGATGTGAATTAACCTTTTGGTCGTAAAATTGTAATTGCATCAGGAGATTTCAGGCAAACATTACCAATTGTACGACATGGAAGCCGTATAAACATTATTGAAAATTAAGTTTAATTTAGTTTATTATGGCAGAATGTAGAGCTTAAAATATAGAGCCAAAGTAAATATAAGAATCCGAAAAATATTGGGCTCAAAAAAATATAGAGCCAAGAATACATAAGAATAAAAAAAATAAGATTTAAAGGAATATTGGGCCGAAAAAATATAGAGCTCAAGAATCAAAAAAATTCAGAGCTCAAGTAAAATAAGAATAAAAAAAATATTGGGATAAAAACAAAAGAATCAGACAAATATTGGGCCCAAAAAATATAGAGACCAAGAAAATGTAATAATAAAGAAAAATATTTCGCCCAAAAAAATATAAGATATAAAAATAAAAATTATAAAACAAAGTCAAAAAACAATAAGGCTCAGAAAAATAAATGGCCCAAAAAAATTAGAGGCTCAACAAAATGAGGCCCAAAGAAAATAGGACTCGAAAAAAAGTAGGTCCATAAAAATATAAGGCCTAGAGAAATATAGGACCAAAAAAGATATGAAAGTCAAGAAATAAGAGGCCGAAAATAATGAGGCCCGAAGAAAATAAGACTCAAAAAAATGTAGAGCCTAAAAAATATAAGGCCCAGAAAAAAATAGAGCTAAATAAAATATAGGACCCAAAAAAATTATAGAACCCATGAAAATATGAATTTCAAAAAAATATAGAACTAGAGAATATATAAGAATCGAGAAAATATTTGGCCCAAAAAAATTAGAACCCAAGACAATATAAGGCCCAAAGAAAATAGCACTCAAATAAAAGTAGGGTCCGAAAAGTAGAAGGCTCAGGAAAATATAGAACTAAATAAAATATAAGACCCAAAAAAATCATAGAATCCAAGAAAATATAAATTTCAAAAAAATATTGGGCCCAAAAATATAGAGCACAAGAATATATAAGAATTGAATAAATATTAGGCCCAAAAAAATCTAGAGCCCAAGAATGCATAAGAATCAAAAAAATATTGGGCCCAAAAAAATATAGAGCCCAAGAAAATTTAAGGCCCAAAAAAAATATGACGCCCAATAAAAATAGGACTCAAAAAAATGTAGGGCCTGAAAAATATAAGGCCCAGAAAAATAGAACTAAATAAAATATAGTACCCAAAAAAATTATAAAACCCAAGAAAATATTAATTTCGAAAAAAAATTGGGCCCAAAAAAATATTGGGTCCAAAAAATATAGAGCCCGAGAAAATATGAAGTAAAAAAAAATATGGGACCTAAAAAAACATAAGGCCCAAAAAATATAGAGCGCAAAAAACTATAGATCAAAAAAATGGAAGGCCCAAAAAAATATAAAGCCCAAAAGAATATAGAGCTAAATAAAATATAGGACCCAAAAAAATTATAGAACCCAAGAAAATATAAACTAAAAAAAATATTGGGCCCAAAAAAATATAGAGCGCAAGAAAATATAAGGCCCAAGAAAATAGAGCTAAACAAAATATAGTACCCAAAAAAATTATAAAACCCAAGAAAATATTAATTTCGAAGAAATATTGGGCCCAAAAAAATATAGGTTCTAAAAAAATATAGAACCCAATAATATATAAGAATCGAAAAAATATTGGGCACAAAAAATATAGAGCACAAAAAAATATAAAGTCAAGAAAAGATATGAGGCCCAAAAAAATTTAAGGCCCAAAAAAATATAAGACCCAGAAAAATATAGAACTAAATAAAATATAGGACCCAAAAAAATATAAATTTTACAAAAATATTGGGCCCAAAAAAATATAGGGTGCAAGAAAATATAAGGCCCAAAAAAATTTAAAGCTCAAGAGAATATAGAGACCAAAAAAATTCTGGTCCCAAAAAAATATAGGGTGCAAGAAAATATAAGACCCAAAAAAATATCGGGCCCAAAAAGATATAAGACCCAAAAAATTATGACCCAAAAAGATGCTTATGACTAATGAGAACTAATTATATAGGGCCCAATAAAAAATTGTTACTCTTATTACCAAAAGATTAGACACATTTAACAAATGCGGAGAACCGGAGAACCGGAGGAACGGAAAAAAAGTGGTTTCACTTTAATATAATATAGGACTAGCAAAAAATACCTCGCTCCTAACGTAACTCGGTTGAATTTTCATATATTGTATTATTATGTATAAATGAGCCAATTCTAAAATAAAAAAGAATCGATGCAGTTTATGAATTGTGATATTGTAGTTTTGTACTAAATTAAATTTTTCTAATTTTATAAAAAAGATTAATTAGAGTTACAATGTGCATAAAAATTGTTTAAATACAAATTATATCATGATAAATTAAGAATTCGTTCTACTAAATTGCATTTGAATCAATGAAAAAATATAAGAATTTTTTCTTTTTAATCATGTGTTTCAATCACGAACCATGAAATAATCGAAAACAGTATTTGAGGTTTACTAGAACTAACAACTGCACGGAGAAAAGAAAGTATTGTTAAAATAGGTTCTAAATCGAGTATATCTAATTTATGTATTAAGGTACTTAGAAAAAGAGTGACGATATAATTTCAATTAGTACTATAGCTTGAATTTTAGGGACCAATGTTGGTACTATTATATTATGAAGTAAGAGCATAAATTTGCGATGCTTACTGCCGTTTTTTTGGTATTAAGACTTGTTACGTGGCAAATTCCCCGGACCTCCGAGTGAATCCCCGAAGCCACGAACTTACCTGGGTTCACAAAATTTATAAATGTTTTTAATTGAGCGCCAGTGAACCCTGCTCAGCTAGCTGGATAGAGCAACTGCAGAGGGGGTCAATACTTACTGGCCTACCTCGGGTTGTAGGCTGGTTCTATAACGATCAGAGTGGTCCCAAAAAAAATTCAACATAATTTTATGAATTTAAAAAGAAAACTTAGGAAGTTAAACTTAACAATCTTTTAATATATGAAAGCAATTTAATTTTTGATTTGTATGATAAAGAAAAAAAACTATTGATATTAAATAACTCTAATTATTTAAGAAAAATAAGTACTATAATTAATTTTCTTCAACTTATAATTTTTAACCTGAAAAGAGGAAAAAGGAAAAAGAAGCAGTTGACTCTCTATTTAAACTTAGACTTTAAACTTCTTATATTATTAAATTAAAAGAAATTTCATTATATACTACAAAAAAAAACGCTGCTCTAATTGCTCTACTATAATTAGGCTGTGCGCGTGTGCGGAAAATCAAGAATTTATAATTCTACTACACGTGCAATCGATTTAATCACCTTTTAGGTTAACACCGTACAAAGAATAATTATTTGTAAATTAAATTACGCGTCGCTCGATTTCCTTACCGCGCAGTCGCACAACCTAACAAATTACAATTCACAATTCAATAAAATTTTAAGGAATTAATATTAATATCGCTCGCACTACTCTGTATCAAATAATTGAGAACTTTAGATTTTATTTAATAGCTAACGTATAGCTATCTCGCTCGCACAATTTCGCAATGGCCGCCGCGTCACTATTTTTTTTTTAATAATATTCAGATTCACAATCAAAATTTAATAAAAGCAGATATTAAGGATTTCTCATTTAATTTACAACACAAAATGGCGTCGCGTCGCCGAATAAAGCGCCTTTACACGTGGCGTTCTCTTTTCTTATGATTTTCACTTAATTTTCGGTTTTTTTATATCTTTCTTTATATCTCCACTAACCCGCACTGATTTTAATTTCAATTTGTTCGCGGTCGCAATCAATAAAACACTATTATATTACTAACAACGCAAAATTATATCTCTTAAGGAGAATTGAAAGAAATGATGGGAAAAACCAACAGAAAGATAATTTTACTAATTCTTACTTGCTAACCCGTTGGCAGAGTTCCACTTACGGTCGCTTGCTGAAGATTTTCCTCAACGATGCAACGAAGAATAACGTAGAGCTGGTCGACAAGGAGGAAATCGTATGGTCGAAAACAATGGTGGCCCAGTGGAGGATCGGTCGCCGAGTCGTCGCCGCTGGAAGTATTCACCGTAGCTTGACTTCTCTTTCCTTTCCTGGATGGTACGGTCTCACGGCTTCGCTGCTCAAATCTCTCCTTTTGTTACTCCTTTTTCTCCAATCCTCTCTTCAATCCAATTTAAAGATAAATAAATAGACTTTCTTTTCTATTCTCGAGTGCACTCGATGGCTGCTAAATCAAGAGTGATCTGTTTGAAGAAGAAGGAAATTATATTCTCTTTCATCCTGTTGTCTATCTTCGTCACACTTAGCAACTATCTCTTCTCTATCCTTCTTGTTCGCCGCGTCTTAGTCTCTGATTTGATTTCTTTAGTTACGAGTCGCTATCGATAACTTGATCGACTCTTGGTCGCGGATCTTCTATCTTTATCACTCTCTTAATGTTTTATATCATACTCGAGGCTGCTATCTTGTTTCAAGTAGTAGAAACATCGATTATCGAATATTTCTACTCATCGTTGTCCCTCATTGGTCGATCTTACATATATATATATATATATATATATATATATATATATATATATATATATATATATGTACCAATACATGGCGCGGTATGGGAATCTCTAATTATACGTATGAATATATATGAGTATATACATATATATATATATATATATATATACATATACATACATATACACATATGCATATCTATCTCTATGTACATTTCCTCTATACTTTCTCGTACTCATTAGATTTTATGTAGTGTACTATCTCTCTATATGTTTCAAGTACGTGTTCCCCTACATAGCATTCTCTATTCATCTTTGTTCCTCTTGTGTGTATAGCCTGAAGTCGTCTGTTCCATCTATCCTTCTTGCTCTTATGCCGTCGCCATGACAGTTTCTGCTACGCCGCGTCGTTGTTTACTTCTTGTCACCGTTCGTCTTCGACTCCTCGTGATTTCCAATCGAGGACGGTATTTTGATTTCTTTTAATGTTGTAGTTAGCATCCGTGTTGCTAACTACTCCGAGATTGGTCGCTGTCTTTGTGTGCGTCGTCCATGTGCGCGAGGTTGAGGCTATCGCAACGCCCTAACCTATCTTTTACTCTTGAGTGTTGATGTTACATACTCCTGATCTCGTGTTATTTCTAGGTCTTTGGTCTCTCTGGGCTTCTCTGAGGATGGTTGTGACTCTTAGTGTGTCTCTTCAGACGACCTATCACATACTCTTCGTCCAAGGATCAATCTAGGCTGTTGCTGGCTTGAGTTAATCTTACTTTGTCGATGCAGGCTACTGAGCTCTTTACTTTGCTTCTTGTGGCCTTGATTTCCTTTCTCTGGCTTGCATTAATCTCCTCCTGTTTGTTTCTTGTAAGTGGTACTTTTTTTAAATTTCTTTTTATCATATCTAACTTTAATCCTATCAATTCATCAATTACTTTCTCTTTTTTTTTTCAATCTCTAATGCTTATTTTTTTTCTTACAGGTTTTTCCCCTCGGTTATCTCAATCCTCCTTTTATACAATTCACTTAACTTAAATCTAATTATTAAATCTTAACTTGGTTAAAGAAAGCCAAAGCTTAATCGCAGTATACGCGTTCTTTCTTTATATTTAAAATTTTCCTTTAAACAAATAAAAGAAAAGATTCTAATTACAGATTTCCTATTTAAAATATAAGTGGGTTCTAAGGTTTTATTTTACCTGACGAGTGTTTACCTTTCTCAACATAAATAATACAAAGTGTAGTGTAGTTTAATTGATAATTACCTAATGATAGTGTACGCGTCAATTAAAAAAAAACAAAACAGTGCAGTGCTAGTTACTAATGTTAACCCTAAACTTATATAAGAAATCCCTTAATTAATAAATTCTGACTTAACAACTTAAATAAAGAAAAAAACCAGAGTTTTAAAAGTTAAGCGTGTAGTGTGAAAAATAAAACTAATCTTAAATTTGGAATATTTAACCTTGTTCTCTTTTTCATCAAGCTTAACATATGTAAACTAGTTCTTATTTAATTTAAGTAAACAAATCTGTTATAATATAAAAACAGTTCTTAATTTTATCCTTTAAAATCTAATTATTAAACTTTAAATTCTACTCGCTTAAACTTAAAAAAAATACAAATATACGCATACTTGTGATGTTTTATACATCACAGACTGATCTTTCACCTACTTGATTCAAGGACAATATTTCGCAGAAAGGGTAATTAATAATCTCTTCTCGTGCGGCTTTTTCTGTTACTAAAATCGAAAATTATTAAATATAGAATTATTTATATAATACATAATTCTTTAAAATTACTAATAATGAATATTTAAATTCGTGATATTTGAGGAATATTACGATACATGTTCATCTTCCATATTCCGTTTTAAAATAGTTACTTTTGAGTTTTAAATTAATGATTAGAAATTTAAAATTGATATATATATATATATATATATATATATATATATATATATATATATATATATTATATGATTTACATTATATTTATTAACTGTTAAAAATCGTTACACAATTTATTGGGTTTTACGTTAACAGGTATTAATTATATTGAAGTTTTTCGCTCCTAACGTCGCTTAATTGAATTTTCTTTTATTATATTATTATGTATAAATAACTAATTTTAAGTAAATAAGAATTAATTAATTGAATTTTGAGTACTGAATAAAGTTGAAAATAATTTGATGAAACATAATATCAAAATATATGTACATATGTGCTTAAAGTAAAAAAGCGTATAATTTATTTCAAATGACTATTTCTCACTCTACTTCCATTAGAAAAACAAAGATAGTACGATGATTGATGTAAATAAACTGAGAACTAGGTACTGAGTTACAACTATGATTTCCAGACCTCAATATATGACCATGAATTTGAAATATGAAATTAATTTATGAGTGAAACATGCTTAAAAGAAATTCGTGTTGATTTCTAATAAAAATATCTTCACAAATGTATTTTATAAATATGAAATACGAAATTAAAATAGAAAAAATCATAAGATTAAAATACAACATTTTAGTTAATTTCAAATTCGAATATTTCAGAATAAAAAAATAACTATTTGCAATTACTTAACAATCCTTTTTGCATCTAATATAAAAATTTAATGAGATACAAATATTACAAAGTGTATGTATCACAAGTAAAGTTTGCATATCATAAATATTATAATTTTTAGAAAATTCTTGATATTAATAGATTATTCATTTAGAAAATTAAATATTTTTTTCATTGATGATAAGTAACTTTTCAAAAATAGTTAAAATAATACTGTAAATGTCAATCAAATAACATTTTCATCAAAATAAATTTCAACGCTATAATTATAAAAATAAACATTTTTATTTAACTACAATCTATTGTAATAATTATTTTTTTAATATATATATAATAAAAAAATAATAATTTTATTTGATGAACAGTTATATAAATATTATATATTTATAATCGTATAACTAAATTTATTAAATTAAAATTGTATTCAGTTATCATTCAGAGAATGAGGTATTTAAATTAGTTTTCATGAAAATATATTATTTAAAAAGTTATTTGTTAACAATTTTTTATAAATAACATACATTTAACCTTAATTACATTTTCATTTGTACACGTGTTTATATTTAAATGAATTGTGATTTATATAAAAATTGTTAGCGATTCATTTCATTGAAGCAATAATATTTTTAAGAAGACAAAGAATAATTTTTAAAGAATATCAAATTGCCTCATTTGAAAAATTATAATTACATGATGTAAAAATATTTCTTTTAATATCGTTTGAACATAAATTTTATGAAATACAATTTTAAAAAATTATTTATTAGATATTAAATTTTTTTAATAGTCAATTATGAAGATAGGACAACATATAAAATATGAATAAATGTTTCAGATTATGTCTATAATTATGCATTTATATGTAGGAACTGTCTAGATAGAAGTAGAATTCCCCCTAAAAAAGTAAACATTTCAAAAGAAAATTTACTTATTATTTGCGAAATATTTATTATGAATGCGGAAAAAAATAATATTCTGTAATATCACTCTATAATTTGTATTAAATATAATACAAATCTTTGAAAGTACAATTATTTCATTATGTTAAATTTGTCGTCAAAGTTTGATTATATTTTACTATAAGAAGATAAAAAAATTAACTGTCTTTCCATTCTATTGCTGAATTTCCATAAAAGGAATGTATTAAATTGTAGTATGTCTCGTGATGATTATTTATTTGAATTTTTTCTATAAAGTTTTTTTAAATTTTTTCTGAAAGAAATCCACCAAAATATTAGACATATAAAGTTATAATAAAAACTTTCAATGTATCGTATTTTAGAGTTAGGTCTATCAAGTTTGATATCTAATTTCCAATCCAAACTAATAAAAAAATAACAAGTCCAAATGATTTTTTATTTTGACAAAAATTATTGTATTAATATAGCTTTAGTACGGACAAGTCATTATATTTGTTTAATTTATTAATTTAAAAAGATACTGATATAATAAAAAATGCAAAACTCAAGTGATGCAGCTCCAACATCCCGTTAATAGGAAAATGGTAACAGAAAAATCACATAAATATAAAAAAATTTCAGAAAAAGACATTATTATGGAAATGCGAGAAACGAAAAAGTAATGATAAATTAGAACTAAGACGTGTTCAAGAAACTTTACGTAAGAGAAAAGCTTATATGAAAATGAAAAAAGGACAACCAAATAAATATAAACAGAAATAAGAAAATACTAAGATAACAAAATGGCAATTCAAGGAAACAATGAGTGCTTATAAATTGGAACAAATACGTGCGAATGAGGCTTTACGTAAGAAAGAAACTCATATGAAAATTAAAGAAAAACAATCAAAAAATATGAAGAAAAATTAGAAAATATTAAGTGTAAACGATTAAAAATTGAAGATAATAATTATAATGAAAATTAGAATAATAATAATCATAATAACAATCATAATATTGTATTAAATGAAGTTATTGATAAAACAATAAAGGGCAAAGTAGAAAAAAAATTAAAAAAATTAAATGAAAAAATATTAACTGAAAAAATTAATTTGAAACTGATTGGTTGTATGGCAAATACATATTTTGATGAAAATCTCATATCTGAAAATTACATTGGTTCCATGACGAATACATGTGTTTATTGTGATGCGCAACATTTTGCTTTTTAATATACTAAAAGTAACGATTTCTCCAATTTTTGTCATAAAGGTAAAGTAGAATTGTTAGAAAATCCGCCTTAATCAGAACGATTAATGTTTTGAGCAACTGAATTTACGGAAGAAAGTATTGATTTTCGACGAAATGTTAGGTTGTACAACAATGCTTTAGCATTCGCAAGTTTTGATGCCAATTTTGATACATTGCCGGGTGAAGGACCACAAGTTATTAGAATATGTGGACAAATTTACCATAATGTATATGCATTACATCCTAATAAAGATGAAGCACGTAAATATGGACAATTATATATTTTAGATAATGAAATAGCAACGATTGAACGACATAAGTTTAATACAAACTTAACATTATTAAAACATTTAGATAACTTAATAAGAGATATTACCCTTATGCTAAAGCCTATAAAATGATGCATGAAGCAGGAGAAGAAGAACTACAATGATGTGCAAAAATCAATTGTCTTCTGAAAACTGTTACTATGCCTATTGTCCGCAATAATAATTTCGATAAAAATAGATATAATCTACCAACCTCTATTGAAGTAGCAAGAGTATACGTTGGAGAAGACGATATGCCTCCTATTGAACGTGATATTGTCATTTACCCTAAGTCTGATAACCCAATTAGTATACTAACAATTAGCAAACACACAGATCCTATGACATATTTGCTTATTCATGCTAATGGTGGTTTCAAATAAATGTCAAATATGAAAAATAAATTTGGAAAATCTAATATGAAAAATTTGCTATTTTATAATTATAGATTTAGTGTTAGAAATGAATTTAATCCATTTCTTAATTTAGGAAAATTATCTCAACAGTTCATTGTTGATGCGTTTGTAAAAGTTAAAACCTCCAAATTATATTTCATACGAAAAAACCAAAACGTATTAAGAAGTGATTGTTACAAAGGTGTTATGGACTATTTACATAACAAAAAAGAATTAGATTATTCGAAAATTGGAAAAATGGTAATATTACCATCAAACTTTACAGGAAGTCCACGATTTTTAGAACAAAATCACATTGATTCAATAACACTTGTGAATTATCATGGTAAACCTGACCTTTTTGTAACTATGATCTATAACCCACATTGGAAATAAATAACTGAAAACTTGGAAATTTATGAAAATGCAATAGATAGACCAGATATTATAACAAAAGTATTATATCGAAAAGTAGAAGAATTCAAAAATTTAGTAATAAAGAAGGGAATATTAGGAAAATGTATTGCATATAGTTATGTAATTGAATTTCAAAAACGAGGATTACCACATATGCATATGTTGTTATTCTTAGATAAAAATGATAAATTTGACATTCCCGAAAAAGTTGATAAAATAATGAGTGCAGAAATCCCAAATAGAGATATTTATTCAAAATTATATAGTATTGTTAAACAATTTATGATACACGGTCCCTGTGGTATGCAAAATATAAATTGTCTGTGTATGGATAAAAATACGAAACAATGTACGAAAAATTTTCCAAAAAAATTTAATAATAGGACAACATTTAAATCAGATGGGTATCCACTATACAAACGCAAAAATGATGGCGTCGAAATTATTTTTAAAAATAAATTTACAGAAAGAATTGCAGATAATGGATTCGTTGTTCCTTATAATCCTTACTTACTATTGAAATTTAATGCACACATAAACGTAGAAGTTTGTTCCACTGTACAATGCATTAAATATTTATTCAAATACTGTTATGAAGGTCATGATTGTGCATACATTAAAATACATCAAGTAAATGTTGATTTTAGATCAGAAAATAAAGACACTTCTGAAAATGTCAATAGTTAAAATGTTGAATATGAATATGACGAAATCAAACAATATATTAATACACGATATTTATGTCCACCTGAAGCAATGCACAGATTATTAGAATATCCTTTACATGTTATTCCATATACTATAAAACGTCTAAGCGGTCATGAAGAGAATCAACAAAACGTATTTATGAAAGAAGGAAAAGAAGAAATGATCATGCAAAAAAATGTTGGAACAACATTAACAGCATATTTTGAATTGAATAGAGAAGATTTCGAAGCACGAAATTACTTATATTCAGAAATACCAAATTTTTATACATTTGATGAAAAACTGAAAAAGTGGAATAAAAGAAAAAAAAAAGAAAACCAATACTCAGTAGAATGTACTTGATAAATCCGAAAGATAAAGAACGTTATTTTATTAGGTTATTACTATTTCATGTTAAAGGAGTCACCTCTTTTGAAGCTTTGCGTACTGTTGATGATGTGATGTACAATTCGTTTTATGAGGCAGCTAAGGCAAAAAAATTAATTAATGAAGATAAAGAATGGGATAGATGCGTGGAAGAAGCATCTTCAACAGAATTCCCTTATGCTCTTTGTGAATTATTTGCTTTTATTTGCGTTTTTCATAATTCTATAAGTGCACGAGATTTATATGAAAAATATAAAGATAAATTTTACCACCCTAAATACGAAAAAAATGTAGGTGAAAATCTTGCATTGAATGGTATTAAAAATAATTTACAATTTAATGGATTTTCATTAAACGATTTTAATTTACCTAACATAAACACATTTATAGAAGTGGATAATAATTAAACAATTTTAAATCATAATAATTATAGTCTTAATGAATTAGAAATGAAAATCAATTCTTTAAATAATAAACAAAGGCAAATATTCGACTCTACACTAAAAAGTTTAAACAACCAAAGTAAAGAAAAATATATTTTTATAGATGGACCGGGTGGAAGTGGAAAAAGTTATTTACTTAACGTTTTAATGGCTTATTTTAAATATCATACCATACATTATTTATGTGTAGCTTTGACAGGTATAGCAGCGAATTCATTAGTCGATGGAAAAACCGTGCATACAACATTTAAACTATCGTTAAATATAACAGATTGTACAACTTGTAATGTTAAGCCTAATTCTACAGAAGGCAAACAATTAAAGGAAACGCAAATAATTATTTGGGATGAAATATCCATGACTTCAAAATTTGCTTTTGAAGCGGTTGATCGTCTTTTATAAGATTTATGCAATGTAAACCAACCCTTCGGTGGTAAAACTGTAATTATATCAGGAGATTCCAGGCAAACATTACCAATTCTACGACATGGTAGCCGTATGAACGTTATTGAAAATTCAGTTAAATTTAGTTTATTATGGCAAAATTATAAGCAAATGAAGTTAAATGAAAATCTGCGAGTTTCGGATAATGATAATAATTTTAAAAGATGGTTATTAGACATCGAAGAAGAAAAACTCCGCGATGTTTTTGAAGATAATAATGAAGTAAGTGCTATACTAGATAATTTTATCATTAAAGAAAATCTTGTCGAAGAAATATTCGAAAAAACAATAAAAATAGACAATACGAATATAACGGAAAAAGTTATTTTGGCTCCTAAAAATAATGATGTTACTGGAATCAATAATAATGTTTTGAATTCAATGGAAGGAAACCATGTTGAATATTTGAGTGTTGATACTGCTGAAGATGATAACAAAGAAAATTTAGATATTATATTACCTACAGAATTTTCAATAAAATAACTCCTAATGGACTTCCACCACTTAAATTACATTTAAAAGTAGGGGCTATCATTATACTTTTAGAAAAAGTTTAAATGTCAATGAGGGACTTTGTAATGGAACAAGGTTGATAGTAAAAAAATGCTTAAATATTCCATTCAAGTGGAATTAGCAACTGGTCAAAACAAAGGTAAATGAGTTTTCATCCCAAGAATACATTTATCTCCATCTACGGAAGAAATTCCATTCAATATGCAACGAAAACAGTTTCCTATTAGATTGGGATTCGCAATGACTATTGATAAATCACAAGGATAATCTTATGAAAAAGTTGGTGTTTATTAGCCGTTACCAGTTTTCAGTCATGGGCTTTTATATGTTGCTCTTTCAAGGACAAAATTCAAAAGCAATTTAAAATTATTTTTAGGTGACTACGATATTGTCAACGGAGAAAATAAAAATGATCAAAACACAATATGTACAAAAAACATTGTTTATAAAGAGATATTATAAGGAATATGTCATTATGTATTTTATATTTATGTTTTAGATTGTGTTAATAGTTGAACTCAAAATATAATAAAATATATGATATTTAATAAAAATAAATATCAACTGACGCTTTCAAAACAGTTTAATATGATGTTGAATCAGCTGTATAAAGGACGTGCTGTTAAATCGGCTGCATACGAAGATACGCTATTAAATCGACTACATTTGGGAATGCGCTGTTGAATCGGCTGAAAATAGGGATGCGCTGTTGAATCGGCTGCATATTGGGATGCGCTGTTGAATCGGCTGCATATTGGGATGCGCTGTTAAATCGGCTGCATATTGGGATGCGCTATTGAATTAGCTGCATATTGGGATGCGCTGTTGAATCGGCTGCATATTGGGATGCGCTGTTGAATCGGGTGCATATTGGGATACGCCGTTGAATCAGCTGCATATTAAGATGCGCTGTTGAATAGGCTGCATATTGGGATGCGCTTTTGAATCGGGTGCATATTGGGATGCGCTGTTAAATCGGCTGCACATGGAGATGCGCTGTTTGAACAGTTGCATATTGGGATGCGCTGTTTAATCGGCTGCATATGAGCACATGCTGTCAAGTCAGCTGCATATGGAGATGCGCTATTAGATTTGCAATGTCTAGTCTAAGAATGAGACGTTGAAACATTGCATTTGAAATAAGAAAAAATATTTCAGTGTCTGAAGCGGAGCCTGTATAAAACATTATAAAAATACGCTCCAGTGAAGAATCCAATGTAAAAGTATACAGGCTTGGATGAAACGCTACGTTAGAACACATATTGACCAATAAAATGTAGGAATCAAAAAAATATGAAGCCCAAGAAAATATAAGGCCCAAGAAAATATAAGGCTCAAAAAATATAGAGACCGAAAAAATATTGGGCCCAAAAAAATATTAAGTCCAAAAAATTATAAGGCCCAAGAAAATATAAGGCTTAATAAAATATGAGGCCCAAAAAAATATAAGGCCCAAAAAAGAATAAAGCCCAAAAAATATAGAGACCAAAAAAATGTTGGGCCCAAAAAAATATTGAGTCCAGAAAATTATAAGGCCTAAAAAAATATAAGGCCCAAGAAAGTATAAGGCTCAATAAAATATAAGGCCTAAAAGTATAGAGACCGTAAAATTATTGGGCCCAAAAAAATATTAAGTCCAAGAAATTATAATGCTCAAGAAAGTATCAAGCTCAATAAAATATAGGGCCCAAAAAATATAGAAACCGAAAAAATATTGGGCCCAAAAAAATATTGAGTCCAAAAAAATATGAGGCCCTAAAAGTATAAGGCTCAATAAAATATAAGGCTCAATAAAATATAAGGCCCAAAAAACAATAAGGCCCAAAAAATATAGAGACCGAAAAAATATTGGGCCCAAAAAAATATTAAGTCCAAAAAATTCTAAGGCCCAAGAAAATATAAGGTTTAATAAAATATAAGGCTCAATAAAATATAAGGCCCAGAAAAGAATAAAGCCCAAAAAATATAGAGACCGAAAAAATATTGGACCCAAAAAAATATAAGGCCTAAGAAAGTATTAGGCTCAATAAAATATAAGGCCCAAAAGAAATGAAGGTCCGAAAAATATAGACCAAGAAAATATTGGGCCCAAAAAAAATTAGGGCCCAAGAAAATATAAGGCCCAAAAAATATAGAGACCGAAAAAATATTGGGCCCAAAAAAATATTGAGTCCAGAAAATCATAAGGCCCAAAAAAATATAAGGCCCAAGAAAGTATAAGGCTCAATAAAATATAAGGCCTAAAAAATATAGAGACCCTAAAATTATTGGGCCCAAAAAAATATCAAGTCCAAAAAATTATAATGCTCAAGAAAGTATCAGGCTCAATAAAATATAAGGTCCAAAAAATATAAAGACCGAAAAAATATTAGGCCCAAAAAAATATTGAGTCCAAAAAAATATAAGGCCCAAAAAAATATAAGGCCCTAAAAGTATAAGGCTTAATAAAATATGAGGCTCAATAAAATATAAGGCCCAAAAAACAATATGGCCCAAAAAATATAGAGACCGAAAAAATTTTGGGCCCAAAAAAATATTGAGTCCAAAAAATTATAAGGCCCATGAAAATATAAGGCTCAATAAAATATAAGGCCCAAAAAATATAGAGACCGAAAAAATATTGGGCCCAAAAAAATATTAAGTCCAAAAAATTATAATGCTCAAGAAAGTATTAGGCTTACTTAAATATAAGGCCCAAAAATATAGAAACCGAAAAAATATTGGGCCCAAAAAAATATTGAGTCCAAAAAATTATAGGGCCCAAAAAAATATAAGGCCCAAGCAAGTATTAGGCTCAATAAAATATAAGGCCCAAAAGAAATTAAGGCCCAAAAAATATAGAGACCGAAAAAACATTAAGTTCAAAAAAATATTGAGTCCAGAAAATTATAAGGCCCAAGAAAGTATAAGGTTCAATAAAATATAAGGCCTAGAAAATATAGAGACCAAAAAAATATTGGGCCCGAAAAAAAATCAAGTCCAAAAAATTATAATGCTCAAGAAATTATTAGGCTTACTAAAATATAAGGCCCAAAAAATATAGAAACCGAAAAAATATTGGGCCCAAAAAAATATTGAGTCCAAAAAATTATAGGGCCCAAAAAAATATAAGGTCCTTAAAGTATAAGGCTCAATAAAATATGAAGCTCAATAAAATATAAGGCCCAAAAAAAATAAGGTCCAAAAAATATAGAGACCGAAAAAATTTTGGGCCCAAAAAAATATTGAGTCCAAAAAATTACAAGGCCCAAGAAAATTATAATGCCTGAGAAAATTATAATGCCCAAGAAAATATAAGGCCCTAGGAAATATGAGGCCCAAGAAAATATAAGGCCCAAGAAAATAAAAGGCCCAAGAAAATAAAAGACCCAAGAAAATATAAGGCTCAAGAAAATATAAGGCCCAAGAAAGACACATTTAAAAAATGCGGAGAACCGGAGAAACAGAGAAAAAAGTGGTTTCACTTTAATATAATATAAGATGTTTCAGCGCTACCAGCAATATCACCAAAAGGACTCTGGCACCCACTAGCTATAAAATAGCTGCATGGATGAAAGTTTCGTTAGAAACATCTGGGCACGTAATAAATTCATTTGGAGCATACAGGCCAGAATCTAGTCGAAGCATAATCGAAATGAGAAACGATAATAGAAGGTAAGTTATAATGTAGCTAAAAGTATTTACAATTTAAAATTTTTAATTAAGTTTTATTACAAATAATCAAATTAAAAGTATTATTTGTTGTTAAAATATGTTTTATTGTACATTTTTGTAAAAAAAAAGTAATGTTTGTGACGATATGCTCTAAAAAGAGTTATTTTTGTTTCAACTACAATTTTTTAAAAATAAATTCAATGTATGTTTCAGCGCTAATAGCAATATCACCAAAAGGACATTGGCACCCATGTATTATAAAAAAGCTGAATCGTTGAATGTTTCTTTGGAAACGTCTGGTCATAGCATGACCTTATTTGCAGTGTACAAGGCAAAAATTTTTCACATTGACCCTAAGATGTTTAATGATTCAAGGTAAGTTATAAGATAATTTGTAGCATGTAACATTTCAAAATTCGTTTTACAGATTTCGTACCTATAACCTAAATAAAAGAATTTTTTTGTTGTAAAAATATGTAATTACATAAATATGTATAAAAAATATTTAATAGATTTCTCTCACCTGACCGCAGCGCCACCGTATATGTAGCGGCGAAATAGACCCGACCGCCTTTTAAATCTTGAAAAAAGAATTTTTTTGGAAATATAATTTTTTTAAAATAAATTTAATGTATTTTTCAATCCTATGACTAATGTCAGCAAAAAGACCTTTGGATTCTTCAAGTACATATTGATCGAAGCTCAAATGATAGATGTTTTATCAGAAACATCTGGGCATGGAAAAACCTTATTTGAAGTATACAGGCGAAAAAATAATCAACTGAACATTAATGTGCGAAATGGTAATAGGTAAGTTATAATATACTCATAACAATTCACGATGAAAGGATTTATGTCATAAGTCGAAGAATGGCAAATGGAACGATGTAAGATAAAAAAAAGTATATGTTATTTTTTAAATTTTTGCGTTTTATTATGTTTTATATTATAATAATAACGGTAGCATTTTATGAATTTCAAAAAAGTTCTGAAATACAAGTTCGGTTAAGAGACATTGAGTAAATAAATTAATACATATTGATGCTATTAGAAAATGTTTGTGCAGAGTTGCAGCTAAAAACGTTTCGTATTAAATAATATTTATTACTATTATTATTCCTCAATCAGTAAATTACAAATGTATAATAATAATAATAGCTGTTTTGTACATCCTCTAAATTTAAAAAAAATTCTTAAATACAAGTTTGGTTAAAAATTATTAAGCCAATAAATTTATACTCATCGTTGACATTATTGCAAAATGTTTGTGCAATCAGAGTTTTAACTAAAAATATATTTAGAAATTTTCTCTTTTCTTCGTAATGTAATGTCAAACTTTTTGTTTTAAACTTTCTATATAGATTCAAAAAAATTAATTTTCCTTTGATATAATTAGAAAATACAATATTTTATTCAAGAAAATACCATCAAAGATAAAAATTTAATTAAATTTCAAACTTACTATGAAGCCGATACTTTGATTGTTAATAAAATTATTTGAGATGATATTTTTGTATAATTAAACTTTATCGCTGCATTTTTTTCCCATAATTTTGTGATGATTCCTTCCATTATAACTCATGCTTATAAGATTTGCCAGCACTGCATTGAAACATATACGTTTTGAGATATCAAAGAATTGAAACTCTTATAAAATTTCAACGTAATGCTGGCAAATCTTATAAGCATGATTTATAAAGTAAGGAATCATGAAAACATTGAGTGATAACATTTAATTATACAAAAATATTATTCCAGATAATTTTATTGGCAATAAAACTATCGACTTCGTGTTAAGTTGAAAATTTGATTTAATTTTTACTTTTAATGGTATTTTATTAAATCAAATATTGTATTTTATAATCATATATCAACAATTTCAGGTAATTTTAACTAAATCAAAGCAAAATTATTTGCTTCGAATCAGTATAAAAAGTTTAAAACAAAAAGTTTGACGTTAGGAGAAAATTCTAATGAAGATTTATTTTTTTTTAGAAAATTAAAGGAAAGCTGCATCTGTAAAGAAAAATATTTTCTCATATATTGAAAATTTTATGTAATCACTTTTTAAAAAAAAAAAATTTTTTTTCAAATCAAATTGTTTAGGGACAGGATTGTTTAAGAGTGGTAACAAATTAAAAAACTTTTCATTTTTTTCTATAGATATTTGAGATGTAGGAATTATGGTGGATGTGCTGGTACAGCTATAATGCACATGGACAACTTAGATAACATAAACCCGCTAATGCCACACGACGCTCGTTGTGAGCGTTATCAGTACGCAGATATAATTACTCGTTTTAGAAACAAATTGCAAACTGCTCTGAGGAACAATTGGTATCCATTAAAAGATTTGTATGATACCATCGCTTTCGTGTACGTTTTTTTTATAATACACGTTCACTATTATTGTGTAAATATTTTTCTTTTTTTATTAATAATATTGAATACTTTTCAGGCATCCTGATGCGGCAGCTCTTGTTCTATTCCAACAAATCAGAAGCAGCTTAACAAGGTGGCGCAGACAAGCGTATCCACGTAATCCCTTAAATCTTCGTTTGTTCGGAGAAGAACTAGCAAGAATTCACGATGGTGGAATTTTAGATTTCAATCATGGACGAATGAGAACAGAAAGCATCACTGATGCTACTGGAGATGCCCACGTTTTACTTTATGATAAGGCATTTATTCGTTCAGAATTTCTTGATGTAGAGCAAATGTTTATTGATTGTACCTTTCAAGTAACACACTAACTAGAAGGATGCATGCAACTTTTATGTATATTAGGCGTTAGATACAATCACGTAAGTTTTTATCATTATTTATAATTTAACCATTTTATTGTATTAATTTATTTATATTATATATTATTTTCAAATTTAGGCTATTACATTTTTTTATGGATTATTATCCAGAAAAACGGAGACATCCTATGTGGCTTGTCTAAGTATATTCAAGGATCTAATAATGTCGCCAGACTTGCCTCATCGTCCTAATCTAAAAATTGCTATGCGCGATTTTGAGCGAGCATTGCGGTTGGCCCTCGCACGCGCTTTTCCACGCATCCTGATTACTGGGTGCAGTGTAGACTTCGATAGAGTAAGTATAAAAAAAATTTGTCATATCTACTTTTAAATATTTCTAAAATTAATTAAAATAAATATTGAATTATTTAAAATGAATATTAAATTAATTAAAACAAATATTAATTAATTAATTATCATATTAATAAAAATAAATATTAAATAAATCCTAAATATTTCTTTTAGGCAATGTATAACCATCTACGTCAATTGGGATTACATATTTTTCTTCGGAACAATGACGAGGCAACATTGATCATCAAAAAAGTATAAGCTTTGGCATTCTTGCCATATGAGCAAATCGAAAATACATTCACTGAAATAGTCGCGGGATGTAGGCTTTACATAAGAAATTTTTTGTCTTTTTTCGCAATACGTGGATAAATAGTGTCACACCCAGAGGCTTCAGTATTTTTTGATTATCAAGAAGAACGAATAATGCAATAGAGTCGTTCAACGCCTCCCTTAAACGTCGTTTAGGGGTGCACGTCAGCCCTTGGTTATTTATAAGTAAAAATTTATTTTATATTAACCTATTACTTTTATTTTTCCATAAACAAAATTTATGTTATATTTGTATATTATTTTTTAAAATATTTATGTAATTCATTTGTTTTTTGTTACAGCTAGATTATTGAATATTCAAGATATGGCTGTAACAGACTTACAAAGATTAAGTAGAGGTCAACAAATCTTAAGATTTCCTCGTTACTCTAGTGCCATGAGGGATTTCCATACTCAACGAAGTGAATATTATTATTATTATTATTATTATTCTGAGGATGTGCGGCAATATAAGAAAAAGAAAAAGAAAGCGACGCTTGATGCTACGGAATCGCAATCTCCTCCGCAGACTGCGATATCTAGTCAGCCACGTCTCGAGACTGCAAAAAAAAGGACAAGGAAGAAAGAAGCAGTTGTAATTAAGATCTCAAAAGGGTCTACATACGCGGACGTTCTTGGAAAGCTCCGCAAAGATGTTAAGCCGCAAGAAAGTAGCACCGAGGTCTTAAGTGTTAGACCCACATCCAAGGGATTCTCATCCAGATCTCTAAAGAGTCGGATAGAAGAGCCTTTGCTGACAACGTCAAGGTTG
Organism: Anastatus disparis; assembly: GCA_017163975.1. NCBI lineage: Eukaryota > Metazoa > Arthropoda > Insecta > Hymenoptera > Eupelmidae > Anastatus > Anastatus disparis. Next base: position 1,713,202 of record JAFFSR010000327.1, read on the forward strand.
CAGTAGAGGGACTGGGAAGCATTAGTATGGATGAACGGAGAAGGACGATTGAGATTCGCGATCTTGATCAGATGTCAACGGAGGATGAAGTACGGGAAGCTTCAAGTAGGGCTCTAGGCTCTGAGCAAAGATCTCGGAAGGTCATGATCCTCGGACCCAATAAAGTTAGATCGAAGATGGCAGTGGTTGTTCTCAATGAGACCGAGGCGGAAGATCTCTTAAGCAAGGAAAGAATCCAGATAGGATTTGTTAACTGTAGGATAGAACGGAGAACAATGGTGATAAGATGCCATAAATGTCTGGACTTCGGTCACAGACGGGATCAGTGCCCGGGACCCGAGAGATCCACGCACTGCTTTAAATGTGGAGAAGCAGACCATACAAGGGCAGCATGTGCAAAGAGTGCCTGCTGCTTCTTGTGCCGACAGGAAGGCTATGATGGTGAAGCCATCAAACATGTGGCAGGTAGCGGAAGCTGCAGAGTATTCAGGCAAGCGCTGAATGCCGAGAAAAGGAGAAAACGAGAGACTTCTAACAAGCCTCGAAAAAAAAGGCTGCCGTAGTGGAAACTAGAGGAGGATAAGTACCAGGTACAGTAAGGAAGGCGCTGCGGCGTATTGGTGACCCCACCCTGAAGTAATGCCGAGAAGGCTTAAGTGCCAGGGTGGATTAAAGGTCACGAGGTGGATGTTACTGGCCTTTTGCCCGCGTGACGATTGCATCTTCTTGCAATCGTCACGCGGTCAGAAGGACAGGGGGTTAGACGGTCCCCTGGGACTCTGATGCCCTGGATGTGAAATGGAGGGTCCATTTCACAGTCAGGGCTGACGTGCACTCAGGAACCCGTCACACCGGTGGCAGGATCCCCTCCTGCACGGCGATAACGCTTTGCGGAATCGCACGGCGGGCGTGGATCCTGTCGCTAAAGGTCTGGTTTAGGCAGATTTCCCGTTTTTTTACCACCATAAAAAAAAAAAAAAAAATTATTATTATTATTATTATTATTATTATTATTATTATTATTATTATTATTATTATTATTATTATTATTATTATTATTATTATTATTATTATTATTATTATTATTATTATTATTATTATTATTATTATTATTATTATTATTATTATTATTATTGGGAGTTGGCTTGAGGAGGCCCCTTGAGCAAGTGTTGTCTTCCAGGTTCCGGGCATTGCCCAACCGCTCCTGGGCGTCATCGTCGCATCAATGCTCTTCGCAGCAATGCTATAACGTTGACGGCAAATAGGAAGTAATGACCCGAGGAGAAATAACCTCGCAAAAAAACCAGGGACTATCTGGCCCGGATGGTAGTAATCCTGTAAGGGTCCCGCTTTGGGTTACAAGATAGGGGTGGTTCCCTGACTAAATTCACCACTTTTATGGAAGATGTCGGATTTAAATACAGTAATACCCCAGGTGAGTACCCCTGCACAGGGAAATCTCACCTCCGCTTCCAATCGAGTGAAAGCCTCGGTGGGCGGAGCTGGCCTCATGGATTCTGGGGGAGGCCAAATTCACGTTGACCATATTGTCGCTGGACTGGGTAACCAGACTTCGACGGCAATTATAACTACCGAAATGCTAGAGGAGACAACCTCGCATAAAAAACAAGAAATGTCTACTTTGCAGGTATCAAGGATACGGAGCTGCAGTCAGAGCAGTGTTGCTAGCGTCCGAAGTGCCAAAAGCGCTTTTAGTGACGCCTCAGGCTTTGAACAAAACGCACTCCAAGAGGACATGGACGCATTCTTCGAGGCTACAAGCGATCAAGAGTTATGGA